>CM060701.1:20091240-21424573 GCA_030686995.1 Artemisia argyi | reverse complement strand
ACTAGAGAGACCACCCGTTTACGCCTATTCCAATTCTCTTTACGGGATCAAGCTAGTCAATGGCTTGAGCGTTTACCCGCGGGATCCATCACCACATGGGATAACCTCACCAATCGCTTCCTTACTCAATTCTTCCCACCGAGGAAGACTGCAATGCTTAGAAATGACATTCTGATGTTTGAACAGCAGCAGGGTGAAACTTTCTACGAAGCTTGGACCCGTTTTAAGGAACTCCTCCACAAGGTCCCTCATCATGGTATAAACCTTTGGTTATTAGTCCAGATTTTCTACGACCATGTTGACTATCACACTAAGCGCACAATCGATAGGGCCGCGGGAGGTAAACTGCGTGATAAGAACGCCGAGGAGTCTTGGGCAATTATCGAGGAGCTCGCCACTGATAATCAGGAAATGTGGGAGTTTAATCACACAGTGGAAGCAGCTATCAATGCAATCTCAGCATCTGGAGGAACCACCGAAATCCCCGATGAACTCCTATGCAAACTCGAGGCAAAAGTTGACTATTTTGAGGAAAGGCAAAGGAGGCCTTTAAGTCCTAGACAAGCTGCTGTCAACTCTGTCTCAAAACCAACTTCGGCACCATTATCTGAGTCACCTTCTAGAGAACATGTCAAGACTTTTCAAAACTACACCCCACCTTGCTCCCCTCCCAAGGAACTTAGCTCGGAGTTTGAGGCTAGGATGAGAGAATATATGGCAACTCACTCAGATCGGCTTGCTAGATTCGAGGAAGCAGTTTATAAGCAAAAGGAGGAGATGCAGGAGAAAATGAATGAGTTGATGAGTCTATTGGAGGAGTACGCCAACCAGAGAACCCCCGAACGAATACTACTAAGGAAAGAAAGCGCCACTCCCACCACCCAATTTGTTAACTCCATCACCATTGTCCATAAGGATAACGAGAAGGTAGAAACTCCTGCTAAAAAAACCTTAGAAAAACCACCAGAATCCCAACCTTTGAGTTACTACCTGAAACATGATATAAACAAAAACACCATAACAAATTGGATTAAGGGTGATGGGCATAACCAATCCTCAGGACAGGTTTCTGAGAAAGAGGAAGAAGTGAAAGATGAGTATGATACGCTTCCTGGAGGATCAGTATTCGAGAAGCTATTGGTACAAAAAGTGGCGACTAAGCAGATAGCATGCGGGAACTTTGAGATACCAATGAGCATCGGGGACTTGAAACATCTTAGTGCTTTCGCCGACCAAGGATCGGAAGTAAATCTTATGCCCCTAACTATTTACATCCAACTAACGTCAAAAATGCCAGCACCTACTCGTGTTAGGTTATCTCTTGTTGGACACTCGTACGTATACCCCCTAGGAATCGCAGAAGATGTATTAGTTAATGCTGCAGGATTCATGTACCCCGTTGATTTTATGATCATCGATGATAAAGGGGATGGATGCATGCCATTAATCCTTGGGGCACCATTCCTCACCACCGCTAGGGCTGTCATTAAGTATGAAGGTAGGAAGATTGAGCTTAAATCTGGAAAAAGAAAGATTAGCTTCCCCATGACCCCGCGAAGTGGGCACGAGAGTTTGAGTTGGAGAATGATCAAAAACAGCATTGGCACGACACCCATTCGTGTTCAGAATAAGATTCTTGCATGGGAGGCAAGAATCAAAAGCTATAAGAAAGCCAAGAATGAAAGAAGAAAAAGCAATAAGGTTCAGGTCGAGCTTGAACATACTCGACCCAAAGAAAATCATTCACCATTTGAGGAAGGGAACTTGGTGCTCTTGAGACACTCGGAAACAACAATACCACCCGATAAACCAAGTCCTTGGTGGTATGGGCCATTCACAATCGAAGGATTGAGCCAAGATGGGGTAGCTAACTTGAGAAGCAAATTAGGTGGAATGGTGATTGCAAGTATCGATAGATTGAGGCACTACCACCATAATAGTAATGATCGCAACTACATGGGGTATATCATTTCAAATGATGAGATCACGTAGTAACCCATGACCTTGAGTCTAGCTACAAGACTCGTAAATAAAGAAAAGTGCTTCTTGGGAGGCAACCCATGTTTTGTGTGATTTTATTTGTTTGTTTGTTATTTGCTTCCGTATGCATGCTTAATTTTTATTGTTGGTAGATCATGTTTCTAAACTAAAATGTGGAAATACTTTACTTTGTTGTTTTGGCCTAGTCTTAACTCCACCTAAAGGTATTTTTGCAAAAGATAAGTGTAAGGGGAAACCCCAAATATGTTTTTAAGAAACAAACCGATCATGATTCTCCACAATATTAAATGAACATGTATATTCGTACTTGTTAGAGTCAAATGCTTGTATTGAGTCATAATGAAGTTTTGCAGGATTTTCCAGGAAGTAGGACCAAGTTTTTCCAGAAATTTTCCGGAAACTTAACATAAGGATTTCTGCAGGTCAATTCTGACGGCGTCAGGAGTTTACTCTTGACGGCGTCAGGAGTAAAAATCTGGAAATTTTACCGGTTTTGTTTTTCTAACGGAGTCTTATGGTTTTTGTGAATTATTAAGTTTTATAATCTCCAGGAGATCTGCAAACTTCATTCCACAAGCATTATATCTTATCTTGTTTTCTCGGATTTAGTAACTTATATAGAATGCCGCCGTTTTTACGCGAGGTTGTCTTGTCTATTTTGTCAGGTTTTACAGGTTATGTATGACAAGAAGATGATTTATATTCTGGAAGGGAAGCTTTGATTGTTCATTTTCTTGGAGGAAGATTTAACCTGGCCATCCTATTATCCATACCGAACGAATCAGGGGAGTATTTGATTTCATTCTCTTTACTTTTTCACTTTTACATTCTTTACTTGAACATTGGGGACAATGTTCATCTTAAGTGTAAGGGGAGGGTAAAAAGATGATACCTTACATATGCACTTTCGCTTGAGTTTGTTTTGTTTGATGGTAGATGTGTAATAAAACTATGAGAAATACTTGTTAGTGCAATTTTAGCGCCAAATTTAAAATTTTTTACAACATTTAGGAGTGAAACGTTAGCCATAGCAAGCATCTCATGGATAGGAGATTGTATGACTAGCACATAACCGTATATTCAGAAAAATTTTCCACCCAAATATGTGAGGTTCGCCTTTAGATTTGATAGGAAAAGCATTCATTATTAGTGCTTATGAGTGTACCGGTAACATTTAGATTCTAGAACTTGCGTTAGTGATGCATCCCGAGACCGCTAGTGAGACTACATTCGTGTGGTAGGATTTACTACATGATAAGAGGCATTAGGATTACCCTTGTGTTAAACCCGTATCATAATTACTTGACCATTTAAGTCATATTACTTGGCTAGTTAAGTCAACTAATTTTTCCCACACCCTTAGCGTTGTACTCATTTTTAGTACACGAAACCCCTAGTACACCCCTCCGAGCCTATCTTTTCGTTTCTAACTTTAAGCATTTTACTTAAAGGAAGAATTTGTTACACCCCACTTAAATGTACAACCAAATCGCCTTAGCCTTCCATGTATGCGCTCATTTTTAGTGCATTATTGTTATTTGTTAAACCCTAAGTTAACTTTCTAATTGATTACATGGTTGCTAAGTCGAGTCATATCCTTGTACATATTGTTTTGGGACGATTGGGACTCATGGGCAAGTACTTATTTTATGGAGTAATGGGGAAGAACATCATTTATTACCCCCATATGTACGTTAATTTAAAAGTGCTCCAAGTGTTTTGATTTTCTTAATTCGAGTCATTAGATTAGTTTAATGTAAAGTATGTAAAGATTCAAGTGTAAGGGGAACGTTCAACCCCTATGATGTATTATTTTGGATGGTAGGGTAAGAGTGTATGCAAAAAAAAAAAAAAAAAAAAAAAAAAAAAAAAAAAAAAAAAAAAAAAAAAAAATCGAAAAAATCAAAAAAAATAAAAATAAAAATAAAAATAAAAAAATAGAAAAAAGGAAAAAGAGAAAAAAAGCATACGGACTACCATCCCGTTTTATTCTATGTTTATTTTATGTTTCTGTTATTTTTCATTTATTAGCTTAAGTCGAGTCCAATCTTGGCTTAGCAACGCCACATTGTACATGTAATTAACCAAGATTGTTAACTCGCCACCAGAAAAACTTCCTTTATCCAACAAAACCGTGTATTTCATATCCCTAGACCTAACGTTACAACCCTTTAAAAGACCTCTTTGATAGTTTATCCTAGGTGCTTACGCCATGTGGTGGAGGTTTGATCCTTTCCCAAGCCTATGGTAATCTATTTTGCTATGACAGGTAGTGAGAGATATCTTCCGTTTCCATATTGTAATTTACACTTTATTACACCCGAGAGATGTGAGTATCTAAACACTATTTGTGAGGTGCTTGTGTATGACCTCCGTGCTTGTCTATTGGTCTTTAGTGGAACGATTATTTGTTGTAATTACTTTTATATTAGTGTTAAATGACCCCTAACTTGTATTTTGACTAGAATAAAAGCGCATTTGCTTGAGGACAAGCAAATCTCAAGTGTAAGGGTATATGATGAGGCGAAAAATGATCCGTTTTTAGGGGGTCATTTAAGCCCGAATCCGAATTTATTTGATCAAATATTGCCCTAAATCGTTCCTTTTGTGATTTTAGGTACTTTGGGAGTGAAATCTGGAAAAGGAAGCAATTCGGACATTTTTGGAGCATAAAAGTGAAGAAAATGCCAAAGTCTTAATTTTCCATGCTGGGAACAGTACATGACGGCGTCAAGAGTAGTTCCCTGACGGCGTCAAGAGTAAAATTCTATGACGACCCAGAAGAGTTTTGACGGCGTCATGAAGGTAGGGCGTCAAGAGTAAAAGTCATGACGGCCTGGAAATGTTTTGTACTTGACGGCGTCAAATGTAGATCTAGGCAGTCCGAGGATTGTTTTGGCGGCGAGGTGACGGCGTCACCTATTTGGTCTTGACGCCGTCAGACCCCTTTTTCTATATATAGTTTTCTAATTTTTCACATTTAAAGAGAGAAGTTTTGGGAGAAACCCTAAGTACGATTTTGGTGTAACTTTACAGGTTTTTCAAGGGTTCCAAACCCTTGATACCTTGCATGATTAATCAAGATAAGTGTTCTTCTAATTCAATCAATATGTCTATGTGTTGATTGTCTATATCTTGTTCTTGTCTTAATTCCATCATGCTAGGCTAGATCTATCTTGTGTTTGCTTCGATCTAATGAAACCTAGATATTGATTATGTGTTGATTGCTTGTTTATTCTTGTCTTGGATGAATAATTTATATGTTAGGCTTAAGAAAACTGGCAGACCTCCAATTGGTAATATGCTTGAACGTCTTAAGAAACATGAACCAACACGCACTAGGTCTTTATTGGTTGTATTTAATGCATGAGCCACTGTTTACAATCCCTATAGTTGTGCTGGGCATGGTGTAGGAGGAGATAAGAGCTCGTAGAATTGGGGAGTTATGTGTGCCACCCCATGAATGGTATTAAGGAATACGATCCGTCATCCATGCAATTATAACAAGTAATTAACGTGTAAAAGATATCTAGGGAGTAGTGAAATCTAAGTAAACACATTTTTTCCAATTACTGCTCACAACCTTAATATAAATTAGTTTATTTTATTTTCATCTTAGTATTGGGTTAAACTAATTTATACTAAGGTTGTGAGCAGTAATTGGAGAAAATGTGTTTACTTAGATTTCACTACTCCCTATATATCTTTTACATGTTAATCACTTGTTATAATTGCATGGATGACGGATCGTATTCCTTAATACCATTCATGGGGTGGCACACATAACTCCCCAATTCTATGAGCTCTTATCTCCTCCTACACCATGCCCAGCACAACTATAGGGATTGTAAACAGTGGCTCATGCATTAAATACAACCAATAAAGACCTAGTGCGCGTTGGTTCATGTTTCTTAAGACGTTCAAGCATGTTACCAATTGGAGATCTGCCAGTTTTCTTAAGCCTAACATATAAATCATTCATCCAAGACAAGAATAAACAAGTAATCAACACATAATCAATATCTAGGTTTCATTAGATCTAAGCAAACACAAGATAGATCTAGCCTAGCATGATAGAATTAAGACAAGAACATGATATAGACAACCAACACATAGACATATTGATTGAATTAGAAGAACACTTATCTTGATTAATCATGCAAGGTATCAAGGGGTTGGAACCCTTGAAAAACCTGTAAAGTTACACCAAAATCGTACTTAGGGTTTCTCCCAAAACTTCTCTTTTTTAATGTGAAAAACTAGAAAACTATATATAGGAAAAGGGGTCTGACGGCGTCAAGACCAAATAGGTGACGCCGTCACCTCGCCGCCAAAACAATCCTCGGACTGCCTAGATCTACATTTGACGCCGTCAAGTACAAAACATTTCCAGGCCGTCATGACTTTTACTCTTGACGCCCTACCTTCATGACGCCGTCAAAACTCTTCTGGGTCGTCATGGAATTTTACTCTTGACGCCGTCAGGGAACTACTCTTGACGCCGTCATGCACTGTTCCCAGCATGGAAAATTAAGACTTTGGCGTTTTCTTCACTTTTATGCTCCAAAAACGTCCGAATTGCTTCATTTTCCAGATTTCACTCCCAAAGTACCTAAAATCACAAAAGGAACGATTTAGGGCAATATTTGATCAAATAAATTCGGATTCGGGCTTAAATGACCCCCTAAAAATGGATCATTTTTCGCCTCATCAGAGATACACTTCTACCCCTTCCAAATTACCTTTTCTACACTTTAAACCCTTGGTAATTTGGTTTCTTTTTAAACACTTCACAAAACATTTTCCAAATTGGCTATTTGAGTTGGCAAACCTTAGAATGATTAATTTTAAGGTTTTTTAAGGATAGGTATTTATAAGATCCAAACACCCAACACTTGGGAAAGTTTACAGAAGCCTGGCACGCTGCCCACGCGCTAACGCGCGGGTGACGCGCCGACCTCGGTAAAAATTCCCAAGTTTGGGTTCTTGGCCTATAAATACCACCCTTGCCTCTTGTATTCCTTACCCCTTGCCATTATTCTTTCTCTCTAGATTCTTTCTCTCAATCTCTCTCAAATCTCTCTATCTCTAATCTTGTGTTCTTGATTTTCATACTAACATCTTTGAAAGAACACATATCTTTGCAAGGGAAGAATCACAAGAACCTAATCCACTATTGTGATTGTGTCGAGGGTCTTCTTTCTTGTACCCTTTCTATTACAATCGAGTCTCTAGGTTAGGTTAGGACTTGGTTGAACAAACATATATTCATTCATTCAATTATTTGTAAGGGAAGTCTTGTATCTTGGTGACCAAGCCTAGATCATTGGGGATCTAGTTGGGGTTTGATACTTCCAGGTGGAAGTCTTTGTAAAGATCTTTGTGATCCTTAGGTAAAGTCGAATCATGAGATTCTTTTGGGTGGTTTCCGAGGGCGGAATACCGTTGGTGAGTAACTCCTTCTTTTTGAGCATCGATATTGGTGAATATCGGTGGAGTGAATTATAACAGTTTGTAGTCCACCGAAAGGATTATACTAGTGAATAGTATCAGAGTCGCGGATTCGCAACTGGATGTACGAATGGTATAAACCCCCCATCCCGAACCAGTATATATCGTCATGTCTTTCTTTACTCGCTTTATATACTTTGTTTGTGTTTGTGGTTGTTTGGATTGATTACACAACCACTTGGTTTCTTTGAGGCTTAAAGTTTTTAAACATCTTAAAAGCCTAAGAAACCGTATTCACCCCCCCCCCCTCTACGGTTCCACAAAATGGTATCGTACCATCTTATTTAAGGTTTTTTCTTTCATTGTCATTTGTGAAAGTCCACAAGTGTCTATTGCTTTTTAGTCTTACTTCTTGACCTCCACCATCGCAAAGGTTAGCATTGGGATCGCAGGATGCCCACAAATCGTACCATTTTTCATTATCAACGGGTATTGCCTCACACCAATGGTACTTTTTCGTTATGAAAAAGTACCATTGGTGTGAGGCAATACCCGTTGATAATGAAAAATGGTACGATTTGTGGGCATCCTGTGATCCCAATGTTAACCTTTGCGATGGTGGAGGTCACAAAGTAAGACTAAAAAGCAATAGACACTTGTGGACTTCCACAAATGACAATGAAAGAAGAAACCTTAAATAAAATTGTATGATACCATTTGATGATTGGGTTCGAGTTGTTTACGGTACGATCGACAAAGAAGTAAAGTGGAAAGTTTGGGATGACTTAAATGGTTCTGGTAACGATAATGTACCTATCACCATGGATGACAATGATGAACGATAACCTAAGGAGTGATCTACCATGGCTTGATAGGTTAGGTTTTGATGATTGGATCAAGATCAAGTACGGTAAGGTGGATGCTTCTACTAAGGAAAATATTTGGAAAGGGTGCATGAAGAAGGACAACCCAAGTGACTGTAAAGACGGCAATAATGCTATATAAATTTAAAACTATACCATACACGACCGGGTACACTGCCCGATAGTGCATTAAGTAGACCTTAGGTAGACGAGACTCATTATAAATTTAAAACCTGGTCAGTAAATCCTGCATCAGCACTTCACTAATTCCTTCGCGGTATCATCAAACATGACAATCACAACATGAGCGGTTTCATCAGAATCATCGATTTCAAGCGCGTACATGGTTAGAATAGGTCGTACATGCAAGGAAAATGGTTAACTTTATGTCCTGTCAATGAATGTAGTATATGGGGTACACATAGTATTCATCATACAAAGTAGAGTATCACCTTGGAATTGGGCAATCACCTGGGTTGTTACATGCATCACACCAAAATTTCCCATCCTTTCGGATGAGACCTTTCTTGCACTTGTTCGCTACCACATGCCAAGTAGTTCCAGCCCTTTTTAGTCCGGATATTGTTTACTTCCAGTTTACGATAAAAGGTCGCAGACTAAAAATGTTGACATAAATAATGTATGAAAACGTTATTTATATTTTTCGATATCTCTATATTTTGACGATCATAAAATGTAAACTCGTCAATCGTTTGATTACTACGTAAACAAGTATTAAACTAGTTTATATCACTATATCCAACTTAATCACTTAAGGTATGAATAAATAAGTGCTTAATACATCTCATGATCAAAGGGGTATTTAATTTACTAATACTAAGTTTATTTAATTATATAATCTTATTATATATTTTTGAAAAACACTTTTGGTAATAAGGAAAAATGTTTTAATCATACTAAATATATGATTTCAAATATTTAACCAAAATCAGTTAGTTTTTCACCAAATAAACTTTCCCCACTAAAAAACAAAGTTTCTGGCCGTTACAGTTGGGCGGCCCCCTTAATTATAAGGGGCGGCCCCCTTAATTTTAAGGGGGCCGGCCATGCTTTAAGGGGACCGGCCACGCTCCTCTGTCAGAAACTTTTGCCTATAAATACCACCTTAATTCTGGAATTTTTCCTCACCTTTTGCACGAAATTTTCAGATCTACAATCATCTTAAACCCATCAAAAACCCTTTGATCATTTGTATATTAATCCTTGTTTCAAGTGATTCAATCCCTCATCATCCATTCTCATTCTAAGTGCAAAAGAAGAACTCTCTACAACCAAGTTCAAGAAGTGTTGAAGAGTTGTTGTGTATAGTGTATATATATTCATTTGTGAATATTGTGTTGTGCTTGTTATTATTTGTTTAGAAGATATAGAAGTTGTGTAGATAGTAGAAGTTGATTAGTTGTGAAGTAGGATAGTTGTGAAGATTGGTGTGTAGAAGAAGGTGTGCAGAAGATTGGTGTGTAGAAGAAGGTGTGTAGAAGATTGGTGTGTAGAAGCTTGGTGTGAAGATAGGTGTGAAGATTGGTGTGTATATTGGTGTGTAGATTGGTGTGTAAACTGGTGTGTATATTGGTGTGTACGGTTTTCTCCGCCATAAGGGAGTTTGTTGACATAGTGAAGAAAACTCTCGAGTAGGTGACTCGGGGAGTGGAGTAGGAACAAGGAAGGTGTCCTTGTAGCCGAACCACTATAAATCCTTGTGTTGTGGTTTGATCTTTCTAACTCTTCTCATTACTTATTTATTTACCTTTACTAATTAGTTTAGTTAGTTAGTTATTATACAATTGTTCATATAGTGCAAGCATTGAATTCACATAAACAAGAATCGAAGTTTTTTAAAAACAAACTTGTGCTTATAAATTTTAAAAGGACGTAAAACTATTCAACCCCCCCTTCTAGTTTTCCACAATTGGTACCAGAGCCACGTCTAGCAAGATTTTTAAAATATAGTGTATTTTAAAACTTGTAACGATCTATGGAATCTGAAAAATATTTAGAAGGGCAATCTATGCAAAGACCACCACTATTTGAAAGTGATGGATTTTTATATTGGAAAAATCGATTCGAAACTTATGTGAAATCAAAAGATCTAGATCTTTGGCATATTATTACCAATGGTGATTTTTTACCTATTCAAAATAACCCCGAAACTAAGAAAGATGAAATCGTACCTTTTGAAAAACAAAATGATGATTTAAAAAGAAAACTTGCTAAAAATAATGAAGCAAAAATGGTAATTTATAATGCGCTACCACGTAAAGAGTACGAAAGGATCTTTATGTGTGAAACCGCAAAAGAAATTTGGAACTCTTTATTAATAACTCACCAAGGTAATAATCAAGTCAAAGATAACAAAATAGATCTACTTGTTCAACAATATGAACAATTCACGATTCCGGAAGAGGAATCAATTGATAATGCTTTTGCTAGATTTAACACTATCATCACAAGTTTAAAAGCACTTGATGAGAATTTCTCTAGTAAGAATTTTGTTAGGAAATTTCTTAGAGCTCTTCACCCTAAATGGCGAGCTAAAGTGACGGCTATTGAAGAATCAAAGAATTTGTCAACACTACAACTTGATGAATTAATTGGAAACCTGAAAGTCTACGAAGCAATTATAAAGAAGGACTCTGAAATGGTTAAAGGAAAACGTGAGCAAAGCAAGTCAATCGCCTTGAAAGCTAGAAAGGAATCCAACAACGAAGATAGCTCATCTTCCGAAAGCGATGACGAAGAATATGCCATGGCCGTAAGAGACTTCAAGAAATTCTTCAAAAGGCGAGGAAGATTCGTTAGACAACCACACGATGAAAGAAGAACATCTCAAAAGAATAATGATGACAAGTATAGCAAGAATGAGAGAAAGTGTTTCAAGTGTGGTGATCCGAATCACCTCATTGGAAAATGTCCAATGATGACAAGAGATCAAAATCAAAGAGCATTCGTTGGAGGTGCTTGGAGTGATAGTGATGAAGATGAAAATGAAACAACAAAGGATGAAAAGTGTCTCATGGCCAAATCATCAAGTGAGGTACGTTCTGAATCCGAATACTTTAGTGATGAAAATCTATCATTAGATGAAAAAGATTTAGATAGTGAATACAATAGATTATGTAAAATAGGACAACTAGTTATGGCTAAAAATAAATCACTAAAATACATAAACAACCAACTAGAAAATGAAGTGCTTGAACTAAAAATTAAAATACGACAACTTGAAAAAGGAAAAGAAATTGTTGAAGAATGTAAAACATGTCAAGAGCTTAAAAGTGAAAACAACATACTTAAGGATGAAATTTGCAAACTTGATAAATTTGAAAATAGTAGTAACTCACTTAGTAAAATTATAAGTATTCAAAGAATATCAGGAGATAAAACCGGACTAGGATTTAACTCAACTGAATCTTCAACAAGTGGAGCTAAAAACGTTAAATTTGAAAATGAACCAAAACCTTCAATACTTAATCCTAAACATTTACTCATAAAAAATAAAATAATACCTATCGCGAGTAATGAAGAAATAAAACCATTTTATAAACCATCTTTAAAAACCGAAGTTGGATCATCTAAATCTAAAACAAGATCTAAAACTCCACCACCTAGGAAACCAAATAATTCTTATCCTAGACCTAAAACACCTCAACCAAGAACAAACCATAATAGACGAAACTTTAACTATAATCAACAAATGTGGAACTTCAATCCGTGGGGAGTGTTTCCACCTTATATGCATCCAAGTCAAATACAAAACATGTTCGGACCAAATAACTTTGGACAAATGAAACAATGGGCACCAACGTAAATAATATTCGCCATCCAAACATGGAACTTTTCATTGTCACCTCTTGTCCGATTTACCTCTTGAAGACCTTGAAGATTAACGCATTAAAGACAAAAGGTACACATTTCCTTTTAAGTTCCTTGTCTAGAAATGCATGCTTAGTTTAGTGTGTTATATTTATGTGATTTTACTTGACTTATTAATCTCTATTTGTTTCTATATTATATCTATATATACATATATATATATATATTTATATACTTAGCTATATTTAGGATCTTATAACCTAGGAAATTCATTTGTTGATTTTCTAGAACTAGAGATTGTTCGTTTACGAACATCTCTTTTCCCCATTTGCCTTATTGAACTTTAATGTTCAATCAACACTCATGCTGATGAAGTGAGATGAGTCGAAAAATCTATGGATGAAACAAACTCCCGGCTTCCGTTGCATACGTCTCCCTCCTACTTTCTCGTCTTATAAGCCCATACTATATAAAATATATATATATATATATATATATATATATATATATATATATATATATATATATATATATATATATATATATATATATATATATATATATATATATATATATATATATATACTTATAAACCTTTCACAACTTTCTCGTTTGCTTGACAACTTGATGAATTTCATCCGAAACAATCAAGAAAATTTTATTGACAAAATGTCAAGTAAAAATGTCAAGCAATTCCTCTCGTGCGTATATTCTTCAACGTATTTTTGATTAAATATAAATCTAGTATATATATATAAATACTTTCTTGTTTGTTCCAGAAACCAAAACTTGAAAAATAAAAATTTTAAGGGCGGCCCCCTTAATATTTAAGGGGACCGGCAGCAAATACAAGGGCGGCCCCCTTAATGTTTAAGGGGACCGGCCATCTGATAGCTCAAACCCGTTTTTCTCCTTTTTCCTTTTGCCAAACACTCCACTTTTTCATACTCCCCTTCCACTGCTTCTGCTGTGACGAAAACCAAAACCCAAAAACCTCTCAAATCACTTCCAAATCACATAATTCGGGTTAATTCGCAAAGGGCAAATTCATCTAACACAATCACCATTACTTATTGTAAGTTTTTCATAACACATTTCGTCTAATTTCATCTTATTTGATCATACTCATGATTATGCATGTTTTATAAAATTCGTCAAATTTCATAATTTCTTTCAAATTTAGCCTTAAAACTTCATAACCAAATGCTTCCCCTAGGATTAGGATGATTAATCAACACTAGAAACTAGTTATTATAAACTATCATGTCGAAAATTTTTGAAAAATTTCATACACTCCTTTTCAAAATTTTAGTAAACACATTGTTGAATAATGTCTTGAAAACGTATTAAAACTAACTACATTATACTTGTGTAACTTGTAAAACTTGAAATTACATTTTTCAACTAAGAAAAATTATATTGGTTCACAATATAGGGGTGTTTGGATTATGTCCAAATAATATCAAAACATAGCTTTTATAATTTTTATAAAACGTTATTATAATTATAAACCTTAATATTGTTTATCGAACTCGTCAAAATATATAATTCATATGTATATTGACGCACTTGAGTTATAAGTCAATAGTTAAGGAAGCGTTTGGTTTATTACTAAAAATGATTTTTTTTTTAAAATACAAACCATCTTTTTCAAAAACAAATTACATGCATAAGAAACTCGCAAGAAATAGCTAGTTTTACAATCTAATGTGAAATCTAGCAAATTTCATGATATATTAAGATGTTTAAAGGGGCGTTTGGATTTGTCCATAACTACTCATTAAACTTCATAAAATATATCTAGAACGAGTTAAAAACAACATTAAGGAACATGGTAATCTACTTCTTAGGATTAGTGACGAAGTATGTTTACGTTCCAACATAAGCCTTAACTATAAACATGTACTTTTATCTTTCTTTATATTTATTTTGGTCTTTTTGAATTGTTGATGTGTTTAGGTGAAAATGCCCAAAGCAACTACCGAAGATCTTTCTCACACTAAAAACTACATTCCCAAAGTTTCTCAACTCCCTACCACATCTCCTTCTATTGGACTTATCTATCGTCAAATTGAAGATAGAAATATTCATGAGGGACGTGTAGTAGATCTTGCTTTTGCTCAATCCGAGTACATAAATCGCTTGTTTTCAAGCATCAACTTCAATTGTCTTTATGAAATAAATGAACCCATCATTCCTCGTTTCATAATGGATTTCTATAGCCAAGTCACCGTCCAAACCAATGATCTTGGTTTCATCACCATCTCTTTCATGATTCAAAATGAATTTATCACCCTCACTCTCGAACAATTTGGTCATATCCTCCAAATTCCATTTAGAGGTCAAGCCGTTTTCTCAAACGAGTGGGACCTCGAATCTCTTAATCGCTATCGACCAACCTTCGGTCCATATCTCGACGAAATTCCTCATCCCGACGAAATTCGTCAAGTCCTTGGTATAGATCGTGCCACCACAAGTCGAAAAATAAAATCCAAAAACGTTCAAATTTCTCCATACCAACTTCTCCTCAAAGAATTAAGCCCACACATGAAGCGTTGGGAAGAACTCATTCGTGAGAATGCGTTTGGTACCGGAGGTCACCGGGACCATCTCCCGGTTAGCCTTGCTCACATGTTGTATTGTATAGCTGTCGAAAAGCCGTACAATTTGGCCTACTTCTTTATCAAACGGATTGAGTGTGCTAGAAAAACTCCCAAAGCCAATCTTCCTTATGGAATGTTCCTTACTCGTATCTATCGTCATGTTATCGAGTACTACCCCGATCTTGACAATAGTATTTATGAATCCATCTATCCCACTCTTCGTACTCTCGCTCTAAAACAAGCTCGACGAACTCGAAGTGACAAGGGTAAACCTCGTCGTCATAGCTTTCATGGATCATCCTCAAGGCAAGATGATGACGATGAGGAGGAAAACATCGATGATGTTAGTACCCCTTCGTTTTCTGAGTTCGTTGAAAATTTAGAGGATCTTGACTATCCCAACTATTCTACTCCATCTCCAAGTGATCAAACTGAAGAAGTGCTTCATGAACGAACTACCGAGATGCTTAGAAGACAAAAGAGCTTGCATGAAGAAGTTAGAGGTGGCTTCAAATCTATTGGGAAGACTTTGAAGGGGATCTTCGGGAAGAAAAAGAAATGATATGATCGGATTGTGCTTGTTTAACAATGTTTTATTTTTATGTCTTGTGTGTTATTTGTCCGAAGTTTATTCGGAAATACTTGTTATTTGAATATGTGTTTAGGATGATAACTTGATATCTTTATGCATGTTGCTCTTGATCTATATATATATATGTTTGCATGATTAGTTAATGGTTATATAACTATTTGACATATATGCTTTCTAATAAACCAAAACAAATGTGAGATGTCCAAATTGAGCTTGCTGCATATTCAAACCAGAACACAACATCTTTCCAGAAAATTTTTGAAAATTTTGGTTTCTGGGTCGTCAGATGGGCGGCCCCCTTAAATCATAAAGGGCGGCCCCCTTAAAATTAAGGGGACCGGCCACCATTTAAGGGGACCGGCCATCTGAAACAGTTTTTACACTGTTTTCTTTTGCATCATGTGATCCCTTTTGCTAGTCCCAGCTACCATTACTCTTAAAAACCAAACTGATTTTGGAATAAAACATTACAATTTCAAAACAATTCCACTTCTAAACATGTTTTCCCACTATATAATTCCCATGCATGTTTAATTCACAATTCATCATCCTCATCACTCATAACCATCATCATGTCATCACCAAGAACCACCCATTCAAACAATGCCAAGAAACAAAAACTTGTCATTATACCACCCAAACAACTCTTCATTGATCTTACAAATGAAGACAACACCACTCCATCTCCACCACCTCAATGTTCATCTCCTAGTGCACTAAATGCACCCTCAAAAACACCTTCAACAAATGGAAACTCCACTTCCTCCATACCATCCACCTCATCCATAAATGACTACATCAACACCCACTTATCTCCTCCAACAATTGATCAACCATCACAACCTACCAATGAGAACACATCTCTTGCACTCACTCTCTCATTATCACCCTTAACACCCCTTGATGCACATTTCTCATAATCTCCTATCAACCCACCAACCTATAACCCCGTCCCATGGAGCTTACTTGAAGCTCATGGAGACACTTGCCTTTGTTGCATTCACAACCGAACAATTGTGTTCGGATTAAGAGATGAGATCCAATGCATGTTTTCTCTTATTGAAAACATGTTGCATCAACCACCAACAATGAACACAACCCCTCCACCACCATCAACAAACACTCCTCCTCCACCACCATCTCCATGTTCACTATCCATTCCTCCCAATTAAACATGCTTGGTGTTTCACAAATAAAATTGTGTTAAACCTTTTTGGATGGCAAGCTCTAGAGAGGACTCTCATGCTTGAGACTTGGTTTATCATTTCTATGAAGATTGTAAGCCTTTAAAGGCTTTTGTTAGTTGTAGCATTACTTATTCCTTTTGTTGATGTAATGCTTGATGTATTATTGTCTTTAATCAATGATATGGTTATGTTTAGTCTATACTCTTGCATGCTATATCCATATATATATGTTGCTTGCCACTAAATATTTTTGCAAGATATCCATATCCCAATTCCTTTTGGCCTCATAATGAGGGGGAGTATACTTCAAGGGGGAGCTTCCATCTACTTGGGATAACCTTTTTGATGCTAACAAAAAGGGGGAGAAGTGATATAAACTCACTCTAATACTTGTATATAGACTAATTTTCGACTAATGAGTTTAAATTTTGTAATCATCAAAAAGGGGGAGATTGTTGACATAAATAATGTATGAAAACGTTATTTATATTTTTCGATATCTCTATATTTTGACGATCATAAAATGTAAACTCGTCAATCGTTTGATTACTACGTAAACAAGTATTAAGCTAGTTTATATCACTATATCCAACTTAATCACTTAAGGTATGAATAAATAAGTGCTTAATACATCTCATGATCAAAGGGGTATTTAATTTACTAATACTAAGTTTATTTAATTATATAATCTTATTATATATTTTTGAAAAACACTTTTGGTAATAAGGAAAAATGTTTTAATCATACTAAATATATGATTTCAAATATTTAACCAAAATCAGTTAGTTTTTCACCAAATAAACTTTCCCCACTAAAAAACAAAGTTTCTGGCCGTTACAGTTGGGCGGCCCCCTTAATTATAAGGGGCGGCCCCCTTAATTTTAAGGGGGCCGACCATGCTTTAAGGGGACCGGCCACGCTCCTCTGTCAGAAACTTTTGCCTATAAATACCACCTTAATTCTGGAATTTTTCCTCACCTTTTGCACGAAATTTTCAGATCTACAATCATCTTAAACCCATCAAAAACCCTTTGATCATTTGTATATTAATCCTTGTTTCAAGTGATTCAATCCCTCATCATCCATTCTCATTCTAAGTGCAAAAGAAGAACTCTCTACAACCAAGTTCAAGAAGTGTTGAAGAGTTGTTGTGTATAGTGTATATATATTCATTTGTGAATATTGTGTTGTGCTTGTTATTATTTGTTTAGAAGATATAGAAGTTGTGTAGATAGTAGAAGTTGATTAGTTGTGAAGTAGGATAGTTGTGAAGATTGGTGTGTAGAAGAAGGTGTGCAGAAGATTGGTGTGTAGAAGAAGGTGTGTAGAAGATTGGTGTGTAGAAGCTTGGTGTGAAGATAGGTGTGAAGATTGGTGTGTATATTGGTGTGTAGATTGGTGTGTAAACTGGTGTGTATATTGGTGTGTACGGTTTTCTCCGCCATAAGGGAGTTTGTTGACATAGTGAAGAAAACTCTCGAGTAGGTGACTCGGGGAGTGGAGTAGGAACAAGGAAGGTGTCCTTGTAGCCGAACCACTATAAATCCTTGTGTTGTGGTTTGATCTTTCTAACTCTTCTCATTACTTATTTATTTACCTTTACTAATTAGTTTAGTTAGTTAGTTATTATACAATTGTTCATATAGTGCAAGCATTGAATTCACATAAACAAGAATCGAAGTTTTTTAAAAACAAACTTGTGCTTATAAATTTTAAAAGGACGTAAAACTATTCAACCCCCCCTTCTAGTTTTCCACAAAAAAAGTAAGAATAAATAACATGGGGTGGGCTGACGTTACAGTAAAGAGGGTAAAGGGAAGAAGGGGAAAACGTTAGATTACATAATTTTTTTTTTTTGGTTGTGTGTCAATCGTAACAGGTCTTCAAGTGTCTCGTCCTTTGGTTCACATTGGTCAACAAAAAAAGTCTCGTGGGTAAGTTCCACATAAGTGCAATCCATAATTTTAGGCAATGTCTATTATGTTTATGGTATTTAAATTTTTATACGAAAACATTTATTCTGATCACGATCACCTGACCGTCAATTAAAATTCCTTCAGTGCAGGAATTTCTTTGTCGTCAAGAATGAGTGTTGATGAACTACTTGAAAGGTAAAGCTTATCTGGAAGGTAAAATTGTTTTTTAATCCACTCTGAAGCAATGAAAAATGTAGGCATATTTTTAAACTGATGGATGCTTACTATTGTAATATTTAGCGTTCATTGAAGTCATAATTATAGCATACATCTCAACATTCTCATATTTCCTTTTTAGCAGGTCATCACCCAGGTTTCCCCATAACGTCACTATGATTGATCGCCCTCTTTTTTATAAGAGTAGAAAATTAAATGTAGGTTAGTTATGCTGGTGTGCTTCCAAATTGATACATAATAACGTTAACCAATACATGTAACTATGAAAAAAAGGAACAAAACCTTTTGTTAGCAATGTAGAAATCAAGTGTCCTTGTCCCAGTTTTGGATCTGCTGACGTTTGTAACGTAACCAACAACATTTGCATGGCGTTCATTTAGTTCTGGAAATTTAACGTGAAATGTAACACAAAATTTTGTTGAGATTAAACTTTACCAATCAAGTACTTGTTGCATGTAGGTTAGAGGTCGTCAAAGTCTATCAACTGAAATGGGTGCCTAACAAAACCGTCAACCTTGACAACACTTTTTCTAACGGATGTTGACCCGTCGTGCTCAATCATGTAAGCATCATGTTTGATGATCAACTACTCGTCTTTGTTTGGTTGCACGGTAAAGCCTTTGATCGAGTAAATGATTCCTTCTTGTAAATTATCAACAAAATTATTCGATATATTGCACACTTTGCCATGTAATGCATTATGTGAAATGCTAGAACCACTCACAAAATCCATACAAAAATTCCACTCGCTGACGTGTCAACGAGTAATTGGTTTAATAAGAGAGAGGATAGAGAAATTGCCAGAAAATGCACCAATCATCCGCTGACACGTCAGCGAGCGAATTTTTTGTGTGGATTTTATGAGTGAGTCTAGCATTGCTCCTGCATTATATTCCCCTGGCCAAGCATTGTGTTAGCATTACAGGTAAATGTTATGTTATGTTAATCATAATGTGAAAATTTTCTATCTTACCCTCTCATCAGAGACTACAAAGTCAGTGCTTAAGTGTCGGCCAATAACAGCGCTAACATCCCATTTTCTGCATATCATGATGATAATGCGTCCATCAACACCTTCATCAAGCTCTTTCAGGAAAAACTGATATTTGTTATATGTGGTTTGCTTCGACATTGTGTTTTTTTTTTTTTTTTTTTTTTTTGGTTTGGAAAGTGAGGTAACAAAGGGGATGAGGTTGTTTATAGAGTTCCAATCAATGATTGTTGACTTAATGCAACCAGATCATGAAATGAGATGGAACTGCAAGGTTGGGGCCTTCACATGTATTTAGTATGTAATTATTTGTGGGTTATAAATTAAGAGGAAGCTGGAAGGGTTGTAAGAATTCTTAAGTTTCATGGTGATATTTTTATTTATTTTTATAGGAGTATTTATGCTTAAATGTGACATGTTAAGAGTTAACACAAATCAATCAATACAGTTATCGAAAGAAACTGAAAAGATTTATCATTCTACAATTTAACACCCTCATTTACTAATACTACAAATGAAAGGATTCTTTGGCTAAGTTTTAATACCAAAATCAATAAATGACGTATGAAAGCAAACCAATTTTTTTGACGAACATTTAATTCAACAGATGGGGTTTTAATTTTTGATTTTACCATGATATTATAAAACTCAAATTATGGGTAGTTTTTATACTGTATTAAATACTGGTATTCATTAAGACTTTACATTAATACCTTGAAACTCAATCTTTAAAGATTGTTATTTTAGTATTAAATATTGGTATTCGTTAAGCTTTCATATTAGATGATTGCGACGTTCCACATACATGTAATCAACTTTTTTTTTTTTTTTTTTTTTTTTTTTTTTTTTAATATACAGTAGAAACTCGATTATTTAATAAACTCTCTAAGATAATTTTTTTTGCCGGTCCCGACTCGAGGAAAGGGTGCTCAATTAATTATTCGCTAAAATTATAAGATAATAGATTTTTGATAATTTCTTTAGACCCCATATAAAATGTAAATTAATAATTCCTTATATATAGCATATTATATGAATGATATATGAAGGTTTCTTGAAAAATGACTCAATTGTCTTTTGTTTTTTTGTTGAAATCAATTTCCCCTTGAATCTCGTCTCTAATTTTTTCTTAGCATGGTAAGAACTTCTGGTGTTGTTTTCTCATAGCTCAACAAGAAATTGTTCAATATGATTGCCGCTTTAATAGCCTCGTTTCGCGAAAGGGGCTCCATTGTAGAACTTTCATAATCTTCTTCATCGATATCATCTTTTTGATTCTTGTATTTATATAGAAAATATTTTTAATGTCCATAAAGTGATACATTGAACACAAGAAGCATAATAAGGTGGGAGATTGAAGGTTTCTTTCAAATTGGGCCGTTCATTTGATATACATGCATTGTATACAATAATTAAGTGGAAGCTTGAAAGGTGTTTGTAAACTAAGTATTCTATTATAAATTAATAAAATATTAATTAATATATAAATTAATAATTATTAATTTATCGATTAATTAATAACTCTTTTAATTAATAAATTTTGGTGGTCTCAAGTGTATTATATTATAGAGTTTCTACTGTATGTGGATGTAGCAATCCTCTTCATACTAATGAAACTAAATGTGAAAAGAGTATAGATTAAGACTAAGCATATGTTTGGCACAGAGTGGTGGGGAACTTTTTAGAGCGACGAGTAATGAGCATTTTGATTTTAAGTAGTTGTTTTACAAAGGAGCGGTGAACTTTGCTATTTTTTAGGGATGCTCCTTTTTTCAATGCTTCTTTAAGAAGCTTTGGGCGGTGAGTTATGGCTACTGCTCACAACTCACTACTACTGCTCACTGCTACTTTTAACAAACACACCCTAAGCACAATAGCTCACGGGCCAAATAAAACCAAAAATATAAACATATTTCCGTCTGGTCCTCAGTCCATCATTTTTCTTATATTCGGTTCTCGGTTCAATCTGGTATAATTTTACGTACAACCAACCAATATACTTTGTTGAACCAACCAGACCAACGAACTAGGCCAAACACATTTTAATCTGGTCATCGGTCCTGTGTTTTGACCAACTCAGTTTTCAGATCCATTTCAATTTTGGAACCTTAATCGGCCTGGCTTACAATAACTAGAGAAAAATACAATGTAGATCCAATATTCTCTAACGATCCAATGCACCAATCTTGGTCATATGTTTTTCTATCAAAACATAATAATAATAATAATAATAATAATAATAATAATAATAATAATAATAATAATAAACTTTCACTTTTTTAAAAATAAAAAATAAATATTTCGCAACCGTTATTCGTTACGCGAAAAAAAATCATACCATCAAAACAAAAATTAAATCATCTATCTCTACAGGGGCACTTCTATATACAGGAACTTGTTTTTGACATTTTTTTTTTGTAAATGTTGAAATTTACGTCGGAGAAATCACATGTGATTTTTATGAAATTACATGTTATTTGTGAAATCACATGTGATTCCTAACATACAAATCAACGGTGATTTTCCAAGACGCAAATTTTTAACACCAAAACAAAATTCGGAAAAAAGGTTCGTCGAAAGTATATCGAAGTGCGCATCTACTAAAAGACAAAAAAATTTAATCGCGATAGTGTATTTTTAGTCTCTTAACGATTTATCATTTGCAAGATATTTTATTTTTAAAAATCAGTTGAAAATGATTTTTTATTAATTTTGATGAAAGTTAGATAGTTATGATGGGTTAATTGGGTCTACAAAAAATATAGGATATATATTGATCCCAACTCAGAGAATCTACAATGCATCAATTCTGTAAAGATTTGATTCATTTAATGCACAAAATTTTTTAGTTGATTTTTTTGTTTCACAATAAATGCTTACCGACAATACTTATTGAATTTTTTTGTCAAAGACTTGATGATTTACAAGTCTTTTTCAAAAAATCATTTATAAAATCTTTGTTTCAATACTTAGAACTATACAAATAGCTTTTTCAAATAGTAAAAGTTCATTTAAAAACAATCCCATTGCGGATGCTCTCACAGTGATTATTAGTTATAATGACCGTGCACGCGCGAATTTTTTAAAAATTTTTTTGAACGATATATTTTTATTTATTAAAAATCAAATAATTTAATTTTTGTTTTGTTTTGTTTAATTTTTAATTTTTAATTATAGTTTTGATTATTAAAGATAGTCATTTAAAAAGTTTAATGCTAGTAAGTATATGAATAAAACGAATTTATAAATTCAAAAATAATAATTCAATTATTACCTAATAAGAAAACATTTTTTTTTCGAAATACGAAAGTCCCGAAAATAAAATTAAAAAAAAAAAAAAAAAAAAAAAAAAAAAAAAAAAAAAACGTTTGATCAGTTGGAAAACCTATTGCCTCTTAACCTAGAGGTCAAGGGTTCGATCCTCACTCCTTATAAAAAGCCGGAGGTCCTTTTCTACCTTAGGTAGAACCGGAAGCAGACTCTCTACCTTAGGTAGGGGTATGGTTGTCTACGTCTCAACCTCCCTCATACACCGTGAAAGACAGTATTAGGACCCATAACCCGTGGAAGAGGAGTTACTTTACTTTTGTTTTATTATATAAAAATACTTCTCTGAGTTGATACAATTACCAATATCATCAATTTTTTTAATAAAAACACAGTAATTTAATATTTTTATCCCAAAAATAATAAAATAAAACATGATTGGGCTTTAACTATGGGCCCAACTTAATTCTTTTCACATATCACTAACATTCACACCTTGGGCCTATTCTTTTCCCAAACCGCCACCGTCCGTACACCCGGCGATGGCGGCGCCGTCGAACCTAACCGCCGTTATAACAGCAGTCACCGTGGCCATATGTTCTGTGTACTTTTTAGCTAGTAAACGTGGAAAAAAAGATGAAAAGCTAACGGAGAATAAACGGAAGGGTAACGGAGTAGTTGGAGCTATTGGGAATACTCCGCTTATTCGGATTAATAGCTTATCAGAAGCCACTGGATGTGAGGTACTTCATTTTATACAAGAACGGTACCCGCGCAATTCGGCGGCGGGTACCGTGCGTGTATATTTTGCGTTATTTGGTTACACGTTTAGTTGTCTTCAGGCTTTATAAGTAGAGATATTCGAGATGGTTAAACTAAATAATTTTAGTTTGAACAACCTACCAGTTTCCTAACAAACTTCTTAACCAACTTGCTTCCTAACAAAATAATTTTGAAATCTTTCCATAATAAGCAAGAAAAAAGTAATAGTTCCGAATGCATTATAATGTAGTATATAGATTAAATACTCTATTACAATTTAAACAAGTAACTTTCTTCGCCCTCACTTACTCCACGCTCATATATACATTAAAAATTGAACACATAAATTAACGTTACTACACAATAACACAATGTCGCCGCTATGTGCGGGTAATGGTCTAGTATTTATAAACTTGTCTTTTGTTTTCTGCCAAAATTTCAACCAAAATGTAACAGCTCTTCTTATTGTATTTTCACATTTTGTACATTTGAATTACTTAAAAGATTGTTTTAGCTTTCAAAACTGATAGTATTTTATTTCTTTGGAGAAATAAGCTCCAAAAGGGCGGAGAAACCCTGATGTGTGCACCCCACCTAGCCCAGCCAATGAGCACCTGAGCACCTGTTCCATTGACCTTTAGCCATAAGTTGGGATCGAAGCCAGGGCCTATATCTCTAAAAGCCCTCATTGACCGGTCAATTGTACATTTGTGGTGGGGAGTGATAGCATTGGAGATTTGGACTTTTGGAGCGACGCACCAATGGTCTTCTAAAGAAATAAGCTGTCTCAAAGAATAATATGTCCTTGCATAGCTTATAGAAATAAATCTTAAGCAAATAAGCTACACATACTAATTTTGCCAAACACGCCATTATGTAAAGTTTTGTTTCATGATGCTGAATTAATCACCTAAATGGAACACAAAATCATGTTTCTATTGATTGAAATGTACAAAACAAACTCCAACAGGACAGATGAAAAAATACGTGTTGGTATTTTACAAAGTAAAAATAGAAGTCATAGGTTTATTTAGTATAGTTGATAACTTTACTGGAATAAAAGTTTGTTATGTTGAAAATAGAAAATAAGAACAGTTTTGGTGAGAGTTAGTTACATCATTGTGGGACGAATGCTTATTTATTTTTTATTAAATAACATTAGCTAATCATGCTTTGTTTGATTTTGATGTTAATCAGATTCTGGCAAAAGCTGAGTTTTTGAATCCTGGAGGAAGTGTTAAAGACAGAGTCGCCGTTAAAATCATTGAAGAGGTTAGTTCAGTTGTTTTCTGGTCAATTGAGTAAAATATTAACATGTCTGTTCTTTCTTAATCATGCTACGTTTGGGAGGTTTAATACCGTGCTTGTTGTCATTCGTATACAGTAGCTTTATTTTGATGTTTGATCTTTTATAATTTTTTATAGGCCTTGGATTCTGGAAAACTATCTCGTGGGGGTGTGGTTACAGAGGGGAGTGCCGGTAGTACAGCAATTAGTCTTGCGACAGTTGCTCCTGCTTATGGATGCAAATGCCATGTGGTTATCCCAGATGATGCTGCAATTGAAAAGGTATGGCTGAATTATATTTCTGGACTACAAACTTGATGACATGTGTTGCATATAAGCTGATCAAACTGTAACTGCTCTATATTCTACTTCTGTTATGCGTGTGTGGGGTTCTTACATCAGCTTTATCCTAAAAGAGAGCGAAATTGCTTTTCTTTTGGGTCTGATTTGCATACACAGCGTGTTGTATTGTTTAAGGTAATACAAAGTTTTTTATAACCGTAGATGGTAATTTGAGTTAAAATTTCTTTTCACATGATATTATTTTGAACACTCAAAATTGCAACCAGCCAAGCCTGCCCATTGTGCCACTTTTATCTTTATTATATTCCTACTGTTGGTAATAATATCTGTTTACTTTATTCGTGCTTTTTTCGTTTGAACTTCTCAGTCTCAAATACTAGAAGCACTTGGAGCAACTGTTGAAAGGGTTAGACCAGTCTCGATAACTCACAAAGATCACTTTGTTAATATTGCAAGAAGAAGGGCCGCAGAAGCGAATAAGCTAGCACTGCAGTACAAAATTGAAAAAGATGCTAGCAATACAAACCACACGAATGGATACTTGTCTGAGAATGAGAAACAAAACGAAGTGTTCACTGGTGAGTATAAAGGTGGCTTCTTTGCAGATCAATTCGAGAATCTGGCAAATTATAGAGCTCATTATGAAGGAACGGGACCTGAGATATGGGAGCAAACTGGTGGCAAGTTGCATGCTTTTGTTGCAGCTGCAGGCACAGGTGGCACTGTTGCTGGTGTTTCTCGCTTTTTAAAGGTCAGCATCTGTCCTTGGCCAACCCCCTTTTGAGTTGATGTAGTGGTATTAACTCGTGAATATGAAGTTAATTTAGGTTGTCTTCGTTTAATGGTCAAAACAGGTAGAGTGTAAATAGTAACTAAACAGGGATCCAACATTTATTCAATTTCTTACAACATCTAAATCGTTTCATTGTGATAAGTTATACATATAACCACACTTAATAGGGTTAGATTGGTAATTTCCTGTAATGAGATTGTCATTCTACTTTAATAGTTAATACACTAAACAAAAATCAGAGAACTGGACTGAAATCGTCGGTGGGGTTGGGATGACCCGTTATGACCCACAAATAATTTTGTATCTTATGACTCACACTCGTTTGCTTATTATGCTCTTGAGAAAAGATGTAATGATTCGGTGCATCTTTCACGTTTAACCAACTCATAATGAAAATTTCCATGTTCTCTGCA
Source organism: Artemisia argyi (assembly GCA_030686995.1). NCBI lineage: Eukaryota > Viridiplantae > Streptophyta > Magnoliopsida > Asterales > Asteraceae > Artemisia > Artemisia argyi. The sequence continues at coordinate 21,398,076 of CM060701.1, read as the reverse complement.
GGAAAAAGATCCGGGAATAAAGTGTTTTCTTGTAGATCCTCCTGGTTCTGGTTTGTACAACAAAGTTAAAAGGGGAGTGATGTACACACGAGAAGAGGCTGAAGGGAAGAGGTTAAAGAACCCATTTGATACCATCACCGAAGGAATAGGGATCAATAGATTGACTGAGAATTTTAAAATGGCGCAACTTGATGGAGCTTTTCGAGGCACTGATATCCAGGCTGTGGAAATGTCTAGGTATACAATCCATATCTCATAGAAGTCGTCTTTTAAAGAGGTGGCAAGATGCATCGAGTTGTGTAACAGGTTAAAACAGTTTTGGTTTGGAAATTTTGAGTTTCTTCATGATAAACAGCAATAATTAGGGAAAATTGCCGCGGTTAACTAAAAATGCAAATTTGCAGAAAAAATATATGACCCATTTGAGATAAAACACAACCCAATTCAACCATTCATAATTATGGTTAAAAAACCTGACCCCTAATCTTTATGCCTTAAAGTTTATGCCACAGATGTGCGTTAGTTTGTAAAATGTTGCCTCTTTATACAAGTGATTGACTCTTTATTAACTTAAAAAAATATCGGAATTACAGTATTATTTTTGTCATTAATCTAATGCTTTTTCATTGATTAGATTTCTTTTAAAGAATGATGGGTTGTTTATCGGAAGTTCTTCAGCAATGAACTGCGTTGGCGCTGTGAGAGTAGCAAAATTATTGGGCCCTGGTCATACTATCGTAACAATTTTGTGTGATAGTGGGATGAGGCATCTAAGCAAGTTTTGTAACCCAGAGTACCTTTCTCAGCATGGGTTAACACCCTCGGCAAAAGCACTAGAATTCCTTGATTGTAAATGAGATAGTTCATATAATGTGTTTACCAAAATTTATCGACTTAGCAACTATGAATGCACGCTCGTTTATGCCATACAAGATTTGGCAAGGGATGGACTGCTTGTTTCTGGTGCAGCTTTCTTTTTGCAGGTGAAGTCATCAACGAAGACCTTAAACTTTGAACTGTGGACAATAGTTGCCACTGGCATTGGCACTAAACTGCAACCGCGCCTGAAAACCTGAGGAGCATATTAAACCAGGCTAGGACAGTTGGGGTTAGGCAGATAGATTATAGATACATTTAGAAACATGTTTGGTCAAAATTTATAATATTTCGAGCTGTGTTTCAGTGTAACTTTCATGTTGGAATGTGGCAAGTTGTATACCTTTTGTTCTTATTATTTCCAATACAATGTGACCCAACTTATGAGTGACTTCATTTTAATTACGTAGTATCTTTTATTAGCAACTGCGTCAAAACAACCACCAAAAGTAATACAGGTCAAAAGTATCGTTCATCATTACGGCATACTAAACTGCTTGATGCAAATCAATAAGACCATGATTGTGTGGTATACATTTTGGTCATATTTAACACCGCCTTTTAGCAAGTCTTTGTTGATTAAAGAAATGGAAGTGTCGGGCAAACCTGCCAGACTATCATCATTTGCCACCTCTACTTGAAAGCTTTGAAAAAACAACCCCAAAAAAGACGCTACTTTACAACAAGTAGTATTGAAAAGCTTCAAAAACGGCAATATTGCCAGTATACATATGTAAATTGGTGATGGAACCAAATGTATATATAACTCCCAGGTGAAGGGTTATAAAGAACATCTTTTAATAAAACTTTAGTTCTGGAAACTTGCTCAAAAAACTCGCAACAATAAACCTTCTATGAAGGTTTCCGTTTCTCAAATTCAGACTCATGACAATGCGGGTCTAGCCAGTCCCTTGGTGAACTTTTGGATGTATTAATGTTAGTCTTGCCACCGCCCACAAGGTCTAAGATTTTCCAGCTTGTTTTCACGTCCAGACCCACTTATTCTTTGATCTGCGTCCTTCAACTTTTGCTTGAACCTTTGTTTCCGCCCTGAAGGGTTTATGTATTCCTGTTTTGCTTGTGAAGGAGGAGCTCCATGAGGTCCAAGATATATATTTTCTTCCGTTTTAGCCTGCACAAGTGTAGAGAAACAGTTAAGGTTAAATAAAAAGTGGTGGCAAAATGAATGGGTCGGATAGAGTGGGTAGACGTAAGGTTGTGGCAACTCACAAACACTGCTAGTGGATCTAATTTATTTGATCTGTAATTAAAGTGTGAAATATGATTATCAATGGCATTTCGCCTCTTACAAATTAACAGACCCCGAATCGACCCATTTATAAGTAAATGGGTCGAAATTGCCACCTCTAAGTCCAACAACTAAACAATCGCTTCAAAAATGGTCAAGAACTTGACAAAGTTATATATACTCTCATCAATTATTTGTTTCGAGTCTTCTACTTGCGGAGCATTTGTTGTTTCGACTTGATTTAGATCTTCAATTTCCAAGCTTGGGATCACAAAGTCATCATTGATTTAGATCTTCAATTTCCAAGCTTGTTAATTTCCAACCGGCCTCGTCAATTTCTTGTTACCTTACCACTCACATGATCATCTTATTTGTCACGATACCATGCTTTAGATCCGAATTATTTTTATTAACCGTGAATTAGACGACGAACATATGAATTTAGATGTTTATCATTAGACTCTTTTTGCCCTGATGACAATTGGTTTATTTGTGAATTTTTGTTGAACGTTACTATTCCAAATGTGCACCTGATCGTTCAAAATGGTTCATCTTTTTATAATTCATGTAGCGTTCATCATATTTTTAATCCCTTTGGTATCCATCGGTCTACTAGAATTATTTGGTTATGTGTTTACATAGGTTGTTTGTTGGTGTGTGTTAAAAAGAAAAAAAGATTTGGATTATATCATAAATATATTTAAAAGTACAACACTTTTGTATTTATCTTTTCAAATTACAATTATGTGATAAAAAATATTATCATTAAAATGATGGCAGTTAAGAAAAATACGCTAATGTCTTATCACGTACGTACCCATGACTATATAAATATCGATGCATGCATGCATAACCTATTTTCTATCATCATTCGATCAACTTCTTCTAATTCTTAAACCTTGTGCGCAACTACGACTTCGTAACCTTTGCCTGATTCGACTCAAATGGCTGTCATAAACCAAGAAATCATTCGATACAATAACCAAGAAGAGCATGATTATGCTGATACGCTTGAACCTGGCTACCGATTTTGTCCAACTGATCCGGAGCTCATTGTTTACTACTTGAAACCAAAGATTGAAACTGGAAAACGACATCCCAACTGTCGCTATTATGAGGTCAATATTTACGACTGTAGTCCTGATGAACTTACAGGTTAGTAAATTGTTATCGAGTAATCATATATGTTGTCTAATTGATATGATATATGCAATATATATACTGGTTTCTTGTTAAAGTTTGGACTTTTATTGTTGAGTTAATCTGTTTCAAAATTAACTGTTTTACGTTTCTTGATATAACAGCCAAACCAGAATATCGGTCTTGCGAAAACAAATGGTACTTTTTGACATGGATGGAGCGAAAACACCCAAATGGAAGCCGTCCGAATAGACAAACCAGGAACGGTGGTCGCTGGAAGGCGTCCCAGGCTTGTGAAGCGGTGAAGGATGTGATCACCAATCAAGTTGTTGGAAGCAGATTATCTTTAGTTTATTTTGACGAAAAGAAACGCAAGACACCTTGGCTAATGCATGAGTATACCACAAAAAATCCTAATATCTCAAAAGAAAGCCAAAAACATAACACGGACAAGAACAAGGTATGCAGTATAATCTGCTTGTCCAAAATCTCTTATAACCTGTCTTTTATCCCTTATATATTCATATATGATTTACAACCAATTTTATGTGATTTGTTTATGCAGTTTTCTGATTGGGTGCTTTGTAAGATATACAAGGTCCTGAAAAAAAATCCTAGCAACAACTTGGCGGATCAAGAAGAGGCGATTGTAGAACAAAACCACCGATCTGAAGATGAACCTTCGCTTAGACGTAGAAAACTATCAATGGACCAAGAAAGCTATCAATCAAATGGAGCTGAACATGTTCATATTCAAGAAAGTAATCATCAGTCAGGGACCGATGTTCAAATTGTGGCACCTGTGCAGATTATGCTCACATCGAATCAACAATCAGACCTTAACAATGTTCATGTGGAGTCTTCACAGACTTTTCCATCAAAGAGCATAAACACGAGTCCAAATTCAATCTCCATGCAACACATGCCTATGCTTTGTGGTTCAAATTTGATACAACCACCATTTGAAGACCCTCAAGCTTTATTTTCAAAAGAACAAGCACCAGCAGTTCAACTGGACACCAACCTAAATCCGATGACTTTTTCACAGACTTTAACGGACGATGTCTTCCAACAAGATTTTCAGAACTCGTACCATGATACTCCAAGTTTATATGAAGAACCAATGATGGTGCCTGAAGCTGAGTATAGTAGCTATAATCCTGATAGCCTAATGGGACTTGAAAATTTTGAAAGCTTCGATCCTTCTTCAGAGTATTTTTCTACTGACGAATTGATGGATGCCCTCATGAATGAGTTTGACTGAATAACACATGGGCATTCCATACCTTTGCAATAACTTAATGTATGAACTCTGCAAGATCTTGTTTTAAGTTCAAGTTTGGTTTTGACATTTGAAATTTGTGCTGATAAAGCAATGAGGATAATAGTTAATGTGAATTTAATCAGGATGGATCTTTTGAACAATATGTTAAAATGCTTCTAACAGTAATGCTTATGTGTGCCGTTTATTTTTGATAGATCTGTCAACAAATATGTATACATGTCGGTAAATCGTAGTCGAAGTAATCTGATTACATGCTTGTGAAATAATTGGGAATTGAGATTCGGGAAAAGTTAGATCAAATGGTAACGGGGCAAAAACGTTGTGTGTGTGATTTATCTATGTTGGTTGGCCTGATTATGTAAACATAGGATGAGTCCTGTATATATGGTCTAATGTTGTGATTCTGATCCGGCCAAGCAACAGATCTTATTCTTGGACATGGCTTAGATCAGTTAAACGGAAGGTAGACGAGTACGAAGAAGATGTATGTTGACCCATAACAGATCTTGAGCAAAAAAATTAATTAGAAACACGGATGAATATTCTGGATATGGAAAGCAAAGAATGGGAGGTTGGCTTCCGTTATTGGCCTCAAGGAAATTGTAAAACGTATGTTTTAGATCGGCTCATAGATTTTATGGCCTCAAGAAAATTGCAAGCAGGCGATATGGGTAACATCTATTATATCTGTGACAAATTTGCATTGTTTACCAACATATATATAATAATACATAGAGGTGGAAAGATCCTCAAAAGGATGATTATTATTGCCATTGTATACCAACATATCTCATTATCAAAATTTGATAGTTGATTATTAGCCATTATTTTTTAGCAAGTCTTTCTTGATTGAAAAAAGAAATGGACACAAAGTGTTTGGGCAAACCTGCCAGACCATCAGCATTTACCACCTCTACTTGAAAGCTTTGAAAAAACAACCCCAATAGAGACCTACTTCACAATATAGAGATAGACCACGCATTGAAAAGCTTCAAAAGAGGCAATATTGCCTGTATACATATCATGTAAATTGGTGATCGAAAACCAAATGTATATAAAATTCCCAGGTGAAGGGTTATATAGAACATCTTTTAATAAACTTTAGTTCTGGAAACTTGCTCAAAAAACTCGCAACAATAGCCTTCTATGAAGGTTTCCTTTTCTCAAATTCAGACTCATGACAATGCGGGTCTAGCCAATCCCTTGGAGAACTTTTGGATGTATTGATGTTAGTCTTGCCACCGCCCACAAGATCTCTAAGATTTTCCAGCTTGTTTTCTCGTCCGGATCCACTTGTTCTTTGATCCGCGTCCTTCAACTTTTGCTTGAACCTTTGCTTCCGCCCAGAAGGGTTTATATATTCCTGTTTTGTTTGTGAGGGAGGAGCTCCATGAGGTCCAAGATATATATTTTCTTCCGTCTTAGCCTGCACAAGTGTAGAGAAACAGTTAACGTTAAATACAAAGTGGTGGCAAAATGAATGGGTCGAACAGAGTTGGTAGCGGTAAGGATGGGCCAACTCACAAACACGGCTAATGGATCTATTTTATTTGATCTGTAATTAAAGTGTGAAATATGATTGTCAATGGCATTTCGCCTCTTACAAATTAACAGACCCCGAATCGACCCATTTATAAGTGAATGGGTCGAAATTGCCACCTCTAAGTCCAACAAATAAACAATCGCTTCAAAAATGGTCAAGAACTTGACAAAGTTATATATATACTCACTTCAGTTATTTGTTTCGAGTCTTCTACTTGCGAAGCATTTGTTGTCGCGGTTTGATTTAGATCTTCAATTTCCAAGCTTGGGATCACAAAGTCATCATTGTCTAATAAATAAATAGCAACATTTATCCAAACAACCATCGGTTAAGAGAACAGAAACTGAAAGAAAGGCCACACAGAATAAACAACGCAAGCTGCAGTCATACACCCAAACCATATTCTCATGAAGATCAAGTGCTTCAGAAGAATACTTATAGGAGATGCACCAAACAGCCAACGAGAATCATACGAAGGTTGTAAAAAACGAAGATAGTAACTACTCCGTATGTGCTAAAAGACCAAATAAATAGTGTCGACAAGAATCACAGTCGTTTCTTCACACCCAAGTACAGCTACTGTGAATCATACGAAGGTTGTACACTAAAAATATAGTTTCTGACATAAATGGTTATAATGTTTGTTTTAATGATATAAACGTTGATGCCCCTTGAAGTATCAAAATAAACAAGTCTCGCAACGCCAATTGATATAATCAGTTATACATCGTTATAAAGAAATATTAATCAACTCTTTGTAGCGATAGATAATAATGTTATAAGTTGTTTTAACTTCAATGACTAAGGAAGTGATCACTACCTAGTTCTCATATTCAAACTAAACAGCTTAAATCAATCTTATTAGGGTATCTTATTATCACATGACAATCTCGAACTGAAGTGATAGTCATTGTACTAATTTTTTCTAGATTTGAGTCATTAAAAGATAGTAACATTTATATATACAAAAATGATAGCTTTCACATAAACATGTTAAATTTATATATACATATAAATAATATCTTCTTATAAAAATGCTTTATACAACAATTAACATAATAATTATAATCCAATTAAGTTAAAAATCAGCAAAAAGATTATTACCCCACTCATCATCTTCAGCGACTATTGGATGGTTTTGTGCAGAAGGGTCCATGAGAGACTGTTAGATTGGAAAACAAATCAATGAATTGAAGTAGGAAAAGATAAACCCTAGAAAAATCTCTCTATCTCTGGCGTGATTCTACAGATCATCAAACGTGGCCACTAGGGATTGGTTGGTTCGTTGTGTCAAAAATAACCGAACCCGACTAACTGGACATTACCCAAACCCGAATAAGTTCATTCGGGTTATGCGAGTTAAAAAAATAACATTGTTTGGGTTATTCGGTTTAATTCGATTAACCCGAACTCTTAATAGTCAGGTTTCGGTGAGAGTTTTTTTTTAACTTTATTTGGTTTCGGGTTAACCGAATAACACGCGTAAATGATAATCTTTTACATATATTTATTTGGGTTTTTATGAATAGTGGTCCTAAATTTGAGATGCAAGAACTCACTCTTGCCTCTTAAAAGTTTACGTTCATGAACACAGCTTTAAGGAATCAGGGACTATGTGTAAGATTTTATAACATGATTAGTTGTTTGTACTTGGTTCGTATTGAGTTCTAGGCCTAAGATGTTGTACATTTGTGCTCATGTGGGTTTGTACCCTAATCAATTCAACGCAGAGCCTATGCGGTTTAGCACATAGCTTAACAATATTCTCACTCAAAAGTTTATAAGAATGGATGACAATTATTTACAATTTTTTTAATGTAGCTTAAAAATAAGAGGAGACATTTTTTTTATATTTCATCACAACATTAATAATTTTTAAAAATTAATTAACAAACTCTATTATATAAGAAATCATATTACATTATTTTTAATCGTTGTGTTAGTTCATTGTTAATAAAATTAAATAACCATAATATCGCAAATATAAATATTTACCGTTATAAAATCTCGTTGTTATGCACGAATACTCGTAAAAAATATCAAACACATTAGCGTAGAGGTAATGGATATGATGGCTCACACCAAAACCCCATCCTCACTCGTGACCCCATTATTTCAATCATTTCTCACGCATGACCAAGCCAAAAAAAGGGAATAAGGGTGACCCAGATCACCTTTCGGCATTTGTGCAAAGTGTTTGTGTTATATTATTAAATATTTGGTTTGTGAGTATGTGAGATATTTTGTGAGGTACGTTTGTATAAAATAGGTATTCTAGTAAAAGGTGAGGGCAGTGGTGACCTCTAGAATTGAAAAGTGAGAAAGAGTGAAGGAAATTAAAATGAGAGAGAAAGATAAAATGATGTTAATGAGGAATGTGAGCTGGTGTGACCACTCTTTTAGTCTTAAAACTTGGTACAAAAGATAAAATGATGTTAATGAGAAATGTGAGCTGATGTGACCACTCTTTTAGTCTTAAAAATTGGTACACAACTCAATCACTTATCCACGTTGACATCCGAAAGTCTAAAGTACATATATTAAAGTTTGATTAGCCGGGCACCCGTGCGTTGCGACGGTGGGTATCTGTGTACCCAAATAACCCACAATAGCATACAATTGAAGCATCACAATCATCATTATACATTATAGCAATATATGCGCAATGTATCGAAACCAAAAAAAGAGAAAGCAACAATGGTGGTGTTTTGGTACACGGTAATAGTGATGACACATTGTAGTTGGTGATAATGTGAAGACAAAAAACAATGTCAATTCTTAGTATTGCAAAAATATCGTTGTTGACTTCATCATCTCAAGCTAACATATCTTCTTTCAGGACGTTAACAAATTATATACAATCACTCTCTAAAATGAATCTATCATCTCTTCGTGGTCCTTTTTATACAAACAAATAACTTAGAATTTAAATTGTGTATCGAAAGTTAATACTACCTCCGTCTCAAAATAATTGTCCATATTTCCTTTTAGGGATGTCTCAAATTAATTGTCCACTTTCCCATTTAAGTAAAAACTAAAGAATAAAGTAAAAGAATATTCTCTTTAGTGGTTAAAAATTAAATTGGCCCCACTTTTATTAAACTAAGTGATTCTTATCCCCTGACAATTATTTTGATACGGAGGGAGTAATGGTTATTACTTAATTGTATTTTAAATGTTTTCGGGTACAATCATGTATACGTATTATTAATTACATAAATTAATTTCATTTTAAAGAACATATCATTTACTAATAATAATATTTATTACTGTAATTAATTGTATTTTAAATGTTTCCGGGTACAATCATTTATATGTATTATTAATTACATAAATTAATTTCATTTTAAAGAACATATCATTTACTAATAATAATATTTGACCAAATCTATACTACTTATAATACACAAAAGACTCTCTCTCCAAAAATTTTAAATGTACAAAATATTATGCAATGTTTACAACACATTAAAGCAAAGAATTTTCATAATTACAACAATTAAAGCATCGTGTACAAGTAAAAGAAGCATAAGACGAAATTCAGACCAAAAGAGAGAATTATACATTAATTAGCCTTAAAAACACCCCCTACACCAAAATTACAAGTATCTAAGCACAATGTACAACTAAATTTTGCACAACTACATACATAAATTGACCGGTCAACAATTAACATTAATGTAGCTTTTAAAACACCCCTTAACTAAAAAGTACAAATTAATAAGCCTATTGTACAAACATTGTATTTGTTTCGGTTTACCACTCGAATACATTGTATCACAAAAACATCTCAATTTTTGTGACTCCGGATTTTGGTTTTAATATATATGATATTTTCTATGTACTTCATCATAAAACAAAAACCTTCGACCCATAAAATAAATATGAGTCAAAAACCCGAGGCCACGTGTTACCATAAGTAAACATAACCATGGGTCAAGGAGAGAACAAAAACCAAAAGAAAAAGAAAAGAAACGAGTAGGAAAACAAACAACCCACGTCCCATCAAATAACCCATTCGAACAACAAACCAACAACATCAACTAACCTATATCCCATCGTCAACAACAAGACTCGAACATAAAATAGGAAAAAAAAACGAAACCAAGATCTGAGCTTCTCTTTCAAATATGCTCACACAATTGTTCTTTAAACAAACGAAAGAGATATTGATCACAATTCTTTTAGAAGATACACTTCTTTTGACTATCCAAAATCAAAAGGCAAGAACAAAACACAACGGTTTCATTCCAACTCACTTTCGTTAAAAAAAAAAGTACCTACCTGAGACCCTTCGGTATTAGATCTAGAAGCCAAAAAAGAAATGACATTAGGAGCTTTTCATTCGTCTGTGTTTAAGTTCGTGGGTAAGAAACGAAGGTGATTTTTGGTTTCTTCTGTTGCGATTCGTATGTCACCATAAAGAAAACAAAAAACAAAAGATTTGCTATTTGTGGTTTGATTAAGATAAAGAGAAAGAGTTAGTCTTTGTGGTTGGTGCGTGTGGTTGTAAAGTAGAAAGAGTGTGCAGTGTGGCTGCAATAGGATTTGATATAAAAAAATTATGGTGGTTAGCTAGGGCAAGTAAGGGTGTGTATTGGATTGGTGTTGGGCCCTTTTTATTTGTAAGTGGAGTAGACAAATTGTTAGCCGAAAAATTTTGGGCTACATTAATATTGTCCGAATTTTGTGAAGTTAAGTTGTTAATTTGGGTTGAAATCGATACATAAAGTATTTATTATTCATCGCCATTAAATCCCAAGCCAACCACAATAATATTAACGAGTAATAACTCTATACTTTTGCAACATCGCGCATACACCTTGCTATTTTATATGGAATAGCTTGATATCTCATAAAGTTATTTCAAACCAAAATTCTCATCATCCATAAAGTTATAATCACGGAAAACGTATAATCCAAAAAAACCGCTAGCCAAAAAATTTAGTTACAGGGTACCCGCCGCAGCAACGCGCGGGTACCCTGCTAGTCTTTCTATAATAGACAAATGTAGAAGCTGAATTTTTAAGCACTTTTTGTTAAAGAAATGCCTAAATATTTTATAGAGTAGTATAGATAACACATATTCCAACCCACAACTCCCTTAACTAAAAATATCCAGACACCCTTCACAATAAAGTCAAAACATCCACCGTCAACCCTCACAAAACAAATACATCTCATCCGTCCATCAGACCACCTAACCTGGCCCTAACTAATGTTTGTGTTTGATGTTTTTAATTATTTTTCATGTAATTAAGTTGTTAATTACAGTTTTTGATGTGACATGAGTTGGCGATTAGGGGTAGATCGAAATTGGTTTTCAGAGGTTTACAGGAACCCGATAAATATTTGCCTACTAGTATAAATTTTCGTTTAAAATCCTGATTAATTTGAAGTCTGAAATGAACCTGGTTTTGAATTTTTGTGTCATATAAATACACGTCTAGTTTATTTAGTCAAACTAAAAGTCAAAATAAATAATGTCTTCTTAGTTTGTTTAGTAGTTCTATAAAATTACTCCATCCGTCTTAATATAATTGTACACATTTCTTTTTTGGTTTGTCCTAAAATAATTATCCATAAGTTGAAATAGTTTAAGTTTACCTTACTACCCCTAATCAAAGTTAAATGAAATCATTAATTAAGGGTGCGTTTGGTATGCTACCAATGAGTAATGACAATGGGTATGAGTTTGATAGTAGTGGTGGGTCTTTCAAATATAAAAGATTCATACCTAGCTCTCTTGATGTATATGGAGTATGAATTATCTATCATTAATTACTATAGTGATGGGCTCCCATATTTTAAACAAACACTTTTAATCACTTTCATACTAATAGTCTCATTCGCATAGTGAGATACCAAATACACCCTAGTCAAAGAGTAAAACTGTCTTTTAGTGGTTTTTACAAAAATCAAAGTAGTAATAAATGAAATTTTTTTTGTTTGTTTGTTTTTTGTCGGGGTAATAATTTTGGGATAGAAGGAGCCATTTTAAATTATACAATTTAATTCATCTTTGTTTCATTTATACTCATAAAATAAATCAAGCACTTGATAACTTTGAGTTTTGAATCCATCACTCTTGAGGATAACACTACGGGTTCGTTTGGTAGAAAAAAATGAAATATCAAATGAATAAAAAAACATTGTAATAGAATTAATGACGCAATGTAATTATTCATTACCGTTATTAATCATGTCTGGTTGGTAAGATAGGACTTAATGGAATCGATAAAAAAAAGACTAAAATGGCCATTGGTGATAGGAAGTTTATTTAATTTGGTTAGTTAATGATTGACATTTATATAATTTTTATTTCATTACAAGATGTAATGAAAAAAAAAAAAAGGACCCCGAAGGAATGAAAATAGTGTAATGAGTCATTTTTTGCAATGAATTATTACATTGTAAATGTATAAACAAACAATATATTTTCATTCTACCATACTAACCTTTTACATTCTCACTTTGATTACAACATAGCAAACGAAATGTACAAGTAATTTATGTTGCAAACACATCAACATGACATTCCACACTTCCACTCATTAATTCGACACTCCAAACTCTAAAAATAGAATATTCCCTTTACTAAAAACAACCAGACACACTCACACACTTAACATGATCAAAGTCAAACTCCACACCCACCGTCAACTCACTTGATGGATGGATAACTCCTGTGCATGACATCCTCACTTAAAACTCATTTAAAATCCGTTTTTCAAGTCCGAATCACTCGCGCTTATTAAACCCCAAAAAAATAATAAAAAATAAACACACACTACAGTAACCAGCCCCAATTTTTAACCAGACCTAAATTGAGAAATTCAACTCAAATTAGCTCTCAATCCTTCAATTCAACCCTAGTTTACGTGAGATTATATCATTTTTACTACTTTTTTATATAATTAATTATTTTACTGTTGTTATATAATCATTTCAATCGTTTACTAAGCTGATCGTTTTTTTTTTGTGTAATTAAGCTGTTAATTATGTGATTTGTTTCTCATTTGCTTGATTTATTTTGTTAGGATTTGTTATGGTTTATCGCGATGAAGTATTTGTTACTGAACTAAAATTAGACCTAATTTATATACAATTCTAATGTTTTGATCGATTTTTATGTAATTAGTTTTTTTTCTTTTTTTTTCTTTTTCTTTTTTTTTTAAAAAAAAAAAAAAAAAAAAAATTTATGCTAGGATTTGTTACGGTTTATCGCGATGAACTATTGTACAATTATAATGTTTTTGATTGTTTTTTATGTAATTAAGTTGTTAATTATGTGATTTCTTTCTCATTTGCTTGATTTTTTGTGTTTTGAAGCAGTGTTATTATGTTAGGATTTATTACGGTTTATCGCGATGAACTATTTGTTATTGAACTCAATTAGACGTGATTTATGTGCAGTTATAATGTTTTGATCTTTTTTTATGTAATTAAGTTGTTAATTATGTGATTTTTTTTCTCATTTGCGTGATTTATTTTTTGTTGAAGCAGTATTATTAGGATTTGTTACGGTTTATCGTGATGAACTATATGTTATATAACTCAATTAGACGTGATTTATGTGCAGTTATAATGTTTTTGATCATTTTTTACGTAATTAAGTTGTTAATTATGTGATTTGTTACTGATTTGAATGATTAATTGTGTGTATAAGTTGTATCGTTCCGTAGTTAACTTAATTTAGCTTATTAAAATTCAGTTTAGACATAAATTACGCAAGTTTTTGATGTTAATACGTATTTTTTTTTAATGTAATTAAGCTGTTTATTAAGTGATTTGTTACTGATTTGCTTGATTAATTGTGCGTATAAGGTACATTACTAGTTAAATAAAATTAGCTTATTAATGTTCAATTTATTCCTAATTTTTTGTGTAATTTGTGTATTTTTTTAGTCATTTTTTATAGCGATTAAGTTGTTGATTCCATGTTTTGTTATTGTTTGCTTGGTTGTGCTTAGGAAGCTGCGGTTTGTGTTTACGATTTTGTTACGGTTCTCGTAATGAATTGTTTGTTAATGAACTTAAAATTATCTTATTAACGCTAATTTTAGCCCTAATTTATGTACGGTTATAATGTGTTTAGGTTTTTATGCGATTAAGTTATTGATTATGTGATTTGTTACTGTTATGGATGATTAATTGTGTCTATGAGCTGCATTATTATGTCTTAGGGTTTGTTATGGTTTATCGGAATGATTTTTCTGTTAATTAACTCAAATGAGCCCTAAATAGTGTATGATTATGTTGTTTTTACTCGTTTTGCTTGATAATTTGTGGTTGAAGCTGCATAATCGTATCTAGGGTTTGTTACATTTCTCGTGCTGAATTTTTTGTTGATTAACTCAAATTAGGTTGTTAACGTACATTTTAGCCCTAATTTATGTACAATTCTCATGTTTTTAGCTCTTTATGCAAGTAAGTTGTTGATTACCGCAATTTGATACTGTTTTGCATGACTAATTGTGCGTATAAGTTGCATTCTTCTGTTAGGGCTTGTTATGGCAGGTAACTAAAATTAGTTTGTTAGCGCTTAATTTGGCCCTAATTATGTAAGTTTTTGATGTTTTTTAATCGTTCACACAAGCAAGTTGCTGATTCGGCGTTTTGATACCGTTTTGCATTATATAATGTGCGTTATTGTGTCCGGGGTTTATTACGTGCTAATTATTTTAAATTACGTGTTTGGATATTGATTTGCGTTCTTATTTGTTCGTAGAAGCTGTATCGTTCTGTTTAGGGTTACTTAGGTTACCGTGGTGAACATTTTGATAATCTAATGAACTAAAATTAGCTTATTAATCGTTGTTGGACTTTTTCGCTTTTAATCGTTGTTGTTGTAGGCCTTTTGTATTGTGACCGTTAGCATTGCAATTTTAATAAAGACATAATCTTTCAAAAAAATAAATAAATAAATAAAAAATAAAAAATAAAAATAAATCTTATTAACAGATACTTTTGGCGTTATGTTTTTACTATATTTATTGTCAATCAAGTTGTTGATTACGTGTTCAGATACTGATTTGCTTGATTACGTAATTGAGTACTGGCGTTAAAACTTATTGATTGCCCTCGAAGTGATATAATTTGCAAGTTATATAATCATTTCAATCATTGCACGTGATTGGCCTAATATTTTATCATTAAGGGTGTCATGCTACTTATTGTGGTTGAATGCTAACGATTTGTTGGTCTTAATTTATTCAGTTATGGGTGAGGAAGAGGCAACCACTAAAGCCGGCGAGGCTGTGACTAATGGGACTGTGTCGCCTATCAAACCAGAAAATGGTGTAAGTGAGAAGAAAGACGAGGAGAAGAGTGGACATGATGAGATGTGTGTGGATACTAAAGATGATAAGAAGGATGAAAATAAGGACGTTGATGCTGAAGTAAGCAAAGATGACAAAGAAGAAGAGAAACAAAAGGAAGAAACCAAGAGTGAGGCGATGGAAGTCGATGGTGAGGAAAATGCAAAAGAGCAAAGTGAAGATAAGATTGCAGAAGCTGCTGATTTAAAAGAGAAAAAGGAAGATGACAAGGCAGAAGAGAAAAAAGAGGCAGGATCTAAAAAACGTGCAGCAAAGAAGAGTGGTGAAGAGAAGGGCAATGGCAAGAAGGTAACTGAAGCGAAAAAAGGGAAAGAGAAAACCGCTGAGCCTAAGACCCCTGTTCTTCCAACAATTGACCGACCAGTAAGGGTGCGAAAATCTGTTGAAAGATTGGTTGAAGTCATCGACGATATTGAAAAGGAGTTTCGTATTGAAAAGGTGTTACTATTATTTCAAGTCTTTAATACCTTGTTTGTCGTTTATGACTTTAATGGATGAAGCAAATCTGTCATGTTGTGACTAAAAATCTATTGTTTTTATGATGGCATGCAGGGTCGTGGTACTACATTGAAAGATATCCCAAACGGTATAGTTTTGAAGTTATTTATTTGTTGACATTGATGTACATTCCAAATTGCTTCTGACATCAATTATTGTGGTTTACCGTTTTTTAGATAACGTGATACGTGTTGCACTTCTTTATGCCTCTTTGTGTTATATTTGGTAGATTAGCAAACCTTTCAAAAATATTTAGTTTTTTTTTTTTTTTTTTTTAATTAGCTAGGTTTTCTTTTCATGGATGGTAATACTCTCTTTCATATATATGTTCATGTTATTGTTCTTAAATTTTTACATAATATTTGCTTCAGCTAAGGTTATATATGTTTTAATTTAGAAAAAGATAACTAGGTAATATTGCGAGTCTTTTTACTAGTCATATCTTTTAAGTCAGTTTTATATTTTTCTGATTTCCAGCCATAAATATTTCAATTTCATATAATAGATAAAAGTTGAAATGCGATAGGAATATCACTTTGTGTTCTCAAATCGCAATGCTTGAAACTACGTATCAGGTAACCCTAATCAAGATCATGTAGAGAGGGAAACGATGTTCATAGCAAGTTCCTTTTTACAATAAGAGTTTGAATATGCCCATTATCTTCTATAAATTTCATTTATGCAGGATTGAAGATTTTAACTCCTATATAGAACACAATCATAACCATAATAATATTACTTAATTTCAAGCTAAAGAACCTTGATTAACTTTATTAATTAATGAAACAAACGACCCTTCATTCTGAGTCTAGAGACCAAAATTTAACTGGAGAAAGTCAAATTGTGCTATTCTAGGACTTCAAGACGTAAAATTTGACTTTCTTCGTTTGAATGTTTGGCTCTATAGTCAAATTGAAGTTCTATTTGTTGCAAAAAACTATTAATCAAGTTAACGACCGGCAATAGGCCAATAGCTTAAAGTATAGTAAATTTATAATGGGTTATAATCGTGTACCCTTGGAATTTCAATCTTCTATCTACATGGGTAAAGATGTTTAGGACTATTATGGTATTGTGGCCATTACAAAAGAATTTTGCTCTAAAGTAGAGTCGAGGTAGGTTCTAGTTTGGTCGTGTTTGTTTTCTGAACATTCTGTAGGGAAAAATACCCGTAAACCAAATAAACTCTGATTAAAAATATAACAGAAATAGATGGTGACAAAAAGCAAGAACGTGGTTGAGGCCTGTGTTTGATATGATTCCCTTGCTCACCGTTTGTTCCCGTAAGGTACAATGATCGGAGTGAGTTGTACTTTGGAGGTGACTTCTTTTTCTCTGAAGTTCTCACCGGAGTAGGATCATGTGTTTGTAGAAAGTTTCTAATGCGTCTTTTTTTGTTCTCTTTTGCTGAAATTCACCAAATTTCTCAATGAAATAAGTTGGTGAAACCCATTTATTTACCAAAATTTCACACTTTCTGCCACTAAAGTCTAAAGGCACATCTGGTTCTTCTTCTGGAAAAATATGTCAGTCAAAAAGCGAATGAAATCGTGAATTTCTACATCTGCTTCTCATTAAGATGTATGGTTGATCTTTGTGTGATTTTATTTAAACCGTTAAACGCCAGAGAGGGCTAATAATTTGGCTATTATAATGTTAAACCTTGGGAAAGGAAGACCGTGTGTGTAAAGTTCCACCTCTTATCATATTGGGTTCCTTGTTTGTTTTAATGCTAGAAAGATTTATTTGTACTCTCTCTTTGTTTTGTATCTATTTGTGACTGAACTGTGTTATAATTTTCAGTTGCTCACAAGTTATCAAGGAGGAAGGTGGGCGATGAGACCCTTAAAGTGCTCTATACAATCTTATATGGAAGAAGAGGGAAGGTAACTGAGATTTATCTCATGAACATATGCATATCCGTATTCTCAAATACTCTTGTATTACATATAGCATTATGTGTTTAAAGTTCATCCCAACAGCTATATCATAAGAAACAGAGGACTCTTTTGTGTAGGCAGCAACTTTCATGAAAAGTTCATCTCGTTTTCTGTTAGGCACCTTCGATGCCGGTTACCTTTGCTTTGTTAAGTTTTATAAATTTTGTATGTTCCCTTCAGATAGCCCTTTTACAACAAGTAACTTAAATTTGTTATACCACTTACAGTTATTGCAATTAGGTGTCTACTACTAATATCAACTATGTAAATCTTATATGTCTCTTCATGCCGATAGTGATGACGTGCATGGCTGCTGATTTAAACCACCAATGTTTATTTTCAGTCAATAAACTACACATTGCTTTAGGAAACTTATATATATTTGGTCTTCTAGCTTGTTTCAACTAGTTGTTTTCATGTTTCTCTTATTTGAATATTCTAAGGCTCCACCACAAGGTCTTGTAGCACTAGTTTAAACTGAGAACACAACTTGCAGCTTGATCTCCATTGGCATTTCTGTCACCATTACCATCATATCTTAGCTATTTAGAATTCTGTTGAATATATAGGGTAACATGTCTGCTTATCATTCTTAACACTGGTCTTTATACCCCACACACGTATTGCTACACCTTATTAAAGAGTAGTATATTGGCATCCATTAGAGTTTGGCGCTTAGGGGAGTAAGCTCTGTCATGATACACCAACATTGCATATGGAACATGGACTTATATTTTAGCAGTTTGATGTAACTGCACTTAGGAGGTATATACGGAAAAAATCGGATTATTAAGTTCATGGTATTACACTAGTAATTTCATGAACTGGTAGTTGGTCATTGTATGGAATTAGCTCGGGGTTATAGTCGAATCATATAACTTTACGATAAATCTAGTAGTAATACCAGCTGTGAAAGCATCATTAACAAAGCTATTGGTTCAGTTTTTGAAGTCTAATGGGCTTGCAAGAATGTCCATTAGGAATTTAGGATTCTTTTATCAGCACTGTCATTGGAATTTATATATCCTGCATCACGACTCTTAATTTGCTACACACATACTACCGCTTATTCTATAGTATATCTTATTTAACTGAAGGCTGTCTGACTTGCAGGCTTTGCAAATCAAGAGTGATATATTGCAGTTTTCTGGCTTTGTCTGGCGTGATAACGAGGTAAATGCAACTCTCATTAGTAGGAAAATAAGGATCTTGTCCACATGAATATAACTTTAAGTGATTTTATACAACCTGTGTTCTGATTTCCTTACCTTTGCAAACGGAAGTAGGAATAGCCTAGAAGCATTACATTTCAGAAAAATGAGATCTAATAAAACCATTAAATGCGAAGATTAAACATGCTGGCATGTGGCATAAAATGGTGTGACTATAATTCCTGAGAGGTAGATAATTGTATTTACTGCAGGAAAAGCAGAAAGCTAAAGTGCAAGAAAAGCTTGACAGGCTTCATAAGGAGAAGTTGTTCGAGTTCTGTGACCTGCTTGACATACCCATTGCCAAAACTACTGCAAAAAAGGTTTGTGTTGCTCTTTGTTATCATTTGGATCTGATGTTGATCGTTTACTAGTGTTCTGGCGCTATGATTTAATTCTAGCATTAGGTTTAATTGTTAAAACATTGTCTTCTAGATAATCTTTGGACCCTAGCTGACCATGATGGTAGGGTTTTGTGGTTCTTTTGTTAGCATAAGGATCTGCTGTTATGATTCAGTTTTAGCAGTTATGATTGTTATAACAGTAACTTTAAGCCAGGTTCTCATTTATTTAACATCTATGTCATTGGTTCATCACATGTAGACGTGGCAATTCTGACCCGTTATTCATGAATGGGTTAATTTGGGTTGTGTCTTATCTCAAACGGGTTAGATAAAAACTACCCAAAAGGGGACGAGTTATAAGGGTTAAAAGTCTCCAAAAGTTTTTATTGATGCATACAACCCTCCTAAATCATTTTATCAAATATTTGGATCATTAATTTAAGAATATTGATATTGGAATCTAATGAACAGATTACTTCTTCTATATACTGAAAATTGATAAAAAAAGATATTTACAAGCCAACCTAACCCAACCCAGCTCATTTAGACAGGTACTGAAATGACATGCTTCAACCCGAACCTATTTTGACCCGGTACCTAACCCTTCAATATTGCCACTTATCACATCATGAATATTAAATACGATATACCTCTTTGTAGCATGTCATAGTGTTATAGATAAAACATTTTTTGTCGGTTTACCCGAGAAGAGCAGACGATCATGTCATTGAACACGAGACATCCTTTAACATCAAATAGTTCAGACTTTCTGGTGAAACCAGCATGACATTACGTCCATTTTGGATGCAGGAAGATGTTATTGAAAAACTGATAGATTTTATGTTGCTTCCGCATGCCACAACTAGTGAGTCACATGCAGAGAAAGAACAGGTTCGCTGTTTCATCCTTAACTCCTAAAATTGCATACATACTATTGTGATTACTCTTATGTAAACATACTCTTCAGTCAAGCAAAGGAAAACGCAAGAGGGAGAGTAAGAAAAGTGAATCCAGTTCCGAGGCCACGCCTTCAAAGAACTCGTCAAAGGTATACCTTCTTTTATTTGTAACTATATTTCATGGGCTTTGGGGTTTAGGAAGATAGGAGTTTTCTGCTTGGTATTTGACCAAATAAGATCGTCTAGTTCCTATAGAACCTATTACTTTACTAGTACTATGATTTACATTGTGAAGATCACAAATTCACAAGTAGAGCTGGCAATTTCGACCCACTTACATGTAATTGGGCTGATTTTGTTATGTTTTATTTTTAGCGGGTCAAGTGGGTTAAGTTAAGTTACTTAACTAAAATGGAATCATGTCAAATGGGTCGAGCCTGTGAAAGGGTCGAAATGCATAAAACCGTATAAACAATCTCTCTACAATAAAGTTTTTTTATTTGTTTTTTAATAGACTTTTTTGTGTGTGTATTAACAAAGTAGTTATTAAGTAAACTACTCCATATAAACTAAATAATGAAGTGTTTGTGGGTCTGCCCATTACCCAATCTATTTGTTTTTCCAGAAGAAGAAAACTCAAAGTTCGGAAGAAGACTCCGAAAATTCACAAGATAAGGAAGAGGAGAAAAACAGTGAAAATAAGGAAGTAAATGGGGGCTCAGATACCTCTGAAAGCAAAGAAGAAGATGTGTCCGAATCTGAGTCTGAAGAAGAAAGTAAGAAACGCAAACGGGGTTCAAAGAAACCTATTTCCAAGAAGGAATCAGCTGCAAATTCGAAGTCAAAGAAAGCAGCAGCACCAAAGAAGCCTAGTGCTGAAAAGAAAACACCAACCGAATCAAAGAAAGAAACAGTCCCAAAAACCTTTTCGAGGAAGAAGAAAGATCAAGTGGTTGAAGAGAAGTCTTCAAGTGCCAAGAAATCTGCTTCCAAGGAGAAATCCGGTACGAATAATCTCTCTTTCTTAATCCTCTTAGTTTCTGTATATATATACATTTTTTATGTACTTGGCTTAGAACTTTGTCTCAGGTTGTTCTAATTTGTTATTTTTCTTCTAAAAATAGGGAAAAAGGATGAGAAAAAAGAGAAACCAAAAGAAGAAAAGCTGAAGCCTAGCGACGATGAACTTAAAGCTGCAATATCTGATCTCCTTAAAGAAGTTGATTTCGATACGGTGAGAATATGTTGTAAACCTGAAAATAAGTTTTAGCGTCTATTAGCTGGTTATTTCCCATTATTTGCTTGTAGAGGAAAATTGCTTGCGGAGCTGTCTTCTATATGAAATGTCCTTGGTCTGCCTACACATTTCTTTGGCCATAAAGTCTCAGATATTGATATCTTTACAAACTCCCCTTGATCTTGAGTACCGACCACATTGAATCTTTTTTCTTTATCTTGCAGGCAACCTTTACCGACATTCTCAAACTGTTGAGTAAGTATTCTATACCTTTCGTATATAAGTTGCTAGTAGAGTACTCGGAAGATTGGTCGCTTGGGTAATGGGTAACGGTTTCAGGTTTTTGTGCATTTTTAATTTCATGGAATAATTAATGCATCAATTATAAACAATATCATTTACAAGAACAATCCACAAAAGTCTGAATTGGTGGGAACACCCTAACCCCGGGTGCCTTGTGGCACCGCTGCACCGGCCATTGTCCATCCCACAAGGAATAGGCCAGTGGGGCACCAACTGGAGTGAGCATGAGCCAATACTCAAACCCGTGACCTTTTATCCACCAAGTCTCTCCAGTAGGCCCATGGGTTTTTCGGAGGTGGGTACCAACTGAGCCAAAGCCCTTTTGGTACAAGAATAATAATCTTTATCTTTATATACAAATGTGTGAAGGGGTTACATGCATTAAAGGCAACCAGCATAGACCCGCGTTCCCCTTTTAGCTATTTTTTTTGTTTGATCTAACCCATTTGAGATAATACACAACCCAAATTAAACCACTCATAAGTAAATGGGTCGAAATTGCCATGTCTACCAACTAATGTGAATGGAAATCTTTTAGTTGCTTTAAAGTATTTGTTGGTTATTTGATTGACAGATGCATTAGTTCTCACCAGTTTAAGCATTATTTTAAACCTTTTGAATGCTAATTGTTTTTTAATCTTTCAGATAAGCGATTCAATGTAGATTTGCAAACAAGAAAGACGACTGTCAAGTTCATGATCCAGGACGAACTTACAAAAATGGCGGATGCAGAATCAGATGAGGATGAAGAAGAAGCTGAAAAAACTGCAAAAGAAGCACCGGCCCAAAAAGCATAGAGAAACAAATTGCATAATGGGTATTTTGCTTTAATGCCCATTTTGCACTTGTTTCCGCCACCATGTAGTTTTTGATATGTTTTCAAGCATCTGTAAGTTATTGCTAGTTGGTTACATCAGCTGAGCAGATACAGAACTTTCTGTTCACTAGAAACCTGTAGATGTTAGAAGTAGACTTGTGGATGCCTATTATGTTACTCAAATATAAATTGCAGGCTTGGTTTGTTTTTTGCATTGTTCCATTTGATCCAGTGACCATGATTTTGGGTCTTATTTTACGTTAGCGTCTTTATGGGTGGTTCTGATGTAGAATAAAGCAATAACGGTTCTCGTTATAGATAGAAGTCTTTAGTAGATGCAAGGGATATAATATGGAGTAGCTGTTTTGACTAGGTTTGATTTTTGAAATGGGATTAGTTATCGGTAATGTAAAGTTTGATAGGTCAAAGTAGTAAAAACACAAAAAATATGGAGCAAAAACCATAAAAGACTTCCTATTAATAAAGTTTAAAAAAAAATGCGAAACAAAAACTATAGACCCTTTTGAAATATGGAAGGTGGGCTTTAAAGCTTTTTGAGTGGGCGATTTGGAATCTGGACACTTTTTTCTCCGATGGTGGAAACCAGATGTCTATCCAAACAAAGTGGGCAAACACTACCCTTTGCTTTGCCTAAGAATAAGTTCAAAACATATTTGGTCAGATAAAAACTGTTTGAATGAAACTAGATTCTAGCGTCCCTGTTTAAAAGACGGAACGATTCAGGTGATATCTGAACTTTCCAATTGCACTTTACGGCTTTAGACCCTCGATCCTTTTGAATAGATATGTATATATTATAAGTTGACCAGTTGGGTACATCATAGTCCCAACTCGATCAAATTACAAGCAACATGGTCTAGAATGACCATCTCTGATAGCTTCATTTCTGTTCCATGAAAGTGATCGGCAACACTGCACTTGCACTTGCACTTGCTGAGAACCATAATAGCCACATTAACAAGAAAACTAAATAACAATATGGAGTGTGATCTAATAGATCACTGCATATGACTATGACTCATTTTTCATCCAGGTCCACATTCACAAAAGTGTCATTGAATTGTACAGGTTAGTTAAAGTGTCACTTCACGACACACAAAAACAATCATCTAACTGATTATCATCCTTTGCCAAAAAAGAAAATCATCCTTTTGCCAAAAAAGAAAAAGAACAAGAGCTAGTAATACAAGTACTAAACTTCATTAAAAATATATACTTTCACTAACACCAAATTAAAACCAAACTATACCAACCAACGAAAATACAAACAAATAAAACATACCTAAACCATTAACATCAACAATAATACACTAAAAACCGTTACTATAATAATACCTTTCATCTTTAATCACCTAAATCTATATAAATTTAGGTATGTAATAATATTCGTCACGGTTTTCCTATATACTGCGACAGAAACCAACGCGTGGCTTCTGGTTTCTTCGGTTATCGGTTTTTAAACCTGACCAAGCAGGGTTGGCCAAGTGTGTTGACTTTTCGGACAGTTATCGCCCCTACTACTTACCTAGACCTCCCATTAAACGATCCGGATCCAGGTCCAGGATAAACCGAACCCATTTTCCCACTCGGGTTCTGGTAATACCCGCCCGATCCGGACCCATACACATGTCCACCTCCTTGATGATGGCCCACCATATTCCCATACACCCCTCCACCATTATTATTCCCATCATGAAAACCCCCTCCATTATTCCCCATATTTACAACACTACCATTATTATTATTCCCACTCCCACTCTCGCGCTCGCCGCGCCCGGCGAGCGCGGTTTTCTCCCCCTCCATATCGCGGAACCGTTGCAAGTAAACTTTCAACGGTTCCACGTAATCCTCAAACCCTAGAGTCGTCATCGCCCATAACAAATCGTCACCGTTGATCGTTTTACGCTTTTCGCGCTGGCATTTGTCGGACGCTTCGCCCGTGATGAAGCTTATGAACTCGGACACGCATTCCTGCACGGTTTCTTTCGCGTCTTTGGATATTTTAGCGTTTGCTGGTAGGGCTTTCTTCATGATCCTGCTCACGTTAGCTATCGGAAGGAACCGGTCTTGCTCCCGGAGCGAGTGGTCGCCGTTGTGTCCTCCGCCGCCTGATTCGTTGTCAGAATCCGCCATTTTTGATTAACACGCGCGCGCGTGAGTTATACGCGTTTGGTTTCCTGCTCTGACTGAAATAACAGATGACAATCTGCAATTTTGCCGCAAAAAACAAGTGATAATCAACACACACGCGCGATCACGCGCTTTAACTTGACCTAATTTAGGAAACACTAAGTAAAATTTGGCGCCAAATTTAGTGAAATTGGATCACATATGGTTAAACGGAACAAAAAAATGAGCTTCTAAACTAAAAATTTAACCACACGCGCCTACACGCGCTTGATTTTCCAAATAAATCGGATAATTTACCGCCAAAACTGACCGATAAAAAACTGTTATAAACTCTTAGCGATAATAATTCTTCAGAAGCTCAAATTCTGATAAAAAAAATTTTAATAAAAATTTGTAAGTGAAGTGAAATGATGAACGGAAAAATGAGAGAAAAAAGAGGCGGTTAAGAAGGAATGGGGATTACCGTCGGATCAAATGGGATTGATATAAGAAGGAAATACATCTAGATGCCACGTGGAATGATATAGGCCGTTATTTGTCGATAAGTCTTTATGCCTAGTGGCGATATGTGGATCGTTGGATTGGGAAGATAGTGGAACATTGTGGACCTTTGATACCGTAACATGGTCGGCCATGTCTTTTTAATTCGGCACTTAATAAAATTGAACCACTAAGACTGGTGTAGTGGTGCTTTGCTTATGTGGCAACTCCAGGACGCGTCATGCATTTTTGTTAGTGACACTCATGAAGGACGTGTGCATCATGTAATAAGAGTGAACTCGGTCGTTTAGATTTCGGACGACCGAGTTGTAGAAGTGTTTGCGTGTGATTTTGATTTTTGTTAAGTATGTTTATGTTTGAATAGGGTATGTTTTTTGATAGTGATATTGATTGTGTTATTACATTATGTTAGTTGTGCAATAAAACTTGACGCGGCGCTGAAGTAACAATGATGATATTGTTTGTTATTACCACTAGGCTTACTTCTTTTACTTTTGGGTATGTTTGACGAAGCAGTATTAGTAAGCAATAGCAGTTAACAGTAATAGTTAGCATTAGCTGTAAACAGTGGCTGTTTGTTTCGTAAACATCTTTGGTAAGGTAACTATAGATCTAAATGTAATGTATAAATTGACGTAGACAGACATTACATATTAAAATAAAAATGTCTTGAAATAAATATCAAAGATTTTTTTACATGTTTGACATTACTTTTTTATTTTGACATTTTAGTAATAATAATCAATGACGTGCATTTTATATTAAAAATTTATACTTTTTTTTTTACAAGTTTAACTACTTTTTGTTTCACTTAACATTACATACAAGTTTAACATCCCATATGGTGTATAAATTTTAGGGATAATAATTTTAAAAATGTTGGAATTATAATATCATGACAATCATATAAAATAAATCAAACACATCAAGAGAGTATATGCGGAAGCGTTATAACAAGATCATATAACATGTAACTAATTAATCAAATATAAATAGTAAACATACCTTTGTGATTCTAGCCCGAACAAGAATCAATATGCAATCTTCAAAACAAGAACCCTAATTAGGGTTTATATGGATTATAAGAATTACCCCTTACCTCTTCTGTAATTCAATCAAATAATCAAACAATAGTGTGTTTGAATCGCGTTCTTGTACACACGTACTAATTCAAGTAAAAGTTTATGCAAGTAAATTAAACACAAAACTTATTTGATCAATAAAAATCGAATCCCTTAGGGATTAGTTTTGATGGATCGACAATGGACAAAGAGAGGAGAGAAAAACACCAAGATGTGTGTGTACAAGTTATGAGAAAAACATGCATCTTGGGTTTGCTTATATACTAATCAAAACTTGGAGCTCAAGGCACAAAGGAGGTGGGATAACCCCCCTTGGCCGATCGGTTTGGGTCCCCTAGGGGATTCTGGAACCTTCTCTTGTTTCCAAAATTTCTTTAGTATTACTTTCCTAATCTTCGTTAATAGGTCATTAGTCATTTATCATTAAATACTAATTACTATTATTAGTTTTGTGTTTATTAATAATTACTTATAACATTTATAAATAATTATTTCTTTTTCTCTTCATACGTATTGTGTGCAATCCCGTGATCTCGAGTTCGATCCTAACATACGACTACTAAAATAATGTCCATAATCTAACAGCTCCCACTTGGACATATTTTAATAGTGTAATCACATTGGTTAGCGTCTTGCAACACGCCGATGCCTCTAGTACGATCTCGAGTAAGGTTCCTGGAAAACCTTTTAATGATTTCTCATTATTATTATTCTTTCGTTTCTAATACCATGTTAATAAGGATATAGATTAAAGTCATTCCTTAATTAACAATTCTGTTTCTCGTTATTTGTGATTGATCAAGATTACCAAATGTTATGACCAAGAAACACGTTCCGGAGGTCGCGGTTGATGAAAATACACCATGATTCTAGAGAGAGAAAGTAGAGAGAGAAAGGTGAAGAAAATGGTTTATATTAAATATGAAATGAAGTGAAACTTTACACACACTTTCCCACACCCCTCATGGAGAGTCATGAGGGGTATTTATAGGCTCATTACAACATTACTTTGCCTACTTGACAATAGTAGTCCCTGTAGTATCTAATCTAGTCCATTTCACATGTGTGACGTTATCTTTATAAAAGAGCGAGGCTAACAATCTCCCTCCAAGATATCGTCACACGTGAATGGTTACAATGAGACCTATAAATACATAAAAAATGTAAATTGACGTTGTCGAAGCGCAGAGTCTCTGTAGTCTAGATACTGAGGCAGACTTGAAGTTCTCTCTTCCGACAATCTCGGCGTATGATCTTTGACACTTACGGCAAAGGTCTTTGTAGCTCTGAACTTCAACTGTAATGGTCTAGTTAGGTTATTACTCCCTCCTAACTAGTGAGCCTTTATTCTTTTTCCTGCTCCCTCCTGAACCGACAACTCTCTTTTCATCTCGCAGCGAATAAAGTAGATTGTAAAGTGTTTGTACCATGGTTGTCGTTCGGGTAGCAGCATAACAACATAACTCACATAACATTGCATTCAAGTTGGTGATAAGCCCTTATGTGCACACACTACTTCTCCATTCACGATGTTAAGCACTATTCTCTCGGTCAATCCAATCACTGAAGACGAAACAATACTTCTTTTGGCATGTTCTTCTCCCTCCTGATGGTTGCGAGGTATCGGAATCATCATAATGTTTGTACATGCCGTAGAATCACCTTGTACTTGATGCAATTTAGAAGCCATAACAGCTTTTTGAAGCACATTTGTGAGTATATGTCGCTAATATATGACTCTCTATATCTACAATCTCCTCTCTTCTCTTCAACCTATAAGCGACCTCATCAAATTCCAACCAGCTAGTAAATGACCACTGTATGAAGACAACCCAATATAACCAATCTGAGAGTGAAGTAAACATCTCATAGATATGTGACTTAATCTTGTACGAAGGTGTGACTAAGAACCTATACTGAGCACTACAACGTAACTCCTTTAAGCATAGGTTGATCCATATACTCAAACGAGTAAACAGTATATGAAATCTCCGCCTCTTGAATTATCCACAACTACGTGCGTCACTGAGTACTACAACGTAACTCCTTAAAGTGATAGCTATAACCCGTGAGTACTACAATGTAACTCCTTACATCGGGTATAACTAGATAATCCAAGTCTTAATCACTATCTCTACCAGTGTTTGCTCAAACAAGTATCTCCGAAAGTCATGCATCCATCCACCCCTAGACTTTGAGATAAATAAGTACACATGCCCGTGAAATGAACTTTAAACCCAAATAAGCAATATCGTACAAAAACTCCGTAGTCACAAAAATCTGATACTAGCCGTTGTCATTTGATTGTGATTCTTGATCAGGATCGTTTAAGCAATTCGTGGTGTGTTTTGGTGAAGCTTGAAATTCTATTTCGGGTGATTCGTAGTGGTTTTGTATTTTCCCTCCAAAAATAAAATTGGAAAAATTTCTCGCCCAAAATTTGGAAATCACTATGAAATGCAATTCTAAGGTTACCAGAAAAATTTGAGTTTTGAAAATTTTTACGCAAAATTTCCCCGAAAAAATTTGAATTTTGGCCTAAAAACTTGAATTTCGGGCCAAAATTTTCAACCTTGTACCAAAATTAAAATCTCGCGTAAAAATTGAACGTTTAGTCTCCTCTCAAAAATAAATTTTACTCAAATTTTCCCGCCAAAAAACTTTTTTTTTTTTTGGAACCTAACTCGATAACTTTGGTGCTTAACTCGATAACTTGGTGCTTAACTCGATAACTTGGTGCCTAACTCGATAAGTTGGTTCTAACTAGATAACTTGGTGCTTAACTCGATAACTTGGTGCTTAACTCGATAACTTGGTGCTTAACTCGATAAGTCCATGAAATTTGGGCAGAGGTTCCCTTAACTCGATAAACGATAGACCTAACTCGATAAACAATTAGGTAAGACAGGCTAACTCGCCAAAGTTGAGTTCCAAACTCGATAAGTTTAACTCCTAACTCGATAAGAACAATGCACCTAACTTGATAATGTTTTCCCAAACTCGAAATTTTTTCCCAAACTCGAAAAATCAGATCCAAACTCGATAATCTCTCGATGAACAGTAACCAGATTCATTTTTTCACCCAAAAACACGATTTTACACCCAAAAACACCACGATTCGCCCCCGGTTAGCTCTGATGCCACTTGTTAATAGCAAGAAACACGTTCCGGAGGTCGAGGTTGATGGAAATACATGATTATTTTAGAGAGAAAAAGTAGAGAGAGAAAGGTGGAGAAAAGGGTTTATATTAAATATGAAATGAACTAAACTTTACACACACTTTCCCACACCCCTCATGGAGAGTCATGAGGGGTATTTATAGGCTCATTACAACATTACTTTGTCTACTTGACAATAGTAGTCCCTGTAGTATCTAATCTAGTCCATTTCACATGTGTGACGTTATCTTTATAAAAGAACGAGGCTAACACCAAATCTTCTGAACATATTTAGGGGAGACATTGGGTGTGGCCACACATACATCTTACCAACCCTACGAGGGGCCCAGCAGTATTAAACTCCAAAAAAAAATTTGAATGAACAAATTCTATCTTGACTACAAGCAAAACCCACAAACTTTGTAACACTTTCGAAAACAACCCTTATGACTACCAGTTACGTATAGCGTTAAGTTGTTCCACAAAAATGTACTACATTCATGACACTTATCTTGTATCTCAAGTCTGAGGATAACTTCTCACGATTTACTTAATGACAAGATCCATAAAGTAACATCATATAGTTGGGATAAGTCATATATTTGGTAACATTGAATATCATCTGAAAATGGCATGACTACGCATCAATATACTTAAGTATATTATACCAACCTTCAGATTTGTCTTGATTTAATTATATTCCAATATTATTAACTGACAACGGACAATTTAGAATAACATTTATTCATGGATTAAACATACAAATATAGGATATAATATATTATAAATTAAACATACCATGTATTTCAATTTATAATAATTGTTTAACATCCCTTATCCAAATACTAAATAGATCAATGCATGATAACTCTTGTTGATGAATTATGTCTCAAGTAATGACATTCATACTTGTTGACAAGGCATATTTCGTCCAACTTTAATCTATCGGAATTTTGAGAATACTTATTCCAAGAATTCAACAATTGAAGTTCTTGTATATGCATACTCAACTATTTGATAATGTCATATTATCTTTCATAAAATGTGTGACATCCTTAACCACCAATTTATGATAATCAAACTTCTAAACATTTTAAAGTTTAAAGTCTTCTTATTCTCTTAATGTATAACGCAACTATGCTCTTATTAAGCATAACTAGTAATAGCCAAGGATGAAATCCTTACCATAATTAGCATTGAGTGTCACCTCAATTTCATTAGCATTATTGTATGCAAATAACAATATGCTATTAAAAATTTCCCGTAAACATTAATATCTACTGTGTAATGTTTGATGCCCTTCAAACTTTCAAGTTTGTTGGCTATGACAATTTGCACAACAATTGACCAATTCTTTATCTATAGAATTTGGAAGATGTTCCAGATTTAGGATGTGATTCTATAATCAAACATATTCATTTTAGAATATTACACAAGTTATCTAATAACTTTTTAATTAGATATTAATATTTCCAAATCTTCTTGTAATCAAGCATGATAAAACAAAACATGATGTTCATGAAAGATCTTTGAGTCATACTTAGATTTTATTCATGTCATTCATATCCATTTAGACTTTCTAAATAATATTCATGTTATATTAGATTCATTTACCGCACATGTTTCAACAATAAACATTCATTCAAAGGTTATATGTCTTATTCTTTAAATCTTAAAAGTAAAGTTTCATTCCATTCTAATACTTAACTTTTAACTTATATGGAATGCTACCTTTTATATGTTCTACAACATATATGATTTAAGAAATTAAACATAATACTCCCACTAGCTTTCTGGAATACTTAAAAATTATCTTATTTTAATTGTAAATCAAAACATGGATTTAATAATTAAACACAAGAATAATCTTCTAGATGCATGCATTTATCCATTCATGGATTATTGCACTTTGTACACTTCCAAAGATTTATTTGAATTCATAAACTCCTTTTGATTACTTATCGTCCTCGCTCAAGTAATCACTCAAGAAATAGTTTTGATATTCCATTGTCAATTTCATAAATATGACAATCATAATCTTTATATGTTTAATGTGTTTAGAAAAGAATATTCAATCACAGTTAATTGCTTAAGTGTGATTAATAATCTTGTCATAAAACATGCATTAAATACGTGCACAATATTGTCCATATGATTTTTATACAAAGATTTAAACAACAAGTGTTACTTTATCTTTGAAGAAACTCATCTTCATTTTATAGTCTAACTATTAAGATAAACCATATTCCTAAAATTGATTATCTTTATGAACAGCATCTTAATCATTCATATCATATATACTTTACCCAATATCATATTTGGTAATGTATCATAATGATTATCAGGTTTACAATAATCTTGTAAATCATAGCCCTCAGCATATTAATCAAATGTCTGAGATATTTTGCTATTTTATGAATGAGAATTCCATCATCTTGAGATTTAACATTTAAATGTCAAACTTTATTATCATCTTGAGATTTAACATTCAAATGTCAAAATTCATCATGATATTTGCTAGTGTATTTTAGAAGATTATGTATCTTGCAATTTTATCTTTTAAATATCAAAACTCCCACTTGCTTTTAGTAATTTAAAGACTATCTTTAAATACTTAGCAAATAAAGCAATAATACAATGTTCTCTTTTTGGGATATTACAAATTCATATTGACAGTTCCTGACTTTACTTTGTTAATAACCTCTTCATAAGTAGTTAAACAAATTTGGAACTTCAATTTAAGACTTAATGTGATTCATCACTTTCCATCACATGATAATGTCTTATTAATCTTCTATGTTGGAGTTTTATTAAGTATGTCCAAGTCATACTCAATATTCTAACCTTGATAACTTTTGGAAGAAAAGAAATCATAGTTATCTTTAATCAAACAATATTACAAGAGTTTGATTTTCCTAACTGAACATACCATAAACATTTGGTATTTCATTAGTATTAATATTGTAAGACAATCTAACAATATTTAAGACAACCATATTCGTTTTGACTTGTCTATTTACCAATTTAATTCATTTTAATGGTATAATAACTTTCAAGCCAATTACATGCTTTATAACACAAGTACTTTTTACAAAGTCACTTCATGTTCATGTCTTTACAAGAAAACATAAACTGTTATAACCTCACTATACGTTATAAGTCATTTAACAATTTAATAACTTCATGTGTATGTCCTAATTAAAAGACATAACAATATAACGTCTTACTTTATTATAAGTCTTGTAACAATTAAAAGACTTTATGTTTATATCTTTACAATGAAACATAAACATGTTTAACTAAAGTAATTATGAACACCTTCTTTTGGTTTTAATAGTAATTTCAAGTTAATATATTACTTCACAATAATATAAACAACATTATTTATTTATTTATTTATGTCATTCCAATAACACATAAATATTCATATTGAAGTAGCATTAGATTACTTAATTAATTTATGTCATTCCATGAATTCATAAATATACTAATTAAAGTAGTCTTGATATCATATTGACACATGTTCTAATAGGTATCTAATTTAGAAACTGCAAATTCTCATAATTCAATTACATCAGTTGATCTGTTAGTAATGAAAATATGAAATTCACCTTGTTGTTACAATCTAGCTAAGCTATCACATAACATAAATTGTAACACCAAGTGTTTCTTGAATTAGATTAGTATAATTCATATTAGAACTTTATTCTCTTACATTGCAGTCAAGAGAATCCATTATATCTTTATGAGTTGGTTCTTGCACACATTAAAGATAACATTTCTCTCACTTGTGCATGGAACAACCTCATATAGTTGATAAACAACACGCCATGCATTTGTTTATGTGATCAATATGATTGTGTCATAGATCTTAGCATAACAAGTAGATGTAGAACAACAATGTCTAGTAAGGAAACGTACAAGACTATCCTTAAAAGTATGAGTGTTTACACTTGGAAAGTAATTATCTTTAGCTACCAAGATGTCAAAGCTTGTAACTCCCACTAAATTAAAGATTAGTACAATAATTCCTTATTCAGTAATAAGTACACAATACTCCCACTGAATTTGACAACATTGTAAATGTTTCATATCCAGTGAAAGAAAATAGCGTGCTTTTAACTTTCCTACACCTTTGAATGTTCATACGTAACAATTACTTATGCACTAAAAGTGTATTCTACTACGTAAATGATGAACTATCCACCAAATGCTATTAACTTGAAAATTGGGTATGCAATTTCTTCCTTAACAGGTCTACCATCTCACAATGTATGTAGCACCTTTTAAATAGTTAAAACAACTAGATGAATTAACTAGTTTGTCATTTACCATTTTGTGGTAATTAGTCTAGCTTCTAATTATAATAACTCATAAAATGTCATACATAATTTTCTGTTAACCAAATATCATATTTGTTACTTAGAATTTAATCACCGAATGAGGATGATAAAATCTCTATGGAAAATATTCGCAATTTTCTTAACTATTAAAAAATTTGATATGAGTTATATTAGAATTTAGACATATCTGATATTCCTATTATCCTTTCTCATCCATGAAAAGGAACAGGATTGTGTCTCACTCTTCTTTCATAGAAATGAGACTTCTTTTGTCTTTTAAGTAAATTATTCTTAATCAAACATTTGTTTGAAAACAAAACGAGATCAATTTACCAAAGCCCAAAGTGCGTTTACGGTTTGAACGTTGCATTAATACATTAAAACGAATTACAAAATTCAATTTCAGTATTTTTGATAATTAGATCTTTAAGAAAATAAAATACCCATTGATAAATATATTCATATAAACCATAGTATTTTCTTAAAGCTAGGATCCAAATTGACATAGTACCATTACATCAGTTGATCTGCTAGTAATGATAGTATTCACCAAGGTAATTGTCGAACAATAATTGCCAACATCATATTGCAATTCCTAGATTATTATGGGATTTACTTTCACAAAACTTTTGCAAAGTAAGCATGTTTCATCCCCATCTAATGCCTTGAGTCCAAGATCTCACTTCCTACTCAATTTAAGTCGTCTAACTTAAAAACTGCAAACTCATAAATCCATTACATCAGTTGATCTGCTAGCAATAAAATTACAAAATTTACCTCTCCATTGCAATCTCGCCAAGTTCTCACATGACGTAAATTACAACTTCAAATGTTCTTAATTAGATGGCATTTGACTTAATTTTATAAGGGTATTAATTTTGCCGTGTGATCAAAATAATGTATGAAGAAGCATGCATACAACTTCATAACATTGGTTTTATAAAACAATTTTATTACCAATTCACTAAGAGTAAAAATAGCAAAGTTTTGATTGAAGTATTAGGTTCACCAATTAAAAAATTACCAACAATTATCATCCACTATATTGTACTTTTTCATAAGCCGTAAGGCTTAGTGTTTCGGATAATCATTGTGGAATTGTGGTCAATACACCCTTAGAGGCCTCGGTACCCAGCGCCAAGGCTGGTGTTTTCCGGCAAAACACGACCGGACGGCGCGAGCTCCACACCGTGCTTCGCGTTTTCGCGTCTTGAGCCGTCACGACCAGCTCAAATGGTCCCGGAAAACGCGACAGGACGGCGCAAGCACGGTACCGAGCCTCGCGTTTTATCTTTTTTTTTTTGGCGTTATCATGTTTTTTTTTTTTTTTTCAGTTTGTAGATCGAGTTACTGATGATGGTGGGCTGGGTTTTTAGTTGCTGCCATTGTTGTTAAAATTGCCATGGTGCTTGTGAGAGATGTTGTGGGTTGCTGCCATTGTTGTGAATAAAGATGGTTGGACCGTTGGAAAGCGAGTGAATGAGATAATTGAAGTAGTGAGAATAGGATAAAGATGGTATATTAGCTACGTGGCATGCTTTTTTGGTGAGGTTATCTTCTACACTGTATGGTTGGATTTAATGTATTTAGTTGGTAATATACGAAGTAATATTGTTGTAACGACACAATACTTTTATCTTTGATTTTTAATAATTTTTAATAATGTATTTCTTAATTAATGAAATTTTAATTTTAATTAAATGTGTTAGTTTATTTAAATAAATGAAATTTTAATTTTAATAATTTTTAGTTAAACATGGACGGAAAGTTTTGTTATAAAATTTTGGAATTTGGATAAATTTTAATTTTTTTTACTAATAAATTTTTAATTAAATGTGTTGTTTTATTAAAAAAATGAAAAAAAATGTGGGGTCCATGGGTGCATGATGACATCAAAATATGGTGTTATAGGAAGGAGTGGTGTTTTTGGTGTTGTGGTGAATTATGGTGTTATGGGAAAAAATGTTGATGTGGCAACACTTTTCCCTACAACACTAGCGGGACGGCTCCAGGGTACCTAATGCTCTTAAGATGACAGTGTACATGTAATGGTTGTTCGGTAAGTTTAATTTACTCACAAACGAGCGTTAAGACAAAATGTTGTCTATCTAAGGCCACAATTTAATGCGAAGCCAACCTTATACCCATCTTGTAGTGTGTAAACTTCGGTCGGGCCTAGTTAACCATTACGTACAAAAACATCAATCAACCAATCCATTGAAATTTAAGCTCTTAAAAACCAAAACTATTTTGCCATTTATTTAGTCCATATTATTTTTCTATTGAAAATTACCCTTTTCGTTTATAAACATGTCTAACATAATAATAAACAAAACAAGTAATATATAATAAAAAATAAACAACCAAATAAACATATACATAACATAACAATTAAATATGTATAAAACATGTAGCCACATGCAAATCTTATTCAATAGTCCTATTAATAATCAAGTTTAGGTGTATAATGCATTTATTCAATTAAGGCTTTCTTCTTCAAAGGAAAAAGAGCCACATACATCAATAAATCGATTGCGTAAGCCAAAACTAAACAAACAGCACATAGCACGTAATTGATTACTTAAAATTGGAGTCATCCCCAATTCGACATCTATTAATAAATTTACATATTTCGATATGACTTAACATTTAATTCATATATCCAATTTAAACCATTTAAATTATAATACATAATAAAATCCATGCAAACATGCACTTTTCATGGATTATGCTTAACAATTAACATATTGCACCAAGATCGTTTATTAAAACGCATAACCAATTACATGATATCCTAGGGTTTCTAATCATATTAAAAAATCAAAACCAAAACCCTAAAAACCCTAATAGGTCAATCGACCTAAAAAAATTAGGGTTATGAATCAAAAAACCCTAAAACATGTAACTAAACGAATCAAGATTCAATTTTTATGCGTTTCGATAATTAATTACACATTATAACGGCTCTGATACCACTATTGGAATTATAATATCATGACAATCATATAAAATAAACCAAACACATCAAGAGAGCATATGCGGAAGCGTTATAACAAGATCATATAACATGTAATTAATTAATCAAATATAAATAGTAAACATACCTTTGTGATTCTAGCCCGAACAAGAATCAATATGCAATCTTCAAAACAAGAACCCTAATTAGGGTTTATGTGGATTATAAGAATTACCCCTTACCTCTTTTGTAATTCAATCCAAGAATCAAACAATAGTGTGTTTGAATCACGTTCTTGTACACACGTACTAATTCAAGTAAAAGTTTATGCAAGTAAATTAAACACAAAACCTTTTCGCTTAATAAAAATCGAAACCCTTATGGGTAATAAAGATGGATCGATTTTAAGGACAAGATGAGAGAAAGAAAACACCTATTATGTGTGTACAAGTTATGAGAAAACAATAACCCATGAGGTGTTTATATACTTGAGATAACTTGGAGCTCAAGGCACAAAGGAGGTGGAACTCATTCTAGAACTTTCTTGACCTTCCAATTATTCACAAGTATTACTTTCCTAATCTTCGTCTAACGGTCGTTAGTCATTCTCCGTTAAATACTAACGATCGTTACTAGTTTTGTGTTTATTAATAATTATATATAACATTTATAAATAATTATTCTTTTACTCTTCATACGTAAAGTGTGCAATCCCACGATCTCGAGTTCGATCCTAACATACACCTACTAAAATAATGTCCATAATCTAACAAAAAATCTATTACATTTGTCTAAAAATACTCTTGTGGGTATCGATTGCTTATATGGGTACTAAAATTTTAATTTCAGACTTTTTGAGGTATTTTGTGACATTTTTGCCCTTCAAATTATTAAAAATTCAAGGGCAAAAATGTCACAAAAGTATCTTAAAAAGTCTGAAATTGAAAGTTTAGTACCTCATAAAGTCCAAAATTGAAAGTTCAGTACCCGTATAATCAAAAATTTGTTCAATACATAAAAGAGTATTTTTGAACAAGTATAATAATTTTTAAAGTTATTATTTTTAAATTTTATGCCCGATATGAAAAGAAAAAAAAGAAAAAAAGAAAAAAAAAAAAAGTTATATAATTGTGCACAATGTCACGGACTTGACTCTACAAGGTCTTCCGTGCGGCACTTAGTCTCGACTAAGCTCAGCCTTGCTCGAATACTTAACGATGTATGCAACTAAGAAAACTTCAAAGATAGGAACAAGTGGAATATGAAAACGCTTTGTATTACTTAGAACTTTTACAAGAGAGCTTTACAAGTGAACTTCTTGGATGATCTCTACAAATGAGGCTACCATCTATTTATACTACTTCTAGGAAGCTATGTACAAATTCTAGAGAATTCTATGGTAGGAAAGTTCTAGGATTTTCATGAGCTTCTAGGGCTTCCATGTGATTCTAGATCTTCCTACATCTTCCATACTTTTCCAAGGGCTTCCAAACTTATCCATAATCTCCAAGAGAAGTATAGAATAATCCGGAATCCCGATCAACCTCGAAAATAATCGTATCAATTAGGCGGGTCGTGACATCCTCCCCCACCTAAGCTCGCGACGTCCTCGTCGTGCCTTCCTTATTATACTTCTTGATCTTGTCCGCAAATTGCCACAATAAATCTTTGGCTTCCCAACTCGCTTCGCTATCGGGCAACCCACGCCACTTGATCAAGTACTCCTTGTAACTCGGTACTCCTCGTCTTCGTATTGTACGATCCGACAAGATCTCCTCAACCTCTCGATCGTACGAAGTTACAACCGCTGTTGGTGCCCGCTTGGACACCCCCCGTTCCGGGTCTTCCTCGTCTCCATGATAAGGCTTGAGAAAGCTAACGTGGAAGATCAGGTGAATCTTCAACTTGGGCGGTAGTTGAAGTCGATAAGATACTTTCCCAACACGTCCTATCACCGGGAAAGGGCCTTCATACCTTCGTATCAATCCCTTATGCACCTACCTCAATGACTTGAATTGTTGAGGCAAGAGCTTCACCATCACTTGATCTCCGACCTCGAACTCGACGTGTCTCCTTTTCTCATCCGCCCACTTCTTCATCTTCTTAGCCGCTTTGTCCAACGATGCCCGGGCCAAGTCCGCTTGCTCATGCCATTCCTTCATCGTTTTGTAAGCGGCCGGGCTACTCCCCTCGTATGATGCGGCTAAGGCATTGGGAGTCGATGGTTGGCGCCCCGCGACCAACTCAAAAGGACTCTTCCCCGTGGCTTCACTCCGTTGCATGTTGTAAGAGAATTGAGCAACATCAAGGAGTTTAGCCCAATCATGTTGGTTGGCACTCACATAGTACCGAAGATAGAGCTCCAATAATGTTTTTACCCTTTCCGTTTGCCCGTCCGTTTGGGGATGAAAACTCGTAGAGAAGTTCAACTCCGTTCCCATGATCTTGAACAACTCCGACCAAAAGCGCCCTGTGAATCTAGGATCTCGATCGCTAATGATCACATGTAGCACTCCCCAATACTTCACCATATTCTTGAAAAAGACCTTAGCCGTATCGTCCGCCGTAACATCGGATGGTGCGGCAATGAAAGTTCCATACTTCGAGAATCGATCGACCACCACTATAATACTCCCACTTCCTTCCGACTTCGGCAAGCATGTGATAAAGTCCATGGAAACGCTCTCCCATGGTCCCTTGGGCGTGGGTAAAGGTTCCAACAAGCCTCCGGACTTCTTTTGCTCTATCTTATGTTGTTGGCAAATAAGGCATGTCCGCACGAATGTCTCTACATCGTCCTCCATCCTTGGCCAATAATAAGTGCCTTCAACCAATCCCAACATCCTCTTGATCCCCGGATGACCGACCCACTTCGAATCATGACACTCTTTCAAGATTATCCGTCTAAGATCACCCCACTTAGGCACGTAAAACCGATCTCCTTTGGTGAACAACATGTCTCCTTTAAGCCAAAACCTCTGAGTCTTTCCATCTTTCGCTAAGGCCATGATCTTCTTGGCAAAAGGATCATGTTCCAATCCTTCCTTGATTCGATCTTGGAGAAGGAATTGGGCTTAGGTGATTACCGCAAACTCCGCCTTGCGACTCCATGCATCGGCTACAACATTAGCCTTCCCTGGCTTGTACTCCAATTGGTAGTCGAACTCGGCTAGGAAGTCTTGCCAACGAGCTTGCTTGGGACTTAACTTCTTTTGGGTTTGGAAATAACTCGTGGCAACATTATCCGTTTTGATCACGAATCTCGAACCCAACAAATAATGCCTCCAAATCCGCAAGCAATGGATGATTGCCGTCATCTCTTTCTCTTGCACCGTGTACTTCCTCTCCGTCTCATTTAATTTTCGACTCTCGAATGCGATCGGATGTCCGTCTTGCATTTAGAACTCCTCCAATTGCAAAGTCCGATACATCCATATGTAACTCGAAGGGCATGGTAACATCCGGTAGTCTCAACACCGGTTCCTCCATAACCGCCTTCTTCAAACTCTCGAACGCTGCTTGGCACTTCTCATCCTACATCCAAGCTTTGTTCTTCTTCAATAGGTCTGTCAATGGAGATGCTATTGCCGAGTATCCCATGATGAACCTTCTATAATAATTCACCAAGCCAAGAAAAGATCTCAACTCCGTCACCTTGGTTGGTGGTTCCCACTCTTGGATAGCTTTCACTTTTGCCCCATCCATCATCAATCTACCGTCTTTGATCTTGTGTCCCAAGAACTCGACTTCGTCTTGGGGGAAGGAGCATTTTTCCAACTTCACATAAAGCTCGTTGTCTCGCAACACTTGGAACACCTGTTTCAAATGCAAGACATGCTCCTCCAAGGTATGACTATAAACAACAATATCGTCCAAGTATACCACCACAAATTTATCAAGGAACGGGTGAAATAACTTATTCATGAGGGTGCAAAATGTAGCGGGAGCATTTGTTAAACCAAAAGGCATGACTAAGAACTTGTAAGAACCATACCTCGTGACACACGTCGTCTTAGCCTCGTCTCCCTCCGCTATCCGTACTTGGTAGTAGCCCGATCTCAAGTCTAACTTGGAGAAGTATCTCGCCTTTCCAAGTTGATCAAACAAATCCGCAATGAGAGGAATAGGGTACTTGTTCTTGATCGTTACCTTGTTAAGTGCCCGGTAGTCTATGCAC
The DNA here is from genome assembly GCA_030686995.1 of Artemisia argyi. Taxonomy (NCBI): domain Eukaryota; kingdom Viridiplantae; phylum Streptophyta; class Magnoliopsida; order Asterales; family Asteraceae; genus Artemisia; species Artemisia argyi. Next base: position 21,357,024 of record CM060701.1, on the reverse strand, counting down.
ATCCGCAAGGATCCGTCCTTCTTCCTTTGAAATAGCACCGGCGCACCATATGGGGCCTTCGAGGGTCGAATATAGCCCGCATCCAATAGATCCTTGAGTTGTTTACGCAACTCCTCCAACTCCGGCGGTGGCATTCGGTAAGGGGCTTTAGCGGGTGGTTTGGAACCCGGTTCCAACTCGATGGTATGATCCACCTCCCTCCTAGGTGGTAGCTTCTTGGGTAACTCCTTGGGCATCACGTCCTTGAACTCATCAAGTACCCGCTCGATCTCCTTAGGTACCTCCACTTTGCCCGACTCTTCATCCGTCTCTAGCCTTGTTACCGCCAAGTAGCAAGGTTCACTCTTGTTGTACCCTTTCTTGAATTGCATGGCCGAAAGGGTCTTCACTCTACACTTAGAATCCCGCTCCGTGCTAACCATGCAAGTCTTTCCACCATCTAGGATACATAAAGTGTTAGCAAATGGCATAGGAAAAGCTCGTACCTTATCGAGGAACTCCAACCCAAGAACCAAATCGAAATCATCCATCGGGACCGCCGACAAGTCAACCGTCCCCTCCCATTCTCCAATCTTCACCCGAACATCTCTAGCCACTCCTTCCATTGGTTTGGCTTTTGAGTTTATCGGCTTAAACGTTCCACTCCCTTTTGTAGCGCTAATCCTTAACCGCTTGGCTTCATCAACCGACACAAAATTATGAGTGGCACCAGAATCAACTAGAGCACGTACCTTGGTCCCGTTGACGGTTGCTTCCACAAATTGTAGTCCTTTTCCTACAATTTTTGGCACCTCCGTCTTGGCCTTGATTGCATTCAAGATCCTCATCGTACTCATGCATCCACCTTCGCTAGTATCTTCGTCTTCATGAGCTATTATTCCATTGAGGCTTGCTTTCTTGGGGCAATCTCGAGCTCTATGAGGTCCATCACATATGAAGCATCCACCCGTCTTATAATTCGTCTTCAAGTCCTTGCCCTTTCCGGTTGGTGGCTTACGTGCATTATCATTCTTTGCTTGGGCGACTTTCTCTCCCCCACCTTTCTCTTGGTTCACCTTTCGATCCTTCGGCTTAGACGGTTCTCTCCTAGTACCAAAATCGATCAAGGCCTTGGCATGGGCGATAGCCGTAGCAAGGTCTTGAACTCCACGTCTTTCTAACTCCGTCTTAGCCCATCCTTGTAAGCCATCAAGGAAGTAGAAGAGAGAGTCTTGGTCGGAAAGTTCCGGAATCTCCAAGACAAGTGTAGTGAATTCCTTAACATAATCCCGGATTGTTCCGGATTGCTTGAGTTTACGAAGCCGACTCTTTGCCTCGTTCTTAGCATTCTCCGGATAGAATTGCTTCTTAAGTTCTACTACAAAATCAGCCCAAGTGTTGATAGTACACGTACCTCGCTCGATATCTCCATATCGACGCCTACACCATAACGTCGCGATATCCTTCAAGTATCGGGTCGCCATCTTGATCTTGGAGTCGTCATCCGTGATTTTGACACCTTCCAAGTATTGCTCCATTTCCCACAAGAAATCATCGACCGCCCTAGCTTCCCGTTTTCCCACGAACGGTGATGGTTTAGGAACATCAATCTTCGGAGCATGATGGCTAGCTTCGCCACCTCCATTGGCTATGGACCGCTTGCATAGCACCACATCAGCTTGCAAGTCTTCGACGGTTTTACGAATGTTAGAGATCTCTTCTCTAAACTCTTCTCGCACTTTCTTGATCTCACCCATGAGCATTTCCTTTAAGCCATGGATTTCGCGCTTCATGTCACCGCTAAAGAGCATTAAGAACGGCCCTAAAGTCCTCCTTCATGCTTGTAAACTTGGAGTTAAGACCTTCCAAGCCCTCAACTTGGTCCTTCAACTCCGTCACGGATGTCTCAACACCCGTCAATCTCGTATCCAAACTCGTCACTACGTCCTTAGACGTTCCTCTCTTCTTGGGGTCTTGACGCTTATCGTCTCGACCTTGCCTCTCATCAAGAATCACACTTCCACTAGCACCAATCTTCTCGGTTACGTTCGCCATCGCCTCGAATCAACGCTTGCTCTGATACCACTTGTCACGGACTTGTCTCTACATGGTATTCCGTGCGGCAATTAGTCTCGACTAAGCTCAGCCTTGCTCGAATACTCAACGATGTATGCAACTAAGAAAGCTTCAAAGATAGGAACAAGTGGAATATGAAAACGCTTTGTATTACTTAGAACTTTTACAAGAGAGCTTTACAAGTGAACTTCTTGGATGATCTCTACAAATGAGGCTACCATCTATTTATACTACTTCTAGGAAGCTATGTACAAATTCTAGAGAATTCTATGGTAGGAAAGTTCTAGGATTTCCATGAGCTTCTAGGGCTTCCATGTGATTCTAGATCTTCCTACATCTTCCATACTTTTCCAAGGGCTTCCAAACTTATCCATAAACTCCAAGAGAAGTATAGAATAATCCGGAATCCCGATCAACCTCGAAAATAATCGTATCAATTAGGTGGGTCGTGACAACAAGCACACTTACAAATTAATTAGTTACCGTAAAATACAAAAGATGAAGTGAGCAAACAACCATGTCCAAAATGAAATTAATTCGGTGGCGGTAATTCAGTAATTGTCTATTATAAATACTCTTACAATTTTTTAAAGCTTTTTAAAATGAACATTTAAAAAAACGGGTTTTGCTAAACACTGCTCACTGGGCAATCTTTAAGCTACATTAAACAATTCTTTTCATGTTTAAAGTAATTATATATTTAATGCACAATAAATAAACATAAAAATTAACTTAAATATATGCTATTTTTGATTTAATAAAGTCTAAATTTCCTTTTATATTGATATTAAACATTGCCCACTGGACATTGTTTAGCAAAACTCTTTAAAAAAGTTGCGTTAAGGAGAAGTTTAAAAAACAATATGCTTGTCAAACAAGCATTTTATCTCAAACACTAAATACTAAATGCTTTAAAATGCTACTAGCAGGGTACCCGCGCGTTGCAACGGCGGGTACCCTGAAATAATTTTTTCTGCTGAATCATGTAATTTAACATATTATGTTATTTTTTACAATAAATTTATGGATATCAAGATTTCCATGTCATGTATATCAACTCTTTAACTAATGACAATATTTTTCATTATACATTTGTAGTACTAAATATTTTAGTGAGCAATATTTTTTCGTCATTCAAAATATCTGTTTAACTTACCTGAATATATACAAACTTACAAACGTCAACCACTTTTTTAAACTTTTTTTTAACCAAATGAAATTATTTTTAAAATTACAAACTCACAAACATATTTTCACCCCCTTTAAGTCCAACTTTAACAAACGAATATTTCGGGTAGGCCTGGTGTTTGTGTGGCCCAACACACTTAACCAAATAACTCTAGATATATTTGTTATAAAAAAACCCTAATTATTCTCATTTTCACCTAATACTCTCACACAAAAATGCCTCCCCTAAATTTTGCTCTTTAATCTTTATAGCTCAGTCACAAAATAATTCTTTCTTTGTTCTTGCTAATCCGAACCTCACAAACACTTCATTTCTTCTTTGCTTGTCTAAACGAACACGAAAAAAATACAGTTGCAAGATTTTTTTTAACTGATTTGGCTTCAAGATCTTCAAAGATGTATCGAGTATGTGACTTTTTGTTTTGTTTTTATTTTCTAAGGTCGATGATGGGTTGTAAAGATCTTTAAAGATCCGTTCTTGAAACGAAACAAAAACCCTAGATCTTGTGTTCTTTCTTTTTGTTATTTTTTTGAATGAACGAAAGAATTAACTAAACCGGTTTGTTTAGTTACTTGTTTATAAGTTTCGGATATTAAAAGGAACATGAGCTTCTCATATGATCTTTAAAGAACTTTGCATATGTTGAACGAATATGAGGTCTTTAGATAATTTCTTTTTATTTTCGAAACTTAATGGGTTAAGGTTGTTGTATGGAGTTGGGTGTGTTATTTTGAGACGGTTTATTGTTGGCAGTGGTGGTGAAACTTCAAATGGTTGTATGTTAGGTGGAGGTTCTTATACGGGTATTTGATTGTGTGTTTGGATGGTTGTACATTATGTTAAAATGATTGTAATATTGGGGATAGAGGTGTTTTTAATGCTATTAATGTATAGATTTTAAGGATTTTGGTCTGAATTTTGATTCATGCTTGTTTTTGTTGTACACAATGCTTTGCTTGTTGTAATTATGAAGATTCCTTGCTTTAAAGTGTTGTAAATCTTGCATCATTTTTTGTACATTTTAATTTTTTAAAGAGAGAGTCATTTGTCTATTATATGTAGTATAGATAAAATGCTATAAAATACTCGTCGCCAAACACACCTTTGTCGTTAGAGTGCATTAATTTATCTCCAACATTCTTTTTCAGTTAAAAACAGTACATTTAAAAAACATTAATTGCACTTATAAATTATTCTAGGGTTTTGGTTGTAAAATAGCAACATACTTTTCAAATGTACCAAGTGCGTGTACTATTTTTTGTTTCACTTAATATAACGTACTTTCATGTTTTGTTCCAATTTAGTATATGATGATGACATGTCACGTTATAAATACGTGTTAGACTTTCACGTATGCCACGTCGTCATTATATACTAGATTGTAACAAAACATGAAAGTACGTTATATTAAGTGGAATAAAAAAAATAGTACACGTACTAACTCGGTACATTTAAAAAAATACGTTGCTATTTTACGATTAAAACCCATTATCTTAATTAATTATAAATTTTAATTTAATTAATATAAAGTATTTTTATTTAATTATCTAAACACGTGTTTTGAAGTCACCAGTTAAACAAATTCATTTCTTTTTAATATTTCATCAAATACATCTTTAAGATTTTTTTTTAGTAAGAAGATGCTTTTAATCATCTATTTTATTTTTATTTTTATTTTTTTTTGAGCAGTAAATTTTACAAACTACATCACCCATCTCATAACAACCTTTAATTTGATTGGCCACTCACATACCACTGAGTCAAGAGGCATTTAGTTTAATCATCTATTAATTGGTAATATTCTAAAAATAATGAGTTTGCTTTATGAGTTACAATAAAAAGTTAAAAACCATTATACATGATAAATTATCAAGTGTATAAATTAGTCACTAATCAAATTTTGATGGATTAATTTTGACAAAAAGATAGAAATATGTGTATAGTTAGGCTTAGGCATATAATTTAATATGAATTGGTATGCCAAATAGTTGTCAGGATCCCGATCCTGATCTTATGATGTTACAATTTTACGATACTGCAAAGCAAAAACGATCCGGATCCCACATATGATCTTTGCAAACTTAAGATCTTATAGGATCCCGATTTTGATCATACGATCTTAAGATTTAATCCGATCCGATCTTACTCTTCTTGGATTACAAACAAAAAAACTACAGTTTATGAGGTTTTTTTTTTTTTTTTTTTTTTTTTTTTTTTTTTTTTTTAAGAATTCATAAAACAACATGTTAATCTTTTTAAATATTTTTTAATCATAATTTATGACAACATTTCTATAAAACATTCAGAGTATTTTGTGTTTATAATGTAAACTAATTTGTAGATTTGTATAATCTTATAAAAACTATTAAGAAATAACATTAGAGTATAATCTTAAGATCCCGATCTTGCGAAGACGAAAACGATCCTCGATAGGATCCCAATCTTGAAAACCTTGTGCCAAACTATATGTGTAAATTTATATGTCTAAGTATATGTGTTAATTGGTATGCCTAATTAAAGATAAATTCATCACATATTTTTATCTTTTTGTCAATTTATTAATTTATTTTTAGATTAATGACTAAAGGTGTTCGCGGGGCGGTTCGATTAGTTGGAAAATCTAAACTATCCATTTCGAGGCGGGTAATTAGTTTTACTGCCCGAAACCGAACCGTACTAGGCAGGTAACCGAAATAAGCGGTTCGGGTCGCGGTTCTAGAACGTAAAATGTCAATTTAGTAAAATTAAATGACATTTAATAGATAATAGTCATATAAAAGTCACTCTGTTAACAATAATTGCATTCAAATATCCATACATAATTAATTAACAAAATAATATTTCGACGTTTATAGATTACGATCACATTTATTAACTTTCACACATAAATGTTTAGTAATGTTTACGTTAGGAGCAGAAAATGCGTTATACAATAAAATTAGTACAATATATAATTAATATTTGTACAATTATTTGAGTGTTTAGTTAAAAAACATTCATGTATTAAGTATGGTTCGGTTCGGGAACCGCGGATATCAAAGTAAAAACCGAAATTGAACCGTGATAAGCGGTTTTTTTTTCGGTTTCGGTTCTTCGGTTTCAGTTTTTTCGGTTTCGGATTAAGCGTTTTGCCTCGGTTCGTCGGTTTCTCGGATTTTTTGAACACCCTAATCAATGACACACTTAAATACTTTTGTTAAAAGTAATTTTTTAACAAAAAAACTAAAAAATTTGCAATACTCAAACGTCAAAACTATCATCTTATGTCCCATTTTCACATTTCCAGCAAAGGTATATATGCATTCTATCAAAGTCCATGAAAAACCAAATTATTTATTTAGGTGTCCTTGTATAATTAAATTCAAATGACGAGACGATAATTGATATGCTATTTAAAGCTATGCACAAGGTTGGTCTGTATCTTTTTCTAAACCAACAAAAACACATCAATGACACTAGATACAATAAATAGTCCATCAAATTAGGTCTAAGACAAACCAACCATGGACAAAGACTAAAATCTAATATTGTACAACTTGATTCATTGATGTACATTCATTCCAAACGAATAGATGATTGAAATACTAATAAAACTAGCAAATCATGGACAAGGACAAAGACTAGATATGCAAATTTTAATGACCATTGAGGTGGACTCAAATATGGTGAGTCATATATACAATAATCTATACTTTCTTCGCACTATCTTTTCGTCAACATCAACCCCGAAACCAAACGAGTGACTAGATGAGTACTGTTCTATATTTTTTGTTATTATGATGACTATCCATTCGTCTAGAGAAACCTTATTTTGTTAATGATATGCATGTCATGTAAAAAAAAAAAAAAAAAAAAAAAAAAAAAAATGATTGATTACCTTATTCACTAATTGTTTAAAAGGTTGTGTTATTAGTATCTCTGGCTCAATTTTTACAATCAATACCTCCTGGACTTATCTGTTTAGAGTATAACACAGTTTTTTTATAGATTTTTGTTCTGTATTTTCTGTCAGTTTAATGCTTTTAACTTATTAAATTTTGTATTTCATGTTTCGTACTTTTAGTTGTATAGTTTTTTTTTTTAATATAAACAAAATTATAAAAATAAAATTAAAAAACCGGAAAAACATAGAAAAAGTATTATTAGTATTTTAGGGTACCAATAACTCATTCTTTGTTTAAAAAGGTACTGTAAGACTATGTTTGATGTGAATATATAAGTTCTTTAATAAATGTTTTTATCAATAACTACAAAGCCTAAAGTTTGTCATGTGAACATCCATTGAAATTTATAAGTCATAATCAATCTCTTACATTTTATAATAAATGGATGAATAAATAAAATTTTATGCATGTCACAAAAAAGAAAAGAAATGTCGCTGTCCCTTACAAAAACATTGACTTTCGTTCGAAATATATATTTTCTAAGATCTGTCGGTTATAAAATATAGTATATAAAAGGAAAATCTAAAGTAAAGGTACTAATGTTAATGTTAGATATTAATAAGGTATCCCCGCATGATGTTGAGAGGACATCTCTGAATTCTATAAGAAGCTTTATACAAAAATTAAATAAATAAAAGAAATTAAACGTAAACATTTTTATATATCATAAAATGAAAGTTTTACGTCTTTGGGTTATATCGGGGAAAAAGGAACCGTTTGAGAAATGCGAGTCTTTTATTCAGATGCACGCTTTCTAACCGAGGCATCCTGTTATAATTTTACTATCATTTTTATGGGTAAAGATCTAGTGAGAAGAATCTTAAAATAAGAAGAATGAGAAATGATTATAATGGAATATTTGAGATGCATCGACTTAAATTAGATGCATCTCTATTCATTTAGATGCATCACAATTAGTTTCGAAAGTGATTTTGAAGTGAAAACGATGCAAAGTAGTACTAGCAACAAATTTGACCTGCAGAAAACGAAAAATACACAAGATTCGTCTAACTTGATGAAATGCATCTAATATATGTATATGCATCTAATTTTTAGCTAGAAAATATATTATGATGCATCTCAAGATTAGGGATGCATCTAATTCAAATTGATGCATCTCTAATATGTAGTTATAGTTATTTCTCATCCTTCTTATTTTAAGAATTCTTCTCCTTTGATCCTTACTCTCATTTCTATAGCCACTTCCAAATTTATAGTGGGATTTAAATTATATGCTTCTTGCGAGAACGTCAAATATCTAACCATTAGATCACTTTGTTTGTGGGTTTTTGCTATTGGTGATACTCAGAAGGAAAACTGAATCTTGTTACTTAAAAGTAGTAGTAATGTTTTTCATCGGTGTGTAAATTTTCAATTCACACCTTTCATCAATGAAACTTTAAGTATGTATGAAATTTAATAGTGCTAATTTTAATGGTTTTTTTTTATATACGCGTGTTTATGTTCAAAATACATACAGGTCCTGAAAATTTGAAGATACTCGCATATTTCACACACTCTCATATGTAACTTTGAATGTCCATAACACATTCAATATACAAATATAAAATATGTTAACATACTTGTGTGCGTTCTCCACAGCATATCCTATATGAAGTGCTGGTTTTAAAAAGTTATTTGTTTAGTGTTTGTTTAATAGATGATGCCTTTTAAGGAATTCATTTATATTAGCTTAATATTCGGGCGCTGTGACGATGGATGTGATGCAATTTAATTTATATGCGATCAAATGCTATGCGAAATATAGTTACGACATCAGCCTAAGTATCATCTTACAAACATCTATACTACTTATAAAGTATTTAGCACATTCTCTCCTCTAACTTTTTAAGATTTCCATATATAAATTTTAAGTAAATACAACTGCTTAAGCTACATGTACAATTAATTTATGCATAAACCCTTACACATATTGATCGGTCAACATTTATAATTAATGTTATCTTTAAAACACCCATTTGATAAAATGTATAATTAATAAAACACTATGTACAAACAAATCAAGCTTCAAAAGGATCACTCTATCTTCATTAAATGCACCTAAAACATAAAATTAAAACATACACATGATAAAGCATATGGTACAAACTTTTCATCCATTAAAACATACACATAATTCCTCTAGTTTTTTTTTTTTTTTTTTTAGCCTTTTTTTGGGGCCTCCTTTTTTCACAATTTTTAGATTCATCAAGATGCTTCTTGCTCATCTTGAAAAAAATAATTCATGTAAAACAAGATTGTATAACAAAAAACCTAAGATATTATTAAAAAAAAACATGGATATATAATATTTTTTTATATAAATATGAGATTATAAAAACTTAAAAAGAAAAAGTCAATGAAAAGGAACTAGCAAGAAGAATAAAAATCAACTACAGTCAACAAATCAAAATAATCACAACTCATAAACATCTAATACATAACAAATCCACAAACTAACCTATAAACCCATCTCCTTACAACAAGAAAAAGAACGACAAATCCTTATTTAATCTACAACATCTTTTCCTCATAGTCAATCAACATAACCCAACATTCCCATCTCACGTAACAACATACTTAATACAATCAAAATAATCTAAGATCTTTAACGATCCAACACAATCCATCATCGATCTCTTGAAACCAAGAACCAACAAAACAATAACAACAAAGCCACGGTTTAAGGCTTGTGTCATGGATTTGTGTGGTTCGGCTAAAAAGAAAGAAAACAACTTACCCAATACCTCATTTTCAAAAGATCTTGAAGCCGAAAAGAGTCAAGTAACGAGAACCACAAAAAACATGTTTATGTTCGTGGTTTGGATCAAGGAACAAGGGTTTCATGATTATCTCTTGGTTTGGATTGTGTCGTTTTGAGAAGAAAGAAAGATAGGGTGTTTGTGATTCGGATTTAACAAGAAAAAAATAATAAGAGCATTTGGTGTTAGTTTTTTAGTATTGTAAATGAAATGATGTGTGGTGCCTATTTTGTGAAAAGGAGGCGTATGAAATGTGTTTAAGATGCTAGGGTAACAAGGCTATTTGTGAAGATATTTTGGGCTGAAGGTTTTATATCATTTTAGGTTAACAAGTGGTGGATTGGTTATCAATTTTTGAAGTAGTGCTGTATTTGTGAAGATATTTTAGGCTGAATAAAGTTTCAACTACGGATAAATATTGGGCTGATATTTTGAACTGTGACTTCGAATTGGGCTGAAGTATTGAGTTCGTTGAATTAAGCTGCCAAGTTATTGTCTGTAAAACCGTGAAAGACAAAGTGGCTGGTGAATGAAGAGAAGTAGGGCAACATTAGTCAAATCATTTTAGGATTAATTGCAATAGTGGGTCGGCTGTCAATGTTCAATTATCGAACAACATTTGCTCGCTGCAAAATATAGTCACAGGGTACCCGCCGCCGCATCGCGCGAGTACCCTGCTAGTATGTATTAAAATAAAAATGTTCTTGCGAAATGAGATATTATATACTAATTTTAAGTATGTATGAAATTTAATGGTGCTAATTTTAATGGCCTTTTTTATACGTGTGTTTATGTGTTTATGTTCAAAATATATACAGGTTCTGAAAGTTTGAAGATAGTCACATATTTCATACACTCTCATACATAGCTTTGAATGTTCATAACGCATTCAATATACAAATATAAAATACTTGTGTGCGTTCTTGAGAGCGTGTCTTACAAACATATGTATTAAAATAAAAATGTTATTGCGAAATGACATATTAATATATTATATAACATACACACAAAATTTGCCAACAATGACTATGAGTATGCATAAATGATTTACTGAGTAAAGTTTGGTTTCAACTGTTTCATCAATTCAACAATATCCTCATATGCTTAGAAACAAAATTTAGCTAGTGTACATGTCTAATGTGGTTTTGTAATCCTATTTATATAAGGTTAAATTGGAGATTTTTTCCTTTTAATTAGAATGTAATTTTTAGTTTGTAATTTTCGCTTCCCTCCAAAAGAATTAATATGTAAATTTGTAATTATGTGTATCATTGTATATGTGTGTAGTAGTTATAAAGTTTGTAATTGAGAAACCATTAAATGAATTAGTTACTAATATGTGTTAACTTGTTAAACCATTAAAGAATATTATTATGTTTAGTTTCAACATTAGAGGCAGTTTAGTAATTTTCGTATGCATAATTTTCAACAATACAACATGGGTTTATACTTTATATGCAGTATGCCAGTATACGTATAAATTAATTTGTTAAACTAAAAGTTTATTTCGAATTAAGTCAATTTACAAGTGTGATTAATATGTATTATATTTGCATATTTTTCTCAACTTCAAAGAAGTTCAAGTTTAGTTAATACATGTTCCCCTATTTTAATTGTTTACATTACTAGCTAGTTTAGTTTATTACAATAAATAATACAACTATAATGAAAATAAGTAACAAGTAACTAGTTTTTTTTTTTTTTTCAAAAATTCCTGCCATAATTTGAACATTTGCATATGCATGATGTATTAATCGGAGAATAGACATTTCTGTAAGAGAAATGATAGTTAGAGCACAAGGTGATAGTGAGCTGTAGAGCTTGCGTTATAGTAAAAAGTGTTACCATATTAACATTATTTTTTTTCAAAATTCAGAACCTGTAGCTTAAAAAAAAATAACCTCCCCTTATCACTTAAGTTATAAAACACAATTTTTTTTCTTTTCGTTTATTCAAATTATGCACCCATTTTATACATTTTTTGGACTAATTATGTAAGAAATAAAGAATCAAAAGACAAACAACACAAATTTAACAGGAACTAACAATGCAAGAAGTTAACTAACAGGATTAAAAATCATAATACTAAATCTTATGAGATTGAAAGTGAAAAAAAGAAGAAGATCATCTTCTTGATTATAGGGTACCAGCTAGCCCTATAACGTCTCACACCGTCTGCTCTTAAGCCTACGAATATTATTGTTTGATTTGACCATGTATTTAGTAAGTATTCGTAATTCAACCTTTTTTTATATTATTACTAATATACCCATCTCAAATAACTTCCTAGTTTCAAGTACAAATTTTCTTTTCCTTAAACTTGTTTTGGTTGAATAAGTGTTGCTCCTAACTTCGGATATAGTCACTAAAATAACTAATCTAAACGTGCACTATAGTTTTGCCCCTGACATAATAATACATTAATAATATTTCAAACACCAATGCATACGATCAATGTTTCAACTTTCAAGTGGGTAGTGTATCAAAAATATGCAATTTACAGATAAAAACATTTGCCCTCTACTAAATTCTAAGTTGTGTATATCAATTAAATGTTACGTATATTTATACCATGACAGCATGACTACTTGTCCCTGGCAACATCAATACATGTAGAAATAAATTATAAACAAGTGTAGCCTGTCTCAAATGAAGTAACACTTTTGTGGTGGCGTAAAAATTCTAGGCAGAGATCTATGGTGCAAAGGATATTTTTATTACATCTCTAACGAAATACAGATTTTTTATTAGTGGACAATAAAAGCTAGACCAAATGAGAGTATTCTAACATGTGCCTCTTTATAAGCTTGTGAAATAATGCAAATATAGATTATTTTAAAATATTAATGCCATAGTGGCCTAATGGATTGTTGATTAGTTTTTGCTTTTCAACTTAGTAATAATTGAGGCAAAAGCATCTTCCCAAAGAGTGATATGTTTTTATGAAAGATATTATGGTGAAACAAAAGAGAAAATTACTGACATACCCCTGCACGGAGGGGTATGTCACAAAATACCCCATGTACCCGCCGTTTTCAAAAGTACCCCAGCATTCCCCTTACACGTGTACGCGACACCCGGGGAGGACACGTGTCAAGAAGCTAGCTCGGGCAAAAAAAAAAATAATAATAAATTTATTCATTTCGCGTACACGTGTACGCGACACCCTATATTCCATACGCGAAATTGCAAAAAAAAAATGTATATTGATGTTGACAGGTTTGCTTTGGCTGTTTTGTCTCCAACTCAAAAAAAAAAAAATTAAAAACTTACAAAAATCACCCTTTAACTTTTTAGTATTTACAACTTTTTTATATAACAAACTTTATTTGTCAAATATTTAACAAATATATACCAAATTTGTTAATGAAAAAAATACCGTTACGAAGAGCTCTGAATTACGAACAAAACGAGCCCAATATTGATATGCTTTTGACATACGTACGATTTTATAAAATTTCGAAATACCGTTTATAGGTTTAGAAAATTATACCGTTTTTAATTTATGAATATGATATTCATATTTCATAAAATTGTACGTCTTTGTCCCTTGTGCTTTAAGCGTATGTTTTAAAAGATTATAAAATCGTACGATTAGACAAAGTTTTAAAACATACGCTTAAAACATACGCTTTTATAATGATTAACAAAATTACCTAGATATATAAAAAGTGTTATGTCAAACAAGTGTCGCTGTTAATGAAGATTGTAATCATGTAACTTAGTTATTTAGAAAACTCATACATTGCTGTGACAACTGATATTAACATATCACCTATATATATAAACTTTTACATAGTTACATTACGTAGTCTTTTTGTGTACATTAGAATATAAAGTTTTTGAAAGATGGTTTTGCATAAAATATATTGTAGCAATTTATACGACACCCACTAAGTTTTTAACTTTAGTGGCATCTTACGTTATTAAATTGGGAAGCAAAAGTCTTCAAAGAGAATGTGAAACCCATTTTGTGTTTGAAGCATCTCATCATAGTTATTAGTTAATCATTAATTTGATAATATCCCATTTTGTGTTTGAAGCGTCTTTGTCTAAACTTTGTCTAATCGTACGATTTTATAATCTTTTAAAACATACGTTTAAAGCACAAGGGACAAAGACGTACAATTTTATGAAATATGAATATCATATTCATAAATTAAAAACGGTATAATTTTCTAAACCTATAAACGGTATTTCGAAATTTTATAAAATCGTACGTATGTCAAAAGCATATCAATATTGGGCTCGTTTTGTTCGTAATTCAGAGCTCTTCGTAACGATATTTTTTTCATTAACAAATTTGGTATATATTTGCTAAATATTTGACAAATAAAGTTTGTTATATAAAAAAGTTGTAAATACTAAAAAGTTAAAGGGTGATTTTTGTAAGTTTTTAATTTTTTTTTTTGAGTTGGAGATAAAACAGCCAAAGCAAACCTGTCAACATCAATATACATTTTTTTTTTGCAATTTCGCGTATGGAATATAGGGTGTCGCGTACACGTGTACGCGAAATGAATAAATTTATTATTTTTTTTTTTGGCCCGAGCTAGCTTCTTGACACGTGTTCTCCCCGGGTGTCGCGTACACGTGTAAGGGGAATGCTGGGGTACTTTTGAAAACGGCGGGTACATGGGGTATTTTGTGACATACCCCTCCGTGCAGGGGTATGTCAGTAATTTTCTCGAAACAAAACCTTAAATTGAGGGAATAATCAAGAATGTGCCACTTTTGACCTTTTATTGACTGTTCTAGAGTTGACTTTGACTAATTTCAACCATGAATTATTGTTCTTCTTTTAGTCAAGAAAAAAAAGATTTCTTGATCACACCATTGGGCAGCCACCACCACTTTTGAAAGATTATAGCTTCTCTTTTGTAGAGAATAAGATCAATTTATGAGTACGTAACTTTATATTATAAAATAGATTTTATAGCTACTTAGTAATTTTTTACTCCAATACATAACTTAGTTATGCATAAGACTGAAAAATGAACAAGCAATTCGTTATTGAAGTTCAAAAAAATAAAAATATTGGTTATTTGGCTTACACTAGCAGATAACCCGTTTTGACCCGCACCCATTTTGACCCGCTACCTTAACCACCTTAGTAGTCCATTTTGCAGCTCTAATTCAAAGAAACAGATAAACCGAACGGACATGAGGTTAAAACACTAGATTATATCTTTGTGACTGCCAAACAGAGATGTTAGCCACAATATAAGTTTACATAAAAGGTCGAACTTGCAAACTAGCAACTGTCCTCAAAATTTGCTTTATTAAACTTGCTAACTACTGATGTCTTGTGCAGTTTAGCCTCACTGTGCCATCAAAGTGAAAAGTGGGTTGAAAGTTGCTCAAAGTGTACTCAAATATTTACAACCTCTTATTCATTTTGTTAAATGTATTACATACTGATAATATAGGAGTTTAGTACCCATCTTGACTCGATATTGTACAGGGTGAGGCATACTTACGGTAGAGGGCCGTATGCCCATGCATACCGTTTGAGCATCATCCATAGTGTAAATAAAGAAAGTTTGTTAAAGACTTTTTGAGTTTAACACTAAACGCATACGCTTGGACATTTCAAAAAAAAAGTGCACACCTTTTATCAGATTTTTTGATCCGAAACTGCTACTGTATCACCCAACCAGCCCAATACGGCAGCTCTAATCCATAGAAACCAAATTCACAAGAAATTAAAACACTATGAACAAGATGGAAACCTTTAGTCTTTTATATACAATGCAAACACTACTCATTTCCCTTTCATTACATGAAACGGGGCACAAACATTTGGACCAAAATCAACAAAGATATGCAAGCTTTTCAGGTATTTCATCATCTTTATAAGCACAATAACAATTTTCCAATTTCAGACAGTACATAGTAAAAAGTATCAGCAAGTGAAACAACTCAAAACCAGAATTAAAATTCATCAACATGAGACGTCATTCTACATTTACGCACCCTAAGTTTTTGCTCCTTAAGGTTCTTCTGAAGTTGACCCCTGATCAGACACAGCTTCTTCCCTATCACGAGCCTCAACAGCCATATTAGCATTCGGCAACATTCCCATCATATTAACAGGAGGCCTAGTAACAGGTAAGCCTACATTTTGTGAAGCAAAGGTTGGGAAAAAAGGATTCATCGGAGTACCAAAAAAACCACTTTGCTGGCCCATTTGAGGTGGTCTGAACATGTTTGCATGAACCATATTAGCATCTGAACCGATTCTCATATTGTGTTCCTGAACACCTCTTGGCATCAAGAAACCAGGATTACCAGATGGTTGTTGTTCATAGGTTGTTACTGAGAATCTACCGCGTTGGAAAGTATGTGTATCACTGCTCGGTTGAACCAATGGTCCCCTTGGTCTCGACACATTTCCTCTAGCTATATGAGGATCAGACGGAACTCTCATATTTTGTTCCTGAACTGGTCGTGGCATGTAGAAACCAGTACCATATTGGGGCAATGGTCCCATTGTTCTCAAATTATTTCCACTAGCTATATTAGGATCATACCAAACTCTCATATTGTGTTCCTGAACTGCTTGTGGCATGTAGAAACCAGCACCATATTGGGGCAATGGTCCCCATAGTCTCGACATATCTCCACTAGCTATATCAGGATCAGACCAAACTCTCATATTGTGTTCCTGAACTGCTTGTGGCATGTAGAAACCAGCACCATATTGGGGCAATGGTCCCCATAGTCTCGACATATCTCCACTAGCTATATCAGGATCAGACCAAACTCTCATATTGTGTTCCTGAACTGCTTGTGGCATGTAGAAACCAGCACCATATTGGGGCAATGGTCCCCATAGTCTCGACATATCTCCACTAGCTATATCAGGATCAGACCGAACTCTCATATTGTGTTCCTGAGCTGCTTGTGGCATGTAGAAACCAGTACCAGATTGGGGCAATGATCCCCTTGGTCTCAAATTATTTCCACTAGCTATATTAGGATCTGACCTAACTCTCATATTGTGTTCACGAACACCTCGTGGTCTAGAAACACCAGAAATAGCAGACGGTTGTTCATGGGTCACTGTGAATCTTCCGCGTTGGTATTGAGTAGCCGTTGGAGTGACTGATTGTGATTGTGAATGCATACCCTGCTGACCTCGACCATTCACATTTCTGCTTGAACTCTCTGAATGCAACACGGATCGGGTTACACCAGTACCCTGACCCTGACCCAACAAATTTGAACTCTCGGAATGTAACACGGGCTGTGTTCCACTAGTACTTTGACCCAACAGATATTCATGGTCTAACGCTGTTCCATAGCTTGAACTTCCAATGTTCCCAGTATTCTGACCTCGTGGCCTCTTTCTTTGGTTCAACACATGGCTGTTATCCGACGATTGACCTAACTCATTCCCGAACTGACCACCTACTAACCCTACAGGTCCCCTTCTATCCGTCTGACTAGCTATAAACTCAGCATTTGAATTTGCTTCTACAAGATCATTGTTTCCAAACATCCCCCCAAGGCCACCAGTGACATCTTCCACGGCTTCCATCTGATCCAACGACTGAGATACCTCATCAGAACTCTTCTTATCACTTGCTTCCTCGTTCTTGAAACCTAAGCTACCAGCATTACGTTTTCTGCGATTACCTTGATGATCATCATCTTTCTCTTCACGGGATCCACTTCTTTTATCCATTGCTTTCAATAGCTAACTACTGCAGTCAGTTATCCAAACATCAACAGACTTGTTAATTACTATTGATCAAAGCATAAAATCAACGAATCTTGATCAAGAAATTGGAAATTCTCGATAAAACATAACAAAAAAGTTATAATACACGATACTATAACTGATAAAAACGCATGAAAAAAGCAAAACACAATCAAGAAATTTGAAATTTATGATGAAACATAATAGAATTGTTACTAGTACACGAATCAAGAAAAGCCGATCTAAAATTTTGAATTTAGTGACGAAACTTAACAGATTTTACAACTAATACTAAACTACAAACGATCAAATCGCATGAAACTACATAAACATATAATACCGATCCAATCACACGAATTAACAAATACACAATCAAGAATTTGATACTCATTACGAAAATATATTTGATCAAATCGCATGACATTAACAAAAACACAATCAAGAAATTTGAAATTAAAGATGAAACTTAACATATTCATTACTATGATGCAACTATATATAATCAACACACTTGTTACAAGAATGTAATTACTATTGATCAAAGCATAAAATCAACGAATCTTGATCAAGAAATTGGAAATTCTTGATACTATAACTGATAAAATCGCATGAAAAAAGCAAAACACAATCAAGAAATTTGAAATTTATGATGAAACATAATAGAATTGTTACTAGTACACGAATCAAGAAAAGCCGATCTAATATTTTGAATTTAGTGACGATCAACTTAACAGATTTTACAACTAATACTAAACTACAAATGATCAAATAGCATGAAACTACAGAAAACTAATCCCGATCAAATCACACGAATTAACAAATACACGATCAAGAATTTGATACTCATTACGAAACTATATTTGATCAAATCGCATGACATTAACAAAAACACAATCAAGAAATTTGAAACTAAAGATGAAACTTAACATATTCATTACTATGATGCAACTATAATCAATCAAATCGCATGAAATCAAAGAAACGTTTACTATTATAAAAAATATAAGCGATCTAATCACATGAAATCAAGAAAGTTTGAAATCAATAATGAAACTCAACAAATTTCTATATAACATGTTCATAAAAACCGTGTAAACTAACTAACAAAAAGTAATAGTAAGATGATACCTTTTTTTAATAAAAGTTGAAACCCTAACTGTGTGATCGATCTACGTAAAACCCTAAATTTGAAATGTGTTTGATGGTGTCTGTTACGTTATTTGTTTAAATAACAAAAAAAGGCGCCAAATTTATTTCTTGTTGAGCCGTTATTTCTAACCGCTAGTTTTGTTTGAGTTTGACTTTTTTGAGTCAATTTTAACAAACTAGTTGGGATACCCGCTCACAGCAGCGGCGATAAATATAGTTATATTATAATATAGTAAACGAATTGATAGCCTAACTTTTCCCGCAATTCCCTACCTGTTTAATGAATTCGTTTCACAACACTCCGAATATAAATGTATATGTTAGTTGTATTTATTTGCTTGGGTTTCCGTTGCTTTCCCGTGACATTATTATTCCCGCAAATAGAAAGACCTTCGCAATCTCTTACCCGTCAAACACTCCCCCAAAAGTATATGATTTTGTCGAATTAAGATTGTATTAATTGAAATAAAGGTTAAAGTGGTAAAAAATTGAATTAATAAAAATAAACCCACTAAAAATGTAAAAACTAAATACTCATAAAAATATATTAAAATGGATGTTGAATTAAAAAACACAAAATTTTAAAAATATGGTGAAATTAGATAATAAAAAAAAATAAATAGACAAAAAGATATTTCAATTTGAAAATAAAGATGAATTTTTGGTTAGGAGTTAAGCTTGGAGTTAGTTGAGAAGTAATACATGTTGATATAAGATCATTTGAGGACCAAACATTTTTTACATACCAAGGGACTAATCTCCACCTTCCATCTTCCACATCTTTATTTGATTTAATGGATGAGATTAATCCCAACAATTTAAAAAACCCACTTTCATCTTTTTTTTTTTTTTTTTTTTTTTTTTTTTTTTTTTTTTTCAAATATTAATATCTTTCAAACCGTTAATCGTTAAGCGAAAAAAAAAATATACCGTTACGACGAACATTTAATTATCTTTCTATAAATAGGCTATTTGATATATTTTTGACAATTTTTTTTTCGTTTTTTTTCACGTTTTTTTCGTGGCCGAAAAAACCATATATGATATTACATATCATATATGATATTACATATCGATATATCATATATGATATTACATATCATATATCATGTATGATATATCATATATGTATTATCATATATGATATATCGATATGTAATATTATATATGATTTTTTTGGCCACGAAAAAAAAACATAAAAAAACGAAGAAAAAAAAATTATCGAAAATATATCAAATAGCCTATCTATAAAAAAATAATTAAATGTTCGTCGCGATGGTGTAAATATTTTCGCTTACCGATTAACGGTTTAAGAGATATTTAAATTATAAAAAATGGGTGAAATATTAAAATGCTTTTAATCTCAACCATTGATTTATTTTTAGATGCATGGTGGGGATGAGTCCTAAGAAAAGCTTGATATTTAATATAACTCTCCTCATATATATTAACTCATAATTGAAACTTTTTATCTTAATTTTTGGTTAGGAGTTAATTTTGGAATTACAAGCATTATATAGTAATAGTATAGATTATTATTTGTGCATAGTGAACGAGTTAAAGTTGTGAAGTTTATTTATGTATGTAAAGTCTAAAAGTAAATCCAGTCTTTATTAAGTGATCGACTATTTGGGTCGAAGTTTATCAAAGATTGAAGTTAGACAAAAATACACCGTTGGTCCTTAAACTTTTCATAAAACATCGTCATGGATCCTAAGTTTTCAAAATCGTCGCCATGCGTCCAAAACTCAATTTTTTGAGGCCGATTGCGTCCCTCGCCCCGTAATCGTTACTTTAACGTATTCTTGGTGAGGGCAAAATCGTCATTCATTGTAGCGATCTAGTTTCCAGCCGGTGTAAAATGTCCCAGTTCCCTATATTACAGATGAGTTACAAGTGTATTGTCACTCATCATCCCAAAGTTTCCCCCCAAAACCTTTCTTCCTTCAACATGGTACGCCGCTGGTGTGGTAAACAAGCTATAACCCACACTTCATGGACATCAGCCAACCGAGGGCGTCGATTCTATGGTTGTCCTGATGAAGTAAGTGCATTTTAAGATTTATTGTATTACCTTGTTACATGAATATGGTTGCCCTAATCATGAATATTTGGGTCAATAAATCTTAAAACGCACTTACTTCATCAGGACAACGATAGAATCGACGCCCTGGGTTGGCCGATGTCCACGAAGTGCGTGTTATAGCTTGCTTACCACACCAGCAGCGTACCATGTTGAAGGAAAAAAGGTTTTGAGGGAAAACTTAGGGATGATAAGTGACAATACAATTGTGACTCGTCTGTAATATAAGGAACTGGGACACTTTACAACGGTTGGAAACTAGATCACTATAATGAATGACGATTTTGCCTTCACCAAGAATACGTTGAAGTAACGATTACGGGGCGAGGGATGCAATCGGCCTCAAAAAGTTGAGTTTTGGACGCATGGTGACTATTTTGCAAACTTAGGGTCCATGGCGATGTTTTATGGAAAGTTTAGGGATGAACAATGTATTTTTGTCTTGAAGTTAATATGAATATTTCTGAGTTACTCGAGACAAAAGCTTGTAAAGGTGTCCCGTTATTAATAATTTTGCGCTTTTTCGCATTTCTATACGAGGAACAACGTTTTATTAAAATACGCCAACAACTGATTATTAAATGTCAAATCGAGTAAACTGGTAAAATTTATTTGAGGAGTGCTACAACTACAAAGGAATAATAATAATAATAATAATAATAATAATAATAATAATAATAATAATAATAATAATAATAGGGATTTGTTGTCATGTGTTGATTGGTGTGTTTAGATATATCTTCTCTCTCTTCTCTTTGCTACATCACTCAACACATGGCAAATATTTCTTTTTCCACCATAGTTAGGGCAGTCAAATCAACTCTCATATGAGCTCCCGGCGGTTCATTCATCTGACCGTAAACTAGAGGCACTTTTGATTCTGCAATATTTTTTCATTAATTACTCCAGATTCTTTCATTTTCAAGTAAAGATCATTTCCTTCACGAGCCCATTCACCAACTCCGCCAAATACAGATATGCCTCCGTGAGCTTTGACAATATTGTTAATCAATTCGATAATGAGTACTGTTTTACCCACGCCAGCTTCCCGAAATAGTCCAATTTTTCCTCCACGGCGATAAGGGGCTAAAAGATCTACTTTAATTCCGGTTTCAAATCCTTTGTTGTTGTAAGCACTCCTCAATTTGTTTCAGTTGTCAGGCATGAGGTTTTCTTAGTCAAAACCTTTGATTTTATTTTATTACTGGTAGAGATTTTATATTATGTTATTTTATTTTTTTTCCCGATATCGTTTAAGAAGGAAGAATATGACAATTTTCAATGTTTGTTTTTATCTTTTTGGTTAAATGGGTTGTTATTGTTATTCGTCATATTAGCCCATTGATTTGTCGATATGGGCTTTACCGATTTAGATGGTTTCTAGCTTAATCCTTGTACTATATAGTGTTTATGTGATGGGGCGTGGCTGTACAAGAAACATGTGAAGCAACCTGGCACTTTTGGGCCGAATAAACAGCTTGTATTTACGGCTTCTTTTTGCTGTTCTAAACGAGGGGTCCGCAGGTGAGCATGGTATATTATAGAATTAAAAACTACTAGGGTGTGTAGAATTCGGGTTTTATCCTCAAAAACTGAAAATCAAAACACGAAATCGAATCGAACCAAAAAATATCAAGTTGAATTTGTAACCGAATCGAATTTGCCAAAATCAAACCAAATCGAATTAAATATTCGATTTTTGGTTTGCATATGATTTTGGCAAAATGAAAACCGCATCAAACCTAAAACCGAAATCATATAAATATTTTCACTTTCTATATTTATATAAAAAAAACATTTAAACTCTTTCATAGTAAATATATAGAGTAGCATTTTTTAAGCTTAAAGCTTTTTATTTTATTTTATTTTATTTATTTTTAAGTTTTGCACAAAATCTCTTTAATTAAATAATAAGTAATTAAAATTATATAATTCGGGTTATTCGATTCAATTTTCAGTTCGGTTTAATCTAACTTGAATTCGGTTCGCTTTGGTTTTCAGTTTTACCAAGAATTTTTTTAACCAAACTAACCAATTACCTGATAACCGAACATATTAACACCCTCAAAAACTATCATGTAAGGCTCAAAATGGATTATTAACTTTAAGAATAACATTAACATTAACCATATGTACATTATGAGCAAAAAATTAATACTCATAAGGCTTTTGATTTTTGTTTTATATACTATAGTATTTTTTAAAAGTTGAATTTATATTAACTTTTTTTTGGTGCAAAGGTGAAATATTAACTTTTCAAGTTTGTATATCATAAAGATAACAAAGCGGAGATTGGACATATCCCAATCCAGTTAACATTCTAACAAAACATAACATCTGAGAACTACTATGTCTGATCTCAGACAAGCATATTACTATTAGTCATACAATCTTAGACCATTCATTGACTGCAGCTAGAAGCTGAATTCACCTTTACAAGCACCTTAACCATCTAATTACATTTCCTTATCACCTTTCTACCAAGCCATTCATCCAACATCCACAATAGCATAGGCAGAAAAGGTGTAAGGCTTCGTTAGGCACCCATAACCCTTCCAGTCAAGGGCTCTTCCAAGCAGTCTACATTTCTATCTCTAGAATGGCTTCAACTGCTTAGAAACACTCACCTTAAGGGAAGCCCATCCAATCCTCCTATGGTGGCACGTAGACTAGACCAAGTAGGGTCATCTTACACCCTCTCACTATTGTAGCCTGCACACACCACCCACCAATCTCACTTACCCTCCTCAGTTGGAAACTTACTTTATGGAAACTGAAATGCTTATCTCCATTGCAGCCACCAAATACCAAAAATAGTACCTAACAAAGGCCAACTGTTTTGTCTAAAAGGGCTGAACTTTGATGAAGCAGGTCAGTCCTAAGTTACAAAGCTATCAACTGAAGTGAGATCATCATAGCAGCCCATTCTTCAAGGGTTGAAGAGAACTGCTCTTCTTAACATGTCCATATGACAGTCAAGGTATTGGATATACCATTCATGTTATTGCAGACCAATCTTGAACTCAATGTCTGCAAACATTATCACTGTTTTTGTCATAAACAATTGAATAACAAAGGAGTGTATGTTTTTAAACAAACTCCCAGCCCACTTATAAAACCATGGACTAAACAATTCCCAGCAGGAAACTACATTATGAGACCTATTCACATTCAAATCCCAATAAGTAACCTAGAAAAGCTATATAGTTGTCCACAACTCCACTCATATAGCCATTAAAGGAAGTCAAGAGATGAGAAAGGAAAGGCCCAAGGTACTAGCCATCTACTCTTCAAAATACTCTTATGCCAAACACCCCTATATACACAGAATTGCTTTATATCTCCATATTTCCAGTAACAGTTTCATCACCCAACTGCATATTCATTTTTACTTTCCATGTAAATGCTGATGACATCAAATAAGTACATTTTATTGGCATCATTTATCCTATGTTATTTGCTTGTTTTATATTATTTTCTATGAGAATTGATACTTAATCGCTTACTTTTGTAATTCTCAGTTATAAACAAGCATTTGGTGAAAGTTAGCTATTTTGGGATCAAGTTGGAAAAGTCTATTGAACTGAAGGAAGATACGCCGTGTAGAACCGTAGAGGGGGGGGGGTGAATACGGTTTCTTTGGCTTTTTAGATGTTGAAAAACTTTAAGCTAAGACGAACCTCAAGTGGTTGTACAACAATCCAACAACCACAAATACAACCAAAGTATATAAAGCAAGTAAAGAACACAACGATATATACTGGTTCGGGATGGGAGGCTTATACCATCTGTACGTCCAGTTGTGAATCCACGACACGATACTATTCCACTAGTACAATCCTTTCGGTGGACTACAAACCGTTACAATTCACTCCACTATTTGCCAATATCGATGCTCATAAAGAAGGAGTTACTCCCACGGTATTCCGCCCTCGGAAACCACCCTAAAGAATCTCGTGATTCGACTTACACAAGGTCACAAAGACCACAACCAAAACTTCAACCCGGAAGTATCAAACCCCAACTAGATCCTCAATGATCTAGGCTTGGTCACCAAGACACAAGACTTCCCTTACAACCAAATTGAATGATAGAATAAAGTTTCTTTGAACCAAGCCCTAACCTAACCTAGTGACTCGATTCTAGTAGAAAGGGTATAGATAGAAGACCCTCGACACAATCACAAGAATGGATTAGGTTCTTGAGATTCTTCCCTTGCAAGGAGATGTGTTCTTTCAAAAGATGTTAGTGTGTTTAACTAAGAACACAAAAGAGAATTAGAGGATTAGAGAGAAAGAATGTAGAGAGAAAGAGTAATGGCAAGGGGTGAGGAATACAAGAGCCAAGGGGGGTATTTATAGGCCAAGACCCAAACTTGGGAATAATTTATCGAGGTCGGCGCGTCGCCCATGCGTCAATGCGCGGGTGGCGCGCCAGGCCCACTGAAAAATTCCCAAATGTTAGGTGTTGGTCTTGTAAATACCTACCTTTGTTAAACCCCCAATTGTACTTCACACACTAAAACTTATCATTAATCAATCTAAGGTTTATCAACTCAAATAGCCAATTTGGAAAATATTTTGTGAAGTGTTTATTAGAAAACCAGTTATCAAAGATAGAAAGAAAGAAGAGATAATTGGGTAGGGGTAGAATGGGTATTCCTCATATGGCATAGAAAAGAGAGAAAGAATAGCCATGGGATATTCCTCTAAAGGGAAGAGTGTGAGAGTTTAGGTTAAGAAGTAACCATGGTTAGGTTTAGAAAGAAGTATATAGAGATTAAACCATGGTTAGGTTAGAAGGTGAACCATGGTTAGGTTAAAAGGTGTATCCAAGGGAATGTTCCTTCCTTGGTGTGGTCAAGAGTTAACCATAGTTAGGTGAGAATGAAGTGAGTTGGGAACTAACCATAGTTTGGTTAGATGTGAACCATGGTTGGGTTAAGAGAAGCATATCCAAGGGAATATTCCTTCCTTTGAGAAGAGGGTGAGTGAAGGGATGAGATGTGAAAGGGTGTAAGGAATATAAGAGTTGGTTTGTGTGTGTAAGGGAATATGTAAGTATGGATGTGATGGGGAGCCTAGTGTGTGTGTAAAGAATGGGATGGTTATGAGTAGTGTGTGTATTTTGAAAATAAAGTTGTTGAGGTGTGTAAGGAATATGTTGGTTGGGTGTGATGTGTGTAAAAATGAGTTGTATGTGTAAGGAGTGTGTAAGGTTAATATGAAGGGGAGCCATGTGTGTGTGAAGAGAGGTATGTGAGTGAAGTGTGTGTATTTTGAAAATAAAGTTGTTGAGGAAGTGATTTGTGTAAGGTTGTAAGGAATATGTAAGAAGTGTAAGGGTGTGATAAGATGGGGAGCCTTGTGTGTGTATATGGAAGGATTGTGAGTAGTGTGTGTGTATTTTGAATTTAAAGGTGTGTGTAGAAAAGAGTGTATGAGTGTATAGGGAAGTGTATGTATTAGTGTATGAGAAAGGTGTATAGGTAATGTATAAAGTGAGGGGAATCCTTCAGCAACAACAACAACAACAACAACAATTAGTGCAAGGTGCATCAAGTTCATCTGCACCAAGAGTTGTTGAGCAACAACAACAGGTGCCTCATCTGGATCACTTTCAGCTAACTTTTGAGGAAAATGTGTCAGTTGATGATGGTGGCTGGAACTCTAACAAGGAGCGGGAGCTGAGTAGGTTGGAAGCTCAGTTAGACGCAGAAAGGTTTGCGAACTTTGATCAGTACGACGACGGTTACGACTAGGGATGAGCACGTTACCGGTCCCGTACCGATCCTGTACCGAATTAGTGGTACCGATTTTTTCCCGAGCATAAATAGTGGTACCGGTACAGTACCGAACGGGATTCGGATACCGATACCGGTACCGGTACTGGGAAATCGGGTTTTTTCCCGTTTTTATTCAGAAATTTCCCAATTTGGTACCGGTCCTGTACCGAATTAGTGGTCCCGATTTTTTTTCACCTTATTTCGTAGTCCCGGTACCGTACCGTATATCGGGAACGGTACCGTTTCGGTACGATACCGGTACGGTTCCGGTTCGGTTCCGGGATTCGGGTC
This sequence comes from Artemisia argyi, assembly GCA_030686995.1. Lineage (NCBI taxonomy): Eukaryota > Viridiplantae > Streptophyta > Magnoliopsida > Asterales > Asteraceae > Artemisia > Artemisia argyi. Next base: position 21,330,061 of record CM060701.1, on the reverse strand, counting down.
TGATGAGGCAAAAAATGAACCATTTTTAGGGGGTCATTTAAGCCCGAAATTGAATTTATTTGATCAAATATTGCCCTAAATCGTTCCTTTTGTGATTTTAAGTACTTTGGGAGAGAAATCTGGAAAAGGAAGCAATTCGGACGTTTTTGGAGCATAAAAATGAAGAAAACGCCAAAGTATTAATTTTCCTTGCTGAGAACAGTAGGTGACGGCGTCAAGAGCAACATCCTGACGGCGTCAAGAGTAATTTGCATGACGGTCCAGTACAAACGTGAAGGCGTCACAAGTAGAGCGTCAAGAGTAAAAGACGTGACGGCCTGGAAGACCATAACATATGACGGCGTCAGATGAAGATTAAGGCAGTCCGAGAAGTATTTTGGCGGCGAGATGACGGCGTCACCTATTTGGTTTTGACGCCGTCAGCCTCAATTTCCTATATATAATTTTCTAATTTTCATTCATTAAAAAAAGGAGAGAAGTTTTGGAGAAACCCTAAGGCCGAACCTATTACGAATTTTACAGGTTTTTCAAGGGTTTTCAGCCCTTGAACCCTTTCATGTGTAATTGAGATAAGTATTCTTTTAATTCAATCAATATGTCTATGTGTTGGTTGTCTATATATTGTTCTTGTCTTAATTCCATCATGCTAGGCTAGATCTATCTTGTGTTTGCTTAGATCTAATGAAACTTAGATGTTAATTATGTGTTGATTACTTGTTTATGGTTGTATTGGATGAATGATTTCGATGTTAGGCTTAAGAAAACTGGCAGATCTCCAAATGGTAACATGCTTGAACGTCTTAGGAAACATGAACTGACGTGCACTAGGTTTTATTGGTTGTATTTAATGCATGAGTAAATTCTAATGATCCCATGTTAGGAGCTTCTTAGCCGGCTCGACATAGGAGTGAAGTAGGCACTCATAGGATTGGGGAATTAAGTGCGTCACCCCATGAATGGTATTAAGGAATACAATCCGTCATCCACGCAACTATAACAAGTAATTAACGTGTAAAAGATATCTAGGGAGTAGTGAAATCTAAGTAAACACAATTTCTCCACTTATTGCCCACAACCTTAGTTTAATTTAGTTTATTTTCATTTCTAGTATTTTATTTTGATTGCATCTTTAGTATTGGGTTAGTTGACTAGCAACTAATTCCGCCCAAATCCTTCAAACCCGAGATTTTTACTTGCTTTTTAAAAAAATATAAAAAATACAAAAATAATCATCTCTCATCTCTAGAACTAGTATTTAGGTTTTCTAATCCTAGCGACACTATTCCTAGCTGAACGATCAATCCCCCGGTACTTGTCACTATACTATACTACAACGATTAGGTACACTGCCTGGTGGGGGTTGTAAGCTTCTCAAAATCCATTGAGAGGTAAAGCCTGGTGCGATTCCCACGTATCAGGGTCGAAATGCTCATCCCTAGTTACGACTCAAATAACTCCCAAACCTGGGATCACCCGGACTACAACTGAAGTTTAGGTTTATGTTTTAATTTAGTATCGTTTTTAATTTATGTTTAGGTTTCTATTTCCGTTAAGTATGTTTCTTTTAAATAAAATCATTTCCTTAAAAAAAACATTACAATTCCCGATACGAAAACAAGACATACAACCCAAATAATAGATACGATACGAAAACATGACATACAACACCGTTAAGTATTTTATTCGGCCCATCTGGGGTGGTTTCTCAAAACCTCCCACACGTGAACATATTTGAAGCTTTTCCCACCATAGCGATCTTTAAAAGTTCTCATTGCATTCATGAGACAAACAGTGTGATCGTCCCTGGTTGTTAGCCGCAACTGTTTGTAAATACCATTGAATACAACACATTCACAGTTGAGTCTGCTCCATTTACTCATGACTATATCTTTATTTCGATTGACACCATCAGAAAAATTGTTGAACATGGCTACAACCCGGTGCCAAAAAGATTATGCATTGTGGTTGACAGCATCTTCATGAACTGCAACCCAAACTTGAGCTAGCAAGATTTCTTCTTCTATTGACCAACGATTATTATGTTTGAAGTTTGAAAATTTTTTGTAAATTGGTATGCTATTTATAGCCGTTTGAAACAATAGGAGCGAGATATATTTAAATTTCAAATTCAAATATGAGCGGGATATATTTAAAATTCAAATTCAAATAGGAGCGGGATATATTTAAAATTCAGATTTTAATAATATAGTGTTTGAATGTTTAATGAATGAAATTGTTGAGGGTAGAATTTGTAAATTGTTATCTATACTAGTATATAATGCATCTAATTTCAAACATAACTCCTAACCAAAAATTAAGAAGGAACTCCAATTATGAGGTGACATGTGTCACTTCTCAACTAACTTCAAGCCTAAATCCTAACCAAAAATTAAGATAATAAGCTCCAATCATGAAATGACATGTGTCACTTCCCAACTTAAAATTCACATTTATTTTCAAATTGAAATATCTTTTTATCTATTTATCTTTTTATGATCTAATTTCATCATATTTTTTAAAATTTTGTGTTTTTTAATTCAACATACATTTTGATATATTTTTATGAGTTTTTATTTTTTACATTTTTAGTGGGTTTACTTTTATTAATTCAATTTTTTACCACTTTAACCTTTATTTCAATCAATACGATCTTGATTCGACAAAATCATATACTTTTGGGGAGAGTGTTTGACGGGTAAAAGATTCCAATGGTCTTTCTATATGCGGGAATAATAATGTCACAGGAAAGCAACGGGAAAAAAATAAATAAATACAACTAACATATACATTCGAAGTGTTGTGAAACGAATTCATTAAGCGGGTAGGGAATTGCTGAAAAAGTTGGGCTATCAATTCGTTTACTATGTTATAATATAACTATATTTATCGCCGCCGCTGTGCGCAAGTATCCAACTAGTTTTAAAAAAAGGTGGGTCTCTGAAAGTGGTGTTATTGAGTGTTATGAGTTCCTGATTTTTCTGGTGTTATGTTATTTGGTGTTAAAATAATGTGGCGCTGACGTGACAGTGGTGTTGGTGTTATAACATGTTATAACTCCCTTTGCTCTAAGTGAGGACGTCATTGTTCTTGTAAGTATTTTCCTGTGATCACATATGCTACAACTGGAAGTTATACCACAATTATCTAAATCACGTGGAAAGAAAATTATTGTAAAGAAAACATATTACAAACATATGTTTGATTAATAAGTAATTTAATACTTCATCAAACTCGTTAGACAACACTTTAAACCTATTGGACAGTAACTAAATGAAAAGTTATTGATAACTCTTAAAAACTTATTGTACTAAAATAGTTTAAATACAGGAGGTATTTGAATTGGTTAAGCGGTATGTGAGAGTGATCCAACAATTTAGAGGTTATGAATTCAATTTTCATAATAAGCATATGTGAAATGATATTTATGAGATAGGTGTTGTAAGTTATAAAAATATGTTGTTTAAATAAATATGGAGTAGCATTTTTGAGAAAAAAAACCTAAATAACTTCATTTAAACATAAAACTCTAGAAAGTTGGTCCTCATGTAGTTCCATAATGACCTTTCCTATTATAGATCCTGTCTCTAGTTTGCATTGAAAGTTGGATTATGTTATTTTGGTGTAACTTAGTTTTTCTTTCCATCTGGATGTGAAAGCTGACAAACAGTTAATTTTAATGACGACAAAGCTTCTGTAGTTGACCGAAGGTGATCACAAGAACATATGGCTACTCAAACTAAAACTATCCAAATTCATTTCAAAATAAAAGTTACTTAAATGCGCAGAAAATTTTCCACTCGATAAATCTAAACATGTTACAAATCATCCAAAATCACGATATAGCATTATCACCTCCATTTTCTGCTATATACTGTAATTTATAACTTACATGGTAAAAAGGTTTCACATAATTTGAATGACACACTCACATTACAATTATTGTTTTATAACTTTAGAGAGAGAAAAACACCTACACTATGAGCATTGGCGGAGCTATGTGAGGACAAGGGAGGGTCCTCGCCCCCCTAAGTCCAAGCCCGTTAGTGTATTTATTTGCGATTTCATGTGTATTTTCGGAAAAAAATTTATTTCGGCCCTCGCATTTAATGTATTTCTCGAAAAAAATTTGCTTCTGCCCTCCCACGGAAAATTTTCTAGCTCCGCTACTGACTATGAGAGAGAGAGCGAGTGTCTTCCATAGAGTCGGGCAACGGGCAAATGGTAAATGGTACAACGAGGGCTTAAGAGAGTACAAGATCAGAGTAAGGCATCCTTCGATAGTTTCGTTCATGTTTTTCGGATTTCCAGATAACTGGGAAACGGTTCAGTTATGGAGAATGTTTCGTAATTACGGATGGATTGTTGACCTATACATGCCGAAGAAGAGACTTAGGAGTGGTCAGCGGTTCGGGTTCGTGAGGTTTCGAGGGGTAACTAACATTGTTGGCATGGAAAGGATTCTAAGCAATATTAAGATAGGCACGTATCATTTGACTGCTTTTCGAGCAATGGACAGGAAAGAAGGAAGAGGCAATGGTGGTATAGGAACTAATGCAGTTGAGAAGGGTGTACGAATTCGAAGGCCTACAAAGTTAGATGCAAGGAGAGATGCTCGGTCGTATAGGGAGGTTCTAAATACTGTTAAACCAGTTGAAGAAGGAAGTGTGAATGTGAACAAGGGTATGAGTCAAGTAGAAAAAAAGAAAGTGGAAGCAGAATGTAGCCTAAACCAAACAAACTGTAGGTGCTCAAGGAAAGAAGAGAGACCTGTTAACACTTCGAATTCCCAATGCGGGTCAAAGGAGACGGTGGTGATTCATGTAGATGACAAAAGATCTGACTACCTTAGAAAGTGTGTGTTCGGGCAAGTGACAGAGGTTGAAGGTTTGGATATGGTGGCTCCTAGATTAGAAGCAGAAGGTTTAGAGGTTGAAGATGTTAAGTTGTTGGGGGGTTTAGAGTTGTTGATCAAACTCAGGACTGAAAAAATGGCTAAAAACCTGATAAAAAATGTGGAATCAGGGCAACATCAATGGATAGTACATGTTCACAGATGGTTACCAGGGTATTACCCTGTTTTTAGAACTGTGTGGCTTAACATAGTTGGTGTGCCAGTGGAAGGATGGTTCGAGTCTACATTCAAAAAAGTAGCAGAAAAATGGGGCAGAGTCCTTGAAACTTCTAATTGTAATCTAGATGAGGCGGATATCTTAGTCACTGGAAAAGTCTTGGTACAAACACGATGGGGTGAAACCATTAATGAACGTCGATTCATCGAAATTAATGGGGTAGTGATTCCGGTCCAAGTGGAGGAGGATAGATACACTTTATTTTCGGTGGAGGGTAATTATCATAATGATTCAAGTAGTGAAGATGACAACAGAGTTCCATCGACATTACATGGAGATGAAGCACATGATTGCAGTGACTCTGAAAAATCTAGTGAATTTGAGGATTTCGACGATGTAGGCGAAGAGGTTGAAAAACCTCAGGGTTTTAATCCTGTCAATGCAAAAGTTGCAACAAACGATCCCGAGATTAATTTGAGTGAAGATAATATTTTTCCAGCTGAAGTGGATCCCGGTGTACCGGAGCAACAGTTGATGGAAGATTCACAGGAAAAAGTTGATGAAACATCATGTCGTGAGGATATCGAAGCAGAAGAAAGTAGCAATACTGATAGCGTGTGTAGAAAAGGCGGCGGTGAAAAGCTCGAGGAAGAAGGCGGCAACATAGGGAACCCAAAGTCAACAAATCACAACGGTTCTTTTTTTAAAAAGATGTCAGGTCAATTTACTTGTATAAATGGTAGGACTCAGACACAATCTTTACCAGGTGGGCTTATTAGTGAACAAAATATAGAAAGGCCCAAGAATGGAAGTGTTGAGGCATCATGTGGGCCTAGTGAACAAGAGCCCAAGATTGTAGAAAAAGAATCCACAATTGAAAGTGTCAAAGCATCGGAGAAACAAATAGATGGTAGGAACGCCATAGGGGATTTTATAGAAAAGTCAACCACAATTGTAGAAGATGATAATAATCAATTCTTTGAAGATCAAAATAATGGATCTGATATTAGTACTAGAAGGAGGACAAAACTGTTTAAAGGTAAAAAAGTGATTAATAATAGCAGTAGCTCAATCCATGGTGGGAAATTGAGTATGAAGATCATCAAAGATAGAGCCAAAATTAAAGGTAAGAAGAAGTTAACGGCTGATGCATCAGGGAAGAATAAAGATTCAAGAAAAGTGGCAACGAATGGTGGAGTGTCAAGTTCAAGTATTTCAGTCACCTCTAATGACTCGGTTAGGATTCGTGAGATTGGAAGAAAAGTTGGTTTCGTTTGGAAGGACAAAGGTGTTGCTGGTTCGAGCCATGACAACATATAATGTGTTATATTCATGGGTACGTTTGAAGCACATCGTTTTTTATCTAATTAATCAATGGTTAAGATAATCTCTTTAAATGTGAGGGGGTTAGGGACTGATGATAAAGTAGATTGGGTGAAGGAGATTGGGGACAGTGAGAAACCATGTGTTGTGGGGTTGCAAGAAACAAAATTAAAAGAGGTGGATGAAACTTTTGTTAAGCGAATGTGGTATGACAATAATTTCGGTTTTGCTCAACTAAATTCGGATGGGAGATCAAGGGGCATTATCACAATATGGGATTCTAATAACTTCGAAGGTACTCACGCCGCTGGTGAAGATGGCTTTTTGGCTGTAGTTGGAAAATGGAAAGGAGCGGAGGGCCTGGTTGGTCTTTTGAATGTTTACGGGCCACGGGATGAATATCAGAGGTTAGAGTTATGGAATAAATTGGGTAACTTGTTGAGTATGAGGGACATTACGTGGTGCATATTTGGCGATTTTAACGAGGTGAGAGGCCCAGGAGATAGAATGAACTCACAATATAATGAGCGAAGTGCAAGAAAGTTTAACGAGTTTATTAGAGAATATGATCTGATAGATATACCGCTGGGGGGAAGGCGTTTCACGAGAATTAGCGATGACGGCTTAAAATTTAGTAAACTAGACAGATTCCTTGTGTCGGGCGGTTTTCGGGATTTGTGGACAGATTTATCAGTGGTAGCACTTGATAGAAAACTCTCAGATCACTGTCCGATTTTGTTACGAGATAAAGTAGTGGATTTTGGTCCTAAACCATTCCGAGCTTTCGATGTTTGGTTTCAGGATAAAGAGGCGGAAGAAGTGGTTAGGAGGGGCTGGAATAAACAAGTTAGGTCAGTGGTTCCGGACAGAGTTTTTAGAGATAAGTTGAAAAACGTCAAAGAGGAGTTAAAGATCTGGAGCAAAGATAAATTTGGAAAAATTGAAAAGGAAGTAGATAGTCTTAGATACGAGGCTAACAGGTGGGACATAGAGGCCGAAAAAAGAATCCTTTCTGAGGCCGAAAGGATGCAATGGAAAGATACCCGAAAAGAATGGTTGGGAAAAGAGAAAATAAAAGCTCAAATGTACAAACAAAAGGCTCGTGTTAAGTGGTCAGTCGAGGGGGACGAAAATACGAAATATTTTCACTCGGTCATGAGAAAAAGAAGAACAAAGAATAATATGAGAGGGCTAATGGTGGATGGGATGTGGAGTGAAGAACCTTCAGAAATTAAGAGAGGGGTTCGAGAGTATTATGAATCTATTTTCACGGAGACTAGTGGTCAAAGACCTGGAATATTCAGTAATGGTTTCAAGAGGATTTCGGTAGAGGATGTGAGCATGTTGGAGGATCACTTTTCAGAGACAGAAGTTTGGCTAGCAGTAAAAAACTGTGGGAGTTCGAAAGCACCTGGTCCCGACGGTTTCAACTTTCATTTTATAAAGCAGTATTGGGAGATATTAAAAGGTGATTTACTAAATGCCGTTGATTATTTTTGGGAGAAGGGAGAAATTAGTAGCGGATGTAACTCTTCCTTTATTTCGTTGATACCGAAGATCTCAGATCCGATTGGGTTAAATGACTTCAGGCCAATTAGCCTCATCGGTTGTTATTATAAAATAATTTCAAAGATGTTAGCTGATAGAATTAAGAGGGTAATTGGTAAAGTCATTGGTGAAGTGCAAAATGCATTTGTAAAGGGGAGATTTATATTAGACGGCGTTCTTGTGGCGAATGAAGTTCTAGATTATGTGAAGAGAAACCGTGAAAAGGGTATGATTCTAAAGATTGATTTTGAAAAAGCTTATGATAGTGTAAATTGGGATTATATTCACGAGGTAATGTTGCAAATGGGGTTTGGGCCGAAATGGTGCAAATGGATTAACACATGTCTTCGAACTTCTTCAATATCGGTGTTGGTGAACGGTTCTCCTACATAGGAGTTCAAGATGTCAAGGGGTATTAGACAAGGAGACCCCTTATCACCTTTTTTATTTTTAATAGCCGCAGAAGGAATTAATGTTGTTGTTAATGAAGCAATTAATAACGACGTGTTGAAAGGTATTACAGTCGGAAGAGATCAAGTGGTGGTTTCACATTTACAATACGCAGACGATACAATATTCTTTTGTGAGTGGAGCAGGAACAATGGGAGGAATTTGATGTGGATGTTAAAATGCTTTGAAAAGGCTTCTGGTCTTAAGATCAATTTAAGTAAGAGTAAGCTTTATGGTATGGGCGTTTCTCAAGTTGAAGTAGAAGAGATGGCAGATATGTTAAAATGTCGTCCTGGAAAATTACCTTTCATGTATCTTGGGTTGCCAATTGGGGTTAATATGAATAAGGTGGGTAGTTGGGGGCCAGTTGTCGATAAGTTTAAAGATAGACTCTCAGAATGGAAAGCTAAATCGATCTCTTTTGGGGGACGCCTGAAGCTGGTTAAATCGGTTCTTGGTAGCCTCTCGTTGTACTATTTTTCCTTGTTCCGTGCTCCGACTTGTGTGATTAATACTCTCGAGAGGGTGAGGAAAAATTTCTTTTGGGGTGGGGGGGGGGGGAGGATACTCGCAAAATGGCCTGGATAAAGTCGGATAAAGTTTTATCTAGATTTGATATGGGGGGGCTAAATGTCGGGAGTCTTAAGGCTTCCAACTTGGGTTTGTTGGGCAAATGGTGGTGGCGGTTTCGGGGGGAAGGAGAAGCGTTGTGGGTCCGGGTGATAAAAAGTTTGTATGGTGAGTTGGGGGGTTTACACGATACGAGTGAGGAGGCTAGAGTAAGAATTGTGGGTACTTGGGGGAATATTGTGCGAGTTGGCAGAGAGATAGATAGAACGGGGGTGCCGTTTTCTTCTTCGTTTGGTAGGAAGTTAGGAAATGGCGAAGGTGTTCGGTTTTGGAAGGATAAATGGGTTGGTGATTTCAAATTGTGTGAAAGATTTCCAAGGCTCTTTAGGTTTGAGCAGGATGAAGATGTCTCGGTTAGGAATCATGGTGAATGGTGTGGTGATGGGTGGAGGTGGAAATGGGAGTGGGTTGGTGTTCCTAGAGGGAGATCAGCGAGTGAATTAGAGGATTTAAGTAGTGTTCTAACAGATTTAGCCCCGGTTTCTGGATATGTGGACTCTTGGCGCTGGTTTCTTGCATCTGATGGAGTGTTCTCAGTTAAACACATCAAAGAGCTAATAGATGAGAAAATTCTTCGGTCGGTCGCTTATGTTGAAGAAACATCTTGGTGCAAGTTCATGCATCGGAAAGTAAATGTATTTATCTGGAGATTAAAATGTGGTCGAATCCCGGTAAGGTCTCTTCTTGATCATATTGGGATAGATTTACATTCCACGTTATGCCCATGTTGCGAGAATGCCGTGGAAACAACTGATCACATTATGGTTCGATGCTCTTCTGCTTCTGCTATTTGGTCAAAGATCTTTTTGTGGTGGAATATTGGTTGCTTTAATAGTTCATCCTTATCAGATGTATTATCCTCTTATGGTTTGGTTTCATCAAAACTTGAGAGCGTGTGGCAAGCCATCATTTGGAGTTCTTTGTATCTGATATGGAAAGCACGCAATAGCAAGGTTTTTCGGTCAAAAGAGATGGTGGTTGCTGATATGTTTTTCGAGATTCAGATGACTTCATTCTTTTGGATTTCACACAGATTTAAAAAACTTGGGATTAGCTGGGTGGATTGGTGCAAAGGCTCGTGTTTTTCGTGACATATTTCGAGTTTATGGCCGATTTGTAATGGGGCCTTTTCTGGCGGGGTTTTTTGCTTCGTTTTGTTTGTAACTTTGTTTTAGTTTTCTGCAGCTGTATTGTTTATCTTTTGTTGTCCTGTTGTCTGTGCCTCGTAGGCAATGGGTCTTCTATTTGTAGCTTCTTGTGGTTTTATTTATTCTATTGCTTTTCGAAAAAAAATTTGAATGACACAAAACTAGTTCCTTTGTTAATCTTAGAAACACTTTTGTATGTTACTAGAGTAGTAAATATGTTCATTCTAGTTCGCAGTTGTCGAGTCCCTAGCTACTCACAACGTCAAAAGACTCAAAACTAACTTTGTTACATTCTAGTTCGCAGTTGTCAATTTTCATAATAAGCATATGTGAAATGATATACAGCTTCATCAATCTACTAAGCTTACCTTTCATATAATAAGGATGATGCATGCATTCCATGTTAACTTTGATAAATGCGGAAAATAACTCCTATTGCAAGAGGTTTCTATCATCGTTTTACATTGGAATACAGCCATACAGGTGTGTACGTATGTGCCTTACGTACCTTGAAATAAAGCCGTTTTATATTAGATGCAAAAAAATGACTGATGCACTATCAAAGTAGATTACTATTTGCCCGCTATTAACAACTTCTAGCAAACTTAATTATGAGGAGCCATCACTTCGATCACATGATACATTTTTCTGGAAGGAAGCAACATATTAACAACAAACAAAAACAATAGCATACAAATTAAAAAGTACATGAAACTAGCCTATCCCATGCACCTTACCAAACAAAAACTTATTATAAAGAAAGTTGGGACCACTTGCTAAGATTTGCTAAAAAGAACACATGAACGATCAATAGAATTTTATAAATAAGTTTAGTACCTAATATTTTTATATATTTTTTTGAAATATTTGTTTTTGTATTAATTGAAACTATCAAGTTTGTAAGAATTACAATTATCTCAACCGATAGTATGACTAGAACTAAGTTACGACCTTAAAAACAACTACAACGTCCCTCAACGCGTACAATGACCCTAAAAAACTCCAACGTCAATAACCCTCGAAAACTCTAACAATGAACACAACTACAACATGCCTCGACAACTACAACGACCCCTAACCAAACTAACATCGATTGACCCTAAACAACTACAACGACTCTAGAACTCTATGCTTAATTGATGCAAGGCCTGTTTATATTATAGAACCTCATAGTTAGTAGTTTCTTTTACTTTAGTTTTCTTAAGTACTATGTTTGTTCTTAGCAGTTTTTAGTTAGTGATATTTTTAATTTTTGCTTTGAGTAAATAAATTGATAAAGAGAGCACAAAATTAGCGGTCCATGACTCTAGGTTAAGTAAACTTATTCCTAAAATTAGAAACCCTAGCTATGCTTCGGATTCCCCTGTCACTGTCTATATGGCTGTCATGCATAGAGAAGGAACTCCTACTTTGAACAGCATTGTGATATTGCAGTAAATAAAATAACAGGTAGACAGTAAAATATGGCAGTGAGCAAAAGTTGTTCCTGTGAGTTATTTACTGTAATTATTTATACACAAAACATCAATTGAAAACTATGATTATGATACATAAGACCAAAGTTTTAAGAAAATAATTTGAATCAGAGATGAATAGCCGCGAGAACGATTTTTTTAAGAATTTTAGTTTCTTAAAGATGATTAATACAAATATTAGATCTATTGATATTTTTGCATAATCTTCATGTACTTATGTCATCCATCATATATAGTGGTTAATATATCCATGTAAAGTACCCATGTTGTTTAATGGATTTTGTTTTCCCGCCACAATACGTCTTCTTCACACCAATCAGCATTATATAAACCGAATCATTCACCAGAATCTCTTCACTTCCATCACAATTAATCTCTTGTGCCCCACTCTTCACCACAAACTTTTCCACCCCATTCTCTAAACCCCTCCACCACCATGGCATTAACAACAACCACTCCTCCACCACCATCATCATCCAACCATATCGTTATCACCGTTACTATCCCCACCTCCATTGCTGCAACTCAACAAACTGTGGTTTGGACCAGCCAAACAGGCCAAAATGCTTCGGTTCAGACCCAAGATGGCTCAGTTGATGTTGCAAAGCAGGCTGCTGCCCCAGCTCTTCACTCGCAAACCACGCCATACACATCCCAAGAGACGGTCCCTCACCCTGAAATCGAAGAAGAAGCTGGAGCTGCAGCTGCAGCTGAACCCGAAGCCGAAGCTGAAGACCAATATTTGAAGTTGTTATTACTGCTGGCTATTATTGTTGGCTACGTGATGACACTCTATTTCCTTGTTGCTTATGGTCACTAAAACACAGTGGGTGGGCTATGATATAAGGTTATATTAGTTTTATATTTATGTCTTTATGTATCAAAACAAGGATGATAGGCCGTGCTTTGCGATGACAGCGAAAAACCTAAGCTGCAATCTTTTGTACGTACTTGTGCTCTAAATCGTGTAATAAGCTACAATCTTTTGTAACACGGTGTTTCATTATATTCATTTAGTTATTGCTTATTGTAAAACCAATATTTGAAGTTGTAGATCGAATTTAGAGTACGTAGTGTTTGTTTTAAGGAGCATCCAACATTAACTAAAGTAATCGAATCATCCATCTTTATTTTTTATGTTAATAGTAATACATCATACTGCAAGTGAGTTGATCGATATGTATTGGAAGTTGATATTGGCATGTTGCCAGCGTGTTTGTTTGCCCAAATAGTGAACCAATATGGATGTTTGAATATAGGTCTCTTAGTGGGTTAAAAATTGGCCTTGTAAGAATGTGTATATAGTCTGGGCTTTTATGAAAAATGTACACCTCAAATTATTGAAGCCTTGTGTCTCGGCTCAGCCTGAGCTGGCAAAAACCGAGCCTGCTTTTGGTATTGAAGAGAGAAATGTTTCGCTTAACCTCATATTTGGCTTTCGCCACTCTAATCATATTTTGTGGTATAAAGGTACAATTGATATTGAACGTGTAAAATTAAAACTTAGCCACTCGCCGTAGCGAAATGTTACTGACAGTAAAACTAAATCCATTCACACCCCGCAGTAAAAGAACGACACATAGCTATTAGGGTTTTTACCCTACTATTTATCTTATATATACACATGTATCTGAGACATTATAGATCAATTGAAGAATTCTTTTCATCCCCTCAATTCTTGTTCACAACACGTTATCAGCACGCTGTAAGATTTTTACTTCGTTTTTTTTACTCTAGAATTCGTACGGTATGTCTTCTAACCCTTTATGTGTTCTATAAAATAATATTAGTTAGCAATTGTCGATCATGTATTCTATTATTAATTCATTGCTTCAAAGATATACATAGCACTGTCGTTTGCGAACTATAAATAAATATAATCATGGGGTAGGAACGATTTGTGGTTTTGATGTGTACATCTATACAGGTTTAACCGTATGTTTTTATCATGCTTCTACTTGATCACAGTATATTTATGCTTTTATTTAATTTGCTTTGTTTTATTACGAGAACCAAGGTTTTGTATGTTTTTGCCGCTGTGCACTTTGCTTTGTTTTATGAGATGATTTGTTTTCGCAACATGATATAACAGATTATTTTGATGTTATTGTATGTTTTGAGCTGTTTATTGCCTTGATTTGTTTCCATGTATTTTATCACTATTTTTATTAAGAAAATATATGCATGATTCGATTTAATTAATTTATTTTTTTCTTTGTAAAGAATGAAAAATAAAGCAACTCATAATTATTTGTTGACTGTTATAAATATATGATTTGGCATGCAATTGTCTCTTGATACGCACAGGCATTCATTAAACAATTTAATACGTAGTATGATATTATTATGAAGTATAATCATAGGTTTGACTTATTTGTTTTGTTTTATTTGTTTGACTTAGTATAAGTTTTAAAAGCTAACTGTGTGTACTCTCGTTGATACAAGTATGTTACGTTCATGTACTTCGAATTTAATATTGATGTGTTATGTCAAGTTTTTGTTATCAAGTTTTTCTTTCTTGCAAGATTATACGTATAAGTGATGTGTGCTTGATCTATATGAAATTGTTTAATATACATTGAAGTTCACAAAGTCACTTTATGATGTTAATATACATTGAAGTTTACATGACCTATCCGAAGTGCTTCTCTGTATTAACTTTGTTATCACTCGTAGTTGTTTTGCCATATAACGACAATATTGATTGTATAATTATTGTAGCTACATCTAAACTGATTTCACATCTTAATCAGTGCAATTGATTCTATAGCTCATGTAAAACTTGCTATGTTAAGGTTGAATAATGCTACTGTATAAGTTAAATTAAAGAAAAGAAAATTACTTTATGTGTTCCAGAATATTATTTTATGAATAATGAACATAACTATTTACTAATGTACTACTTATCTAGTGTAAATTATTGACTGCGAATGTGACACATATTGTTGACTAACTATAAGTTTGATGTATGTTTAATGCATAGTTAATGGCTCATCACCAACAGTTAACAGTGTAGCAAGTTCAAGTTCAAAGTTTAGTAACAACAAGCCAAAGCAACAAAGAAATAGGCAATGTATTATGAAGAATTGTAGTAGTTTGTAAAAAGTCAAGATTAGTCAAAGTTAGCTTAGTATAGAAAAGTCAAACTGTATGTTGTATAAATAGTTCTTTCCTCCTCACACTTTGTAATAATTTCATTTTGAATGAATAACAGAATTAATTACTTCATTTCTCTCCTCTCTTAATTCTTTCAATATGGTATCAGAGCCACCACCTCCGGTGACCTGCAACTAACTCCGGCGGTCTGTTATAACTAACTCCGTCATATTCAACAAACTTCTCCATCAATCCACCATTAATTCCGATCAAATTCACTACTAATCCCACTCAAATTCACTCAAACAACCACTAATTCTGATCAAAATCCACTCAAATTCACAGTTCTAATCATAAATCATTCCAATTTACGAATCACAATTACAAAATGTCAACATCCACCAATAATCAAGATCCACCGGTAGCGACAACAACATCACTCATCACTGACATCAATTCACCCAATCATCCCTTATATCTACATCCCAATGATCATCCAGGCCTCATCTTGATATCCAAGAAACTAACTGGTTCTGAAAACGATAGCTCTTGGAAAAGAAGTATGATGATAGCTCTTAATGCAAAGAATAAGTTGAAGATTGTGACTGGTGAGTATGTGGAACCAACTATGGATTCAGATCTAAGGACAATTTGGGAAAGAACAAATGATATGGTCATTTCCTGGATTCTCAACACAATTTCAGATCAGATAAGTAACAACTTGAATTTTGTGAACTCTGCATATGCTTTATGGTCTTAATTGTATAAACATTATGCTCAGTTAGATGGACATAGGATTTATGAGTTAGTGAATGATATAGTTGAATTGAAGCAGCAAAATAGCACTATAGAGGTTTACTATCATAAGCTCAAGGGTCTTTGGGATGAACATGATGCCTTAGAAGCACCATATTTGTGTAGTTGTGCATGTGTTTGTGAAAATGGGAGACACAGTGGTGATAGGGAACAAAGGAAGAGACTAATTCAATTTCTAATGGGCTTAGATGAGTGTTATTCAAACCTAAGGGGTCAAATTCTCTTGATGCAGCCTTTACCTAGTGTTGCTAAAGCTTATAGCATGATTAGACAGGAAGAGAAGCAAAGAGAGGGTGTTTTACCAAAGCCTTTAGGATCTGCAGCCTTTTCTACACACTCAAATTCATCTCAGAACACTAGGTACAACAATCACTCAAACAACACTAGGTACAATACCTCAAGGCCTTAACAAAACACTAATAGGAGAAGTAACTTTAAGACTGGGTTTATTGTACAAATTGTGGAAAAGAGGGTCACACCAGTGAAGAATGTTACAAGTTAAAAGATTACCTTGTTGGTCATCCTCTACATGGCAAGTACAAACCACCAGTATACAGAAATGTGACTGAAACAAGGGACACAAGAGGTTCAAAGGCTGTCAATTCTGACTCAACCAGTGGGAATGATGCAGTATTTGTGAGAATGGATCAATTGCAGAATTAGCTCAATCAAGTCATGTTGATGATGCAACAATGCCAGAACAACCCACCCACTGGTATGGTTAACTCTTACACTATTAGAAGATTCAAATTTATTGCCTCTATTATGATTAAATTCAAAGCTTCTTGGGTAGTAGATAGTGGGGCAACTGATCATATTTGCATTACCTTAACTGTTATGCATGACATATTCATATGTAATCCACCTATTCACATCACATTACCCAATGGCCAAACTGTGGCAGTCACAACCTGTGGAAAGGTCAAAATCAACAAAGACATCACACTCACAAATGTATTTTACATTCCCTCATTTGCTTACAACTTGTTGTCTGTAAGCAAATTAACACAACAAATGCCGATAACAGCCATTTTCACATCACTTTATTGCCATTTTCAGGGTCTCAGCAAGAGGATTGCACATGGCAACCTTTGTGAGGGATTCTACAACATCTATCCAGACCAATTTTCATCACCAAAACCAACAATTTGTTTAGCTAGCAACAATGGGAGCACTTTACTGTGGCATTCAAGACTAGGACATTCATCCTATTCCACACTCAAACACATCAAATCACTTTCACCTCTTTGTAATGATGCAATTTCTAGTTGTAATATCTGTCCTTTAGCTAAACAACATGCACTTCCCTTTTCAATCAGTACCTCACATGCTTCTTCTCCATTTGAGCTTGTACATATTGACATTTGGGGCCCCTACAGGCATCCCACCATCAATAAATGTAAATATTTCATAACCATTGTAGATGATTTTTCAAGAGCAGTGTGGACATACTTACTACCTAGTAAAGATCACTCCACTTCACAAATCAAAAAATTTCACTCTTATGTCCTAAATCAATTCAACAAAACAATAAAAATTGTGAGAAGTGACAATGGATCAGAGTTCTTAAATCAATCTTTGTCCTCATTTTTCAAAGCCAATGGTATCATACATCAAACTTCTTGTCCATACACACCCCAGCAAAATGCCAGGGTGGAAAGGAAACATAGACAGCTACTAGAAGTAGCCAGAGCCTTAAAATTCCAAGCAAATTTTCCTCCTCATTTTTGGGGTCATTGCATACTCACAGCCACTTATCTTATAAACATACTTCCATCCAAACCCATTCATCACAAAAGTCCTTTTGAATGTCTGTATGGTACTCCCCCAGACCTCACACATCTAAGAGTCATAGGCTGCAAAACATTTGCTCATCAACACCTTAATGACAAATTTGCTGCTAAAGCCATTCTTTCAGTATTCATTGGTTACCCAGACACTCAAAAAGGGTACATTCTTTATGATCTCACAACTCACAAACTTTTCACTAGCAGACATGTTACATTTCATGAGACAGATTTTCCATTTCATAAACCAACTTCCACAACCTCATCACCAACATCAACAGTGTCTGAACCTCCTAATTCTTATCCTACACCTCCATTTTATTATCCTACATCACAAACAAACACCCCTTTTACACCCACACCTGATCTTTCCACATCACCATCTTCATCATCATCATCCACATCTCACACAAAACAATCTATTAATACCTCACCCACCAACACAGAACAATCTCAATCTTCATCATCCACATCTCACACAGAACAACCTCACTCTGCACCAACATCACCATCATCATCCAATACAACATCTACACAAAACACATCACCATCACCTCCACCACCTACTAGAACATCTAAACTTCCATCCAAACTTCAAGATTATCAGCTTAATCTACCAAAATCACTCACCTCATCCAAACACCACTACACTAACTTTATTAACTGCAACAACATCAAAAACAAAACAACCAGGCACATCATCAACACAATCAACAAAATTTTAGAACCATAATCTTATACTTAGGCAGCTAAGAATCCAAAGTGGATAGAAGCAATAGATTCTGAATTAACAGCCCTTGAGTCAAATGGTACATGGATAGTTACTGAATTACCACCAGGGAAGATCCCTATCGATTGTAAATGGGTCTTTAGGATCAAACTTAAGGCAGATGGTACCATAGATAAGTTCAAAACTAGATTGGTGGCAAAGGGCTATACACAGAAGGAGGGTATTGATTTTCATGAGACATTTGCCCCAGTGGCAAAAATGGTCACAGTTAGAGCATTACTTGCTATAGCCACATACAATCACTGGCACATTGCTCAATTGCACATAAACAATGCCTTCCTACATGGAGATCTTTCAGAGGAAATCTACATGAAATTACCACAAGGGTATAAATCTCACCACTCACCAAACAGTGTCTGCAAACTTCAAAAGTCTCTATATGGGCTAAAACAAGCAAATAGGCAGTGGTTCATCAAATTGACCACTTTTCTTCAACAACTAGGCTTTGTTCAAAGTTATGCAGATACATCCCTTTTCACCTATAGAAAGGATCATCATTTCTTATGTCTACTGGTCTGTGTGGATGACATAATCTTGACTGGCAACAATCTTTCTCTTATTCAACATATCAAGGATCAATTGCACCAACAATTCAGTATCAAGGACTTGGGTTCTCTTAACTACTATTTTGGCATAGAATTTCTTAGAAACACAACTGGCTTAATCATGACTCAAAGGAAATATACTCTTGAACTTATCCAGAGTGCTGGTCTTCTGAATGTAAAACCTTCATCTACACCTGTTGATCCACTTGTCAAGCTCAACAATGAAGATGGTGAACTCCTTTATGATCCAACCAATTACAGAGCACTAGTAGGAAAACTGCTTTATCTCACAATTACTAGGCCAGACATCTCCTGTGCTGCACAAACTCTAAGTCAGTTCATACAGGCACCAAGAACACCTCATCTAAAAGCATTGATCAAAGTCTTGAGATATTTGAAAGCATGTCCTGGTCAAGGTCTTCTATTTCCAACAGAAAGCACTCTCAACTTGAAATCCTTCTGTGATAGTGATTGGGCAACTTGCTCCTTCTCAAAGAGATCAGTATCTGGTTATTGCATCTTTCTAGGATCTTATCCTATTTCATGGAAATCCAAAAAGCAAACAGTTGTATCCAGGAGTTCGACAGAAGCAGAGTACAGGGCCTTAGCAGATGTTACTTGTGAACTTTCATGTATCAAGTGTCTTTTCAAAGATTTGGGCTTATGTATTTCTTCTCCTACACCAGTGTTCTGTGACAATGCCTCAGCAATTGCAGTGGCTTCTAATCCAGTGCAACATGCAAGAACTAAACATATAGAGATAGATTGCCACTTTGTGAGAGACAAAATCAAAAGTGGTCTCCTCTGTCCTACCTACATTCTAACTCAGCATCAAGTAGCAGATGTTCTTACTAAAGGATTGTCCAAAGCTCTTCATTATCAATGTTTATCCAAGTTTGGCATATGTGATCCCTACACATTGCCAACTTGTTGGGGGGGGGGGGGGGTAATGGCTCATCACCAACAGTTAACAGTGTAGCAAGTTCAAGTTCAAAGTTTAGCAACAACAAGCCAAAGCAACAAAGAAACAGGCAATGTATTATGAAGAATTGTAGTAGTTTGTAAAAAGTCAAGATTAGTCAAAGTTAGCTTAGTATAGAAAAGTCAAACTGTATGTTGTATAAATAGTTCTTTCCTCCTCACACTTTGTAATAATTTCATTTTGAATGAATAACAGAATTAGTTACTTCATTTCTCTCCTCTCTTAATTCTTTCAATAATAGTTTAAAGCTATTTTGTGTTTGCACAAAAAAAAAGAAAAAAAGAAAAGAAAAATGCTATTTTGTGTGCATTTAAAGAGTGATATGATAATTAGTGGGACAAAGAGTCCACAGCAAAACTTCTACGTCATATGGTAATTTTATTTTATTTTGACTTGTTATATGTTACAGTAATATTTTATATGTAAACTTCATTTGCTTCTACTATATTTTGCATATAAGATTTCGGTAACACGAAAATTTTAGATCTCGAAATTATTCTATGCACCACCGTCAAAACCAAGAAACAACTTGAAACTATTTAGTTGCTTGAAACTATTGAGAATGAATGATGCTTGTTATACTAAGTGATTTGATACTATGTATATCTCGATCTTAATTTTGGTTAATAATTTAAAATCCCAACTAAAGGGATAAGTATACTAGTTCGATTCTTTTAGACTTTAAGGTTTATATGTTGTCGGTCATATAAATTTGAACTTCATATCAGTGCATGTGATTTATGGTCAATTAAAATTTGAACTTCATATTTGTGTGGACTTTTGATGTTAAGATCTATTTTAACTATTAAAAATAAAAATAATAAAAAAATAATAATAAAAAAGAAAGTTAAGAAGAACTTCTTCTTCGTGAGGACCTTAAAAGGGTATACTTAACTTAACGTTGAAAGATTCGTTAAATTATGGTAATATCTCAAGGATACATTACCACACAAAAGAAAGTAATATTCCCAAAAATCTCGCTATGATTGTATGCACCTCAAGCTGCATTAAAAAAAAAAACATAAGCGAGTTCGGCCTCACAATTTCAGTGTTAGATCTGAATTAAAAAAGAAAATATATAACGGTGAAAGATCCGTTAAATGTATGCCAAAATCTAAAAGAAAGATTTGACCATCATAAGCAAGAGGTTCTTGCAAATGCGAGCACATTTTTTTGCAATATTTAGTAGTACATCTGAATGATGAAAATGAAAAATGCGATGAGATGGTTAATGCCTCAAGTATACTCATATATCGAGAACGATGCTTTGATATGAAAGAAATGGGCATGTTTGAGCAAACACGATAAACCCGTTTAGTAAATTTGTTCCATATTGTCGTGTTAAAAGAAACTGGGCAACCTCAACTTGCAACAGTTAAGAAGAACTTCTTCTTCCTGAGGACCTTAAAAGGGTATACTTAGCTTAACGTTGAAAGATTCGTTAAATTATGGTAAGATCTCAAGGATACATTACCACACAAAAGCAAGTAATATTCCCAAAAATCTCGCTATGATTGTATGCACCTCAAGCTGCATTAAAAAAAACATAAGCGAGTTCGGTCTCACACTTTCAATGTTAGATCTGAATTTAAAAAGAAAATATATAACGGTGAAAGATCCGTTAAATGTATGCCAAAATCTAAAAGAAAGATTTGACCATCATAAGCAAGAGGTTCTTGCAAATGCGAGCACATTTTTTCGCAATATTTAGTAGTACATCTGAATGATGAAAATGAAAAATGCGATGAGATGGTTAATGCCTCAAGTATACTCATATATCGAGAACGATGCTTTGATATGAAAGAAATGGGCATGTTTGAACAAACACGATAAACCCGTTTAGTAAATTTGTTCCATATTGTCGTGTTAAAAGAAACTGGGCAACCTCAAGTTGCAACATAAAGATCTCCATTCCTCCAAGCGAATGTGATAAAATGATCAATATAAGATGTTCATTCCCTCAAGTGAATGAGATAAAATGATCAATATGAGATCTTTATTCCCTCATGTGAATGTGATAATGTAACGATAAATGGTTAAAGATCATTTATAATGGTAAATGCTATTGTCGATGTAGTATGACAATGACAAACCACTAGTAGTGGCAAAAATACAATAAGAAAGGAGCAAACAAAAATGATATTTATGCAAAAACGCAATGTGATGTATGCAATATACAAGTGTGTCAAAGATATTACACACTATATTCATAGATTTAAGAATCTATGCTGGCACATTTTGCTCCGTAAAAGAAATATAAAATTGTCATGAGGAACGAAGTTAAATATTAAGGATGCATTATATTCTTTTGTATCTTGCTCGACATGCATTATATAAAGATTAGTAAAAGCTAATCATAGCCATAACATAAGTTTATGAGCTATAATCTCAACCTATATATAGCACAAGTGTGATTGCTATTTTTAGAGGCAAAAATTCTCTCA
Source organism: Artemisia argyi (assembly GCA_030686995.1). Taxonomy (NCBI): domain Eukaryota; kingdom Viridiplantae; phylum Streptophyta; class Magnoliopsida; order Asterales; family Asteraceae; genus Artemisia; species Artemisia argyi. Next base: position 21,307,958 of record CM060701.1, on the reverse strand, counting down.
AAATTCTAAAAGAATGACACCTGGAAACATCACTACTAATAGCAAGTTCTCAAAAAAAATTTAAAATCAATTCAGTTCAGAAATATTCAAAACCAAATCCCATGTAATAAGGAAACTTATTCATTTACTCCTTATTATTTTGATTTCAATTCTGTGTTGATTCATTCACAAAACAAAACACACACAAAATCACACACACTGCAACACGGCCATAAACCACACAAAAAATCATTAATTATTATGATCTCAATTCCCAATTTCAAATATATGATTTCAATTCCGGTTTGACAAACTAACATCCATCGCAGAGAATTAGTAATAATTATGTGGCGCATCAATAGTGATTCAATTTAGTTCTTGATTTTTCAACAATTGATCAATGTAAGTTTCTTTTAGTAATCTTTTGTTTACATATCAGGAGACATTCATTTTCAATTGATTGTGCTAATTTTTATGTTTTATATATGATTATGTTGAATTGAAGAAACACATGTCGTATTGAAATTAGGGTTCATAGAATATATAATTGTGATATGTGGTGTAATGGGATTCGATAATCATGTTATAAATTATACATTTTATAAATTTTCAATTTGATTTTAGGTGTACAATGGAAGAATTATTTTTTTATATATAACTATAATAATTATTTGATGCATACCAACTGTTTGATGAAATGTTTGAATGAAAAATAAAATATCGGCAAGTAAGCTTCCTTTTTGTTATTCTTTGAAACTAGAGTGTTGTTACAAACTCACTATTAGTGCTCACATAGGAATATATTCTTTGAAACTAGGGTGTATGCATTTTATATAATGTGAACTACCTGAAACATGTCTCTTTTGTTGACTTGAATTAAGTAGAAGACGATCAGTAAGACAATATGTCATCAAAGGTCCTTCGACGGACCTTTTACTTTTATTGCTATCAAAGGTCTTTTTAAGCAAATATGAAGCTTCATTTCATAATAAAAATAGGCTTTGTCATAAAAATCACTGAGTTCTAGAAAGGTTTATTGCTATCAGAGGTCCTTTTAAGCAAATAAGAAGGTGTCGGTTTGTATAGTTTGTTAACCATGCGGTACAAGAGGTATTTTATTCCCGTATTTTTAAAACTCAAATATATTGTTTCTTTTTGTGCAGATTTACCAGGCTATACTTTGGCAGTAGCCAAATAGTTGAGATCAAAGTCCAACGTCCTGTAGCTCAACTGATATTGCTTCAAATATCAAGTATCATGCTCAATACAATCCACATTTCCCGCCTATCGAGTTTCAGCCCGAGCAACCATACTTTGCAGCAGCCGAGAACATTCGTGACCAGCTAATGCAGGTAAAATCTTAACCTTAACCTTTAGTTGTTAAAGGGAGAGATCGCATCCCATCTATCAATTTTTGTTGTAGCTTAAATCAATATTAACTAATAGCTTTCTTAGTTGTAAAGATATGTGGCGAAAACAACCTGGTTCATCCCATTCTTATAATTCACTGATGAGTGTCTAAATACTCATCATTTTATACCAATCTGAGCTGCCAAAACATACAAAAACACTCAAATATGCATCACAATACTTAAAATATCTTAGAAGTGTGTTTTATATGTTTCAAATGCAAAATATGCAAAAACAGATAAAAAACGTACAAAGTTTGCATAATTGGCAGTTTCAGTCCCTCAAGTTTCATAAATTGGCAAAACTAGTCCCTGGTTATTCTAAAAACATGAAAAAGGCACCAAAGGTCCTTTTTAATCATAAAGTTACATATTTAGTCCTTTGGTGCAAAGTTTCACAAAATTACAAGTTTAGTCCCTGTACTTTGCAAATTGACATAAATGGTCCCTGGGATGTAAAAACTTTGAGAAAATTAATTTTGGTCCTTGTACTAATAATCTTTTGCAGGAATGGCCCTTGGGTGAAAAGTTTGGAGAAATTGCAAAAAGGCCCCTCAACTTTGCAAGTTTGGCAAAAATAGTCCTCGGTATTTAAAAAATGAAAAAACATCAAAAATAACCGTGTACTATTCAATTATGGCAAAATAGGTCCTTGTGATTACATATGGGAATTTACAACAACAGCCCCTCAACTTTGGAATAATTACAAAATTGGTCCTTGTGTGAAATAAACCAAACGGATCCCTAAAATATTAAACCCAAAATAAATTACCCAATCCATAACACAAACAGCCCACCCACCTATTCCCAAGGCCCAAAGTTACAAGCCCAGTCCACCCCTTGGTCAAAACCCGGTCAACACAAACAAAACCACTCCTTTACCGCCCTTCTTCCCCATTACCACTCCCACCTCTGCAACCCAAAACCAGCTGGTATACCACTTCCACCTCACCACCCCAGCTGTCTACCCACTCCCCTCCACCTCCACAACCTTCCAAAACCTTGAAAACATCCCCACGTTATCTACAGTACCCAATCAAGACTTTTGGCGCCAATAATATTTTTAAACGGCTAGGATGAGATTGACCATATCAACGGCTGGGGAATGGTGGGAAATACCCCAGTGGGTCCCACATACTCAGAAAATGGCTACAAAAGGGAAAAGAGGCAGAAGAGTTCAAGTATTAGAGTAGTCTTAGTTTAGCTTAATCGTGGTAGTGTAAATTTCAATCTCAGTTGTAATATCAATTAAAATAAGCTTGTATCAGTTAATCTTATGTGTTTAAATCTTTAATTCAAGTCAAGTTCAAGTTTCATTTGCTGTATCAGTTTATGCAAGTTCGTTTTATTGCAAAGATCACAAAAATTTCAAGTGTTGTTAGTAGTTGTTGTTAAGTCAATTAATAAGCTTGTATAAGCTCTGACAAAGCTCATATAAGTTCTAGAATACCTTAATTATCAGTCTCACTTTATAAATAGAAAAATACCAAAAATTCAAATAAATAAAGAAAAAATAAAAAATTAGTGTTTGAAGAAGTATAGAAGCTGAAGCATGATGAAATATGAATGATTTCTGGTTTAGAACCTTGTGGGAGGTAATAGGTTGGTTATTTGTTCATGGTACTTTGTTTCTCAGCTTGGACTCATTGTAAGTTAGTTTTGCAATTTTTGTTTCTTATTAAAGAATAGTTTGTAATTTGTTTTTACATGTTCATTTAAGTTTGTAATATCATATAAGAACTATTAGATTCAGTTTCATGGTCTAATATAGCCAAATGCTTTGAAAAGCCAAAACAGATTTAAGATAAGGGGTGTTTGGATTAGGGTATTTCACCCCTAGGTTCTAAGTTTCATCTGTTGTTCTTGGTTCTTACATGCTTAGTCAGGTATTTGTAGGTCATAAGTGGTTTAAAACTCAGGTCTTAAACATTAAAAAGTCAAAATCAATTTCCAAATTCCTTGACAGTTAACTGTCAAGGATTTAAGGTCCACAAACCCTCACATTAGCTTATATCTATTAGTTCTAGCTTAATTTAGGTTAGTCATAACTTAATATAGCTTATTAAATCAGTAGTAGTGATTAGAAGTTCAATAAAGTCAAATCTTAGATTATTATCAAAAGTCAAATTTTCATCATCTCAGATTTTCTCAAATCTTCAAGGATTTGTTTAGAATTTAGGAATTGGATCTAGGACTTGAAATTTGTTTTAGTAATAGATTACCACCTTATCTTTGAGTTCCCAAACAGCTTATATTTTTAGGATTTTTGTAGTGGGCCCCACTCAACCCTAAACTCAACTGCAGGGAGATAACCTCCCCTGCACATCAGCAGCTCAGTCCACACCACCACCTTTGGTGGTGGTTTGTGACCACCTCAGTGGGCCCCAGACCCCAAACTTAGTTCCATAGAACCCCCCTCCTACCAGGGATACTTAGTCAACCTTTTGTTTGACCTGAACCTTAGTGGACCCCACTTTGTTTTGCTCCTCAAGTTTGTCCCCATTCTGAGTTCAAACTAAGTTTTGGATTAGCTTAATCTGGCTTATCAGCTTATCTTCTGAGCTTATTTCACCAATTTGAGCTTTGACAAGTCCAATCAACTTATTAGAACCAGATTCATCCATAGTGGGTCCCACATAAGCTCATTTGAGCTTATTTCTCATTTCAGTCAACAAAAGTCAACTGTGGTAGCAATAAGCTTCCACAGTGCTTATTAGTAGCTTATAAAAAAGTTGTTTTTATTAAAGTTGCTTGTTTTTAGATATAAATTAGTTTTGTAAAAGAAAATTCATGAAAAAATAATATAAAAATAAGTGATAGTTTCTATTTAATTCAATTTAATTTTAATTTTCATTTTTATATTTTTATTAAGTAATTTGTAATTTTATATTTTTATTAATTTCCTTTTATATTAAAGTATTTTTAATAATTTTCTCAGATTTTTATTTTGTAATTTAGTATTTATTATAATTAAAATTAGTTTTAATAATAATTAATCAATAATTAAGTTATAAATAGCATAATTATTTTTTATAAGGTAACACCTAGTTTTTATATTTTTCCTAGCTTCTAAATGTTATAAAATAGTTTTATAAAGTTTTTCATAATTTTCTAAGTTGATTTAGTATTATTTGTAATTTAAAATAGTTTAATTAGTATAATTAATATAAATAGTTTTTAATTAATAGAAAATTCATAAAAAGACAAAAATATTTATTTTTATTTTTTATACTTTCTTCAAGTTCATTTTTAAGTTTAGAAATTATTTTTATAAGTTTTTAGTTTAATTTGTATTGTTTATCATTTTTAATTTTAATTAAATAGTTAAATAAGTTTTTAATTAAATAATTAATAATAAATAATAAAATAATCTAAAAAATAGTTTTCTTTTTAATTTAATTTTATTTTAAGTTTAAGTTTATAGAATTTTCATTTTTAACCCCTATAGTTTATTTTTCCTTAAAACTCACCTTTTTCTCAGTACGCAGTCGCGTCTGATTTTAAATTGGTGTACGTTTATACGTTTTAGATACCTAGGTTTCACGTAATCATTCAAATAGTTTATCTAAGTTATTTTAAGTTATAAAACCCTAGTGTAATCACACACACACACTTTTATACCTTTCCTGTTCACATTCACTAATCACAGATTCGTTTTTAATACCATCACAACCTTGTTGGGACATTACGACCCGGGGAAACACTGTATTCCACGGATGCATTTGCCTCAGCTGTTTGACTATTATACTTGACCATTCACAAGTGGTTGACCAATAATTATCTGACCGTTTGAGGCAAACCAAAATTTGGCGCCGCTGCCGGGGAGGTTGTGCGCATATTTTAAACGATTTTGCGTATTTGTGAATCTGAATACACATTCATTTGTATATTTATTCATCCTTGTTCATACTAATATCATATAAAACCAAAAACAGTTCCCGAAAACTTTTTAAAATCAGTTTTCAACGAACACAAAAAACCAAAAACATTTTCCTTCTTATTAGTACTACAAAAATTTTCAAAACCCATAAATATTCACCTTTATACCCTCTATCCATTTGATTCTACCTTCTTACACCCATCTCATACATAATTCTTATGGCGTCTCTCGGTTACAAGTGTTTTCACTGTAAAAGCCCGATTGAGAACGGCTTTCGTTGTCTCCGGTGTATTTGCGAGAAATGTGGCAATAATTGTAGTAACAGATTTTGTACTAAGTGCAATCTGTTCATAAGTCCAAATTCTCTCAATGATTCACCAAATTCTTCCAACTACCCTTCACAGCCCGAGATACGTGCTATTAATGACGAACCTTCAAAAATTGATCCTAACCTTTCACGGTTTACGGTTAAAAGTTTGTCAAGCAAACGTACAGAGCTTAGGGTAGTGACTGAAAAGAACGACTTACCCAATCTTCACGTTTATCAAGAACCAAAACCCGAGACCATAACGGAAGTGGTGGAAATTCCTAGCTCTAAGAGCACACCACTTGTCCCACCTCCAGATTTTGTTCCTTGTGTAGGTTGTGGTGAGCCGCTTTTCGGTTTTCCATGTCGTTGGTGTACATGTGAACAATGTGGTAATGATATTCAAGACGGGAGTTGTTTGTTTTGTGGATCGAGTAATTCATTTGCTTATGATCCTAATCAAAACTCATTCAATGACTCCTCAAATTTTTCCAACTACCCATCACATTCATACGAGCAAGAATCATATTATCCAAATCTCAATGATGCTTCGTATCAAAATACACCAAGCCAGACTCAACAGTTCAACTGTTGTGAGTACTGTGGAGGTCCACACTTTAGCTCTGATTGTCAAACAAGGAATCCATTTCCTTGTAACAATTACGACTATTCGTTTCAAGACCCACCTCCACAGTGCCAAATGATTCAAGCAACTCCTCATATCCAGCAAGACCCTTGTCTAGAGGTTCTTGAGAAACTTAAAAACCTTAAGGAGGAGTTGGCTAATACGTCGTCTCGCAATGCACCAAGTTTTTCTTGTGTATATTGTGGGGGTCCTCATAATGATGATCAATGTCAACCTTCCGGTTTTGACACATTCACACCCCCACAGTCTCTACTCATTCCATATTCTCGTGATAATTCTATCGCGGAATTACTTGCTGAAAAACATGCAGCTAGAAGCGAAAGAAGCATGGAAGAATTACTAGTCTTAGAACAAGCAGCTATAACACGTACTAAATTTCAAAATGCTGCTCTTCTCGATGAGGATGATGAAAGTGATGATACCTCATCAAGTTCATCAGTTGAGACTCCTTCCATGGATATACAGGGAGAAAAGAATATAACTGAAACACTAGCAATAGAAAAAATGGAACTTGTAGAATCCATAACTGCTAGTCCTTCTCAGTTCCCTCTGTATGATGTTATCACACCCGAGGTTCCCACTCACTCTCTGAGCATGGGGGACGAGCACCTTGACACAATTCCTGTAAAGGAATCTGACGAATTCATAAAGTCTAGTGTTGAGAACCTTGTCTCAATCCCGAGAGAGTCACAGGGGACTTTTGATCTTATGTGTGATATTCCTTTCACCCCTGATAATCCAAATGAACAAACTGAGACTGTCTTTGATTCCAGTAATGATTGTTTATCTTATGGAGACATCGAATTTGTTGATGCATCACTTCCCGAGTCTAATGGTGACTATCTTTTTGAAGAGTTCGCTGATGAACTCTCTCATATGGATCCCATCCCACCAAGGGATGAAAATGAAGTCTTTGACTTTGAAGCGGATTTGAGAGAGTTAGAATTCTTACCTACTCATGATCCTTTGATTGAACTCACTCAGATCAATCCACTTCCTCCGGAAAGTGAAAATGATTTGGACGAATTCGAGGCTTTTATGAATGAAGATAGTTCAATTTCATACGAAGTTGATGATAACTATCTTGATCCTAAGGGGGACATTCTTTTTCTAGAAAGTTCGTTAAACGAAGATACATTTCCCCCTCTTCCAACCAAACAACTTCATAATGAGGAAACCAAATCAGTTGAGGAAACTGATAAATTTCCTGAGATCAAGCTTAAGGACTTGCCTCCTCCACTTGAATATGCATTTCTTGAGGAGGAAGTTCTTATCTTAATTGCTATTCAGATCTCCCTACTTTCCTTCACCTACTAGGTGATTTCTCCTATTCTTCACTCCTTCGGGAATGAAGACACTATCTTTGACCCCGGCATTCTCATTTATAAATTTTGAGCAGGGTGTCATTATATCTCATCGGTGTGGAACTTTCACGTGCTTCAAATGTTTATCCAAATATCTTGAATGAAAGTCCGATTGAGATTGTCTCTTCCACTTGCTTCCCCATGGACAAATAAATTCGGGGTCGAGTCAAGTTAGCGACTCGGTAATCAAAAACAGTAGCATGTATATAAGGTTTTCACCCGTGCGTACCACCCTAGTGTGGGGGAGATACTAACCCACATGATGTATATATGTAAATATCTCTAAAAAAAAAATGTAAATATAGTGATAGCTTCTATTTAAGAAGTTTTATCTAAAAAAATATATGTATGTATATACACATAAAATAATGGCTAGTAATATTTCCTTCTTACGTTCTAAGTTCGGTTTAACACCCGGTACTTTGAATATTGAGGACAATATTCAGTTCTAAGTGTGGGGGGAGATTCGTTATTCTAACGAATTTAAACACATGTTCCATCAAGAACCCCCATTTTAGCCAAAATTTTAAAATTTTTTCTCACTTAGAACGCAATAAATGGTTATCAGTCCGCCATGTCTAACCCACATAAGGATTGGCTAATCCAGGAGCAAACGGTTCTTGGTAAAGATATCTCAAACCCGTTGATGGCTTGCAATTTGCCCAAAATTGTATGGTACCTCAACTCGCCATATCCCATAAAGCGAATGAGTTGGCTAGCCCGCAAGATTATGGCTTGTGGTAAAGGCAGTGGAAAATCCATAATTGGTAATCAGCTCACCAAGATGTTGACTATTCCATCAAGAGTTGGCTAGTCCAGAAGCAAACGGCTTTTGGTAAAGACTAATCAAATCCGTTGACAGTTGGTGATTTGCTCAAAATCACACGGTTATCAGGTGTGCCACAGTTCTTACATCTGGCTACTCCAGAAGTGATGGCTTTTGGTAAAGAGTTTTTCAAATCCATTAAGTTTTTCTCAAAAGATTGCTAGGGACTAGCAATAGTTTAGTGTGGGGGATTGATGAGTGTCTAAATACTCATCATTTTATACCAATCTGAGCTGCCAAAACATACAAAAACACTCAAATATGCATCACAATACTTAAAATATCTTAGAAGTGTGTTTTATATGTTTCAAATGCAAAATATGCAAAAACAGATGAAAAACGTACAAAGTTTGCATAATTGGCAGTTTCAGTCCCTCAAGTTTCATAAATTGGCAAAACTAGTCCCTGGTTATTCTAAAAACATGAAAAAGTCACCAAAGGTCCTTTTTAATCATAAAGTTACATATTTAGTCTTTTGGTGCAAAGTTTCACAAAATTACAAGTTTAGTCCCTGTACTTTGCAAATTGACATAAATGGTCCCTGGGATGTAAAAACTTTGAGAAAATCAATTTTGGTCCTTGTACTAATAATCTTTTGCAGGAATGGCCCTTGGGTGAAAAGTTTGGAGAAATTGCAAAAAGGCCCCTCAACTTTGCAAGTTTGGCAAAAATAGTCCCCGGTATTTAAAAAATGAAAAAACATAAAAAATAACCGTGTACTATTCAATTATGGCAAAATAGGTCCTTGTGATTTCATATGAGAATTTACAACAACAGCCCCTCAACTTTGGAATAATTACAAAATTGGTCCTTGTGTGAAATAAACCAAACGGATCCCTAAAATATTAAACCCAAAATAAATTACCCAATCCATAACACAAACAGCCCACCCACCTATTCCCAAGGCCCAAAGTTACAAGCCCAGTCCACCCCTTGGTCAAAACCCGGTCAACACAAACAAAACCACTCCTTTACCGCCCTTCTTCCCCATTACCACTCCCACCTCTTCAACCCAAAACCAGCTGGTATACCACTTCCACCTCACCACCCCAGCTGTCTACCCACTCCCCTCCACCTCCACAACCCTCCAAAACCTTGAAAACATCCCCACGTTATCTACAGTACCCAATCAAGACTTTTGGCGCCAATAATATTTTTAAACGGCTAGGATGAGATTGACCATATCAACGGCTAGGGAATGGTGGGAAATACCCCAGTGGGTCCCACATACTCAGAAAATGGCTACAAAAGGGAAAAGAGGCAGAAGAGTTCAAGTATTAGAGTAGTCTTAGTTTAGCTTAATCGTAGGTAGTGTAAATTTCAATCTCAGTTGTAATTTCAATTAAAATAAGCTTGTATCAGTTAATCTTATGTGTTTAAATCTTTAATTCAAGTCAAGTTCAAGTTTCATTTGCTGTATCAGTTTATGCAAGTTCCTTTTATTGCAAAGATCACAAAAATTTCAAGTGTTGTTAGTAGTTGTTGTTAAGTCAATTAATAAGCTTGTATAAGCTCTGACAAAGCTCATATAAGTTCTAGAATACTTTAATTATCAGTCTCACTTTATAAATAGAAAAATACCAAAAATTCAAATAAATAAAGAAAAAATAAAAAATTAGTGTTTGAAGAAGTATAGAAGCTGAAGCATGATGAAATATGAATGATTTCTGGTTTAGAACCTTGTGGGAGGTAATAGGTTGGTTATTTGTTCATGGTACTTTGTTTCTCAGCTTGGACCCATTGTAAGTTAGTTTTGCAATTTTTGTTTCTTATTAAAGAATAGTTTGTAATCTGTTTTTACATGTTCATTTAAGTTTGTAATATCATATAAGAACTATTAGATTCAGTTTCATGGTCTAATATAGCCAAATGCTTTGAAAAGCCAAAACAGATTCAAGATAAGGGGTGTTTGGATTAGGGTATTTCACCCCTAGGTTCTAAGTTTCATCTGTTGTTCTTGGTTCTTACATGCTTAGTCAGGTATTTGTAGGTCATAAGTGGTTTAAAACTCAGGTCTTAAACATTAAAAAGTCAAAATCAATTTCCAAATTCCTTGACAGTTAACTGTCAAGGATTTAAGGTCCACAAACCCTCACATTAGCTTATATCTATTAGTTCTAGCTTAATTTAGGTTAGTCATAGCTTAATATAGCTTATTAAATCAGTAGTAGTGATTAGAAGTTCAATAAAGTCAAATCTTAGATTATTATCAAAAGTCAAATTTTCATCATCTCAGATTTTCTCAAATCTTCAAGGATTTGTTTAGAATTTAGGAATTGGATCTAGGACTTGAAATTTGTTTTAGTAATAGATTACCACCTTATCTTTGAGTTCCCATACAACTTATATTTTTAGGATTTTTGTAGTGGGCCCCACTCAACCCTAAACTCAACTGCAGGGAGATAACCTCCCCTGCACATCAGCAGCTCAGTCCACACCACCACCTTTGGTGGTGGTTTGTGACCACCTCAGTGGGCCCCAGACCTCAAACTTAGTTCCATAGAACCCCCCTCCTACCAGGGATACTTAGTCAACCTTTTGTTTAGTGGGCCCCAGACCTCAAACTTAGTTCCATAGAACCCCCCTCCTACCAGGGATACTTATTCAACCTTTTGTTTGACCTGAACCTTAGTGGACCCCACTTTGTTTTGCTCCTCAAGTTTGTCCCCATTCTGAGTTCAAACTAAGTTTTGGATTAGCTTAATCTGGCTTATCAGCTTATCTACTGAGCTTATTTGACCAATTTGAGCTTTGACAAGTCCAATCAACTTATTAGAACCAGATTCATCCATAGTGGGTCCCACATAAGCTCATTTGAGCTTATTTCTCATTTCAGTCAACAAAAGTCAACTATGGTAACAATAAGCTTCCACAGTGCTTATTAGTAGCTTATAAAAAAGTTGTTTTTATTAAAGTTGCTTGTTTTTAGATATAAATTAGTTTTGTAAAAGAAAATTCAAGAAAAAACAATATAAAAATAAGTGATAGTTTCTATTTAATTCAATTTAATTTTAATTTTAATTTTTATATTTTTATTAAGTAATTTGTAATTTTATATTTTTATTAATTTCCTTTTATATTAAAGTATTTTTAATAATTTTCTCAGATTTTTATTTTGTAATTTAGTATTTATTATAATTAAAATTAGTTTTAATAATAATTAATCAATAATTAAGTTATAAATAGCATAATTATTTTTTATAAGGTAACACCTAGTTTTTATATTTTTCCTAGCTTCTAAATGTTATAAATTAGTTTTATAAATTTTTTCATAATTTTCTAAGTTGATTTAGTATTATTTGTAATTTAAAATAGTTTAATTAGTATAATTAATATAAATAGTTTTTAATTAATAGAAAATTCATAAAAAGACAAAAATATTTATTTTTATTTTTTATACTTTCTTCAAGTTCATTTTTAAGTTTAGAAATTATTTTTATAAGTTTTTAGTTTAATTTGTATTGTTTATCATTTTTAGTTTAATTTTAATTAAATAGTTAAATAAGTTTTTAATTAAATAATTAATAATAAATAATAAAATAATCTAAAAAATAGTTTTCTTTTTAATTTTATTTTATTTTAAGTTTAAGTTTATAGAATTTTCATTTTTAACCCCTATAGTTTATTTTTCCTTAAAACTCACCTTTTTCTCAGTACGCAGTCGCGTCTGATTTTAAATTGGTGTACGTTTATACGTTTTAGATACCTAGGTTTCACGTAATCATTCAAATAGTTTATCTAAGTTATTTTAAGTTATAAAACCCTAGTGTAATCACACACACACACACACTTTTATACCTTTCCTGTTCACATTCACTAATCACAGATTCGTTTTTAATACCATCACAACCTCGTTGGGACATTACGACCCGGGGAAACACTGTATTCCACGGATGCATTTGCCTCAGCTGTTTGACTATTATACTTGACCATTCACAAGTGGTTGACCAATAATTATCTGACCGCTTGAGGCGAACCATTCACCTGTTTGACCCATTACATAATCTGCCCAAATGTTTGTATTACTTTGATTGACTGATTTATGATATTACTAATAGCTAAGAATAAATTCCTTGTCTTGGTAAACTACTATTTTGTACTTTCATGAAGCGAGTATGCTCTCCTCCGCAAGGAATGGCTCCGGTAGAGGCAAATGAAAGTAATGCAAGAATTCCATAAGTAGTTTGCACAAATTGATATTACTGTAAGATAGTGCACCCTTCTTACTTTATTTATAACAATGTATCCTTTATAGTGTAGTTTTTCATGAAGCACCGCCTCCCCCATGACCATAAAACTGATTATTTTTCATGCTTCCTGTAGGATGAGATGATGTCATATGCTATAGATGATGTTCTTGACGATGATGAAGCTAAGATGAAACCGATGAGCTTACAAACGAGGTAAACTCTAAAAAATTATTATTTTCAGTGTGTAAGTGCAAGTGTGCAACATAATATTAAACTCTCAAACATTTTCTCCTATACGCGTGTTACTATTATTTATGCATATTCCACAGCGTATGGGGTGTCTGTGGGTCAATTTTAAAAGTGATCATGTTATATTGAAAATAATCAAATAAGATAATTAATCAATCGGGATGTAGAAAATAGTGTTTGGATGTGCCTTTGTTGTTTGAAGCTGTAATTCGAGTCTTTGACAAATGCTGATATAAACTCATATGAAAGAAAATTTTGCAAAAAATGTGGATATGCTTTGTGCAATGAAAATGGAACTCATTTAAATTAGGTTAAAAGAATTCGTAATAAGTAAATATTATATATTTTCTAAATAATCAAAAGAGGTTTAAATTGTCTGGAAGTGATCAACCAAATTAGAAGCGACAATATGTTTATCCACACAAAGCTATTTTCTAAATAATCATAAGAGGTAATATATTTGTAATGACTATTATGTATTTATCTATGCTTATATTAATTCATCAAAGTGAAGGTATAAGGAACAGCAAGACTTTGAGTGGTTGTGGCATTACTGATGGAGGTTTAGTCATGTTGAATGCGCCTTCAAGGTGCAATTTTGATTATATATTACATATCTAACTACATTTCTTTTGTTTCATGCTAAGTTGTTCCATAATTTTTTTGTCCGCATCCAATTGATTATAGAAACACTATAAACGCATTGTCATGTGAAGTTTCGACTATGGATTGATCCATTTGGGATATGGTTTGTAAAGTACTACAGGATACACGGGTCAAATTGGGTAGAACAGGCTGTAAGTCCTCTAAAGTTTCAAATGTTTACAACCACTTAAGCTATTGTAGTTAACGGATATGATCAATATATTTAACATATTCACTTTTATTAGAAACTGGACACATAATAGTTTACAGTTCAAGATGATCGCTATATTTAACATACACCCGTTTTCCACTCCTGTAACTATTATTGTACGCAGTTTGGTTAATTAATCCAAACGATCCCTTTTAGTCAGGTCCACTTATAACTTTTCCATAAAATTCTATCCAAACACGCCCCTTTCGTTTAAGATATTGTGGAGTTTTTAGTGTCCGCCAATACAAATAGTCAGTGAATACTAACTCTTGCACACTCACTAATTTATCATTTTCTGTCAATCTGCTTAGATAATTGAGTAGTTTAGGTCCGTATTTGTTGATGTTTGCATTTGTAGAAGGTTATTGGTTGGAGCATGCTTTGGTGTCACTATATGCTGGTTCGTATTCACACCCTTTTAATTGTGGGTATGTTTATGTGTAAAGCTTAAATGATTTACACAGAAGGAAAGTAGAAGCAGTTCCCACTTTTCAATTAAGTGGTAATTGGGCGAATCATTTTCACCCTCTGCCGAAGATCCCTTTGTAATGTTTGAGAATACACAGGGGACCTTTGAAGCAAACTGTGTAGCTTCCATTGTGGATGACTATTCAGATCCCATGTTCAGCACACACGCTCGGTCAAATACTATATCGAGTCAAAGCTTTACAAGTGAGGTAATAGAAAATTTTCGAGATAAAGGTGCACAATTTATGACGCCTATTTCGATTTAAGGTTTTGAGTCTCTCCACCTAAATTGAGAGACTTATACTTCCATATCACAATAAAAGACTAATTTTTTTAGAAGAATGTCGTTTTCGTCTTTTTGTATTTAAATTTGTGGTTATGGATGCCATGCAGAACTGTGTTGTCAAAAAGCAAGTCACGGTATGCTTTTCTAAATGCGAAAAAACAGAGAATCACTTATTTTCACAAGGTTGTCGAACACTGTTATTTGATTATTTAAATTTTTCCAAACACACTTATTAGATAATTTACTTGAAAATGCAATCCCAAACATCCTCTTTATACTCCTTATAAAGTAATTTGAACTAACCATTTTAGTCATGTTGGATATACGTATACTAAGTTGATCATATTGATATTGCAGTTCTTGAGTAGCATTTGCTGTTGATGGCACTGTTGTGGTAGCAACTGACGTGATTTTCGAAGATGCATATGCCTCTGCTGCTGTTGTTGTTGTAGCTGCTGCAACTCAAGTGCCAAAAAGTGCTCAATTTGACCGTTAAACTGTGGTTGGTCTATATAATTTCGTCGCGAAATTTGCTGAAGTGATGATTCATTCAAGTGGGAAGCTGATTAAAGATTATGTCGTTGTACCATAATCACAATACATGAAAGCGCAATGTATCCCAACAAAAACCACAACATCACAAGATCCAAAACATGTCACTGATCACCAACGTGTTACTGAAGGTACATGAATTTGCTTGGATTTAAAGTCTATTTTAAATTATTCATTATGATTTGTGTGGCTGAACAATTTTGTCTTACACCTAAACTTTTGATGTTGTATAGGTATGTAGCTACAAAATATGAAAATAGTGGACTTTTGAACTAGATAGCATGATGTTTAAAGTTTTGCTGCTGGAAGCAAAAACTCAAAAAAGATCCGGTAGATTATGGTCGTGCAGCAGATGAGGTATATGGATATATTTAGTATTTCATTAAATGATGGTTGTGAATAGACGCTAAGAAGAGGTTGCTGACCCTAACATTGGTACCAAACAATCTAGAACCACACTTAAACGATCTCTTTTGACTGCTTCGCTGCCAAGAAGCATGAAATAAACTTTCGTTTGGATTGTATGCTTGCTTTAAACTCCCTTTCTTTTTCTATCATAATACATTTTAACTTAGTTTTAGTATAATTTTATTTCATAATGAACTTGATTTGTAAGCCACATGAGAAAACCATGACTAAGGTGTGCATTCTTTTGATCTCTTTGTTTATAATAGGAGAAATTGCAAAGTTTTTGCACATATTAATGTTTATTAGATGACAACTATTTGTATATGCTTGTCGTCCTTTTTCTTTAGATAGTTCGTTATCATTTATAAAAGAAACTTATTATTTGCAGGTAATCAAAGATTGGTTTTTGGCCCAAGTAAACACAATATTAAGAGAGACGATGTGTTGTGGGAGCCTAGATGGTCTTCTTATAAATATATGGATATTTGGTCATTTTTAGATATTTAAGGCTTGATTGCACTGTAAGTTTGTAACATCCTTTATATTATTATTTTTATCGCAAAGTGAAATCTGTAAAACCAATGTATTGGAGTTTGAAAGGGACTTTTACAACGATGTGTTATGGGAGCCTAGATGGTCATCTTATAAATATATGGATATTTGTTCGTTTTTAGATATTTAAGGCTCGATTGCATTGTAAGTTTGTAACATCCTTTATATTATTATTTTTATCGCAAAGTGAAATCAGTAAAAGCAATGTATTATAGTTTGAAAGGGACGTTTACGACGATTTTCAATTTGCTTGCAAGGCATTGGTGAGAAGAGCTCAAGAGGAATCCATCTTTCTTTCATAATCAAGCTCTCAAAGTAATGATAGTGATTAGTGCACTTGATTATATGATTACATAACTACCATGTGGAAGGAAGTGTTTTATATGCTCTAAACATTTTCAATTTTATGGATGTATGTGCCAGTTTACACAACTTTTCTTTATATAGTCATGGAAACTTATATCATTACATTTTTATTGTTTGTTTTAGTAAAGTTTCACAATTACCAAAAACCATTCGTGTATATTAGTTTTTTAAATATTTTGGGAAAATGATTTCATAGAGCTAGCCCGCCCATCGGGCAGGTCTTGAAGCTAGTTATAATATATTTGGCATGACCGGTTGCACCATCCCGAGTCATTAATGATGCGAAACTATAGAAGAATAAGATTCTTTAATATAAATGGTATTATCTCTCAAAAGAAGTTGATTATTAATCTATCAACTAGAAGGGGGACTCTATTCCTCAATTTTCTGGAAAGAAAACAAATGGATATATGTAGGCATAAAAATCCATTGTATGAACCATTTAGAGTTTAAAATCGTTGCATCGTCTAAATGGTCATCAAATTGCAACCCCAAGTTTGCATGATTAATAGCTCAAAATGAGCCTAACATTCCAGAGTAAGTATTTCATCATGAATATTCGATGAATTACTTAAAATCTTCAATGACATTGAGAGAAATTTTTTGTTGTTGTATGGGGCTATATTATAATATACAAAACAAACAAAATTAGCATCATGCCAATATGTTATTATAAATCCTCCCTTTCATAATTGGTTTTGGTTATAAACCAACATATACCATTTTTGTTTTTGTTTTTGTTTTTTTTTTTTTTTTTTTTTTGTGCAAATTACTTCACCTAAATGCACATATATGGGATATAGAAGATGGATAATTCCTTCAGGAGGAGAGAAGTAGCTGCAAATTCAGAATGAATTATCATATTTTGTTGATCCTCGAAAGAAATTTTATGAATTGATTATTAAAATGGATAATCTAATAGCCATAAATAAACATTGGCTAAAAACAAAATTTCAGCTACTCATGCTCTGATTATAAGTTGTCCCTCAAGGACACTATTTTATTATGATATGCCTCAAGCATTGTAGACAAATCAATTCCAAATAAAATCCACGATGAAAAATATGGAGCATGAAAACAAAATGGTTATTCGAGGTATAAAAGACCCAATGATAGTCTCATAAAATGACACTAGACATGAAGGTTCCAAAGGCCTCAAATAGCTAATGAGATCTCAATAAATTATATCATGTCTAAAGTTATATGGAATCGAAACATAAACGATGTCGATAAATTTGTCTACATACAATATATTGCTTGCTATTATGCATGATGAAGATCAAATGTCAATTAATATCCAAATGCGCGCTCAACGAAATGGTTGGCCAATATAAAAGGACTTAGTATCTTGCAAATACTAAAAGTCTTGAAACGTGAAGTTCGTACACGTCAATGTGTAAAATCTATTGGATATAAATCGGTTTTTGTGCTAAACCGAAATAAGAGCTCTAAAGTTATGTCTTTTAAGACATGAGTTGTGAATAAATAAATTCACAAAAACACAAAGTTGATTATTAAAAGACATATTGTCTCAAGGTGGATATAAACATCTTATTGATACGAGACAATCAATATTGAAGTATTTAATTCGCTCTAAATGAGGAATGATCTGTAATGTCTCAAGCATGGCTTACAACTTCAACTTCTAGATACGATTAATAAAGTTCTCAATAACTTTATTTGATAAAGTTGAATGAATCCGTATATGGATCTAAATGATTTTGGACGCATATTATATAAATTGTTTTTGCACATGTCTCGAAGAAATAATTGGTCCTCAAGTACCATATATGAGTGCAATTGAGGTTTGAATGCCAATTTTGTAATTAATATGCAGCACAAGAGTGTATTTTTCTCTTTTAATATTTGTACATTGATTGGTGAAAATCAATAGTATATATTTATAAGTATCGATGAAATTCGTGAGAAATACGGATTTACCGAGTCGTTTCCCAACGAAAGTTGAATGGAATCTCGAATATCGATTCGTGAACCGTGTAGTGAAAAGTGAATAGTGAAAAGTGATGGTGAAATTCAAATTATGAAAAGAAATAGAGAATAAAGCAGAAAGTACAAGCTATATATGCACAAGTGTCTAAAATTAGAAAACGGAAATGCGAACGCGATTATTAAACGTAGCGTATGAAATAAAAAGTAACTTTTATACTAAAAATGATCCTACAAATGTGAAACAAGTTTCTAAAAATCTTAAAGTACTAAAAAGAATTTTGAAAAAAAGAAAAATATTCTTTTGACTTTTTATTTATTTTCAATGAATTATTTTCTATTTATTGAATTAAAAAGTAATTAAA
Source organism: Artemisia argyi (assembly GCA_030686995.1). Lineage (NCBI taxonomy): Eukaryota > Viridiplantae > Streptophyta > Magnoliopsida > Asterales > Asteraceae > Artemisia > Artemisia argyi. Next base: position 21,289,308 of record CM060701.1, on the reverse strand, counting down.
AATAAAGGAAAATGTAAAAAATAATGGGAAAATTATAAAATCTATTCTGATAAATCTAAAGTTTAATAAAAGAATTTCCTAAAATATTTTAGTATTTTTAAAAGCTTTTTTTTGAATTTTTATAGATTTTTGTTGATTAAAAAAGTATTTAAAATTGATTATAAACTAAGAAAAATATCAAATCAACTCAGAAAAATATGAAAAATTTACAGAAATTTTAAAATAATATGAAAAGCTTTCAGAAAATTTTTTAAAAGAAAATAAGTTGCAGAAGTGCTTATAAGCTAGAAAACAGCTTATGGCAAGTGCTTATTTATAAGCACTTGCCACAAAACTTAACCAAACTTAAACCACAGATGCAATGAACTCAAATAAGCTCAGACTAACTCAGATATGAACAGAGATAAGCACAGAAGTAATAGAAACCAAACAATAAGCAGTTAAGCATAAGCTAACCAATAAGCAAATAAGCCACAACATAAGCCAGAAGCAAAGAACAATGCAATACACTATAAGGAACTCAGATATTTCAATTAAGCTGAAATAACAAACAAATTGAGCAATAGCAGGCCTATGTTTAATGACAGAAAGCTGTTCCAAAACCCAAACTAGCAGATCTAATTAAGCTACTCTAAAAAGCTCTGAACTAGAATTTTAATGGGGCAAATGCTTCTCTATACTACTGATTGTCTAAAAATCTAATAAGCCTTATCAGAATTACTCTTTTACTAATCTAAAAGAATCTTGAAACAGCAACCTATAGTGACCCAATTGCTGAGAACAGTTGACTAAAATTTTACCATTTTAATTTGACCAAATCTAAATTGCACAACTTAATTCTACTCCTAATTGAATTGATAAGCTGATTTAACACTAAATTACTCTTACTAATATTAGAATGCAATTACCACTACAAAACTACTAACTGATTTACTTACTCTAGCAGTTAACTAATAATGAAAGTTTCCTCTGACTTTATTAACTACACTTACTAATTTTAAACTCTATTTATCAATTTCTAGTCTATTGAAAACTAACTATGAAGCAGTGACAGCAAAACAACAGTAACTCTACACAGATACTAATAGATCCAAACACTCCCTTATCTAAGCATCTAAACTATGAAACAAGAGAATAAGCTACAAATCATCAAACCATAGATCAAACAACCTGAGATAACACAATAAGAAAATCACAAACCAAACTACACTGAAACCAACTGAAACATAGATCTAATCAAATGAACAGATTTATGCTACAATGAAATAGAAATGAAACAGTACTCACAATTATTAATCCCCTCAGCTCAAAAGAGAGGGGCTCACTATGCTAGCCTATCTTTGGATAGGCCAAATGCTTCCCTTACTCACTTTGGTCTATCAATAACACCTCTGATTCACCAATTAGTCAAGACAGTTGACTTTCTTTTGACTGATGGCACTTTTAGATCAATGAAACTGAAATCACAACCTCACGAGAGCTATGAAAGCTAGAATGAGATTCTACAGTCTAAACACTAGCTTAATTGAAAACTGATCTTAGAACAACAAACTATTTTTATATTTTCTGTTTTAAAAAGTAACCTTTGAAACATAAGAAAAGTTGAATTGAATATAAACTAATTTGAAATACTTAACAACTGAATTAAAAGCTGAATTGTTAAAAGAGATTAAAGCTTAAATTTAAATCAACAAACACTAACAAACTGAGATTATCAAAGCTTAAAATGATTTCATTAAAAATAAAAGTAATACAATTGAGAAGTAAAGTTACACTAAAACTGAGATAAGAATTTGGCAGAGCTTCGCTAATCAAAACTCCACACTTTTTACACTTATCCCACCCTCTATTTATAGCTACATAATGATGATACTAGTGAGAGGGAGTCACGGATTGCCAGCTTGTCAATCCGTGTGCTTGTGCTTCTTCAAGCCTCATCTGAACCGTGAAATCAATATCAATGATTGCCCTTTGATTCATAGCCCTTGGATTGAGTATTATGACGTGTAGAGACCAATAGGAGGCTGCCACCTATCATTCCTTATGCTTTCTATGCTCTCACAATATCTGACACGTACTGACATGCTTCTAGAAACAAATGATTAGACCAAAACACCCTTAATCTCAGTAATTAGAAGGGATGGGTAAACTAGGGTTCATGGTGAACAGTTATTTCTGGGTTAAGGGGTAATTGGGGGGCGGGAGTGGGTAAATATTATTATATTGGGATTTGACTTGGGATTTTGACCATTGACTTATTGACTGTAGAATACTAACTATATATGAAACATGTTTATCTTGTGATTAGTGAGACGTTGGAATTGAGGAGGAGGAGAGGGAAGAAAGAAAGAGAGGAACCTTGAGAGAGAAAGAGAAATATTAGATTGAGATTAAGTGGAAGGTCCAACCCTCTCCACATGTGGAGAGGGGTATTTATACTTACAACATAACGCCCACTCTCGGGCTGTGGATCAGGCATACAGTGGGTGAAGACCCGTCCTTCTTCCACGGTGTTACTTAAACTAAAACTAATTAACTAATAAATAAACTAACTACGAGCTAACTTAATGCTATTACAATCATTAGGTGACCGAGACTTTTACAGGAATATTTGTATTCCTAACAATCTCCCCCTAAGCGAGGTCACCTTTGAAGTTAAGATCTTTGGTCTTTAAGCATTCTTTTGTCTTTGTAGCTCGTAGGATCTGATTCTTCTCTTTTCAGCACACTTCGTACTTCAAGCAAGCGAACTTGTGATTAAGGTTCCTTTGAGATATGTGATCTTTGAGCTTCTTTGAGATCATCAGCCAAAGTAAATCTCCAAGCTCATCCATTGCAGTATCGCCTTCATGTGATGTAGTGACTTTAGGACCATCATGCTCACACCCTTCTGTATCTGGAGACATTGCATTATAGTTGTAGATCAGGAGACTTTTTCATCAGAGTTGCGGAAACGTTGTTGGTAGTCTCTCAACATTTGTTGTAGCAAGTCACTCATCTTCATTGATAGTGTGGGGGATGTGTGAGCATGAGGTATGGATTGACCCGATTCAGCTGGAAACGGCAGCCATCAATGCCATCTTTATATGTGTCCCTGAAATAAAACAGTTAGCAATAAAGATAGAGAACGAATATGGCTTTGTCATTCGTTCTGCGAGGACAGACTACCCTCCGGTTTTGTGAAAACCGACCTGTGATCAGGTAGAATCTCTTTTAAAGAAGACTCTCCTTGACAGGAATTTCCAGCTTGTAGTAATGAATTTTCCAAAGAATCCACTTTGGAATCTTCATACTAAGCATGTTCTCATACCGGAACGTCTCAAAGCAGACAGCACGATAGAGTGAATCGGTGAATTGATATTCACGGATTGATGAGAAATTGATTAATAGAAATCACTCGCTTGTCATATGATCAGCATTTTTAAGACACGACGAGAGTTTTATACTTTGAATCACATTTCCATCAAAAATACTTTTGTTTGAAAGATATTACACAATCAATGTGCTCGAAAGATAAGTTGGTGAGCACATTGAGAGGTTTTAGCAAAAGTATCCGTCAATCCATATCCTGGAACAAGTTTGATTCAACTTTGAATCGCACCATTGTTGCTTTCCAGTTGTCACTTGATCATTGATCCAAGATGTATCTCACATGTCACCTACCAAGAGCTTGAGTGATGTTCGCTCTAGAAGGATTTCCATCTTCATCGTGAATATTTTCATATCACTCGGATGTTCTGGCAATACCACAAGGATAATGCGTAGGACTCTAAATATTTTATCTTATTTTCCACATTGTGTGAAACAGTAAGCATATTTGGAATGTGTCCTATCGAGATTTATGGATGATCTCATGGCTCTAGACTCAATAGTGCGTTTTGATCCGCTCCTGGAGACTGGGGAGGCGTCTCCTGTTTTAGGTATCAACATAGCTCGCAATGAGCGGTCGATACATTGCACAGGGTTCCCCGTGAGAATGAAACAAGCTCTTTTAAGAGAACTTGAGTGGTTGGGAAGTTTAGTGCAGTGCGTCACTGGGTCCATGACGTCTTGTCTTCAATACCGGTGTTACCTTAGTAACCGCCAGTAGATTATGAATTGAACCCGGTTTCTGCCCTAAGGTTGAATATTTGGAGGGCTATTTCTTTTCACCCTTTCACATTTCATTTCTTTTTCATTCTTTAACCCCTTCAGTGCTTACCGAGACTTCACCACTAGAACCTTGTTGGGTTTGTTCCAGTCCTAGCTCTATCTCAGTCCGCACTCTTCCCTTTCTCACTTTACTCCTTTTTTCAATCATTCCTAAGGACTTCTAATCTATCTACGGATTGTCCCTGGGAAGATCCTTCCGGTTCTGGTGGATCATGGGAACTTATACCTAAACTTAACCAACCTTATAACTCCGTGCATTAAAGTGAATGGTCGGTCTTAGGTATTATTTCCACAAACGCCTTTTGCTCCCCCTCAATATGTGCATCGATATTCGAAAGTGTTTAGCACATATGTGGGAGCCTATTATTGAGTCGAAAAGATCACATTTGATATCAGATTGCATATTTAAATCACATTCTCTCCCCCGATCAAAAATTTCAAATCATTCGAGATTTTTGATCTCAATTGATTTAAATAATTTAGAAAGCTTTTTGGGAGAGAAATGCGGTCAATTTTAATATTTTCTGATAAGAAGGAACTTTTTCTTGCTCCCCCTCAAACTGTGAGGGAGGTTGTTATGTGTCAGATTTGAAGAGTTATCAAAATAATTTAGAAAACTCTTTGAAAGTTTACTCATTCTGACACATAACCATCACAAGTCTTTTTGTTGCAAGGTTTTATGTACGAAGTGTGGGGAGTTTTGATGATACATAAAATTTTGAAAAATCACTCTCCCCCTCAATCAATGACGGATGTTAAAGCATAAATATTTTCATAAACTATTAACGTCATTGATTGAGTGAAAATTTTATCAAACATTTGAGTTCAATTTGATTTTCATTCAAAATTTCATGGTACCACCAAGTTTTGCACAAACACTTTCCGTAAAAATCATAGAAGGGTAAGTATTTGGCGATAAAAAGAAGATTTCTCTTCTTTATCAAGAAATAATGCACTGAAGCGTACATTAGATCGAGGGTGCATGAATATAAAGTAATTCACGCTCGGATGAACGGCACCCTTTGTTAGGAACAACCATCTTTTTGGCGACGTGTTTTCCTTAATTTTGAAAAGCGGGTTGCTATCTGAAGTAATAGCAAGGCATATTTTTAAGTCCGGGTTACAGTCTGAAGTAACTGTAAGCCATAAAGGCATGTTTTGAAAACATGTTGAACTTCTATTCGAACTTCATTTAAAGACCCGTGTCATTATTGAATGACATTTCTAGGATCGTAAATGTTATCGATGCCAGAAGACATGCCTTAAAAAGAAACTATTTTTGGTATTTTCTAATTTTCTGATTTTTTTTTTTTTTTTTTTTTTTTTTTTTTTTTTTTTTTTTTGATATTATATATCTATTTACAGAAGTATGTACACTATGTGAGATAGGATATGCAAAAGGCAAGAGAAATGTTTATAAGGATACACAAGGAGGGCCACAAACTAATGACAGTACAAAACAAACATCCCAACAAACACACATAATTATGACACTGAACCCCACTACTGATCTTATTACTCAGTACGTTGGAGAAGACGGTAGTCCCCTTCACGAACTCTGCCACCGACGTAGCACTCCAGGCTTCGGAAGATTCTTCGTATCTTTAATCTCTTGCGGATACCAGCTAAAAACCTCTTGTTCCGGGTTTACTCATTTGCAGTCCAGTGATTGGTATAACGTCTAGTTCCCAGGTCATAAACGTGGTATTCTTTCACTCTGAAGTCCAGTGCCTCTTCGACCATACGCAAGGTACCGTCGCTGAACTTGTGTATTTCATTGAAGCGCAAAACCATGGGCACATTGTATTTGTCTCGAAATACCGTTGCCAGAGGAGATTCAATGACTGTAAAGTCAGCAACCCGTTCCAGACTATTAACATTCCATAGGGGTCTTGTGAGGTTGAGCTGGGATTGGTAGCTTTTGATACCAAGCTGAAAGTCTTCGACCCGTTTCCTGATGACGATACCCCGGATCCAGTGAAGTACAGCAAACACAAGAGACTTCATTTCACGTGATGGTAGATGATGCAGCTTTCCTTGAAGATGGAGTAGATACAAATCTTCGAAATCATTAGGGCGTAGGTGTTTGAAGTCCCCTTCGGATATGGTGTAGTCCTTGAAGTCTGCTCATCTGAGTGTAATGCTCTTGAGGTAGTCATATCCATAGATGGGATGTATTTGAACTTTAACCACACTAATGATTTGAAGTGGTGAGCGAACTGACTTTCGGTCACCTGGAGCTTGAAACTGATCTATGTAGAACTGTTGCTTCTTCAACCACCAGTGAGAAATGCCCAGAGATGCTGAGATGTTGTAGTCGCATTCTTGAGTGCTCCACATACTGTCGGGGACTAGCTGTTCCAACCCGATATCGGAATAATGGGCAGCTTTCATCTTTGTGATGGACAAGGCTGATTTGCATTGTCTACTTCCAAGCTTAAGATATTCAAGGTCTTTGTTGAAGAAGAATTCAGCTTGGATAGTGACATTTCCTGGAGGGCCACCCAAAGGAAGTGAAGTGTTGTAATTATACTTCATTATTCCTTCATCCACAATGTCATTGAACATCTTGTGGCACTCTTCCATCTGGTATTGTAGATGATTAACATCCTGATGAAAAGCTTTGACAATGTTGAAGGCAGGTCCTTCTGAGTGAGCCTTGAGAGACCACGTTTCTTGCAGAACCATGCGATGAATGTTCCCATATCACCAGTTTGGGAAAGTAGGGAATCTTCAGAAGGTGGAACAAAACTGGTGGTGATTGCATTGATCCAGTTACTCTCATTGGTTGGCAAGTTAGAGGAAGGAATCGTCCAGTCAGGCTCAGGTGATTGCGGTTTGTTGTCATCTGGTTTCCACCATGTCTCTTTGTCATCCTTGGTTAAGGGAACTTACGGTGGATTGTTGGTGTCAGTTCTGGTGAATGATTTCCACCACTGTCTCCCAGGAATGTGAGTTGTAGAAGCATCATCATCTTCGTCATCGGAAGAATCATCGTGTTGTGGAGTGACAGAAGCTTCATTAAAGACATGATCATCAGGGGCATGAGATGCAATGGAGGTTGCACCAGCGTCAAAAGTAGTCCAAGCAGCATACTTAACTTGTTTTGCTTGTTTAGACGGAGCTGACTTGGTTGACTTGTCAGTATGATGTTTTTGAGATGGGTTGTAAGGATCTGCTAGGAGCTTGCGACCCACCCGGCAGTGAAGGAGTTCCTGATGGACCAGATGCCCCAGCAGGTGGAGGAGGTGGAGGTGGTTGAGGAGGTGATCCAGATGGTGGCTTGGGGTGACCCTGACGCCGCTGTTTTCTTTTTCGTTCAATTTCCATGTCCCGGGCGTGTTCCTCAGCATCATCTTGTTGAATTGAGGCCTCCAATGCCTTATACAGCTGTACGTGAGCATCATGTCCTGTGTGTTGACCCTGTTGATACATACTGTGCTGCAGAATGATCTTCATGTCATTGATAGGTAGGTCTTTGAACCTGGACCCGAGAGAGGCTTCGAGAGCAATACTGACAGCTTCAGCTACCTGTTCGTTGATAGCCTGAGATACTTGTCGTTCAAGATCAAGATGCTCCAACTTGTATAATCTGCTGCCATGATTAGTAATTGTTTGTGGCAGATTAAGGTTTACTAGGGTTTGAAGCAGAGAGGCATGCTTGTCCAACTTCTCACGAATGGCAAGATTATCTTGAACAGCATCGGCAGTCAAAGCAGCTAAAGTGTCCAGATCTAACTTCTTCTCAGTGCTAGCAGGAGCGGCAGATGCAGACGGTTTCTCTTGTGTGTCAGCAGCTTGTGGGATGTCATCGTTGTTAGGACCAACAGTAGACGTTGGTGCAGACTTGGTAGGAATGGTGGAGTTGTCTTGCTCAATAGGCACATCAACCATTGACACAACTTCTCCATGCTCATCACTAGACTTTTCACCTTCAGCATCATTTGGCTTATCCATGAGGAATTGATCGCCAAAAGTATCCAGATTCTTGTATGATGATAGCGTACCAGTGGGGCTGTCAGGTACCACCTCGAGCTTAGGATCATCAGTTTTCAATTTGAGGTTACCTTGAATATCCGGATACGCAGTAGAAACAAACTCGTCATCGAGTGGATCGACCGGGGGTACAGACTCAACAGGTTTACCCTGTACTGGTTGATGGCTGGTTACATCTTGTGTAGAGAGGTGAAGTTCATCACCTTTGGGAGCAGAACTGGTGTCAGTCTCAGAACTGCTTGATTTAGCGGGTTGCCCAAGACTTGGTGAGGAGACATTTTCAGAAGAAAGCTTAGCAGATGAGGATGTTGGTGAGCGTCTTTTGAGGATGTACTTGGAGCTGGTTGATTTGGAGGCAGGAGATGATATTTTCAATAGGGTATGTGCCGCTTGTTCTTCTTTCGCAACATCCTTGCCTTTACCGGTCACGTGCTGGATCTGTCAAGCTTTATCAGATAGAGGTTCTCTAATGTTGACCCCACTGACTGGTGGAACCGGTGGCATATATGCTTCCTTCAAGCTTTCAGCAGTTGCCATTTGTACCATTTCTTCTTCAGTGAGAGGCAACTGAGTGGAGCAAGGAGCAGCATTGGGGTCTTCAGCACTTGGCGATTTAGTTTTTGAGCTGGTTCTTTTACCTCCAGTGGTCTTCTTAACTCTTTTAGAGCCTTCAGAGGATGCAGCCGAGGTATTACCACCTTTGCGTTTCTTAGATGCACATCTTACCGACTTAGTGGATACGGTTGGCTCATTAGGTGGTGCTTCCCGACTTGTCTTCAGAAGTTTAAGATATTCCTCATAATATTGAGCAGTCAGTGTATCACGGGTAAGAAGGGCAGTGGGAATGTCCATGCCGAATATGATCTCGCCAGTGCTCTTAGAATCATATTTGAGGAACCCAAGTGGATGTTCGTCAGTGGGTTGATGAAGAGGGGATTCTTCTCTAGGGTGGAATTTTAGAGATCGCTGAAGGCTAAGTATGATCAGCTTAGTAAACCGAATGCTTGGAATCAAAAGCTTGGCTGATCTTTTCTTTCCGTCTTTGTGCGCTTCAAGGTTAGCCTTGTCGACTAAGAAAGAGTGAATGGACTGACTAAATTCCTCCCAGATACATTCAGCAAAATTAATGTTCACACTGTTGACAACACCCCAGAGAATTTGTAGAGATGGAGCTCTAAGTCTTTCATATCCCGATGTTTTTCCAGTCAGACACAAATTGATTAGGCTTGCAACTGCTCTCCATGGTTGATAGAGGTCATGTGTGATGACAGTGGAAAGTGTAGACACTTGAGTGGGATAACCAAGTTCATTGACAAAATCAATAAGAGTAGCTGGAGTAGGTGGGGGAGTATATTCGCCATTATCACCAGTTGGTAATATCTGCAGAGCACTACCAAGTGTTTCCATGGTGATGTTCACCCAATGCTCATCCAGCTGACACTTGTACATGTTGGTTGTTCTGTCAAGGCACATAGTGTTCCAGAACTGTTGGATGTAGATGGAGGGGATTGAGGAGGATGCGGTAAAGGCATTGAAGAAGGTGGTGTTTTTCAGTATGTCCATTGCTACTCTGAATATGGGATGATTCTGAGGTCTATCTGTCTTAACATAGCAGTTGCTTTTCCCAATGGGTACCCACTTGTTGAAAGGCAAAATGTCATCGTCAGAACGAACAGGTGGAGCCAATGGTTCTTCGACAATAGGTTCTACCATAGGAGCTGCATTTGACACACAACACCACAGAAAGCGACCATATGTGATAGTGAGTGTTAGTAACAAGAGAAACCCTAGAAACAAATGGTAAAGAGATAGGAACAGGGCCAAGGGTTATGATCGACTAGTAATAAGCACTCATAAGGGAAATCATTCAACACATAGAATAGCAGTTTGGACAAATAAGAATGAGTGTCACACACACCAAGCCATGCATGAATAATTAGACACCCATACATAAACACATGATGAGGCGAAAAATGATCCGTTTTTAGGGGGTCATTTAAGCCGGAATTCGATTTTATTTGATCAAATATTGCCCTAAATCGTTCCTTTTGTGATTTTAGGTACTTTGGGAGTGAAATCTGGAAAAGGAAGCAATTCGGACGTTTTTGGAGCATAAAAGTGAAGAAAACGCCAAAGTCTTAATTTTCCATGCTGGGAACAGTAGGTGACGGCGTCAAGAGCAATTTCCTGACGGCGTCAAGAGCAAAATTCCATGACGACCCAGTACAGATTTGACGGCGTCACGAGGGTAGGGCGTCAAGAGTAAAAGTCATGACGGCCTGGAAATGATTTGGTCTTGACGGCGTCAAATGTAGATCAAGGCAGTCCGAGAATGGTTTTGGCGGCGAGGTGACGGCGTCACAAGATTTGTCTTGACGCCGTCAGACCTCTTTTCCTATATATAGTTTTCTAATTTTTCACATTTAAAGAGAGAAGTTTTGGGAGAAACCCTAAGTACGATTTTGGTGTAACTTTACAGGTTTTTCAAGGGTTCCAACCCCTTGATACCTTGCATGTGTAATCAAGATAAGTGTTCCTTTAATTCAATCAATATGTCTATGTGTTGGTTGTCTATATCTTGTTCTTATCTTAATTCCATCATGCTAGGCTAGATCTATCTTGTGTTTGCTTAGATCTAATGAAACCTAGATGTTAATTATGTGTTGATTACTTGTTTATTCTTCTCTTGGATGAATGATTTATATGTTAGGCTTAAGAAAACTGGCAGATCTCCAATTGGTAACATGCTTGAACGTCTTAAGAAACATGAACCGACGCGCACTAGGTCTTTATTGGTTGTATTTAATGCATGAGCCACTGTTTACAATCCCTATAGTTGTGCTGGGCATGGTGTAGGAGGAGATAAGAGCTCATAGAATTGGGGAGTTAAGTGTGCCACCCCATGAATGATATTAAGGAATACGATCCGTCATCCATGCAATTGTAACAAGTAATTAATGTGTAAAAGATGTCTAGGGAGTAATGAAATCTAAGTAAACACATTTTCTCCAATTACTGCTCACAACTTTAGTATAATTTAGTTTATTTTCATTTTTAGTATTTTATTTTGATTGCATCTTAGTATTGGGTTAGTTGATTAGTAACTAATTCCGCCCAAATCCTTCAAACCCGAGATTTTAATTGCTTTCTAAAAAAATATAAAAACACAAAAATAATCATCCCTCACCTTTAGAACTAGTATTTAGGCTTTCTAATCCTAGCGACACTATTCCTAAGCTGAACGATCAATCCCCCGGTACTTGTCACTATACTATACTACAACGATCAGGTACACTGCCTGGTGGGGGTTGTAAGCTTCTCGAGATCCCTTGAGAGGTAAAGCCTGTTGCGATTCCCACGCATCAACACACAAGCTGAGCACTTCTAACAAATGTTAGGCAGAGTGAGTCAAGTTAGTTCCCAGTTAGAGTTAAACGCAGAGCAATTAAACGCAAACTCAATTAAACGCAAACTCAAAATTTAAACGCAAAGTTATAATCGCAAACTAAGTTAGCCGCAACAAGTCAAGTTAACCGCAACCAATTGAACCGCAACACATGGTCAACGCACATCAAGTTAACCGCAAGTAAAGGTAACTGCAGATTTAACAAACCGCAGTCACAGTAATAGTTACACGCAACCATTTTAATCACAGAGAAGGTTAACCGCAAGTCCTGTGAAACGTAAGGTTAAATTGATAGCAGCCACACTTAGAGAGAAACTCGCAATTAGGTTAAGATAAATGCAATTAAGGATTCACAATAACCGCAGTCAAGATTTTAAGTTAACCGCAATCAAGAACTTGATTTAACCGCAGTCAAGAACTTAATCTAATCGCAATCAAGAATCATAAACTAATCGCAATTAAGAATTTAATCTAACTGCAATCAAGAACTTAATCTAACCGCAATCAAGAATCATCAGCTAACCGCAATCAAGAACTTAATCTAACCGCAATCAAGAATCATCAGCTAACCGCAATCAAGAATACTCTCCACACTCTGTAACATTCCAACAGATCTAACAATAGACACCGTAAATTACAATGAGATCCATCCTCCTAAGCAACTAACTCTACTTTTTCCTACCTAACATCAAAGGTACTTCACATAGTATTTCCGTCCTAACCGCAATACCAACAAACCGAAGATCTCATACTCATAACCGTGAATCTCACACGCACGCAGTAAATGAACAATTACATGTATAATAAGGCAAGTATGATCTAACCTATTAGACACAAACTCTTTTACACGAGATAGTGAGAACCGCGTATATCCACCTAAAATAACGCCACGCATGAGAAAATGAAATCATGGAAGGTAATAGCAAATGTGAAGATAAAACACTTGACATACCAAAAATTGAGCAAACAGGGAACACAATCAAGACTTAATCGCAGCACACGAGTAGCGATGAGTTAATAGCAAGTTGTGTTGTGGTTAGCCTTTTTTAATCGCAAGAAATAGAATCTTAAATATGAGATGAGACACATTTTGCTATAATGACACATATAGTCCCTGTACTACACTATCACATATTAGAGAATAATGCTAGTGCACAAGATTGGTCCCTGTAGTTATGAGAGATGCCCAAGTGATGATGAAGTCTACAAGACGAACATATAATGTCATGATGCTAGATATGAGATGCAACAGACTACATAGAGCAAGCCTATAGACACAATGTGAAGTAAAAGAATATACACAGAAAGATAGCCTGAAAATATAATTAATGTAAAACAAACACACAATATGTACACAAACTACTGACATAGAGTATAAACAGTGAATGCGTTAGTGGGTGAACAGTGAAACACGAGTCCTGAAACGAATTAGTCAGGAGTCCACATGATGTCGACTCACATGTGAGCAGACATGTCTCTAGTCGCGGGAGATGTCAGTGTCTTTGGACGCCACACGCAGGTTTTAGTGGACCTGTTGTGTAATCCCTTTGTAACACCTGTGTCAATGGTGCACACATGTGACCATTTGTGACCATTCATTGCGAATGTCCTACCAGTTGGTATCCATAACCAAGAAGATCTAAACCTGTAAGTAGTTTCATGCATGGTGACATTCTTGTGATGAGTAGTTCTATGGTCATATTTCCTTGGTCGATGTCTCAAAGGTTTAACAGGTTTAAGACCATTAAATTTATGAATTGTAGGTTTTGGCCTTACAGACTTAGTCAAATCACTTTTTTTATCCACTTGAGAAACACATCGTGTATTCGAGAACTTAGGTCTTTCAGAACTAAAATTCTTTGGTTGTCTAATGGTAGTTTGATAACCAACATTTTTTAAGACAGGTTTTCCCAAGATAGACGGTTTTGAAAGACTGAGTCTCATTTGACTAAAAGCATTTGGTTGTCTAATGATAGTTTGATAGCCAACATTTTTCAAGACAGGTTTTCCCAAGATAGATGGTTTTGAAAGATTGAGGCTCATTTGACTCTTTGAAACATCACTTGGCACTATGTGCTCACTAGGAGTTTTAGAACATGACGTCAGACTTTGAGCAGAGAAGTCATCGTTGTTAGCAAATTGTGGAGTAGTCAGATTGATGTTCTCAGCATTTATCTGTTTGAGTGACTCATACAGTTTATTACATTTCACCTTGAGATTCTCATTTTCAACACGTAATTTAGCAATTTTGCAATTAGTTTCATACGCATTGTATTTCCATTTGGCGTCATTACGTTGCTCATACAACTTGATCTGATTTTTAAGACAGTTGATAGTTGAGTCCTTGTCATGCAGCTGTGTTTTCAGATTGTTGATCATAAAATATTCATTAAGATCAGGCAATTCAGGATTTAGACACGGTTTGCAGTTTTGAAAGCATTCTTCTTTACGTTGTATTTCAATTTCAAGTTCAATGCAATGTTTTTGTAATTGTGAAAACCGTTTTTGGAGTTGATTAAATGTCTCTTTTTCAACCATGTTCTGGTCCAGTGTCTTAGAAAACTCAACTTTGAGACAAGGGTTTTCATCAAACAGATCATTTTTGAAGACATCATACAGATCATTTTCTCCCCCTTTATAACACATATTTGTTGAATTAGATAAGGGTAATGCACTGTCAGCCTGTCTCAACAAATTTGTGTTATAACTGAGATTGCTTTGATCTGTATGATGACTTACATTTGATGACGTATTGTATTGATCAAATGATGATACCTCATTGCTTGAGTCTGGTGTGGGTATGTTCTTCATAGCCGGGGTCACTAATTTAGCAGAAGTGACTCTATCATCCTTATCTGAATCCATGAGTTCAGTGTTGACCGACTTTGCATCCACTGTTAAACCCGAACCCAAACTATCACATGCTTGTTCAACATGTGACTCGGCCTTGTCATCATCTGCAAGTTTAAGTATTGGCTGTCTCTCGATGTACTCTTTAACCTTGTCCAGGTATTGACGTAGCATATCTCTATAGTGATCAACATCTATCTTTGTGTGGTCAGTGAAGCACTTCATAGTCATCTGACTGTCGTAATCATAGATCATGGAGTATTTGGAGTCAAAGAAGTTATGCAGTTGTTTGCTGAGCACTCCTACGGCAGCAGAGGATCCCTCGTTAGATGTTTCTTTTCTGACCAATTGTTGTCGTAATTGATCCAAATTCAAGATCATAATGTCTGTGAATGTTTGAACATCTTGACCGAAAAGTGTCATGAATGCACGTTCAAAACCCATTACGAATCCATTGCCCTCAAGCAGCATAGAAAGATGTGACTGAAGTGTATGAAAGCATTCAATGTGACATTCTCTTGCCAATTCAAGCAATTTGCATGACTGAGAAGACTCATTCCCTTGAAAGTCCGAGCATGATTGTCCACTAGAGTCAACATACGATACTGGTCCTTTCATTTGAAGATTACAAGGAGGAAATCACATGTGAAGAGATAACCGTAAGATATGCTAACCACAAGACCTAACCGCAGAAATCTAACCGCAATACACTTAACCAGAATACACTTAACCGCAATGAATTAATCACAATGAGTAATCTAACCGCAATACATTGAACCACAGTAGCAGAAATCTAACCGCAATGAGTTAATCGCAATACACTTAACCGGAGAGAACTATCCTCAGTGAACTAAACGCAGAGCATTTAACCGCAGAACCTAAACGCAAAAAGCAAGCTGCAGATGACTTAACCGCAGGATCTACTCGCAGAGACAAAAATCCAAAACTGTCACTTTCATTGCGTTTTGTTTGTATTCCCGAAATAGTAAACGCAGCAGGCTAACCGCAGATGTCAGAACTTAACCGCAACCAAGCAATGAAACAGTGGACTTAAACGCAACAAAGAAATCCGCCCATAATCAACTCCAAACTTCAAATAGCTTAATGATATGGTAACACAAACTAACCTACAATGTTCTACAAACACTAATGAACATAAAAGTACACCACAAACATGTATAACAACACTAGATAGATTAAACCAAGATGTTTTCCAAGAAAGTGACTCCAAACTCACAAAACCACTCAAAACATCATCAAATTTGATTCTACAAGGCCCTAAGATGAAACCTTGGCTCTTGATACCAATTGTAGAATACTAACTATATATGAAACATGTTTATCTTGTGATTAGTGAGACGTTGGAATTGAGGAGGAGGAGAGGGAAGAAAGAAAGAGAGGAACCTTGAGAGAAAAAGAGAAATATTAGATTGAGATTAAGTGGAAGGTCCAACCCTCTCCACATGTGGAGAGGGGTATTTATACTTACAACATAACGCCCACTCCCGGGCTGTGGATCAGGCATACAGTGGGTGAAGACCCGTCCTTCTTCCACGGTGTTACTTAAAATAAAACTAATTAACTAATAAATAAACTAACTACGAGCTAACTTAATGCTATTATAATCATTAGGTGACCGAGATTTTTACAGGAATATTTGTATTCCTAACATTGACCGAGGGTGGGGGATTGGGCTTGGGTAATATTTTGTTTTTTTGGGCTTTGGTTTAGTATTTTGAATTTGGATTGTTTTTTTGGGTAACATTTTAGCGAGTCAGACAATTTTTTTATCGAGTTAGCATCGGAAATTGGCGAGTTAGGAAATTGGCGAGTTAGGATTTTGGCGAGTAAGGAATTGTTTTGCGAATTAGAAAGTTTTGGCGAGTTAGCCAGTTAGCGAGTTTGCTAACAATCCTTATCGTTTATCAAGTAAGGTTTTTCATGTTTGCTACATAGACGAAACTCTACCGAAATTTCTCTAGGTTATCGAGTTAGAAGTTGCTTACTGAGTTACATGAAGCTATCGAGTTAGCTGAACAGTAAGGAGAAATTTGCGAGTTAGGGAATGGTTATCGAGTTAGCTGGTCAGTAAGGAGAGGTTACCGAGTTAGGAGATTTTAAGGAGAGGTTACGAAGAGTTTAGAGCAATTGAAAATTTGTTTTCATGATACAATTTTTCACAGTTTCTTCATCCCATTTTATAAAGGGACAAACACGAGGTTTCAAGAATATTGAAATTTATGATGAAGTTATTAATGGTTTGACTAATTAATGAATTGTAATAAAAAATAATGTTTCGATGACATCTCATGTTGTATGAGAAGTTTTTCATCAAATTATTGTAAGATATTTAAAATTATCATTCAAAATAATAATAATAATAATAATAATAATAGTAAAACTAAGACGATGCTATTTATTTTTAGAGGAAATTCTCAAAAAGGTACAAAAATCTTTGAGCATTTCCTGACTTGGTCACCAAATGATCCATTTTCTCATTTTGGTCATGCTCGACTGCTCAACTCCACTCAAATTTTGACTTGTGTCATTCCTTTGACTGCTCGACTCCACCCAAATTTTGACACGTGTCATTCCTTTTGTACTACTCCTAAGAAAAAGTACAAAAGGAATGACACATGTCAAATTTTGGGTAGAATCGAGCAGTCGAGCATGAACTAAATAGGAAAAGGGATCAATTGATGACCAAGTCATGAAATACTCAAATGCTTTTGTACCTTTTCGTAAATCTCCTCTTATTTTTAATGAGTCTCTTAAAATTAGATATTGCACATAATAAAATATGATTTGTGTATAGCGTCCTCAACTTTAAGTATGATTTATCTGTAATGCCCTTAACTTCGTCATCATTCTTTATCATATATACTACTTATAATACATATTAAACACTCTCTCTTATTAAATTTTTAAGATTTCCTAATATAGATTTTAAGTAAGTACACATATTAAAGCTTTATGTACAATTAATTTATGCATAATCATGTATATTAAACACATGCAATTAATATTGTTCTTAAATCACCCCTTTACTGAAAAATGCAACCATTTTATCACATAGTACAACCTAATCAAGCTATTAATCATCTATTGTTAAAATCAATAACTCAAACGCTTAAAACACCAGCAAAAAAACATAACTACGCAACTTAAAGGACCAGTATGTACAACTTAAAGAAACAACATGGCTAAAGCTACTCAAATATAAAATTTTAACAATGTATAAAGTTATTGTAACGAAAAATATAAAATTAAAAGACATTAATCGTCACAAATTTTGTTACAGGGTACCCGCCGCCGCATAACGCGGGTACCATGCTAGTATTAATTACACCCCTAATAACTTATTTATCAAACAAAGTATATCAATGAATGTAATTTTTAAGCTCTTTAATTTGATAATATTATTTAGTTTATTTATAAGATTTCCTTATTCTTATACATAAGATACGTCCAAAAGCGATATACAATACGACAATAAGGAAATCTTACAAAAAAACATGTACGTACTATATTTATAAGTTTATTTATAAGATTTCCTTATTTTTAGTCTTATTGTCATATTGTATAACTTACAAAACAAAAACAATAAAATTGCATATTACGAACGTGTTGCGACATATTACGATGTGTTACAAGTTACAACATATTACGATGTGTTACAAGTTACAACATATTACGATAGTATTAATTATTTTTTGTCTTCATGTACACTTTTCTTAATATCTTTTCATTTACTTAACACATATTAGTTTTCTTTAATGTATGCATAAAATTTCTCTCATAATATTCTTTTTCTCATTTTCTCGTGTTAATTTATTACGGTGAATTGGAAACGAATTCGCTACGAAATCTTTTAACCCTGTTTAGATCTTTTAAAACAACATGTGCGTACTTTATAAATTATTCCTGAAGGGTTTGCTTGTTGAATGACAAAAGATTTATGTAAGCACTCTCGAAAAGGGAGATGAAGTAAACTCGTGAAAGTATCTTGAAGTTTGGCAGCTTTCAATGAGCTTGAGAATAATTAACATGTTATTTGATCAAACTATCAAAGTCTAATATACCCATCATCTATTCTTAATATATATATAAAAGTCTTTTTTTTTTTTACCAATTTAAAAAGTGAAAGTTCACAAATTTAGGCTGTGTTTGGCAACAAGCGTTTTGGAGCAATAAGCGACTAGCGGTAAGCATTTGCTTGTTTGGCAACACCTCAACAAGCGTTTGAAACATGGCTAACTGCTCCAATCTTAAATGCTTCTTGAAAAAGCAGTAAGCGACAAACGAAAAGCAGTAAACATTTATTTGTTTTTGCACTTTATAATTTAGTTACAGCTACGTTACCAAACACGTTTTTAAACAAATAGCTACTGCTTACTGCTAACTGCTAACTGCCACTGCTTACTGCTTCTTGTTACTGCTACGTGTCGCCAAACATAGCCTAGTAGTTCGAGACATCAAGGTTGTTATAAACTGTTAAGCTGAAAACTTTAACATATAAACAAGTCAAGAACTGAACGTCGTCAAGAAAAGATTTAATTACATTATCGAAATAAGGTTTTTGTTTACTTTTTATGAAGTATCTTTTTTGACCATTTCTCACATATTAAAAATAAATATTTTTAAGAACGGAACTACGTATTTGAATGAAAACCACATAGCTTCTATTAAAGTTTTCATAATATTATCTGAGTTAATTATGCCTTCACTTTTATACGATGTAAGTTGTAACTACTTTCTTTTCAGCATATTAACTTGCTTTTAACTTTTATCACACAATTTGAAAAGAAAAATGTATAATAAATAGAAGTTTTCAAAACTTGCGAGTCTTCTTAAAAACTTGAGATCGTTAAGTTCAATTTTTAATCATCTGTGCACAAAAAAAGGAAATGTTTATCTTAAAAACTTTTGAACGACGAAAACAATAAAGTTGTTGACATACGTATTGCCAATTACTACTAATGAATTTACTAATTGTGTATTAAGAAAGGTTAATTTTGAGGGTGTTTGACTTAGCTTGTTTATCCACCTTATGAGCTCCCTTTGATTTTGGAAAAGTCAATAGGCTTATTCTTTGGAGCTTACCAACATCACCTTATTGGCTTAAGCCAATATGATAACGTAAATAAGCTCTAAAATATGAGCTTATTGACTTTTTATGTAATCAAATAAGTCAGTAAGTCGGATAAATAAGGTAAACTAAACACTCCCTTTATAAAGAAAGGTAGCACCTAGCTTATCATTAAAGTTTTCAGTATATTATTTAAGCTGCTTTTGCCTTTTGTGAAAAACTAGAAGGGGGGGTTGAATAGTTTTACGTCTTTTTAATTTATACAAAAACTTGGTTTCAATAAATTAATTCGAGTTTATTCAATTGTTTGTTTAAAAAGCCTTTGATTAGAGTTAAGGATAAAAACAACTATATGATATATTATATGTGTGTCCTTTTAGGTTTGTTATGAAAAACTTTGTTTTTGAAAACTTAGTTTGGTTTTAAAACCTCGTTTACTCTTAAAACTTTGATTCGATCTTATGTGAACTCAAGTCTTGAACAATATGAACAACTATATCAAGGTATGACAAATAATAATAATGTAAGCTAAGTATGTAAATCAACACATGCATAATATAAACAATTATAGCTATACGAGATGTAAATAAGTAAACTAATAATAAGTTAGAGATGGAAAGATCTAACCGCGAGACAAAGGATTTATAGTGGTTCGGCTACAAGGACACCTTCCTTGCCCTACTCCACTCCCCGAGTCACCTACTCAAGAGTTTTCTTCACTATGTCAACAAGCTCCCTTATGGCGGAGAAAACCTTACACAACTTTTGCTTCACTAATTAACGACACTAAGCTAAATGTCGGGTTCTAATTGTAGCTAGAACCAATCTCACAACACACCACAACTTCTTCACTACTTCTTCACAACTTCTTCACTACACAACTTCTTCACTACTTAGCTCTAGATCTTCACCCCACTACTTCTTCTTCACAACACTACTCCTACTTCACAACTTCTATTCACAACTATCACACCTAAATCTACTCTTTACAAATAATATATACAACTACAAAACTATATTCACAAATCTATAATATTTCTTAAACTTGAGGTTGAAGGAGTATTCTTCTCTTGCACTTTGGATGAGGTAGGATGAGGAAGGATTAAATCACTTGAAACAAGGGTTAATAATCTTTGATCAAAGGGTTTAGAAGAATGTTTAGAAAGGATTGGATCTGAAAATTTTTGTGCAAAAGGTCGTGAAAATACCAGGTTTGAGGTGGTATTTATAGGGAAAAATTTCTGACAAAATCTGACAGGGGAGTGTGGCCGGCCCCCTTAAAATTAAGGGAGCCGCCCGTTATAATTAAGGGGGCCGCCCAGACGAAACCTGCAGATTTCTTGTCTTTTTCTGGGAAAAGTTTATTTGGTGAAAAACGAACTGATTTTGGTTAAAAATTTGAATTCATATATTTATTATGAATTAAACATTTTCCTTTAATTACCAAAAGTGTTTTTCTAAATATATAAAATGTTTATACCATTTTATATAATTTCTATTTATTAAATAAACCTTCCTTTGATCATAAAATGTATTAGGCAATTGTTTATTCATACCTTAAGTGATTTAGTTAGATGTAATGATATTTTGTCACTAAATACTTGTTTACGTAATGATTTTATGTTTAATGATTTTACATTTTGTGATCGTCAAAACGTAGAGATATTGAAAAATATTAATAACGTTTTTATGCATTATTTATATCAACAATCTCTCCCTTTTTGATGATTACAAAATCTAAACTCATTAAATCAAAAATTATTATTTATGCAAGTATTTAGTGAGTTTATATCACTTTTTCCCCTTTTTGTGAGCATCAAAAAGGTTATCCCGATGATGTATGAGCTCCCCCTTGACGTGTACTCCCCCTCATTTTGAGGTCATAAAAAAAATCGAGATATGGAATTCTTGCAAAAATATTTAGAGCACAAGCAATATATATATATATATATATATATATATATATATATATAGGATCCGGTTCCATTGAGAAGGTTTTTATTTTGAGAAGATTGAGAAATCTTCGTTTGAGCAAACTGATTCATGTTTTTTATTTGATTCACAAGTAAACATCATTTTATGGTGAATCGAATCTATAAATCACAAATTTGATTCACAAATCAAAGTTAAAATCGAGTTATGATGATGATTCATTAAATTTGTACAGATGATTCAGTATTCTACATATATCGCAAAATCGAGAGATTTTTAACATTGATTCAAATTTTTTTTTACACATTTTGAATTTTAATCACATTAAAATGAGTTTTATGCTTGAAAAACATGAATCAAAGTTAAAAATCTATCGTTTTTGAAAACCTTCTCAATCTTCTCAAAATAAAAACCTTCTCAATCGATCCAGATTCTATATATATATATATATATATATATATATATATATATATATATATATATATATATATGCTTTTCTAGCAAATTACACTAGATAATACTAAGTTGCCAACTTGAGGTCTCTTGGACTTGCTTGGAACACAAAAGGTTTGAGGAGATTTTATTTGAAGATGGGAATCATGGTAGTTGAATTTATTGGAGATAGATTTTTGTTGGAATGGTGTTTGGAGAGTTTGGTGGTTGTTGATGGGAAGCATGGTAGTAGGCTTCAATTAAGCTCCATGGGATAGGATTGAAGTTTGGTAGGTTGGTTGGTGATGAGGAGAAGTGTGCATTAAGGGATGTTATGGGTGATAATGAAAGGGTGATGTCTAAGGATGCATTTTCAATGGTGAGTTGTGGGTTTGGATCGGTTGATGAATTGTAGGTGTCTTGAGTGATTGATGGGTTTGAGTTTTTCCTAGTGAGGAGGTATTCAATCAAAGTGAGGTGTTCTTCCAAGAGAATGGTTTGTTTTTGGAGATAAATGTGACAAGGACAATAGTGGGTATGATGCTCAACTTGCTTTAAGTGGAGTGAGTGAGGGAGACAATTTGAGTAGGGTGATAAAGGTGGTTGGTCCAAGTTGCATAGAACAAGATGCATGACAAGAAGATCACTTAGCTCATGAGCTTCTTTGAGCTCTTCAACGAACTTTCATTGTTCGGAGGAAGGTGATGATGGAGGTGTTGGGTTATGCTTAGGGATGGATGATTGGATATGCAACATGGGAATATCATGTGTGTTGTTAGGAAGTGGTGGTGATACTTTTGGTGGTTGAGACATTTGTGAGTTTAGGTAGTCATTGATGGATGAGGATGATGGTATTGAAGAAGAGGATGTTCTACGAGTAGAGGGTGTTTTGGATGGTGCATTTGGTGCATTAAGAGATGAGCATTGAAGTTGAGGTGATGGGGTTGTGTTTTCATCTTTGGTTAAGTCAATGAAGAGTTGTTTAGGAGTGATGATGAGGATCTTTTGTTTCTTTGATGTTTTGGAAATGGAAGTTTTTGGTGAATCCATGGTGGATTATGGTGAAGTGTGTTGGAGGTGAAGGGTGAGATGAAGGTGTACTTGGGTGATTTGATGGATGGTTGGTTATTATGATGTGGTTTGTGAAAGGGTTCATTTGAGTAAACATGAGGTTTGTGTATCATGAAGTATGTTTTGACCTTCATGGGTTAAGTTGTAGTGGTGATGACACACTTTGTAGAGTGTAGGGAATGGTTTTATGGTTGAATCTTTTTGTGAGGATGACTAGATGGAGTTATTGGTGAGGATGGAAGATGAGTATCAAGTGGTGTGATTGGTGAGAGTGAAATAGCGATGTTCACGGAAGGGATGCCTTGGTTTTTCATTTCACTTTGGTGGTTTGAGTGTGTAAAGGTTATGAGGTTTGAGTGTAAGGTAGAAGGGTATGGGTGAGTAAAGGTCATGAGGTTTGAGTGTGTAAAGATTATGAGGTTTGGTTTTGGGCAAGTCCAACTCTTTAGGCAACTATGCATGTATTATATTAATGGAATATGCATGAAAAGTATATAGGCAAATAAACATGTAATATAATTACAACTAAGCATGCATGCAAACTTAATAAAGTAATAGATCAAGTGATTAAGGCATTCTACCTAACATGAATAACTTAGTGCAAGGGCAAAAGCAACTAATGAGTGAGACACTAGTGATGGAACAAATGTGATAGTGTAATTCTTGATTTTGTTCTAGTGTATGCCTATATGAAACAAATACGAAGTTAAGATCGTTTTGACTCTTATAAAAGAAAAACAAATTTTCCTAAGAAACGATCCTTGATCTCCTTGATTTAGCTTTGCTCACTTCTAAGTGTCATGTATATGTATATATTGGATTATAAATATAGACAACGAGAGTGAGACTATTGTGCATGATTTGAGTAAAAAGAATGTTTTTATCATTATTCAACAATGAGTTTTCCTAAACGTAAGAATAATTTCAAAATGAATTGAGGTTTTCTTTGAGAATATATTTATGCAAAACAAAATATCTCAATTCTTGATTTTGTGCAAAATAGAATCCTAGACTCAGATTTGAGAAGAAAGAAAACTTAAAATTTTATGCTCAGATGGTCGGCCCCCTTAAAGTGAGGCCGGTCCCCTTAATTTTAAGGGGGCCGCCCTTATAAATTAAGGGGTCCGCCCATCTGACAAAGAAAATTTTTCAGAACTTTGATTTTTCAGAAGATGTTAAGTATTCCAAGAATTTAATCAATTTGCTCCATCATTACTAATCCTAAACGTAAGTGGTTAAGTAAATCAAGCTTAAGAGGCTTAGTGACTATATCGGCAATGTTACCTTCCAAAGCTACCTTCTCTATTGTTATATTTTCTTTTTGTATAATGTCCCTAAGAAAGTGATGACGTATTTCTATATGTTTAGTCCTAGAGTGTTCAACATGATTCTTACTTAAATCTATAGCACCTTTGTTATTGCACATAATAGGAATATTTTCTAACCTAATGCCATAGTCTTCGAGAGCTTGTTTCATCCATAGTTTTCTTACGCGAGGGATCTAGTCGTACTTCTATATTAACGATTAATCCACTTAACTCATTTCACTTCATCACCATGAGTTTTCTACTAGTGGACATAGAAGATTTCCATTTTTTATGTTGTTCGACAACGAACAATTTTAATATAAATCCTAGGAAAGCCAACTAAGAGGGGTTCATAATATGTGAGCAAGTAAGTATTACTAGCTATATAACTAAGCATTATTCTAACTAGTTATTAATCTAAGAATATAAATTTTAACGATAAATTTAAAAGAAATGCGTACCTTTTAGTCTTCAATAAATTTTCTTCAAAAAATTTCAAGTAGCCATGTTGACTTATAGAAGCCATTTGTAGATGAGATTCCAATAGTTTCGAAAAGTGACAACTTAGCCACTTGGTTCCCATGGTCTCATTGGTCCAAAGTTATTTGAACCAAACATTGTTTGCAATTGACTATGATGCATGTCTGGTGGAAGTATTCCCCATGGGTTAAAGCTTGGTTGATGTGGATAATTCCACATTGGGTGACTATTATTAGAAAAGTTTTGTCTACCTTGATTTCTCCTATGTAGAGGGGGTTTATACCGAGGATGAGGATTATTTGGTCTATTTGGAGGTGGAGTTTTAGATCTTAATTTTAGCTTAGAAAATCCGATTTTGGCTTTTAATGATGGTTTATAAAAACTTTTTATTTCCTCATCACTCGCAATAGGTATTTTTCTATCTTTTATAGGTATATACTTAGGTTTTGAGTCTAATGGTTTTTGCTTACTAGATTCACATTCAAACTTTTCATTTTTATTTTCACTAGTTGAAACATTAGTTAAGTTGAATCCTAGACCAATTTTATCTCCCAAAGTTTCTTGAACACTTATTATGTTCTTAAGTGAGTTACTACTATTTTTAAACTTATCAAGTTTGAAAATTTCATCTTTAAGTTTTTCGTTTTCATTTTTGACCTCTAAACATGTTTTACATTCTATAAAAACTCCTTTTTCTTTTTCCAAATGTTTTAGTTTAATTTTTAATTCGAGTACTTCATTTTCTAATCGATTATTAATATGTTTTAGTGACTTATTTTTAGCTATGACCTTTTGACCTAATTTACACAATCTACTATATTCGTTATCTAAGTCATTTTCATCTAAAGATAAATGTTCATCACTATAGTATTCGGTTTTAGAACGTACCTCATCGGATGCCTTTGCCATAAGACACTTTTCATTATTTGTTGTCTCTTTTTCATCATTATCACTATCGCTCCATGCTCCTCCTACAAAGGCCTTGTGGTTTTGACTTCTTGACAATTTCGGACATTCTCCAATAAGATGATTTGGATCTCCACACTTAAAACACTTTCTTTCATTATATGGTTGCCTAACGTATCTTCCTCGTCTTTTGAAGAATTTCTTGAAGTCTCGTACGGCTATAGCATACTCTTCATCGTCACTTTTGGAGGTTGAGCATTCTTCGTCACTAGAGTCCTTTTTAGCCTTCAACGCAATTAATTTGCTTTGCTCCCTTTTTCCTTTGACCATCTCGGAGTCTTTCTTTATTATTTCTTCGTGGACCTTTAAGTTGCCGATCAATTCGTCAAGTTGTACAGTTGACAAATTCTTTGATTCTTCAATCGCCGTAACTTTAGCTCGCCATTTTGGATGAAGAGCTCTAAGAAATTTCCTAACAAAATTTTTACTAGAAAAATTCTCATCAAGTGCTTTTAAACTTGTGATGATAGTGTTAAACCTAGCAAAAGCATTATCAATTGATTCCTCTTCCGGAATCGTAAATTGTTCATATTGTTGAACAAGAAGATCTATTTTATTATCTTTGACTTGACTATTACCTTGGTGAGTAATTAGTAAAGAATCCCAAATTTCTTTTGCGGTTTTACACATAAAAATTCTTTCATATTCTTTGCGTGGTAACACATTATAAATAACCATTTTAGCCTCATTATATTTTGCTAGTTTCTTTTTCAAATCATCATTTTGTTTTTCAAAAGATACTATTTCATCCTTTTTAGTTTCAAAATTATATTAAATAGGGGGAAATCACCAAAGGTAATGACATGCCAAAGATCAAGATCTTTTTATTTCACATAAGTTTCGAATCTATTTTTCCAATAAAGAAAACCATCACTTTCAAATAGTGGTGGTCTTTGTATAGATTGCCCTTCTAAATATTTTTTCGATTCTATAGATCGATTCAAGTTTTAAAATACAATATATTTTAAAAATCTTGTTTGACGTGGCTCTTGATACCAATTGTGGAAAACTAGAAAGGGGGGTTGAATAGTTTTACGTCTTTTTAATTTACACAAAAACTTGGTTTCAATAAATTAATTCGAGTTTATTCAATTGTTTGTTTGAAAAGCCTTTGATTAGAGTTAAGGATAAAAACAACTATATGATATATTATATGTGTGTCCATTTAGGTTTGTTATGAAAAACTTTGTTTTCGAAAACTTAGTTTGGTTTTAAAACCTCATTTACTCTTAAAACTTTGATTCGATCTTATGTGAACTCAAGTCTTGAACAATATGAACAACTATATCAAGGTATGACAAATAATAATAATGTAAGCTAAGTATGTAAATCAACACATGCATAATATAAACAATTATAGCTATACGAGATGTAAATAAGTAAACTAATAATAAGTTAGAGATGGAAAGATCTAACCGCGAGACAAAGGATTTATAGTGGTTCGGCTACAAGGACACCTTCTTTGCCCTACTCCACTCCCCGAGTCACCTACTCGAGAGTTTTCTTCACTATGTAAACAAGCTCCCTTATGGTGGAGAAAACCTTACACAACTTTTGCTTACACCAATTAACGACACTAAGCTAAATGTCAGGTTCTAATTGTAGCTAGAACCAATCTCACAACACACCACAACTTCTTCACTGCTTCTTCACAACTTCTTCACTACACAACTTCTTCACTACTTAGCTCTAGATCTTCACACCACTACTTCTTCTTTACAACACTACTCCTACTTTACAACTTCTATTCACAACTATCACACCTAAATCTACTCTTTACAAATAATATATACAACTACAAAACTATATTCACAAATCTACAATACTTCTTAAACTTGAGGTCGAAGGAGTATTCTTCTCTTTCACTTTGGATGAGGTAGGATGAGGTAGGATTAAATCACTTGAAACAAGGATTAATAATCTTATGATCAGAGGGTTTAGAAGGATGTTTAGAGAGGATTGGATCTGAAATTTTTTGTGCAAAAGGTCGTGAAAATACCAGGTTTGAGGTGGTATTTATAAGGAAAAATTTCTGACAAAATCTGAAAGGGGAGCGTGGCCGGCCCCTTTAATTGTGTGTCGGCCCCCTTAAAATTAAGGGGGCCGCCCGTTATAATTAAGGGGGCCGCCCAGACGAAACCTGCAGATTTCTTGTCTTTTTCTGGGGAAAGTTTATTTGGTGAAAAACTAACTGATTTTGGTTAAAAATTTGAATTCATATATTTATTATGAATTAAACATTTTCTTTTAATTACCAAAAGTGTTTTTATAAATATATAAAATGTTTATACCATTTTATATAATTTGTATTTATTAAATAAACCTTCCTTTGATCATAAAATGTATTAGGCAATTGTTTATTCATACCTTAAGTGATTTAGTTGGATGTAATGATATTTTGTAACTAAATACTTGTTTACGTAATGATTTTATGTTTAATGATTTTACATTTTGTGATCGTCAAAACGTAGAGATATTGAAAAATATTAATAACGTTTTTACGCATTATTTATATCAACACCTTTCTATGATGTAACTACCTTCATGTATTTTTTAGCATATTAACTTGCACACACACACAGAGAGAGAGAGAGATATGGTGTGGCAATTAGAAGTTTTCAAGACTTATGCTTCTTTTGACGTCTAGTTTGAGATAGTAATCTTCAATCCTTCATCATCTCTACACAAAACATGACACATTTATTTTAGAAAATTTTGAACGACAACAACAATAGAGATGTTAAGATATGTATTGCCACTTAACAATTGCAAGTAACAAACTTATTAACCTTTAATTATTTACTAATCCCGTGATTATAGTAAAGGTAATCTTATTATTATTATTATTATTATTATTATTATTTTTATCAATATAGTAAAGGTAAACTAAGTGTTTTGAAAATCACACTAAACCAGCTGGTTCAACCGGGAAAAGCCGAAAACCCAAAATATCCGATTCGCTTGCCAGTTCCGTTTTGTAAACACTGGGTAAACTTTATAAAGTCAAAACGATGGTCAAAGAAACTAAAAGGAAAGACAACACATTATCCAAAACTTAAAAAAAAATGATATGAAAGGGCAAAATCATAACTGACCACAAAAAAGAAGAGAAAAAAGTACTCAATTTATAATAATAATAATAATAATAATAATAATAATAATAATAATAATAATAATAATAATAATAATAATAATAATAATAATAATAATAAATGGGTTTTTCTAACTTGTACCCTAATAATAGTAATAAAGATGTACGTATTCCTGAAGGGTTTGTGTAAGCTCTTCAGCTTCGTGGGGTTTTCAACATCAATCTTTTGTTAGTTTCTTAGTAGGGAACTTGACTACTTAATCATAATAAACGTGTTTTACATACATATATAAAAGTCTATTTTTTGATTGAACTATCGAAGTCTAATATGCCCATCATCTATTCTTAGTTTTACATATATATAAAAGTCTATTTTTTGACCAATTTATAAAGGGAAAGTTCACAAATTTATCACTTGGAGACTTCAAAATGTAAAAGTAAAAATTTTCAAATGTAAACAAGCCAGATAAATAAATGTGATAAGAGAGACAATTTATTTAAATTGTCGCATTGAGTTCTTTTGCTACCTTTTATGGAGTATTTTACGACTTACGAGTCTTCTAACGTCTAATTTGAGATCATTAACTTCAATTCTTCATCATTTATCATAAAACTTCATGTTTTTGTTGAACCTATTAACTTGTTTTTGATATTTATCATACAACTTGAAGATAAGAATTCCATGAGAAACAAAAGAATGTCTAATAACTAGAAGTTTTCAAGACTTATGAGTCTTCTGACGTCTAATTTGATATTGTTAACTTTAATTCTTCACCATTTCTACACAAAAAACAGGACATTTTAATTATTCAAATTCAAACTTTTGAACGACAAAAACAATAAAGATGTTAACTTACTTAATAACCTTTAGTTATTTACTACTAATGAATTTACTAATCGTGTATTAACAAGGGTAAACTTTGAGGATATTTGGTTTACTTTATTTATCTGCCTTATGAGCTTATTTGATTTTGTAAAAGCCGATAAGCTCATTCTTTAGAGCTTACCAACATCACCATATCGGCTTAAGCCGATATGCTAAAGTAAACAAGCTCAAAACTATGAGCTTATCGAGTTTTTACAAAATAAATTAAGCCCACAAGATGGTTAAATAAGCTAAACCAAACACCCCCAAACTTTACCTTTGTTAATACACGATTAGTAAATTCATTAGTAGTAAATAAGTAAAGGTTATTAAGTATGTTAATTGCAATTGTTTAACTGAGCTGATTGACATTTTCTGTAATGAAATAAGCCCGTAAAATAGATAAATAAAGTAAACCAAACACCCTCTTTATTATAAAGTCAAAGAAAGGCAGACATTATCCAAAACTAAAAAGAAAAATAAATAAAAAGTGCAAACTCATAACCGACCACAAAAAAGAGGGTGTTTACATTTAAAACCCTAAACTATTATTATATTATCATAATTAAACCCTAAAACCATATCAATAATTTACTTAATTATTAACTTAATATTTATGTAAATCTTGCCAAATAAGTAAAACTACTAAATAAGAAAACTTCCTAATTATGAAGACTTACTAATTCTGGAAACCTGCTAAATTGAAAAGTTACTAAAAATGGAAAGTTGACTAAAAGGAGGAATTTGATTTAAGATAAAGTTATTAGTAATAAATGATTATAATTCAGGTAGATAAATTGAAGAAGAAGTGAACTCTTTCCCTTTGTGATTCTTTCCTTTTGGTCTCATTGCATTGCTAAGGTACGGATATTCTGAACTTACTTTAAGGTTTTCTTTGTGATTTCAACCTCTGATATGAACCTCTGATATGAACCTTTGATATGAACTTTCTGTTTTGAACCTTTGCTATGATAAACATTGCTATTTAAACCTTCTGTTATGACAACTATGTTTTGAACCTTTAATTATGAACCTTTTGTTACCTGAGCTTCACTAGGCATGGGGGTTCAATGTCCGTGTCAGGGATGCACCTCTTACATGACTCTAGGGCAGTAGAGTGATGTTCTGCCACGTCCCTTCTGTTATATATGAATGTGCACTATGGTGATGGGTTATTTTCAGGGGCGTATGGATGCATCCTAGATCAGTTTCTGTAAAGTTATGATATGATATTTGTCTGATGAATGTGGCTGTGTGTGCAATACACGTCCTTCACATTTCTGGGAGCTAGCTACTCCATTTATCTGATGAGGACACCCATCATATTGTCTGATTATCTGAGAGGTCTCCCCTTTATATGATTATGAAGATATGTAATTATGATATGATTATGATATGTTTCTGAGCTCATGGTATTTCTAATTCTGTTTATACAAGTAATTGTATAAATTCTTTACCTAACATATACACCACATTTACCAAATATTCGTTATGCCTAAATTATGTTTCCCAAATTATAACACTTATACTTCAGCATTTATATTTCATTTCATTTTGTTATATATCTGTTCACTGGGCTTTTTAAGCTCAGCCGTATTTCTTTTCACCACGGCAGGTATTCAAGATAGCTTTCTGGGATTGAGAGTAGAGCTGAGTTGAAGATTTTGACCATAGTCATTTAGAGTAAGTTATTTATGTAAGACTTCCGCTTTTGGTCTGTTCTGTTTGTTCTGATGTAACACCATATTATTGTGACTAGGTGAGATCTATGCAAAACAAATATTACTTAAAAAACAAATAAGCCAATCTCAACCATCCATTCACATTTCATCTAATGGCTAAAATCAAATCAAAAAATAACAAAGGGGGGGGGGGGGGGGGGGGGGGGGAATTGACATTTTAGCTTATTTATATAAAAACCCACTTTCCACCTTTGTTTAAAAATAACATATCTTGCAAACGGTAAATCTTCAACCTACGAAAAAAATACCATCGCGACGAGAAAAAAATTATCTTTCTATAGATATGCATTGTTATATACTTTCGACGAACTTTTTTTTCAAAATTCCGCCCAGAAAAATCCCACGGGATTCGTAAAAAATCCCATAGGATTCATAAAAAGACGATTTTTTTTCAAAATTTCCGTCCAGAAAAATCTCACGGGATTCGTAAAAATCCCATGGGATTCGTAAAAAGACGATTTTTTTTTCAAAATTTCCGTCCAGAAAAATCTCACGGATTCGTAAAGAAATCCCACAAGATTCGTAAAAAGATGATTTTTTTTTTTCAAAATTTCCATCCCTAAAAATCCCATGGGATTCGTAAAAAGACGATTTTTTTTTCAAAATTTCCGTCCAGAAAAATCCCACGGGATTCGTAAAGAAATCCTACAGGGGATTCGTAAAAAGACGATAAATCACGAAGGATTCAGTATGAATCCCATGGGAGTCTTTGGTGCATCCCATGGGATTCATTGTGAATCCCATGGGATTCTTTGGTGTAATGAATCCCATGGGATTCTATATAAAATAATAAGGGATTCATTGTGAATCCCATGGGATTCATTGTGAATCCCATGGGATTCTTTGGTGCATCCCATGGGATTCATTGTGAATCCCATGGGATTCTGTATGAAATCACGGGATTCATTGTGAATCCCATGGGATTTTGTATGAAATCACAAGGGATTCATTGTGAATCCCATGGGATTCTGTATGAAATCACAAGGGATTCATTGTGTATCCCATGAGATTCAGTATGAATCTCAAGGGATTCATTGTGAATCCCATAGGATTCTTTGGTGCATCACATGAGATTTTTTTAGTATTTTAGTATATGACAATTGCAAGTGTGCACACTGATCTCTGTTTTACTTTTCATGGTGTCAAACAAATATATGTGCCAACCATCACTATTCACCACCTCGTTTATTTTTTTTAGCAAGACCTCGTCTATTTGAAATATTTAAATTTAACATTTCTTATATAACTTTAAAAATCAGTAAATCACTTGAATATATAATGTTTGTTACTTATATTCTGTTTGATCCCTTGGGTGATTTGTATAAATCCCATGAGATTATGTATAATCCCATGGGATTCTGTATAAATCCCATGAGATTCTATATGAATCCCAAAGGATTCGTCAAAGAATCACATAGGATTTAAGTTAAAGAAAACTAGAACCAAATATCAAATATTAGTAACACATTGCCTTGATTAAAAAAAAAAAAAAAAAAAAAAAAAAAAAGTTATTTCATGTATAAACCTACCACCTGCGCATCCAAATAAAGCTACCACCTACGCATCACTAATTTTTGCATCCACATAATCATATCATCATACCTTATCCACATCAACCATTATTTTACATCAAAATTT
Organism: Artemisia argyi; assembly: GCA_030686995.1. Classification (NCBI taxonomy): domain Eukaryota; kingdom Viridiplantae; phylum Streptophyta; class Magnoliopsida; order Asterales; family Asteraceae; genus Artemisia; species Artemisia argyi. The sequence continues at coordinate 21,256,291 of CM060701.1, read as the reverse complement.
TCATACATCTTAAATCATCTCATCTAATTCACAGCAATAGCCAACAAACATGATGCCATAATCATATCATCACATCCAACAAACATGACGCCATTATCATTTCGTAGCAGCTAACAAACATGACGCCATAATGAATTATAGACCAAGAAAAACTTTAGATCTTGAGTTTTGATGCCAAACAACAGACCTCTGTCGTGTCGTGACGTGACGGTTAGATCTAATCATAAAAATGTGGCAGCCGGTGATTCGTTGTTTTCACTTTGTAGGACGACGTGTTTGGTTGTTGGTGGTGTTGTGGTGAGTCGTGGTGGTGACGTTGAGTTTTCATCAATGTTAACTTCCACTGTGATGAGTAAATTATTGAGAGAGAAAGAGATGGTTGTCTTTTAGATAGTTCTAAGTCATATCGTATGTCGATTAAATATAAGTGAATTAGCAGTTAAATTGAGATATGAATTTGGTAGTTAGGGTTTGAGAGATCAATTGGCGGAAAGATTATTGAGAGAGAAAGAGAAGAATTGAAAGAGATGAGTAAATGAGACATCTGATAGGAGAGTATATGAAGATACAGTGAAAGTACGTAATTGCTCCTACATGTAATCTAAAATGAAAATAAGTTTTAATCTCAGCCGTCGGATGATGAAACAATGAAAGGCCAGGATCGCGTGGATTGATCTTTAGATAAAAGTTGTTCCGTATAGAACTTTTCTCTTATTGTGACATCTTTACCCTTGTTGGGTTAGGGTGTTACATATATAGTGCTAAGTTCCACTTTAGCCCTTCTAGTTTGATAAACCTGCTAAACAAAGATAAAACACCAAACTATCAGAAATAAGTACAAGTTTAACCCTTGTACTTATAAGACCATGAGAATGACATAACACCAAGCTATCCAACAGAAGGAAAACAAAATAGTTGTTATGGTTCGAGTATAATTTGCATGAAGAGATATTGTGTTGATATAGTGGAATTATAGGTACCTTTTGAACAGATATGAGAATTGCTAAGCAAACGATTTCTTCATGCCAATATTTTCATAATAATGATAATAACACACATAAATCAAAATACCTTTTCATGGTTAAATACAATCTAAGTAGATGACCAAACTAAATTAATACTTTCATTTAATATCATGCTGAATTATATATCAAACTTGTTACATGCTTCTTATGGCCAAGGCTTTTCCAATCGCCAACTTCCACTAGGCCATGTCTTATTTTCCGGACCCATATAGAATCCATCAGGTCTTATTAACCAATAACAATGTTTAGTGCGATATACTGCCTCTGTATCGCAATGTTTATAAACATGAGTATCAAAGACATTGAAAGAGATATATTTTGAACCCCACCAAAACTCTCCACGAAAACGTGTCCAACGTGGAGCACAGAAAGACCAATCGCGACTTCCACCCAAAGGAAGGGTGCGATTTCCGAGATCATCATCTTTTGAGTTCACATGTACTACAATATCTTCAGGGATATCATTGATGATGTACATATGAAATCTAAAAACAAGAAAACAATTAGGATCTACACTTGAACTTACGACCGTACAGGGAATTTGACATGTTTCCAGGGCAAAGAAAAGAAAGACTAAGACGTTACGCATTGAAATATTTTTATAAGAACGAAGATTTTAGAGTAATTGATTTTTTTTCATGATATCATTTTTCACAGTTTATTCATCCCATTTTATAAGGGATAAACATGAGGTTTCAAGCATATTGAAATTTATGATGAAGTTATTAATGGTTTCACTAATTAATGAATTGTAATAAGAAATAATATTTCAATGATATCTCATGTTGTATAATGATATCTCATGTTGTATTAATGTAATAGGTCTAAAGTCTTTCACCATATTAGCATTATGAGTTTTGGGAATTAAAACGATGAAAGAAGAGTTGCTACCTTTAGGGAAGGTCCCATGTTGGAAAAAATATAAAACGGCTTGCATTACGTCTTTCTCCAAGAAATTCCAATATCGACGAAAGAATCCAAATGTGAATCCGTCTGGGCGAGATATGTATTGCCAATTACTACTAATGAATTTATTAATCGTGTATTAACAAAGGTAAATTTTTGGGGTGTTTGGCTTAGCTTGTTTATCCACCTTATGAGCTAATTTGATTTTGGAAAAGCCGATATGCTAAAGTAAATAAGCTCTAAAATATGAGCTTATTGACTTTTTCTATAATCAAATAAGTCTGTAAGCCAAATAAATAAGATAAACCAAACACCCTTTTTTATAAAGAAATGTTATCAAATAACTACCTTCATGTTTTTTTAGCATATTAACTTGTTTTTTATTTTTGTCACACAACTTGAGAGAAAAATATCATAAGAAACAAAAAAATGTGTAGCAAAGAAGTTTTCAAGACTTATGGGTCTTTTTGATTTTGACGTCTAGTTTAAAATCGTTAACTTCAATCCTTTTGTCATCTCTATACAAAACATGCCACATTTATTTTTGAAACTTTTGAACGACGACAACAATAAAGGTGTTAAGATATGTATTGCCAACTCAACAATTATAATTAACATACTTATTAACCCTTAATTATTTACTAATCATGTAGTACTAAAGGTAAACTCAATGTTTTGAAAATCCGACTCAACCAGCTGATTCAACGGGGAAGAAGACTCGAGCCGGTTTGGCCAGATCCCTGGTTCAACGGGGAAAAACTGAAAACCCAAAAAATCCGATTCTCTTGCCAGTTCCGTTTTGTAAACACTGGGTAACCTTTATAAAGTCAAAACGATGGTCAAAGAAACTAGAAGGAAAGGCAGCACATTATCCAAAACATAAAAAAAATGATGAAAAGAAGAGAAAAAAATAATGAACATTTTTTGTAAAAAAAAAGAAAGAAAAAAAGAAAAAGAAAAAAGCATATACGTACTTTATGAAGTAAAATATTCATGAGGGGTTTGCTTGATGGCCAAAAGTTCTTTATAGATCCAACTTTTACCATAGAACCCATCAAGCAATTTTAGCCACTCATTTTTTTATCAAAATAAAAAAATTAACTTTCACCATTTTTTTAAAACTTAAATATTTCGCAAACCGTAAATCGTCAAACTACAAAAAAATACCATCGTGACGAGAATTAAATTATCTTTCTATAAACATGCATTGTTATATACTTTTGACGAATTTTTTTTTCGATGAACTTTTTTTTTTCGCCCAGAAAAATCATATATGATTCGTAAAAATCATATATGATTCGATTTTAACAAATCATATATGATTCGTAAGAATCGAATCATATATGATTTTTACGAATCATATATGATTTTTACGAATCATATATGATTCTTTCTGGGCGAAAATTAAAAAAAAAAAAAAAGTTCGTCGAAAGTATATAACAATTCATATCTATAGAAAGATGATTTAATTCTCGTCGCGATGATATTTTTTTTGTAGCTTGAAGATTTACCGTTTACAAGATATGTTGTTTTGAAAAAAAAGTTGGAAAATATAAATGGGTGGCTATGATTGGTTGATAGTTTCTATGACATGTATGAGTTTTTCATGGATCTCAACTCCCGCTTGATGAATGACAAAAGATTTATGTAAGCATTTCATGCATCGAGGGGTTTTCAACATCACTAAGTAATTTGTTAGTTTGTTTATAGGGAACTTGACTACTTTAAGCATAATAAACGTGTTATTTGATTGAACTACAAAGTTTATCATTTGGAGATTTCAAGTTTCTCATAAAATGTAAAAGTAAAAATTTTCGTATTTAAACAAGCCAATAACTAAATGGGATAAGAGAGAAAATGCGCATTGAATGAGTCTTCTAACGTCTAATTTGGGATCATTATTAACCTCAATTCTTCTATCATTTATCATACAACTTCATGTTTTTGTTGAACCTATTAACTCATTTTTGATACTAGCAGGGTACCCGCGCAATGCGGCGGCGGGTACCCTGTGACTATATTATGGCGAGCAAATGTTATTTGGTTACACGTTTTTTCTAACAATAATTGTACAAATAAATGATAATTAAATTAAAATAAGTTTAAGCTTTACAATGCAAACTATATTTGCTTCAAACCGTCTCAAAGACATGAGTAAGCACGGTTTCTAATTTCTTTTTGTTGAAAGGTGGCTTCAAGATCTTGGAAAAGAGGTGTTGGGTAGGTGACGTTTGTATATCATTTTTGAGTTTTGATTTTCCGTTTTAAGTCTTACCGAATGAAAGAAATAATTGAAACAAAATTGTTTTGGTTATTTCTTTATAAGGTTCGAAGATTAAAAAGAAGATTTGTAGCCTTTTATTGGTTAAGTGAATCTTGATAATGGATTAATCCTGATTTTGTCAATAACACGTACCCCAAAAACAACTATTAGCCAAAATACTACCAAGAATTAACAATAATCCGAAATAACAAAAAATTGTAACACCCATATTTCAGCTAAAACAAAACAACTTTTCAATAGTCGGATTAATGCTACTTGTATTATAACCTATCCAACCCAACATTAGTGCCAACGGCCCATCTCAAAAGATAGTAACACTAAAATTACAAAAGCCCAGTCCATGATCTATCCTATCCAACCCTATCCAAAAACCATACATACCCTAATCATTTGTGACAACCCTAATCACACATAACTATCACCAGCGCCCCCATCTCCTTCTCTCTTCTGCTCTTGATCGCACACCACACAAACACCAACATCAATCTTAAAAAAAAAAAAAAAAAAAAAAAAAAAAAAAAAAAAAAAAAAACCCTTTCTTGTTACTTTCAAACCCACGAAAACACAAAAGCACAAATATGCAGAATTTTCAATTCGAATGCGGCTTCAAGACCTCATAGAGGTCTCGGGTAGGTATACTTTGTTTGCTTTTATTTCATTTTATTTTGAACCGAATGAAAGGAAAGAATGAAACGGAGGTTTTGTTCTTTCTTTACATGTTTCGGATATTAACAAGAAGCAAAGCTTCACATAGATCTATGATGTTATTTTTTTTCGTGTGTTTAAGATTTATTTTGGTTTGGAAATATCTTGTGAAACACAAAAAAAAAAATTCTGAGATCTTGTTGTTCTTTTAGTTTCGGATCTATGAAGGGTTTTTGAATAAAACTTGTAAAATTTGTTAAAGATTTGTAAACAAGTTTACAAAATCTGAGATCTTGGAGTTGATGTGTTGAGATTTGTTCTTGTTGTATGATTTATATGAGAAGTTAGACAAACATTTATATAGCAATATAGATAACTGACATTTTAATGTTATCAATATATTTTTTTCAATTCATATGTTACAAGTACTTGGTGATTAGTATTACGAGCGTTACAAGTTTTCCCATTAAATCACTTGTTTGGGCAATATTATCTTACTATTTGATTCGATATATATTTTCTAAATCGTTACGATTGTATTGTATGTATCGCTCTCGGTTTTGCAAGATGCAACCTTTCAAGCAATGGTACATAGCTTCGTAGAATCGCTTAAGGGTTTCATCCTACAATCAACAAGTAAAATATTTTTGTTTGATATTTTAGCTCTTTAACGACCCAACTTAGTTATAAAATAGATTGATTCAATTCGTATAATGTATAATCCAATAGTTAATGTCATGTTTTATTTTTTTTAATATGTACATTATGCATTGTGCATTGTGAATTGGGTTTAAAGATGGATGAGTTTTAATGGAGGGTTGCAACTATTGTACATTGTGCTTAAATGGTTGTAATTTTTGGTGAAAAAGTGTTTTTAATAGCATTAATGATGTGATTATGGAATGTTGGTCTGAAAATGATATTATGCATATTTTTGTTGTACAATATGCTTACTTTGTTGTAATTATAAAAATTGAGTGCATTAAATAGGGGTTGTACATTATGTTCTAATAGTTGTAATATTAATGATATTTAATGTACAATTTTATGCTTTTGGTATGAATTTCGTATTATGCTTGTTTTGCTTGTACATAATGCTTTGTTTGTTGTACTTATGAAAAATCATTGCTTTAAAGTGTTGTAAACATTGCATATTTTTTTGTACATTTGAAATTTTTTAAGAGATAGTGGTTTGCCTATTATATGTAGTATAGATTTATCATACAACTTGAAGAGAAGAATACCAAAAGAAACAAAAAGAATGTCTAATAAATAGAAGTTTTCAAGACTTATGACTCTTCTGACGTCTAATTTGAGATTATTAACTTTAATTCTTCATCATCTCTACACAAAAACAGGACATGTTTATTATTCAAACTTTTGAACGACAATAACAATAAAGGTGTTAACATACTTAATAACTTTTACTTATTTACTACTAATGAATTTACTAATCGTGTATTAACAAGGGTAAACTTTGAGGGTGTTTGGTTTAGCTTTTCTTATCCATCTTATGAGCTTATTTGATTTTGTAAAAGCCGATAAGCTCGTAATTTGGAACTTACCAACGTCACCATATCGGCTTAAGCCGATATGCTCAAGTAAATAAGCTCCAAAATACGAGCTTATCGAATTTTTCCAAAATTAAATAAGCGCATAAGACGGATAAAAAAAGCTAAACCAAACACCCTCAAAGTTTACCCTTGTTAATACACGATTAGTAAATTCATTAGTAGTAAATAACTAAAAGGTTATTAAGTAAGAGGAGAGTTATATTAAATATCAAACTTTTCTTACATACCAATGGACTCATCCCCACCATCCATCTAAAAAGAAATCAATGGTTGAGATTAAAAGCATTTTAATATTTCACCCATTTTTTATAATTTAAATATCTCTTAAACCGTTAATCCTTAAGCGAAAATAATTACACCATCGCGACGAGCATTTAATTATCTTTCTACAGACGGGCAATTTGATATACTTTTGTTAAAAAAAATCATTTTTTTCACTTTTTTTTTTCCGTGGCCGAAAAAATCATATATGATATGTAATATCATATAACTAGAAAGGCGGCGGTCGGCCGCGTTGCGGCCTAGCGGGTTTTTTTTTAGTAAATTTTTTCTATTTTTTTCATCAATTTTTTTTACAGCAAATGGGGGAGCTTCTACAGCAAGAATGGGAAGGTCATACGCATGGAATTAGGCAATACACAAACATGATTTCAACTATTCAAAACCGTATTGCTTTTAGGCGAAGGATTATGAAGGATTTTGAATGTTTTGGGGAAAGAGATGTGTATCTTAGTACTGTTGGAGGATTAATGGTAGAGGAAAAGGAAGATATTGAAGAAATTGGGCATTAACCACACGTGGATGTCTTACTTGAAAGCGAAATTTGGCCAAAAATTTTTGGAGGTAGGTGTACTAACCATTAGATGATCGACACTTGGAAGGTTGTTTTTTTCTTTTTTATTTTATTTATTTATTTATTTATTTATTTACGAGAGGTTAATAGATAAGTTTTAGTTTCAAATATTAATCCTCCGTTTATATTTGTCAAATAGAAGGAAACAGCCCTGCAACAAACAGGCTAAACAAATGGGCCATAATAGCCCAACGTTTTATGCGGGAAAAGCCTGCAGGAAAACGACGTCGCACCTGAGCTCAATTAATAATAATTATAATATGATATGTAATATCATATAGGATTTTATCGGACACGAAAAAAAACGTGAAAAAAACGAAAAAAAAATTGTCGAAAATATGTCAAAATGCCTATATAAAGAAAGATAATTAAGTGCTCGTCGTAACGGTATATTTTTTTCGTTTAACGATTAACGGTTTGAAAGATATTAATATTTGAAAAAAAATGATGAAAGTGGGTTTTTTTAATTGCTGAGATTAATCTCATCTATTAGATCAAACAAAGATGGAGGGAAGATAGAGGGTGGAGATTAATCCCTGGTATGTAAAAAAAGTGTGGTCCTTTTAATTGCAATTGTTTAACTGAGCTGATTGACATTTTCTGTAATCAAATAGATAGATAAATAAAGTAGGGGTGATCATGGTCCAAAAACCGGACCGGGCCAAAGACCGAGACCGGACCGCATGTGGTCGGTCCGGTCTCGGTCCGGTCCGGTCCAAATAAGCAAGATTTGGCACTTTTTTTGGTTTTTTGATCTGTCCGGACCGGACCGAACCGCTTGTGGTCGGTCCTTCGGTCGGTCCGGTCCAAATAAGCAAGATTTGGCACGTTTTTTCGGTTTTTTGATCTGTCCGGACCGGACCAAAGACCGAATTAACCAAAAAGCTTGGACCGAGGACCGGACCGAATGTGGTCGGTCCGGTTCGGTCCGGTCGGTTTTGTCGATCGGTCCGGTCCATCCGATCCGTTTACTCACCCCTAAAATAAAGTAAACCAAACACCCTGTTTATTATAAAGTCAAAGAAAGGCAGCACATTATCCAAAACTTAAAAAAAAGAGAGATATAAAAGTGCAAAATCATAACCGACCACAAAAAAGAGGAAAAAAAAAGTACCGAACTTTTCTTTTTATTTTTTTAGAAGAAAAAGAAAAGTGGTGGGTGATGAGATGATCGATGGAATGTCGTGCAAATGTAGTAGTAGCAGCAGCAGAAGCTTGATTTGTTATACAAAAGAGTTTAGTTTTGAAAATAATAAAAAGAAGTTAAAAAAGTTACGAAACGTGTCAACGATTCCTATTTTTAAAAGGAGTGGTGCTATTAGATGGCGATCTGGTTCTGGAAGAAGTTGCATTTTAAGGTCTGTATTTTTTTATTATTATTTTTAATTGATGAAATGAAATTGTGTGTGGTGTGTGTGTGTGTGTGTTTTTTTAAGGTTTTGAAATGAGGCTAATGGGTTTAGTGGATCTTATCTTAGTATGTGTGGTGAACTGTTTTTGAGGTGAAATTAGAAGGTTTAATTTGGGATAATCAGCTTAAAAAATGCTAAGCAATTTATGCTGTAATATAAAATGAAATTAGACTCGAAATTAGTAAAAACAACAACAACACTACTCAGTACTCAATCCCGTTGGAGCGAGGTGGAATGTAGACAGATCATACCCCTATCCTAGGGTAAACCTAAGAGTGTGGAGAATGCTACCTCCTGCAAGTGTATAGTCTCAAAACAAGGCAGAAAATTGGGGTTTATGAAATATAAGTCGAAATCAAATAAGCTCGTAAGTCGACATATAGGCTTAAGCAAACACCCCTATAATGAACTTATATAAGCCGGAAAGTGTCAAGATAAGCCATAAAAAGTAAATAAGCCATAAGCCGGGTATATAAGCCGAAACAAACACCCCTTAGTTTTGGGCTTATCTATTTTGAGATATATGAGCTTGTATAAGTTAAGTTAGTTAACCCACAAGTTTCAAAATAAGCTGAAAAAATTGAGCTTATGAAATATAAGCCAAAAACAGATTAGCTCATAAGCCCACAAATAAGCTCCCCCTAAAAAGTAAACAGCTTATGGGTTATGAAATTAAAGCCGAAAATGAAAAAACATATTTGCTTATGCTATAAAACGAAAATGAAATTAGACCCGAAAATAAGTTAGATAATATGAGGGAGTGAAATAAGTTTTAGTTTCATTTTAAGTAAGCACTTTGAGATTATTAATTGCATTGTAACTTAGTATATAAATTACTCTAGCACTCTTCATTGCCTGGAGTGCAGTTATAAAAGCACATATATGCGTAGTTGCCGCAAGTTGAATGCTGGAAAAATTGTCGAAAAATCCATTTCCGTTAAATTTTTGAAGACACTGCTGATGATAATTGAAGTTACAATGCAACATTAGTGTTTAAACGAAATGATTAGGTCCAACATGGTTATTGAAAACTGTGTGTATTGCCCCAAAGTTAGCAGATAAAAGAAGCAGTTTGTTTCATTCAAACACTCCAACTTGTTTTACTTCTCAAGTAGATAAGCAGAAAAAATAGGCAAATCCCGTACATCCTCCTAATTGTAACAAACAAGCTGTATAGCTTAGAAAGTTGCCGACTATTAGTTAATTGCTATAAGAACAGTTCAATGTGATCTCAGAGATGATTTTGTAGTTCTCTTTATACATAGTTAGGTGTAAATAAACAGTATGTGTAATTTGGGAAGATAAATGTTATCTAAATGTTGGGACAAGAGTTTGTTGGAGTAAGAAAATCTACAAAAGAGGAACATTTTGGGTGATTGACAGATCCATTTCCAGAAGGGACACATTTAACGTCGTTTTTTAGTGCTTATTGTAATACTAAGATGTTTTTGTTTAGTTGAAGGTAAAATAGGAATGTGTGGTAATCATGTGATCATACTTCAAAATGAGAAATGTACTTTGGAGGACATATTGTGCTTAATTGCTTATGTTTACAGAATATCACGTAATGATAAATGTATGAGCTGCCAGAGTCTAAGAGACTAAGAGAGTGATCATGTCATTCACAACGTCAAAATAAATATTAGTTAACATCAATCACTTTTTGTAGATTAGCATAAAAAGAGTGTCGGTTGACAATAAAACATATTGATAGATTGAATCTGTGCTTGCATTAATTGGAATGCTCGATGTCATTAATACCACTCTTTTGCTTTACTGTTGCTACTGAAGATAGCACACGTCCTGATATCTGATAGATACAATTTGCAGTATGGATGTTCGGGAGAAATCAAGATCCACATTATTCGAATCATCTAAACACAAGAGGGTTCCCATTTATGTTATGATGCCGATCGATTCTTTCGGGATTGATACATCTGGTGCTCCAAGAATCAGAAAGTAATTACCTTTTCTCTAGTGTCAATGCCAATTTGAAAATGGTGAAAATAACATAAATTCGGATTTCGTAATCTCGTTTTTATTATTTCTACATACTTTTCTTCCAATTCAGGTGGTGACATGTATACATCGCTCTTGTTGTTACAGAATCAAGGCCTTAACCATATCATTAAAAGCACTCAAGTTGGCAGGTGTCCATGGAATTGCAGTTGAGGTTTGGTGGGGTATTGTAGAGCGATTTTTTCCCCATGCATATAATTGGTCTTTGTATGAACAACTTTTCAAACTGGTTTCTGAAATGGGATTAAAGTTACAAGTTGCATTGTCTTTTCACTCAAATGCTCATTTATCTTCACGTGTACAAGGTGTTAGCCTTCCACAGTGGATTGTAGAGGTTTGCTTCAATTTTTTTTCAGATAAATTAAACAAAAGAAAAGGATCAGACATCTTACATGTGAATGTCTTGTTTTTTTCTCAGATTGGTCGTCAAAATAAGGACATATACTATCGAGATCAGAATGGATTTCCTAATGGTGATTATCTTACATTAGGGGTAGATAATATTCCTTTGTTTTCTGGACGTACTGCTCTTCAGTGTTATGAAGACTTTATAAGCAGTTTTGCGAACAAATTTGATTCCTTGATGGGGACTATAATTGAAGAAGTCTGTGTTGGTCTTGGACCTTCTGGAGAACTTAGGTACTCTTCTACTTTCATCCATATGCATTAAAGTTGGCAGAGTGGTTGGGTCGGGAGTGTAAGGTAATGGGTCAATACGATTAACTTTTGAACTGTAGTGGAAATAACTTGTGTCAGGTTTTGCTGATCCTCATTCACACTTAATCTTGTTATCACTATATGCAGATATCCAGCTCATCCTTTTCAAGATGGTAGATGGAAATTTCCTGGAGTTGGTGCATTTCAGTGTTATGATAAATACATGTAAGGCAGCTTAAATTATAATGAACCAACTGATTGTATCCAAAACTGCAATGTTTATTAAAAATTACTGTATATTCTTGTACTTTTTAGGATGGAGGACTTGCGTACAGTTGCTTGGCAAGAAGGGAAGCCTGATTGGGCAAATAAGGGACCTCCAATTGCTGGTGACTATAACAGTTTTCCTACTGATGTCCCTTTCTTCAAGGAAGGAGAGGGGAGCTTTTCATCCGACTATGGTCAATTTTTTCTGGTAAGCCACTTATTACCTTCCTGGGTGCTAGTTATAATCTTAGATAGTAAGAAGATCATCTAGTTTTAATTTGAGTAATCTGACATGTTTTTACATATTCTTTGGTCATATTGACGCCGAATGCTGACTCGAATATGTAGATCATAGAGTCATTAATATGCTGTAAATACTGATGGTGATAGTAATTGAGAAACTTCTTGTTTTACTTCTTAGATCAAGTAGAATACAGAGAATTCGAAACACTAGTGAGTACAATTTGTCATATAACTAGTTGCTATAATTAAGATCCTGACTGGAACTTTCCAAACGGACCATTATTTCTATGAGTTTGTTTCGCTAAGTAAGACTAAGAACATGATGATGTAATTCTGCCAATTGGTAGATAGCATGACTACCATCAGTGTTTTGTACCAGTTTGAAAATCATAATGGTATTGCATAAAAAGGTAACCAACTGTGGTGAGTTTTCTGTTTTAGAAACCAACTTTTTCTGCCTCGGGAAAAACAGGTCAATCTTTAGGATAAATTGATTCAAGGTAACCTTTAATATTGACAGGTGATTAAAAAAGTCAACATGCCTTTTTCATAATGTTGAGGGTTTTTGAAAATTTAGTAGTTTTAGTGATATTCTGAAAGTTTGATGGTTTTTTCTGGGACAACAAAATTGGTGCTGAAATAGATATTCGAATGAATTTGGTCAATTCTATCTGAAGGCATATACGAAGATGTTTTTATGTAAGCTTATGAGAGCATTACTAAATGCTACTTTGTGTTTGCCTTGTAGGAATGGTACAGTGATAGGTTGCTCGGTCATGCAGATGCCATTCTTGGAGTGGCAGCAAGTTTGTTGAGAAAGTATCAAGAAGACGAGCAAAGTTCTGTACGTGTGGTGGCTAAAATTGGTTTACTGTATTGGTGGTATCAGACGTTGTCTCATCCTGCTGAGCTCACTGCCGGTTACTACAACACTGCTTTTAGGGATGGTTATGATCCATTGACTTCAATGCTGTCTCGTCATGGAGCCGCTCTGCAAATTTCGTAATATTCTATCCATGAATTTCCTCATTTCCTTCTACACAAAGATGGTAGATTTTTCACTTAAGTGGCTAAGCCCAAGGTGGCAATCTTGACCCATTTATAAGTAATTGGGCTGGTTTGGGTTATAATTTCTCTCTTATAGGTCAAATGGGTAAAATTTGAAAATTAGGTAAAAATGGAAACGGGAAGGGGTAAAAGTCACACAGAGTGTACTCACCATGCATAAAACCTCCTACATCGTTTTATATATTTTACAAAAAAAATAGATTATTACTAGATCAAATTTGATGCATTATGACGAAAATTGTTACTTGGTCTTGCTACTATTCAATTCTAGATATCGCCTCAACAAATTTGGCTTACTAAAGCAAATCCTGTTTTGCTAATCCCTTCAACCTGGAGGTGGCACAGTCGACCCGTTTATCTATAAATGGGCCGACGTTGTTAACATTTACCCTCTAATGGGTCAAATGGGTGAAACTTAAAAGAATAGCTCAGATGGAAATGGGTTGAAACGTCACCCACGGTGTATAACACATTGCATCAAACCTCTTAAATATACCTGTTTTCTAAATCACGGTGTATAACTTAAAAGAATAGCTCAGATGGAAATGGGTTGAAACGTCACCCACGGTGTATAACACATTGCATTAAACCTCTTAAATATACTTGTTTTCTAAATCATTAGGTCAGCATATTATTTTACAATAATATTGTTTATTAATTATGTTTAGAACATTAATTGACCAATAGTCTTCGTAGATCAGACCTGTCCCATTTTACCTATTCTAAAATTTGCCGATTCTGACGTCTTGCCCGAGCCCCAAACCACCCATTTGCACCTCTACCACTCTACGGCTCTACTTCACTCTCTGCATATGATTTTTGAGCGAGTAGCTGTGAGTTTATTTATATTAAAAAAATTCAAATGCTTTTTTTTTTTTTTTTTTTTTGCAGCTGCTTTGAGATGCTGGACAATGAAACTCCGCAGACCTATTTGTGTAGTCCAGAAGGTTTGCTTCGGCAGGTACTCTCCGAACATGAATATCCTGTTTTGTGCGAGCATTGGGGTTGTTTGAGAAAATTAATCTAGTCAACTGTTTGCATGTGACTCTGAATTATTGTATATACTATAATAGTTTGTCTCCTAAGATGATCCATAATATACCAGACTAATGATTTTTTTTACCTACCAGATAAGGACTGCCTCAAATAAAAGGGTTGTAGAATTGACTGGAAGTAATACACATGAACGTTTTGATGAGGTATGTATTCCTTCAACATGTGTTTGTTATTTTTTGTGCCAGATTTTTAAGACCCCTTGGTTCTAGGTAGAGGTGGTAAATGGGTGGGTTGGTCGGCTTGTCGACCCAAGACACATTTGTGCAGCATGTCATTACGAAGACATAGTATTTCCGTAATAATTCTGTCTTCTTATAAATAAAAGTCGCTTAGGGGGTTTTATGCATAAATACACACTTTAGGCAAACATAGATCTGTTTGGCCCATCTGACTTGTTAGTGATTAAAACCATAGTTATTTCCGATATATAAGTGGATAAAGTTTTACAATAATGGATCAGAAAAAAAACAACAGTAAAAAGTTAATCCATGGGTGCTATGACGCACAAGAAAGTTCATACTATTTTGGTAGATCAAGTTTGTTAATCGTCTAATATCTATCCCCTCGCCTCTTTTATATGTTGGCTTTTTTCCAACGATTATACAGTAAAGTTTTATATTTTACAAATTTGTATTTGCAGGCTGGACTAAAGCAGATACATTCAAATTGTTATGATTCAAAGGCCGATTCCGTGCGATCATTTACGTATTTCAGAATGAACGATAAGATATTTAGGGTTGAAAATTGGAATAACTTTGTACCATTTGTGCGAAGGATGAGCACTGATTTGTAAAATAACATTATACCCAACAAACAATGCAAATATAACTGCGCTACTGTTCATAAAATTCCATTCTTCCTCCGCTTTTTATAGACATTGCAACTTCTGTGTATGGTGTAGAGCGCAACTGTATCATGCCATCATGCGTGTACGGCTGATCCTAGAAAATAACCACAACATTTACAAATGCAAAGATGGTACAACTAACCCTTGAATGTGCGAGAGAGTCGCTCAGCCTTTATACTGAACATGTGATGTTGCATCTATAAGAGGCTTCTCGTATAGTCAAACTTGTGAATGTTCTCAAGAGAAAAAGTAGTAATATTGTTATTGGGAATTCAAAGAGCTTGACAACCACATGAAAAAGAGTTAAAACTGAAAGCTCTTATTGTTTGCTCAAGATCACCTTTCCAATGCTCATTGATGATTGATCAACACACAAGTATAAAGTTTGGGTGAACCATGTGTGGGATTCGCAAAACGTTTGTAGCTAGCAATGTTGATCGATCCATTCTTTGCCCCATAACAATATGTGAAAGACAATAGTAATTTGTAGCTAGCAATGTTGATCGATCCATTCTTTGCCTTGTAACAATATGTGAAAGACAATATATTAGGAGATAACATTTCTAGGAGTCGAATTTTAGAGATCGTAAATCTCTATGTTGAGAAGACTCAACAATTCTCTCCCAAGAGTCTCCGACCACAATAGTAGGCTACCTCTAGGGTTGAATTGTATGCACAATTCAACCAACCAATCTAGTTTTGGGGTGTTATAGTTCATGCCATAGTTACCTGCATATAGAAAAACACTTTATTCACCGAAAGCATATAAAGTCTGGCAATGAAAAAACGTGGTTTTTCTATTCATGTTACATGAGAGGGTCGTCACATAAGGCAAGTTTTTAACTCACATGTACGTGGCTTAACTGAGGTATTGCGTGAGAGTTTTCAACTCTCTCTTATCAGTCTCAAAAATACTTAATTAGTAAGGTTGGGTGTAATAGGGGGTTGGAGGACACGTTGAAATATTGTGGAGCATGGAGAGGGCTTGAGAGAGAGAGAGAGAGAGAGAGAGAGAGAGAGAGAGAGACGTAAATAATTCTCCCTTTCAGTATTATGTTAATTTGACAAAAATAAAAGTTTAGATTAGACTTTTTAAAACGATTAATTAAATGGGTCGGACTAGAGTTGATATATATGAGTCTACTAAACGAAACCCTTCAATTTGAACAAAATACGTATTGTCACATAGCTATATCATATTTTACATTCTTTATATAACAAAAAATATGCAATGATTATCTTTAAACATACTTTTAATACGAAAGATAACATTAAAACAATTTGAAATAACAACAACAACAACAATAATAATAAACTCTTTACACACACACACACACACAAAATATATATATATATATATATATATATATATATATATATATATATATATATATATATATATATATATATATATATATATATATATATATATATATATATATATATATATATATTAGATTTCGAAGCCCGCCCGATGGGCGGGCATGCTTTTTAATTTACATTTTAATTTAGTTATGTACGGATATCAGTGATCTTTTACAGTTTTAAGTTATATATTAATAAGGAGATATTCATGACTTATAGTTATTTTTCTGTTGGTATTAGCCAATTTTAATTCATATTTTTTTGTATGTATTTTTCGTAAATTGCAGTGCCAAATGCATGTGTTGCATTCAAATGATAACTATATTTTGTTTTTGCAATATTTAGTCTAAGTCGTTGTATTGTATAAATAATATACATTTGAAATATATGTTAATTAATTAATAACAGTGTTTTATTATCTTTATAGGTAATCACTACCTATCTACATGATAGAGTTTTAATATTAACTCTTAAATGACTACTTATCTTTGTATTTTCGATCAAAAGACAAACACATAACACATAACACATACTCTTTTTTATTGTCCTGTTGATTCTTGCTTCTATGATTATGGTTTTTTTCAATATATATTATTATTATTATTATTATTATTATTATTATTATTATTATTATTATTATTATTATTATTATTATTTTAAATCATAGTATTAGTTGTTTTTAAGCATAATTTTACTTGTTTCGTCTATGTTCATTTTGTAGTTGTTAGTTTATATAATGTATATGAAGGTGGTTTAGTCAAGTGATTATGTTAGATCAGTTACTCTTTAAGGCAATTTTATTTGTTTAGTTATTGGATTTTGAGATTGCATGTATGTTTTGTTGCTTCCATTAGAAAATCCAAATTTTTTGTAGCAACATAGTATATGAATTAAACTCAAATGAACGTTAAAATTTATAGAACAATTAAAAAATACATAGTAAATTTGCATCAAAGTTTAATCTTAATGACGACACACCACGCAAGTCTATTTAGTACTCATATTACAATATGAATAAATCTCCGCAACTTTATCTTGTGTCGAAACAGGACCATTCACAAACACAATTGGCTCGTATCCATCTTGACCGAACCATGCACGTCATTTGACTTTATTCGTCTCTAATATGCAAGTATATATAACATTGTGTTATAAATATTTGATTTGTATAGCAGGTTTTGCCAATCTATATGATGAATGAATCATGTAAGGTATTAGTTAAGAAGGACTTTTCTGTTAACGCGTTAAACATGAAAATTAGTTAACCGTTATTAATTATTAAACAATTTGACAAAAAAAATTAAAATTATTTTTAATATTGAAGAAAAATGGTGTAGGTTAACCCAACATAGCCTATTATTTCCCATAATAAATAATTACCCGTTAAAAACCAACTTATACTCTTTACTTCACTTTTCTAAACATGAAATATTATAGAGTAACATTAGGTAGTATACCTGTACAACACGTTGTTGGCGAGCTTCTTTATTTTGTGCATCACGTTCAGCAATCGTTAAATAATGTGTCAACTTGTGAGGATGATCAATGCCTCCATCCATTTAATAGAAATTGTTGCAGACATCATAGTTAAACTTCACAGTGCCAACCTTGGCCTTTTTCTATATCAAGCCATAATAGGTCATGTAAATTTCAAGTTGGTACAGTTAAAATTAGAACCTTTTTGGATTGATGGAGTACAAATATTACGTACTCATTTAGTATATCATTTATATTGTTCTTAGCGTGGTTAGAAATGTTGATATTGTCCTGCCACTGTAGTTAGATATAATAAAGCTAAACTTTAAGTTCCAGGAGTAGGTTTGATTTAACCATAGTGAACATATAAAACTTAATTTGATTTAACTTAATTTGATGTAACTGGATCAACACAATGAGAAGTTTTTGATATAACCGATTAAATGATCAACCTCAATATCATATTTAATGGTTTTACTAATTCCGTGTACCAATAAAAATATTTAATAGAATATAAAGAAAGGCCATTAAACATATAATGAAACTAATTTTTTAATATTGATATATATGACAGCAAATGCTATATATTATACTAATTATGGACAATATAAAATGCTTTATATGTTTTACAAAGTACATATATCTTCTTAAAATTCTGTAAGCATGTAAATAGGTTTTTAGAAAATTAAAACAACTACTACTACAATAAAAAAAAAAAAAAAAAGTGTAATGTATACCGTTGTGGATGGAAACTACACATTGTCACTTCGTCCATCATAAATTATGCATATTAGTGCCTCAAACCGCAATTCCTCTTTCAACTTTGTGAGAATTATCTATTCCCTTTTCAATTACTCTTCCTTTTTAGCAGTTCAAGCTCATCTTTCGACAATGTATTAATTTCCTCCTTTAGTTTGGCCGTAGAACCAATGGAGTAATATAATGGTGAAAAACCCTTTTGCATACTGGTCTTTTTAGTTGTCCCCTTAACCTCCGCCAGTTCTATTTGGCGCAAAATTTACTTTTAATAACAACAATGGGTGTCTGGTAGAATTTTTTGAAGGGCTGGGTCCACCGTGTCCCAAGTTGGCTTCAAAAGTGTATCTTCCACTACTTCTTTCTGGAGAAGCTCCTCAGTTTGGACAAGAAAGCCCACCATCCAAGCCAGCTAGACCACCACTAATTTGAACCGCCTCCACGTCTTCCCATAGAGGTGTTGGTAATACAGAATGTCCTTCCAAAGCAAGGATTAAATGAATGCCCTTACAACGCAAGGATTGAATAAGGCAAATCCATTTCCTTTAGGCTCACTTGTGCCACCAGTGCACTTGATCACAATGGCCAAAGAATTTATACTCTTGTGACGGGCCTACAAAGGCAAAAGAGAACATGTGACCACTTACAATAAACAGAGATTGTAGAAGGACAATGAAAGAAACAAATAATATGCAATATTTATAAACAAACCTTGGCGATGCACAGCACTTGGTGGATCAAATGGGACATCTGGGTGGGAATCTGTTGCGCGTCTTTGGTCTGAACCAAGAAAAAACATAACATAGAATAGGTTAGGTTTAATAATATCATGGCTTAACTTATGTAATTCAAATTCAATGAATCATCGATCATATTACATTGGCGCGTGTGGCAACGATGACTACTCGTGGGATGTGAGTGGGGTTGACTCGTTGACGCTGTAGCTGCTGCATAGAGAATGAAAAAGTTGCAAACGCGAAATATTAAAACAACATATTTTTTAGGTGGGTCGTAACGGGTCATAATGGTGATTTTCAATATATGTCGAAGCAGTTGACACATTGACCTGTAAACAGTTTTTAGCCATCATTTTAAAACTAATTACTGGTAATTAAAGACTTGTGATTAAAAAACTACATATGATTAAATATCCTTTTTATTCATAGAACGTTCATAATAATTTTATAGTCATATGATCATAGGCTAGTGTTAAAATTGATACGTGTTAGGCTTTGATTCATGCTGATGGGTATTTGTTAGTTTTTGATTTTAGTTAAAGGTTTGTGACAAATCTAAGGTTATTTGTTATAACTATGATTAAAGTTTAAGAAGAAATGATATTTTAGAAAACAAACAATAGAATTCTTAGAAAGGAAATACATTCTCTTACACAGCCTTTACGAATATAAATAAGCAAAATCATTTGAGGTTAGCCAACTTGACACAACCCATTTTTACAGGAAACTCATATGTATAGCTAAAAATTGTTTATAAATAACTTGAAACAAAGAGGCGACTCACTTCATGATGTGCCAAACTGATGAGAATGCATGACAAAAACTATATCGGTCTTCTTTGCGAAGTCCTGGATGCAAAACAACTATTGCAGTTGCTTGAGTGCAATAGTAGCTGCAGCTCCTCCCATGTACACGACAATAGCAGCTCGACTGCAATAGTAAATAAGCTGCTGCAATAACTCTCTCACAGGTCAACAACCTACTGTTACACAAAGCATCTGTTCTCGTAGTTAATGTTAACATTTGCAGTCACTTTATATTTGTAATTATGTTGAATTTAAACATAAATAAACTGACCTTCAGGCCGCTTCTGATGTATCATTTAGTCATTACTGCGAGCTCGTTAAACTCCAAATTCACTACCTTTTCAACCATTGCTGATCTTTCTTTAATATCTATAACAACACATTTGAAACAATAAAAAAAAATCCAAAGCTTCTTTTATATTTTACATTGATTAACCTTTTTTGTCACTGCCAATGTGTTTGTCACAAATACGGTGTCACACATATTCCAATTAAGCATGCGCTATAAATTTTTGTCCTGTACAATCAGAAAGTCCTGTTAAGCCATGGTCCACGTATTAAAAAAACCATGTATGTGCGGCCACCAGTGTACCTATGACTATCTGTAGTCACAAAAAAAGTATATCATTCATGTGTGATATATAAACATAACCATTAAATTTTTTGGTTACAATTTAAAGAATCCTGCAAACCTGTAAATATATTTATCAAAGAAACCTATTAAACCTGCAATACCACACACTCCCTATATCCTATAAAACTTTTATCACCGCCATATGTCGCTTAGTCAAACTTTCAATCAATGATCTGACATGCCTCTTTTTCAATTCAATAGTTTGTGTCATTTTATTATCAGTCCATACTTGTAGTTCTGTCATAAGATTCTTAAGAACTACTTTAGTCTTTTCTGTTGCATGCTATTGATATGAAGCTCAATATCTGCATTCCGTTTGGCATTCTTCTCCCTAGCCGCTTTCTCCTTGAATGTTATTATTGTTGGTGGTGGTTGTAAAGTTTACCTTATAATATACATGTACAATAAAAGAAAAGTATTTTACCTTGTCACTAAGCAGCCTCAATTGTTTCATCATCCCAATAGTTGTATCATCTGCTCACGAATATTATCTGTTCAACAATCATAATAATATACGCGTACAATAAAAGAAAACTATGTACCTTGTCACTAAGCAGCCTCATATGTTTCATCATTCCGATACTTGTATCATCTTCGCATGAACATTCTCTGCTGCTGCAAACTACGTTTGATCAGGATTTCACTCAACCTTATTAGCAATGACAAAGTCGTTAACAGCTAACCACAATATTTGTATAAGATTACCCGAAGATTCAAACATATTTGTTGCTTTGTAAAGTCTGCAACCACATCAAGAATAATAATAAGACAATTATACTAATGGGTAATGACAATAGATCACGAACACAATATGGCTTTCACCATCTTTGAGCAACAGATATCCAATTACTGAATCAAAAACTAATGGATAAAATACAACAAAAAACATACCTTGTTACAATTGGTTTTCCCTTTTCTATCATATTTACAAAACCGAAAAACCATCTAATGATCAACTACTTGTATTTAATAAAAAATAAAACCTGTTGTTGCTGCCATCAAATGTAATTAGGATAAAGTTTATACATGTATTACCTGTTGCATGGACATGTATTACCTACACCATAATAAACACAAAGATTATTGAATCAAAGAACACGTATTGTAATTAGGATAAAGTAACTTACTCTCGTACTAAAAAAAATAAAATAAATGAACAAAACAAATATACTAAACAAAATGTAGGGATTTATGAACGTAAATAATTAGTGACATCATAATTAGTATTACCACCGTGATTGCGCAGTTTACTCTCAAGGTTATTGACAACATGATAATGAGTTTGGAGCCTACTGGTGAATTTTTTTGGGTGTTTTTTGTTCCCGATTTGTGTTTTAGAAGTTATTAGGGTTTTTGGTTTTAGAAACACAAATATTAAGTCGTAATTATCTTCTCAAATCGATTCCTAAATTAACACAAAATAATATTAGTATACCGTATTCTATAAATACAGCAAATTAGATTTAATTCTTGTTTGGATCACCTTATATATTTTAACTTGCAAGACATAAATAAAAAAATCATCTAGTCTAGTGGTTATCATGTTTGGTTGTGGACAAATAGATCTAGGTTCGAATTCAGTAACATGCATTTTTTGAACTAATTAAATCCGAATTTAATTTGCTAAGATTTCTGAAATTAATTTCACACGCCTAATATAAAATTGTATATAAAATATCAATTTACAAAATTCATTTAAAAATTAAAAAAATAAATACATGTTAAAAAATAGTTTACATGTGATGACATGGCAGATGACATGACTGAAATTGAATTACTGGGCATTGACTGGACAATGACGTGGCATTTCCTTCAAATGCCTCCTGTTATATATAATGTAGATATATATATATATATATGTTGTTAAGACACTTCCTTCCCATCTAGTTTAATAAAAAAATTTATGCCTCTTACTTTTTCTTAATGTTCATAAAAAAAAGGCTCTTAACTGACTACATCCACCGCCTCTTAATGACATGGAAAAACATATACAATTTTTTAAATCAAACCTCTTACAACATCTAAACGAGTTAGAATAATAGTTTGTTCATAGTCATTTCCAAAAATAAATAAATAAATAAATAAATAAACCATCTTAAGCTAAGGGTAAGGCTGTGTGTAGTGGGCGTGATGTTGAAGAGGTGAGGCCTCACTTTACGCGTGAACCCCCACTACAAAGAGATGCACACCTCACCTTTGGTTATATAATGAAAGGTGACGGGGTCACCTTTGGTGATTTAATATTTTTTATTTGTTTGTAAGTGTGTGGGGTAGTTAGTGTGGTATATTTGTATGTTAATGAAATGTGAGAGGAAGGTGACCACTACAGGTGAAAGGTGAGAGGGAGTGAGAGGAAGTGAGAAGAGAGATAAAGCTGAGATGACACTGATAAGTAAGGTAAAGTATTCACTACCACTACTTTTAGCCTAATAAGAGGGCACCACAACCAACTTCACCATCGCCAACTAGGCACCACCTAAGCTTTATCTTTCTACAACCAAATTCACCACTTAAACAGCATAATAAGACACCAACTTCATCATAAAAAATGTAATAAGACAATCTTCACCATCAAAACATACCCAACTTAAACCCAAATATATCCGACAAAAACCAAAATCACACATACGCACTCACAAAAACACACCTCTAAGACTCATGCGTCAAAGGTGGGTGACTGTAGTAAGCTAAGACGTGTGCTATTTTGCAAGCAAGTACGAAGACCCGTACTATTTTACGTTATTACGGACTGTCTTAGTCAGTCCAAGGTTTTACGTTATACTTTTTGGTCGACATTTTGTGAATACATTTAGGGTGCCACGCTACTTTGGTGATGACTTGGTCAATTGACTATGACTTACGTAGTATTATGTTATTAGTCCAAGGTTTTGGTAATGGGCCTTTATTTAGGACCTTTAAAAAGGATATGGTTGAAAAACTGCCATCCCTCATATCATCTGATAATATTTGTTCATAAACTCTTTCTTTCTTCTTTAGGATATTTCTTCATCACCAAAACCAAAACCCTCATCACAAACAACACAAAAATGACCATCACCAACACCCTATCATCATCCTCACCACCATTCCCAAAACCCCTTCTCAAAACCCATTTCCAAACACCCCTTTACACCACTTCCTTCATTTCCCTTTCCCAAACCCTCAAAACCCAAACCCTCACTACCCGTTTTACGCGCTTTCCGCGCCTTCCAACTGCTGCAATTTACTTCAAAACCCATATCCAAACACCCCTTTATTCCACTTCCTTCATCTCCCAAACCCAAACCCAAACCCTCATTTCCCCAAAATCCTCCAACCGGTTTTCGCGCCTTCAAACCGCTATTTACGCGAAGAACAATGACACCGTAGACGGCCCGGATCGCTTGATCTCAGCCATTTGCTACTTTTACCCGTTTTTCGACGGTATCCAATACGGAAAATATGTCATTAACCAATTCACATTCCTGCAGACATTGATTTCACCTTTAGTTCCCACTATAAGAGTGTTCAAAAGCTTCCCATTTAACGGCTTTTTAGTCTTTTTAACGCTTTATTTTATCGTTGTTAGGAATAATAACTTTAGTAGATATGTTAGGTTTAATACTATGCAGGCTATTGTTCTTGATGTGCTTTTGATATTTCCTGACTTAATTGAGCGCACGTTTAATCCTAAAGACGGAGTTGGGTTGGATTTGTTGATGAGTTTGGATAGTACGGTTTTTCTGTTTTTGTTAGTTTGTTTGATTTATGGTACGTCCAACTGTGTTATAGGACAGGTTCCTAGGTTGCCTATTGTTGCCGATGCTGCTGATAGGCAAGTTATGTAATCGTTAAAGTTGTTGAAGTTGAACGTTGTTGTTTGGATTTGTATTATTGTTGTTATTATTGGAATTAAAGATTTTGTTAGTTGTGATTTGTTGATTTGTAGATTTTTGTTGTTGTATGTAACTTTGGCTATATTTGGATCATGGTTTTAGCGAGAACTTGATTCGAGAGAACTTTTTAAGGTTGAATGCAATTGTGAACTAGGTATAGATTTTGTTAGGTTTGATTGGTTCGAATGATAAATTTTTGTTCATGAGTTGGTTATTTTGTGTGGTGTTTAGCATCGCATTGACTGTTAGTTCCGGTATAACTCTTGCTGACTATAGTAAATTTGGATCATGGATTTAGCAATAACTTGATATGAGCTTTGATTGAGTCAGCTATCGTGTTTAAAAGAGAGTGTGAGGTAGGATGGTATAATGAGTTCATTGATGCTTTATAAGCACATAACGTGGTTAAATAAGTTACCCAAACACCCCATTAGTGTCACATTCAATGTTGGTAACCTTGCTGGCTAGCTCTCTGGTACTTAGTAACTTTGGATCTGTTGGATTATGTAACTCTGGCCGGATTTGGATCATGGTTTTAACAAGAACTAGGTTCGAGTCAACTTATGGAGGTCAAATTCATTAGTGAGCTTGGAACATATTGACCTTGTTTATATTGTTATTAAAGATTTTGTTAGTTTTGGTTGGTCTTATTGTGTGATGGTGCGTAGTACAATTGGAACATGGTTTTAGCAATAACTTGATTTGAGCTTAAATGAGTCAACTTACTGAGTTCAAAGATGACTGTGAGCTAGGAACCTGATGCCTTGTGTGTTATTTTTGAGATGTATACTATTATACTATATACTCTGGCTAGTGTTAGGGGGTGTTTGGGACTGCTTGTTTGAGTGATATACCATTTTCTTTGTTGTATTGAAGCGAATATGCAATCTCACACACTCTATTGAGAACTGTTGAACTGCTTATTTTAGAAGGAATAAATGCTTGTATATAAGCATTTTGTGCCTGTTTCTTTAGCATTGGCATACACAAACCGCTTACCAGCCTTGAAATCGCAACCTCCTGTTTCCACAGCATCAACAGAAACCAATAAGTCGCCTAAGGCCGGTAGAACTGGGCCGTTATTGAGTAGATCAAGAGCTCGAGTTTGGATAAACTTATGATTTCAAATTTTTTAAGATCTCAGATTTGAACTACTCTATTATTTTGAATCAGGCTAACTATAGTGAACATACTTATTCAAATTATGATAGAAATGACAGATTTTATTACTGTTTGTTTGCTGGAACATAATTCTTGTTCATGTTTTGCTCATTTTGTTATTTTTGTGTTAAATAAGTTTGTCATAAGCAAGCTGCTTGGATACTCAAAATAATGTATTGTGAGCTAATAGTATATTAATGTGATCAGTTAAATTTGCTCAAAGACCTAGTTAGTGTCGCATTCAGTGTTAGTACCTATATAACTCTTTGGTAACCTACAAACGTAATGTTGGATTTTGGCTTTAGCGTAAGGCTGCAAAAAGCTATGGTTTATATCTAACGACTTGATTCGAGCTTGATTGTGTCAACTTTATTTAGAATAAAATAATAAATACAAGTGAGCTCAGAGCCTCAGAACATATAGTGAGTTCATTGAGGCTTAATATATGCATCAATTGTTATTTGTGAATATGGATGTACTATGGCTGGTGTTGATATCATGATATGTATGCACAGTGGCTGGAAATTTGTCGAGCTGCGTAATATGAGTGTGGCCGTTAACAAGTAGAGCTCTATCAAGAATTGGAGCTCAGATGCATAAATGAGTTTGAAACGTTTAGAAGTTTGAATTTGGGCTTATAAGATTTTGACTCATAACTTTTAAGTTTTAACTACTTTTTTAAGCTCTATGTTGTGTGTTAATACTATTAGCTTAGCTGGAATCAAATATTTATTTCCCAGCAGTTCAAGGAGCTCCTTTTTTTTATTGACAAAGTTCCGAAGAAGATGGATGAGCTATTCAGGCTCTTGGTTTTTAACCAAAACTATTTAGAATTTACATTAAGATGATTCTGGATCTTAGCCTAAATTCATCAAGCCAGTCGACTTGTTTGTCCATATCTGCTTACGGTCAAGTTTCACTGTATGTTTTAGGTTTGATTTCAAATTGAACAACCTTGATAGCACATATCTTGTAGGCATGCCATTGAAGCAATACTTGTTCACTTATTGCGGTTTTATTCGTTCCCCGGACAAGCTCGAGCCTACATCTCTCATCGAGTTATTGATTATAGTTCCACCTTCAGGCTAACACCATTAAGACAAGACAAGGTCAAGTTTCGTTTGCACCTCAATTGGACTTTCTTGCTATCCACGCGACTAATGGTGATAAAAGTGGGTGAGTCGCGCCTTGGAACATACGCTAAGTAGATAGCGGCAAGGACGACATACACAATCGCTAATATAGTGATGAGGTGCGGCATTTTTGAGATGGGAAATGGTTGATGAAAGAAATGAAAATTAGAAAGGGGTATTTATAGGCTAAAATATAGCTGTTAGGGCACTATTCACGGCCGTTGGAATTCACTATTCCCAACCGTTAGAATATTGTGCACTAACCGTTATTTTACTATTCATGACCACTATTTCCAATATGCACAGCCCTTAGATACATCAGTTACTTTGTCTTGTCTAGTGCAGGTAAATCTAACTGAATCACATTTCCTTAATTTTTGGAATAAAAATATCTCGACAACCATCTGTTCAAAATTTTCTACTCAAGTAATCACGATAAACTTGAATTTCGGGACGGTACAAAACTTGAAAGGTACAAGAAATACAACTTTCATGTCCTACCCCTTATCGATCAGAAATGCTAGTACTTTTGTCATACAAATTTCATGTCCTACCCCTTATTGATCAGAAATGCTAGTACTTTTATTATATTTATTTCAGTGTATGTGTATAGGTTAGTAGATTAGTATTTTGTGTAAAGTAAATGTGTTGTGTAAATCAAATGGTAAGAGCATCTTCTATAGTAAACCTTTTAAAAAGTTTTATAGAATTTTCATGTCATATACTCTTAAATTTCTAATTTTATAAACCTATTATTACTATGCTTAAACTTATTAAAAACTTTATAATTTAATGAGGTATTAAATGAATTGCATGTATTTAGTTGCAATGAAAAAGTCTATAAACTTAAACATATTTCATTCCATGTTATCATAAACCTCACCTTACTATGGTAACTCAATTTATAAACCTCTTCAAATTTTATAAACTTTTTCATGAACCTCTTATAGTGGATTTACAGTGGATGCGTGTATTGAATAGCACTAGTGACAATATATGTGCTCATAGTTAATGGGTGAGTTTAATAGCACTAACTACCATGCACTATGGAAATATTGATGAAAAATAAAACTTCTACAAATCACAAATTCAAGATGAGGTGATCGATTGGTATAAGGTGATCGATTGGTAGTTAATAGCACTAACTACCATGCATTAAAGGAAGACAAATTTTAGATGGCCCGCTTCTTCTTAATGAGGTGATCGATTGGTATAAGGGTAAAAAGAAAAAGTTGATGATGTTCAAAATTGACTTTGCAAAGGCATATGATTCCTTGTCTTGGGATTTTCTTTTCTATATGCTTAAGAGGATGGGGTTCGGCCAAAAATGGATATCTTGGATTCGGTCCTGTCTTATCTCTGCTAAATCATATGTTCTTATTAATGGTAGCCCAACTGAAGAATTCCCTATTCAACGCGGTTTACGTCAGGGTGATCCTATGGCGCCGTTTTTGTTCATCATTGCTATGGAAGGCCTTCACATTGCAATTGATAATTTGGTGACGAATGGTCTCTTTTCGGGTGCCAAACTCAACCAGGTTACTGTTTCTCATTTATTCTATGCTGATGACGTCATTGTGGTGGGAAAATGGTCGAGAAGGAACTTGAAAAACTTATCTAATGCTTTGAGATTTTTCTATAGTGTTTCGGGTCTCAAAATTGATTTTGAAAAATCTTCGATTATCGGTGTGGGGGCTTCTACAAATGAGGTTAATCTTCTTGCTAGTTTGATTGGTTGTAAAGTTGAACATCTTCCTTTTAAATATTTGGGAATTCCAATTGGGGGTAGTTCTAAGCGTGTTTCTACTTGGGAGCCAATCATCAACAAATTCTCCAAACGTATGGCGGGCTGGAAAGCTAATCTTTTGTCTATAGGCGGCCGTTCTACGCTCATTTCTTCGGTGCTCGGCTCTTTAGGTAATTACTTTCTTTCTATTTTCCGGTTGCCTAAATCTGTCAATAAGTCCTTGGAGTCAATGAGAGCCTCATTCTTTTGGGGTGGAACTCCGGTAAAAAGAAATATGCATTGGATAGATTGGGGTTCGGTTCTGGCAGGGAGAGACGTTGGGGGGATTGGTATTGGGAGCCTTAACGCTATGAATGTTGTTTTACTCTACAAATGGAGGTGGCGTGGCCTCATTACTCCTGAAAGTATGTGGGTGCGGGTCGTGTCTGACATTCACGGTTCTGATTGTTTCAAGAATATGTCGGCAAAGTCGAAAGGGTTATGGAGTAGTATAATGGATGCTGTTAGAAATGCACATGACTCGCTTTCTCTCCCTAGGAATGTTATCAACGGGAAAATTGGTAACGGTAAGCAGACGAAATTTGGAAAGATATATGGTGTGGCGATATCCCTTTTGAGTCTAGATTCCCGCGTCTGTTTGCTATTGATCAGGAAAAAGATTGCTCGGTTCATAGTAGGCGTTCCAATTCCTCCTGGTTTTGGAATTGGAGACGTCCCATTAGATCGGGTATCGAAAATGAACAATTTAATCAATTAAATGAGCTTCTTCCTGATGGTATTTCCGATGCAGATGACACTTGGGTTTGGAATATGGATGGTAAATCTCACTTCTCTGTTGCAAATGCTCGGCGGTTCTTTGACTATAAATTGCTTCCGAAAATTGAAAAGCAGACAAGATGGAATAAGAAGGTTCCTAAGAAGATTAACTTGTTTGTGTGGCGCCTTCTTCGCAATGGTATTCCTACTCATGTTAATCTTTTTGGCCGAGGCATTGACATTGATACGGTTCGATGTTACCTTTGCTCCAATGGGTATGATGATGTTAGTCACATTTTTCATTCATGCTCGTTTACGTGTAACATCAGAGATAAACTTAGTGTTTGGATGAACATTGACATCCCTAATGTCGATCCTAACGATATGGTGTCCTGGTACAAGCATCTTCAAATTAATGGATACAAACGAGACATTGTTGAAGCCATAGTGTTCATTTGGTGGTGGCATGTGTGGAAGGACAGAAATAACAATCTCCATAACGGATCTCATGGTAATATTTCAGACACTTTCAACTCTATTGTCTCTCTCGCTTTTCTTTGGATCTCTAACCGTGACAGGAAGCGCAATTACTGTTGGAACAAGTGGATCGTGAACCCCCTTGAAAATAGGTGAATTTCATGTTTTTGAGCTGTCTGTTGAAGCGTGGCGCGATTGGATGGTTCGGGTTTTGACAATTTTGGCGTGGCTTTTAGTGTTGGGTGGGCATCCTCGGGGCTTGTTTGGGGTTACATCATCAACGTCGCAGAGTGAAAACCGGTGGCGCGGCCTCTGTTGACGGGGATTTTTCTCATGTCCTGATTTGCGTAAATGGCATGAGTTTTTTCATCCCTTTTGTGATCCTAGCAGTCAAAGTTCCGAGTGGGTTCTATCGAGTTTTTTCGTGTTTTTTGCTAGGTTTATTTTTTGTTTGTTGTATTGTTTAGTGGCTTGGTTGTCTTTTAACGTTCTTTATCATCTAGCACCTTGCTAGTTGTTGTTTTTAATATATTTTGCCGTTCTAAAAAAACAAATTCAAGATGATGGAAATGAGAAAATATGGACTAGTGACATCTGATTGACTAAATGGTTTCTGTATCACTTTGCCTAATCCATTCTACTCGTAATTGTAGGCGGCAAAAGGTTGATATACGGCAACTCGAGCCAGCTCATAATCGATTGTCTATCCATATTGTAGGGCAAACATGAC
Source organism: Artemisia argyi (assembly GCA_030686995.1). Taxonomy (NCBI): domain Eukaryota; kingdom Viridiplantae; phylum Streptophyta; class Magnoliopsida; order Asterales; family Asteraceae; genus Artemisia; species Artemisia argyi. The sequence continues at coordinate 21,225,782 of CM060701.1, read as the reverse complement.
TCGCTCAGTGGTTGTGGCTATAGGATTGAAACCTGAACCTTGTGTTTTTTAGGGCAAAGATATCACCACCCATTCTACTCGTAATTAAAATAACTCTTTTTAATCGAAACACGTATTTATCGGTTACCCAACTCACTTTTCATTTTTGCCTCGAATCATGGTACATGGTCAAGATTTTGCTTCATTAACCATTTCCACCTTTTGTGGTTCATTTGTTACTATTTTCATGGTGTTAATGTTACTATTCTTGTGGAATACTTATTCTTTGCCTTTAATTCGAGTGTAAGCTACAGTTACTAGAAGGAAAACAGCAGCCTTTTTAAAGTTATGTTTAGACATAAAAGTGAATAAATCAAACAAGATCTCCCCAAGATTGTCGATCATAAGAACTGTAGTTTTTATCTTAAATTAGACACAAACACTCATACAAGGCCATGGCTTTCATTGTGCATTTTATTAACAATAACAATGCCTAATCTTACCGAAGCGAGCATTGGAAAGTAGGAAGTAGACAGTCATACTCATACCTGATAGTAGAGACTAGAGAGACTCATTTCAAAATACCCATCACAATAATTTGCCATGCAAACATAAAAGGATTTACGGATCTACGAGTAAACAAAGTATGATAGAGAATATTAGAGTAAAAAACATATAAGGCTAAAAAAAGGGGCCCTTTATCTCCAACCCCCCTATTTTTTTATCCCCACCCTCTCACCCCTCCCCTAATTTTTTTTTTTTTTTTTTTTTTTTTTTTTTTTTGCTAATATAAAAAAAAATTAAAAAAAAAAAAAAAAACTATAAACCTGAAAGTGCGGAACAGAAAATATAAAGTTTAATATGTCAAACGCTTAAAACTGTCAAAAATACGAAACAGAAACTAACAAAAAACTGTGCTGTACTGAAATAAAAGAGAGACAGAGAGGGGACAAAAGGAACATTCCCCCAATAGGGGTATGGTTAACACAACCCCTAAAAAAATGTGAAACTATCTAAAAGTAGTACTTTTTTTTGCGCAATTTCATATTGTATCTCTTATTTTTAAATTTGAAAATTTCATATATACTCAACATGCTTTAAAAATATTGTGCATTTAATATTTGTACCTTAGGTATATATAAAATTAATAATGAAAATAAGGTGATATATTAAATAATTTTTTTTTTTTTTTTTAATATGTAACAGCTTTAATTTTTCTATATTTTATATGTTAAATTAAGCTTTACACTTTCTCCTTTACCCATCGTAAGTGGCAGAAATAAATGATAAGGTAAGCGTGTTAATTAATTTTCCATGAGGTAGTTGATTTTAAAAATACGAAGTGGTTGAATTCGTCTTGGAATTTTCTCCAAATTTAATAAATTAAACGTACACCAAATGCCGCAATTATCGTCATGTGCATGCGGTCGTTAATTTATTTTTTCAATACCAGCCTTTTTTTTTTTTTTTTTTTTTTTTTTTTAATATAGAAAGTAATAAAATAATAGAATAATCATTTAAAAATATACCAAATTTGACAGATTATTTTTTAGCGTATATGAAACTTTTCTCTTTCCTAAATGTATACCTTTTAGAGCATTGGGTGTAGTGGATTGAAGCCAAAAGTTCCATGTAGATCTAAGATTTATCAAAGATTTCATCCATTCATCTCGTCTGTCCATTTTTATTCCTCCCAACCGTTAGATTAATTTGTTTTTTTGTTAGTTTTTTTTTTTTTAATAATAATGAAAAGGGCAACATGGTCATTCCTTACCTCTCTTTTTTCTCCTAACCATCTCATTCAAAGAGATACGCTCTTTCAAACCATCATTTCCACCATTACTAAAACTCATCATTTCCTTAATTTCTCGTCTCATTTCTTAATGAATTTCAAATCCGAAACCATCATTCGATTCATCTTATCATTGCGCACACAATGATATGATTTAATTTGATTTTCGTTAGGTTTTGAGAAATCCTCTATTTTGATGATTTTGACCTAATTTTGTTTATTTTGATTCTCTGTTAGTTTGATGATCAGGTTGTCAGATTGATGCTGAAAATGAGATGGCGGCGTGGTTTGTCGATAAAAAGCTCAAAAACTAATGCACGTTATGGTAAGTTCTTCAAGTGTCGTTAGCTTTTTAGGTTTTACGCTCTTATTAGTGGTTCTTCATAGATATGTCATTATCAATACTGCTAGTAATGATAATTAACTAATTAATGTGAAAGTTGTTAGGATTTTGTTGCTGATATACTGATGTATTTTGTTAGAATCTAAACTGATGTACTGATGTATATGAATCATATATGATTCAATGTGAATCATACATGATTCTGGTAGAATCATACATGATTCTACCAAGGTCTTGGCTCTTTTGTGGAGTTTAATTATAGGACGTCCTAATACTCCTCAAGCCTTTCTTGATATTGCTGTAAGGGTAAGTGTGATGTATATGAATCATATATGATTCAATGTGAATCATACATGATTCTACCAAGGTCTCCGCTCTTTTATGTTTTTTGATATTGCTAAATAAGTAGTTTTTATTTATGTATGTGTTTTATCAACATGAATAGAGTATATCTAAATGCTTGTCAATATCCCTGTCGAATTCGGTGTTTTGAGATTTTGTTTATAAGTGGATTTTGTTAGAATCATATATGATTCACATAGAATCATATATGATTCTCATATAATCATATATGATTAAAGGATAATCATATATGATTCTGATAGAATCATATATAATTCACATAAAATCATATATGAGTGTGTTAGATTATTTTATGGTTATTAACATTTAAAATTTTTATGCAGGTCGATCAAAAACTGTTGCACATAAGCCTAAAGAGAAGAACATGGCTGATCGTGATCCGGAAAAAGACGTTCGTAAAGAAAATGTGCAATTAAGAAAATGTGCTTAAGTGATTGTGTACTAGTTAACTGATGTATTTGGTAAACTGATGGGTCCCTCTGGTGCTCCTAGTTAACTGATGTATTTTGATAAAATCTTATGGTAGTTAACTGATGTATTTTGGTAAAATCTGTTGATAAATAGATGTAGTTAACTGATGTATTTGGTATTGAACAAGTTCTGATGGTAAACTGATAGTATTTTGATGTATGTTTTAATATTTGTGATGGGTAGTATATGTTTTAATTTTATCGTATATTAATCATATATGATTCTATGTGATGATTCACATAGAATCATATATGATTTACATAGAATCATATATGATTCAAATAAAATCACATATGATTCTTTTAGAATCAAGAATCATTAATTATTAATGTTTAGAATCATATATGATTCTATGTGAATCATATATGATTCTAATGTGAATCATATATGATTCAATATGAATTATATATGATTCTTTTGAATCATATATGATTTTTGAATCACATGTATTCAGAATCATATCAGAATCACATATATTCATAATCACTTGTCAAATCTGCTGAAATATCAAACAAAAAGTATTCAATTAGACGTAGTTGAATTAAAATTCTCATAACACTTTTCCAACAGTGCAATAATAATAAACAAATTTAAAGAAATTGTTATTCAAGAAGCGTTAGTCGCTTTTTCAGCTGCGACATTTCTTGTTTGTTGTTCACCTGCATCAGTTCTAGTCCTTTGTTCTCTTGCATCAGTTTCACTTTGGATTAAACTCTCGCAAGTTTTGCAATATACTTTGGATTCATTGGACATGTCGACTTGGTGTGCTTTTTAGTCTTCTCACCATAGAATCCACATTTCCTTTTTCTCTTAGATGTTTCTTCAAGTGCTATTTCTCTTCAACATGTATATAAATATCATCAACAACAGGTTCCCAATTAGCAGATCCCCAGGGAGTTTCTTCATGTGCGTATAAAGTCAGCCTTGGTGTTGTCACAGATGCTGAAATATAGTATTTTCATTAGAATCATATATGATTTCCCAAAGAATCATATATGATTCTACTAGAATCATATATGATTCACATTGAATCATATTGAATCATATATGATTTTAACAAAATACATCAGTACATCAGCGACAAAAACATATACATCAGTACATCGCTAATCTGATTTCAATACAAATCAACTTATCTCACTCACAAATCAATAAAATAAGCTGAATAAGCAATAAAATAAGCCGAATCGCATGTGATTTGCCTTGAAACCCTAAAAACTTAAATAAGTTGAATCACATGTGATTTACCTAGACACCCTAAAAACCTAAATAAGCAACAAAATAAGTTGAAACACATGTCATTTACCTTTAATAGCGGCTACATTTTATCCTTCATCTGGAAATTCAACATCTTTTCCATAAGCTTGTTTCCATCATCCACCACTTGATGTTCATCAACCGCAACTGGAAAATCAACTAAATCAATAGCTAATCATTAACAAGTGTGAAGGTGCGGTGGTGGTGAAGGTACGGTGGTGGTGAAGGTACGGTGGTGAAGGTGACGGCGGCGGTGAAGGTGCGGTGGTGGTGAAGGTGCAGTGGTGATGAAGGTGCGGTGGTGGTGAAGGTGGCTGATTGGAGGATGATTGGGGTTGTGTGTGTTTGTGTGTGTGTTTTGCCCTAATTTTTTTGGGGGAAACAATGAAACGTATTGATATTTTTTTTGTTTATGTAATTGCCTTTTTTGCCCCTCAAGAGTAAATATTAGATTTAATCTAAGCTTTTGGATCAAACTGGATTGTATGGTTGGGATTTGTTGATTGGTTCTATGGCAAGGAGGGTTCTTCATGGATCTCAACTCGTGGATTGAATCAAAATTCAAAAAGACTTTTGGCTATCACGGTATGCTACCTCAACAAATACCCATTTTAACTCACGCACCTTAAATCCCCTCCCTCATACCTCAAGCCAAGACACCTCTTTTAAAACCTACTATACCTAATTAAAACACAAACCGAATAAAAAAACCGAATTAAAATTTTAAAACAAAAAACGTTCTTTTGAATCAAGCCAATTCCTTGACGGATGATGAACTTGATGCAAGGGTGGGCAGGGCAGTGGCTTGGCCATGGCTTGGTGCCACATTGGATGACGCATGAATACATGACTACACGTCACCATACCGGATGCTCTTAAGTTATCTTATTTTGAGTATCACTAGAAGTAAAGTTTGATACATTTTCAAGTGATTTAGAGTTTAGACATTAAAATGTATCAAACCTTAGTCAGGATGATACATACACACAATATGATAATATTTAAAATTTGATACATTCAATAGAAGAAAAAAAAAGTTTCATGCACACTAAAGAATAAGATGTCAAGTTCGATATAGTTTCAAACCATTAACTCTAAAGTAATCACGGTTTGAATTTATATAACGGTGAATTCAAAACTCGCAAATTAGTCGACCAAAATATCTAGTTACCTAAAAATAAAATAATATTACTTGTAATATCAACTTTATTATAATGTGGCTGATGGTGACCTGACCGAGCTTGTGCGGAATCTAAGAACTGATACAATAATTTATAACGAAAAAAATACTAGAAATAGATAACTTGGGAATTGTTCTTGTTGAATGCCTATAAAGTATGCAAAGTAAGAAAAATAGTAGTCGCTGTTGATTAATTTTGAGAATTTGCTAAAAGTAGCAAAGTCATGTCGTCGTTATGAACGTCGATATGATGGACAGCAATGTAATCACAAACATTTGTTGCTAGCATTTGTCACATGCATTGCACAAACTTTTTCTTGAGAAAGAGTTCTGTTTCACACTAGTTTGATTTTCAGATTTGTTTATTATAGATAATGACGTTTTTTGTTTCGATTTTACACACTCTTTTTGGAAAAAGTATATGGTTTGTGAGTCCGAAGCATAAGTTTCCTATTGTCTTTCACATATTTTTATCATAGCCAGGGTAGTGAAGAGATTTAACTGTTGTAAAATAAGTAAAAGGAACTTGATTCCAACTTATTTTGATAAGTAAAATTAAAATTGACACGCATAGTACTTCAAATGTGAGGCTAATATAGGTTTTTCCCTTTTTCATTCTTTTCTTTTGAGGAATTTGAGAAGGATGCGGCGACTTTATTGAAACGGATCCGAAAATTCTCTGTGACTTAGGACATTATGGTTCGTGCAATTACTCATATATTTAGTAGGATTATCTTCGCTAATCATTATAGCTAGAGAAGTGGGGATCCAGATAGTATCTCAACTTCTCACTAATTTCTTATAAATCTTATGAATTTTTAATAAAGTGATGTTTTATAAGAAAAAATAAATAAATAAATGGCAAATAATAATAATAATAATAATAATAATAATAATAATAATAATAATAATAATAATAATAATAATTGTGTAAAAATGTATCTTGTCACTTTTTTTAGTAGCATGTAGCATCGTTTCAATCAGATTATTGATAACTAACTTTTTAAAATTTTGGTTATTTTGTGTATAGACTATTAAAAATACTTGTTCGATTACCAAAAATACTTGATTAGATACCCAAAACTACATCAACCGATGCACAGGATAATCAAAATTTAAAAAGTTAGTTATCAAATAATCCGATTAAAATGATGTTACATACTACTATATAAAATGACAAATAAAATACATTTTCAGACAATTATCTTATAATAAAAAACAATATTGGTGCATCATAATCATGGCTAACAATGTCGGTAGCAATGTTCATCTTAGTGCATAAAATTTAAGTTAATAACACGAAAACGTATCAAACATGAAGTTGTGGCTATTTTATTATTTTATCTAATACATATCCTGCCTAAATTTTTTATGTTTCAACTCAGAATAAGTTAGTTACATTACATTTCCGGCCATTTATCTTAAAGCTTTCTCCTCTTCTATAACAACAGCAACAACAACAATAAACTCAATCCCACTAGAGCAGGATATGAGAGAGGTAGAACGTAGATAGATCCTACCCCTACCCCAGGAACTCCTCCTCTATAACTGATTTAATCAATATTCTGTGTAGTTATTTAAACGTTATAAATATATTTTTAGAAGTTGCATGTAGGTACAAAAACTTGCGAACTTTACATGTAAATAAAAGTTAATAAAATGCTACTATTTGGCAATATGTCGGTGGATGGAAGCATCTGGTTCAAACGTATTACTTCGTCTACCTACGTGGACACATATCACTGGTTGCTTAGCTGTTATATCCTTTGTTTGCATATTACACCCACTTATTTTATAAATAATGCAGAAATGCCCCCTGAAGATTTACTACCCAAATATGGTAATCAACTAATCAATATTTTGTTTAATAAAAGTGCGAAATAATAGAATATAATGAACTAAATAAACGAAGTGAAAATGTATTGTATCGTTTTCGGACAAAGGTGCAACACTGTTATAATTTTAGACATAACAAAAGAAGATCGATCTAGTCACCGATACACAAAGGCTGAGACAGAAGAGGGTAGGGCGGGCATGTGCTCTTTTAACGAATAATTGCAGTATAAAAATTTTAATATATTTGATTATTTTTGTAATTTGCTCCTTTGATATACTTATTTATAGTGTAGTTTCTAAAAATTATTAAAGTTTACCCTTTTAATCATAACTTCCTGTCTTCGCCCTTGCTAGTGCAACAAAACTAGTGATTGCTATGTACTCAAATTCGTTGTAAACCATGAAAAAAGGATACTATGTTGACGAATATGTCTACAAAACTTGAGAACATGCAACAAGTCAACAAATCAAGCAAGAAGATTTACACATAATAATGGTTACGTTTTTCTATGACACTATGTATACTCATTTGTATTTTGTCTTTTGACAACAAAAACAAAAATATTTTCAAATCTTTTGTCGATAGTTGGCAGAGGTATGGATCCAACTTGTTGTAACTAGATAAGAAATGGTAGGTTGCTATGTAAAACGTTTGGGTAATTAACTTGTTCTAACATGTATTCCTAGCGACACAAATACACAATACATGTAGCCCCAATCAATTTTTAACTCCATAAACTAGTTAAGTTACCTTATAACTCCGTATTACTTATGATAATATAGTTTACTACCTCCGTTTCAAAATTATTTTCATTAGACAAAAAACATAGTTTAATAAAATTGCATTTAATAAAATTTTATTTATTACAGCCTTGATTTTTGCAAAAGTTAGAAAAAAATAGTTTTACATTTTGACAATTATTTATTGTATTCATATAGTTTTGTAATTAACAATTTTGATTAATAGTAATATAGCAAACTTAAGCTAATAAGTCCACTTTAGTATTTTCGATTGTCCAAATTTAATGTTCATTTTCAATAACAACCAATCAAAATAATTCTAAATGGTGAGAATTATATTTTATTGTTTAATATTGTAAGAGACCCACTTTTTTTAAACAATGTAAAATTTGAAAATTGACATATAATTTGGAATGGGAGGAAGTATATAGTAGTGGATAATTAATTTGAGACACTTTATAAAAAAAATGGTTAATAAAATTGAGAATAAAAAGAGTATTATTTTTTGAACTCTATTATAAACGAAACTAAATTCCAAAAAAATAATTTTGTGCAAAGAAACAAAAACCTTTCCACATGTTTTGAACACCTTTCACAACTTGAGGGGAATAAATGTAAATATGTTTCTAAATAAAAAACGCTGAAAACACAGAAGACCGTTGAAAGAAAGAAACCTCTACAACAGCTGGGAACACATTCCAGTGGCACAACCGTAAATAATTTCCTCAAATACCAAACTCCCTTTATTTCACCACTCTTTGATACCATTTCTCACACTCACTAAAAACACACACATACACTCACATTTTGATTTTCAAAATGCGTCATATCAGCTCCACATCAGTTTTCTCTGCGGCAGCAGTACTGATAATACTGCTCGCCGCAACAACCTCAAACGCACACAACATCACAAAAATCCTAGACAAATTCCCGGAGTTTTCAACTTTCAACCACTACCTATCCCTCACACACCTAGCAGACGACATAAACAACCGTCAAACCATAACAGTCATGGCGGTAAACAATGCAGCCATGTCAGATCTGCTCTCAAACCACCTCTCCATCTCCACCATGAAAAACATACTTTCCCTACACGTCCTCCTCGACTATTTTGGCGCCAAAAAGCTCCACCAGATCACTAACGGTACTGCTCTAGCTGCTACCATGTTCCAAGCCACTGGTACGGCTTCTGGGTCGTCAGGATTTGTGAATATAACAGATCTAAAAGGCGGCAAAGTAGGGTTTGGGAGTGAGGACAGTGGGAAAACTGATGCCACCTTTGTTAAGAGCTTGACTGAGGTGCCTTATAATATTTCAGTGATACAGATTAGCAGTATGCTGCCCTCAGCTTCAGCTGAGGCTCCTACCCCAGAGCCTGCTGCGGTTAATATAACCGCATTAATGTCGCTACATGGTTGCAAAGCTTTTGCTGATGCGCTAAGTGCTTCTGATGCTATGAAGACTTACGCTGACAACGTTGATGGGGGGCTATCAGTGTTTTGTCCGTTAGATGATGCTTTCAAAGGGTTCTTGCCTAAGTTTAAAAATTTAACCATTGATGGTAAGCAAAGTTTACTTGAGTACCACGCAGTGCCCGTGTATCAGTCGATAAGTATGCTTAAGTCTAGTAACGGAGTTATGAACACTTTGGCTACTGATGGAGCTGATAAATTTGATTTTACTGTGCAAAATGATGGTCAGGATGTCACGGTTAAGTCGAGTAAGCTAGTTACGGCTAAGATTGTGGGCACGTTGATTGATCAACAGCCGTTGATTATTTTTACTATTGATAAGGTTTTGGTACCTAAGGAGTTGTTTAAGGGAGCGTTGTCTCCGGCGCCTGCACCTGCGCCGGAAGCTGACGCTCCTGCTGAGTCGCCTAAGGCGGCTAAGAAGAAGAAACACAAGGCCGCGCCGGCGGTGGACTCGCCGGCTGATTCGCCGGCGGATTCACCTGACGGCGCTGTTGCTGACCAAGAGGCGGATGGGAATAATGCTAATGGGATTAAAGGGTTAGGGTTTGTGATGGTTTTGAGTTTTTTTGGTTTGTTGCTTTAGTTAATGTAATGAGTTAAATTGGGGAAATAATTTGGTCCTTGAGTTATTAATTTCACTATTGAGGGATTTAATATTTGGGTTTCATTATGGTTGTTACATAATGGAATTTGGATATGAATTTGAGGGTGTGAATTATATTTTTCATAAATTAATTGTAAGTGTTTGTGTGTGTGTTTAAGTTAAAGATGAGGTTTGTTTTTGGCGAGTATTGTAATTTGATGATTTTTATGTTTTTTTTTTGGTATACATTATACAATACAAGCATTGCAAATGAGAAATAAGCATTTGTGATTGATAGTTACGTTTGTTATTTATTAAAAAACATGTGACTACGAGAACAATGAAAAAGACTCATTTTCTCGATTGATAGCTAAACACAAGTACATTTGTTTGAGTTCATTTTTAGTTGAACTATAGAAGTAAAGGAATATTGCTATTTTAGCAATAACTTCTGATAAAAACTGATGCTACTTACTTTTACATTTTTATCTATATGATATATGTATAATGGTATCCGAATGAAAAATAAAAACATTTATGATGTTTGTCTTTAGCTTTGGATTATATTTAGGGTGCGTTTAATTTGCAGATGGTTTGGACTTTGGAGTTGGATTTGAGTTTAGTAAAATATATTGTAAAGTTGATTATTATACTTGCCTACTAGATTGTATAAAAAAATTGAAATTAAAAATATGTGTGCATTGGTTTAAGTTATTAAACAAGGAAAGATTGGGTTCTTTAAATAAAAAATCACATTAATTTAAGGTAATTATAAGTACTCTATATTAAATGCATTTTTTTAGTTTAAAAAGAAATTTTGTGTTGAATTAAAAGCACTTAACTAATACCCTTAGGGCACTTGTTAGACAATTCCTTAAGTAAAAGTAGCGCTAAGCAACGGGTCAAACCCGACCCGGCCCGAAACCGATTAACGGTAAAACGTGAATCGATAACAGAACCGAATAGGTGTGTTTTGACATGAACCGAGTAAAACTGAAATAATTATACAAAACCAAAAATCGAACCGAATAAAGTCAGTTCAGTTCGATTCAACTTGGTTTGTCTGTTCAGTTCGTTTTTTTTTTCAGCCCTAATAGTACTATAGTAAAAGTATTGTGTGAAAGAGAAAACCCATTAGGCTACTCAACTTTTAATTTTGTGAGTCCATTCACTATTTCAAACCGTAAACCTTCTTATCAATTAATAAATTTTAAAACTTAAGCCAAACCTATTAATCCAAAAGCACATAACAAACATCTTCCTATAATTTTGGGCTGTTTGGAAGGGGATTTTTTAATTGGAGTGCTAGACTCACTCACATTTTACAAAATTTCTCTCACACAATGAGGTGGCATGCATCTTAGCCACTCATGTGAGAGCATTAATTGACCAAGTGAGAGCATTGGATGGCTAAGATGCATTCCACCTCATTATGTGAAAGAAATTTTGTAAAATGTGAGTGAGTCATTCCTCATTTTTTAAAGCCATTTATTAAAAAAAAAAAAAAAAAAAAAAAAAAAAAAAAACTCCTTCAAATGTAAAAGCATGGTTTAAAAAAAATCCCTTTTGGACCTGTAATCACCTAAATACCTCCTATGATTAACAACGTTTCATTTTTTTTGTTGTTGTCCATCTTGACGTGTCATCTCCTTTTAGTAATATACTACAGTAATATTTGACATATTGGTCTATGACTTATGTTACTATATGGGATGTGTCATATTTAGGGCTGAGCAAACGGACCGGCCGGACCGGACCGACCGACAAAACCGACCGGACCGAGACCGACCGGACCGGACCGACCACATTCGGTCCGGTCCTCGGTCTAAGCTTTTTGCCAAATTCGGTCTCGGTCCGGTTGGTCCGGTCCGGACCGACCAAAAACCCGAAAAAACTTGCCTAATTGGACCGGACCGACCGAAGACCGACCGGACCGAGACCGGACCGACCATATTCGGTCCGGTCTCGGTCTATGATTTTCCGGTTCTCGGTCTTCGGTCCGGTCCGGTTTCCGACCGATGATCACCCCTAGTCATATTCCAACAATAATTATGCATGTTAGTTGATTTTACTATAATTAATAATTTATGTGTGATGATTAAGATAAAGAGTAAATATTGTCGGCACGATGAAAATACTATTAAAGTATTAAGCATGAACGTTGCCTATAAAGTTACGATTTATGTAACTCAACAGTGTTATGGCGATCTATAGAAGTAAGGGATATTGCAATATTGATAGCTAAAAAAAGTACATTGTTTAAAATCATTTCAAATTGAACTATGAAGTAAGGGATATTGCTATTTTAGGAAATAACTTCTAATTGAAAGTAACACTTTTACATTTTAATCTATATTAAACACAATCATGACTTAGGATTAAAAAAACAAAAATTCATTGACTCAAATTAGACGCCATTTTTAATTCTTTTAGATACACCGTAAGATATTTTTTAGCAAAAGAATATATGCATATAAATATAGTAGATGCATTTCATCAAGTTAAATAAATCATATGTATTTTTAAGTCCCTGCAGGTCAAATTTATTGCTAGTACTACTTTACACCTTTTTCACTTCAAAATCACTTTCAAAACTAATTTGGATGCATCTAATTAAAGTTGATGCATGTCCATCCCGATATTGAACTCTCACTCGGATTGGTCGGATTGAAACGAAAATCTTCAAATTCCAAATGCTCTCAAGGAACGCATGATCGTGATTGTTGTTACTACTTGCTGGTGTTTTTGAAACTATCGTAATTCCGTCACATTTAACTCTCAAAACTTGAGGAAATGTGACCTTTATGATAGTATTCGTATTTTTTCATTTTCTTGGTTAAATAGCAGAAGTTCCAATTGTTTAGCTTAGCAAGATTGGCTAAGAAAACGGTTGTAATTATTACTCAAGCTTCATACCAAAAGCTTTATTTTTGTATTTATCTTTTTGCCTTTCAAAAAATTAAAGTCGATTCATCTCAAATAAGTTGTTATAGTTATTTCTCATATTATTTATTTTAAGTTTTTTTTTTTCATCGAATCCATACTCATACAATGATAGCTAATGGAAAATTAAATATATTTATGATGTTTGTCTTTAGTTTTAGGAAAAGAAACTTTTAAACGTTGTTAGATTAAAAGGAAATTCATCCCTTAATCATCAATCAAATCTGTCGGCAACATAGATATGAACATGACCCACTCTTACTTTCCAATTAACACGTTTAAGCAAATTCTATCATTATCAAGGTTATTAATTAGGGTTTGTCTAACTTGTGCCCTAGGGGCACAAGTTAAGCACACTAAGGGTGGTGGCATCGTTACTCGGTATTGCTCGGTATGGGTCGGCAAGGTTCGGCAAACACAATGCCTATACGTCAGCATGAGTAATTCGGCAACTGTTTCGGTGAGAAACACCGATTCGGTGTAGACGTTTGAAGGGAAAATGTGACCTTTGGTGCCTTTAATTTTTCGACCGTTATTGACATTTTCAAAAAAAAAAAAAAAATTAGGCATGCTTAGGCATGACACTACCACTTAAAAACCAACTTTAGGCATGTTTAGGCAAAAAATGTGTTGCGTGTTTTTTATTGGTCAATTAAAATTAAACTCCATAAACCTTTAGGCAACAAAGAAAAAGAAACACATTTCATACCTAAACATGCCTAAAGTTTCATTTTTAATGGCAACGTCATACCTAAGCATGCCTAAACTTTTTTTATTATTTTTTTTAACTCATAATTATATTTAACAATTAAATTAAAAACTTCAAATTTCATTAATAATTAAAACAAAAGTTACATGATACTTAGGAAAATAAAAACAAAACAATTTCTAAAAATTGCAAGGCCATCCATATTTCGCCGTGACTTCACGTTTTTTTGCAATCATAATATCGCGTATTGTTGGATCAGGTATGTTATCATGGGGGTCGTTGAAGAACTTCATAGCTCGAAAATAATTCTTTTCTTGAACCCCTTCTAGTTGTGCCGACATTAACTTTTCTGCCAACTCTTCCTTCGCACGTTTCTTCTCAACATTTTCATCCATTATTTGTGACTTCTTTGACGCATAATCTGCTAACGATTCAATACTCTTCTTTGTCGACTCGATTTCGGCCTTTTTCTCTTTTTTCTTCCGTATAGGAGTTGTGTCGTCATTTAGATCCAGAATAATAGTCTCAACATTGTCATTGCTAGATTCCGACGACTTTCTTCGTTTCTCTGTATTAGACGAAGATGTTTGATTAACGGTTGGTTGTTGCAACCATTTGTCCGATTTCCTAACTATCTCCTACGCCTCAATATGAGTAAAATTCCTGCATTTGGTTTTCTTTTTATAATCGGCCAATGCATTTCTCATCAAGTTAGCTCGTCACACCCACTCTCACGACATCGGTTCTACAATAATAAGAAATATAATTTAAATTTACACTACTAATTAAAATAAACAAGTATAAATTTAAACAAATAATTAAAATAACGAAAACAAGTATAAAAAGTATATAATTTAAAAGTTACATGTTGGATGTATAGGCCGTTAAAAGTATTCATTTCGGTATACATATTTTTCCATTTTGTGTTCAACACATGGAATGTGCGCAAAGTATCGAACACGTTTTGCTTGAAGTGCTCTAGAATTCTTCCCCAAAAGCTATCGGACTTTTGTTGATTCCAGACCTTTGGGCATGTTGAGACATGAACCCAAGCTTTTGCCAAAAATACCTCTTCGTCGGTGGTCCAATTCTTTTTTCCCGCTTTACCCGGATTTTTAATTTCTTGAACGTCATCATCATTTTGTTCTTCAGCTAAAACAAAGCATAAAAAAAAATAAAAAATAAAAAATAAAAAAACATTAACGATTTAAAATTAAAAAGGAATAAATATTAAAGATTTAATTTAGCGATTCAAAATAATAATAATAATAATAATAATAATAATAATAATAATAATAATAATAATAATAATAATAATAATAATAATAATAATAATAATAATAATAATAATAATAATAATAATAATAATAATAATACCGATTGGATTTGGGAATTGGGTTTCGGGAACAACTTCATCTTCATAATCGTATAACGGTAATTCTCTTTCGACACTTTGTTCACGTCTTGGTGGACCGTCTCGAAAGTCATTAAAAGGGTTGAATTCACTTGTCATTGCTATATTATAGTGACTTGGATTCAACAGTGGATGTGGGGGATAGTAGGCTTGTGGTGGAGGTTGAAGAAAGTAGGCGTTTGGTTGAGGTCGGGGATAGTAGGCTTCTTGACCACGTGGTTGTGATTGAACCTTCGGCCGGACGGGATGTGATCGAGAACCTCGACCACGACCACGACTTTGACCTTTTGATGTTGAACCTTGTTGGGATTTACTTGGATCCATGTGATTGATTTTTAAAATGGTAAAGTGAATTGGTGATTTGAAGAAAATATGTGATTGTAAATATTTAAAGGGGAATTTATTATTATTATTATTATTATTATTATTATTATTATTATTATTATTATTATTATTATTTTTTGAAAACCTTCAAACGGTAACACCATTTAATTCTCAAACGGTCATTTCCATTTAATTCTTGCATTTTACCGAATCGGTAAAACATACCGAAACAGTTGCCGAATCTATCATGCCGATCAAGTGGCATTGTGATGTCGAGGCTTGCTGATCGATGTCGAGTCTATGCCGATCATGTTGCCACCCCCTAAAAAACACTGGGACCCCACAGAAAAGGACACTGGGATCCACAGAAAAGTACAATTTATGTGGATACCTATGTCCTTTTCTGTGGGGTCCCGGTGTCTTTTAGTGTGCTTAACTTGTGCCCTAGGGGCACAAGTTAAAAAAATCCTATTAATAATTGTTACAATATCCAGGAATTAATTGTAGCGTCTAATTTTTTCACACTAATAAACACCTAATTTTTTTCACATTTGAGGAAGTGTGAAGAAATAAGACGTAACAAATGACTTACACACATATAATTGCTATAAGCGTGGATATTTTTTTAGATTTCTATATACTTAAAAAAGTGACAATTTTATTTTTATAATTTTTTTCTCACTTATTAATATAATTAATTTTTACACGTTATTAAGTGTTAAGAAACTAATAAAAAATTTTACACTTTTTAAAAGTGTGAAGAAAAAATGTGTAAAATAAACTTTTTTTTTTCTTTTTTAATTTTTAATGAGACTACATTTTTTATGATTTATAGCTAAACAAAAGTAAATTGTTTGAATTCATTTTTTGTTGAACTACAGAAGTAAAGAATATTGCTAATTTAGCCATAACTTCTTATTAAAACTAATACTACTTATTTTTACATTTTTATCTATATGATATATGTATAAGAGCGATATCAAATGAAAAATAAAAACAGCTATGATGTTTGTCTTTAGCTTTGGATTGTTATTCAAATTAATATTTATACTTTATACAATTGGTTTCAAGGGAAAGAAACTTTTAAATGTGTTTAGACTAAAAAGGATATTCATCACTTAATCATCAATCATATTCATATCTCAAGGCAAAAATAGATATGAACATGACCCACTCTCACTTTTCCTTTAATTACATGTTAAAAGCAAATTCTATCATTTTTATGGTTATTAATATTTTGTTACAATAGCCCTAAAATAGAAAACAAAATTCATGTTGTCCTAATCTTCCATGTGTATATTTGCCAAAAAAATGTAAGGAAAGATAAGGAACAAAAAAATGAGGTTCTCACATGTATCACATTTTTATTTTCCTTATCATTTTTGGAATGTACATGTTACAATTGTTTTAACATGATAAAACATTTCGAGTTACACATTGTAAATTCACTATAGGCGTTAGTTTTCGAGAAATGGCATGATTTATACCTTTGGTTAAGTCGTGTACGTAAGATTTTAAGATTGTGAATCCTTAACCAAGTAGCTCTTGGTTTAAGTTACAACCGAAACAAGTGTGAAAGTAAATTTAGTTGTAATTATGATTTCCTAATAGAATAAATACAAACAAACTTAAGTTGAAAAATTTGTAAAGTTAAATATACATTTTGATAATCTTCAAAAAGAGTTGAAAACAATAAGACACCTAGTTATACATGTTCATATTATATACTGTATTTACTTTTTTCAACAATCAACATTTAAGATCTAAGCTACAATAATGTATATGTACATCAAGCATTCAATCCGAAGCTTGTTCAACAAATAATGCAACTATTAGCGGCACTTTAATTCAACACTATCAATGTTCTACCAACTAAATTTTAACTACCTATAATTGTTATTTTTCTACTTAATTAATTTATCAAACGGCTTGTATTCCAGATTTCCAGTGATATCTCATATTATGTAAGAATACCTCACAACCAAACAATTTTGCGGTAAAGGTCATGTACAAGAAATGTGAAATAGATTTGTGATGTAAGATAGTTAATTGTTTTTCAAAAACAAAAAACCTACTTAACTGACGGTTCACAACATACACCTTAACCACTTAGAAAAGTCTATGTAGCCGTGAGTTCAAATCATAAATTAGTCAACTAAAATATCAAAACATGAGTACCGATTTTTCTTTTTCTTTTTTTCTTTGATACCACTAATGTTATACTTGTTACATATCAAATTTAAGTCGAGCTGGAACTTGAGCAATATTATTAGAGGATTAATCTTTTGACACTTACTTTAACTAAATCCAAAATATATACCACTCATACTCTTTCATAGTCACCATTGTGTTACTCGACAATCACACTTAAGAAAGTATTAGTTTGTTATTGAATGATGGAGAGTACTATTTCCAAAAATAGAAAGAAAAAAAAAAAAGCAAACCATGTTATGTTGAAAAAGTTAAAGTAGAGTAGATTGGAGAGTACATATCGACTTTATTCACATATGATATGGCGTGGGTATCTCATCTCACGTGGTATGTATTTCTCCACCGTCAATCTAACTTTCCTAAATTTAAATCAAACTCATGCATCAATCACTTGTACGGTACACCTTATTAAATGATACTCGAGAACACGAACTTTTTTTTTTCGGTTCATTTTCTTTATTGCACTTTACTTGTTTAAGTGATACTCAAGAACACAGTGTAAATCTAGCGGCAATTTGAGTGACATTGTATATCAATCAAAAGATTGTGTGTTTCAAGTCTCGATTATCTGACGAAATATAGATGTAATTCATAAAATCGACAAATAATCATGATTTTGAACATTCAACACACGTATTATATCAAAAGGCGACTTTAAACAACGTAAGTACATTCAAACACTCTGGTCGTTTTGTTGCGACTTTAAACAACATAAGTGCATCAAACACTCTGGCACTTGACTCGTTTTGTTACAACTGGTCATCTATCGATTCTTATTAGTATTTCATAACTGCTAATCACATAGTATAAAACAAATTGCAACACCTAAGAGCAACAAAAAAAATTACAATGAAGATCGACATTTAGGAGTTAAGAACGACAAGAAACATAAAAACTAAAATCTGTAAGCAATTGAGCTGCAAATGATGTGCATAATCATATGGTTGATAGACATTTTGATTTGGATTTGGAGGAGGGTAGACACAGTTTTGCATTGATGGTTGACAATTTGCTGGTAGTTGCGGTGCCGGTGGCCCACCATACAATGGTCCAGTGGGCAATGGTGGCGCGTGTGGTGGCCCACCATACGATGGTCCAGTAGGCAATGGTGACGCGGGTGGTGGTTCACATGAAGGGACTTTAGGTTGGGGTGGGGCTCCATACACAGGCTCACTTGGTGGTGGGGTTGGGGGTTTCTTTGGTGGCGGTGGGGTCTCGTACCCGGGCTCTACTGGTGGTGATTTGGGTGACGGTGGTGGTGGATATCCATATGATGGGCGGGTAGGAGCGGGTTGGCAGGGATATTCACAATTGGTCAAATCGGTCACATTAGACCATGTCAAAGTTAAGTTGAAAAGCAGCAGCAGAAGTATGTTGCAGAAAGAAAGAAATGACCAGGACATTTCACCGACGGCAAAATGATCAAATTGTTGTGATGATGGAAATGAACTTTTCTGGTCACTCACATATGTGACCTTAAAGTAGCATGCACCGATAAATAACATAGAGAATGACACTTGGGGAAGGGTAGTTTGACGAAAATGTCCTTACGCTCCGACATACATGTCATAGAAATCACACATGGAAAGGGTGGTATGTCGCCACGTAGCACGCCTTTCGTCATTTTGCTTACAATGTGGTTTGAAGAAATGAAGGATTGACATCAGCAAGGTGGTGCACAATTTGAACACGTTTAGGTATTGAAAAGACTGTCATTTTCAAACCCATGTTAGCATTGCAGACAACCTGTTACCGATATATACAAACTATTTCTTATCATTTGATTCAATAAACCTACCATTTCTTACCAGAGTATGCAGTTTGTTGTATAAAATGGTAATAAAAATGCATAATTTATTAAGATATGGTGAACGTTACTATGGTAAAACACACAACAGATTGGTAAAAAGTGAATAGCATAGTGCAATACTTATTATAAACAATTTTACAAATATTGAACTTAAAAGAGAGATTACATTAAATTATTAGAGATTCACAAATGATTTCTAGAATTGTTTGTTAAGATCTCCCTTGCTGAAAAAAATATAACTTGGATTACCATCGGAATCTAATGTTACCGGGATTGGAGAAAATCCAGAGTAGTCCCTATCTACCTTTGCTAAGCATAATTCGGTAATGTACTTCCTCAAACCTTTCTCTTGAGGTGAAAGCTGAGCTGCATATTCCTCCAATGGCATCCACTGTAAAAAGGATTTTTATTAGTTAGTATGTGTTTTTGCTTGCACTTGGAAACTACTACGATATCTTTAAGGCGGAAAATTTGGCATGTTAGGTTCCGGTAACAGTTTAAGCGGATCGGAGTCAGACCATTTCCCAAACATTAGTTAATTTTTCTTTGACTTTCTGCATTATTAATTAGTTACATATGATAAATTCATTGAAAGTATACTTGAATGTTAACAACCTCCTACATTTGCTTTACTTAAATGAAATTATCAAGTATTTAGTAATAGTAACTCTAATAATGTTTAGTATATTAGCTATTTTATGAAAAGACGAGTACCCGTGCATAGCAACGGGATTTTATAGCGACAAATAGTTTATTGATAAAAAAAGTTTATAGGATATAAACGAAATAAAAGTTTGAAGATTTGGGAATTAAACATAATGTTTTGAAACCTGGTTCGACCAGGGTGGTTCAACCGGTTGAACCATTCCGGTCGAAAAATGGGTCGATTTAAACCGGGTCAACTTGCTAGGTTGGGTCGAAAACGGGTCAAATTAAACTGGGTCAACCCGACGGGTTTGAAGCGTCCCGGGTCAACCCGGTTTGTGTTTTAATTGGTTGTATTTAATTTGGTAGATATGTTTTAATTGGTTGTACAATGTGAATAAATCATTGTACTTTTAAGTAATGGATAATGTTTTGAAACTCGGTTCGACCCGGGTGGTTCAACCGGTTGAACCGTTCCGGTCGAAAAATGGGTCGAGTTAAACCGGGTCAACTTGCTAGGTTGAGTCGAAAACGGGTCAAATTAAACTGGGTCAACCCGCCGGGTTTGAAGCGTCCCGGGTCAACCCAGTTTGTGTTTTAATTGGTTGTATTTAATTTGGTAGATATGTTTTAATTGGTTGTACAATGTGAATAAATCATTGTACTTTTAAGTAATGGATAATGTTTTGAAACCCGGTTCGACCCGGGTGGTTCAACCGGTTGAACCGTTCCGGTCGAAAAATGGGTCGAGTTAAACCAGGTCAACTTGCTAGGTTGAGTCGAAAACGGGTCAAATTAAACTGGGTCAACCCGCCGGGTTTGAAGCGTCCCGGGTCAACCCGATTTGTGTTTGATTGGTTGTATTTAATTTGGTAGATATGCTTTAATTTGGTTGTACAATGTGAATAAATAATTGTACTTCTAAGTATTGGGGTGTTTTAATAAGAGTATTAATTACATTTCACTTTCTCTCTCATTTGATCATTGTTGAAAACTCAACATTTCACTTTTGAC
Organism: Artemisia argyi; assembly: GCA_030686995.1. NCBI lineage: Eukaryota > Viridiplantae > Streptophyta > Magnoliopsida > Asterales > Asteraceae > Artemisia > Artemisia argyi. The sequence continues at coordinate 21,204,692 of CM060701.1, read as the reverse complement.
CATTTTTCCATTATAGATAGTATAGATAAAACAAAATAGACAAAAAGAAGTTCAGCAGGTCAACCCAGCCCGTTTTGACCCATTAACCAATCTGCCTAGTAGCCATTAATGATTTTAGGAAATATTGAACGTACTGTGTACAACTGTACGGTTAACTCAATTTGGTACCTTTGCTGCCTCGATTTCTGTTTCTTGAATCGTGATGTCAAACGATATTGGGCGCATCATGCACAAGAATAACACTTCTGATTTCCCAAAGAAAACCTTGTGCTCTTGACTGCCAATTCAATTTACATTCTGTTAGGATGTGTGCGGTTGGGATTGGGCCAAACAAGTAAACTCGGTTTGGTATTTTCTAAGTCCAACCGGCCGAAACCGGTTTGGTTAAGCCACGTTTTATTTTACATAAAGAAATGCATTTTCCATTGAGGTATTTAGTAAAAGTTAGAAGCAAATCTTTGCATCATTTTTCCAAAAAAAAAAAAAATCATACGAGTATATTTTAGGAAAATTTTGGTTCTAGAACTTGAAATAAGAAAAACTAACAGAACAGAAAAATATAAAATAAAAAGAAAAGCAAAACAAAGAAGTGGGTCGTGAACATGGCTAGTCTATATAAAATCATTAAAGTGGAAGCCTAATGAGATGTTCTCTTGTATTTTATGCAGTCAATGCCCTGACTCACATGATCATCTATATTTCGTGCTTTTTTAAAGACATTTTGGAACGCTATGCAGCAGAAATTAGATTGTAAATTGACTAATATGATTTTAAACAATAGCATCAGAACCCTTGTAAAAAGATTAACTCTCGGTGCTACTATCTACCTAATATCGCAAGAGAGAATAAAAACATTTCAACAAACGAAGTTAACTGTGGAAGCAATGAGCCTCAAAGTTAAAGATGGAATACCTGAATGCTAGTACTTCAACAAACTCGGTATCTATCTGAGACAAGGTTAAATCATCAGCCTTATGTAAATATATAAAGTATCATAGAAATTTGGCATTTAAAACCAGTAATTAAAAGTGACATAATATTGAAGTGCACACAAGAGAAGCTTGACACTTACTCCAGTCTCTTCTTTGACTTCCCTAACCACCCCTACACATATATCCTCGCCCTGTATAACTGTCTCTAATCAGTTTATTGGAGAAAAATATGTATCTGAATATTGCCATTTCGACCCATTTACTTTTAAGCGGGTCAATTCAGGTTTTTTTTAACGGGTCAAATGAGTAGAACAAGACCTGACCCTTATTAAAAAAACTGTATTTTTGCTAAATAGCATTATGTAATCAAATATAACTCAAAATTTGCTTCTTAAAAGGTAAAACAAATCTGTGTTTCGGGTCAACCAGACTTTACCATTATCGATCCGTACAAAAAAATTACCCATCTTGACCCGTTAACTAACCTGCCAGACCCACCAATTTTACCACCTCTATATGTATAGTCGTTAAGAAATTTATTAACTTCTGTTCAAACTTACACCTCTTGGGTAACTCCGGTAGAGATCTTCCAGACACCCCGTAAATTCCCCATCTTCTCCTGGACAACAAGCATCTGTCAACACAAAAAACAGTAAAATTCAGAGACAAAAAACCATTTAGTCAACTGATTTAGAAAAAATTATATATATTTTGAATCGAACTGGGATATTTTCAGCTGCATGCTGAGTAAAAAAACTAAAAAATGGATAAGGGCATTTCGTAGAGACACCATTAGGCACATGAATTTCAACTTTTATGTTGTTTATCTATAATTTGATGCGTACTGTAAACTTTTACCTTAGAAAAACAAACATACCCTTCATTTACCATGTGATGATCACAATTCACATGACCCAAGTAAATGATCTTATCAATAACCATTAACATCAAATTAAGATCACGTGCTTGATTGTTAAATAACATTTTTAATGTGAACTACAAAATGACCTGTTATAAACCAGCTGAACCCGCCTATAGGACTAGACGCTTGAAATTTCAGATGTAAATATATAATAACGAAATATTATAACTGTTTTTTTGGAATAATAATGGCAACAGAAACATACCTCTCGCTTATCATTTAAGACGATAGCTCCAACACGAGCTATATGGGAAGCATTTCCAGGGATGGGATTTTTCGTTTCAGGAATCCAGTAGAGGAGCATCAGGTAACTGGGTTCAGCATGATGGTACCAGAAACCTTCCTGCAATAGCGTAAGCATTTCAGAAACAGAAATGTTACAAATCTTTTTTATATAATTAAACAAAACCCTTATTGGGAATTTTTCATTTCAAAAAAATGGATTCATACCTTATTTAGTAATAATTTTATTTAAAAAAAAAATATTGTTTTCTTATTAGGTAATATTTTATATTTATCCATAACACAAGTAGAAGATAAATACAAAAAATATAGATAAGATACAATTAACAATAGGATTAAATTTTTTAAATAATTATCTTTAATAATAAAAAAATATAATTAAACATCATAAATCAAACAAAACAAAGATTAAATTATTTGTTTTTTAATAAATAAAAATATATGATTCAAAACATTAAAAAAAAAAAAAAAAAAAAAAAAAAAAAAAAAAAAAAACCTGCACGTGCGCGGGCATTATAACTAGTAATTAATATATTAAGTCCGATTAAAAAACTACAATTAAAATGATGATTATATAATCCTAATAAAACAATTATAAAAGGTTAAGACTAAGTAACGGCAACTTTTAACCCCCTCAACCCAATTCAATTTTGATTAAATTATTCTTAATTTCAGGTTTCACCCATCTTTTATATAATAAAACAAAACCCCTATCGGGAATTTTCCATTTCAAAAAAATGAATTCATACCTTATTTAGTAATAATTTTATTTCAAAAAAAGATTATTTTCTTATTAGGTAACATTTTATATTTATCCATAACACAAAGTAAAAGATAAATAACAGGATTAAAATTTTTAAATAATTATCTTTAATAATAAAAAACTATAATTAAACATTATAAATCAAACAAAACAAAGATTAAATTATTTTTTTTAATAAATAAAAATATATGATTCAAAAAAAATTTCAAAACCCGCGCGTGCACGGGCATTATAACTAGTTAGCATTAAAATAATACCCCAAATCAACCAACTTTTACATAAACGGGTGAAACTGCCACTCCTACTTTCTACCATAAATTTATCCAACAGTCACCAGACAGAAGTACCTTAACTGCAGCGTCGACAAGATTTGAAAGATAAATTGGCAGTTTAATCCAAACACCTTTTTTGCCCTGACAATAGCATATAAAAATTAGAAACATAAATGGTGTCAATAATTTTTTTTTATATAATAGAAGTTTCGTGTATCATGTACAACAATTCTTAGGACAGTAACTAGTACCACTATAATAAACTATAGGTGATAAATGCTGCAGATTATATATCAGCAAAATATTCATAGAATTATAATCAATTAAAATATATAAGAACCTAGCAGTAACAGCTGTAGATGTATTGGACAAGAATAAAAGAAAAAATATCAGCGGCGAAAACAAAACCTGCAATTTCCACTGTGACATTGAAGTTTTAAGCAGTGTATGAAATACATCAGAGTCCATATGCTCTTTCATCTCAATCACGACACCACCAAATTCATCGTCGGTTGCAGGAAGTCGTTGGACATTTTCAACTCCATTTTCCGTAGTCCCTTGGTCCATCATATCTACAGTGATGTAAATATTGCTAGTTCAAGCCAATGACTAACGAATACCAATGCAAAGATGCATATTCCACCAAGTCTAGCTGCATATATACACAACCGTAAGTAGAATAGGTCAAATGAACCCTAAGTTCCTAACAATCCAGCTGAGAAAGATTCAAAGTAGAATGTTTCATCCACAGTGGTGAGGTTAGCTAGAAATTAAAGTCAGTGGACCCAGCTGGTTTGAACATTTCAATAGAAGACTATGAATTTTTATTTGAACCCATCTTGTACGTTGGAACCATATTTTAATTCAGAAAGAAAAAGAAAAAAAAAAAAAAAAAAAAACTCAAATCTGTATCTTGATATCTATACAAGTTGCAGGTGACAATTTTGACCCTTTAAGGTCTATGTCTCATCAATCAGTCATAACAAGTAAGGCATACCAGTACAAGTATTAACTAAGAGGGGGAAACATGTCCAACTAGTCAAACAGATCAAAGTCACACAATGTGTACTCCATCTTGATAAAACGAAGCGGGTCCAATGGGCTCAACCCATAAAACCTTTTAAATCACTTCAGTAACAATTACAATACTAAATTATATTAAGATTGTTATAATTTAACAGTTGTTACTAGTTTGACACACCGGCATCTTAGTTTTTATAGAACAGTGGATAAAAAGTGTTTTGGGTCAACTTGAAGCGTATGAAAAAGTAAACATTATGACCCATTTTGTGAGACCATTCACTTTGCCACCTCGAACCCCTAATATTTTAACTGTTCGTTGACACAATTTAGTGGAAGGTCTCTGTTAACAACAATCACAATAACTGTAATAGCAGGTGTAATCGATATGCTACTAACTATGACGGTTTTCAAGAAACAACAAACATATTGTCAAGCACTTCAAGCTTCTCGAATAGCCCTAGTACTAACCTAGTTGATTTTTTGTCCCTGACCAGCCAAATCACAAACCATCTATGTTTTGGATTGCTTATTAAAACTGCTTATGCTTAGTGCGTCTTGTAATTAAGTAGTTTGGGATAAGCTACTTCATATTACATATTAAACAATGCTTCTTTTTTTACTCACAAATATTCACATAAACAGTTTGGATAAGCCATCTCATAGTGTGTTCGGGATTTCACATTTCAAATAAGCAGTTTTATGTGTTTGGATGGAACGATTATCTGCTTAATTTTGTAATAAATACTGAAACAATCCCAAATACCCGTCAAACACTGACAAAATAGCTTATCTTTTGTATACAAATATAATAAGCAGATAAACAGTTCTGTTACAAACAGTAGATAGTTTGCTTTGTCAACTCTGCCTCACAGTTTTGTTCTTGGTACAAGCCCATACTTTGTACCACAAAACGCGCCCACAGGTCAAGACCAAGTTCATATTTAAAGAGTGCTTATATTGATATCATATTGCAATAAGCACAACTAAAGTTGGCCGGAGAACATTCTCACATTATATATACACAACAAACCAACCTCACAACGTCCTAACCAGGACCTGAACTCACAACCATTTGGTCGGAGAACATTCTCACACATGGGTACCATTGGGATACAAGGCTCTGCTGCTACTGTTCAAGTTAAACTAGGTTTCCTTGTCACTTAATGAGTGGGCCCAAACCCTTATTTACTCTTATTCGGAGGCCCCAAAAAACTCACTCTCTCAACTAAGTGGTTAAACCAGACATCACTCCAAACGAAACACGGAAACACAACTCAGTTTAATAATCAGCTAGTTACTAATACAATGAACTATCCAAATCTATAATTCACAAACATCAGGTAAAACTGCTGGCAGTACAAAAATTAACTTAGAAAAGTATAAGAGACTACCTGTAAGTTGATAACAAATGACAATGCAATAAAATTTCTTTTAGTTGGTTTACTTGCTTATGGGTACTAATAGTACTAACCGGTAGGAATTAAGCTATGAAACATACAAAAATAATGTCTTGTCATAGGTTTGGCAGTTGGTAGCCATGTCAGACATTATTGACATATTGGGTGCTATCTATAGGATGGGTCATCAACCACTTGTATGAAAAGACACAGAATATTACTACATATTGTACATTGTTTTAGACTTTTAAGGGTTAGTTTGTTTTGTTCACAGGATTAAGATAACATTTGAAGGTAGTATAGGATTTGGATTTGTTATCATGTATGCTAAGATCAGGCTAGCACGATTTTACGATTTTATGATATTACAAATCAAAATTGATCATGATTCTACGTTGGATCTTTGCAAGATAAGATATTAACAGAAATATAGGATCCCGATCTTAACCGTAAGATCTTAAGATCTCGATCAATCTAATCTTTACCTTTTTCGAACCGCAAGCTATAAAACTACAATTATTTAGTATTTATTTATTTATTCGATGAGTTTATTAGCATAAGTTAAATTTAAGGCAACTAACATAAAAATGTACCTAATTTCTAATCAAGGTAACCAGCTACTCCCTCACTCCCACAATAATAGTTCACTTTCGATATGCACAAAGTTTTAGGAAAACTCACTACACTCTTCACTTCCAATATGCACGAAGCGGGTCAAATGGTTCAACCCAATGTTTTAAAACCCGGGTTTTTAATCGACCCCGGTCGAGTCACTGGGCACAGGTTCGGCCGCCGGGTCAACCCGGTTTTCCATTTAAACCTTTTTTTCCTGGTCAACACAGGTCAACCCAGTTTTATTAAAAAAAATTGAAAAAAACCAAACCCGACGGGTTCAAGACCCGGGTTGACTCGGGTCACTCAAAACCCGACGGGTCTAGCCGGTTAACCCGGTTTTAGAAACCCGTGTTTTTTTTACCCGTTTTTGTGGCCGGGCACCTGTCCAACCGGTTGAACCGGCCAGGTCAATCCGGGTTTGAAAACATTGGTTCAACCCATAAAACCTTTTGAATCACTCCAGTAGCAATTTCAATACTAAATTACAGTATATTACAATTAAAATAGTTTAACACACCGGTATCTTAATTTTTATTGAAAAATGGATAAAAAGTGTCAACTGAACCATATTAAAACATCGCACATTCTGACCCGTATCGTGAGACCATTCAATTCAGCACCTCGAACCCTGTTCATTCACACAATTTTAATGGAAGGTGTAATGGACATCCTACTAATTGAACTAATGATGACTCTTTATACTAATTGAACTAATGGACATCCTACAAGTTGCTACATATAAACAGTTCAAAAAGCAATCCAAAACACTCTCATTCGCTATATCAATGGGTGTTTGGAAAATCTCATTTTTCTACTTATCTGCTTACTATTAAGCAGAAAATAGTTTTTTGTCATCCTGCTTCTGCTTGTTTACTTATTTTAAAGTAAAATAAGCAGGTAGAAAGTTGCTTGTTTCAAAGTGAGGTGAATTTAAAAACTTGTAGTACTTTTTTTTCCATTATATTTAACCTAAAACAATTCATAAATAAATTTGCTTAACAAAATAAGCCAATCCAAAAACTATTTCCCAAACTGCATAACTATTAGCTTATTGTTTAAGTAATACTACTAAATAAACAAAACTTAAATGATAATCATACTCAGTAACTAAAAAATGTAAAATTCAAAAACATGAAAGCTATAATAAAAAAAAGTAAGCAACAAACCTGTAAGGTAAAAAATGACAATATCTAAAATTAAGAAGGTGATGTTGTATATATTCCATAAAAAACGCGTCTTGCCAGTCATATATAGGTGTTTGTCGGTCAAAAATTGTAACTTGCCACTAGGTTACATTCCGACACTGGATGGAATTCACGCGATTTAATTAATTAAAAATGCAAATTACGTTTTAGTATATATTTTATACAGTAATAAAATAGTGAGAAATATAATGGGACTAAGGACACTGGCAGTCATGATTCCGAAATTATCAATACCTCCCAAATCCACCAATAATATCATTCCACCTGATTTCACCTAATTCATACTTTTTTCATACCTCCCAACCCCTTTTTAGTGGCAACCATGCCTTTTTCATACCTCTCAACTAATTTTATTTTTTTATTTTTTATTTTCATAAATTAAATTAAACAATTTAATAAAAACATAAATATTTCATTAATAATTAAAAAAAAAATTACAATTTCACAAATTCAGAACCATGTACCAGCATACAGTCCTGGGCTTTAAATATAAAAAATCAAGATAAGCCCATGGCTTTAAATATAAAAAATCAAGATAAGCTCATACCAAATGCCCAAAATGAAAGCATAAAATGCAAGGCACCATCTTCACCATTTATACCCTACACAGATAACAGATTGCCGCACCAGCTTCACCATAATTTTTTTTTTTTTTTTTTTTTTTTTTTTTTTGGCCCACACGCTCCTCCAACGTTCAAAACAATCAATGCAACGGTCACTTTTTGCGTTTGAAACAAGGATGCCTCGGAGGCAATATTTGCCGTTCACACCATGCCGATGGCCATGCCGGCTAGATGGCGGCGGTGTTCACCGCCGGCATCACCTTGCCGTTGGGTGATACCGCTGCCACTGCCACCCTTCTAATAGAAAGAAAGAAATGAAGAAGGCCACAAAAGCACACATACTCACTTGAAATCATTTAAAGGGCCAATTACCACTTTTTGATTTAAAACTCTATTCCACAATTCACAAATAACAACCAAATAAATAGCAATTTTTATTTTATTTTATTTTTTTTTCAATTCAAAACCTATTCCAAAACGACGTACCAAACGGGCCTTTAGTCACCACACCCTGTGCTCTTACTTAACCTTTAATATTATACTTAGGGCCCGTTTAGATTAGGATTTGGATTTAAATGCAAAGTTGTAGATTAGGATTTAGATTTGAATTTAATGTAGAAAAAGATAAACATATTAAAATAAAGAGTGAAAAATATACTCTGTGTTATTGATAAAGATTATTTAATTTATATATTAGTTACAAATTATTAGAAAAATAATATAATCAATTTTTTACACAAAAGACAAAACTTGTAATCCCACTATTATCTTAAAACCCACATAACCCCTTACTTTTACACACACCATCATATTTGGTTTAAAAATCTAAACCCAAATTTTAAAAAAGCAACCAAACAATTTAATTTAACTTTTTAATTCTAAACCCAATGAAATTCCCCAACCAAACTGGCCTTAAATATTTTATATATAAACCAAAACTTGATCAACTTTTTACAAATTCGTTTTTCACATGTCTCATATTTTCTATTATTAAAATAATATTGGTTGGTAGGGCGCGTAAGTTACCTCAATATTAAAAATTAAAAATTAATTTAAAAAATAAATAAAATTGGTAGTACAAAAGTAAAATACCTATTAGTTGAAAAAAAATCTCACCAATTGTACTTTTCAAATTACTACTATTATTATAGACTTGTTTATTTATAAATTTGCATTTATATTGTTTTAACTTAAGTTTTAATGTGTACAGTTACAAATAATTAATAGTATAATGAATAATTAATACTTATATTAAATTTATTTTGTTTTTTGAAAAATAACTTCTAATAATGGCAAGTATGTAATTTTAAAAGTTTTAAGACTTTTAAAAATAAAAGTATTAAATGCTTTATATATAACAGAGAAGAATGGAACACATGTCAAATATAAATTAAGTCGTTTATCGGTTAGTCCATTGACGAATTCAGGAATTTTGGTCGTGTGTAGCACTATCCACAACTCCATTTGTTTCGTGTGTGTGCGTGTGTCACATTTTGTAAAGTCTTAAAAATATTAAACTTCATGGGTAGAGTATGACATGTTTTTTTCTAGTTATAAGGCAAATTAAGAAAAACATTTAAGTTCAAGGTACAATAAAGCAAATTCTTAAACTAAAAATCACATTTTAAAAGAAACACACAACATCTAAGGGTAAACTAAGACATTCTCGAGAACAATTATATGAACTGAAGATGAAGGTGATGATTTACACAAGTTTTATACAAGAAATCTCAATTTCAGTAAAGAAGTTATGTGTGATACGTGTCTCGTGTAGCTAGCACTAAGGTCCACCCCTGGGTTAGTCGCACAATAATAATAATAATAATAATAATAATAATAATAAAATGAAATAAAATCCTATAAAATGATCGAGCTTTTATTTTTAGTCTACGTATGAAATTTTTTATAATTTATAGTGATGCGCGTAATTAAATTAGCTAAAATCGTTTTTTTTTTAAAGTAAAGTTTGACATCTTATTCACAAGCTTATTATCACATTAAGGCACACTTAGCTAGGTGATCACTTAAGCTAATAGTTGATTCAACTTGATTGTTGCTATTGAAATAGTAACATGAGAGTTGACTTCTCGAGTGCGCAACAGGTCATGGAGACATCTCTCACTTTTTACGCTTCTACCAATAGGCAAGTTCACAACTGATATAAAAAATATAATATTGTTTAGTAGTGTTTGTTATCACTTATGTGTATTGTGCTTATAAGCTTACGTAAATGCTAATAAGCTTCTTTTATATGCCTTAAGAATTAAGTTCATAAAACCAAATAAGCTACAAGCATAACCTAAAAAACTTATAACTAACAAATTAAAATTAGTTTGTTTTTCATATTTCACACAATTTTTTTAATGCCAACAGTTAAACTAACCAAAAACAAAGAAAACCTTTGTGCGTATAATTTCGTGTGGACCTTGGACACTTATTAGGTACCTCCTCACTATTGAAACCCTGAAAAGAATATGACAAAGTAGTATACTAGTATGAGAGTAACATAGCTTGAGCCTTGATGTGCAACATGAACATGACCCGACATAGAGAATATAGACCCGACATAGAGAATATATACTTGTCAATAATTTTGTTTTTTTTAGAATCAGCAAAAATTTCTATACTCAACTTACAAAAGTTAATAATGAAATCTACTCGAAATCATTAAAATTAATAAATAAAAGCCCCAAATTAGCTTCTTTTTTAGAAAATAAATAAATAAAATTGTAAACCTTTTTTGACAAAAAAATAATAGGTAACTTGATTAGAAATTACCTTTAAGTTGGATATCTTTTTTTGTTATTTGCCTTTGAATTTACAAGGGTTTGGTGAAATAAAAGGAAGGCGAATTTCAAGTCAGAGCTTATCTTCAAAAGGTTTAAATCGGTGAGGTAAAAACTTTTGAACTTTCGTTATAGCTTATAAAAGCCCATAGCTTATGAAAGCTCTTACAAACTTTAGTGAAAAGAAAAACTTATTTTACCCATGACCCTAGTAGTAAACAAAAGAAACAATGCTTCTTATCACAAATAATCACAAAAACAGTTTGGATGAGCTATCTCGTTTGCGATTTCATATTTTAGTGGCTTATCTACTCATCTTGCAAATAACATAGCTTAGAGTGTATATAGCTTAATTAAGTGTTTATCATACAACAAACAAACCACAGTTCATATGCACAATTAACAAACATCAAAGCTAGAAATGTAAAAAGTAAAACTCAAAACAATATAATAAAAGAAGTAAGTCAGCAAATACTTGTAATAAGACGATAACAAAATAACAATGCAATAATATTAGGTTGTTGAATTTAAGCAATATATGTAGCGAATCAAGCTTCGAAAATTCCAAATAAAGTAGTCTTTTTATATATCGTAGGTTTTGGGTAGCTGGTGTCGCCATTTGTTGAGGCCAAAACAAGAACGTAACTAAAGGGCGTCAAGGTAAACGCTACAAAATAAAAAAAGAAATATGAGACATAGACACGGTAGATGGTGCGTATAGACTTGGTCCGCAAACTGTAATCAGATGTGGCAAAATAGATGGATCGGGTTGGGTCACAGGTTTAGATGAGTTTTGGTATAAACGGGTTCGGGTTTTAATGAGTTTTCTAGAAACATGAGTTTAAATGTGTCCGGGTATAGGTTGGTTTTAGTCGGGCTCGCAAGAAAATTTTTCTTTTGCATTTTTGAGTAAAAGATGAATGTTGAAGTAAAAAATTTATCTTTTGGTCTTGGACACGTGTAGGCTCCTTTGGACTAGTAGTGGAGTCCTTCAAGCACCTACACAAAGGGTAAACGCACGTTAGCCTCGTCTTCAGTTTGATCCCAAGACCAAACTTAAGTGTGAGAGTAAATATCAGTTTAAGCCAAATGTTAAGTAATAAATGAGAAAGTAAATGCGTGAAATCAAGTAGTTGTGCATTAAATGAGCTTGGGGTATTTATATTATCTCAAAGTACTAACATGAGGATGGAGGAGCCGAGCTACACCTAGCCTATGTGGGGGACAATATCCCGCAATATCCAGGTTAGGCGGCTCAACTATGGTCCTTGGTATGGTCTGTCAGGTAAAAGGATATTCTGGGTAAAAGAATGGTCTTTGTTGTTCGGCATTTGTTCCTTCGGACCAAGTTCTTCGGACACGTGGATACATTAATTGTCTGGCACGTGTCGTCCGGACTTATACACCAAAAATGAAGAAGTGAAAAAAAAAAAAAAAAAAAAAAAAAAGGTAAGTAAGTAAGTAATAATAATAATAATAATAATAATAATAATAATAATAAAATAAAATTGTTTGACCGGCTAGAACCGGCTAGGCCCATTGGGTAATTGTTTTATAATTGCGCTTATGTCCTATACTTAATTAGATCAATCAATAATATTTAGGGAGACCTAACTAGACCTATGCCCTACTAGATATTTACTTAACTACACTTCTTAACAACATATTACAACCCCGACACATCCTTATGAGAGATTTGACTTCTTTTGTGTCTTCTTCAATGATGCCAAGTAGTCGAGCGCAACCTATACATTAGATAAACAAGGACTGTTGCGGGCCGCCGCGTTGCGGCGGGACAGCGACCATTCGACTGTATGTGCATGTTATACGGTCTATGATAAAGTTAGTGTATACCTGTGGCATTTATTTTTTTTTAAGCAAAGAGAGCATATGCAAATCGAAGTGAGAGCATGCATATACAAAGAGTGAAAGAGTATACCCAAAAGTTAGCATCACCGTTTTTAAGTAACTGCAAGTGTATAAAAACAAAAAGGAAAAAAAGAGAAGGAAGAGGCCAAGATACCCAACGTGGACAAAAGAATGGAATGGCCCAAACTCAGCCCAAAAATATATATATATATATATATATATATATATATATATATATATATATATATATATATATATATATATATATATATATATATATATATATATATATATTGTTTTACACGCTTTCATATGTCTGACGCTAAATTATATATACAAGTATATCATGAACACTAATCATTTTAAGTTGGTACTTGAATTTATGTTGTTTTGAACCGTGATCATATATTTCGTCCTATATGTTACGTATGTTGCTAGAGTAAGTCAGTAAACTGGACCACAAGAAAAACCCAAGGACTGGGCTATAGTTGCTTGAGTCACATAATGGGCTGGGCTTGTATCATTTTCATAATCACCTTTAAATCTACGCTGAATACGTTTATGAAGCCCATGTAAACATGTAATAATAACATAACCTTGCTGAGACAACTAACCCAATACAGGCCCAAGCAAAATATTATTTAAAATGTGAGTGCACGCTTTCATAGGCACGCCCGTACATTATATATAGAGTAATAATTAAATATAGATATAGTTGGAGGTGTCATATTTGTAAGGTGGTGCTTTTTTTATAAGGATTATGTATTGGGAGGCCACCAAATTATTAAGCTTTTATCATTTAAACTACCCATTTATCAAAACTAACTTATATGCCACCAATTTATGTGTGTTTTTTTCATTTATACCAATTTCGGATAAATTTTTCCCGAAAATCTTTGAAACAATGAGAATAAAACTAAATGTAACATTTTAAAATAACACAAATAACTATTGAAATGAAAACTATGAGTTTTACTCATTATTTAAGTGCAACTTTATTTAGTGAAAAAAGATTTTTGATAAATTAACGAATGTTTTACGTTTGAATTTCTAATTTTGATATGTTAAACTTAGCTTTGTCTTTCAAATTGTACAAATTTTTTGTTAGAAATTGAACAAGATCGGTATAAACGAAAACAAACACATGTTTGGGTGGCCCAAAAGTTAATTTAAATAAATTGATGGCCTAAAAGAAAAAAGTTTTCGCATACATAATCCCTTCTTTTTAAAAAGTGTGTCGTGAAACGCTCAAACTAGGACCCTTTTTTTTTTTTTTTTTTTTTTTTTCGTGAATGACCCACATATCCTGGGCTTATATCCGTTCATACATAGTACAGATCCATCTTTTGCCATAACTTGTACTAGTTATAATGCTCACGCACGCGCGGGTTTTTAAAATTTTTTTTAATCATATATTTTTATTTATTAAAAAACAAATAATTTAATTATTGTTTTGTTTGATTTATGATGTTTAATAATAGTTTTTTATTATTAAAGATAATTATTTAAAAATTTTAATCATATTATTAATTGCATCTTATATATATTTTTTGTATTTATCTTCTACTTGTATTATAGATAAATAAAAAATGTAACCTAATAATAAAATAATCTTTTTTTTAAATAAAATTATTACTAAATAAGGTATAAATCCATTTTTTTGAAATTAAAAATTTTCAGTAGGGGTTTTCTTTTATTATATAAAAGATTTTGACGCATCAAAAAGTTATAAAACGGAACCAACTAAATACTAAACTTATATACTGTAAATCATTAATGTACTTGGATCATACATGATTACACATGAAAGCGTGTCGTTTACAAAATAAAAAGTTATACCAAACACTCTTTTCTAGACCATAAAACTAGCATACTTGTTCTTGTTAACCGTATATTCTAGATAAGTTGAATAGTTGTCAACTGGTCATTAGTGGATAACAACAAAGTTATTAGGCTTCTCACAGTGGCAACTAATATTACATCATTTTTCCGGCTGCCACGTCAGCTTTCTCTCTCTTCAACCCATATTCATCTCTCTCATCACAGTGGCAACCCATATTGCATCATCATTTTTTTTTAATAAACGGTAAGTTTTTTTTTAAAAAAATTTGTGATTAAATGCTACAAATATCGATCGGTTTCACGATCGATCTTCAAAAATATTGGCCAGCGATCGATTTCAACTTATGGTTTCACAATGGTGACATCGATCGGTTACATCGATCGATCGATCCTCACGATCGATTTTTTACGGCCCATTGCTAGCGGCATTAGCTGTATACAGGGACGGAGCTTGAACAAATTAATCGAGGGGAGGGGGAGGGGGCAAAATCATTCAAACACAAAATATAATTTCTAATGTACAAAGCATCCATAACACAAAAAGAAAGTATATTGTACTTCTCTAAAATTTGGGGGAGCCAACATGGATTTTAGCATATTAATTTCAGATTTTCACAAGTTTCACAAATATAGCATATAACTACTACTTACAACTCAAACTTTTTTTTTTTTTTTTTTTTTTTTTTTTTTGGGGGGGGGGGGGGGGCACAACCCCTCCCTGCCCCTTAAATCACCCATCCATGGCTGTATAATTATGTTGATTAGCTTAATTAGTGAGTTTACCAAAAGGAATGAGGGTGGTGATAATCATGCCTTCATACCTCTCAACCCACTAATAATATCATTCCACCTCATCTCATACATCAACCATACATCACCATACTTTTTTAGTAGCAATCATGATTCTCTCATACCTCACCTAATTTTATTTTTTTATTTTTTGTATTCATAAATTATAATAAACAATTTAATAAAAACATAATATTTCATTAATAATTAAAAGAAAATTACATAATACTTAACAAAAAAAAACATAATTAAAAGAAAGTTACATAATTCTTAAAAAAATGAAATAACTAGTAATCGAGGTATGCTAAGTTTTGAGCCTCTACATGCTCCGTAAGATCATATAGGAGACGGTAATGGATTTCTTCGTCGAGTAACTCCTGTAGTACACAATCGTCAATTCGTCATAAATTGGCGCGACCGGCTGATCAATTATATGAGCCGGTGATATTGCCACCCTGTCGTCTTTTAAAATCATATTGTGAAATATGATACACATATAAACGAGTTGTCGAATCTTTTCGACCGTCATAGCCCGGAGAGGACGATTGAGAATCATCCATTTTGCCTTAAGACGACAAAATGCTCGCTCGACATCTTTTCTTGCATACTCTTGTAGCTTCTTGAATCTCTTTTCCTTTGAGTCAGTGGGGTACTTTTATGCTTTAACAAACGTTGAATACGTAGGATAGATTCCATCGGTAAGATAATATCCACGTTTGCAAAGCCGTCCATTTACATTAAATGAACTGTTTGGCGCCGTCCCATTTCGCTCCGTAAGATACAATGGAGACTGATTCAAAACTTTGATATCGTTGTTTGCACCGGGAGGACCAAAAAACGAATGCCAAACCACAAATCATTTGAAGCGACGGCTTCAAACATAATAGTAGGGTATTGGTGATCACCTCGCTTATATTGGCATTTCAAATGTCTAGGACAATTACGCCAAACGAAATGTGTACAATCAATGCTACCAAGCATTCCAGGAATATGATGTTTTTCTTCATGTGCCTCAAATAAGCGTGCAACGTCATGGGATGTCGGTCTAAGTAAGAACTTTCGACCATATAATTCAATAATCGCATGGCAAAAATGATCAAGGCATTCTCCTATAAAAAAAATTAATAACGATAACTTAAAAAAAAATAATGACAAGTTTTAAAAAATAAATAAATAACATAAACTTTAAAAAAAATAATAACAAAAACTATAAAAAAAAAATTATAATCTGATGTTCTTCGGGCCATGTTTAAATATTCATCAAATCTATTCGGAGGTTCACCCGTTGTGACCGATGTGCATTTTTGTAACGCTGTGAAACTTTTTTTCCTCTCACGTCGTGGCCCTCTTGAAACCATTCGAATCTCGCTTCAACAGCACCAACAATTCTTAAAAACAAGTTTTTATTCATACGAAACCTATCACGAAAAACATGTTCGGCAAACTTTGATCGTTCCACGAAATAATCATTTATAAGGGTTTGTAAAGCTTTTTCACGAAAACGGGTTACATACTTCCGAGTTTCGGTAGAGCTTGCCGTGTCTTCAATGGAATCGTACATGGCTAAAGAGGTTGACAAGGTATTACCGGATAACCATATTTCGGAAGAGTAGTCCGGAATAAATAACTCGTCGGATGAAGAAGAAGATGATGAAACCATTGTAAAAATATGTGAATTGTTTGTGTTAAATTTGATTGAAAGTGATTTTAAAAAATGTTTTCGTCTAGTATATATAGAAGGATTTTTTTTTGACCCCGCTCCACACCAACGGCTAGTTATCACAATCCAACGTCCAAATAATAAATGCCAACGTCTAGTTTCTATACAAACCGTTGCGGTAATTGATGAGGCGAAAAATGAACCACTTTTAGGGGGTCATTTAAGCCCGGAATTGAATTTATTTGATCAAATATTGCACTAAATCGTTCCTTTTGTGATTTTAGGTACTTTGGGAGTGAAATCTGGAAAAGGAAGCAATTCGAACGTTTTTGGAGCATAAAAGTGAAGAAAACGCCAAAGACTTAATTTTCCATGCTGGGAACAATGTATGACGGCGTCAAGAGGACATTCCTGACGGCGTCAAGAGTTAAAACCATGACGACCCAGTACAAACATGAAGGCGTCACAAGAAGAGCGTCAAGAGTTAATTGTGTGACGGCCTGCAAAAGAGGACTACATGACGGCGTCAGATGTAGATCTAGGCAGTCCGAGGTTTTATTTGGCGGCGAGATGACGGCGTCACACATTTGTTCTTGACGCCATCACCTCCTAATATCTATATATAGTTTTCTAATTTTCATTCATAAAAGAGGAACTGGTGTGGAGAAACCCTAGGGCCGAACCTTGTACGAATTTTACAGTTTTTCAAGGGTTTTCAACCCTTGAATCCTTACATGTGTTATTGAGATAAGTCTTCTCTTAATTCAATCAATATGTCTATGTGTTGGTTGTCTATATCTTGTGCTTGTCTTGATTTCAACATGCTAGGCTAGATTTATCTTGTGTTTGCTTAGATCTAATGAAACCTAGATGTTGATTATGTGTTGATTACTTGTTTATGGTTGTATTGGATGAATGATTTCAATGTTAGGATTAAGAAAACTGGCAGATCTCCATTTGGTAACATGCTTGAACGTCTTAGGAAACATGAACCGATGTGTACTAGGTTTTATTGGTTGTATTTAATGCATGAGTAAATTCTAATAATCCCATGTTAGGAGCTTCTTGCAGGCTCGACATATGAGTGAAGTAGGCACTCATAGGATTGGGGAAGTAAGTACGCCACCCCATGAATGGTATTAAGGAATACAATCCGTCATCCACGCAACTATAACAAGTAATTAACGTGTAAAAGATATCTAGGGAGTAGTGAAATCTAAGTAAACATATTTTTTCCCACATATTGCTCACAGCCTTAGTTTAATATAGTTTATTTTTATTTTAGTATTTTATTTTAATTGCATCCTTAGTATTCGGTTAGTTGACTAGCAACTAATTCCGCCAAATCCTTCAAACCCGAGATTTTAACTTGCTTTCTAAAAAATATAAAAATATAAAAAGAATCATCCCTCATCTTTAGATCTAGTATTTAGGTTTTCTAATCCTAGCGACACTATTCCTAGCTGAACGATCAATGCCCCGGTACTTGTCATTATACTATACTACATCGATCAGGTACACTGCCTGGTGGGGGTTGTAAGCTTCTCAAGATCCCTTGAGAGGTAAAGCCTGGTGCAAACCCCACGCTACCAAGTTTTTGGCGCCGCTGCCAGGGAATAGTTATTGTCTAGGTTAGAATCTCTTTTTATTAGGTCTACTTGCTAGATTCCTTTCTAGTAAGATTTTATTTTTATTTTTAGGTCTTCTTTAGTCTATCTTATTTCTTTGTGTTTTTGTTCGTAACTCTTCACCATCTGCCATCATGGCAACCGAAGAATTCTCTAACCTTAGGATCCCTTGGAGTCGTAGTTCCACTAGAAACCTTGTCTTGCCTTATGCAGAACCCGAAAGAGAAATGTGTAGGTTAAGACGATCTCACTCAACTCCTGAACCATCTAGCGTTGCCATCGATTTTTATGCACCCCTTTCTGAAGAAAATTCAGAAAATCACCTTACAACCCCTAGCTCCCAACCCAACAATGATATGAGTACCCCCGCAACTCCTACTCCTAAGCGTCTTAAGGACTACTCCTCCCCAAACCCTCGTGGCTTCTCAAATGCCATTGTCTACCCAAACGAACACACCAATGAGGTCTTGCATGCGACCGATGTTTGGCTTGTCCAAAGTGTGTGTAAGTTTTGTGGATTAGATGAGGAAGATCCAATTCAACACATTAAAGACTTCTTGAAAATAGTAGACACCCTCCATACGGATGGGGCTACTAGAGACACGTCCCGATTACGATTCTTTCCTTTCACCCTCTATGAAAAATCCCAAGAGTGGTATGATAAACTCTCTTCTGAATCTAATTTCACATGGGAGCAACTCATATCCAAGTTCTATGAGAAGTTCTTTCCACCTGGAAAAATGTCAGCGTTTAGAGATAGGATCCTCCGTTTCCAAAAAGGGAAGGACGAACCTTTCCATAAATCGTGGATTAGATTTAAGGATTTAATAAGACAAGTTCCCCATCATGGCATCGAACTTTGGCTTTTGGTCCAAATCTTCTACGACAGTGTCTCCTCTAATGATCGGAATGGGATCAACCAATCTAGAAAAGGGAGATTAGCCAATCTTAGTGCCGAAGAAGGATGGGATAGGATTGAAGAATATGCTCAAGACCAGGATGACACTTGGGATGAACCTGAGTCGACTGTCAGCATTTCTGAAATCACTTCAGATCGGTTAAGAAAAATTCACAAAAGAATGGAGTACCTAGCTGGGTCGCAGTTACCTAAACAATTTTCAAATCCTTACTTGATCTGCGACTACTGTGGGGGCCCGCATGAGGTAGAGGAATGCGGAGGAGAAACCACGACTGAACATGCATGTTTGTCAGGAGGTGACATCTATGCTGATCCCTCCCTTTTGCCTTTTTACCAAAATGACGATTACACCCTCTGGGGGAATCTGGTAAAAAGAAAAGAAGGAGAGGAAGGTCCTGAATTCGAAATCATGAGCACTTTTGAAGATGACCTTAGTCACTTCACTCAAGAAAAAGGCTTACAATTAAAAGGACTTAACGAACTTGTTGACGAGCTACAGAATGACATTGGAGAATGGTTCAACAAGCTTAACTCAGCCCTCGATAACCTTGAAATGCCATCAGTAAGCCAAAAAGACCCCATGCTCGCGATAACCACTCGAGCTGGAACAACAACCAAGGACCCCCTTACCCACTCCCGATCCAAACAAGCCTCGCGAGGAGGAGGATGTGGGCAGCGAGACTCCCAACCAACCTCCCTTGACGACCCCTTCCCCATCAACCCCACCTAATCAACCTGTGAGAATCTCATTCCCATCCCGATTAAAAAACCAGAAAACTGAGAATGATAATAAAAGATTCTTGTCATATCTAAAAGACTCAGTAGTTACCATACCCCTCCTTGATGCTTGCTATCACATGCCGAAGTATAGCGCATACTTTAAAAAACTACTCGCTAACTGAAAGAAACTTGAGGGTCTTGTGACCCTGGGGGAAGAATGTTCAGTGGTGACCCATCGAGGGCTACCAAAAAAGGTAGACGATCCAGGCAGCTTCACCTTGCCTTGCTCCATAAGATCTCTATCAATAAAGAATGCTCTTGCCGATTTGGGGGCGAGTATCAATCTCATGCCTCACTCTATGTTCCTTAAATTAGGATACTCTGGATTAAAGCCTACCCGTATGAACATCCAACTAGCCGATAGATCAGTCAAGTACCCCGTAGTGATATGCGAGAATGTGCTAGTCAAATTTTGGAAATTCAAATTCCCGGTCGACTTCGTAATCCTAGATATGGAGGAGAATGACTTGGTACCCATCATCTTAGGGAGACCATTTCTTGCTACCGCTCGTGCAGTCATTGATGTTTATGACGACAAGTTAACCTTGCGAGTGGGAACCGATAGCACAACCTTCGACATTAGGGACTCTATGGATCTCTCTCTCGAAGCAGCTAACCGGCTCCATTTCATTGGGGAGGTCGATGAACTCACAGATGTCATTGATAGCTGTGTTGATGAACAAATCGAGGAAGGCTGGTTACGAGACGAGAGTTTTCTGCCTTTGCTAGAGGTGGAAAAGATGGAGGATGTTGGTGCAGTCTCCTTCTACCCTAGACAAGAGGCAACGGAGCATCTCGAGCTCCGAAAGCCCGAAAACAAGCTTAAGCCTTCTATTATCGAACCTCCTGAGTTAGATCTTAAGGAACTTCCTAACCATTTAGAGTATGCCTTCCTTCAGGGAAAGGACCAACTGCCGGTAATCATAAACTCTTCCCTCGAACATGAACAAAAAGGTAAACTCTTAGAGGTCCTAAAGAAATATAAGGGAGTGCTCGCATGGAGTGTAGCCGACATTAAGGGGATTGACTCAACTTTTTGCACACATAAGATTCTCATAGAAGAAGATTATAAACCTACCGTGCAACCCCAGAGGCGAGTGAACCCCAACATTAAGGAAGTGGTAAAGAAACAAGTCATCAAACTTCTGGATGCAGGATTGATCTACCCAATCTCGGATAGCCCATGGGTCAGTCCTGTACAGGTTGTACCTAAGAAGGGTGGAATGACTGTAGTTAAGAATGACAAGGGTGAGATGGTACCCCAGAGAACAGTCACTGGATGGCGGGTATGCATTGACTATCGAAAACTCAATGATGCCACGAGGAAAGATCACTTTCCCTTACCATTCATTGAGCAAATGTTAGAGAGATTGTCTGGGCACGAGTACTATTGCTTCTTGGATGGATTCTCAGGGTATTTTCAAATTCCCATAGCACCTGAGGACCAAGAAAAGACCACGTTTACTTGCCCTTATGGAACGTTCGACTACAAAAGGATGCCTTTTGGGTTATGTAATGCCCCCGCCACTTTCCAACGATGCATGACCGCAATATTTCACGAACTCATGGAAGACAGCATGGAAGTGTTCATGGATGACTTTTCGGTCTTCGGGGACTCCTTCGACCGCTGTCTTGCTAATCTAGAAAAAATGCTTAAACGCTGTGAGGAAACCAACTTGGTGTTAAACTGGGAAAAGTGTCATTTCATGGTGAAAGAAGAGATTGTGTTAGGGCATAAGATCTCAGGGAATGGGATAGAGGTGGACCAAGCTAAAGTTGAAGCTATATCTAAGTTACCATACCCCACGACTGTTAAAGCAATACGCAGCTTCTTGGGGCACGCCGAGTTTTATCGGAGATTCATCAAAGACTTCTCCAAAATAGCTCGGCCAATGACTTAATTGCTCGTAAAGGATGCTCCATTCGATTTCTCCCAAGAATGCAAGGATGCATTCGATCTCTTAAAAAAGGAGCTCACACAAGCTCCAATCATGATTACACCCAACTGGGAGTTACCGTTTGAAATCATGTGTGACGCTAGCGATTTTGCTGTCGGGGCTGTATTGGGCCAACGACGTGACAAGCTATTCCAACCTATTTACTACGCTAGCAAAACCATGAATCCCGCTCAAGAGAATTACTCCACCACCGAAAAGGAATTGTTAGCCGTAGTGTTCGCATTCGACAAATTTCGGCAATATCTTGTCCTTTCAAAGACAGTCGTTTTCACTGATCACTCGGCTCTTCGATATCTTTTTGCCAAGCAGGATGCTAAGCCACGACTAATTCGGTGGATCTTGTTGTTACAAGAATTCGATGTTGAGATTCGTGATAAGAGGGGGGCAGAAAATCTGGCCGCATATCATCTATCTCGTCTTGAAAACCCCTTGGATGAGCACGATAGGTGTGAGATTAGGTTTTCATTTCCTGACGAACAACTCATGTCAATGATTGATTCGGAGCCTTGGTACGCCGATTTTTCCAACTATCTCGCAAGCAGGCTCGTTCCAGAACACCTGACTAAGTACGAAAGAAAAAGGTTCTTTTCTCAGTTAAAATACTACTTCTGGGATGAACCATTTTTATTCCGAAGGTGTCCTGATCAAATAATAAGACGTTGTGTTTCATAAAGTGAGGCAGTGAAGATTATGAGGGAATGTCACTCTGGTCCCTCTGGAGGGCATCATGGGATAAGCACCACCGCTCGAAAGATTTTCGACGCGGGATTCTATTGGCCCACAATTTTCCGTGATGTCAAAGAAATGGTACAGGCATGCGATGCATGTCAACGAGCCGGGAACATATCACATAGGGATGAAGCGCCTCAGAATTTTATACAAGTATGTGAGGTCTTCGATGTCTGGGGAATTGACTTCATGGGACCCTTTCCATCTTCAGGGGGAACGAATACATTTTAGTTGCCATCGATTATGTTTCGAAATGAGTAGAGGCACAAGCCCTGAGGACCAACGATTCCAGGGTAGTTATTCATTTTCTGAAAAAGCTTTTCGCTAGATTCGGGATTCCTAAAGCCCTCATCAGTGATAGGGGGACCCACTTTTGCAATGCGCAAATGGAGAAGGTCATGAAGAGGTATGGAGTGTCCCATCGGTTTTCCACCGCCTATCATCCACAAACCAACGGCCAGGTCGAAAACACAAACAGGGCTATTAAAAGAATACTTGAAAAAACGGTTAGTCAGAATAGAAAAGACTGGTCATTTAAACTCGACGAAGCCTTATGGGCATTCCGAACCGCCTACAAGACATATATTGGGACGACCCCGTTTCGCATGGTGTATGGTAAGGCATGTCACTTGCCAGTAGAATTAGAACATAAGGCTTATTGGGCGCTTAAGGCATGTAACTTAGATTATACAATTGCCGGAACCAATAGGTTCTTGCAATTACACGAGCTTGATGAGCTTAGATTAGAAGCTTATGAGTCTTCCATTACATATAAAGAAAGGGCAAAAAGATGGCATGATCAAAGAATTAAGAAACCCAAGGAATTTTCAGAAGGGGACAAAGTCCTATTGTACAATTCTCGGTTAAGATTATTTCCAGGGAAACTCAAGTCTAGATGGTATGGACCATTTACGGTGAAAAGTTCCTCTAAAACTGGAGCCGTTGTGTTATTAGACGATGAAGGTAGAGAATTTACTGTTAACATACAACGTGTAAAATATTATCAAGAAAATAATAATGAAATGATTGGTGAGGAAGATGTAACGTTTGATGATGAGGTCACGTAGTAACCCATGACCTTGAGTTTAGCTACAAGACTCGTAAATAAAGAAAAGCGCTTCTTGGGAGGCAACCCATGCTTTGTGTGATTTTATTTTGTTTGTTTGTTATTTGCTTCCGTATGCATGCTTTATTTTTATTGTTGGTAGATCATGTTTCTAAACTAAATAGTGGAAATACTTTACTTTGTTGTTTGGCCTAGTCTTAACTTCACCAAAAGTTATTTTGCAAAAGATAAGTGTAAGGGGAAACCCCAAATATGTTTTTAAAAAACAAACCGATCATGATTCTCCACAATATTAAATAAACATGTATATTCGTATTTGTTAGAGTCAAATGCTTGTATCGAGTCATAATGAAGTTTTGCAGGATTTTCCAGGAAGTAGAACCAAGTTTTTCCAGAAATTTTCCGGAAACTTAACATAAGAATTTCTGCAGGTCACTTCTGATGGCGTCATGAGTTTACTCTTGACGGCGTCACGTGTAAAAATCTGGAAATTTTACCAGTTTTGTTTTTCTAACGGAGTCTTAAAGTTTTTGTTGAATTATTAGTTTTATAATCTCCAGGAAATCTGCGAACTTCATTCCACAAGCATTATATCTTACTTTGTTTTCTAGGATTTAGTAATTTATGTAGATTGCCGCCGATTTTATGAGAGGTTGCCTTGTCTGTTTTCTCAGAATTTACAGGTTATGTATGACAAGAAGATGATTATTATTCTGGAAGGGAAGCTTTGATTGTTCATTTTCTTGGAGGAAGATCTAACCTGGCCACCTTATTATCCATACCGAGCGAATCAGGGGAGTATTTGATTTCATTCTTTCTACTTATTTCACTTTTACATTCTTTACTTGAACATTGGGGACAATGTTCATCCTAAGTGTAAGGGAATGGTAAAATGATGATACCTTACAGATACACTTTCGCTTGAGTTTGTTTGTTTAATAGCAGATGTGTAATAAAGCTATAAGGAATACTTGTTAGTGCAATTTTAGCGCCAAATTTAATTTTTTTTACAACATTTAGGAGTGAAACTTTAGCCATAGCAAGCGTCTCATGGATAGGAGATTGTATGACTAGCACATAACCGTACTATTCAGAAAAACTTTCCACCCAAATATGTGAGGTTCGCCTTTAGATTTGATAGGAAAAGCATTTACTATTAGTGCTTATGAGTGTACCGGTAGCATTTAGATTCTAGAACTTGCGTTAGTGATGCATCCCGAGACCGCTAGTGAGACTACATTCGTGTAGTAGGATTTACTATATGATAAGAGGCATTAGAATCACCCTTGTGTTAAACCCGTATCATAATTACTTGACCATTTAAGTCATATTACTTGGCTAGTTAAGTCAACTAATTTTTCCTACACCCTTAGCGTTGTACTCATTTTTAGTACACGAAACCCCTAGTACACCCCTCTGAGCCTATCTTTTCATTTCTAACTTTAAGCATCTTACTTAAAGGAAGAATTTGTTACACCCCACTTAAATGTACACCAAAATCGCCTTAGCCTTCCGTGTATGCACTCATCTTTAGTGCATTATTGTTATTTGTTAAACCCTAAGTTAACTATCTAATTGATTACATGGTTGCTAAGTCGAGTCATATCCTTGTACATATTGTTTTGGGACGATTGGGACTCATGGGTAAAGTACTTATTTTATGGAGTAATGGGGAAGAACATCATATATTACCCCCATATGTACGTTAATCTTAAAAGTACTCCAAGTGTTTTGATTTTCTTAATTCGAGTCAATAGATTAGTTTATTTTAAAGTATGTAAAAATTCAATTGTAAGGGGAATTTTCATTCCCTATGATGTATTATTTTGGATGGTAGCGTAAGAGTGTATGCAAAAAAAAAAAAAAAAAAAAAAAAAAAAAAAAAATCAAGAAAAAGAAAAAAAATATAGAAAAAAAAGAAAAGAGAAAAAACATACAGACTACCATCCCTTTTCATTCTATGTTTGTTTTATGTTTTTGTTATTTTTTATTTATTTGCTTAAGTCGAGTCTAGTCTTGGCTAAGCAACGCCATATTGTACATGTAATTAACCAAGATTGTTAACTCGCCACCAGTAAAGACTGCCTATATCCAACAAAACCATGTATTTCATATCCCTACACCTAACGTTACAACCCTTTAAAAGACCTCTTTGATAGTTTATCCTAGGTGCTTACGCCATGTGGTGGAGGTTTGATCCTTTCCCAAGCCTATGGTAATCTATTTTGCTATGACAGGTAGTGAGAGATATCTTCCGTTTCTATATTGTAATCTATACTTTATTACACCCGAGAGATGTGAGTATCTAAACACTATTTGTGAGGTGCTAGCATATGGCCTCCGTGCTTGTCTTTGGTCTTTGGTGGAACGATTATTTGTTGTAATTACTTTTATATTAGTGTTAAATGACCCCTAACTTGTATTTTGATTAGAATAAAAGTGCATTTGCTTGAGGACAAGCAAATCTCAAGTGTAAGGGAATATGATGAGGCGAAAAATGAACCATTTTTAGGGGGTCATTTAAGCCCGAAATTGAATTTAATTGATCAAATATTGCCCTAAATCGTTCATTTTGTGATTTTAGGTACTTTGAGAGTGAAATCTGGAAAAAGAAGCAATTCGGACGTTTTTGGAGCATAAAAGTGAAGAAAACGCCAAAGACTTAATTTTCCATGCTGGAAACAGTGTATGACGGCGTCAAGAGGACATTCCTGACGGCGTCAAGGGGACATTCCTGACGGCGTCAAGAGTTAAAACCATGACGACCCAGTACAAACATGAAGGCGTCACAAGAAGAGCGTCAAGAGTTAATTGTGTGACGGCCTGCAAAAGAGGACTACATGACGGCGTCAGATGTAGATCTAGGCAGTCCGAGGATTTATTTGGCTGTGAGATGACGGCGTCACACATTTGTTCTTGACGCCGTCACCTCCTAATATCTATATATAGTTTTCTAATTTTCATTCATAAAAGAGGAACTGGTGTGGAGAAACCCTAGGGCCGAATCTTGTACGAATTTTACAGTTTTTCAAGGGTTTTCAACCCTTGAATCCCTACATGTGTTATTGAGATAAGTCTTTTCTTAATTCAATCAATATGTCTATGCGTTGGTTGTCTATATCTTGTGCTTATCTTGATTTCAACATGCTAGGCTAGATTTATCTTGTGTTTGCTTAGATCTAATGAAACCTAGATGTTGATTATGTGTTGATTACTTGTTTATGGTTGTATTGGATGAATGATTTCAATGTTAGGCTTAAGAAAACTGGCAGATCTCCATTTGGTAACATGCTTGAACGTCTTAGGAAACATGAACCGATGTGTACTAGGTTTTATTGGTTGTATTTAATGCATGAGTAAATTCTAATGATCCCATGTTAGGAGCTTCTTGCAGGCTCGACATAGGAGTGAAGTAGACACTCATAGGATTGGGGAAGTAAGTACGCCACCCCATGAATGGTATTAAGGAATACAATCCGTCATCCACGCAACTATAACAAGTAATTAACGTGTAAAAGATATCTAGGGAGTAGTGAAATCTAAGTAAACACATTTTTTTCCCACATATTGCTCACAACCTTAGTTTAATATAGTTTATTTTTATTTTAGTATTTTATTTTAATTGCATCCTTAGTATTGGGTTAGTTGACTAGCAACTAATTCCGCCCAAATCCTTCAAACCCGAGATTTTAACTTGCTTTCTAAAAAATATAAAAACATAAAAAGAATCATCCCTCATCTTTAGATCTAGTATTTAGGTTTTCTAATCCTAGCGACACTATTCCTAGCTGAACGATCAATCCCCCGGTACTTGTCATTATACTATACTACATCGATCAGGTACACTCCCTGGTGGGGGTTGTAAGCTTCTCAAGATCCCTTGAGAGGTAAAGCCTGGTGCAAACCCCACGCTACCAAGTTTTTGGCGCCGCTGCCGGGGAATAGTTATTGTCTAGGTTAGAATCTCTTTTTATTAGGTCTACTTGCTAGATTCCTTTCTAGTAAGATTTTATTTTTATTTTTAGGTCTTCTTTAGTCTATCTTATTTCTTTGTGTTTTTGTTCGTAACTCTTCACCATCTGCCATCATGGCAACCGACGAATTCTCTAACCTTAGGATCACTAGGAGTCGTAGTTCCACTAGAAACCTTGTCTTGCCTTATGCAGAACCCGAAAAAGAAATGTGTAGGTTAAGACGATCTCACTCAACTCCTGAACCATCTAGCGTTGCCATCGATTTTGATGCACCCCTTTCTGAAGAAAATTCAGAAAATCACCTTACAACCCCTAGCTCCCAACCCAACAACGATATGAGTACCCCCGCAACTCCTACTCCTAAGCGTCTTAAGGACTACTCCTCCCCAAACCCTCGTGGCTTCTCAAATGCCATTGTCTACCCAAACGAACACACCAATGAGGTCTTGCATGCGACCGATGTTTGGCTTGTCCAAAGTGTGTGTAAGTTTTGTGGATTAGATGAGGAAGATCAAATTCAACACATTAAAGACTTCTTGAAAATAGTAGACACCCTCCATACGGATGGGGCTACTAGAGATGCATCTTATTTTGTAGATGCATCTGAAATGTGCGGCTGTGGTTACTTCTCATTCTTCTCATTCTACTTTTATTTCTTATTTGATCCTTACTCAAGAGTTCTAACACATAACTTGACACATGAACAAACATAACCTGTTTTGACACATTATAAGCCCTATAACATGTTTTCGGGCGTTGCAAGCTACATAAGAAAATGGTAAGGTATGAGACATTTATCACCTATACCATATTCCCTCAAAATTCACATTTATCTACTTCTTTTACTTCTTTTAGCCCTTATCCTTTCTTGCTTCACATACCTATATAAAACATAAAGAAAATACTTTTTTCGTTTTAAAATAATAGTCCATATTTTTTTAGATGTCTCAAAAAAATTATACACTTTCCATTTTAAATAATAAAAATAAATTTTAATAGGGTAATAATCTATTTAAGTGATTGAAAATCGTAATGTCATACTTTTATTAAACTTTGTGATGCCGGGAGGGAGTAATAGATACGATCTTAAGTCATAAACCGCATCACATACTTTAGTGAATTGAATGGCATAAAGATATAAGGACCCTGAAAACGATGGTGAATAAAAAAATGTGATAACAGTGATGCAATAGTAAATCAAACCAGAGACGAGCGTCTAAAAGTACTTTTTACGTAACTTTACCCTTTAAGTCACCCCTGCTTCGAGTTGATATCACGATTTCGCACAAAAATAGATAAATAAATCAACATAATTATACAACTAATAACTTTGTGGTTATCCACTAATGACAACTATTCAATTTATCTAGAATATACGGTTAAGAGTTCTAGGGAATGGATCTACTAAGAAGAGAAAATAAAATAAGAAGAATGAGAAATGTTTGTAGCCACACATTTTGAATGAAGAAGGAGAATTTCATGAGAGATGCATCTTATTTTGTAGGTGCATCTGAAATGTGCGGCTGTGGTTACTTCTCATTCTTCTCATTCTACTTTTATTTCTTATTTGATCCTTACTCAAGAGTTATAACACATAACTTGACACATGAACAAACATAACCTGTTTTGACACATTATAAGCCCTATGACATGTTTCAGGCGTTGCAAGCTACATAAGAAAATGGTAAGGTAAGAGACATTTATCACCTATACCATATTCCCTCAAAATTCACATTTATCTACTTCTTTTAGCCCTTATCCTTTCTTGCTTCACATACCTATATAAAACATAAAGAAAATACTTTTTTCGTTTTAAAATAATAGTCCATATTTTTTAAATGTCTCAAAAAAATTATACACTTTCCATTTTAAATAATAAAAATAAATTTTAATAGGGTAATAATCTATTTAAGTGATTGAAAATCGTAATATCATACTTTTATTAAACTTTGTGATGCCGGGAGGGAGTAATAGATACGATCTTAAAGTCGTAAACCGCATCACATACTTTAGTGAATTGAATGTCATAAAGATATAAGGACCCTGAAAACGATGGTGAATAAAAAAAATGTGATAACAGTGATGCAATAGTAAATCAAACCAGAGACGAGCGTCTAAAAGTACTTTTTACGTAACTTTACCCTTTAAGTCACCCCTGCTTCGAGTTGATATCACGATTTCGCACAAAAATAGATAAATAAATCACACTCACGCGGTCACACCGACAAAAAAAAAAAAAAAAAAAAAAAGAAAGAAAAAAAAAAAGAAAAGAAAAAAGTTACTAGTTTTTATAAAATTCAGTTAGATTGATAGAAGGCCCAAAAATCAATCTAGTCATAATAAGCAATAGACAAACACCTCCTGTTCTTCACACACTCACTGAGAGCTAGCCAGTGATATACCGTAATGACCGTAATGACTGACGTAGCCCCACATTACACTGGATGGAATTCACGCGATTTAATTAAAAATGCAAATTTCTGCACAAAAAAAAAATAAATAAATAAAAAATAATTAAAAATGCAAATTTTAATGAAAAATACAAATCACGTTTTAATATATTTTATTGTGTAATAAATTTTAAATATAATACATTATTCGAATGATAAAATAGTAAAAACTAATAATAATAATAATAATAAATAAATAAATAAATAAATAATTATGAAAAATATAATGGGATTAGATAGAAACAAAAGTACACATACTCACTTGAAATCCACTTAAATAGCCAATTTTCACTTTTTGATTCAAAACTCAATTCCTAATTTCACAAGAAACTAACAAATAAATAAAAAGTGTCTTTTTAATTCAAAACTCATTCCAAAATGCTATACGAGTCCTTAATCACCACACCCTACGCTCTTACTTAACCTTTAATATTATAATATTTTATATATAAACCAAAACTTGATCAACTTTTTACAAAATTCGTTTTTCACATGTCCCATATTTTCTATTATTAAAATACTATTAGTTGGTGCTAGGGTAGGTAAGTTACCTCAATATTGTTTAAAAGTTAAAAATTATTTTTTTTTAAATAAAATTTTGTCGCACAAAAGTAAAATACTTGTTGGTCGAAAAAAAAAATCACCAACTTTTCAAGTTACTACATTATTATAGACTTGCGTAGTTAAAAATTTGCATTTATATTGTTTTAACTTAAGTTTTAATGTGTATATTTACAAATAATAGATACTTATAATGAATAATTAATAATTATATTAATTTGATTTTATTTTTAGAAAAATAACTTCTAATAACGGGCAAGTGCATAAGTTTAAAAATTTAAAGACTCTTAAAAATAAAATTACTAAATGCTTTATATAGTAGAAAAGAATGTAACACATGTCAAGTATTAATTAAGTTGCTTATCGGTTAGTCCATTGACGAATTCAATTTTGGTCGTGTGTAGCACTATCCACAACTGCATGCATAAGTTTAAAAATTTAAAAAGACTCTTAAAAATAAAATTATTAAATGCTTTATATATAGTAGAAAAGAATGTAACACATGTCAAGTATTAATTAAGTTGCTTATCGGTTAGTCCATTGATGAATTCAATTTTGGTCGTGTAAAGCAAATCCTTAAACTAAAAAGCACATTTTAAAAGAAACACACAACATCTAGGGGTAAACTAAGACATTCCCGAGAACAATTATATGAAGCGAAGATGAAAGTGATGATTTACACAAGTTTTATATATGAAATCTCAAGTCCAGTAGAGAAGTTATATGTGGCACGTGTCTCGTGTAGCCAGCGCTAAAGTCCGCCCCTGAGTTTGTCTCACCATTATATCATTTTTGATTTTTTTTCCATATAAAATGGATCAACCTTTTATTTTTAGTTTATTTATGGATTTTTTTTTTTTTTTTTTTTTTTTTTTTTTTTTTTTAAATTTATACCGATGCGTGCACTTAAACCATCTAAAGTCGTCTTCTTTTAAAAGTAAAGTTTGACATCTTATTCACAAGCTTATTATCACATTAAGGCACACCTGGGTGATCATTTAAGAGCAATGGGTGTAGGCTTTGCCATGGCTCGCTGTGGGTGACATGTTACTTCACCGTGGCTTGCCATGACACTGGCCCAACTCGCCGTAGCTCGCCACTTTCCATCTACTCATCTGCAGGCCAAGGTGGAATATTGTACTTTTCGTCCTTGTATGTCAGAAGTGTGAGTGTGAGAGAAAATAAAATAAAATAGAAAGTGATGAGATCTAAATGAGTAAAGCGTGGTTATGTTATGATAAAAGAGGTTTTAAAGGTAGGTTTGTTATGGTGACGTGACATCCCACAAAACCTAAATGAGTAATTTTGGGATTCCATAACACCCATGACTCTAAGCTAATAGTTCACTCAACTTAATCGTTGGTATTGAAATAGTAATATGAGAGTTGACTTCTCGAGTGCGCAACGGGTGAAGGGGACATCTCTCACTTTTTTACGCTTCAACAGTTCTACCAATAGACAAGTGATATCAAAGAATATAATATTGTTTAGCAGTGTTTGTTATCAGTTTATCACTTATGTATTGTGCTTATTAGCTTATGTACTTGCTAATAAGTTTCTTCTATGCCTTAAGAATTAAGTTCATAAAACCAAATAAGCTACAAGCATAACTTAAGAAACTTATAATTAATAAATAAAAATTAGTTTGTTTTTCATATTTCACATAATTTTTTTAAAGCCAACAGGTAAACTATCCAAAAACAAAAACAAATAAAAGCTTTGCGCGTATAATGAGAAAAGTTCAATGCAGAACATAAAATATCTAAAGATCAAAGCGCTCCATCTCAGCCATTGGTCTATCTTTCATCCAATGGCCATAATTAAATATCTGCATTCTTTTTTAATTAACACAAGGGCAGTTTTGTAATTGTGCTCTTCCCTCATTTACTCACATATCTCATCCGTAATTCTCTCACCCTCCCCAATTATCTCCCAATAACGGTTTCCCCATTTTCAAACCCTAATCCCCAACTTCAAAATTGATCTTAATCACTTCTATTCAATGGACATACGACATGAAATTACACTATCTAGAGGTGAGTCGTTGCCCCAATCGTCTTCATTTCCAGATGCCGATCATTATCAGCCTCGAAATGTTGATATTGGTAAATTTTTTGGAATATAATTCGATTTATTGTTCATATTATACGGTTAATTGCTATTTTTGATTCTTAGTAGCGTTATTTGTTGAATTTGAATGATTCATGTTGTTAGGTAGATTATTGTGTTGTTAAAATTTTTGATTTTGTTGAATTAGTTGATGTTTTAGGTGCACTGCGTTAATGGATGCTTTTGGTTAATTATTGCGTTAGTTGACTCTTTAGGCGCACTGTAATTTTTTTATTGATGTTTTTAGGCACACTGCGTCAGTTGATCAATTAGTCGTATATGTGTACTATTTTGAACTGTGGAATATAGTTTCCACTTGCATTGTCGCTAACCTCAAACCGCGCTTGAATACGTGGTAGTTCATATGAGGTATCAACACTATATGGGATGAGAAGATTGTATCCTATACGTAGGACTGCGTATCTTGCTTTACTGTTTAAGTGATAGGTTGACTTCTTACTACTGCTGTCATATTTAATACTCATTATAGGGCATATTCATCAATCAGACTTGATGTTGTTACAAACATTTAAGCTTGCTGGAAAGGTGATGATGTGATTGTGTTTGACAATGTTGAGAAGGTTTTCACCTTTGCCTTCCTAACAGACCACCACTATTAGTCACATGCCTACTTTTTAAATTTTCTAAAGTCTTTCGCTAATTTAATTTCCAGAAAGCATATGTGATTCACTGGGTGCGAATGGATCAATATTCTTCTGTTGAAGAGGCTTTTAAAGATGGAACATAGCGTTTGGAGACTTTAGTGTCTAGAGTTCATGATATCGTTCCGTGAATAATCCAATTTAATTAGTAAGTCACAGCTAATTTGTGCTTATGTTTCATTGGTAGTTCTGATATGAGTTCCAATACAGCCCAAAACTTTCTCCATGGTCAATTAACTTATATACCAATGTATTTGTCCATCTTTGAAGAATTCAAGCGTGCCAACTGAAGCGTACAAGGAAGAAATATTGCAGGCTAAAGAACATATTTTAGCTGGAGATATATTTCTAATTGTCCTAAGTCAATGTTTTGAGCGTCGTACATTTGCAGATCCATTTGAAGTTTACAGGCCCTGAGAATTGTCAACCCCAGTCCATATATGACATATTTACAGGTTGCTTGCTCTTTTGCATTTGTTATGACTTCTTGGAGCACAAAAGGCTTTAGCAAAAGTATTTGATGATTACTTGTGTTTCTATTCACCCTGGCTAGAGGGAGTATCCTTGTTGCCTCAAGTTCCGAAATTCTTACTCTTGTGAAGAAGGTAATAAGCCAAGATATAATATACATTCACTCTTAGTTCTTAGTCCTAAATAAATTTCATTCAGTTACTCAAATATTTTTAAATTCTATTTTGTCCCTTTTTGCATATTTCATTTTTATCTGCTCATGTTGACAGAGAAAAGTCACAAATAGACCTCTTGCTGGAACTAAAAAAAGGTTCATCGTCGTAAAATTGTTGCTTATAAGAAGGCGCAACCGAAAATGAAGATGAGGCTCAAGAATAGTGTTGAGTTTGAAGGAGTTGGAGTCAGGCTAAGGATAACATAGCATATGTTATTGAACCACTGTCCCCAAGTGGTTAGAAATAGGAATATGGTTAGAAATAGGAATCGAATGGCTTAGGAGTTGCATTAGGAATCAATGACTTTCTACTTTTTAGTATTTGGGTGAACATGTTGTAAAATGAACAAGTATTTTGTTATGTAATCAATGCATACAAATTTTGTTTCGCTAATTTTGATAACTGTAAATATATGTTAATTATTTTTCACAGGTGGATATGTAAATCACATGTGATTGTACTTCGAATCACATGTTATTTAACCTCTAATCACATGTGATTTATAACATGGTCCGGATATACTTAATTTACAACATGTCCGTTATATATCACATGTTTAGATATGGGTAAATTCTTTATAACATTTTTAGAACATTTTGTGCCTTATAAATATAGTTGTAAACACATTTGATAACCTTTAAAGTATGATTATTGTTGCTTTTGTTACTTATCTTCACAAAGCATATAATGTTTATTTGGTTATTATTTGTATATGTATATTTATTTGAGGTATACAAAAAATAGATTTGCATCTGGTTACATTAGACTTCTGCAAAAATAGTGTTCTAAATATATATTTATTTAACTGGTTGAGTATCTTACTTCTTTCTCACAAGTTAATATGTGAATCCTCGAATCACATGTGATAGCTCCTCAAATGACATGTGATTTGAGCTCGAATTACATGTGATTTGAGCTCGAATCACACGTGATTTACTCCTTGTGTACCAAATTTTGTAACATATGCCTTACTAAACAGACTTGTAAATGTTCCAAAAAAACTATGAACAAACTACTAAAGAAGATAAAAAAAAAATTAACATTTAACCAAAATTTCTATTAAACTTTGAACGAACTACTAAAGAAGATAAAAAATGAACATTTAACCAAAATTTCTATTGGATTCCAAAGAAGATTTTGAAAGTGATGAGCATAAGAAGGTGTCAAAGGAATTCAAGGGGAAGATGATTAGGTTTTAGGTACTTTATGTGTTATGTTATTCAACTTGTGAGTTCATTATCACCGAATGTTATTGTATGATTAGGCTTTAGGTACTGTATGTATGTACGAGTGATGATTAATGATTTATATGAATGTGTTGATCTTAGGTGCTTCTGTTTTAAAAAAAATGATAAATGAAAAACGGCAAGTTCAAGCCATATATGCTTTCTTTGTGGCTTTGTTTGTTTTATTTTTACGCAAGTTGATATGCAAGTCACATGTGATTTATCGCAAATCACATGTGATTTTACCTCAAATTATTTTTAAAGTGAATCACATGTGGTTAACACACGAATCACATGTGATTTATGCACGAATCACATGTGATTTGCATGCGATTTATACTTGATTTGCTAACATGTTAGAGTACTCTCTTATGTCTTATATTCAAAATTACATGTTACTAACTACATATTTGTATGTGAATAACTACAGGTCTGCTTAAAAAAGTTAAAGAAAAGCCTATACCGAAGGCTGAGCTTAAGCTTATTCAGAGAAAAAGGAAGTTATTATACTCTAACGAAGATTCTGAAAGTGATGAGCGTAAGAAGGTGTTAAAGAAATTCAAGGGGAAGATGATTAGGTTTTAGGTATTTTATGTGGTAGGTTATTCAACTTGTGAAGTCATTATCACCGAATGTTATCGGTTTTAGGTACTTTATATACGTACGAGTGATGTTATCGGTTTTAGGTACTTTATATACGTACGAGTCATTATCACCGAATGTTATCGGTCTTAGGTGATTCTGTTTTTAAAAATAAAATAAAATAAAATAAAAATTCAAGTCATAAGCCTTCTTTGTTGCTTTCTTTGTTGTATTTTTATTCAGGTTGATATGCAAATCACATGTGATTTACCTCAAATCACATGTGATTTTACCTCTGATTATTTTTAGTTTATGTATGTTTTACTATTCTTTGCAGAAAAAGTTGTTTGCTTCGCATATTAAGTTATACAATCATCGAAGAGAAGATAGTTTTGCTAAAGCAAAACCATGAATTTTATGGTTGAAATGCATGTTTTTTTAAGGAAAAGCCCATGTAGTTTTATGCATGGATCACTCGTGATTTATGACAAATCACTCGTGATTTGGACCAAATCACAAGTGATTTGGCATGAACAAACTTGTAATAATAACAAAACAACTTAATAAAAGTGAAAATTAAAATCAAACTAATGCTTTTGTTCAAGTATTAATCGACAGATCAAAGTTTTATCTCAAGTAACAATTAACATCTCAGTTTCAACGAAGGTAACAATCCACACATTTAAAATGAAACACAACTTAGAAAGTATCTATAACGAAAAAAAAAAGTATCACTTAGTTTGCATCAGTGTTATTCATCACTTTTGCAGTCGCTATTGCCTTTGGACCTAGCGGGGCAAGTCTTTTTGGTATGCTTATATGTACTCACTCCACATTCTCCGCATTTCCTCTTTGGCTTCAAACTAGCACCGCCTTTGTTTCAAGAAAATCGTGCATATTCAATAGTTTTTGGTTATGGAACTCCTCAAAATGTACTTTTCTTGAATCTCTTCGCTGTCACTAGTCTTGAAAACACATTATATGTGCTGACATTGAAAACCAAATCAAAGGAAAGGCCCATGAGTACCTACCACGGAGCCATCTTCTATATCGCGCCAGGCCCGAAATACAACCAATACACGAAAGAATGAAATTGAATTCATAATTATTTTTATACGTAAATCACCTGTGATTTTACATGTGAATCACATGTATCACATGTGATTTTGTATTTGTCATCAGTTTTTATAAAACATATACAAGATCGCATTTAAATGATGTGCAAATCAAATCCAACTAATATAATAGAATACCATATCAAATCAATTACCTTATATAGTGCATGGATGCAGACTTTCCTAGCATTTGTAGCCGCACTTTTTCTCTTTTTTCTAGCATTTGTAGCCGCGCACTTTCTTCAACCGCATAAGTATCACACCCTTCAATAAAAAAAACTGTACAAAGAAAAAGATAATAAAAAGGTGTAGGAATTTGGAAATTTACCGGAAGATAAGTTGAAAACAGAGATGGAATGCGCATCGGGATTTGAACGATTACGAAGATGGTAACAACTAAC
This sequence comes from Artemisia argyi, assembly GCA_030686995.1. Lineage (NCBI taxonomy): Eukaryota > Viridiplantae > Streptophyta > Magnoliopsida > Asterales > Asteraceae > Artemisia > Artemisia argyi. Next base: position 21,166,965 of record CM060701.1, on the reverse strand, counting down.
ACTAGGGTGTCCACGAGAGATGTTACAATGTGGGTGACGACCAACTAACAAGACTTGTTCTTGATTTCGGGATGAAGACGATGATATGTTTAAAGTACTGTAATACATGGTATTTTTGACTTTCTAATGGACAAATTTGCCCTTTATATGTGATTGGCTTATTTGATCACAGCCGCTAGATGAAAGTGAAATGGAGGGCCACGATTGGCTGGTTTGTTCTTTAGAGAATGTTTGGTTGTAGCGGATCTCACCTCCGCGTATAATTTCGTGTGGACCTTTGACACTTATTAGGTCCCTCCTCACTATTGAAACCCTTAAACGAATATGACATAGTAGTATGAGAGTAACATAGCTTGAGCCTTGATGTGCAACATGAACATGACCCGACATAGAGAATATATACTTGTCAATAATTTTGTTTTTTTTTTTTTTAATTTTAGAATCAGCAAAAATTTCTATACTCAACTTACAAAAATTAATAATGAAATCTAACGGAAATCATTAAAATTAATAAATAAAAACTCCAAATTAGCTTCTTTTTTAGAAAATAAATAAATAAAATTGTAAACCTTTTTCGACAAAAAAAATAATAATATGTAACTTGATTGGAAATTACCTTTAAGTTGGATAACTTTTTATGTTATTTGCCTTTGAATTTACAAGGTATGTTTGGTGAAATCAAAGGAAGGCGAATCTCAAGCTAAAGTTTATCTTCAAAAGGTTTAAATCGGTGAGGACACCCTCACTTACTCTTTTTAGGTGTGGATTGTAAAAACTTACCTTTTTATTTTCGTAGAAGTGTTCCCGAACTAATTAAGATATATCAAGTTTTTATATGGTTATTCAAAATATTTTGAATAGTACTTAAGTATTTGACTATTTATAACCTCCGCTTATTTCTAAAAGCTTATTTATGTTAGTTTGAACTTTCACTATAGCTTATAAAAGCCTTACAAACTTTAGTGAAAAGAAAATTTTATTTTACCCATGACCCTAGTAGTAAACAAAAGAAACAATGCTTCTTATCACAAATAATCACAAAAACAGTTTGGATAAGCTATCTCGTTTACGATTTCTTATTTTGGTGGCTTATCTACTCAGCTTGCAAATAACATAGCTTAGAGTGTATAGCTTAATTAAGTGTTTATCATACAGCAAAGAAACCACAGTTCATATGCACAATTAACAAACATCAAAGCTAGAAATGTAAAAAGTAAAACTCAAAACAATATAATAAAAGAAGTAAGTCAGCAAATACCTGTAATAAGTCGATAACAAATAACAATGCAATAATATTAGGGTAGTGAATTTAAGCAATATATGTAGCGAATCAATCTTTGAAAATTCCAAATAAAGTAGTCTTTTTATATATTATAGGTTTTGGGTAGCCGTTGTCGCCATTTGTTGAGGCCAAAACTAGAACGTAACTAAAGGGCGTCAAGGTAAACGCTACAAAAGAAAAAAAGAAAAATGAGTCATAGGCACGGTAGATGGTGCGTATAGACTTGGTCCGCAAACTGTAATCAGATGTGGCAAAATAGGTGGATCAGGTTGGGCCACATGTTTAGATGAGTTTGGGTTTAAACAGGTCCAGGTTTAAATGAGTTTTTAATAACATGAGTTTAAATGTATCCGGGTCTAAATGGGTTTTGGTCGGGCTCACAACAAATTTTTTCTTTTGCTTTTTCGAGTAAAAGATGAATGTTGAGGTAAAACGTTTGTGTTTCGGTCTTGGGCATGTGTAGGCTCCTTTGGACTAGTAGTGGAGTCCTTCAAGCACCTACACAAAGGGTAAACACACGTTAGTCTCGTCTTCGGTTTGATCTCAAGATCAAGCTCCGACGTGAGAGTAAATATGAGTTTAAGTCAAACGGTTAAGTAATAAATGAGAGAGTAAATGTGTGAAATCAATTAGTTGTGCATTGAATGAGCCTAGAGTATTTATTCTATCCCAAAGTACTTTACCTGATAACATGGGGATGGAGCGAGCCGAGTTACACCTAGCCTATGTGGGGGACAATATCCCGCAATATCCATGTTAGGTGGCTCAACTATGGTCCTTGGGATGGTATGTCGGGTAAAAGGATATTCTGGGTAAAAGAATGGTCTTCGTCGTCCGGCATGTGTTCCTTCGGACCAAGTTCTTCGGACATGTGGATACATTAATTGTCTGGCACGTGTCGTCCGGACTTATACACCAAAAATGAAGATGTGAAAAAAAGAAGTAATAATAATAATAATAATAATAATAATAATAATAATAATAATAATAATTGTTTGACCTGCAAGAACCGCCTAGACCCGTTGGGTAATTGTTTTATAATTGCGCTTATTTCATATACACAATTAGACTCGTCAATAATATTTAGGGAGACCTAATTAGACCTGTGCCCTACTAGATATTTACTTAACTACACTTCTTAACAACATATTCCAACCCAGAAGAGACTTGACATCTTTTGTGTCTTCTTCAATCATGCCAAGCAGTCAAGCACAACCTAATTTCGTTCACTACATTAGATAAATATAGATATAGTTGGAGGTGTCATATTTGTAAGGTGGTGTTTGTTTTTAAAAATCGTGTCTTAATAGTGAAACACTCAAACTAGGACCATTTATTATTATTATTATTATTTTACCGAGAATGACCCACAGATCCTGGCTTGGACCCGAGCATACCTAGTCCAGACCCATCTTTTGCCATAACTTGTATTTTGACGCATCATAAAGTTATAAAACTGAACCAACTAAATACTAAACTTATATAAATCATTAATGTACTTGGATCATACATGATTACACATGAAAGCATGCAAAATAAATAGTTATACCAAACACTCCTTTCTAGACCATAAAGCTAGCATACTTGTTCTTGTTAACGGTATATTCTAGATAAGTTGAATAGTTGTCATTAGTGGATAATAACAAAGTTATTAGTTGTATAATTATGTTGATTAATGTTCGATATATATCATTCCTTTTGGTATTACCAAAAGGAATGATACATATCGAACATTAATCAACATAATTATACAACTAATAACTTTGTGGTTATCCACTAATGACAACTATTTAACTTATCTAGAATATACTCAGTTCTAACACATAACTTGACACATGAACAAACATACCTTGTTTTGGCACATTATAAGCTTGAACTATAACATGTTTTCGGGCGTTGCAAGCTATATAAGAAAATGGTATAGTAAGAGACATTTATGGTGCGTTTAGTTGGAGGAAAACACTCTTGTTTTTCACAAAATATTTTGTGGAAAATAAGAAAAACAGAGATCGCGTTCAAATAAACGTTTTCCAATAAAATGTTTTGCAAAACACAAATCCCTTATTTCCTAACTTAAAAAGGAAAATTACAAAACAAATTTTAATTGTTTTCCCTTGTAACCCAACCCTCCCTCCCCTTCTTGAAAATATAAAATACAAATATAAACTAAACACGTTTTTTATATTTTTAAGTGTTTTGTGGAGATAAATTTCCCTTTCAAATTTTTACAAAATTAAAAATAGAAAATAATAGAATTTTTTTTTTAACTAAACGCACCCTTATCACCTATACCCCGTTCCTTCAAAATTCACATTTATCTATTTCTTTTAGCCCCGATCCTTTCTTGCTTCACATTCCTATATAAAAACATAAAGATAATAATAGATACGAACTTAAAGTCGTAAAACGCATCACATACTTAAGTAAATTGAAGGGCATAATAAATAAGGGCCCTGAAAACGATGGTGAATAAAAAATGTCACAGCAAAATTGGAGCGTCTAAAAGTGCTTTTTACGTAACTTTACCCTTTAAGGGTAGTGGCAACGGTGCCGGTTTGGCCAGCGGTTTGCCCCAAACCGCCGGGGAACACCGCCGCCACCCCAGCGGTTTGGGCAAGCGGTTTGGCCTAGCGGTGATATTCCCTGCTGCGGTTTGAAGTTTTATATCCATTGGAACATTGAATGTTGTATACGTTGGGGGATAAATCCAAAAAAAAAGACGTTGGAGCCTTGGAAAAAAAAAATCCTGTAAATACTACAATTTCAATCAAACTATATCACACTCTATTTCATACTTTTACAACCAAACTCTATATCTCTATATCATACTTAAAAAAAAGTGTAGCATGGATCAAAGAAAATCAAGTTCAACAAGAGGTCGTGGTCGTGACATTCGTGGACAACGTTTTCGTCCGCAAGTTGCAAGTCAACAACACCCTCAATCCGCCTACTATCCCCAACCTCCTCCACCGGTTCATCCACAAATTCTTTCAAGAACAATATTATGCACGACCCCCACCACCGTTGAATCCAAGTCAATATAACGTAATGATGACAAATGAGTTCAACCCGTTTTCTGACCACCGTGAAGGTCCTTCACGTCATGAGCCTAGTGTTGAGCGCGAACTACCTCTATATGATGATGATGATGATGATGATGAGGTTGAGTTTGTTCCCGAAACGCAACCACAAACTCAAAACCGGTATTAATTTCTATTTTTATACGTTATTATTTGTTACGTAACAATTTTATATGTTTTAATTTTATACGTTATTATTTGTTACGTTACAATTTTATATGTTTTAATTTTATACGTTATTATTTGTTACGTTACAATCGGCCATGTTTTAATTTTATACGTTATTATTTGTTACGTTACAATTTTATATGTTTTAATTTTATACGTTATTATTTGTTATACTAGATGAAGATGTTCAAGTTGTGAAAGGAAAAACTAAGGAGGATAAAGTGGCTTGGACGACGGCCCAAGAGGTTGCTTTGGCAAAAGCGTGGATATATGTGTCGACATGTCCAAAAGTGGGGAATCAACAACGTAGAGAAAAGTTTTGGGAGAGAATTACCGAACACTTCACTCAAAACGTGAAAGTTATTACCCGAAGTCATCATTCATTGAACACGAAGTGGACAACTATGAATGCCGCCATGGGTGTGTTTAACGGGCTATACATCTAACAAGTAATTTTTTAATACTTTTGTTAATTTATATTTTGTTAATTTATATACTTTTGTTAATTTATATTTTGTTAATTTATATACTTTTGTTAGTTTATATAATTTTGTTAATTTATATACTTGTAGAAGCGTATTCGGGAGAGTGGATGTGGCGATGTGGATGAGTTGAAAAATGCCTCGGCCGATTTTAATAAGAAAAATAAAGGCAAATCTTTTACTCATATTGATGCATGGGAGGTTGTTAGGGGAGAACCGAAATAGTTGGAACAACCATGCTTTGTTCAAACATCTTCGGCCTCTAATTCCGACAAACGAAGAAAGTCGTCGGAATCTACCTACTACGAGTCGGGAAGCAATGAGCATGTTGAAACTGTTATTCCCGATCTAAATGACGACACAACTCCCACAAGGAAAAGAAAAGGGAAAAAGACCGCTAGCGAGACATCGACAAAGAATAGTGTTGTTGAACAATTCGAGGCCTACACGTCAAAGAAATCACAAATGTTGGAGGAGGAGATGGAAAAAAAACGTGCAAATGATGCATTGGCCGAAAAGTTGATGTCGGCACAACTCGATAGTGTTAAAGAAAAACAATTGTTTCGGGCCTTGAAGTTCTTTAACGAACCGTATGATCACATAACCAATCAGGCTATGCGAGATTTCACTCTTCGCAAAGAACGTGAGCTCGCGGAGAAATATGGATGGCCTATTGATTTTGAATAATTATGTTTTTTTTCAAGTATTGTGTAATTTTCTTTTCAAGTATTATGTATTTTTATTTTAATTATTAATGAAATATTATGTTTTTATTAAATTATTTATTTATGAAAATAAAAAATAAAAAAATAAAAAAGTTGGAGGTTTGGGAGGTATGAAAAAGTCATTGCCACTAAAATAAGGGTGGTAGGTATGAAAAAAGTGTGAGTGAAATGGAATGATATTATTGATGGGTTGGGAGGTATGAAATTTATTTGTAGTGACCATTGCCACCACCCTAAGCGCTCCTTGAGTCAATTTTTCGAGTTGATATCAGCCAGGATTCCACACAAAAATAGATAAGATAAATAAATCACTCACGCGGTCACACCGAAAAAAAAAAAAAAAAAAAAAAAAAAAAAAAAAAGTTACAGTACTACAGTAGTTTTTATTACTCCGATAGAGAAAAGGCCCAAAAATCAATCTAGTCGTAATAAACAATAGACAAACCCCTCCTGTTCTTCACACACTCACACTGAGCCAGCCAGTGATATACAATACATTACAGGTACGCATAATCCCTTATTACAGATCTCAATTCATTTTTGTTTTTAGATTCTTGTACCATTTTAATTTAGTACTTAGTAGATTTGTTTTCTAGGGCACCTGATTCAACTAGTTAGTGACTGAATTAAGATTGTAGTTAGTTATTTTATGCGTGTTAGGCGCGATTTACGTATCCCAAGATTAAGTGTACTAAGCACAATGTAATGTTTTATTTGTTTCAGATTGCCTTTGTAAGTGTTTGGATAAATCTGCTTATCGGAGTGTAGATAAGCACTTACACGTGAGCAGATAAGTAGTTAGTGATTGTCATTTTATGCGCATTACTCTCAATTTAGGTATCGGAAGATTAAGTGTACCAAGTACAATGTAATGATTTATTCGTTTTGTTTCGAACCTGGTATGATAGTTTTGCCGATATAAAATGCGTATTTTAGGTCTTGTAATATTAGTACATGTTTACTATGGTTTTACAGGGTGTTTGAGATTGCTTTTGTAAGTGCTTAAAGCAGATTGCTGTTTTGAGTGTTCTGTTTGTCGTAGCTTAGATAAGCACTTGAATGTAAGCAGATAAGCAGTTTGAAATAAGCAATCCCAAACACTCCCTAAGTATAAGTATAGTAGTTAGTTAGGGACCATTCGGCATTGGCCCCGATCGTATCTGATCATGGAGGACTTTTGGAGAAATAGGTAATGTGTTTAATCCCAACTTCGGACTGAAGGTCACTAGAACAGGTGCTCATTGCCTGGAGCTAAGTCCTTGGGGAAGGTGAGTCGGCAATCGAAAAGGGTTCTTGCCGATTTAAACCTTTTGGAGAGTATGCTAGTTAGTGTGTTAGTGAGTGTGGTATCACATTTTGTGCTCAATAGTTTCTATTCATTTGAATTTTTTCGTTTCTTCTAAACTGACAACGGGAATGGAGTACTAGTACCAAAAAATTCATTTGAATTTTTTAGTTTCTTCTAAACTGACAACGGTAATTCTAGGTTTCATACTTTGTAGCACTCCCTCCGTCCCACTTTAAGCGCCCACCAACAATTGGGAATGGTGGTTGAATTTTTGGGCTGTATCTGAATAGAATAGCCGGGACTTAATTGAAATTGGTGGGAATACGACTGAGTTAGGCAATTAGGAAGGTAGAATATAATTACAAGCTATTTATCAATATATAATCCAATAAAGTTAGGTACAAAGGTTACTTTAGTGTGAGATCTTTGTATGTAGGAGTTTAAATAGTTATAAAATTTAAATTCACATTATCATCTTACAAGTTACAAGCGAAGTGTAGCTATGGTTAAATCGTATCAGTATTGGTGGATTCTTATAATCCGTGATGCATACGTGAGCCAGGCTTTTGTGATGTGATCAATCAACAAGAAATGAGAGTGTAAGCATGTGTACGAGTAATTGCGCAATCTAAATTACAATTTAAGTGCTATAAGGTTTACGCCGTTTCCATTAGTTCATGTGTGCCTCAAGTTTAGGGGTTGTTACACAAAGTGCATGGTACTCCAAATTGTCAACTTGGATATTTTTGTTACTCTTTGAATCGTATCGGCAAAGCCCAGTTTTTATTAAGTAGTATATATGCATTAACTTGGCTCCGCTCTTAAACAAATTCAACAACATGTGATTACTCGTATACACCGACTACAATGCACTTCTTGTACTAAGTTACTAACCACCCCAATATGAATGTTTTGATGCGTTTAAATCATTTCCCCATTCATCAAATCACACTGAAGGTATTTCACCACTTACGGCCACAATGCTTGAAACTGGATTCTTGCACACAATAAAACCAAACATAGCTAAGACTAATTTGCTATTTTTAGAAATTGAAGAGTAAACCTGCCAATCTAGTAATTTTTTGTTTCTAATTTGTTGATTTGTAGTAACAAAGCAGATCGTAGTAAAATCTAAATAATAGGAGAGGCATATTACCTGTCCTGGATCGTTGACTCTGAGACCATATGATCTGTATTCACAAGATAGCTGTTACCTGACACCACTTAGCCAATTTGCAAGTACCCCCCTTGCAGTTTGTTTCCTGCTGCAAACATGTGGGCTGCAAAAGGGCCGGGCTGGGCAGGGTAAAACGTGATGTGTAGAAAAATTGGATTATAGGCTCTTGGGGTAAATGGGTCTGGGAAAGGTACTAGTGCTCGAATTGATTGTTATTCATTAGATCTAACTATGATCAATTTTCTACTAATATCCACCAGATTGAGAATAAAAAATTCCCAGATTTTATAAAGTAAATTAAATCGGATGCAGAAGTTGATATAAAAGATTTTACTTGCTGAAAATTTTCGTTAGGTTTACATGAAAGCTGATAGTCAGTATTATATTATATCATAATTTCATCATGTTTCACCAAGGAGTTGCGTATCTGGTATCTTGTTTGTCATAAATTATTCTTGATACTAAAGACCATATTTTATTTATTTGCTCGAACGTAGCTCGCTTTTGAAGATTGAGTAGTATGAGATCATGAATGCATGTATGTAGTTCGCTTTTGTAGAAAATGTAGGATGAAGATATTTATTCCAGTGTGATGCTTAAACACTGTAATCTATGAATTTCCTTATTTTTAAATCATAGCAAATTCTGTTCCATTTTTGTGGTATAGTTTATACATAAATTATGAACAAATCAGCTTATCTTCTTGCAGATTCAATGTCCAATGATGTGGAAAACCCGCAAAAAAGTTCAGTTCCTTCTGTTATCGAACCCGAATCAAAATGGTACAGCAGTTTGCTTCAGCATGTTTCGGTGTACGGTATAGCTGCAGGATACTGCTTATCAGCCTCATTACTCTCCATCATCAACAAATGGGCTGTTATGAAATTCCCGTATCCCGGAGCCTTAACTGCGTTACAATATCTCACCAGTGCAGCAGGCGTCCTTCTTTTTGGGTCCTGTAAGCTTCTAGAACATGACCGTTTAGACCTAATGACTATGTGGCGTTTTCTTCCGGCTGCATTTATATTCTATCTCTCCCTCTTCACAAACAGTGAGCTCCTTTTACATGCAAACGTCGACACCTTTATTGTCTTCCGTTCAGCAGTTCCAATTTTTGTTGCTATAGGAGAAACGTTATACCTTCACCAACCCTGGCCTTCGTTGAAGACATGGCTTTCACTCGGGACCATATTTGGTGGTAGCGTGCTTTATGTCATTACTGATTATCAGTTCACTTTCATGGCGTATAGTTGGGCCTTAGCTTACTTAATAAGTATGTCTATAGATTTTGTTTACATAAAGCACGTAGTGATGACGATTGGGTTGAACACGTGGGGTCTCGTGTTGTACAATAATCTTGAAGCTTTACTACTTTTTCCATTAGAGTTGCTTATAATGGGAGAATTAAAGAAGATAAAACACGAAATTAGTGATGAGACAGATTGGTATTCTTTCGAGGTGATTTTGCCAGTTGGGTTATCGTGTTTGTTTGGTCTCGCGATTTCTTTCTTTGGATTCTCGTGTCGTAGGGCTATATCAGCTACTGGTTTCACTGTGCTTGGGATAGTGAACAAGTTGTTAACAGTGGTGATTAATTTGATGATTTGGGATAAACACTCGTCGTTTATTGGAACAATTGGGCTTTTGATTTGTATGTTTGGTGGGGTCATGTACCAGCAGTCCACTAGTAAGCCTAAACCCAAGCCCGCCGATGTCAATGAAGTAGAGGCAGAAGAGGAGCAACAAAAACTGCTTGAAATGCAAAGTCTTACCGAAAGCAGTGAACAAGAGAAGCTAGTCAACAGTTCAGAGGAAGCAAAATAAGGGTACGCCTCAGAAGTGTAATTTTATTATACATTCATTGTAGCAGTATACATGACAGTTGCTAGTTTACTTAAAATCTTATAGAAAGTAGAAGATCCATTCCTTGTTCCATTTTCATGAATGATACATGTTTTTTTTTGAAGATATCAGATGTATGATTGTTCTTATCGTTTCTTTAGGACAGTAATTGCTACACTATTTATGAATTGGATAACAGACAGTAACGTCACCGTATTCTTTCATTCTTTTGTTAAAGATGTGCCATATGTTAGTAAATGACCATAGAGTTGCGTTACTGAATATAACATGTCCTAATATCTGTAACCTATCTCGACATGGTACAAGACTACGAGTGTATGTGCAATGTGTATATACAGGCAAGTCTCTATACTTTACTTACTAGTTAATTACTAGTATCATATATCTTCTGTTAAAAAATAACTGACTAAACATGTCTACATACATTTAGTAATTTCATTTCCTGCAATAATGAATGCATATTTATGAATTGCATAAGTAAACAGATGATATACTTGTGTGGTATTCATATAAGTTATTCAAATGGTCGTGTTAAACAAAGATTCATAACACGTTTGACAATAATAAATTGCGAAAACTATCTTTAGTTAGGCCAAATTGCGTAAGGATGTCGCCTGCACTTTCGAAACTTCATTTAGTTTCCGCTTACAATTTCACCGTTTATGAAATTTTCTTTATAGAAAATATCATAATACAGCACTTAACATTATAGAATTTTTGTATGTCAAACAGGTTTTACTAATTTTAGTTTAAACAAGTTTACATATTATAAACTGCTTTTGCAATTTTTTCAAAATTTAATAATTTTGAGAAAGCTGCTATAGGAGTTTAAAATTAGTAAACTTATTATTGTATTACTATTAAATAAGCTATATCAACTACATATAGTTATTACTAGTATAAAATAAGCCATAGCCAAAATGGCAGAAAAAATATGATACACATAACATTTGGCATCTCTTTTTGTACTGATCCGGTTCTTGGCCATTTGTTTAATCAAGTGATGTGGGATTTTGAGATAATCTCCCTCCTCCCCTAACAAAGAAATTTTGGGTTAGACATCTAAATAATTGATTGTAAATCATATATATTCATCTTTTTTATTACTCTTATTAATTACTAAACAAAGAGTTCATAAATTAACACCAGTTAAGATTATTTCAAGATTACTTGAATGGCAACCTCAACGTGAAGACGTATGCAGGGATTGGTTCTTCGGTTCCTATTTTCTCTCATATTCTAGCTTCTCTTATTCCGATTGCTAAAAGGTCTTCTAAGAGTGTTATTGCTAAGTTGGTTGTGGCGGCTTGTGCCTACTTTATTTGGCAAGAGAGGAATTGGCGTCTTTTTAAGAAGAACAAACGGCCGGTGAAGCAAATTATTGATTGCTTTATGAATTCTATCAATCTCAAACTCCTCTCGTGCAAATTTAAAAAGTCTAACGATGGTGTGCTGGTTTCTAGGCTTTGGAAGTTGCCTGATATGCTGTTTATCTAATGTTGATGGATGTTATGACTTGTTTATGTGTTATTAGGTGGTTGTAATTGCTAGCTAGAATTCATATGGCATGTCATATGATTTAGAGGTTGTTCAAGCTTGAGCTTGAGGTTAATGTGGTTTTTTTGGGCCTCAATATCGTTCGTCTTTGATTCTTCATCTTTTATTCCCATTCGACCAAATGCCGTAACTTAGTCTACTTTTATTATATGTAACAGACAAATTCGTTAATAATTTGGGATAGAAATGTTGAAGGACCATGATAACTCAGAGATTCAAATACAAGTTACAAGTGTATAACTTTTCTTTATTTGATAAATTAAGTTTGTTAATTTGAACTTTAATGTTCTATACTAAAAGTTGTAAATTTCTGACTAAATTTTCTTAATGAGTTTCCAACACATATAAAGTGACGTTAACTGCTTAAGTTCTTCAAATTAAAAAAAAAAAAAAAAAAAAAAATGAAGTTGTTAGAAACTGAAGATAGCTTTATAAACAAATCTGATCAAATACTTTTCTACTTGAAACTGTTGATTTTCTAAGAAGAAAACTAGATTTATACCTATAAACAGAAAGAAAATAAAAAGATGATAGGAGTAAGTATCATAACAATATGCGCTTGCTGAAGAATATCTGGTTTATGCATTTCAAACATTATCCAGTGTTGTGTTTATGAGACGTAATTCACATGCATCAATCACTTGTATCTTACAAGTAATCAATACTTTTCAAAAATCATTCAAGTTTATGGCATCACATACGTAAAAAATGTCATTATAGACAATACAAGAAGTACCAAAACATAGTTTGTAAAGGAGGAAAGTTGCAGTAGACTATATCAATGGCGAACACTTGTATCTGTGTAATTTAGATCTCGCTTGTTGAGATAAATGTGACTTGGTTTATCACTTAAAAATGAAGTTACCGGTTGCGAAGAAAAACCTGAGTAATTCCTCTCGACCTATGCTATACATAACTCGGAAATGTACCTCAGCAGGTTGAGCTGCAAGTTCCTCTAATGGCATCAACTGCAAAAATGCTCTTATTAGGTTAAGTCATTAAGAGAGTGTTTTCACTTGCATCATATTCTTTAGCAACGATCATCACTCAATGCGTGTGCCATAAGTACATTTCTTTTATTTGCCTTATGTGTTGTGGATTCATTAAGAAGTTTAGTAGACTTAGCGCGATGGATGGGTCGAGCGAGCTGGGTGGTGGGTTAAAATGGGTCATTTAGAGTATGGTTCGGGTTTGGTTGACTGCAACAGATTTTGTCCTATCTTTGAAAATATTGTTTACAAATAAAAAATGTGTTACTTATGACTGCAAAAATGTATGAAGGAATTTAAAATAAGAAATACACATTTTTTAAGGAATAATGATATTTGAAAGTTTGTTTTAATTGATCTACAGAAACAATATAAATTTTCCACGTACAGATAACTCAAGACAGTACGTTGGCTGCCTCATTTTCTTGTTCTTGAATATGAATGTCAAAAGACAGTGGGAGCATCAAGCACACAACGCATCAAGCACACAAAGAACATTGGATACACATGTACGCATGAAGATAACATCATACAACAATAGCTATAGTCTCAGTCTCAGATACAGATTCAACTATGTGGTATCAGTACCAAATTTATGTTAAGTGATGTGCAATACGATCAATAGGGGTAACGTGTCAAAACAAGTTCAGGTTTTTACAAGCCGGGTAAGGTTGGTTTACCCGCCGTAATTGCTATTTTTAAAAAAAAGGATGATTGTCTAAAAATGCATCCAACTTTGACACATTTTCATTTTGTATAGGGGATATCTTGGCTTCAATTTTTGTAGTCAATTGGCTACAATTCTTTACAAAAAATACATAAACAATAAATCAGGGACTCACATAAAGAAATCAGGGACCTGCAAAAAGAATCAAAGACCCACATTTATAACATAAAATTGTAACCAATTAGCTACAAAAATTGTATCTAATATATTCCCTTTTGTATATTCTCAACTTTAAATTGTATTACGTATTTAATTATCAAAGTTGCTAATATTCTCTAATCTAGATATTATTACACGTAAAGTGATTGGGTGCATAATTTTTTTTAACAAACAATATAAGAGATTTGAATGAAAAGTTTGATTTCAATTAAAATGATTAGGTTTACTAAAAATGGGATCTACCAAGCAAATACTAGAAGATAATAAATTTATTTCATCAAGGTCCCGTAATCGTAAGACACAAAAATCTCACCGAATTCATCTCATGACATTGTAGAACTTTATAAGTCAAAACAAGTTTTGATATTTTATTAGTTTAAACAAGTTTTAAATGTTATAAATTAAAAATGACTTATCCTTAAAACTAATAATAAATTTCAAGGATAGATAATTTTAATTAATAAATCTTTAAAACTTGCAATTAGGTTTACATGTAACCTGTATAGACCATAGAGGTGACATAGCCAAAATGGCTATAAAGGTATGATTCACTCAAAGATTGGCATCTCTTTTTATATTGAATCCTTTCTTGGCCATTTGTAACAATTAAGCGATGTGGGATACCGGATGCAAAAGCCTTTTCAGAAAATCAACATTCTTTCCTCTCATTAACAAGCAATTACATGCAACCAACTTTCGAATTCCTCCAAAATGTTTAAATCGGCATAACAAGCTTCGACTTAACTCTAATTACTCATATTTGACAAAGAGTCTAATTTACAAGAAATTTATGTACAAGCTTCGAACTCAAGTGTTTTATATCACCTTGAGATTTACCCATTCACCAACAAAGTTAATTCCTCTATATTGTTGTCTTTGATCTAAAGTTAAACACTTTTGAAGCTTTGTTTTTAACAAAACATTCCATATAACTATCATGAAGTATGATACTAGTTAAGACTTGAGATTATTTCAGAATTACTTGAATGAAAATCCTAACGTGCTTTCGTATTTGTATCTCTTTTAACCAAAGTACCACTCGGTTCACCGCCATACGTCTTAATAAATTTTTTCAACCCCAAACTATCCTTGTGAGAGATGCGACTTCTTTTATGGCCCCCTCAATGATACTTGTTGAGGTAAAACCTTGTGAGTGGGTCCCGCCGTTAAGCTTGTCGCCCGGTCTCTTGTAATACCTTGCACAAGAGTAGCACACGTTAGGCTCGCCTTGGGTTTTATCCCAAGACCAACCTCCGGTGCGAGGATGAGTATATGAAAGGATGAAGGGTTTGTAATAAATGCTAGTGAGAGTATTGTGTGTGTGTTAGTTGAACCATAAATGAGGTGAAGGGTATTTATACTACTCACCTCATTACCTACTCTGCCTTGGGAAGGAGCAAGGCCATACCTGGTTGTTGGATGTCAGAACAAGTGGGCGACACGATCCCTAAAATCCTGGGATTGTGTTATGTCATCAGTTCACACCCGTTGAGGCTTTTTCTTCGGCACGTGCCCTTCGGCTAGGTCTATGTGAGCCGAATGGTTCCTGGCCATTCGGCCACATACGTCAACATGTCCCCCCCCCCAGTATTGGAGTATCGGTTCTAACCGGTGTTCCAATTCCGTTGTGCGTGTACGTTCGGCTCACATAATGAACAGGCAGTTGCCTATCCTCCTTCTCCGCCATCAGTATTGCACTAACGGCACCTTTGGCTGCGGCAAGGTACATGTACAAGACTTCCCCCTTCTTGGGGGTAGATAATGTTGGTAGATCTAGTATTAACTTCTTGAGTGACTGAAAAGCAGCCTCGGCCTCTTCCGTCCATTTGTATTCTTCCTTGTTCTCTTTGGTTATGTTTTTTAATGTGTCAAAGAATGGGAGTGATCTTTCGGCCGACCGGGAAAGAAATCTGTTCAGTGCGGCTAATTTCCCGCTCAGAGATTGCATTTCTTTTAAAGTCCTCGGGGATTGCATTTGTGAAATTGCCTTTGTTTTCTTGGGGTTTGCTTTAATACCTTCGGAGGTTATCATGTATCCTAGGAACTTTCCTTCCTCTACACCAAATGAGCATTTTTTAGGATTCAATTTCATGTTGATCTTCCTTAGGTTGTCAAAGGTTTCGGCAATATCTGCCAACATCTCTTTTTCCCCTTTACTTTTAATCACCATGTCGTCCATGTAAGCTTCCAAGTTTCTTCCTATTTGCGTCCGGAAAGCCGAATCAACTAGACGTTGGTAGGTTGCCCCTGCGTTTTTCAGGCCAAACGGCATCTTTGTGTAGCAATAAGTTCCTTGTTCTGTGTAGAATGCCGTCTTTTCTTCGTCCTCCTCTGCCATTTGTACTTGATGGTACCCTTTATACGCATCCAAGAAGCATTTGTATTTGTATCCTACCACCGACTCTATCTTCCAATCAATCTCAGGAAGAGGGTAATAATCCTTCGGGCAGGAAGAATTCAAAATTTTGAAATCAATGCACATGCGCCAACTTCCGTGACATTTTTTGACTAATACCGGATTGGAAATCCACGTAGGATATCTTACCGGCCTAACAATACCGGCTCTCAACCACTCTTCCACCTCCTTAATTATCACTTGATTCTTTTCAGCCGATAGGCTTCTTCTTTTTTGAGCAACCGGGGTGTCTGAAACATTCACATTCAAGTGATGCTTTATTAATCGCCTAGGAACGCCGGTCATGTCCGAGGGTTGCCAAGCGAACACATCGTTATTCCTTCTCAGGAATTCAACAAGATACCTCCGACACTCCGCAGAGAACCCTTTCCCTATAGTAACCAGTTGTTCCGGATACGCTGGGTTCACAAGCACCTCTTCCGTTGAGATATCCTCCACGGCCTTTTCCTCAGGTATTGCTTTTCCTCGTGGGTTATCCTGTTGGCTTTCTTCTAGCTTCCGGCACTGCAGAACAGCCGCCGGTCGAGCTCTAACGGTGGCCACCCCTCGGGGTGTGGGGAACTTGATCATGGAGTGGATGGTGGATGGAACGGCTCTAAGCCCCTTCAATCCCGTCCTTCCTAGTATAACATTGTAAGGTGACGGGGATTGTACCACACAGAATTTCATTATGGTCTTTCGGAATAAACCGTTATCACCGAATTTTACCTCTAGCTCTATTTTTCCCAACGGCCTGTTTGTTTCTCCGGAGAAACCAATCAACGAAGTATTGGTTTCCTCCAACCTCTCCTTGATGGATGCATCTAAATTGCGGAAACAATGCTCATACATCACGTTGACGGAAGACCCTTCGTCTACATATATTCTCCTTACCAGATATCCTTCTATGTCCCCCTCTATGATAAGTGGTTCTTCTGACAAATCACTTGTTGATATGGACGGGAATACTATCGGTACTTTCATCCAATTTTCCTCCTGGCCTCCGTACTTTCTTTTCTGGGCGATGGAAGAGCTCCGGATCATGTTAATCACCTTATTCTTTCCTTTGTCCTCTTTTTTAGGGAAATCCCTATTTCCTCCGGCATCCCTTTGCTTCCAGTCTCTGAGTAGGTGATCGAGCTTCCCGGATTTCAACGCCATTTCTAACTGCTTTTTGAGTTGATGACAATCGTTCGTGAGATGGCCCCTCTCACCATGGTATTCACAAAACCTATCCATGTTTTATGCCCTTGGTCTACCAATCATCGGTGGAGGTAAAGGCAGATTCAACTGACGTTCGGTAGTTAAGATTTCACGCGGAAGTTTGACCAACGAGCCTATGTTTGTACGCTCAGCATTGCTCCGAAATGGTTCCGAACGTTGGTAATTACTCCGGCTATTTACCTCGGCCCGTCCAGGGTTGGTTCGAGGAGAAATGTAAGGTTGGAATACATCTCTTCGTCACTGGTCATTCCGGCGGTCTCCCATGAACTTGTTTCCTAAACCTCCTCTAACCATCCGATCTCCCTTGGGAGCGGAGTAATTCCCTCGGCCTGTATCCGTTCCCTCTCCTTTGGGCAGTTCTGTATCCCGGAAAGCTTTTTCAGACCTTATGAAGTCATCCACTCTGGTGAACATCTCGGTTACCGTTCGTGGCACCCTATCTGAGAACTTCTTAGCGAGAGCTAGACACTTATGTGCACCCATGAATGCCGAAATACGCATGATCTCTGGAACCCCACTGATATAGCTTGCTTCATCTGTCCATCGTTCTTTGAAGTCTGGTAACGATTCATTAGCCCTCCGGACAATCTTGGTGATTTCCGTAGGGTCTTTGGTACATTTCTTCCTTAATGAAAACCGAGTTGAAAATTGCTCCCTTAAACTGTTCCAACTGTCTATACTGCCCGGCTCCAGTCGTTCGAATCATCCTCCGGCTGCCCCATCCAAGGTTTGTTGGAACATGAGACACCAAGTTGGCATCGGCCACTGCCCTTGGTTGGCGGCTCCGGTGAACCTCGTAAGGTGATCATTCGGATCCGACGACCCATCATAAAACTTCATATTCAGCGGCATCACATAGTTTTCTCCTGCGAATTCAACTATTCGACGGGTGAACATAGATCTTAGCACCTCCTTAAAAGGTTTCTTCAGCTCTTCATCGGCCTCTGTCGTTTTCTCTTTTCCCTTATCTTTGTCATTCTCGTCTCCGAAATCCAGACGTATAGGTTGAACTATCCTTCCTCCCTTTGCATTATGCTCCTTAATAAGCTCCGTTAAAGATGCCATCTGACTGAGTATCATCGCCTGGAGATTGGACGAATCGTTCTCTGAATCATCGTGATTGTTCGTATTGTCGTTGTTATCCCCACTTCCTCCAACCTGGGGATCAGGTGTGTGAAAGGGGGGAAAAGGAGGAGGTCCCGACATTCGGATTCTATTGGTAGAATGAATAGCGGGTCCCACGGATGGCGCCAATTTGTTGAGGTAAAACCATGTGAGTGGGTCCCGCCGTTAAGCTTGTCGCCCGGTCTCTTGTAATACCCTGCACAAGAGTAGCACACATTAGGCTCGCCTTGGGTTTTATCCCAAGACCAACCTCCGGTGCGAGGATGAGTATATGAAAGGATGAAGGGTTTGTAATAAATGCTAGTGAGAGTATTGTGTGTGTGTTAGTTGAACCATAAATGAGGTGAAGGGTATTTATACTACTCACCTCATTACCTACTCTGCCTTGGGAAGGAGCAAGGCCATACCTGGTTGTTGGATGTCAGAACAAGTGGGCGACACGATCCCTAAAATCCTGGGATTGTGTTATGTCATCAGTTAACACCCGTTGAGGCTTTTTTCTTCGGCACGTGCCCTTCGGCTAGGTCTATGTGAGCCGAATGGTTCCTGGCCATTCGGCCACATACGTCAACAATACTCAACAGTTAGCACAACACAAGTTCGTTTCCTACGGCAAGCAAATATGAATATAGTTGAAGGTGTCCTTTGAGTAAGAGTGAGATTAACATAATACAATTCAGGAAACTTATAAGGAAAGTAAAAAGCTTTTATTTCTCCATGGTGGCAACTAAAAACTGCTTCGGATGCAAAATCTTGCCGAAAGTAGTGAACACGAGAACCAAGTCAAGTCAACGGTGGAAGCGAAATGAGGGTATGCTTCAAAAGTATTGTTTTTGATACATTCACCGTGACGGAGTATACATGACAGTTGCTAATGTACTTGAAATCTTATAGAGATCCATTCCTTATTCCAGTTCCATGAATGATACATGTTGTTTTTGGAAGATATCATATGTATGATGTTCTTATCATATGTTTAAGGACAATTGTTGTTATTATGTATAACGCAGATCGCATATCTTGTCCCTAGTTCTGTTTATCATTTATCATTCACGATCCATATTGCAGATCACAGATCATGTCCCTAGTTCCGTTTATCTTGCCAAATTGAATTGGGTATTCTTCTTGCCAACTGAATTAAATATTATTCTTGTTTTATATGATTTTTTAAAACTGTGTCTATATTAAACTTTAATTCCTGGTAGAAAAAGGAACTGTATTTTGCAAAGTTGCGGCTGCTTGGTGACAAAGCTTAATCTGTCTTAAAAACTCTTTATGACTAATGTTAACTAGCTTTAATTCGAGCTAGTATGATCTTGTTGTGCAAAAATTAATCAATTAATCTATATAGTTTTGAGGGTATATTGGTAACTTGGGTAGCTTCCTATCCTTTCCTTGCTACTTAAAAAATAAACTCAAGAACACAAAAATAAATAACCACTTTCTTTACTATGTCATCCCCTACTTTGCCCTTCCCATTCCATCCCCTTCCATTCTTTAAAATTTAGACTTGAGAACAGAGCGTTAAGGACAAGGGACGTTGACTTCGTAACTGTATAAATGCTTTACTAAAATGGAGTTTGAAAAAAAAAAAAAAAAAAAAAAAAAAAAAAAAAAACTGTTACAGCTGAAGACATATACTATTGCAAAAAATGAGTGATTTAAAGAATCATAAATACAAAGTTGAATGTCTATTTGCATTTATGGTTCTATAATTTGCTGAACTTTGCTGACATGTTTAGCATTTTACTACTAGGAAAAAAAAAAAAAAAAAATGTTGAACATCATGTTCCTGTCAAAGTTTATTGATTCATGCGTTATGGTGTTTCAAATATTGTTTCAACACTCATGATCACACAACGTGTCCAAAATGTTAAATGCATCAATCACTTGTGTCGTACAAATAAATAAACATGTCTACATACATAATTATTTTTGAAAGTAATATGAGAGATATGAATAGAAAGTGTGATTTCAATTAAAATGATATTAGATCAATCTTTCACCTAGTAAACCAATCAATCAAGCAAATACTACTAACACAATGCCTTTTTAACCACAAATGCGTTTACAAAAAATTGAGATTTTTACAAAATAAAATTAAGACCACAAATCAAATTTTCATTTCATTGAGGTTCCATAACCATAAAACAATCTCATCGAATTCATCTATTGACATTGTAGAACTTATATATCAAATCAAATTTTAACAGTTTATTATTTAAACAAGTTTTAAATGTCATAAATTGACAATAATTTCTTAAAACTAATACTACTTTAAGACGTATTCTTAATCTTAAAAATAATGATAGTTAAAAGAAGAGATTATCAATTTAAAATTTTTAGAACTTATCATTAGACTTTTATGTAACCTACATTCACTATAAGGGGGTGGCAACGTACGAGTTTATGGCTCGGCAAGGATCGGCATCAATCGGCAATGCCATTGCCTCCTAGTCGGCATGCACAAATCGGCAAGGACTACGGTGATGTTCACCGATCGGTATGAAGTATAGTTTCAAAAATTTGTACCGTTGGAGCATTGAATTATTATACCGTTTGGAGCATATAAAGTTTAGGCATGGTTAGGTAACAATGCCACTAAAAATATGTACTTAGGCATCATTAGGCATGAAATTAGTTGGATTCATTCTATTGGCTAATTACAATTAAGTTTTAGGCATAGTTAGGCAACATTCCCACCCCTAAGGGGGGGTGGCAACCTTGCCTCACTTTGCCACCTCTTTTAAAGAAAACAACCAATCATGGTTGTCCAACTAATATTTTGCCTAATCTTGCCTAAACACTCTTTTTTAGTGGCAATCTTGCCTAATTTTTTGCCTAATCAAGCATTAAATGTGTATCAATAATAAAATTTAAATTAAAAAAACATAAATAAAAAACAACTATTTTATTAATAATAATTCAATAATTATTACATAATACTTAAAAAAAACATAAATAAAACTAAAAAATAGGAAATCACTAATCATCGAGGTATGATAAGTCTTGAGCCGCTACGTGCTCCGTAAGATCATATCGAAGACGATTATGGATATCTTCGTCGAGTAACTCATGTAGCACAGTATCATCGTAAACTGGAGTTACCGGCGGATCCATTATATGAACCGGTGATATTGCCATACCATCGTTTTTCAAAATCATATTGCACAATATAATGCACGTATAAACCAGTTGGCGAATCTTTTGAACCGACATAGCTCGAAGAGGTCGACTGAGAATCATCCATTTTCCTTTTAGACGACCAAATGCTCGCTCGATATCCTTTCTTGCAGACTCTTGTACTTTCTTGAATCTTTTCCATTGGGTCAGTTGGATACGGATATGCTTTAACAAATGTTGAATACTTTGGATAGATTCCATCGGTAAGATAGTATCCACGTTTGTAAAGTCTTCCACCCAATAAAAATGAACTGTTTGGTGCCGTTCCATTTCGTTCATTAACATACAATGGAGACTGATTCAAAACATTTATATCGTTGTTTGAACCGGGAGGACCAAAAAACGAATGCCAAATCCACAAATCATATGAAGCAGTCGCTTCAAGCATAATAGTCGGGTATTGGTGATCACCTCTCTTATATTGGCCTCTTAAATGTCTAGGACAATTGCGCCAAACAAAATGCGTACAATCAATGCTACCAAGCATTCCCGGAATATGATGTTTTTCTTCATGTACATTGAATAAGCATGCTACGTCATGGCTTGTAGGCCTATGTAAGAACTCTCGACCATACAACTTTATAATCGCATCGCAAAATTTATCAAGGCATTCTCCTAAAATAATAACGAAATATATAATGAAAAAATAATAACTAAACTATTATAAAAAAAATAATAACGAAAACAATTTAAAAAAAAATAATAACGAAATATTAAAAAAATTAATAACGAAATAATTTAATTAAAATAACAACCTGACGTTCTTCGTGCCATGTTTAGATAGTCATCAAATCTATCCGGAGGTTCACCCGTTGCGAGTTGTCGAATTGCGGATGTACATTTTTGTAATGGCGTGAAACTATTTTGGCCCATCGCGTCTTGACCCGGTTGAAACCATTCGAATTAGGCTTCAATATCATCAACAATTTTTAAAAACAAATTTTTACTCATACGAAAACGATCACGAAAAATGCTTTCGTTAAACTTGGGTTGTTCAACAAAATAATCATTCAAAAGAGTCTCTAATGCTTTTTCACGAAAACGTTGGACATAACCACGGGTGTCGGTAGAGCTAGCCGTATCTTCAAGACCTTCGATTGCGGCTAAAAAGGTTTCAAACGTACTTCCGGATAACCATTCTTCGGACGAATCCGGGGGAATAATGATCTCGTCCGATGAGGAAGAAGACATTGACATGGTTAAATAAATTGTGTATTGTTTTTTTGATTTGATTTGTGATTTTTTTGTGAGTTTGATTTGATTTGTGAGTTTGAAACAATATGTTGTATGTACTTATTTATAGGGATTTTTTTTTTTTTTTTTTTTTTTTTTTTTTTTTTTTTTCAAACCTATACACGCTCCTCCCATTAATGTTAAACGGTAACATTTACCTTGAAACTATCCCCACCGATTCGGTGAATCCTACCGCAAGAGCTACCGAAAATTGGATGCCGCATGACTGGCAATCGTGTTTGCCGATGGGCAAGGGTTGCCGAACCTTGCAAACCGCAAGGTTGCCACCCCCCTAAGGTTGTTATATAGCATTGCCAAAATGGCTAAAAAGATATGATTCACTCAAAGATTGTGATCTCTTTTTATATTGATTCTTTTCATGGCCATTTGTAAAAGCCTTTTAGAAAATCTACATCCTTCCCTCTCATTAATTAACAAGCAATTTTGGGATACACATCTAAATAAGTTTATTACAAGCAAGCTTCCAACTTCTCCAAAATGTTTGAATGTTCTTATCATTTCTTTAGGACAGCAATTGCTACACTATTTATAAATTGGATAACGGACTGTAATGTACTTCTCAAACATATAATTTCATTCTCTTTTTAAAGATGTGCTATATGATAGTAAATGGGCATAGAATTGCATTACATGAAATTATGAGGCATCGTATGCATATGCATAACTTCGCAAGCTTCCTTTCTCGCACTCTCAACCGAAGTTAACATGTCTTAATATCTTTAACATTTCTCGACATGGTAAAAGTGTATATACAAGAAAGTCTAAATGGAATTTTTCCATTAATCATCATATATCTTATGTTACAATTGTAATGTATGAATTGAATGGCATTAATAAAAAGATTATATACTTGTCTGGTATATTCATATACATTATTCAGGTAGTTTTTATATACTTGTCTGGTATTCATATACATTATTCAGGTAGTTTTTATATACTTGTCTGGTATTCATATACATTATTCAGGTACGTAGTCGTGCACATTGAAGATTCATAACAAGGTTGACAAGATTAAAAAGTAAAAATAAAAAATAAAAAATATCCAAAAAAAAAATCATTAAATACGTGTCTTGATATTATAGAAACAAGTTTTACTATTTTCATAAGTTTAAACAAGTTTTAGATATTATAAACTGTATGTAAATATCTCAAAGTATAATTATTTTACTTTGATCTACTCACAAACACTTTAAAAAGTTTAAAACTTATAATCACATCACACTACTACAAAAATGGACATAAAGCCCCCTTAATAGAGCCCGGTTTTAGTGAAAAACGGGCTCTAAAGGGATTCCATGTTATAAAAAAAGGTATAGATTGAAAGCAAATACTAGAAGAAGATAAATTTTTTATTTCATTAAGGTTCCGTAATTGTAAGACATAAAAATCAAATGTCTCGTGACGATAGGATAAAGATCAAATAAACAGTACAAATATCCGTAGTGTTGCTGCATGAAAAAGTTGTGAAAGCAGATTTTCTAAAAGTGGATACTTTTTCGAAAAAAAAAAAAAAAAATTATGAAAAAATACGTTTGTGCATTAAATCATTTTTTTTGTGCATCAAAATTCGTTTTTGCACCCAACACTTTTGACTTTTTTCATCAAAATAACATTTTTCATCTAATTAAAACAAGTTAAAAATTTTGTGCATCAAAATTTATTTTTTGTGCATTAAAAAAAAGTTATAAAAACTCAAAATTAGAAAAACTTGTTTCACAAAATATTTTATGCACCAACATATCCGATATTGTGAATTTTTTTTAGAATTTTTTGCGAACTTAAAAAATCCTTTTTACTTAGTCATATTTGTCTTTTTATTTTAACTTTATGCACTAACATACCCGATATTGTGAATTTTTTTTAAAATTTTCCGCGAACTTAAAAAAATCCTCTTTACTTTGTCATATTTATCTATTTATTTTAACTTTAACTCTCATGACATTATAGATGACATTGTAGAACTTTATATGTCAAACCAAGTTTTAATAGTCTATTAGTTTAAACAAGTTTTAAATGTCATAATTAAAATTGACCTATTCACAAATCAAGATTAATTTATAAATCTTTTAAAACTTGTAATTAAATTTATATGTAACCTATATTCATAAAGGCGGCAAAGCCAAATGGCTAAAAGGGATGCTTCACTTTAGAGATTGGCATCGCTTTTTATAGTGATTCCTTTCTTGGCCATTTGTAACAGTTAGGCGATGTGGGATACCGGATGCAAAAGCCTTTTCAGAACTTTATGTACAAGCTTCGAACTCAAGTCTTTTACATTACTATGAGATTTACCCGTTCACTAACAAAGTTAATCCCATCGTTTATCTTTGATCCAAAATTAAACACGTTTGAAGCTTTGTTTTAACAAAACATTCCGTATAATCATCTTGAAGTATGATACTAGTTAAAATTTGAGATTGTTTCAGAATTACTTGAATGAAAATTCTAACGTGCTTTCGTATCTGTATCCCTTTTTAAATTGGGTTCACCACTAGACGTCTTAATAGAGTATTCCAACCCCAAAGTATCCTTATTAGAGATGTGACTTCTTTTGCGGCTTCTTCAATGATACTCAGCACCACCCAATTTCGTTTCCTAAGTCAAGCAGGCAAGCAAATATGGATATAGTTGTAAGTTTACTTGAAATCTTATAGAAAGCAGAAGATATATTTCCTTATTCCAGTTCCATGAATGATAAATGTTTTTTTGGAAGATATTATATGTATGATATTTAAAGATGTACCAAATGTTGACAGTGTTGTTTTTCTGTATAACTCATAGTCTCATACACTACTTATAAGATTTGAATTATGGTACAGCTAGTGACGTGCTTTTTAAACATCTCCCCCTTCATTCTCTTGTGCTACGGTTAAAGATGTACCAAATGTTGGTAAACGAGCATGGAATTGCATTATATGAAATATTGTAACCGGATGCATAAGCTTTCTTTCTGGTACACTCGGACTGAAAATCGTCTACATTTAAAACACATTATCCTCATATTTTTAACCTTTCATGAAATGGCACTAGTGTTACAAAGGGAAACCTTTAGACATTTTCTAGTTCATCATCAAGTATAACCCATATAGGTAATGTTGTGTCTATTGTTTTCAATAATTTTTGTGGAAAAGGTATGTTTTGTTCGAAACAATAGATCAAGTAAGCAGATTTACGGAGTTGCGCGCCACTCTCTAGTGTAGTTCTATGATTGATCATGATAAGTATTGCTTCCTTACTGTAAAAGTCGTCTACAACTTTAACAAGTAATGGCATTTGGAAAGGGCATGAGTTAACCACACCCTCCCTAAGCCACACCCTCCCTATTTGATCAGCTGCCGGCGCTTGTACTGTCTGCATTAAAACCTGTACATTTTGATTAAAAGTAGGTGGACCCCCTGGTAGGGAGGGTGCGGTCAACACATCCCTTGGAAAGTTTATGTATGTAGTTCACTTCTATTGAAAATGTAGGATGAAGATCTTTATTTGGATTTGATGGTTAAACACTGTCCTTTGGGATTTTTTATTTTTTATAAATTTTTATTTATTATTATTTTTTTAATAGTACAACAAAACATGCTGTTCGATCCATGGATGTTATTCTGTATCATTTTAAATTTTAATGATATGGCTTATAAATAGATTATATAAAAAAATAGCTTAACTCCAAGCAGAGTTCAATGTCCAATGCCGTGGAAAACCCGCAAAAGAGTTCACTTCCCCCTTCTATTATAGAACCATAATCAAAGTGGTACAGCAGTTTGCTTCAACAAGTTTCGGTATACGGTATAGCCATGGGTACTGCTTATCAACTTCACTGCTCTCCATCATCAACAAATTAAATGGGCTGTTATGAAATTCCCGTATCCCGGAGCCTTTACTGCTTTACAATATTTCACCAGTGCAGCAGGGGTCCTCCTTTTCGGGTCATGTAAGCTTCTAGAACATGAACGTTTAGACCTAATGACTATGTGGCGTTTTCTTCCGGCTGCATTTATATTCTATCTCTCCCTCTTCACAAACAGTGAGCTCCTTTTACATGCAAACGTCGACACCTTTATTGTCTTCCGTTCAGCAGTTCCAATTTTTGTTGCTATAGGAGAAACGTTATACCTTCACCAACCCTGGCCTTCGTTGAAGACATGGCTTTCACTCGGGACCATATTTGGTGGTAGCGTGCTTTATGTCATTACTGATTATTAGTTCACTTTCATGGCGTATAGTTGGGCTTTAGCTTACTTAATAAGTATGTCTATAGATTTTGTTTACATAAAGCACGTGGTGATGACGATTGGGTTGAACACGTGGGGTCTCGTGTTGTACAATAATCTTGAAGCTTTACTACTTTTTCCATTAGAGTTGCTTATAATGGGAGAATTAAAGAAGATAAAACACGAAATTAGTGATGAGACAGATTGGTATTCTTTCGAGGTGATTTTGCCAGTTGGGTTATCGTGTTTGTTTGGTCTCGCGATTTCTTTCTTTGGATTCTCTTGTCGTAGGGCTATATCAGCTACTGGTTTCACTGTGCTTGGGATAGTGAACAAGTTGTTAATGGTGGTGATTAATTTGATGATTTGGGATAAACACGCATCGTTTATTGGAACAATTGGGCTTTTGATTTGTATGTTTGGTGGGGCCATGTACCAGCAGTCCACTAGTAAGCCTAAACCCAAGCCCGCCGATGTCAATGAAGTAGAGACAGAAGAGGAGCAACAAAAACTGCTTGAAATGCAAAGTCTTACCGAAAGCAGCGAACAAGAGAAGCTAGTCAACAGTTCAGAGGAAGCAAAATAAGGGTACGCCTCAGAAGTGTCATTTTATTATACATTCATTGTAGCAGTGTATACATGACAGTTGCTAGTTTACTTAAAATCTTATAGAAAGTAGAAGATCCATTCCTTGTTCCCCATATTCATGAATGATACATGTTTTTTTTTGAAGATATCATATGTATGAATGTTCTTATTGTTTCCTTAGGACAGTAATTGCTACACAATTTATGAATTGGATAACAGACAGTAACGTCACCGTATTCTTTCATTCTTTTGTTAAAGATGTGCCATATGTTAGTAAATGACCATAGAGTTGTGTTACTGAATATAACATGTCCTAGTATCTGTAACCTATCTCGACATGGTACCAGACTACGAGTGTATGTGCATTAGGGGTGAGCATCGGTCTAGGACCGGACCGGACCGAGGAACGAATTAGCCAAAAGCCAAGACCGAGGACCGGACCGAATGTGGTCGGTCCGGTCCGGTCTCGGTCGGTCTGGTCCAACTAGGCCAAATAATCGGTTTGTGGTCCGGTCCGGACCAGACCGAGGACCTAATTAGCCAAAAAGCCAAGACCAAGTACCGGACCGAATGTGGTCGGTCCGGTCCGGTCTCGGTCGGTCCTTCGGTCGGTCCAGTCTGTTCGGGTCGTTTGCTCAGCCCTAAGTGTATATACAGGCAAGTCTCTATACCTACTTACTAGTTAATTACTAGTATCATATATCATCTGTCAAAAAATAACTGACTAAACATGTCTACATACCTGTAATAATGAATGCATATCTATGAATTGCACAAGTAAAAAGATGATATACTTATGTGGTGCTCATATACGTTATTCAAATGGTCGTCTTAAACAAAGATTCATAACACTTTTGTGTAGGGATGCCTCCTCCACTTTCGAAACTTAATTGAGTTTCTGCTTACAATTTCAGAAATTTTCTTTATAGAAAATGGGTAAGGATCTAGTGAGAAGAAAACTTAAAATGAGAAGGATGAGAAATAATTATAACTACACATTTGAGATGCATCGACTTGATTTAGATGCATCTCTATTCATTTAGATGCATCTCAATTAGTTTCAAAAGTGATTTTGAAGTGAAAACGATGCAAAGTAGTATTAAAAACAAATTTGACTCGCAGAGGACGAAAAATATATAGGATTCGTCTAACTTGATGAAATGCATCTAATATATGTATATGCATCTAATTTTTTGCTAGAAAATATATTATGGTGCATCTAAAAGACCAGGGATGCATCTAATTCAAGTCGATGCATCTCAAATGTGTAGTTATAATTATTTCTCATCCTTCTCGTTTTAAGTTTTCTTCTCATTTGATCCTTGGTCTATATATCATAATTCAAGTTTTACTAATTTTATTATTTAAAAAGTTTAAATATTAAAAACTGCTTTTGTGGCTTTTCCAAAATTATTATTTAATTTTGAAGAAGCGATCAAGTCAGTTTAAAATTATTAAACTTATTATTGTACTATTAAATAAGCTATATCAACTACATATAGAAGCGATCACGTCCACCGGAATCTACATCTAGTCACCGGAATATTCCTCCGACAACCACTTTTTTTATATCACCAATTGAGCATTACCGGTAACCAATCGGAAATGATCTGATCAACCAAAACAGATCCTCGCTGTTTTTGCATAATTCAGATCTTGGGTTTACACCCACGAAATCCACATAAACTTCAGGTATGATTTTTAGTTCCTTTAAAACCTTTTCCTAAAAATAACTAGAAGAATTTCAAACCCTTAAACCCACAAATCATCTAAATTTAACCACTTCCAACTCCCTAAATTTCAATTCCTTCAAAACCTTCTTCCAAAATCACCAATTCATCACTTCCCCTAATTCAATTTTTCAAAATAACACCCACAAAAACCTTCAATTAACACCCAAAATTAAACCCCTTCCAGTTGCTAAACTTCAATTCCTTCAAAACCCACATTCAAAATCTCAAATCCATCATTTCCCCTCAACTCAATTTTCAAACAAAGATTTCTGGGTTTTGAAATTCAACCTGTTTCATAAGTTTTGGAGTTGCCTTTTTTTATCGACGTTCCGGTTTGCTATGGCTGTTTCTAATGGTAGCGGTTTCTGGCCTTGTCCTTTCCAACGGTTTCATTGTTGCCCCGATGGTTTGGTGGGGGCTAAGGGATTCCCAAGGTTAGTGGCACATATCAAGAGGCATCATTTGGGCACAGACGAGAGGAGGGATACTTTGAGATGTGCAATTGCTGACGATCCTAATCTTTTTACCTCTGTTTGTGAAGCTTTGAGGGTGGTTGAACAATGGTTGTGTGGTGAGTGTATGTGCCTTCATGCCTTCAGTCGGTCGTCCCATCATGAGGATAAGGTTATTCGTTTTGTGTCGGGTGGGGGAGATGGAGAGGGTTTTATTCTCGGCATCACCAGACCCGATGGTGAAAACGTTGATACCCCGACGGGAGAGGTGGGTGTAGATGTTGCTTTACTTGACCGTGTTTTCTCTCTCCCCATCAAGGCTGTTAAGAGTATCCCCCTTAGCTGCCGTATGGCGTTTGCCCAAGCCTTAACTGCAGCTTTAGACAAGGTGGTTGCTATGCCTGCTTCTGTTGAGGCATGGGTTCGACTTTTGATATTACCACGTTGCACCTTGCGGGTGTTCAAGCCTGTCGGTCGCCAGGACAAGAGGTCGGGCAATAGGAAGTCGGGCCAATTCCTTAGTATCCAGCGGTCTTTGGCTCAGTGGGGTGATCGGGAGGGTTTTGCCACTCTTGTCCAGTCGTTGTTTGATCAACCCGTGAGGGTGGCCCCGGATGGTAGCAAAAAGGGCACTGGGAACGATGACGAGTGTGTGGTGGCTAATGTAAAACAATGTTTACGTAAGGTTGCGGATGGTCATTTCACTGCAGCGGTTAAGGTTTTGTGCTCTTCGGGGGTTGCACCCCTCAATAAGAATACTTTGGAGGCTTTAGTGGCTAAGCACCCCTGTAACCCCCCTCCTTCCATGCCTGCCTCCTTTCCTTCTGAGCCTCCTCTTGTGGTGGAGTCAGATTGTGTGCTCGGGTGTATTAAATCGTTCCCCAAAGGGACCTCTTGCGGGAGAGACGGTTTGAGGGCCCAACACCTTTTAGATGCTTTCTGTGGGGAGGTGTCTGTGATTGCTGATAGCCTGCTTAGGGCTACTTCAGCTATGGTTAATTTGTGCTTGGGGGGGGGGGGGGGAGGTGCCCGAGGAGTTTGGCAGAGTTTGTTGCTTCTGCTCCTCTTACGCCTCTTCTCAAACCTGATAATGGGATTAGGCCTATCGCTGTTGGGTCGATTTGGAGGAGGGTGATCTCCAAGGTGGCTATGAAGGGTGTTGGGAAGGAGATGGCTAAATATCTTGGCGATTTTCAGTTTGGGGTTGGGATTCCGAATGGGGCTAAGGCTGTTCTTCATAGTGCGAACAGGTTCCTTAGTGAGTACCAGCAAGATGGGTCTTTGGCTATGCTTACTGTCGATTTTTCGAACGCCTTTAACTTGGTTGATAGGACTGCTCTCCTGTATGAGGTGAGGAAATGGTGTCCATCCATTTCTACGTGGGTCGATTTTTTATATGGTCAACCGGCTAGATTATATGTGGGTGATGATTATATTTGGTCTTCCACTAGCGTTCAGCAGGGGGACCCCTTGGGGCCCCTCCTTTTTGCCCTTGTTCTACACCCCCTGGTTCACCGAATTAGAGATCGTTGCAAACTTTTATTCCACGCCTGGTACCTAGATGACGGGACGATTATTGGAGATGCCACCCAAGTGGCCAATGCTTTAGATATCATTGGAGCTGAGGGTCCTTCCTTAGGCCTTCAACTTAACATAAAAAAAACTGAAGTTTTCTGGCCAACCTGCAATGGTGTGAAGGTACGGGAGGGCCTATTCCCTCGGGGGATTGGGAGGTCGGTGGTGGGTGTGAAACTCCTCGGGGGTGCTGTTAGTCGAGATGCGGAGTTTATTAGTAGTATGGCTCATAAAAGAGCAACTTGTGCAGTCAAGTTGATGAGTTGCCTTAAACGCTTGCGGGACCCTCAGAGCGAGCTCCTCTTGCTTCGTTCCTGTATGGGTGTTGCTAAATTACTGTTTGGTCTCCGAACGTGTCAACCTTCTTTGGTCGGGGAAGCTGTCTCTTTTTTTGACAAGGGGCTACGGGGAGCATTAGAGGATATTGTTGTGTGTGGGGGCGCCTTTTTTGGGGATTTACAGTGGAGGTTGGCTTCACTTCCGACCCGGTTCGGAGGCTTAGGGATTTGTACGGCCGAGGATGCCTCTTCGTATGCTTTCGTGGCTTCAAGGGCCTAATCTTGGAGTTTGCAAGACCATATACTCCGAGAATGTGGTGGGGATGTATTAGACTCAGATTACAGGAGTGCGTTGGACCTTTTGCATTGTTCTCTTCCCGATCTTGACCTTGGCGGTTTCTACATTAAAGACACCGCCCCCTTAAATCCCAGAAAATTCTGGCGAATGCCTTATATAGCGAAACTGTCAAGAGGTTTGTAGAGAAGTTTGTTTTATCCCCTCGGCAAAGAGCTGTGGTTGAGTGTCTGCGTACCCCTCATGCTCAGGATTTCCTGGCTGTTGTACCTATTGATGGCTTGGGGCAACGCATGTCGGCTGTGGAATACCGCGCTATCCTTAAGTACCGGCTGATGATTCCTTTGTTCCCTGTTGATGAGCCATGTCCAGTGTGCCGTAAAGCGTGTTTGGATTCTTTCGGTGAGCACGCGATCCACTGTAAAGAGCTATCGGGTTTTAAATATATCGGCATGATTTGGTGAGAGATGTACTCTGTGATGTCCTTAAGCGGGCCGGGATATCTGTTAAAAAGGAGGCCCCAGTGAACTTCCTGACTGATCCCTTAGAGGGGAGATCCACCTTACGCCCGGCGGACATTCTTGTGTTTGGGTGGGAAGGGGGAAAACACGCTTGTGTAGATCTAACTGGGGTCTCCCCCCTTGTCGGGCTCAAGGACACTGGCTTTGTTGCAGGGCAGGCGGCGCTCAAAGCAGAGTCAAATAAAGTGGCAAAACACGAGAAAGCATGCCTGGAGAATCAACACGTGTTTGTCCCGTTGCTTTTGATACCTTTGGTGTTCTCGCTCCTGAAGTTGTGCGACTTCTGAATCGGGTTTAGAAAGTCGTTAATAGCATTTCTTCGTCCCTTAAGGTTTCAAACTTTGTTTTTAGTAGAATAGGGTTCGCTATTCAAAAGGGGGTAGGGCGCAACTTGTTGCCCGGCTACTTGCCATTGTATTGTAATGTCATATTTCGAAGAGTAAATATAATCCGAATCGTATTGGACAATATATATATATATATATATATATATATATATATATATATATATATATATATATATATATATATATATATATATATATATTACTATAAAATATGCCATAGCCAAAATGGCAAAAAAGATATGAATCCCATCGCGTTTGGCATCTCTTTTTGTACCAATCCCTTTCTTGGCCATTTGATTCTACCAAGTGATGTGGGATACACAAAAGCCTTTTGATAAAATTTCCCTCATCCCTTTTTATTAAAAGAAATTTTGGGAAACACATCTAATAAATGATTGTAAATCATATATTCATCTTTTTTATTCATTGCCCATATTAATTACTAAAGAAATAGTCCATGAATTATAATACTAAGGGGGCGTTTGGTTGGGGTAAATTGAAGGCAATTGAGGTAATTTGAAATTAAAATTGCTCAAATAGCCTTGTTTGGTTCATAATAAAAACGTGGGCCCAGTAATTTTAATTGCATTAATGAGGCTAAAAGTGGGCTAATTTAATTTGTTTCCACTTGAAAAACAATTAAATTTGCTTAGAATTTTAAATAGCATCATTTACATATCTTGAACCAGACACCTCAAGATTATTTCACGATTACTTGAATGGCAAGTCCAACGTGTTTCCGTATATATATATCCTCCTTTGGCAAAGTACCACCATACCATACGTTTAAACTTTTTAACAGCGTACTCCAACCTTCACATATCTTTGTGAGAGACTTGACTTCTTTTGTGGCTCCTTCAATGAACCTAATTTTGTTTCCTACTGTAGGAAAGTATAGATATAACTGAGGTGTCATTTGAGTAAGAGCAAATAAACATAATACGGAGTATATAATTCCAATGAGTTATAAAGAAAGTAAAAACTTTATTTCTCCGTGGTGGCAAATAAAAACTGCTTGAGATGCAAAATCTATACTTCTATACTACTATATAAAGCATTTAGGTTGAGGGTTTCATAAAAAATTAAGATAAGTAGCTCCAATCATGGAGTGTCATGTGTCACTTTTCAACTAAAAAATCACCTTTATTTTTAAATTGACATATCTTTTTAGATGCGAGTTATATTAAATACCAAACTTTTCTTACATACAAGGGATTCATCCCCATCATCCATCTAAAAATAAATCAATTGTTGAAATTAAAAGCATTTTAATATTTCACTTATTTTTTATAATTTAAATATCTGTTAAACCGTTAATCGTTAAGCGAAAATAATTACACCATCGCGACGAACATTTAATTATCTTTCTATAGACGGGCACTTTGATATACTTTCGACAAAAAAAAAAATCGTTATCATACGTGATTTTTTCGGCCACGAAAAAAAACGTAAAAAAAAAAGTGTCGAAAAAAAAATTGTCGAAAATAAATGCTCGTCGTAACGATATATTTTTTTTCGCTTAACGATTAACGGTTTGAAAGATATTAATATTTGAAAAAAAATGATGAAAGTGGGTTTTTTAAATTGTTGAGATTAATCTCATCATTAGATCAAATAGAGATGGGGGAAGATGGAGGGTGGAAGATTAGTCCCTTGGTATGTAAAAAAAGTTTGGTCCTCAAATGATCTTAAATCATCTTTTGACAAAATCATATACTTTTGGGGGGTGTGTTTGGCGGGTAAGAGATTACGAGTGTTTTTCTATATGCGGGAATAATAATGTTACGGGAAAGCAACGAGAAACCCAAGCAAATAAATACAACTAACATATACATTCGGAGTGTTATGAAACGAATTCTTTAAGCGGGTAGGGAATTGCGAGAAAAGTTGGGTATCAATTCATTTACTATTTTATAATATAACTATATTTATCGCCGCGAACCAGTATTACCTAAAGTAGCAAACACTAGAAGCGAGTCAAGGCAAAATAGGGGTGAGCTTCAAAAGTATTGTTTCAGTATGCATTCATTCTAGCGATGTATACATGATAGTTGCTAGTTACTTAAAATCTTATAGAAGGTTGAAAATCCATTCCTTGTTCCTTTTGTCATGAATGGTGCATGTTTTTATGGAAGATGTCATATGTATAACGTGGTTTTTAAACACATTTTTTCGTTCTCTTGTTACAGATGTGCCATATGCGTATGCATGCATTACATGATATGATGAGGCATCATATGCGTATGCATAACTTCGTAAGCTCCCTTTCTCGCACTCTCAACCGAAGTTAACATGTCCTAATATCTTTAACATTTCTTGACCTGATACAAATGTATAACAATATATACAAGAAAGTTTACACACAAGACTTTTGGTCTAGTAGTATCTTAGTTGCCCACACTAGTACATAAATGGTTTTTAAGAACGGTTAAAATACATTTTTAAAAACGGTATTGAACCGTTCTATTTATGGAGCGTAGTAAATAATGGGCAAGATTATTTACTACGGTTTAAAACCGTTATAAAAAACATGCTACCACAATACATAAAATATTAATATACCATTGTTTACAATGGTTGTTTTACACCGTTCTAAAAGATCATACATTAAAAAATATATATATTATATTATATTATATTCTTATTTGAGCTGTCATCAAAAAAAGATACCAATGAGGCAATGACCTCTAATGTATGTACTCCGTACTATTTACTCAACTACACATGAACAATTTCTAAGCAAAATATGCTTTCATCAAGTCTCAAAAATCAAAATTGCTCATTCCATCATCTCAGTATCTATTCAAACAACAAAGTACATAGAACCTAAAAATTAAAATACATCTTATATCAATAATCAACAACTATTACATAAATTGATAAATTATGCCAAATGTCACATGGGTATATATCAATACTTGTAAGCAAACTAAAACCACATTCTAAAATATACAAAATGAAGAAGAGAAAAGGAGAATAAGATCTACAAATGGAAGGCTAATTAAATCTTTGTCAAGTTCACAATACCTGCAACAAAAGAAAAGAAAAAAAAAATCAAACATTATATATATCAAATCGAATCATTAGATCTAGATCTAAAACAAACAAATCTTAAAACTATAACAAATAAAATTATTTAGAAACAAACTAACCTTCCCAGATTTGGTGGGCGGTTGGGTCATGATTTCGACGACTTCAATTTATGATGACAGTGTGCTCTTTGTTTTCAACAAGTGGTGGTGGTGGTTTCGGCTGGTGGAGGTGAGATGTTATATGTACTCCCTCCGTCCCACTTTTATTGTCCATGTTTTCTTTTTGGGATGTCCCAATTTAATTGTCCACTACTAAAAATAGATAGGGAAGTTTAACCAAGTTTACTATATTACCCTTGTTTAAAATTATTATTACACACATTAAAGAAGACTTTAATTAATTACTTAAGGGCAAAATTGTTATTCTGTCAAAAAGTAAGAAAGAGAAAGTTGTAATAAATGCACTTTTCTTAATCTATGTGTTTTTTGTCGGGGGACAATAATTTTGGGACGGAGGGAGTATATGTTTGTGTGTGTTTGTGAGAAATGAAAAGATGAGAAAAAGATAAGATATGTGTGTATTTGTGGTGGTTATGTGCTTTCACTTCAATTCACTTTTGTTTTTAGAACGATTTCTCAAAAAACCGTTGCAATAAAGAGTTAAAATGAGAGAAATGGAGGGAATTATCCGCTTTTTAATTGGGAAAACTCTTTTTTTTTTTAGTAAGGCAACAATTTATTAAGAAACCAAACTTGAAGATACAAAGCAGCAAGAGCAATGCAGCCAACAAAAACAAAACTCCTCCTACCCTATACTAACAAACTACAAGCAGTAGAAACATAAGTATAAAGTAGGAGCAACCAAGACCACAACAACTCAATGCTAAAAAAACAACTGAACGCTAAAAAAGAAATCTACAAATATTACCAACCGTGCATCCCTAGAACTTGCAAGCCCGAGCCGGGTCCGACACCCATTCTAACCATGATGAAATGGTACCTTTGACTCTGTTATCGATCCAAAAGAAAGACATGACTTGAACTTCATCACATATAGTTGACAAATTTGTAAGCTTATTCTCAAAAACTCTTTTGTTTCGAGCCCGCCATATATTGTATAACGTCGACCACACCACCGCTTTCCATACCATTTTTTGTTTTTTGTTAAAGTGTACTAATCCTTTATACTTTATAACCTCGTAAACTGAACCAAAATTGACATTACTCATCTTCCACCAATCAAGAACTTTTTTCCACCCTTCTGAGACCCGACCACATCTCAAGAAACAGTGATCTATCGTTTCTACCTCCTCGTCGCAATGAGGACAAAGCATCGAATCAATATCCAACCTAATGTGATCAAGCCAAAAACGAACTGGGATTCTACCTTGATTTAGACGCCAAATAAAAATAGAAACTTTTCTCGGAATAATTTTGCACCATCTTGTTTCTTGCCATGTATTAGACCTTTGTAGAATTTTTTTCATCTATTGCTTCTCTTAATCTTTTTACCGTGAAGAACCCATTTTCCTCAAGATTCCAACTCCATGTATCGGGTTGCCCCACAATAGGAGCAAACGAATGAATCAAAGCAGTCATTTCCACAAGTTCCCCCGCTACCCTCCCCCTTATAACTCTTTCCCATTCCCACGACCACTCCCATCCACCTTCCCTCCATACTCCTCTCTCCGCCACTGATACCTCTTTCCTACTCTCTAATCTAAACAGTCTAGGGAACTTTTCCTTAAGTGTAAAATCCCCGACCCATCTATGCAACCAAAAGAGAATACTATCACCCCCACCTAACTTTCTTTCGAACGAGGAAGTAAATAGAACGCCAACACTTTCTATATCTCTACCAATTTTTATGATATCCTGCCACTTCCCACATACTCCAATTCCACCATCTTCCTCGAGGCCACCACTTTCACCATAAAGACTCTTGCTAACTTTTACCCAAATTCTATTTGCCTCAACCCGAAACCTCCACCACCACTTTCCTAATAAACCCCAGTTTGACGCTTTTAAACTTCCAATATTTAAACCACCTGAAACTTTTTTATTAAGAACACGATCCCATTTTACCCATGCTACTTTCCGGTTTTCATCACTACCACCCCAAAAAAACTTTTGTCTAATACTTTCTAACTTTTTAAGAACCGCCACCGGCATACGAAACATTGAGAAATAATAAAGAGGTAGGCTTCCAAGAATTGATTTGACTAAAGTTACTCTTCCACCACAGGAAATTGACCTTGCTTTCCAATCAGACAATTTATGTTTGAACTTCTCGACAATTCCATTCCAGCTATCGATCTTTTTCATATTTAAACCGATAGGAATGCCAAGATACATGATCGGCATCCTCCCCGACAAGCATCCCATTCGATTTGCCATCCAATCCACCTCTTGATTGCTAATACCAATACCGTACAACGTTGACTTATTATTGTTTATTTTCAAACCTGATGCTTGTTGTACACACTCCAAGATTCTCATCAGATTTTTTGCATTTACACTATTCCATTCACCAAACACAAGTGTGTCATCCGCGTATTGAAGGTGAGAAAGCGTCATCCCTTCCCCGCCAACTTGCACCCCTTTGTAGATACCCTTTGACACCGCTTCTTTTAAAGTAACATTAAGATCTTTTGCAGCGATAAGATACAAAAATGGAGATAATGGATCCCCTTGACGAATCCCTCTTTCCATACTGAACTCATCCGTTGGAGACCCATTTACTAGAACTGATATCCTCGCTGATTTAAAACAAGCCTCAATCCAATTACACCATCGATCCCCGAAGCCCATTTGAATCATCGAGTTTCGAATAAAAGACCAATTTATACTATCATACGCCTTCTCGAAGTCAATTTTCAACAAGAACGCTTTTTTTTTTTTCTTCTTTTTCAGAAATTCAACGACTTCATTACCAATCAAGACACCATCAAGAATGAACCTGCCCTTAATGAAAGCATTTTGTTCTTCACCAATCAGCTTCCCAATCACTTTTTTTACTCTTTCGGCTAAAATTTTTGCTACTATTTTATAGTAACACCCAATTAAACTTATGGGTCTGTAATCACTTAACCCGATTGGATCCTGACATTTTGGAATCAAAGTGACAAAAGAAGAATTTCAACCTTTTGATATTAAACCCGTCCTCCAAAACCACTTCAGAGCTACTAGCAGATCGTTTTTTATAATGTCCCAAAACTTTTTTATAAAACCGAAATTAAAACCATCTGGACCGGGAGCTTTTTTACTTCCGCATCCTTTAATCGCATTCCATACCTCATCTTCCCCGAATTCCACTTCTAACTCCTCTCTTTCGACCCTACTTAGCTTTGTAAATCCGTTGTTTTCCATAGTTGGACGTGTGCGAGAAGTACCCGTTTTAATGAAAATTTCTTCTATCTTGTCAAAAAACTTGTCACTATAATATCAAGACACGTATTTAATGAAAATTTCTTCTATCTTGTCAATCTTGTATATGAATACCACCTATCTCGCAAACTGTTTTCCATAATTGGGAAAACTCTTGAAATTGCTTTTTAAAATACAGCGGTTATTACATTTTTTTCGATAGTACCCGTTTTAAATAACATTTTTTTGAACGGTTTTGTAAGAAACTGTTCTATAAAATAGGTTTTTTGACTTTTTAAAGCGCTGTAGTGCGGAACCGTTATAAAAGAAGCGTTGCAAAAAATACTTTTTGTAGTAGTGCCACCAACCTAGAAGTCGAGATATATTGCGAGATAGGTGGTATTCATATACAAGATTGACAAGATAGAAGAAATTTTCATTAAATACGTGTCTTGATATTATAGTGACAAGTTTTAATACTATTAATAGTTTAAACAAGTTTTCAATTCAATAAACCGTCTTAAAGACACGCAAATTATTATTTTAATTTGAGTTACTTAAAAACAGTTTTAAAAGTTGAAAACTTATAATTTGATCAGTTGTTACAAACAACAAAAGTGGCAAAAAAGATATGAATAACTTGAAGATTGGCATCTCAATTTGTAAGGATTCCTTTCTTAGCCATTTCGTAAAATCAAGCGATGTGGGATGCTTGAGGCTTATGAACAAGAGATTTATTAAATTTGTTTGAACACACATTCTTAATGCTCGAACCCGTGAGAGGTTTATCATTCTTTCCTGATCAGTGCATCAACTACCACGTTGGCTTTCCTCGGGCGATTCGCGTATTGAGTAATTTCTGATCGAAGATGTGTTGGAGGCTTTTATGATCGGTAAACATTGTGCACTTCGAATAGTGTTTCCAAAACAAAAGCGAAAACTACCGCTCCTTCAAACTTGAGTCTTTTATGTCATGTTGAGATTTAGTCATTCACTAACAAAGTTGGAGTTTTACTATCAAGTACGTATAGTGTCTTCTTTAAATATTAGTAGTTCTAAACATATGGATTATAGCAGTTTTTCCAGCGAAGTAACTGATTATTAAAAAAATAATAATAAAAAAATTAAAAAATTAAAATTACCTTCATTTTTTTTTCCAATGATGATGACTGAGATGATTAAAGATGTAAATTTGATGATTTTAGTGATTAATTAATAATATTCTAGGGTTTAATTTTTGGGATGGTTTTTTGTTTCAAGGACTTTGTTTTGCATGTTATTGGCCAATGAGTGTTTGGATAAGTATTTTAATTTAAAAAAATTGACTACTCAAATTTCGGGTATTTTTCAGTACTATCCCGCTTCGGTACCGGTTACTGTATTAGTGGTCCCGATTTTTTTTTGGCTCGATTCATATGGTACCGGCCCCGTACTATGTATTGAGATTCGGTACGATATCGGTACGTTTCTGGTTCGGTTCAAAGATTCAGGTCCAAATGCTCATCTACCATGAACTATAACACTAGCTAAGATTATTATAAGGTTAGTTAGTCTCACACTTTCGCATATGCAGCCTTTTTTAACCGGAGTATCACCAGGTTACACCACTAAACTTCTGAATAGAGTAATCCTAACCCCAAACTTCTGATATATGTGACTTATTTAGTGGCTCTTTGAATGAAACCGCGCGCAACCCAATTTCGTTTCACACAACAAGCAACTATGGATATAGTTGGACGTATCAGTGAAATAAACATAACATATAATTCCAACAAGTTATAACGAAAGTAGAAACTTCTATTTCTCCATGGTGGCAAAAAACTCTGCTTGAGATGCAAAATCTTACCAAAAGTAACGAACACGAACACACAAAATGAGGGTACGCTCCAAAAATATTGTTTTATTATACATTCATCGTAGCGATGAATACATGACAGTCGTTAGTTTACTTAAAAATTTATAGAAGGTAGAAGATCCATTTCTTGTTTACATGAATGGTGCATGTTTATGAACGACTCATAACATGTTTCACAAGATAAAAAGAATTCTCGTCAAATATATCTATCTAATTATTGTATTAGTTTTACATATTATAAAATGCATCTACCTAATTTTCAAAATTATTATATTAATTTTAAAAGAAAAATAAACGCATTTTAAAAAAAAAAATATAACTTACAATTATAATTTTAGGTAACCTACGTACGCAGTATAGTCGTTACTAGCGTAGCCAATAGCCAAAATGGCTAGAAATGTACGATACACTTAAAAATTGGCATCTCTTTTTGTATTGATTACTTTCTTGGCCATTTGTAACAAGCAATTTTCAGAAAATCTACATCCTTCCTTCTCATTAACAAGCAATTTTGGGATACACATCTAAATAAGTTTATTACAAACAATCTTCGAGCTTCTCCAAAATGTTTAAATCGGCGGGACAAGCTTCGAACTCATGTCTTTTACATCACCTTGAGATTTATCCATTCACCAACAAAGTTATATCCTGATCTGTATCGTATATCTTTGATCTAAATTTAAACACTTTTGAAGCTTTGCTTTAACAAAACATTCCGTATAACTATCATGAAGTATGATACTAGTTATGACTTGAGATTATTTCAGAATTACTCGAATGAAAATTCTAACGTGCTTTGGTATCTGTATCCCTTTTTAACCAAAGTGTCACTGGGTTCGTCACTATACGTCTTAATAGAGAGTATTCCAACCCCAAACTATCCTTGTGAGAGATTCGACTTCTTTTGCGGCTCCTTCATTGATACTCAATACACATGAAGCCTTTTGAGAAGATCTTCCCCTCCTTCCCTCTTATATATTAACAAAGAAATTTTGGGAGACACATCTAAATAAATGATTGTAAATCATATATTCATCTTTTTTATTCATTACTCATATTAATTACTAAACAAAGAGTCCATGAATTATAACACTAGTTAAGATTATTTCACGATTACTTGAATGGAAAGTCCAACGTGTTTTAGTATATGTATCCTCCTTTGACCAAAGTACGACCACCATGTCATACGTCTAAACTTCTTAATAGAGTATTCCAACCGGCCGACATATCCTTGTGATAGACTTGACTTCTTTTGTGGCTCCTTCACTGATACCAAGCACAACCCAATTTTGCTTCTTACAGTAGACAAATACAGATATAGTTGAAGATGTCATTTGTGCAGGGATGGAAACAAGACATAATTTGACCAAGTGCATTTATGAAAAATTATACAAATCGAGGAAGACAATTTTTTGGACCAGGTTCATTTAGGAAAAATCAAGGTTTTTACAATAATTAACACCATGCCGCAAAATTCCATCGGCTTCTCGGGACCCATCCTGGTTCCGTCCCTGCATTTGAGTAAGAGCAAATAAATATAGTATATACAATAATTCCAACAATTATAAAGAGATAAAAAAAAAATATTTCTCCATGGTGGCAAATAAAAACTGCTTGAGATGCAAAATGTTACCGAAAGTGGCAAAAAAAAACGCTCAAGTTCCATCACTGTGATAGAAGTATTGCATTACATGAAATGATAAGCAGATGAGGCATCGTAGGCGTATTCATAACTTCGTAAGCTCCCTTTCTCGCACTCTCAAGTCTCAACCGAAGTTGACATGACCTAATATCTTTAACCTATCTCGACTTGGTACAAGTGTATATAGAGAAAAGTCTATGGACAATCATCATATATATCTTCTGTTACAAAATAACAAAACAAGTTGGCAGGCATCTAGTAATTCCATTTCATGCAATGATGTATGCATATCATTTATTTGTCATTTTTCATATATGAATGATCATATGCGTGGTATTCACATACATTATCAGCGGCGGTATAACTAGGAATCAAAGTGATTTGATGAATATTAGATATCTGAATAGAAAGTACGATTTCAATTAAAATGATTTAGTTTATTAGAAATGGATGAAATTCACTTGATAGGATATCAACTAAGCAAATAGTAGAAACACCATAGCTTTTGAACCATAGCTTTTGAACGAGAGGTGTTTATGAAAGTTTGAGATTATTTACAAAAGTTAAGACTACAAATTAAAATTTCATTTCTACGAGGTCGCCGTAACCATAAAACACCCCTAGTTACGCCACTAGTTTCGTCAGTAGTGCTCATTAAAGATTCATAACACGTTTGACAAGTTATGTCAAACAAGTTTTAGTAGTTTATTAGTTTTAATAAGTTTTACATGACATAAATTGCTTATGAACTATTCTCAAAATTATTAGCTTAATTTTGAAAAAAAGACCACAAGAAATTTATAAGGTTTAAAACTAATTAATTAATTATTACATAACCTATAACCTATACACAATGTATAGTTGTTATAAAGCCAAAATGGCTAAAAAGATATGATTCAATTAAAGAGTAGCATCTCATTTTGTATTGATCCATTTCTTGGCCATTTGGTTCAATCAAGCAATGTGGGATACTAAAATAAAAGCCTTTTCAAGATGTCCCTACTTCCCTCTTGTCAACATTTTTTTTTTTTTGGTATACACATCTAAATAAGTGAATTTAGATAGTAAATCATACATTCATCTTTTTTATTAATTACTCACACTGTTAGCCAAAAAGTCTTATTAACAAGAAATTTATGTACATGTTTCGAGCTCAAGTCTTTTTACGTCACGTCGAATGCTATTCCTCAATATCGTTCGTCTTTGATTCTTCATCTTTTATTCCCATTCGACCAAATGCCGTAACTTAGTCTACTTTTATTATATGTAACAGACAAATTCGTTAATAATTTGGGAAAGAAATGTTGAAGGACCATGATAACTCAGAGATTCAAATACAAGTTACAAGTGTATAACTTTTCTTTTTTTGATAAATTAAGTTTGTTAATTTGAACTTTAATGTTCTATACTAAAAATTGTAAATTTCTGACAAAATTTTCTTAATGAGTTTCCAACACATATAAAGTGACGTTAACTGCTTAAGTTCATCAAATTAAAAAAAAAAAAAAAAAAAAAAAAAAAAAAAAAAAAATGAAGTCGTTAGAAACTGAAGATAGCTTTATAAACAAATCTGATCAAATACTTTTCTACTTGTGTTTATGAGACGTAATTCACATGCATCAATCACTTGTATCTTACAAGTAATCAATACTTTTCAAAAATCATTCAAGTTTGTAGCATCACATACGTAAGAAAATGTCATTATAGACAATACAAGAAGTACCAAAAAATAGTTTGTAAAGGAGGAAAGTTGCAGTAGACTATATCAATGGTGAACACTTGTATCTGTGTAATTTAGATCTCGCTTGTTGAGATAAATGTGACTTGGTTTATCACTTAAAAATGAAGTTACCGGTTGCGAAGAAAAACCTGAGTAATTCCTCTCGACCTATGCTATGCATAACTCGGAAATGTACCTCAGTAGATTGAGCTGCAAGTTCCTCTAGTGGCATCAACTGCAAAAATGCTCTTATTAGGTTAAGTCATTAAGAGAGAGGTTTCACTTACTTCATATTCTTTAG
Organism: Artemisia argyi; assembly: GCA_030686995.1. Lineage (NCBI taxonomy): Eukaryota > Viridiplantae > Streptophyta > Magnoliopsida > Asterales > Asteraceae > Artemisia > Artemisia argyi. The sequence goes on along the minus strand of CM060701.1, from coordinate 21,122,374 downwards.
CAACGATCATCACTCAACGCCTGTGCCATAAATACATTTCTTTTATTTGCCTTATGTGTTGTGGATTCATTAAGAATTTTAGTAGACTTAGTGCGATGGATGGGTCGAGCGGGCTAGGTGGTGGGTTAAAATATCTAGGTTGAAATAGGTCATTTAGAGTCTGGTTCGGGTTTGGTTGACTGCAACAGATTTTGTCCTATCTTTGAAAATATTGTTACAAATAAAAAATGTGTTGCTTATGACGGCAAAAATGTATGAAGGAATTTAAAATTGGAAATACACATTTTTTAAGGAATTATCATATTTGATAGTTTGTTTTAATTGATCTAAAGAAAATAAATGAATTTTATGCGTATAGATAACACAAGCCAGCAGTACCATGGCTGCCTCAATTTCTTGTTGTTGATTAAGGATGAGCAAAAGAACCAAAGAACCGGATCGGACCAAGAATCGGACCGGAACAAAGAAGAACCGAACTGGAACCATAACCGAAGGTTCAGTTCTTGAGTTTGAGATCTTTCGATTCAGTTCTACCGGTTCTCGTTCCGGAACCAAATACCCAATAATATATAAACAACTATCATCATTATCAAAACAATTAAAGTAAGTTTTATATTTTATTATTTGCATTCGATGTATTATAACATGTTCATAATTATTTTAGGATGTCTCGTTTGAGGATTTAGCCATCTAACTAAGTTCCTGTATATTTCCTAAATTATCTTTTGTAGTTCTATGCCGAAATCATGCTTGTATAGGGTTTTTTTTCCCACCAGAAAACGGTTCCTATCCTGGTAGACCCAAAAAACCAAAACTGGAACCGGAACCAAAAACTATATTTGATTTGGTTCTTGGTTCCTACTTTTCACAAAATTCAGTTCTCCGATCCACCGGTTCTGGTTTCGGACCCATGCTAATCTTTAGTTGAATATGAATGTCAAAAGACAGTGGGCGCATCAAGCACACAAAGAATACATTTGATTTCCAAAAGAACGCCTTATGTTGTTACACATTTGCCTGTCAACTGGATACACATGTACGCATCAAGATAGCATCTTACAACAATAGCCATAGTCTCGATCTCCAATACAGATTCAACAATGTCGTATATTGGTATTAGTACCAAAATTATATTAAGTAATGTGCAATACAATCAATAGGGATAACATGTCAAAACGAGTTCATGTTTTTACAGGTCGGGTAAGGTTGGGTTACCCGTCATAATTACTATTTTTAAATAAAATGATAATTGTTTAAAAATGCATCAAACTTGACATATTTTCATTTTGTATATTCTCATATTTTAATTGTACTATTTAACTATGAAACTTGTTAATATATATCTAATTTAGATATTATTACGGGTAAAGTGACTGGCTGCATAATTTTTTTTAACAACAATATAAGTGATTTGAATAAAAAGTTTGATTTCAATTAAAATGATAAGGTTTATTAAAAGTGAGATCAACCAAGCAAATACTAGAAGAAGATAAATTTTTTTATTTCATTAAGGTTCCGTAATCGTAAGACATAAAAATCAAGGGTCTCGTAACGATAAGATAAAGATCAAATAAACAGACAAATATCCATAGTGTACACTATGTAAAAAGATTTATTTATTTATTTTTCAAAATGTTTGCAAAAAAATCTAAAACAATTCCACAATATCGGTTATGTTGCTGCATGAAAAAGTTGTGAAAGCAGTTTTTCTAAAAGTGGATATTTTTTCACCAAAAAAAAAAATGTTTGTGCATTAAATCATTTTTTTGTGCATCAAAAATTCGTTTTTGCACAACTCTTTTGACTTTTTTCATCAAAATAACATTGTGCATATAATTAAAATAAGTTAAAATTTTGTGCATCAAAATTCATTTTTTGTGCATTAAAAAAATTTATAAAAACTCAAAATTAGAAAAACTTCTTTCATAAAAGTTTTATAAACTAACATACCGATATTATGAAATTTTTTTAGAATTTTTCGCAAACTTCAAAAAATCCTTTTACTTGATCATATTTGTCTTTTTATTTTAACTTTAGAGTAAAGATCATTTGAGGACCAAACTTTTTTTACATACCAAGGGACTAATCTCCACCCTTCATCTTCCCTTCATCTTTATTTGATATAATGGATGAGATTAATCCCAACAATTTAAAAAACCCACTTTCATCATTTTTTTTCAAATATTATTATATTTCAAACCGTTAATCGTTAAGCGAAAAAAAATATACCGTTACAACGAGCATTTAATTATCTTTCTATAGATAGGCTAATTGATATATTTTCGACAATTTTTTTTCGTTTTTTTCACTTTTTTTTTTTCGTGGCCGAAAAAATCATATATGATATTGATTTTTTTCCGGCCACGAAAATAAAACGTGAAAAAAAACGATTTTTTTTTCTTTTTCGAAAGTATATCAAAGTGTCCGTTTATAGAAAGATAATTAAATGCCCGTCGCGATGGTGTAATTATTTTCGCATAACGATTAACGGTTTAAGAGATATTTAAATTATAAAAAATGGGTGAAATAATAAAATGCTTTTAATCTCAACAATTGATTTCCTTTTTAGATGGATGGTGAGGATAAGTCCCTTGATATGAATGTTTGGTTTGTAGAATAACTCGACTCTTAACTTTAATCTCATGACATTGTAGAACTTTATATGTCAAACCAAGTTTTAATAGTCATTAGTTTAAACAAGTTTTAATTGTCATAATTAAAATTGACCTATTCACAAAACTAATAAATAATTTTGTGAAATAACAAAATTAATTTATAAATCTTTTAAAACTTGTAATTAAATTTATACGTAACCTATATTCATAAAGGCGACACAGCCAAATGGCTAAAAGGGATGCTTCAATTTAAAGATTGGCATCGCTTTTTATATTGATTCCTTTCTTGGCCATTTGTAACAGTTAAGCGATGTGGGATACAAAGTTAATCCCATCGTTTATCTTTGATCCAAAATTAAACACGTTTGAAGCTTTGTTTTAACAAAACATTCCATATAATTATCTTGAAGTATGATACTAGTTAAACTTTGAGATTGTTTCAGAATTACTTGAATGAAAATTCTAACGTGCTTTCGTATCCCACTAGACGTCTTAATAGACTATTCTAAAACCCCAAAGTATCCTTATTAGAGATGTGACTTCTTTTGCGGCTTCTTCAATGATACTCAGCACCGCCCAATTTCGTTTCCTACGGCAAGCAAATATGGGTATAGTTGAAGGTGTCATTTAAGTAAGAGTGAAATTAACATAATATAGTTGTAAGTTTAATTGAAATCTTATACAAAGCAGAAGATATATTCCTTATTCAAGTTCCATGAATGATACATGTTTTTTTTGGAAGATATCATAATGTATGATGTTCTAATTGAATATTTAAGGACAGCGTTGTTTATCTGTATAACTCATACACTAATAAGATTTGAATTATGGTACAGCTAGTGACGTGCTTTTTAAACATCTCCCCGTTCATTCTCTTGTGCTACGGTTAGAGATGTACCAAATGTTGGTAAACGAGTATGGAATTGCATTATATGAAACATTGTAACCGGATGCATAAGCTTTCTTTCTGGTACACTCAGACTGAAAATCGTCTACACTTAAAACACATGCATCCTCATATTTTTAACCTTTCATGAAATGGCACTAGTGTTACAAAGGGAAACCTTTGGACATTTTCTAGTTCATCATCAAGTATAACGCATATAATTAAGTAATGTTACGTCTATTGTTTCCATATTTTTCGTGGAAAAGGTATGTTTTGTTCGAAACAATAGATCAAGCAAATATGGATATAGTGGGACATGTCAGTGAAATAAACATAATATATAACTCCAACAAGTTATAAAGAAAGTAAAAGAACTTCTATTTTGACAAGAAAAGCGAGTCAACAGTTACGAGAAGGCAAAATGAGGTACGCTTCAAAAGTGTTAATTTTTTATTATACATTCATCGTAGCGATGAATACATGACAGTTGCTACTTTACTTAAAATTATCAATTCGCTTTCATGAACGGCTTTTTTTTTTTTTTTTTTTTTTTTTTTTTTTTTTTTTGTGTGTGTGAGAGAGAGATATATCATATGTATAACGTGTTTTAGAGCAGTTGGTAGATGTGTCTAACTCATAAAAAACGCATAACTAGTTTGACAAGATAAAAAGAAATTTTGTCGAATGCATCTATCAACATTATAGTACTCAATATGTCAAACAAGCTTTAAGATGTTTATTATAATAACAAGTTTTAAATATCATAAACTGCCTATGCCTTATTTTTCAAAATTATTATCTTAATTTTGAAGAACAAAACTATGCAGTTTAAAATTTTTGAAACTTATATTAGTAGTTTTATGTAACCTGTTAAAACATAGCCAATAGCTAATAGCTAAAAAGGTTTGATTCACTCAAAAGATTGGCATCTCTTTTTGTATTGATCCTTTTCTTGGCCATTTGATTCAATCAAGCAATGTGGGATATTAAAAGCCTTTTCAGAAGATCTCCATCCTTCCCTATGTCAACAATTTTTTTTTTCTTTTTTACTTTTTTTTTTTTTTTTTTGGTATACAAATCTAAATAATTGATGATAAATCGTACATTCATCTTTTTATCAAGGGTAAATTGCAAAAATGGTCCTTAATGTTCCACAAAATTGCAAAAACGGGACCGAGACAAAAAGTAGCGCAAAAAAGACACCCACGTTCCACATTTTCGCAAAATCGCCACTGAGAGCCATTTTCCGTTAACTCCCGTTAGTTTTCCCGTCAGTCAAGGGTATAATCGCATGAAATGACAAATATACCCCTTTAACTTCAGATACAACCCTAATTGTTGCCGCCAAATCTTTACCAGTGCATTTTCATATTCATTGCATTTGAACGATACGTATAGATCCGTATAGTTCCGCTTAGATTACAGCGATCGTCCGTGCCTTTGAACGATACGGTAAGACACAGTGCATTTTCCTCTTTAATTTCCCTCCTGTTTTGTGAGTTTTTTTTTTTTTTTTTTTTTTTTTTTTTTTTTTTTTTTAATTTATTTGTTAAAAGGTGTATTTGTTGTTAATGTTATGGACTTACAATTGTAGGTGGTCAAATGGGAAATGTGAAAGTAGTAGAGGTAGATAATGAAACAGAAAAACAGAGTGGCGGGAGTGATTCAGAGGATTTGGACTATAATCGAAATGATGATGAAGTGTTTGATGACGATGATCAGGTAATTGAAGATGTTCCCGTAAGTAAGTCTGATTTGCTATGCCATAAAGCTTGTGAAATTCAATCAGGTATACCTGTTTTTACCAAACATTATGCACTGCTTAGAGAGTATGCCCAAGAGTTGGTTAATCAAAATCCAAGCACTACTGTTAGGATTGATGTACAGATAGAACCAAATCCAGCTAGTTCAACAAGAACTTTTAAAAGGGTGTATGTGTGTTTGGGAGCTATGAAACAAGGTTTCAAAGTTTGTGGCAGAGAATTCTTAGGATTAGATGGATTCTCCATGTCAGGTCCTTTTCCAGGTCAGTTACTAACAGCAGTTGGGATACAAATCTAAATAATTGATGATAAATCGTACATTCATCTTTTTTTGTATTGATCCTTTTCTTGGCCATTTGATTCAATCAAGCAATGTGGGATACTAAAAGCCTTTTCAGAAGATCTCCATCCTTCCCTATGTCAACAATTTTTTTTTTTTTTTTTACTTTTTTTTTTGGTATACAAATCTAAATAATTGATGATAAATCGTACATTCATCTTTTTATCAAGGGTAAATTGCAAAAATGGTCCTTAACGTTCCACAAAAATGCAAAAACGGGACCGAGACAAAAAGTAGCGCAAAAAAGATACCCACGTTCCACATTTTCGCAAAATCGCCACTGAGAGCCATTTTCCGTTAACTCCCGTTAGTTTTCCCGTCAATCAAGGGTATAATCGCATGAAATGACAAATATACCCCTTTAACTTCAGATACAACCCTAATTGTTGCCGCCAAATCTTTACCAGTGCATTTTCATATTCACTGCATTTGAACGATACGTATAGATCCGTATAGTTCCGCTTAGATTACAGCGATCGTCCGTGCCTTTGAACGATACGGTAAGACACAGTGCATTTTCCCTCCTATTTTGTGGGTGACTACGAGGGTTAGTTTTCTATTTATTTTTCATGTTTTCTCTTTTCCTTTAATTTGTTTATTATTTGTGTGTTAATCATAATTGCTTAACTAGATCTAATATCCGCTGCGTACTCGTAATTAATTGGTTAACTTGATATATAAATTCCAACAAGCTCAACGTGTTTCCGTATATATATCCTCCTTTGACCAAAGTACCACCATGTCATATGTCTAAACTTCTTAATAGAGTATTCCAACCCCGACGTATCCATGTGAGAGACTTGACTTCTTAATAGCAGTGTATACATGACAGTTGCTAGTTTACTTAAAATCTTATAGAAAGTAGAAGATCCATTCCTTGTTCCATTTTCATGAATGATACATGTTTTTTTTGGAAGATATCATGAATGTTCTTATCGTTTCTTTAGGACAGTAATTGCTACACTATTTATGAATTGGGTAACAGACAGTAACGTCACCATATTCTTTCATTCTTTTGTTAAAGATGTGCCATATGTTAGTAAATGACCACAGAGTTGCATTACTGAATATAACATGTCCTAATATCTGTAACCTATCTCGACATGGTACCAGACTACGAGTGTATAGGGGTTAGCATCGGTCCAGGACCGGACCGGACCGGACCGAGGACCGAATTAGCCAAAAAGCCAAGACCGAGGACCGGACCGAATGTGGTCGGTCCGGTCGGTCTAGTCGCCAAATAATCGGTTTGTGGTCCGGACCGGACCAGACGGAGGACCGAATTAGCCAAAAAGCCAAGACCGAGTACCGGACCGAATGTGCTCGGTCCGGTCGGGTCTCGGTCGGTCCAGTCCATTCGGGTCGTTTGCTCAGCCCTAAGTGTATATACAGGCAAGTCTCTATACTTTACTTACTAGTCAATTACTAGTATCATATATCTTCTGTTAAAAAATAACTGACTAAACATGTCTACATACATTTAATAATTTCATTTCCTGCAATAATGAATGCATATCTATGAATTGCATAAGTAAAAAGATGATATACTTATGTGGTGCTCATATACGTTATTCAAATGGTCGTGTTAAACAAAGATTCATAACACGTTTGACAAGAATAAATTGCGAAAACTATCTTTAGTTAGGCGAAATTGTGTAGGGATGACTACTGCACTTTCGAAACTTCATTGAGTTTCTGCTTACAATTTCAGAAATTTTCTTTATAGAAAATATCATAATACAAGTTTTACTAATTTTATTATTTAAACAAGTTTAAATATTAAAAACTGCTTTTGTGGCTTTTCCAAAATTATTATTTAATTTTGAAGAAGCGCTCAAGTCAGCTTAAAATTATTAAACTCATTATTGTATTATTAAATAAGCTATATCAACTACATATAGTTATTATAAAATATGCCATAGCCAAAATGGCAAAAAAGATATGATTCACATCGCGTTTGGCATCTCTTTTTGTACCGATCCCTTTCTTGGCCATTTGATTCTACCAAGTGATGTGGGATACACAAAAGCCTTTTGAGAAAATTTCCCTCATCCCTTCTTATTAACAAAAGAAATTTTGGGAAACACATATAATAAATGATTGTAAATCATATATTCATCTTTTTTAATCATTACTCATATTAATTGCTAAACTAATAGTCCATGAATTATAACACTAGTTAAGATTATTTCACGATTACTTGAATGGGCAAGTCCAACGTGTTTCTGTATATATACACTCCTTTGACCAAAGTACCTCCATGTCATACGTCTAAACTTCTTAACATCATACTCCAACCCCGACATATCCTTGTGAGAGTCTCGACTTCTTTTGTTACTCCTTCAATGATACCAAGCACAACCCAATTTCGTTTTCCACGGTAGGTAAATATAGATATAGTTGGAGGTGTCATTTGAGTAAGAGCAAATAAACATAACAATTGCTAGTTTACTTGAAACCTTATAGTTGGTAGAAGATCCATTCCTTGTTCTATTTTCATGAATGATACTTTATTTTTTATTTTATTTTTTATTTTATTTATTTATTTTTGTGTGGGAAGATATCATGTATCAATGTTCTTATCGTTTCTTTGGGACAGTAATGTAATATTTATAAATTGGATAACGGACTGTAATGTACTTCTCAAACATATAATTTCATTCTCTTGTTAAAGATGTGCTATATGGTAGTAAATGGGCATAGAATTGCATTACATGAAATGATGAAACATCATATGCGTATGCATAACTTCGTAAGCTTCCTTTCCCGCACTCTCAACCCAAGTTAACATGTCCTAATATCTTTAACATTTCTTGACCTGGTACACGTGTATATAGAGGAATGTATACGAATTTTTTTAGGCAATCATCATACATCTTATGTTACAATGGTAATGTAGGAATGGCATTAATAAAAAGATTATATACTTGTATGGTATTCATATACATTATTCAGGTAGTCGTGCACTTTGAAAATTCATAGAAGGGTAAAAGGAATTTTTCATTAAACACTTGTCTTCATATTATAGAAAAAAGTTTTAATTCTTTCATAAGTTTAAACAAGTTTTAAATTTTGTAAACTGTTTTTTAAGTAACTCAAAGTATTATCTTACTTCAAGAACTAAAAAAAAAAAACAGTTTAAAAAGTTTAAAACTTACAATTAGATTAGTTGTTACAACAACTAGAGTGGCGAAAAAGATATGAATAACTCAAAGATTGGCATCTCAATTTGTATGGATCCCTTTCTTAATCATTTGGTTCAATCAAGTAATGTGGGATACTTGAGTCTTATTAACAAGAGATTTATGGTCTTTAAATTTGTTTGAACACGTATTCCCAATGCTCGCACCCATGAGGGTTTTATTCTTCTTTCATGATGAGTGCCATCAGCTAACATGTTGGCTTTCCCTGAGTGATATCGAAGTTTACAATAGTAGTCACTAAGCAGTTCATCTAGGGATGTTCACAATTCAGGTAATATCTGCAGGAATCGAAAACAAAACTGAACCGAACAAAATAAAATAGAATCGAATTTGTCACAACCGAAACGAACCGAATTGGATATTCGGTTCGTTTATAGATTTGGCAAAACGGTAACCGAACTGAACCGAAAACTAAAATTATATAAATATATACTTTTTATATGTTTATATATATAAAAAGACCATTAATTTTTTAAATAATAAATTAAACACTTTTTAAGCTTGTCGGGTTTTTTATTTTTTATTATTTTTTTATTATATATATATTTTTTAATGAAATCTATATAAGTAAATTTAAAAAAAAAAATATAATTATGTAATTCGGGTTATTCGGGTCAAGCTTGATTCAAATTCTATTTTCGGTCCGGTTAAGTACAATTTGAATTCGGTTCGGTTTGATTTGGTTTCAGTTCTGCCGAAAATTTTAACCGAACTAACCGAACCGATGAATACCCCTAAGTTCATCCATCTTCTCTACCTCATATTGAGTAATTTCTGGTCAAGGATTTGTTGGAGCCTTTTATGATTGGTAAACACCATGCACTTGACTTGGTACCAAACAAATAGTGTCTCTCCAAATCTTAATGGCGAAAACTACCACTCCTTTGAACTTCTGAGTTTCACGTCATGTTGAGATTTAGTAAGTCACCAACAAAGTTGGACTTTTCCTCTATATCATTTATCTTTGATCCAACACGTTGAGATTTAAACATTTCTAAAACTTTGTTTTACGAAACATTCCGTATAACTACTACCATGAACTATAACACTAGTCAAGATTTTATTTCAAGATTACTTAGTCTTACGCTTTCGTATTTGTATTCTTTTATAACCGAATATCACCGGGTTACACCACTAGACTTTTGAATAGATTATTCCTAACCCCAAACTATCCTTGTGAGAGATGTGACTTATTTTGTGGCTCTTTGAATGATACAAGGCACAACCCAATTTCGATTCATACAACAAGCAAATATGGATATAGTAGACGTGTGAGTGACATAAACATAATAAGTACATAACTCGAACAAGTTATAAAGGAAGTAAAAACTTGTATTTCTCCGTGGTGGCAAAAAACTCGCTTGAGATGCAAAATCTTACCAAAGGTAGCGAACAAGAAAAGCGAGTCAACAGTTACGAGAAGGCAAAATGAGGTACGCTTCAAAAGTATTGTTTCATTATACATTCATCGTAGCGATGAATACATGAGAGTTGCTACTTTACTTAAAATCTTATAGAAGGAAGAAGATCAATTCCTTGTTTTCATGGATGGCTTTTTTTTTTTTTTTTTTTTTTTTTTTTTTTTTTTTTTTTTTTTTTTTTGAGATATCATATGTATAACGTGCTTTATAAACCAGTTGCTAGATGTGTCTAATTCATATAGTAGTGCTCATAAAAGACTCATAGCTCGTTTGACAAGATATAAAGAAATTTTGTCGAATGCATCTATCAACATTATAGTACTCTATATGTCAAACAAGCTTTAAGATGTTTATTATAATAACAAGTTTTAAATATCATAAACTGCTTATGCCTTATTTTTCAAAATTATTATCTTAAATTAGAAAAACAAAACAAGACAGTTTAAAATTTTTGAAACTTATATTAGTAGTTTTATGTAACCTATAAACACTAACGCTCTGTTCTCAAGTCAAATTTTTAAAGAATGGAAGAGGATGGGATGGGAAGGGGAAAGTAGGGAATGACATTGTGAAGAAAGTGGTTATTTTTATTTGTGTTCTTGAGTTTTTATTTTAAATTGCAAGGAAAGGAAAGAAAGCTACCCAAATTACAAATATACCCTCAAAACAAAATTTACTCTTCACATGAAATACTATCCCGCTTTTGCTATTAAAAATAAATAAATAAATAAATAAATAAATAAAAAAAAAAAAAAAAAAAAAAAAAAAAAAAAAAAAAAACCTTTTTAATTTATGTCGAGTTAGAAGTTATGATTTGGTCACAAATAGCCACATAGGATCTGTATAAGTGGCCTGTTAAAACCTTTTTAATTTATGTCGAGTTAGAAATTATGTAAATTCCTTCAATAATTGTAATTCTAAAATCGAAAATCTTCCATTTATTGGTAATCCAAATCAACTTAACACATAATTGCCTAAGCATACAAATTTTGACGAGATCATGTACAAATGTCAAGAACAGAAATATGAAGAGCTACCTGGCCTACCCATATTGAAAGCATATTGCAGATTATAAATGATCACTGCTCGTATATCACAAACGTAACCAAGAAACAAGATGATGTCAAGGAACGTAAAACAAGGATATATTTGTAATTTAACCAAAGCCCATGTTCTCAGTTATACCCATTCCCTCCTGATCATCCCAAATATGGGCGGATTACAAATACACACAAAAGTCCATCCCTTCCCTCCCTCCCACCTTCCCCTCCCCTTCCTTTCCATCTTAAAAAAACTCAAGAACGCCCATTTTTTTTATTTCCCTTCCCTTCCCCTTCCATTACTTTAAAAAAAAAACTGGAGAACAGAGCGTAAGGGTCCGCTTGGTTCAAAGTGGGGAAAGGGAAAAGGAAAGGGAAAGGAATGCAAAGGAATGCTTGAGGTGGGTAATCAATACCTTACCCCCAATTTACTCTATAATGGTTGATTAACCACTACGGGGTAATCAATACCTTACCCCTCTATAACCAAGCACCATTATTTAAAGAATGTGAGCCCTTTTCAATTCCTTACCCATTCCCCACTCCCCCTTTACCCCCCACCAAGCACCCCCTAAGTTGTTAAAACATAGTCAATAGCTAATAGCTAAAAAGGTATGATTCACTCAAAGATTGGCATCTCTTTTTGTATTGATCCTTTTCTTGGCCATTTGATTCAATCAAGCAATGTGGGATACTAAAACTAAAAGCCTTTTCAGAAGATCTCCATCCTTCCCTATGTCAACAATTTTTATTTGGTATACAAATCTAAATAATTGATGATAAATCGTACATTCATCTTTTTATCAATTACTCATACTGTTAGCCAAAGAGTCTTCTTATCAGGAAATGTATGTACATGTTTCGAACTTAAGTCTTTTACGTCACGTTGATATTTACTCATTCACAAACAACGTTGGACTATTCCTCAACATCGCTCGTCTTTGATTCTTCATCTTTTATTCCCATTCGACAAAATACCATTATTTAGTCCTCTTTTATTATATGTAAGAGACGAATTAACTGATAATTTGGGAAAGAGATGTTGGAGGACAACAATTCTATATTTCCGTTTGTTTTGCCATGACTATAAACAAAAGTCAAGGCCAAACATTGTTTAAGGTTGGGTTATATTTGGAACGGTTTGTTTTTTCCCACGGACAACTTTATGTAGATGTCTCAAGAGTAAAAACAAGAGAGGTAAAAGTGTTGCGTTGTGACAAAGACGGTAACTACACCAACTCTACAACCAACGTTGTATATAGAGAAGTTCTTCATAGATTATAAACTATATGTAATTCAATTATTTTGAACGTTAGGTTTTGTTTAACCGTATTATTTTCTTGATAATGGCATGTTTATTATATTCATTTTCGTCTCGTGGATGTGACTACACGTTCATACTTATTTTACTATATTAATTTTATTGTATAATCAAAAATTTAAAGCTAGCGGCCTTGAATCTAGTACATGTATATAACAATTTAAAATATGAAATACACATTTTTGAAGGAATTATCATACTTGAAAGTCTGTTTTAATTGATGTAAAGAAAAGATATAAATTTCAGCACAGCTAACACTATTAGATGATATTTTGTATAGCTGTAATCGATAGTGTCACAGTTGTCTTGTATCCTTTCCATATTATGTAATAGGCCTTATTGTATTTTGTATAGGCCTAAGCCCATTAGAGATTAGACAGGATTATTGATGTATTATATAACCAGTTGATTGATTAATGAAAAGGCAAGGAATATTAACCTTCCAATATGGTATCGAGCCATTAATTTTCTCTCCTCATCATTCGGATCTCTCCCTCCCACCCCTAATTTTCTACCGTACCTTAAACAACCATATACCTCCAAAATCGGCATCCATGGCTGTTGGAGATAACATTAACCCTCCCCCTCCATCCACTACTGCTGACAAACTCATCCCATTTAGCATAACTAACAAGGTCCCCGTTAAACTAAACCTTGAAAAACACAACTTTAATTCTTGGAGTTCTTTCTTCAAAATTCACCTTGGGAGCCTTGGACTCAAATCCCACATAGAAGAACAGGCAACCACTAGTGCTCCAGACCTAGAATGGTGCAAACTTGATGATCTCATCAAGATGTGGATCTTAGGATCCCTTTGTGATTCTCTACAAGAACAAGTCGTTTCCACACCCGGTTACGCAAAGGACTTATGGGACCATCTCGAAAACCTTTTTCATGATAACAAGGACGCTAGGGCGATTAACCTAGACAATGAACTACGTTCTATCAAGATCGGGTAATTATCTATTAACGAATATTGCACCAAAATCAAGGCAATGGCGGATAGGCTTAAAAACCTAGGCTCGGTGGTAAGTGAAAAGAATATGGTTATCTATGCGGTCAACGGTCTTGATACTCGTTTTGCCACCATTGTTAAAATTATCCGTCACCGTGAGCCTCTTCCATCTTTTGAAACGGCACGTAACATGCTACTCCTAGAGGAATCCACGTTGAATGAACAAACCGGTTCATCGAGCAATCTTGATAGCACATCTTCCGCACCCACTGTTCTTGTGGCTAACCATTCCTCTGAAACAAAAGGTACCCCTAATATTCCCTCAAATAAATCACACAATCTTCCTCAATTATGTAATCACTTTAATAAGGGAACATGCAAGTTCGGTGATCGATGTAAATTTATACACGATCACCGAAACTGGGCGGGTTTACAAACTAAAAATACCACAACGAGTACCCATAATACAAGGTCTGGTGTTTCACAACTACAATATCAATTTGGCCAAAACTCTTTGTCGTGGGTTCCATCTGGTACAAACCGTATACCCCAACACCCATTACAGGCCCAATACCCAACAAGAATAGCCCAACAACAAACCCCCCAGGCCTATGCCACACCACTCATTTACCACCAACCTGCACCAGCCCAATACATATACCCAGCCCAGCTCCCACAACAACAGCAGCAACCCATTCAGTCGGCCCAATATCCACAGCCCAACAGTAGCATTCTCGGGCCAGCGTCTGGTTTATATCCGTCTCAACCGACTACTCTCCCTAGTGCATTTAGCACTATGACCTTGCAGGATCCGACATGGAATATGGACACATGTGCCTCCTCTCATTTAAATTCTAATGCAAGTAATTTAAGTACCATTTTTAATAAACGTTTGTTCCCATCTGTACACGTTGGTGACGGTAATTCTATTCCTGTTACCAATACTGGACATAGCATTATTCCCTCCATTAATCGCCCTCTTCACCTTCATAATGTTCTTGTCACTCCTAACATCATTAAAAATCTTATTTCTGTTCGTCAGTTTACTAGGGATAATAATTGCACCATTGAATTTGACGCTTTTGGTTTTTCTGTGAAGGATTTCTTGACTCGCCATATCCTCCTCCGATGTGACAGTTCAAGTGATCTTTATCCGGTTACCAAGCCGTCAACTATCCCCACTGCTTGGCATCAGCCTCCTGGTTTTTTTGATTCCCGGTACCCTCACCATGTTTGTCTTTTACAGAGATCTCTATATGGTCTGAAACAAGCACCTCGTGCTTGGTTTCAGCGGTTTGCAGGTTATGCCACGCGGGTTGGATTTTACCACAGTCGATGTGATTCTTCTTTATTCATTTATAGACACGGTTCTGAGGTTGCTTATTTGCTTATATATGTGGATGACATTATTCTTACCGCTTCATCTACTGTTCTACTTCAGCAGATTATTACTTCATTACACAGTGAGTTTGACATGACTGACCTTGGGGATATTAATTATTTTCTTGGTATCTCTGCTGTTCGTCATTCTACAGGATTGTTTTTGTCTCAAAAGAAGTATGCTATGCAACTTCTTGAGCGTGCTCACATGGTTAATTGTAACCCTTCTCGGACTCCAGTTGATACGGATTCTAAACTGGGTCCAGCGGGTGTTCCAGTTCAGGATCCTACTTTGTATCGCAGCCTTGCAGGTGGACTTCAGTATCTGACGTTTACTCGTCCGGATCTTTCCTATGCAGTACAGCAGATTTGTCTTTATATGCATGATCCACGGGAACCTCATTTTGCTGCTCTCAAACGTATCTTGCGATACGTTCAGGGAACTTTACAGTTTGGTCTACACTTATACTCATCGTCCACTACTTCACTTGTTGGTTATACAGATGCTGACTGGGCCGGTTGCCCTTCTACACGACGGTCTACATCTGGTTACTGTGTTTTTCTGGGAGATAACTTATTGTCTTGGTCCTCCAAGCGCCAGCATACCCTCTCCCGCTCTAGTGCTGAAGCTGAATATCGGGGTGTAGCTAATGTTGTGGCTGAGACCGCATGGATTCGTAATCTGCTTCGTGAGTTACATTCTCCTTTATCATCTGCCACCCTTGTCTACTGTGACAATGTCAGTGCCATTTATCTGTCTGCCAACCCTGTTCAACATCAGAGGACGAAGCATATTGAGATCGACATACATTTCGTCCGTGACATGGTTACTGCTGGTCAAGTTCGAGTTTTACATGTACCCTCTCGTTATCAGTATGCCGACATCTTCACCAAGGGCCTTCCTTCTGCTCTTTTTGAAGAATTTCGATCCAGTTTGAGCGTCCGGCCTCCTCCCGCTCCAACTGCGGGGGTGTATTAGATGATATTTTGTATAGCTGTAATCGATAGTGTCACAGTTGTCTTGTATCTTTTCCATATTATGTAATAGGCCTTATTGTATTTTGTATAGGCCTAAGCCCATTAGAGATTAGACAGGATTATTGATGTATTATATAACCAGTTGATTGATTAATGAAAAGGCAAGGAATATTAACCTTCCAATAAACACAAGCCAGTACCTTAGCTGCCTCAATTCTTGTTCTTAAATATGAATGTCAAGGGCGCATCATGCGGCATACAGATAACACAAGCCAATACTAGAAACACAATGACTTTGAACTACAAAGTGCATTTACAAAAAATTAAGACCACGAAATCAAATTTTCATTTCTTTGAGTTTTCGTAACCTTAAGTAACAAAAATGCAGTAACAAATATCTCATCAAATTCATCGCTTGACAACGTAGACCTTTATATGTCCAAACAAGTTTTGATTGTTTATTAGTTTAAACAAGTCTTAAATGTCTTAAATTGATGATAGTTAGCTATTCTCAAAACTATTAATAATTTTAAAATCTATCTTTAAAATTAATAATAGTTTCAAAAACAATCTAGCTATTACTTTAAAATTTTTAAAACTGGCCATTATTTTCATGTAACCTACATTCACTGTAAGCTTGTTATACTTATAACATAGCCAAAATGGCTAAAAATGTATGATTCACTTAAAGATTGGCATCTCTTTTTATATTGAATCCTTTCTTGGCCATTTGTAACAATTAAGCGATGTGAGATACCAAATACCTACACCCTTTGCTCTCATTAACAACCAGTTTTGTGATACACATCTAAATAAGTTTATTACAGACAAGCTTTGAACTTCTCCAAAAAATCAAAGTTAACCCAATCCCGTCTTCCACAAGGTATGGAAGAGGTGAGATGTATACATCCTTACCCTTACCCGAAGGTGGAGAGGCTGCAAGATGTTTAAATCAGCAGAACAAGCTTCGACCTTAATTCTAATAACTCATAATGATACATGTTTTTTTTGGGAGATATCATATGTATGATGTACTTATCATATGTTTAAGAACAGTGTTGTTTTTCTGTATAAATCATACAACATTTCTAAGATTTGGATTATGGTACAGTGACATGCTTTTTAAACACCTCTCTTTTTGTTCTCTTGTGCTACATTTAACTATGTACCAAATGATGGTACAGTGACATGCTTTTTAAACACCTCCCTTTTCGGGCTGACCCGACCCGAGTCAATTCAGGTCGGGTCAATCAGGTCAAAAATTATATTCGGGTAAATCGGGTCAACCCGAATTCACCTGAGTTCTAAATAAGGTCGGGTTAGGGTATGTATTTTTAGCTTCAACCCGACCCGAACCCGACCCGAACCCGAACCCGACTAAACTAACACTTTACAATGTAAAAATACTCAGGTTGACTCTGAACTCGAACTTACCCGACCCGAGTTGACCCGAGTTCTAAACAGGGTTGAGTTCGGGTATGTGTTTTGGAGGCTTGAACCGAGTTGACCCGAACCCGGCCGGGTCAACCTGAATGACAGCCCTACTTGTGACCATAATCTTTTATTTTTGGCCCTCCCATATTGAGGGTATACAATCATTCGATATTGATGTAACAATATAAAAAGGCTTTGTATGTTGTATAACATAGCCTTTTAAGAAAACATAGTTAAAAAAACGTTTCATTTTTGGTAAAAAGATTGATTTAGAAAGCAAAAAGCTTAAAAGTTCAAACCATTCAAATGAAAAAATGAAAAAAAAAAAAAAAAAAAAAAAAAAAAACTACGTATAACATAGCCCTTTAAGAAAACATAGTTAAAAAACGTTTCATTTTTGGTAAAAAGATTGATTTAGAAAGCAAAATGCTTAAAAGTTCAAAACATTCAAATGAAATAAATAAATAAATAAACTATGTATAACATAGCCCTTTAAGAGAACATAGTTAAAAATCGTTTCACTTTTGGTAAAAAGATTTATTTAGAAAGCAAAAAGCTTAAAAGTTCAAACCATGAAAGGAAAAAAAATAAAAAAATAAAAAATAAACTATGTATAACATAGCCTTTTAAAAAAACATAGTTAAAAATAAATTTACTTTTGGTAAAAAGATTTATTTAGAAAGCAAAAAACTTAATAGTTCAAACAATTCAAAAAAAATAAATAAATAAAAATTTAGGGGAAATAAATAAATAAAAATTTAGAGATCAGATGGTTTAAAGTGGAGGTGCCTAATTGTCGTAACAGGCTTTAGGCAGAACACCCCGTCTTGCATATTAAAATGCAAGCATTGACCACTCATCATATCCCGTCAAAACGTGCCTGAAGGATCATATCTTTTAAGTTAACCCCATGCTCTTGTTTTATAGCAACCCACCACCTACCACTTCTACTCTAGCTTCGATGTGGGATAAAACCAAACATAAATTTGAGATTTAGTTATCTGATGATTTTGTTTTTCTTGTCGTGTGAGATAAAATAAACAAACATCATTCTTGAAATGACACTAGTGTTACAAAGGAAAACCATTGGACATTTCCTAGTTCATCATCAAGTATAACCCATATCAGCAACATTACGTCTATCGCTTTCCATATTTTTGTGGAAAAGGCATATTTTGTTCGAAACAATAGATCAGGTAAGCAGATTTACGGAGTTAGTCTCTAGTGTAGTTCTATGACTGATCATGATAAGTATTGCTTATTTACTGTAAAAGTCGTCTACAACTTTACCAACTAATGGCATTTGGAAAGTTTATTATGGGTAAGAATAGTGTGGGGCGAAAAGACAAGGGATGCTGAGTTTTGGTTCTATAATTTGCTGACATGTTTAACATTTTACAACTAGAAAAGAAAAACATGATATGTTGAACACCATGTTCCTGTCAAAGAATATTGATTCATGATTACAATTTTGTAATGTTACATTCGATATAAATGGTGAACACTTATGTTTATATTACTTTAGATCTCGCTGGTTCAAATAAATGTGACCTGGTTTCTCACTGAAAAAGGATGTTACTGGTTTAGCAGAAAAACCGGAGTACTCCCTCTCGACCTTTGCATTGCATAACTCACAAATGTATCTCATTAGACTACCCTGCTTCTGAGCTGAAGGTTGAGCTGCGAATTCCTCTAATGGCATCCACTGCAAAAAAGAAGATCATGTTAGCCCAACAGTTTTTGCTTGTATCATATATATTACAACAGCAAGCATCATTTTAAATTCCTAAGCCAAGATGGATGGTTTCGTTAAGAATTCTAGTAGAGGCAACAAGATGGATGGTTTGGCGGGTTGGGTAATTGGTCAAAACTTGTTTGGGTTGAAGTGGTTCACTTATAGTACGGGTTGGGTCTGGTTGGCTGTAACCATGTTTGTCCTTTCTTTAAATTTTTATAAAGAATGAATAATCTGTTACTTATGATTTGCAGAAACAATATTTTCATTCTGTAATAATCTAAGTTTGACCCATTCCCCTTTCAGGTAAGTTTCAGATTTGACCCGTTTCAGAATATTTACCTTAGCTGCTTCAATTTCTGATTCTTGAATTTGAATGTCAAACGACAATGGCCGCATCATGCACACAAAGAATAAATCGGATTTCCTAAAGAATGCCTTGTGCCATTGCCTGTCAACAAAATATAAACATATATGCATAAATAAAGCATGAATTCGAAGCTACAGTTACCAAGTTCACCATTTTTCCACTTAGGTGTCTCAATGGCTGCATCATATACCACCATAAACTTAGCTTGTTAACATAATCTTCATTCAAGTATATCATAATCGTTCAGGAGATAAGGCTCAAAAAGTGGCTACGTATATACCTGAATGCCAGTATTTCCACAAACTCTGTATCTATCTGAAACAACGATAAATCATAATCAGCATTTGGTAGAAGTTGAAATATGATATGCACATCTGAGGCTTAACACTTACTCCTGTCTCTTCTTTAACTTCTCTAACCGCCCCTTCAGATATCTCCTCTCCCTGTCGAATGAACTTTCATCAGTTTATTGGAGAAAGTTAAGCGTAGTATTAGGAAAAATGGCGGGTCGTGTGGGTGGGGTAACGGGTCAAAATGGGTTTAGGTAGAAAGGTGTAAGTTTTAAGGCATGCCTTCATGGGCTTGTATACTATTTACTTTTTTGTAAGTAATTGAAATCTTATATGGCTATGCTAGAAGTTTGTAAAGCATTAGAAATAAACTTATGAGCAAATTTCTACCATTTTGACCCGTTCGGGAAAATAAATAACCTAAGTCAGCTAATTACAAGGGCTTAAATTGCCATCTCTAAGAAACAATAAACCTTTTCTGAAACACGTATTGGTGTACCTCTTCAACAATTCCGGTAGGGAGCTTCCATATACCACTTCCCCGCAGTATCCCACTCTTCTCTTGGACAACAAGCATCTATTAACAAAAAGGAAAATGAGTTATCAGAAACAGAACTACATCGAGCCAAAATGTTTATTGAATAACAAAATAAACAAATGGACCCGTAAACTTTCAGATATAACACCAGTACCATATGGTTTAGTGAAATATGATGGCATTAGATATATACCTCTCGTTTATCATTTAAGACAATAGCACTAACACCTACTCTATGAGAAGCATTTGCAGGGATGGTATTTATTGTTTCAGGAATCCAGTTAACAAGCATGAGGTAATCAGGCTCGGCATGATGATAACGGAAACCCTCCTGACAATAACAGAAAGTATTTCAGGAACAACAAAAGAAAAGATAACAATTCACCATGCTAAGATCATGTATCTAAATTTAACAACAATCCTAAGCCAAACTTATTTATTATATGAGAATTAGATAGGTACCTTCACTGCACTTTCGACAAGATTTACAAGATCGATTGGCAGTTTAATCCAAACACCCCTCTTGCCCTGTCCAAACCATCCTAAAGTTAGAAGGAAACAATGAAAGTCTGTAATATACGGAGTACTATACACAGAAGTTTCATGCATCAGATATGAAATGTGAAAGAACCTGCAATGTCCACTCTAACATCGAAGCTTTAAGCCGAGCGAGAAAAACATCTGAGTCCATACGCTCCTTCAGCTCTACCTCTACGCCTCCATAATTATCATTGATTGCGGAAAGTAGGGACCTTTTCAACTCCATTTTTATTTGTCAGTTGGTCCATCTTACAACCCTTGATGTAAAATTGCCGGTTTAATCCAAGGGCTAGTGAACAACAAGGTAACCATATAAATATAAAATTCACTTATTCTCGGCATATATATAAAGATAGATAAAATATGAGGTATTGTGGTGCATCCTAAATTTGAATCACAAACAACTAAGGTTATAAAGTGCCTAGCTAATTGGCAAGTAAATATAAGTTAATGTGCAGGGAGATTATTTGGGCAGCGTTTGTGATTGCTGATGGAATGACCAGTTTTAAGTTACTAACTCCAAACTGCGTTATGCAATGCAGCTTATTTCTTTCTATATAATCAGATAAGCAAACAATTTTCAAAACTGTGCATATGTCATATCAAAACGCCAATAACTAGAAACCAGTTTTAAAAGGTGTTTGGGACTGTTTGTCCTAAAGCGTTTATTTTTAATTTGGAGTGTATTTGGGATTGCTTATATTTAAGAAAATAATTTGCTTATACTTATATGCTTATCTTAGGGGTAAATAAAGTAGTTTTAATAAGCTGGACTCTTTTCATAGTGCTTATTTAAGATGAAACTGAAAGTACTTTCTACCCTCATATATTCATAGAGCACCGATTGTGATGCGTAACTGTTATGCCTAAATGTATGTCTAATCCTATTTGGAGGCATATTATTAGTGACAACAGAGGGACCCATTTTTTCACAAACAAATAAATCATTGTCATGCTGATTTAGGCATCTTACTTTTCCTTTCTTTACTTTTTTTCCCCTTATTTTGAGACTTACATGAGTTTTAATAATAAGATGACTCGACCGGCTCGATTAGAAACCCGGTTTTCACTTTTCGAGTTTTCCTTTATATAGTATAGATAAGTTAGGAAGTTTAGCAAAATCACCACATTTATTAGGAAAAGAAGAAGAATACTTAGCAACATAGAAAAAGTGAAATTTTGAGAAAACCAGGATTTCTCGAAGTAATGCTAGAACTAAACAGGATCTGTCGAGTATAAATAATCAAGATCGAATTGTAGTTCAAGAAAGTAGTTATGAGTTTGTTACACAAACTGTTAACAAGAGAGAAAGGATTAAGAAGGAAATGTATTTCAATAGCTAAAAATTACAATGAAAACTCAATAGGTATTTAAAAGAGGAGTTGGCGCCAAAATCAGTTATAAGTCTGTGGTAACAAATACGTGCACCTCACGTGTTTAGCTCACAGCTACGCACGTGCACCTCACATGTCACACAAAACTAATAACCAAACATGACTTAACAATTTACAATCAATTATCCCTTATTCATAAACTATCATTATGGAAGTGGAATAGTTTTAATAATAGCTTAATGCCTTAATCATTGGCCTGGATGATTAATTTAACAGTAGTGTTGTTACTTGTTGAAGACCCTCCTAGAAGATCCTGCAAGTCAGCATCACAAGCAAGGAGTATCAGGTCATCATCGTCATCCTTGTATTTTAAACGAAAGCCTGCACTCTTTAACTTAGTCCTATGTGCCACTTCATTTTGTAGTTCAAACAGGCGCGATGAAATAGGGATTTGAACCTTTATCATATCATTCTTAAAAGTTGCCTTCACTGTCACCTTCCTTGTATCTGAGACTTCATTGGACTTCTTATTTTTCCACCGTTGCAGGAATATCATGAGTCGTGCTACTTGGTATATTGAATCCGACTTAAAAGAAAGATGACCATGCTTCCTACAACTCCACCAATTGCCTGAAAACACATGACGTTTACTTGCAAAACTCCACCGCTTGATCCTTACCAACAGGATCGCGGCACCAAATAAACCAAAACGTACATTCGAAGACTGTTGTATGTTTTGCTTTGACCCTGATATTCGTGACAGCTTCGAGTCAGTACAGGCAGTTTTTTTGTTGTGCTTCGGTAATGGCCAACCGGTCATATTATTGTCTTGACAGAAATGCTTCAATGTAGACCTGCTGACTGGAAAAACAAATTGGCCAAAAGTAAATGATCATGGTATAAAAGAAAAAAATGAATGCAAGATTACAACTAACCATAAACAAGTAAGATTACTTACCACCAAGGCTCTTGGCAGCTTCATCTATTGGCTTCCCGACATGTTTGTTAACAGCCTCCACTGTAAGAGAGTCTATTTTACGCTTTATGCCTCTTTTCAAACGGTTACTTTCTTCTCTAGCACCAGTAACAGTATTGCTTCCTATCTGCATACTCACATCGTGATTGGAAGTAGAGTTTTCGTCATTGCTAGCATCATTACTTTGAGGGTCTGTATTTGAAAATACACTACTGGCTTCTATGGATGGTCCAAACACTTGTACATTAACTCCTAGTTCAAATCCCGAGGCTATTTCGATGCTGTGCTTCAATGTGCACACCAAATTTTGGACATGTCTACCGTCTTCTATGTTCAAAGGCAGAAAAAACTCTAAGACATAGTCATTATTGCTTTCTATACTATGCAAGAAGATTGCAAAGCAACTGCTCAACCCACTCATGAGTGCATAGTGAACCAAAGGGTATTCTTCTCGACTAAGTTTGGTTACATCTTCACAGAAACATGAACCATGGGACAACAGCGCCCTGCCAACAAAACTACTGGACTTGTCCAAGTGTTGTTCCTTACATGCTTTCCGAAATGACCACAAGCGCAAGTCTTTCACATAATATGGTAAAGCATCTGTTGACATGCAAACTTTTCCAAGGCATCTAGTATGAAAACTGCTACAACTCTTTTTTAGAATTTGATCATGGGAAGCAAAAGTAGTGAGTGGGGACGTAGCCCATGTCTGAGCAATAGGTAATCGGTGAGTGTCACACACAAATTTTAGTACATTGCAGATCTTTTCCAACTCATTTTGCCAATGCGCATTGTGAACCTGCATATTAGAGGCATCTCCAAGAATAAGCTTAAGAAAGCATATGAAAAAAAAAAAAAAAAAAAAAAAAAAAAAAAAAAAAAAAAAAAGTAAAGTAATTCCCAATACCATCTTCCATGGTGTATGGGGAGGTTGAGATGTAGACAGCCTTACCCCTGCCTAAGGTAGAGAGGCTGCTTCCGGTTCTACTTAAGGTAGAAAAGGACCTCCAGCCTTTTTGTAGGGGGTGGGGATCGAACCCTTGACCTCTAGGTTGAGAGGCAAGGGGTTTTCCAACTATCATATATCTAACAAAAATAACACTTGGAAAAGATACTAACAAAAATAACACTTGGAAAAGGTATCAACTCACATGTATCGTGGGGCCGTCAAATGCTTGTGTGGTTATCAGATTTGCTGTCTGCAAAATGACACCATGGAAATGAGAATGAGAATACAACCAAAAACATGATACTTAGAATGTCAATAGACTAAACGTTTTAGAGAAATAATTTTATGGACTCCAATGGTTCGGTCCAATTAAAATGACGTTTGTGCCAAGTACCGAAGTATGTACTGACACACAAACACATGAGTGAAGACTAGCATGATACTCTTGTAAAGAGGCGGGGACAATTGGTCTTGTGATTTTTTGGTTTTTTAGCGGTTTGCGTGGCTGGCGGTGTTTGTGTTGGTAGTGTAAGTTGGGGTGACGTGTAACAATTTCTATGATTCTATCAGAGTTAAGATAATAATATACTAGTAACTGTTTGATAGTACTTCGTACAAGATAGAGATGTTTGTGATTAAGTTGGGAACATCCTGACGACCATTGGAATAAGTGAATGGTTTGTGATTAACCTAATACATGGTCTTAAAATAGAGAAGGATCTGCAAACACCTACAAAATCAAATAGATCATTAGAGGAGAGAAGAAACCTTCAAGGCGCTTTGAACTTGTTGAATTTCGTATGCATAACTTATATACTTTGATGATGTCAAGATTTCAAGCACACCAACACATGAACTTGTAGATAAGTCAACAACTGGTAAAGCCACATATCCATGGAGATCACGACGAATTGCACTCTCTTTTTGGGGAAATTGTTTTGGGGAGTAATTAGCCACATCTAGAGTCCATTCGGGCAACCGTCGTCTAAATACTCGAGCAGGAGGACTAAGCTCTTCCTCTTCATGATCGTTATCCACAACATAGAGATTGTGCTGAGATTCCTTTCGATATGAAGTAAGTTGTTCCGTAATTTCACCAAGACCAAAGGGTCGATCCATCGTTGTAAGTACTTGGTGCTTCCCAACAACATTAGCAGGTGACCAAAATTGAACAATAACATGTTGTTCACGGAAAGTCAGCAGCTTTAGTACAGCTATTATCTTATCTTGTATTATCTTCTTATGCGGGTTGATATTGTCATCCCTCAGCTCAAAACCTATAGATTAGACGAAAAGTAACCATGTCACATAAATCTCACTTGGTCCTAAATTAAATATCTTCAGATTCAAAATCCATGAATTGGCCATGAACTTTCAAAAATTTCGAATTGTTGGTAACGAACTTTGTAAAATACTACTATCACCTATGAAACTTGTTGAAACCTGCAAGAATAGGTTATATGACCGTTTTGGTACCAGTCGTACCACCAATGTTTTCAAACCCCGGTCGACCCGGTGCCCAGCCAGAAAAACGGGTCAAAAAATCCGGTTTTAACCGGGTTAACTAGTTAGACCCGCCAGGTTTTGATTGACCGGGTCTTGAAACCCGGCCGGGTTTGGTTTTTTTTCAAATTTTTTTTATAAAAACCGGTTTGACCCGGTCAAAAAAATAAAAAAAGATTTAAAGGAAAAACGGGGTTGAACCGGCGGTCGAACCGGTACGCGGTGACTAGACCGGGTTCAATTAAAACCCGATTTTTAAAACATTGGGTACCACGTCAGCTTGTTGGGCCCACTTATGACCACACATATCCACATATATAATGACTTAAATACCCTCAGCTTGGTCCACTGTTTACCCATTTCATCTACTAAAACATACTATAAGTCTATAACAGTACCCACGCAATGCGGCGCCGGTCACCGTGTGATTATATTTTGCGTTATTTGGTTACACGTTTAGTTGTGTTCATGCTTTATAAGTAGAGATATTATAGATGGTTAAGCCAAATAATTTTAGTTTGAACAATCAACCACTTCCTAACAAATTAATTTTGGAATCTTTCCATAATAAGGAAAAAAAATCTGATTTTTAATACCAGTGTAGTGTAGATTAGATGGGCGTTTTCTCAAAATCGGCGGCCACCACCTTGGAAACGCCGATGTTGGCACACCGCCCGTCTAGATAAATATCACGAGCAATCATATCTGTAATGATAATGATGATGGTCGCTGAGGTTGTGGGAGTGGCGGTGGACGGTAGGACTGGTGTGTGGTGGTGAAAATGAAGATGAAGAAGAGGTTTGGGGTAGTTTGATTGGTGATGGTGGAGAAACTATTTAATGTTAGCTATAATGTTACTTTCCTTTTTATACTCATTTGAACGGCTTCAAAATTATAGCACATATTTCTTTATCAAGATGTCTCAAAACGATTGTGCATTTTTTTTAAGTAAAAACTAAAACTAGAAAATTTAGTGGGAGAATATCTATTTCCTTTTTAAGTAAAAACTAAAACAAGAAAATTTAGTGAAAGAATATTCTATTTGAGTGGTTAAAAATTAAAATCATCCCACTTTTATTAAACTACGTGATTTTTGTCTTCTGACAATAATTTTGAGACGAGATAACCGGTTGCAATGCATTTTTGGACAATATGGCTAATATTTGAACGTATTTAAGAGTATTACTTTACAAAGTTCGTTACCAACAATTAAATTTTTTAAAAGTTAATGGTCAATTCAAAAACTTAACCCTTGTTTTAATTGGTTGAATTTGTGAGTAAAGATTAATTTTGAACAACTAAAGTAAAATTATGGAGATTTAACTTTGGATGTAAAAAAGCATGAAGTTGACCTTTCTACATATAGAAACCAAAGAAGAAACAAGACGTACCACTGGGTTGAGTTGATCTAGATGGAGAAAGTTGTTCTTCATTTTCAAAAACACAAAGTCGAGTAAGGTATCTCGAGTCGCTCGAAAATGGAAGTTCGGGCTTGTCGTTTTTGGTCAGCGTATCAGGAACAGAATCAAAATCCAAAAATTTGCCTTCATCTCTCTGGAGGTTTAAAAACGAACCCATTGAAAGAATACTAGATTTTGTCTAGAATACAAAGTCGAGTAAGGCTGCTATATATAGGCTAAGGCCTTGTTTCTTTTTATTTTCACGTTAAGAAGATCATAAATATTGGTGGGTCCATATGGGCCTTTATCTGACTTATTTGTGGGTCCATGTGGGCTGTTATTGCCTCTAGATACTCATGACTTACTGGTGGGTCCATGTGGATGTGGACGTTTATGTGTTATTGCCTCTATATGCACATGGTCGATATACACACTTGATAATGTCTATGTGATGTGGACGTTTATGTGTTATTGCCTCTATATGCACATGACTTTGGTCAATATACACACTTGATGATGTCATGGTTATCTTTTCTTTCTTTATTGGCGACCTTTCCACTTCGATCCTATCATTGGAATTTAGGGTGTGTTTGGTATCCGGTATTTACATGGGATTTGGAGTTGGGTGACACAAAACCTATGTTTGGTTCAAAATCCATGCTAAAAAATAAGGCATCAACCTCAGTGGCCCCACACTTTTAAAATCCCTACCATGGAAGTGGGTTTACATATTTAGTGGGCCATTTTTCTACATTCTCTCTTTCTCTCTCTCTTTATATTACATTTAAATATTATTTTTCTTCAAATATTTAATTATATATCAATATTAAAATAATTAATTTTATAATTACATTAAATTTAAATCCAAAGTCAAATCTAATTTCAAATCTTAATCCTAAACCCGTCTACGAACCAAACAGGCCCTTATTTTATTTATCACTATTCAAAACCTCTTTATTGGCCACCTTAAACCCTTCATTGGAATATATTATTATTAGAGTAAATTACACAACTAGTCACCAAACTCTCCTCGATTCTCTCATTTGGTCCTATATCCTCAAAAATCTCGCTTTTAATCACAATATTCTTCATAAATTGTGCGTCGGGTCCCTTGAGGCTAACAGCCATTAGCCTTTTTCATTAGCTGGAAGGGCAATTTCATCTTTATATATATATATATATATATATATATATATATATATATATATATATATATATATATATATATATAATTTGTCCACAAACAATACTCATCTTACTTTTAAGTCTCTTTGTATCATAAAGCTTGAAATCTTGAACCCCACCTACGAGTAGCAAGCAAAAAGCACACCTACATATTTAAATCGCTTCTTTATCTTTTTAATTCTCATGTGACTCTGAAAAAAAATTGATAATTGTCTAAAAATGTATCTAACATTTTTTTTTTTGTTTAC
This sequence comes from Artemisia argyi, assembly GCA_030686995.1. Classification (NCBI taxonomy): domain Eukaryota; kingdom Viridiplantae; phylum Streptophyta; class Magnoliopsida; order Asterales; family Asteraceae; genus Artemisia; species Artemisia argyi. The sequence goes on along the minus strand of CM060701.1, from coordinate 21,093,967 downwards.
TCAACTTTTAATTTTATTATTGTAAGCATCAAACTTTTTATATTTCTTATTGTATGTATCATTCGTATCAAGTGTTGTATTTGTTAAGAGTTAACTACATTTTTTGTCCTTGTGGTTTGCCAAGTTTAACACTTTTATTCCATTAGTTGGTCCCCAATACATAATCTTAGTTAGTTCGAAATACATAACCATCGCCAGTCTGTTACTACCACCCACCACCATCACCACCACCACTTACCACCACTACGCACCACCGCCACCCACTAACACCACCATCACCCACCACCGCCACCTACCACCACCACTTACCAACACCACCACCACCACCACGCACGCAGGCACGCACCACCGCCACCTAATGCCACCATCGCCACCCACTACCACTACAACTCACAGCCGCCACCACCTACCACCGCCAAACACCAACACCACCATCCACCACCACCAAATGCTACCACCATCATTTACCAATCACCACCACCGCCACCCACCCAACACCACCGGTGGTGAGTGGTAGAGGTGGTAGTGGGTAGAGGTGGTGAGTGGTAGTGGTGGTAGGTAATGGTCGTGGTCGTTGATGGTGGTGGTAGGTGGTGGTGGTGGTGTTAGGTGGTGGGGTTGGTAGCGGTGGTGTATGTGTGGTGGTGGTTGGTAGTGATGGTGGGTGGCGGTAGTGGCAGTGGTGAGTGGTGGTGGTAGTAAGTGGTGGCAATGGGTGGGTGGTGGTTGCAATGAGTGACGGTGGTGGGTGGTGGTGGTAGGCGGTAGTTGTATAACAACCCACAAACACCCATTACTATCATTCCCATTACAAATACCTATAGTAGGTATTTCACAGGTAAATTTTTGCTTTTATATATATTATTACTTGCATGACTCACTAGACCTGCTCACGTATCTACACAAGCCAAATAACTCAACACTCACATCCTATAAACCCCAGGTATGTCAAGCATAAAATCATAACAACACCACAATAAGTAATTCACCAATCTAAAATACTAAACATAACACAAAACCCTAATAAACCCTAAACTAAAACTTAAGTAGGATTATGTGTTTATCTGAACCTATATGCTAAGTTTAACTAGTATAAATGTGTCCAAGGCTTAAGTATGAGTTTCCTTAGAAATATTAGGATATATTAGGACTATTAGGCTATAGAATAAACCCTTTAGAACTTAGATACAAACCCTTTAAGCACTAAACCATAACTAGGTCATAGATAACTAGAATTAGGTCTAAACCCTCCCAAAATTCCCCATAGGTCACTACCACTTAGTATAAGCCTTTTAGAACTTAAGAATAGTTATTAGATACCCATAGGACACTAGTCTAGGCACAAAACCATAGGATAAACCCTAGTCTCTCACTAAACCCACTAAGGTCATTTATGTTACAAAACTAGGTCAAACCTTCCCAAACCTTTCCCATAAGTTACCCTCACTTAGAATAAACCCTTTAGGTCTTAGGATTAGTCACTAAACATACTTAGGAACTTAACTTAGGCACTAAACCTTAGGTAAAACCTTAAACCCTTAATAAGTAGAACTAGGTCTAGATTTAGCTAAAATAAGTAAAACCTAAACATAAGCAAGCAAGCACTCTACCACCACTCCTCAAGCACCTTACACACCATCTTGACACTACCAAGCACCCTACCACACACCTCCATCACCTACTTATCACCTACTTAACTAATCTACCCCTAATCCACCATAAATCCACCCTAAACCACCACTAATCCACCCCTAATCCATCCTAAACCACCACTAACCCACCAAGCAGCTTACAAGCACCTCCAAGCACCCAAGCAAGATGGTGCATCACCTCCTTGTAAGCTCCTTGTCACCTCCTTCCCTTAAACCGATTCCACGGCCTCACCACCACCACATACTCCCCAAACCGCCTTATAGCCTAGCCCCGTCACCATGGTAGCTTCCATTAGTCACCCATAGATGCCATGAATCACCCTCCTCCTCCTTGACACCTCATGCTCCGTTTTCTTGGGCGCCAAGGCCATCGAGCCTATAAATACCCTCGTACACCCTTCATTTCCAAATCACACCTCTCCTTTCTTCACCACCTCAATATTTCTGGTCCTGGTAGTATTACAAGAGCACTAGTAAGCTTAGAAGTCGAGTGGTATAGTCTTGCATGCTTGTCGAGTCTATTTTGAGTCGAGGAAACCCTAGGAAACCCTAACCCTAGTTCTAACCCACGTAACCCCCCTAGCCAAGTAAGTCTTACATTTAGTTAATTTAGCTTTAGATTAGTCTTAGGATAGATTTAGGATGCCTTAGATAGCTTAGATACCCTTGCATGAGCCTTGAACCATTTTACTTGCTAGTTTAAGTTTTAAAACCCTAGATCGAGTCATAAACTTGCATGCATACTATAAGTCATTAATTTAGGTCATACACTAGTTATACATAACCTAGATAAGTTAAAATAAGTAAAACATAGGCTAGAAAACTTAATTACTAGATAAAATACAAGTTACATGCATATTAGGACTAGTTTTGCAAAACTTTACATGCATAAGGGTATATATAATAAATTCCTAAAATTATAAAGTCTAGATACTGTTTTTGACATTTCCTAGAAGTTATAAGTAGTAAGGACTAGTTTTGCATAATATTAAAACCCTAGTATAGATAATAACATAAGTATAAACTAAAAAGGACTAAAAATGTAAATAGTATAAAGTTAAAGTTCTAAAATGGTAAATATAGAAAACTTAGGAGTCTTAGGTTAGTTACATAAAATATAGAAGTCTGGGGACTAGTTGTGTCAAGTATAGATAGTTATTAGTATAAGTAATATAATTAATATAAATTTAGGGTAGAAAACGTAAATATATAAACTATAAGGGTAAAAAGTGAACATATCACATAAAGATAAAACCTAAATAAAGTTAGAACCATAACACAATACTAGGGAGCTTCATGCGAGGAGTACTATGTGGATATTTCATTTTTGACGAGTTTGTTGGGTTTACGAATTAAAGTGGCCTGACTCCTCGAACGATTATTGCATATACTTCTGAGATATGATGGCCCGAATGGTGATATGATTATAACTAAACCCTAATAACAACATAATTCAATAATAGGGAGCTTTGTGTGAGGAGTATTAACTTCTGAATTATGATGGCCCGAACATTATTATGTTGATAACATAATACAATAGTAGGGAACTTCATGTGAGGAATCATATACTTCTGAATTACAATGGCCTGAACGGTGTTATGTTATATATAAAACATTAACAAACCTAAAAACAATAACTTGAGAAACATAAACATGATAACTAAAGCTTGACATACATACAAAACCAACAACACACTAGGATACGTGAGTAAGGCGGTCTAGTTCCCGAGTCACTATTTGCATCACTTAGATTACTCTACACCCAGGTGAGTTTCGTAGCCTTACATCTTTTTAAATACTGTGAGTTTTCATAGCCTCACACCCTTTTAAAATGTTTTCACTTTAAATGCTTTACAAACCCTGTAAGGGGGATACATGTTAAATGCTTTACTTAAAACCAAATACAAGTCTTTTTCTTTGGTTGTTTGCATGAGTAAACTAACAGTCACCACTACATAACCAAAATTCATGAATCTAATCGTTTGGGACGTTTTACCCAAGCGAACGCGAATATAGCTAATAGATCTATTGGAGTTTAACAACTCCCGTTGGTATTAACACCCCATTAAGTGGTACCAATAAGTACTATATTTGAATCCACTCAAGGTATAACTTTGGCAAGTTATCCTTCTATCCCTTCATGTTGGGTCTGCAGCCCACATGACCCGGATCGTTAAGGTGTGATTCATGAGCTTAGTGTAACTTACTAAACTCCTGATTATTGTGCATGCATCACAATTATCACAAAATTTGCATTTTCCCAGATGGGTGTAACAACTGAACCTAGGGAACTTGTATTCACTAACCCCTAAACCTATGATTCTCACTCAACACCTAGTGTTGACTTTTTAAGCATGTATTCTAGGTATATTACTTTTATGGATCCATGGCAGAAGGAGGTACTGAACACGGAGGACTTTTCATGGTTATCATTCAAACACAACCAACCTAACTCTTAGATTTTTGGGACCTCATCAAAATTAAAAGTATATATTTTATAATTAAAACTCTGATAATTATGAATGATAACTAAATTTCCAAAACGTCTCCTTTTGAGTCGTTTTCTATTACTGTATCTGTGATTCTATGAAGTAATACCCCAAACACTTTATCCGCTGCGATCAGTGAAAAATGGGGGTGTTACAAGTCGTGGTCATGGTCGTGGTGGTGGGTGGTTGTGGCGGTAGGTGGTGGTGGTGGGTGGTGGTGGTAGGTGCCACACACCACACACACAACACTCATCTTACTTTTAATAGTGGCAATGGGTAGCGGCGGTGGTGGCAGTGGGTAGCGGTGGTGAGTAGTGGTGGTGATTGGTGGTGGTGGTAAGTGGTGGTCATGGTCATGGTCGTGGGTCGTGGTGGCGGTAGCTGGTGGTGGGTGGTGGTAGTGGTAGGGATTGGTGGCGGTGGTGGTAGGTGGCAGTGGTGAGTGGTGGTGATGGTTATGTGGTGGTGGCAATGGGTGACGGTGGTGCATGGTGGTGGTGATTGATGGTGCTGGTGGTAAGTGGTGGTGTTAGGTGGTGGTGGTGGGTAGCGGTAGTGGCAATGGGTAGCGGTGGTGGTGGCTGGCGGTGTTTATGTATTTTGAACTATAAAAGTGTTACACCCGGCAAATAATAAGGACCAAAAATGTTGTTAGCTCTCAATAAATACAACACTTAAAACCAATGATACATATTAATAAATATTAAAAGAATGATAAAATACAATAATAAAATATTAAAAGTGTGATGCTTACAATGAGAAAATAGAAAGTTAAGTACGCACAAAAAGAAAAAGTGTTAAGTTGGATACATTTTTAGACAATTATTCCAAACAGAAATTCAGGTAGGGTTTGATTTTAACAAGATCTTGCTTTTGATTATAACACATGCAAATGAGATCACGAGTTATTTTATTGTGTTAGATCGATGATGGATTTTTCGTGGATCGTTATAGATCAACAACGAAATCTAAGGACTAAGATCTTGGTTGTGATATTTGGGTTTTGGTTTTTGAATTTGTTGTTTCTTGAAGGTTTGATGAGGGAAAAATCTTGGTAAGGATAGTGGCAGTCATAGTCAGAGGTTACTTCGTGGATCGTTCGCCGCTGCTGTGGTCGTCGGAAGTAGCTAGTGCCGCCGTTGTGGTCGCCCATTTTTTTTAATGTGTGTTGTTTTAGTTTGTTTTGTGTTTAAATTTGTACTATTGATATTCTAAAATTTATGTTTTTGTAGCGAGTATGGCTGGTTTAATAGTTGGGATTGCTTACCTGTGAAGTTAGTGTATCCATGCTTTATGTAGCTAAATGTCAAGAAACCAAAGGTCTATATCCCCAAATGGTGGCTAAACTAGGGACTTGGGGTTCTTGGAATGGGCTTAAGTGGGTTATTGATTTCAGTCGGGTTTATGTCATTATTGATAAGAGGTAATTCTAGAAATGTTTTAGTCGCCCAAATTCTATATCTTTATAGACAAAAAAAAATAAAAAATTGACTTCTCAAAATGCCCCATGAGACTTGGGCGACTTTTACTATAGCTTAAAATCGTGACAAGTGTCTCATTTGTGTACTTTGAGCGACTTTTTTTGTAAGTGATATGTAAGACACTTTATTTATTTTTTTAGATATATTTTTTTAGGATGCCTACCATTGTACTTTAGGTGACTTTCTTTTTTGTCTTTTTTTGAATTTTTTTTGAGTTAATTACATTTTTAGTCATTGTGGTTTGCCGAGTATTTTATTTCCAGTCCAATTTTTAAAAAGATAAACAATATTTAATTTTTATACACTTTGCTAAAATTACAAGTTTACAACAGCTTGTGCAGTCAAAACTTGAGTGAAAAATGGTCAAACAAACCCAAAAGTCAATAATAGACCGTACTCTACCACCTTCTAACAAACCCATATGAGATTTAATGCCATAGAACATCAAAAACACAAAACTGTGTTCATATTACGCGACAATCGTAAATTTATCACAGAAGGTGGGATTTACATCAAGGTGGTAGGTAAGCGGGCAACAAGCTGCGCCGCCACCCCTTTCTGAATAGCAAACCCTATTCTACTGAAAACATAATCGTGACCCCTCGGGGCCGATATATTGCTGCGAACAATCTTACGAACCCGATCCAAGAAGCGCACAGCTTCAGGGGCTAAGGAACCAAAAGTGTCAAATGGGAACAAACACGTGTTGACTATGAAGACTAAAACTTTATAAGTAAAAAATAGCACAACCCCTTCTTAGAACTAATGTAACTGAGCATCATAAACATAAAATTAAGTTCATTTATGCAAATTTAGTTAAATATTTAAACACAATAACTAATCTTGATATACAATAAAGACTCAAACTTAATAAAAAATAACACAAACCCAAATGAGAATCAAAATAGCATCACATCAAAAACACATAAATTAACTCATTTATGTAAATTCAGTTAGATATTAAAAAAAAAAAAAAAAAAAAAAAAACTTATTAATCTTCATCCTCATAAACTTCCACCACCGCCACCACGAAACCACAACCACCGAACCTCCATCCCCACCACCACGAAACCTCCATCGCTACCGCCACGAAACCCCCATTGCCACTAGATCCGACCAGATCTGCGGCTAGCGGTGGTTGTTGCAGTGTGATGGTGGTCAAGGTGGCCGTCGATGTGGTGGTGTTAATTAAGTGAGTTTTTTGTTTGTGATTTTTTTGTTACAAGATGAAGTTAATTAGGTTAATGTGTGTGTTTTTGACTGGTGTGTTGCTTATGAGGAAATGAGAAATTGTAATGTGAGTAATTGTTAGTGGGATGAGTATCATTTGTTTTCTTTAATAAAATACATACAATTGGATTGAAAATGAATTAATCGACAAACCATGAGGACCAAAAATATAATTAACTTTAAAAAAATTAGAAAATGATAGGAAAAAAAATAAAATAAAATAAAAAAAAGTCGCTTAAAGTACAATAGTAAGTCTCCTAAAAAACATGTCTGAAAAAGTATATAAAGCGTCTTACACATTACTTACAAAAAAAAAATCGCCCAAAGTACACAAATAGAACACTTGTCACGATTTTAAGCTATAGTAAAAGTTGCTCAAGTCTTATGAGGCATTTTGAGAAGTCATTTTTTTTTTTTTTTTTATCTATAAGGGGGTGACAATGTTGCCTAACCATGCCTAAAACTTAATTGTAATTAGCCAATAGAATGAATCCAACTAATTTCATGCCTAATGATGCCTAAGTACTTATTTTTAGTGGCAATGTTGCCTAACCATGCCTTCTTGCCAAACGGTATAATACTTTAATGCTCCAACGGTACAAAATTTTGAAACTATCCTTCTTGCCGATCGGTGAACATCACCGCATGGCTTGCCGATTTGTGCATGCCGACTAGGAGGCAATGGCCTTGCCGATTGATGCCGAGCCATGCCGAGCCATAAACTCGTACGTTGCCACCCCCCTAAACGTATAGAATTTAGGCGACTGGGGTATTTTTAGAATTACCTCTATTGATAATGACATCAAGTTTAATTTCTTCGAGCCATAGTAATTTAGGTGTGTAAAAGTGTCTAATTTGAACTTTTACAATTTCTTATCGCGATTCTATGTAATCATTTGTTTGAGGATACACTCGAGGCGGCGATATTTGCCCAACAACATTCTCTTTTATGTAATAAGTTCAGCTGTTTAATGAAATAAAATAAGTTGTTACAACTATTTTGCATAACATGATGATTACTTTGCATCTTCTTTAATGAAGTAATTTACGTAGTATTAGATTGAGTTCCATTTATTATAGCGGCCTTTTCTTTCTTGTTTGTTGTGGGAATGACTATTGTAGCTTGACACTATGCTCTACTGATATTATATATTCTACATCCGGTGAATGGAACTTCTTGAAGGTTGTTGTGAAACATATAAAAGTCAAATGTATAGTAAATTATAAAAGGAAAAAACTGATTGGATCTTCACTAGAGACATAATTGCCGACTATCGTAATAAAATCATTTTAATGCTCAATTTTAGAAATCATGAATCTATACATATTCTAGAAAACATAGCGTTAGGGTGACAATAACCGAGGTGATTATTGTAAAATATTCTCAAATTGTTAATAATCTCAGATATCTATTTTTAGATCTCTATGAAAAAAAAAATATGGTGTTCTGCCTGAAAAAGTGTAGGAAAAAATGGTGGTTGCCAGAAAAAACGTCGGAGAAAATGGTGAGGTAAAAGAAGGGAGTGAGGTTAATGTTTGTTGTGTGTAAGAATAGATTTAATGGAGTATTTGGACAAATATAGACGAAAAGATGAAATTGCCCCACAAACTAACAAAAAAAACTAGCGATCATTAGCTAAAAAGGACGAAACGCAGACTTTGAAGACTAAAAGTAAGTATTTTAGAAAAAAGACCAAATGCGAAAATCGAGCAGACTTTGGGGACTTGCGGTGTAATTTACCCTTATTTTTATTTATCCCAGTTCAACAAAACCTGGCCACCTTTCCACTTCACGAGATGGACCTTTCATTGGAATATATTATTTTATTTAGCAAAAATTACTGCAGAAGCAACTGTCATAAGCAGTTGCCTTGCAGAAGGTGGTTTTTTTTTTTTTTTTTTTTTTTTTTTTTTTTTTTTTTTTTTTTTTTTTTCAAAAAAGGCTTTTAATTTCGCTGCAAACCTGCAACAAAATAATAACCCTACACGTGTCACGCTCTCGTTAATCTAAAAACAATACAATAAAAAAAAAAACTGTAATTCACATATTTGTTACAGCGAAATACAATAAAATGGGACCCACTTGTAAAAAAAAATAAAAATAATCATCAATCCACATACCATATGCAGCGAATTGTAAGCAACTAGGACCCACAATTTTTTTTTTTTTTTTTTTTTTTTTTTTTTTTTTTTTTTTTAATTTAAAAAGTAAAACATGCCAAAATCACCATAAACTTTTTAATATTTACAACTTTTTTATATACCAAACTTTATTCGTCAAATATTTATCAAATATATAGTGAATTTGTTAATTAAAAAAATACCGTTGCGAAGAGCTCTGGATTACGAAAAAAACGAGTCTAATATTGATATGATTTTGATGCACGTACGATTTTATAAAAAATGTTAAAGTTTGATAAATAAGTTTAGGGAGGTTTTGGTAAGTTTTATTTTTTAATTTGAAAAAAGTTGTAATGTATATATTTATCAAACTTTAACATTGTTTATAAAATCGTACTTGTATCAAAAGCATATCAATATTAGTTTTGTTTTGTTCGCAATTTATAGCACTTCGCAATGGTATTTTTTTCATTAACGAATTCACTATATATTTGACTAATAAAGTTTGTAATATAAAAAAGTTATAAATATTAAAAAGTTTAGGGTGTTATAAATATTTAGTAAATATATAGCAAATTCGTTAATAAAAAAATACCGTTGCGAAAAGCTCTAAATTACGAACAAAACAAAACAATATTGATATGCTTTTGATACACATACGATTTTATAACAAATGTTAAAGTTTGATAAATATATACATTACAACTTTTTTCAAATTAAAAAATAAAACTTACCAAAACCTCCCTAAACTTATTTATCAAACTTTAACATTTTTTATAAAATCGTGCGTGCATCAAAATCATATCAATATTGGGCTCGTTCTTTTCATAATCCAGAGCTCTTCACAATGGTATTTTTTTTATTAACGAATTCGCTATATATTTGATAAATATTTGATGAATAAAGTTTGTTATATTAAAAAGTTGTAAATATTAAAAGGTTTAGGATGATTTTGGTAAGTTTTATTTTTTAAATTAAAAAAAGAAAAAAAAAATTGTGGGACCTAGTTGCTTACAATTCGCTGCATATGGTATGTGGATTGATGATTATTATTGGTCATTGCATTTCGCTGCAACAAATATGTGAATTACAGTTTTTTTTATTATATTTTATTTTGGATTAACGAGAGCGTGACACGTGTATGGTTATTATTTCGCTGCAGGTTTGCAGCGAAATTAGAAGCCTTTTTGGGAATGATAAAAAAAACCCACCTTCTGCAAGTCAACTGCTTATGACAGTTGTCTTTTCAGTAATTTTCGCTTTTATTTATCCCAGTTTAAAACCTCGATCTGACTATTTCAACTCTTTTGTTTTTAGCCTTTCAATCAAAATTATATAATTACGGAGTACTATATTTTGGCTGAAGGGTGTCGGCGGAAAAAAAATGATATAATCACTATACCTTTGTTACTTGTTAGCGAGGAAAAAAAATCTTACAGGAACAGTGGAACTGCACAGGTCTGCACACTAACAAAAAGAAAATTCATCGTTATTTTAAGAGAGAAAAAATATTATATATTTGTGTTGTAATTGGTTATTTATGTTTTGCAGGTATTTGTAAATGATAAAAAGTAGAAAAAAAAGTGCCGCAATTGTTGAGAAAAAATATTTTGGTAAGAGAAAAAGTTGATGTGGCGAAGGGATTATCATTATTACAGTATTTCTACCATCTCATATTTATTATCCACATTTCAATTTTAGTCATCTCAAATTAATTATTCACTTTAAAAAATAGATAGATAACTTAGTTCGAGTTTACCATATTATTCTCACTTAAAGTTATTATTACAATCATCAAAGAATTTTAAAATTAATTAGTTATGGGTAAAACTGCCATTCAGCAAAAAGTACGAAAGAAAAAATTGTAGTAATAATATTTTTTTAAATTATGTATTTTGGTCTGTTGACAACTATTAAAAGACCGAAAATTGCGAGTCCTTATAAACTTTGAAGGTGCAACATGCCTTAGAGCAGAATGTGCCATTACTCGTGAGGGCTCGCCACTCCTACGTGGCGTTCGTTTTTTTTCGTTGTGCCTCGTCGTGACACCGTTGGTCCCTAGCCGTAGCTCGTCAGTCTTCACCTCCTCGTTTGCACGACGAGGTTGGTTTACTGCAAATAATCCTTTTTATTTTTATTGCTTTTTCCCTTTATTTCTTTTGTTAATGTTTTGTAGAAATGTGATTTGTAGAAATGTAAATGTAATGTGTAATTAACTTGTAAATATGTAAATGTAATGTGTAATTGTTTTGTAAATGCAAGTATATTAAACATAGGATTGATATTACTTCAAACAACGTACATTTATATTACAACTTTAACCTATGAAACGGAAATTCAAACCACTAAAGTATGATACGATAAATAAACATAAAACTACAAATCAAGAAAATGATTCAGTCTGTGCCATATCCCTCGCCACTCGAATAGGAGGCACTCGAATCGTTCTCACTCGATGGCACACGTGGAAGTCCCATTTTCCATCGTCATTCTGCTCGACGGTTTCTCCGATCCTCTTTACCTTTTAAGTACGCCTCACGCTCCCTTGCCTAATGTTCTTCCTCAGCTTGAAACTCTAAGAAGACTTGCATATCTTGCTCGTACAGTTCTTCATCAGTCAACCCAAAGGTATTGGGTTGGTTTTGTGGTGGAAAGTTTGGTGGTTGATTGTTTGGGGGTGGATTGTTTTCTAGTTGAAACATAACTTCTGGTGGAGTGGCAGGTGGTGGGTTGTCATATTGGATTACGGGGAATAGATCTTCTGGTGGAGTGTTTTGTGGGGGATTGTCTTCAGGTGGTGTGTTGTAAACCAATTCGTTATCAGGTGATGTATTGTGTGACATTGTTACGTTTGAAGAAGAAAAGAGAATTCTTGATGATTTGTGTGTGAATTATGGGTGTATTTCAGCATAAGAGAATGGGTATTTATAGGATCATTTTTCCACACGTTTATCCCGCTCAGTTTGAATTCAAAATTTGAATTTGAATTTCACACGTTTATCCCGCTTAGGTTAAATTCAAAAAATTGAATTTGAATTTTAAACTTTTATCCCGCTCAGTTTGAATTCAAAATTTGAATTTGAATTTTAAACAACTATAAATACCATACCATACCATTCAATTCTCCACACACTACCATTCAATCCTTCACACACTACTATATCTAAATCATCTTATAATGAATACGCGTTGGTCAATTGAAGAAGAAACATTGCTTGCTGATATGTGGCTTGAAATTAGCCGAAACAACGAGGGTTTGAATGAACGCTCTTTCTGGGATCAGGTGGTAGCAAGGTTCAACTAGTGGACCGACGGTGATCATCGTAACAAGAATATGATCACGGCTAAATGGGCACGACTCAGCTGTGAATGTCGTAAATTTCATGATATTTACAAGTATTTGCAGGGTACAGGCCAAGACCATGAACAACTCTCAAATGCAATGAACATTTTTCAAGAACGTTATGGTGGGAGAGGGTTCCAGTATCTTCACGTGTGGTTGATTTTGAGGAACACCCACACATGGGACAGAGACGATGCCTAATTGTGTTTTATCTCTACTATTTTCGTATTGTGCTGCTTTGTGTTTTATGTTTAACCCTTTTTTTATTTTACGTTGAGTATGTTTTTATTGTGTTGTATTGTATTTTTTTCGTATCGTATTTTTTTCCCCGTATTGTAACTTTTTTATTTGATGAAATAAAATTAGTATGTTGTGTTATTTTTAATTATTTGTGAAATGAATTTAGTTTATTTAATTAAATAAATAAAAAAAATAAAGTTGTAAGTCGTGAGCCTTAAATGAGTAAATTGAGGTTAGCTGTGAGTGAGAAGGAGGTTAGTTGTGAAGAGGTTAGCTGATGTGGCAATTGTGGCACCAAATGAGGAGAAATGGATCGTTGCGGCACCTTCCCCTCTTAGCTGACGTTTCTCCAACCGAGACTTGTATTATATGAAGTGGTTGAACCATTTAAAATATATTCGTTAAATATAGGAGGCCATTTGAAGGTTTTTATTTATTTATTTATTTATTGACTTGGAGGTGATGTGCCGAATATATGTATTTTAATTGTCGCATCAATAGATAAGTATAGCACAAGTAAAAAAACAGTGAATAAAAGTCAGTGTTGTTTGTTTTCAACTTAGGGTAGTGGCAGTGGTTGCGGGGTGGCCAGTGGTTTGCCCCAAACTGTCGGGGAACACCGCCGCCACCCCAGCGGTTTGGGTGTGCGGTTTGGTGAAAATGTATACGTTGAGAGGTGAGTTTTGTGAATGTTGGAGCTAAAAACAAAAAAGTGGTTTGGGAGGTATGAAAAAATGACCATTGCCACTAAAAAGGGGTTGGGAGGTATGGAAAAAGTATTAGTAGGGTGGAATGATATTATTGGTGAGTTGGGAGGTATGAGATTTTTTTGTAGTGACTATTGCCACCACCCTTAGCAATTTCTGTCGCATCAGTCACAATCTGCAATGGGCCAACCGTCACACTTGCGCACGTTATTTTTCCACCTCTCTCAATCAACTTAATTTGAAATGGCTCACAAATTTCAATTTAGCACACGAAATCAATACTTGTCTATTTTGTATCACAAGGTTATTTATTTATTTATTTATTTAGGGGTGCTTGGCTTGGTGAGGGTTAAGGGGGTGGGGATTGGGTAAAGAATTTAAAAGGGTCCATCTCACTCAAATTATGTTGCTTGGTTAGGGAGTACAAAGGTATTGATTACCCCGTAGTGGGTAATTAACCATTATAAAGTAAATTAGGGGGTAAGGTATTGATTACCCATCTCACTCATTCCTTTGCATTCCCTTTCCCACTTTGAACCAAGCGGACCCTTATTTTAACTTGGCTCTAAGAGCATTTAGTAAGTTACCCATGAGTTATAAAATAACTCACTGTCACGTTAGCGCCACATCAGCTTTAACTTTTTTAATATTAACTCACCACTTTGCACAATGGTACCATAACTCACCTTCACCTCAATTATTTTCAATTTCAACCCAAAACTTTAACAAATAATTCATTTAAAAACTAACATAAACATTTATAAAACACAAATTACATTAACCAGTATACTTAACCACAAATTACATTAACTACGATAATGAAACATAAAGATCTAAATTAAACTACGATAATTAAACATAAAATATCTTAATTAAACTATGATAATTAAGCATAAAACATCTAAATTAAACTACGATAATTAAACATAAAACTACAAATCAATAAAATGATTCAGTCTGTGCCATAGCCCTCGTTACTCGAATCGTCATTACTAGAATTGTCCTCACTCGATGGCACACGGTTTAATCCCATATCCCATCGCCATTCTGCTCGATGGTTTCTTCGATCATGTTTAGCTTTTGCCTGCACCTCACGAGCTCTTGCCTGACGTTGTTCCTCCGCTTGAACCTCTAACAACATTTGCATATCTTGCTCGAAGAGTTCTTCATCAGTCAACCCAAATGTATTGGGTTGGTTTTGTGGTGGATTTTTTGTCGGTTGATTGTTTTGTGGTGGATTGTTTAACGGTGTCATATACGAATACGGGAAACAAATCTTGTGGTGGATTGTCATATGGGAATACGGAAAACAAATCTTCCGGTGGGGTATTGTAAACTGACTCGTTATCTGGTGAATTGTTGTGTGATATTGTTTCGTATGAATTGTTTGTGAATTCTGTATGATTTGTGTGTGAATTATGGGTGTATTGTGTGCCTCTGTGAATGGCTATTTATAGGACCGTTTTTTGAATTTGAAATTTAAATATATCCCACTCTGTTTTTTGTACTTCCGTATCGTGAGTATAAATATTATCCCGCCCTTGAATTTGAATTTGAATTTTAAATACTATCCCGCCCTTCAATTTGAATTTGAATTTGAATTTTAAATACTATCCCGCCCTCCAGTTTGAATTTGAATTTAAATTAGCCATATCATACTAACCATTAATCATCCACTATAAACAAGAAACCATAGTCCAGGTTTGTTCACACATTTCTACAAATATGGCTAATTCATGGTGGAGAGATGAAAAAAAATTGTTGGCTGAAGTTTGGTGTGAAATTTCGTCAAGCATATCAGGATTGACTTCGTATGACAATTGACGAATTGACGAAGTAACTTTCATCAATGGAGAAATACCAAGTAAGCCCGCACAACTAGGTGTTTGTTGGAAATAAGGTGAATGATCGGTTACCTCTCGAACAATTCGTGTGAATAGTCTTCGGCTCATTCGAAAACGATCATGGAAATTGTCATCGCCGTATGTTGGTTGAGCGCAGAAGTAAGCAGTCACTAAACGGTTATGAGCACCCAAACGATCCCTACTAATTGAGTTTCGTGTTTGTTTAGGTTGTGACGCTTGATAAGCCTCCCAACAATCTTCCGCAAACATCAAAAACTCGGTACTAACTTTATTTTCATCATCCGAAGACGAATCAGCAAAAAATATCTCAAAAGAATCCATGGTGTGAGAAAATATAGAGAATGTTTGAAATGAGATGGTGTGAATTGAAGTGTGCTTATGTTATGTATTTATAAGGTAATTTAAAAGAATTTATTTATTTATTATTATTATTATTATTTTTTTATTTTTTTTTTGCCAAACGGCTAGAAATGAAACGGGTGGATTTTTATTTATTTATTTTGTTTTATTTTTTTTGCACAAACGGCTACTAACATTAAATTGGGTTACTGTTTGGATCAAAAAGCAAGAAAATGTGGGAATTAAACTCGATCGAGCTCACGACCCATATCCTCACTTTTTGTCCCTCAAGTCGGTCGCGACCTATACTCCACAAAAGGGACGACCGAGTTCGACCTTGACGACCGACTCGGTCGAGCTACCTTCTGTGGCCGGCCTTAGATTTACAATCTTCTCCAAAATCACCTTTTTATGAACCGGTCTCAACTTACTCATTCCCCAAAATCACTTTTTTGTGAACTGGTCTCATCTAAACCAAAGAAAAGATAATATCAATTCTTGAAATCAAATATTATTTTGTTTACTTGTATCACCTTCACCACGAGCATACTTCAAAATTACGATAACAAAGTCGTTTTTTTCTTCTTCAATATAATATCAAGGAACTTTGATAGAGATCGGGTGTTGAGTCATTTCTACTGTATAATATAAGAGTTAACGTCTTTGGTTTTTCTTTGTTAAATTGTAACGGGTTGGGCTCACATGATTCTCATTAAGCGTGTATAGGGTACAAAAATTTCGCTTAGCCAAGTTGGAGGTGCATTCTCCACCTTTAATAATCCAGGATTCCTGGGTATTAGAAATTCCATTTTGACAAGTTCAGGGTATCAAATTGCGTTTTGCCCAAACATTAATTATGTTTGTTTGTGGGTCTCTGAGTTCTTTTTTATAAGTCCATGTCACTTACCAAGTAAAAGATGTTATTTTTATGTCTTTTTTAAGTACTTAGTGTATTATGTGCACAAGTTAAAAAAATGACATCATAAATATAAATTTGTTTGTATCCTTAACATTCACATCGAACTCAAAGCTTTACGTCATCCCAAATTTCCAGCACTAGCATGTAGTTTGCAACCTAGCACTTTAGTTAGGCGAAATTGCTTCAAATTATTATCGTAATTTCGAGATAGATTCACAAGCAATTTAAAAGGTTTCAAATTAATAATTATATTTCTATTTAGCCTATAACCTTATACACAATGTATAGCTGTTATAGTATGCTTCATTTAAAGGTTGGCATCTCATTTTGTACTAATCCCCTTTCTTGTTCATAAGTACTAAACAACTAAGCGATGTGGGATACTAAAAGTCTTTTCAAAAGATCTCCCTCCTTCGGTCTTTCCCTCTTGTCAACATTTTTTTTTGGCATACACATCTAAATAGTGATAGTCAATCATACATTCACGTCCAAAAAAAATCATACATTCATCTTTTTTATCGAGAGAATTGCAAAAATCGTCCTTAAAGTTTGGCCAAATTGCACGTTTTGTCCCGGATGTTTGAAAAGTGCAAGGATCGTCCCTGTGGACAAAACTTTGGTGCAAATATAATCCTTTTTGGGAAAACTTTTGGTGCAAATATCGTCCTGTGGGGACGATATTTGCATCAAAGTTTTCTCTACAGGGACGATCCTTGCACTTTTCAAATATCCGGGACGAAACGTGCAATTTGGCCAAACTTTAGGGACGATTTTTGCAATTCTCTCTTTTTTATCAATTATCAATAACTCACTGTTAGGCAAAGGGTCTTATTAACAAGAAATATTTGTACATGCTTCGAACTTAATTCTTTTACGTCATGTTGAGATTTATTCAGTCAACAACAGAGTTGGACCATCCTCAATTTTGTTCGTCTTTGAAAGACGAACCTAATCAACCACATTGTATATGTCAGGCATAATGTACCAAAGTTCTTTTGTAACCTGTAAACTTGATATATGTTTTATATAATTTAACACGATATATGTATATAGCCATTTAAAATACAAAATAAACATATTTGAAGGAATTATCATACTTGAAACTTGAAAGTGTGTTTTAATTGATCTAAAGAAAAGATATAAATTTTCAGCATACAGATAACACAAAGCCAGTACCTTGGCTGCATCAATTTCTTGTTCTTGAATATGAATGTCCAAAGACAGTGGGCACAGCATACAACACAAGCCAATACTAGAAACACAATGACTTTTGAACCACAAATGCATTTACAAAAATTTGAGATTGTTACAAAAAATTTTCGAGGTTCCATAACCGTAAGAAACCAAAATCTCATCAAATTCATCGCTTGACATTGTACAGTAGAACTTTATATGTCCAAAAAAGTTTTTGATAGTTTATTAGTTTAAACAAGTCTTAAATGTCTAGTTACCTATTCTCAAAACTAATAATAATTTTAAAATCTATCCTTAAAATTAAAAATAGTTTTGTGATAATGAGTAACTTTCAATCTAAAATTTTTAAAACTTGTAATTATGTAAATAAAACCTACATTCACTGTAAGGTTGTCATAACATGGCCAAAATGGCTCAAAAGATATGATTCACACAAACATTGGCATCTCTTTTTATATTGAATCCTTTCTTGGCCATTTGTAACAATTAAGCGATATGGGTATGTGGGATACAGCATACCTACACGGCTACACCCTCTGCTCTCATTAACAACCAGTTTTGTGATACACATCAAAATAAGTTTGTTACAGACAATCCCGTCTTCCACAAAGTATGGAGGAGGTGAGATATTGATAGTCTTACCCTTATGCAAAGGTGGAGAGGCTACAAGACGTTTTAATCGGCAGAACAAGCTTCGAACTTAATTCTAATTACACATAATGATACATGTTTTTTTGGGAGATATCATATGTATGATGTACTTCTCATATGTTTAAGGACAGTGTTGTTTTTCTGTATAACTCATACACCATTTCTAAGATTTGAATTATGGTACACTGACATGCTTTTTAAACTCCTCCCTTTTCGTTCTCTTGTGCTATGGTTAACTATGTGCCAAATGATAGTACAATGACATGCTTTTTAAACACCTCCCTTTTTAAACACCGCCCTTTTCGGGCTGACCCGACCCTAGTCAATTCAGGTCGGGTCAATCAAGTCAAAAATTATATTCGGGTCAATCGGGTCAACCCGAATTCACCCGAGTTCTAAATAAGGTCTGGTTAGGGTATGTATATTTAGCCTCAACCCGACCCGAACCCGACTAAACTAACACTTTTCATTGTAAAAATACTCAGGTTGACTCTGAACCCGAACTTACCCGACCCGAGTTCTAAACAGGGTCGAGTTCGGGTATGTTTTTTTGGAGGCTTGAACCGAGTTGACCCAAACCGGCCGGGTCAACCCGATTGACAACCCTACTTGTGACCATAATGTTTTATTTTTGGCCCTCCCATATTGAGGGTATACAATCATTCGATATTGATGTAACAATATAAAAAGGCTATGTATATTGTATAACATAGCCCTTTAAGAAAACATAGTTAAAAAATGTTTCACTTTTGGTAAAAAAATTAATTTAGAAAGCAAAAAGGTTAAAAGTGCAAACCATTCAAATGAAAAAAAAAAAAAAAAAAAAAAAAAAAAAAAAAAAAAAAAACTATGTATAACATAGCCCTTTAAGATAACATAATTAAAAATCGTTTCACTTTTGATAAAAGATTTATTTAGAAAGCAAAAAGCTTAAAAGTTCAAACCATTCAAAAAAAAAAAAAAAATTAGGGATCAGATCGTTTAAAGTGGAGGTGCCTAATTGTCGTAACAGGCTTTAGGCAGAACACCCCGTCTTGCATATTTAAATGCAAGCATTGACCACTCATCATATCCCGTCAAAACATGCCTGAAGGATCATATTTTTTAAATAACACCCATGCTCTTTTTTTATAGCAACCCACCACCTATCACTTGTACTCTACCTTCGATGTGGGATAAAACCAAACATAAATTTGAGATTTAGTTATCTGATGATTTTGTTTTTCTTGTCGTGTGAGATGAAAGAAACAAACATCATTCTTGAAATGACACTAGTGTTACAAAGGAAAACCATTGGACATTTTCTAGTTCATCATCAAGTATAACCCATATAAGCAACATTACGTCTATCGCTTTCCATATTTTAAAAGACATATTTTGTTTGAAACAATAGATCAAGTAAGCAGATTTACGGAGTTAGTCTCTAGTGTAGTTATATGACTGATCATGATAAGTATTGCTTCTTTACTGTAAAAGTCGTCTACAACTTTACCAAGTAATGGCATTTGGAAAGTTTATTATGGGTAAGAATAGTGTGTGGCGAAAAGACAAGGGATGCTGAGTTCGTAACTGTATAAATGCTTTGCTAAAATGGAGCTTGAAAGAAAAATATTGTTTCTGTCTATTTGCATTTATGGTTCTATAATTTGCTGAACATTGCTGACATGTTTAGCGTTTTACAACTAGAAAAGAAAAACATGATATGTTGAACACCATGTTCCTGTCAAAGAATATTGATTCATGATTACAATTTTGTAATGTTACATTCGATATATTACTTTAGATCTCGCTGGTTCAAATAAATGTGACTTGGTTTCTCACTGAAAAAGGACGTTACTGGTTTAGCAGAAAAACCGGAGTAATCCCTCTCGACCTTTGCATTGCATAACTCACAGATGTATCTCATCAGACTACCCTGCTTCTGAGCTGAAGGTTGAGCTGCAAATTCCTCTAATGGCATCCACTGCAAAAAAGAAGAGCATATTAGCCCAACCGTTTTTGCTTGTATCATATATATTACAACAGCAAGCATCATTTTAAATTCCTAAGCCACAAGTATATGTTTTTTCCCTAGTTATTTTGGTTTCGTTAAGATGGATTATTTGGGTTGAAGTGGTTCACTTATAGTACGGGTTGGGTCTGGTTGGCTGTAACCATGTTTGTCCTTTCTTTAAATTTTTATAAAGAATGAATAATCTGTTACTTATGATTTGCAGAAACAATATTTTCATTCTGTAATAATCTAAGTTTGACCCATTCCCCTTTCAGGTAAGTTTCAGATTGGACCCATTTCGGAATATTTACCTTAGCTGCTTCAATTTCTGATTCTTGAATTTGAATGTCAAACGACAATGGCCGCATCATGCACACAAAGAATAAATCGGATTTCCTAAAGAATGCCTTGTGCCATTGCCTGTCAACAAAATATAAACATATATGCATAAATAAAGCATGAATTCGAAGCTACAGTTACCAAGTTCACCATTTTTCCACTTAGGTGTCTCAATGGCTGCATCATATACCACCATAAACATAGCTTGTTAACTTAATCTTCATTCAAGTATATCATAATCGTTAAGGAGATAAGGCTCAAAAAGTGGCTACATATATACCTGAATGCCAGTATTTCCACAAACTCTGTATCTATCTGAAACAACGATAAGTCATAATCAGCATTTGGTAGAAGTTGAAATATGATATGCACATCTGAGGCTTAACACTTACCGCCCCTTCAGATATCTCCTCTCCCTGTCGAATGAACTTTCATCAGTTTATTGGAGAAAGTTAAGCGTAGTATTAGGAAAAATGGCGGGTCGTGTGGGTGGGGTAACGGGTCAAAATGGGTTTAGGTAGAAAGGTGTAAGTTTTAAGGCATGCCTTCATGGGCTTGTATACTATTTACTTTTTTGTAAGTAATCAGTTCGTTGCTATGATTACAGTATATGATTAGAATAATAATTTAAATCTTATATGGCTATGCTAGAAGTTTGTAAATCATTAGAAATAACCTTATGAGCAAATTTCGACCATTTTTTACCCGTTCGGGAAAATAAATAACCTAAGTCAACTAATTACAAGGGCTTAAACTGCCATCTCTAAGAAACAATAAACCTTTTCTGAAACACGTATTGGTGTACCTCTTCAACAATTCCGGTAGGGAGCTTCCATATACCACTTCCCCGCAGTATCCCACTCTTCTCTTGGACAACAAGCATCTATTAACAAAAGAAAAAGGAAAATGAGTTATCATTAACGGAACTCCATCGAGCCAAAATGTTTATTTAATAGCAAAATAAACAAATGGACACGTAAACTTTCAGATATAATGAGTTATCATTACCATATGGTTTAGTGATATATGATGGCATTAGATATATATATACCTCTCGTTTATCATTCAAGACAATAGCACCAACACCTACTCTATGAGAAGCATTTGCAGGGATGGTATTTATTGTTTCAGGAATCCAGTTAACAAGCATGAGGTAATCAGGCTCGGCATGGTGATAACGGAAACCCTCCTGACAATAACAGAAAGTATTTCAGGAACAACAAAAGAAAGCATAACAATTCACCATACTAAGATCATGTATCTAAATTTAACAAGAATCCTAAGCCAAACTTATTTATTATATGAGAATTAGATAGGTACCTTTACTGCACTCTCAACAAGATTTACAAGATCGATTGGCAGTTTAATCCAAACACCCCTCTTGCCCTGTCCAAACCATCCTAAAGTTAGAAGGAAACAATGAAAGTCTGTAATATACGGAGTACTATACACAGAAGTTTCATGCATCAGATATGAAATGTGAAAGAACCTGCAATGTCCACTCTAACATCGAAGCTTTAAGCCGAGCGAGAAAGACATCTGAGTCCATACGCTCCTTCAGCTCTACCTCTACGCCTCCATAATTATCATTGATTGCGGGAAGTAGTTGGACCTTTTCAACTCCATTTTTATTTGTCAGGTGGTCCATCTTACAACCCTTGATGTAAAATTGCCGGTTTAATCCAAGGGCTAGTGAACAACAAGGTAACCCATATAAATATAAAATTCACTTATTCTCGGCGTACATATAAAGGTAGATAAATAATGAGGTGCATCCTAAATTTGAATCACAAACAACTAAGGTTATAAAGTGCCTAGCTAATTCCGCCAAATACCATTTTTGAGATTATTTGGGCAGCGTTTGTGATTGCTGATGGAATGACCAGTTTTTAGTAACCAACTCCAAACTGCGTTATGCAATGCAGCTTATTTCTTTCTATATAATCAGATAAGCAAACAATTTTCAAAACTGTGCATATGTCATATCAAAACGCCAATAACCAGAAACCAGTTTTAAAAGGTGTTTGGGACTGTTTGTCCTAAAGTGTTTATTTTTAATTTGGAGTGTATTTGGGATTGCTTATATTTAAGAAAATAATTTGCTTATACTTATATGCTTATCTTAGGGGTAAATAAAGTAGTTTTAATAAGCTGGACTTTTTTCATAGTGCTTATTTAAGATGAAACTGAAAGTACTTTTTACCCTCATATCTTCATAGAGCACCGATTGTGATGCGTAACTGTTATGCCTAAATGTATGTCTAATCCTATCTGGCAGCATATTATTAGTGACAACAGAGGGACCCATTTTTTCACAAACAAATAAATCATTGTCATGCTGATTTAGGCATCTTACGTTTCCTTCTTTTTTTTTTTTTTTTTTTTTTTTTTTTTTTTTTTTTTTTTTTTTTTTTTTTTTCCTTATTTTGAGACTTACATGAGTTTTAATAATAAGCTGACTCAACCGGCTCGATTAGAGACCCGGTTTTCACTTTTCGAGTTTTCCTTTATATATAGTATAGATAAGTTAGGACGTTTAGCAAAATCACCACATTTATTGGGAAAAGAAGAAGAATACTACGCAACATAGTAAAAAGTGACAACTTTGATACATTTATGATAAGTGCAAAACCAGGATTTCTCGAAGTAATGCTAGAACTAAACAGGATAGTTCAAGAAAGTAGTTATGAGTTTGTTACACAAACTGTTAACAAGAGAGAGGATTAAGAAGGAAATGTATTTCAATAGCTAAAAATTACAATGAAAACTCAATAGGTATTTAAAAGAGGAGTTGGCGCCAAAATCAGTTATAAGTCTATGTGGTAACAAACACGTGCACCTCACGTGTTTAGCTCACCGCTACGCACGTGCACCTCACATGTCACACAAAACTAATAACCAAACATGACTTAACAATTTTTTTTTAAAGGTAAAATTTATTAAATAAAATGAGAATTATTTACAAACGATAGAACAAAAGAAAGAAAATGTTAGGACAACCCCTAACAAATCAATCTTCTGCATGGAAAGAAAAAAATTGGACAACCCCAATTCAAATAGAAAAACAAATACCAAGTGATGCAATTTTTTAAAACTAACAATAATCAACAACTGAAAGATAACTAAAGCAACCCCCCAACCCAATCTTAATATATAGACGGCTTCATCCAAGGTCATATACATACTCTGAATACATGGGAAGAATCCAAAGGGACCAACCAATGGAGTTCCAAACATCACCATATGCATACAACCCATAGAAAGCAAAGATACTAGGACTGGGAAAAAGGGAGAAGCAATACATAATGAACCAAAAATCAGCAGCAATCTCCCAAAGAACTTGAGCCAAATGAACAGATGACCAAAACAGTAACATAACACCAAACTGTATGATCTTGAAGCAATCCACATCTATCATAACATCTGTTGATGCATAATCTGGCGCGGACTTATTCAACGACTCTCCTTGGGCCGTTAGTCGTCTTCATAAGCCCTAAGTAGACCTGTACAACAAAGAGAACCCGTTAGGAGTGGACCCGAGGCCGTAGCCCCGGGATCCACCTCCGACGGTCAAGTTAGTATTGATGCGCGGAGCATATATGAGAATTAGGTTTAGGATAACCTGTTATAATCTGTTGTAATCTGTTCATGAATGAGACCCCAGCCATGTATTTATAGGATACGGATTAGGGTTAACGCATAGGGTGGGCCGCTGGCTACCCAGGCCTGGCCCATTCCTGGCCCAGTCCGGACCATACGTCCATAGAATGCGTAAAGTGGGCCGCTGGCTACCCGGGCCTGGCCCATTCCTGGCCCAGTCCGGACCATACGTCCACAAGCCCCCGAGTTTAGTATGACATAGCGCACGGCTATGTTATGCTAAACTTAAGTTCTGTTTATGGCTGCGTAGGCTCAATCAACCAAATGCGACAGTGCGCACTGGGTTTATATGCGCGTAAGGGACGAATCATACTGCGCAGTCCATATGCGACAGTGCGCACTGGGATTGCGATTGTGATTGTCTCACAATGGTGAAAGTGTCCGTGGCGAAGGTGGATTCCTATGTTGTATCCTGGGTAAGGACGTACCTTTTATACCAGTAGCGATGCAACATGGTGCGACAGAAGACGTGCTTCTGTAGCAGACGTGCGCGTTGTCCGCGACGAGGATGTGCGTTGTCCGCAACAAAGATGTGCGCGGTTTGCGCGTCTTTACAACCGACATAGGACGTCTCCCATGCGGCAAGATGGTGCGAATATTTAAATTCGTCTTTGTACCGGGCCTGCAGTACCTCTTACGTACGATCTGCTTCCAAATATACCTGCGTAACGCTGTCGCGCTCGGTGGTATTATATACTCTGGTAGCCCCCCAAGTTTGATGGTGCTACTCGTGTAGGAGTATTAAACTTATTTATCCTGAAAACACTTAATGCAAATATTAAAAGTATATGTCGCGAATCGCAACATATAAAACCTTAATGAAATAAAAGATTAGCGCGTAGCAAAATATATAGCACATAGCATATATAATATAAGAGAGAAGTAGTAATGCGAATTACACCTAACGTGAGGTTTTACAAACTACATAAAATAAATAGCACGTAGCTAAAAAATAGTGCGCGCGTAGCGATTGATTTTTCTTTATTATTATGATAATAAAAATAATGGCGCGGATGGATGTACCATGACCGCGACGAATAGTTTTATCGTGCACGCACAGACGCAGATAGATTTATCGTGACCGCATGGACTCTTACGTTTTGTGGATATTCGCAGTTGACCACGGCTTACGTCCAGTGCATGTATGTAACAGTGACAAAGCGCTCATGGCGATTGACTAGCATCGTGGTGCCTGTACGTGACAGTGCGATCGTGTCGCCAATCTGCGAAGATTTCCTAACGCATGGTCTAACGCGGGTAGATTTATCGCGACTACGCTGTTTCGCGGCTAAAAGATAAAATAGATCCGATCGTGCGGATTTAATGCGCTCATAGCGATAGATAAAATCGTGTTTATCAAAGTTAAAGATTTATGTAAAATCTTTTGAAAGATAGCATATCTTAAAAGATATGTACCAAAAATATGAAGATATCTTCTAAATTATAGAAAATATTGGTCCATGATTACGTAAGTACATCTAAGATACTGTACTCATATTGCGGGAAAGTAATAAAATCACATGGCATTAAACCTAACACGTTCCATACTTCCAGATGTGCGGTGCTATTAAATTGTGTGAAAATCACATGGCAGAATGCAAAAAACAAAAACGTTTACCGATTTGGTAAATCACATGGTAGAATGCGCACTAAACATTTAATATCACTTTTAAAGTGATATTTTAATAACCGTGTTTTGGTTTTAAAGTTACCGCATACGTGTAGTTGTATATCGGTGCAACGATGGTTGCGTTCTAGCGATGTGAGAGCACGACACTTGTCGTAGCCATGTCCCACGGATGGCGCCAACTTGTTGATGCATAATCTGGCGCGGACTTATTCAACGACTCTCCTTGGGCCGTTAGTCGTCTTCATAAGCCCTAAGTAGACCTGTACAACAAAGAGAACCCGTTAGGAGTGGACCCGAGGCCGTAGCCCCGGGATCCACCTCCGACGGTCAAGTTAGTATTGATGCGCGGAGCATATATGAGAATTAGGTTTAGGATAACCTGTTATAATCTGTTGTAATCTGTTCATGAATGAGACCCCAGCCATGTATTTATAGGATACGGATTAGGGTTAACGCATAGGGTGGGCCGCTGGCTACCCGGGCCTGGCCCATTCCTGGCCCAGTCCGGACCATACGTCCATAGAATGCGTAAAGTGGGCCGCTGGCTACCCGGGCCTGGCCCATTCCTGGCCCAGTCCGGACCATACGTCCACAACATCCATAGCAAATCTGGGAGAGGATGAATTGACATGACTTAACAATTTACAATCAATTATCCCTTATTCATAAACTACCATTATGGAAGTGGAATAGTTTTAATAATAGCATAATGCCTTAATCATCGGCCTGGATGATTAATTTAACAGTAGTGTTACTTGTTGAAGACCCTCCTAGAAGATCCTGCAAGTCAGCATCACAAGCAAGGAGTATCAGGTCATCATCGTCATCCTTGTATTTTAAACGAAAGCCTGCACTCTTTAACTTAGTCCTATGTGCCACTTCATTTTGTAGTTCAAACAGGCGCGATGAAATAGGGATTTGAACCTTTATCATATCATCCTTAAAAGTTGCCTTCACTGTCACCTTCCTTGTATCCGAGACTTCATTGGACTTCTTATTTTTCCACCGTTGCAGGAATATCATGAGTCGTGCTACTTGGTATATTGAATCCGACTTAAAAGAAAGATGACCATGCTTCCCACAACTCCACCAATTGCCTGAAAACACATGACGTTTACTTGCAAAACTCCACCGCTTGATCCTTACCAACAGGATCGCGGCACCAAATAAACCAAAACGTACATTCGAAGACTGTTGTATGTTTTGCTTTGACCCTGATATTCGTGACAGCTTCGAGTCAGTACAGGCAGTTTTTTTGTTGTGCTTCGGTAACGGCCAACCGGTCATATTATTGTCTTGACAGAAATGCTTCAATGTAGACCTGCTGACTGGAAAAACAAATTGGCCAAAAGTAAATGATCATGGTATAAAAGAAAAAAATGAATGCAAGATTACAACTAACCATAAACAAGTAAGATTACTTACCACCAAGGCTCTTGGCAGCTTCATCTATTGGCTTCCCGACATGTTTGTTAACCGCCTCCACTGTAAGAGAGTCTATTTTACGCTTTATGCCTCTTTTCAAACGGTTACTTTCTTCTCTAGCAACGGTAACAGTATTGCTTCCTATCTGCATACTCACATCCTGATTGGAAGTAGAGTTTTCGTCATTGCTAGCATCATTACTTTGAGGGTCTGTATTTGAAAATACACTACTGGCTTCTATGGATGGTCCAAACACTTGTACATTATCTCCTAGTTCAAATCCCGAGGCTATTTCGATGCTGTGCTTCAAAGCGCACACCAAATTTTGGACATGTGTACCGTCTTCTATGTTCAAAGGCAGAAAAAACTCTAAGACATAGTCATTATTGCTTTCTATACTATGCAAGAAGATTGCAAAGCAACTGCTCAACCCACTCATGAGTGCATAGTGAACCAAAGGGTATTCTTCTTGACTAAGTTTGGTTACATCTTCACAGAAACATGAACCATGGGACAATAGCGCCCTGCCAACAAAGCCACTGGACTTGTCCAAGTGTTGTTCCTTACATGCTTTCCGAAATGACCACAAGCGCAAGTCTTGCACATAATATGGTAAAGCATCTGTTGACATGCAAACTTTTCCAAGGCATCTAGTATGAAAACTGCTACAACTCTTTTTTAGAATTTGATCATGGGAAGCAAAAGTAGTGAGTGGGGACGTAGCCCATGTCTGAGCAAGAGGTAATCGGTGAGTGTCGCACACAAATTTTAGTACATTGTAGATCTTTTCCAACTCATGTATCGTTGGACCGTCAAATGCTTGTGTGGTTATCAGATTTGCTGTCTGCAAAATGACACCATGGAAATGAGAATGAGAATACAACCAAAAACATGATACTTAGAATGTCAATAGACTAAACGTTTTATGATTGCCATTGCATTTGGAGACTATATATAATAATCGTATATGTGATATAAACAAAGCAACGTTTTAGAGAAATAATTTTATGGACTCGAAGCAACAGCTGAGCGACAATGGTTCGGTCCAATCAAAATGACGTTTGTGCCAAGTACCGAAGTAATGACATAAAATAGAGAAGGATCTGCAAACACCTACAAAATCAAATAGATCATTAGAGGAGAGAAGAAACCTTCAAGGCGCTTTGAACTTGTTGAATTTCGTATGCATAACTTATATACTTCGATGATGTCAAGATTTCAAGCACACCAACACATGAACTTGTAGATAAGTCAACAACTGGTAAAGCCACATATCCATGGAAATCACGACGAATTGCACTCTCTTTTTGGGGAAATTGTTTTGGGGAGTAATTAGCCACATCTAGAGTCCATTCGGGCAGCCGTCGTCTAAATACTCGAGCAGGAGGACTAAGCTCTTCCTCTTCATGATCGTTATCCACAACATAGAGATTGTGCTGAGATTCCTTTCGATATGAAGTAAGTTGTTCCGTAATTTCACCAAGACCAAAGGGTTGATCCATAGTTGTAAGTACTTGGTGCTTCCCAACAACATCAGCAGGTGACCAAAATTGAACAATAACATGTTGTTCACGGAAAGTCAGCAGCTTTAGTACAACTATTATCTTATCTTGTATTATCTTCTTATGTGGGTTGATATTGCAATCCCTCAGCTCAAAACCTATAGATTAGACGAAAAGTAACCATGTCACATAAATCTCACTTGGTCCTAAATTAAATATCTTCACATTCAAAATCCATAAATTGGCCATGAACTTTCAAAAAATTTCAATTGTTGGTAACGAACTTTGTAAAGTACTACTATCACCTATGAAACTTGTTGAAACCTGCAAGAATAGGTTATATGACCGTTTTGGTACCACCAATGTTTTCAAACCCCGGTTGACCCGGTGCCCAGCCACAAAAACGGGTCAAAAAATCCGGTTTTCTAAACCGGGGTAACTGGTTAGACCCGCCAAGTTTTGATTGACCCGGGTCTTGAAACCCGGCCGGGTTTGGTTTTTCTCAAAAAATTTTTACAAAAATCGGGTTGACCCGGTCAAAAAAATAAAAAATGATTTAAAGGAAAAACCGGGTTGAACCGGTACGCGGTGACTTGACCAGCTCTATTAAAACCCGATTTTTAAAACATTGGGTACCACGTCGGCTTGTTGGGCCCACTTATGACCACACATATAATTACTTAAATACCCTCACCTTGGTCCACTGTTTACCCATTTCATTTATACTACTATATAATGCTGGGACTATTCTATAATTAGAAAAGCTTAAAATTCAGACTTTTACTTGCTTATTATGGAAGAATTTCAAAATTAATTGGTTAGGAGTTGTTCAAACTAAAATTATTTGGCTTAGCCATCTCTACTTATAAAGCATAAAAACAACTAAATGAATAACCGAATAACGCAAAATAGTCAAAGGTACCCGCCGCCGCATTGCGCGGGTACCGTTCTAGTCTACTAAAACATATACAGAGTATTTATTTTAGAAACCCAAATAATGATCCAACCAAAATTCAGTTATTTCCTGTAACAAAAGTAAATCATGAGGGTTATACCTTAATTTAAGTTTTGTTGTATGATGATGATGATACCAGTGTTGTAGTGTAGATTAGATGGGTATTTTATCACTCGATTTCAAAGGGTTTATTTACCTTAATTTTTAGTAACATTTATTTAGTGTGATTTTATTACCGGAATATGGTGGCTGTGTGGTGGTCGCCGCTAGTTGTCAGAAAAAGATAAAAGTTGAAATATGAATTTACAAGATAAAATTATACGTACCGAGTAGTTAATTGATCGGTTAGTGTCAGGATGTTAGTTTTAAAGGTTGTGGGAGTGGCGGTGGACGGTAGGACTGGTGTGTGGTGGTGAAAATGAATATGAACAAGAGATTTCGGGTAGTTTGATTGGTGATGGTGGAGAAACTATTTAATGTCAGTAGTGATAAGTTATAAAAATAAAATGACCTTTTTATACTCGGTCTCAACTCAAAATTATATTAGTTATTTATTTATTTATTTATTTTTTCGGAGATGTTTCAA
This sequence comes from Artemisia argyi, assembly GCA_030686995.1. NCBI lineage: Eukaryota > Viridiplantae > Streptophyta > Magnoliopsida > Asterales > Asteraceae > Artemisia > Artemisia argyi. The sequence continues at coordinate 21,063,646 of CM060701.1, read as the reverse complement.
AATACTACGTAATTGTATATTTTTTTTAAAGTAAAAAATAGAAAATTTAGTTGATGAATATTATATTTGAGTGGTTAAAAATTGAAATTGTCATACTTTTATTAAACTATATGATTTTTGTCTCCTGACAATAATTTTGAGACGGTGGGAGTAACCGGTTGCAACTGATATGGTTAATATTTGAACGTATTTAGGAGTTTTATAGGTGATAGTAGTACTTCGTTACCAACAATTATTTTTTTTTTTAAGTTAATGGTTAATTCATGGACTTAACCCTTGTTTTAATTGGTTGAATTTGTGAGTAAAGATTAATTTTGAACAACTGAAGTAAAAATATGGAGATTTTATTTTGAATGTAAAAAAGCATGCAGTTGACCTTTCTACATATAGAAACCAAAGAAGAAAGCAAGACGTACCACTTGCTTGAGATCTAGATGGAGAAAGTTGTTCTTCATTTTCAAAGACATAAAGTCGAGTAAGATATCTCGAGTCGCCCGAAAATGGAAGTTCGGGCTTGTTGTTCTTGGTCAGCGTATCAGGAATAGAATCAAAATCCATTTAAAGAATACTAGAGATTTTGTCTAGAATACAAATTCGAGTAAGGCTGGCTGGCTATATACGGCTACCAAGGCTAAGGCTATATATATACTCATAAACTTTTAACTTTGAACTTTGGTCAATATACACATTGATGGATTAAAATTGATGCCCACCCTTTCCGAAAACAAGTGGGCTCCGAAAACAAGTGGGCGACATTATTATCTTTTCTTTATTTATTTTTAAGTACATTAGACATACCTATTTTTTGAAATTTGTCACATATTTAGTCCCTAATTTGGATGACCGTTAGTTTATCCGTTAAGTTATTTGCACCGTTAGTCATTTGTTAATATTTTTGCACCGTTAGTCCTCATTTTCTAAAAAAATCATCATTTTTTGCACCGTTAGTCCCTCAAATATCTTGCACCGTTATCAATCTTTTTACGTCCGTTTTTTTAACGTTTTCGTCAAATTTTTTACGTTTTTGTCAATCTTTTTACGTTTTCGTCCATTTTTTTACGTTCTCGTCCGTTTTTTTAACTTTTTCGTCCATTTTTTATGTTTTTGTCAATCTTTTTACGTTTTCGTCCATTTTTAACGTTCTCGTCCGTTTTTTTAACATTTACGTCCATTTGTTTACGTTTTTGTCTGCTTTTTTACGTTTTAGTCTGTTTTCTTATATTTTTATTTATTTTTTAACGTTTTCGTCCGCTTTTTTACGTTTTTGTCTGTTTTCTTATATTTTTATCTGTTTTCGCCTTTTTTTTTTTACGTTTTTGCCTATTTTTTTGTGATTAGGTAAGTATACTAAAAAAAATTGACATTTGATAAAAATGTTTCTGTGTCGATTTAAATCATGAGATTTTAACCAAAAAATGCAAAACAAGCGCTATCTACTACCAAAACTTAAGCCATTTTTTACCAAATTTATAACTTATAAACTCTTGTAAATTTTTGTACTTGTGTAAATCATCAAACTTATTTGAAAAAACAGACAAGAAAAAAACGGATTAAAATGTTAAAAAAAACCTGACGAAACATGTAAAAATAGACAAAAACATATAAAAACGTGAGAAAAACGGACAAAAACATAAAGATATTCATATGGTTTTCTCCTTTAAGACATATACACTAGCCGGTGAGCCCGATTTGATACATAATGAACGAATGATAACGAACGAAAATGTCTTAAGTTTTGGTAGTAAACAGCCATTGTTTTACATTTTTCAGGGTAAAATCTCACGAGACTTAATGTAAAACATCATTCCGGACAACTTTCGTGTTTTACATTCTTGATGATTCGGACCAGAAAGGGGTCAAAATCGTGATTTATAATCGCAACAGAAACATTTTTATCAAATGTCAAGTTTTTTTTAGTATACTTACCTAATCACAAAAAAAAAAAAAATAAATAAATAAAATAAAAAATAAAAAATGAGTGAAAACGTAAAAAAAATGGACGAAAATGTTTAAAAACATAAGAAAACAGACGAAAACGTAAAAAAGTGGATGAAAACGTAAAAAAATTGATGAAAACGTTAAAAAACGGACGAGAACGTAAAAATGGACGAAAACGTAAAAAGATTGACAAAAACATTAAAAAAACAAACGAAAATGTTAAAAAAAACGGACGAGAACGTAAAAAAATGGACGAAAACGTAAAATGATTGACAAAAACGTAAAAAAATAGACGAAAACGTTAAAAAAAACGGACGAGAACGTTAAAAACGTACGAAAACGTAAAATGATTGATAATGGTGCAAAATATTAACGGAGGGACTAACGGTGCAAAAATTGAGGATTTTTTTTGAAAAGGAGGACTAACGGTGCAAACAATATTAATGAAGGACTAACGGTGCAAATAACTTAACGGATAAACTAACGGCCATCCAAATTAGGGACTAAATATGTGACAAGTTTCAAAAAATATGTATCTCTGGTGAATTTAAATGATTTAGGGACTAAACTTGCAATACGAGTAAACCACAGGGACCATCCGTGTAATTTTGTCTTTATTTTATTTATCACTGTTCAAAACCTCTTTATTGGCCACCTTAAACCCTTCATTGGAATATATTACTCTTATTAGAGTAAACTAGTCTGGTATCCCGCGCGTTGCCGCGAGAATATTGTGTTTAATCTAGTCTCGAAACGAAACGATCGTAAATTTTTTATTTTTCTTATTAATTTTTTTAAGGACTAACTATGTAAAAGATCGATAACCGCGAATACTATTTTTGCAAATAATTTCTGGAAATAGTATAATTTTTTACATAAAAGCCCCTAAAGCTATCGGCATTTTGCAAAGTTAGTCCGTAGGGACTAACTGTGTAATTTATCGCTAACGCATGGACTGTTTCTGTAAATTTGCTACAGTAACGTGAACAGTAATTGGCACTGTAGATAGCATTGTGTTGTACTGTAGATAGCACTATGCTGCACTGTAGCAAGCCTTTTTCTTTTTCAGTCCCTTAAAGTGTTGGTATTTTCAAAGTCAGTCCTTAGGGACTAACGGTGAAATTAACAGTTAACCTTAGGGCTATTTCTGGTAAATATTTGTACAGAAACAGTCCCTCAAGTTATTGGCTGTTGCAAATCTAATCCATAACTGTTAGGTAATGGTCGTTAAAGACTAACTTTGCAATTGATCTATAACGTCAGGGGCTAAAATTGTCAAGAAGGGCTCGAAATTACTATAATAACCGAGTGCCTTTTAGTGTATATATATATATATATATATATATATATATATATATATATATATATATATATATATATATATATATATATATATATATATATATAATTACATAGCTAGTCCACAAACTTTGCTCGATTCTCGCATTTGGTCTTATTTACTCAAAAATCATGCTTTTAGTCGCAATATTCTTCATAAATTGCGCGTCGGGCCCCTTGAAGCTAACAGCCGTTAGCCCTTTTCATTAGCTGGAAAGGCAATTTCGTCTTTTCACTGTTTGTTTTTTATTATTTTTTCTTTCTTTTTTTTTTTCCTACTTTGTCCACACACCATACAAACAACACCCATCTTACTTTTAATTGTCTCTATGTATCTTATTGAAATCATAAAGCTTGAAATCATAAACCCCACCTACGAATAGCAAGCAAAAAGCACACCTACATATTTAAATCGCTTCTTTATCTTATTAATTCTCATGCGACTCCGAAAAAAAATTGATAATTGTCTAAAAATGTATCTAACAATTTTTATTTATTTATTTATTTATTTTTTTGTACTCAACTTTTAATTTTATTATTGTAATTATCAAACGTTTTATATTTCTTATTGTATGTATCTTTCGTATTAAGTGTTGTATTTGTTAAGAGTTAACTACATTTTTTTGTCATTGTGGTTTGCAAGGTTTAACACTTTTATTCCATTAGTTTAGTCCCCAATATATAATCTTAGTTAGTCCGAAATACATAACCATTGCCAGTCCGCTACCACCACCCCGCACTACCGCCACCCAATGCCACCATCGCCACCCACTACCACTACCACTCACCGCCACCACAGTTAACCTACCACCGCCAAACACCAACACCACCATCCACCACCACCAAATGCTACCACCATCATTTACCAATCACCACCACCGCCACCCACCCAACACCACCACCAGTGGTGAGTTGTGGTGGTGGCAGTGGGTAGCAGTGGTGAGTGGTGGTGGTGGTAGGTGATGGTCATGGTCGTTGGTGGTGGTGGTGGTGTTGGGTGGTGGTAGTGGTGGTTGGTAGTGATGGTTGGTGGCGGTAGTGGCAGTGGTGAGTGGTGGTGGTAGTAAGTGGTGATGGTGGGTGGGTGGTGGTGGAAATGGGTGATGGTGGTAGGTGGTGGTGATGATTGTTGATGGTGATGGGTAGCGATAATGGCAATGGGTAGCGGTGGTGAGTGGTGGTGGTAGGTGGTGGTGGTGGTGGGTGGTGGCAGTGGGTAGCAGTGGTGGTGATTGGTGGTGGTGGTAGGTGGTGGTCATTATCATGATCGTGGTCGTAGGTGGTGGTGGCGGTAGGTGGTGGTGGTGGGTACCACACACCACACAAACAACACTCATCTTACTTTTAATTGTCTCTTTGTATCTTATTCCAATAAACACAATTAGCAAGTATTTCTCTCTAAAAATTAAATATCCATATTCAAATCATAAAGCTTAAAATCTTGAACCCCACCTACGAATAGCAAGCAAAAAGCACACCTACATATTTAAATCGCTTCTTTATCTTCTTAATTCTCATGCGACTCTGAAGAAAAAATTGATAATTGCCTAAAAATGTATCTAACAATTATTTATTTATTTATTTATTTTTTTACTCAACTTTTAATTTTATTATTGTAAGCATCAAACTTTTTATATTCTTATTGTATGTATCATTCGTACTAAGTGTTGTATTTGTTAAGAGTTAACTACATTTTTTGTCCTTGTGGTTTGCTAGATTTAACACATTTATTCAATTAGTTTTGTAAAACCCGAAATTTGTAAACTTATTAAATTCCAAAATACCCTCTAATTTTTAAACTTTTGAAAAAAAAAACGATTAATAATCTAAAACATCGCATTATATTATAACCTAAGTGTTTAAAACCGTAATATTTGAACAAAATACATTTATACAATTAATTAATAAACTTACGATAACTTAAAAATTAACATAACTTATACACTTGGTCATATCACACGTTAATATATGTTTAGGGCCGAATATTTTTTTTTTCTTTGTCACAAGCATATGAAGCTTGTATTATGTTCAGATTCGTGCTTGAGCTATTTTTGGCTAACCCTTTCAATCAATCCCCAAATTGTCGGCATTTTCCTTTTATTTCCCTTCCCCCACTCGTTTGATTATAACCGAATATGTGATATCAATTTGAAGATTTGTAAATCCTCCTTGCCTTATTAATACCACACGACATTCCTTGGTTAATCCACACACTTTGACAAGATTGATTTTGTGTGTATGTGTAAAAATGGTAAAGAACACAAGACAACACTCTTTTACACCCAACCAACCACCCCTTGGTGTATATATTTTCTTATTAACAATTCAAGAAGATAAGTCCTCAAACGAGTTCTTACCCTACAATACAAAAGACAATATGTGATCTCTTCTAGGAAGACACCACAGAACAACCTCACATACAAAATCACTCAACACTCTGTGACTACAAGATCAATAGAATGATCTTGATGAAAACTAATACTACCAGAAGATATCAAAGTGATATCAATGAGAATACAAAGACAATGTGTGAAGACTGTGTGAGAGTAAAACAGAGACGAATAACTACTAACTCAAACCCTAGATGTATGAGATGATTATATAGCCTCAATAGTTGCACTTTAGTCCTTGAACTTCTCCACAGCTTTCACTTAAAGATAAACACTAGTTCCAGCTTAATAGAACTTTGAATAATGACAATATCAGTCCTCCAACTTATGTCTTCAGCTTGCATACTCTTCAACACCCCTCTTCAAGCTGAACTTCTTAACTACTAGCACTTCCTTCACCTTTCTTAACTCCAACTTCAGTACTCAAATCACCTGCAAACATATCTAACAAACCAAGCCTTTTGCACAAAATTTTATGTTGAATTTGACCAAGACATTTGGTAAAAATGTCAGCTACTTGATTGTTAGTATGAATCTTAACAGTTTTAATAACACCTACAGTTACTTTTTCTCTAACCAAATGAACATCAAGTTCAAAATGTTTTGTTCTTTCATGGAACACAGGATTAGTAGCAATTTGAATAGCTGCACTGTTATCACAGAAAATATCAACAGGAAACAAGCCTTTCAATCCAAGACTATGTAATAGATTTCCCAACCATATAACTTCACAAGTAGTAGAAGCAAGACTTCTATACTCTGCCTCAGCAGAACTTCTAGACAAAGTAGCCTGTTTCTTACTTTTCCAAGAGATAAGTGAATCACCCAGAAAAACACAAAAACCAGTAACAGATTTTCTAGTGACAGGGCACTTAGCCCAATCAGCATCAGCATAAGCTCTCAATTTTAAATCAGAAACCTTATTAAACTGTAAACCAGTTCCAGGAGAACCTTTCAAATATTTCAAAACTCTTAATGCAGCTTTAAGATGTGACTTTAAAGGTTTATGCGTATGTTGACTTAAACAGTGAACAACATAACTAATATCAGGTCTGGTATTAGTTAAGTAAATCAATTTCCCTACCAATTTCTGGTAATTAGTTTATATTCAAAACTTTATCACTTTCATTTTCAATACAGTTTAAAATAGTGTTCTCAGGAAGAGGAGAATCAACAGGTTTAGCTGCTAATAAACCATATTCACATAATAATTCTAAACAATATTTCCTTTGAGACATACATATACCATCATTGTTCCTTAAAACTTCAATACCAATAAAATAATTCAACTCACCCAAGTCCTTAATCATAAACTTGGATCTCAAAAACTGTTTAAACTTTTAAATCTCAACCTCATTGTTACCGATGCTCACAATATCATCAACATAAACAAGAAGAGCAATAAACACAGAACCCTTTAGTTTAACATATAATGAATAGTCAAATTTACTTTGAACAAAGCCATGCTCAACCAAGGCAGTTGTGAGTTTTGCATTCCACTGCCTTGGAGCTTGCTTAAGTCCATAAAGTGACTTATTAAGTTTGCACACTTTGGTATCATCACCACCATTAAATCCTTTAGGAAGAATCATATAAACATCTTCAACCAAATCACCATACAAGAAAGCATTATTGACATCAAGTTGATATAAAGGCCAATTCATATTAATAGCTATACTGACTAAACACCTGACAGTGACCATTTTAACCACTGGACTAAAGGTTTCATCATAATCAAAGCCTTCTCTTTGATTAAAACCTTTAGCTACCATTCTAGCCTTATATCTGTCAATTTCACCAGTTGACTTATACTTTATTTTCCATATCCACTTATAACCAATAGCATGTCTACCAAAAGGCAAAACACATTCAGTCCAAGTGTTATTTCTATTTAAAGCTTCAACTTCATCATTCATAGCTTCTAACTAATTAGGATTTTTGACAGCTTCTTCATAACTAGTAGCCTCATTAGACTTATTCAATGTAGAAGCAAAACATTTATTAGACACATTCAATCTACCATAGTTCACATACTTTTCAATACCATACTTGACTTTAGCACTCAAAACATAATCATTAAATCCAACAGGTAATTTAGACTCTCTATCAGACCTTCTTAATACAGGTGTCTGCACATCATCATTGACATTAACAGTTTGAGATGACTCATTTTCATTTTGAAACATATTGCCCTCAGACCAGTTTTGGTCACCAAAATGGGTTACAGATCCCCAATCTTCCTGATGCAGTTGTGTAGTATCTGTATGAATACTAGCTACATCACTAGAAGATGGTTCACTACCATCCTCAACTGGTGAATCTCTCCCTTCATCATTGGGACTTTGAGACGACTGATTATCAAAAAAATTCAAGTGCTCTATTTCATTTGCTTTTTGAGCATCTATAGATTCACAGGTTTTCATTTTTAAAGGAAAAATATTTTCATAAAACCTTACATCTCTTGCAAAGAATACATTTTTTGTATATAGACTTAAAAGTTTATAAGCTTTTTTAACAGTAGAATAAACAAGAAGAATACATTTTTCAGACCTAAAAGACATTTTATCATGATTATTTAAAACAGTTGCAAAACAAAGACAACCAAAAGACCTCAAATGGGAAAGATTAGGTTTTCTATTATGAATCAACTCAAAAGGACACTTTCCATTTAACACAGATGATGGCAGCCTGTTTATAAGATACACAACATTTAGAACACAATCAGACCAAAACTTAAGAGGAATCCCCCCTTGAAACATAAGACTCCTTGTTACATTAAGAAGTGTCTATGTTTCCTCTCAGCAATCCCATTTTGCTGAGGGGTATGAACACAAGAAGTTTGATGTATTATGCCAAGTTCAGAAAACATATTACTCATTTTATTGTTTACAAACTCAGTACCATTGTCAGATCTAACAGTTTTGATCTTAACATTAAACTGATTATGTATCATGTTAATAAAAGAAGCAAATGCACCAAAAACTTCATCCTTAGTTTTAACCAAGTAAACCCAAACTGCTCTAGAAAAATCATCTATAACAGTTAGGAAATACTTATAACCCTCTATACTTGTTACTCTGTATGGACCCCATAAGTCAAGGTGAACAAGTTCACCTAAAGTCTTAGACTTATGATCAGACAAGGGAAAAGGTTCCCTTGTTTGTTTAGCCCTATGACAGATCTCACAAACATGTACAGAAGTATTCTTGGTAAAACCAAGATCAGTTTGAAGCACAGACAAGACTTGATCAGCAGGATGACCCAGTCTATTGTGCCAAACTATCTTAGAAACATTATAAGACATAACAAAATTACTTTTACTCACAGTATTCACAGAAAGCATGTCAAACAGATAAAGACCATCACACTGGCTACCAGTCCCCAAGACAGTCTCCCTTTTCAAGTCCTGGATATAACATTTATTCTCATCAAAACCCACAAACATCTTACTATCTCTTATCAACTTGTTAACAGACAAAAAACTCACACAATAACCAGGCACAACTAAAACATCATATAGCACCACATTATTAGTAAGTTTTAAATTACCAACATGACTTATAGTGGCTAAAGTACCATTAGGATGTCCAACAGTAATATTAAGACTAGAAATATCAGCAACATTAAACATACCATCAGTAGACACAGTAAGATGCTGATTAGCACCAGAATCAATAATCCAACCCAAAGTAACAGAATTAACAATCAAACCAGAGTTGACACAAAATATCTAGAAATATTGATATTAAACCAAACATTATGATTATAGAAAGAAGCCCTACCAGACATGTTAGCATGAATGCTTCCAGCAGAGTTATCATTGATCAAAGACAGGAGTTTCTTTATCTGTTCAGAAGTAAAACCAGAAGAAAGACTAGCAGATGATAATTTATCATCTTTAGAATCAACAATAGCATTATAGTTTTGCCTAGTTCCATTATTTTGCCTTCCAGAGTTATTATTTTTAACAAAACCAGGTGGAAAACCTATAAGCTCATAACATCTATCAATAGTATGTCCAATTTTACCACAATTTTTGCAATTCAGATTAGGATTAGGACCTCTATTAATATTGTTATTACCAGAATTAGAACTGGAACTTCTAGTGTTATTATTATTGTTAAACACTCTTCTATTGTTGTTAAAAGATTTAGCAGCAAAAGAAGTAGCATTAGCTTTGGACTCAGAACCACTAGAAGTCTCAGGAATCCCTCTATGAGATTCCTCTCTAGAAACAGTAGCATAAGCATCTTTGACCTCAGGGAGTGGATCCCTAGTCAACAAAGCAGTCCTTACAGGCTGATAGCAATCATCAAGGCCTATAAGAAACTGCATCAACTTCATTAATTGTTGATGCAAACCTAACTCCTTACTAGCATCACAAGAACATTTAACTTCACAAGTACATTTAGGAATTTTAGTTAAAGCATCAAATTCTCTCCACAAAGAATTAAGTCTATGATAATAATCTGCAACAGAAGTACCACCTTGTTTAACATTATTAATTTTTTGAAGCAAATTATATATCACAGACCCATCTACTTTATCATAAGTTTCCTTTAATTCATTCCACACAGAAGCAGCATTTTCAGAGTAAACTAATCCCATATAAACATCTTGAGAAACAGAATTCATAATCCAGGTTAACACAATGGCATTACACCTATCCCATTGAGCAGACAACACTTCACTGGCAACAAAAGATTCTTTAACACATGAACCATCAACAAAACTGTATTTATTCCTAGCTTGTAAAGCTAATTTCATAGCACCATACCATATTCTATAATTTTCTGTTCCAAGAAGTTTAAAAGGAATTAAAGCAGTACCACTATTATCATTAGTCTGAATATGCAATGGATTACCAGCATCTAAGTTACTAATCAAAACCTGAGAACCACTAGCATCACCAGGAGCCATAATAACCAAAAAACAAACAAGAAGCAAACAGATAACAGACAAATAACAGAAACAGACAAACAAATAAACAAGAACAGATAAACAGATAACAAACTCAACTAACTAAACAAAGGAAAAGAAAACACACACCCAAGATATAACAACGAATCAGTCAATTGGACTGGGATTGGCCAGAGCAGGTTTCCACACCATTCAAGATGGAGGGTCAAGGTGTTAACCAACCCGTTTGCACCAAATTAACCAAATTCTTTTTATCTTAAGAGAGAAAGTCAACTTACAGTGCTATAAGCTACCACAGCGGAAAAATTACTACAAAAAAACTAGATTCACTTAGTCTAATGTTTTTGTAACCAATAACGGGCCCAAGAACCACCAGCAGACACCACGGATCAAGATCCCCAAAGAACCAAATTAGGGTTTCACAAACCCTAACCACGAATCTTACAAAACACCTCAAGATCTAGCCTAAATTGACTAAATCAACCACGGCCGTAGAGAAAACGACCTCAATTAACCAATTAAACCACCAATTTGAGAAACCCCCAAAAAATAATCGAAACCCTAGAAACCCTAGAATCCCAATCCACCACCAAATCAACAAACCTTCAGCTCTGATACCATGTAAAAATGGTAAAGAACACAAGACAACACTCTTTTACACCCAACCAACCACCCCTTGGTGTATATATTTTCTTATTAACAATTCAAGAAGATAAGTCCTCAAACGAGTTCTTACCCTACAATACAAAAGACAATATGTGATCTTTTCTAGGTAGACACCACAGAACAACCTCACATACAAAATCACTCAACACTCTGTGACTACAAGATCAATAGAATGATCTTGATGAAAACTAATACTACCAGAAGATATCAAAGTGATATCAATGAGAATACAAAGACAACGTGTGAAGACTGTGTGAGAGTAAAACAGAGACGAATAACTACTAACTCAAACCCTAGATGTATGAGATGATTATATAGCCTCAATAGTTGCTCTTTAGTCCTTGAACTTCTCCACAGCTTTCACTTAAAGATAAACACTAGTTCCAGCTTAATAGAACTTTGAATAATGACAATATCAGTCCTCCAACTTATGTCTTCTGCTTGCATACTCTTCAACAATATGTAACTCTTTTATAAGATAAGTACATCTCGTTCTTACATATAATTCACCCTAAACTTAAAAGCCACAGTCAAACAAAATTCATTTTAGAAGATAGCAACTTTATCTCTGACATGTTAATCTCTTTTAAAACCGAATGAAGACCCTAAAACCTACTTCACATTTCGTACGTGTAGACGTGTGAGTACATGAGTTGGTTTTCTACGTCCATCATGCAAGCTATCATAGGAGTTCAGTTCGGGCTGAGATTGGTGCTACAATTTGCTTTCGGTTCATGCGGAAGTTGGAGAGTAACAGGAGTTAGTTTTGGTTCACATGATCATTATTCGATTTCTGGCTGTGATCATTGGTTCGTGTTCGGGTAGTTCAGTTTGGTTTCATTCGTTGGAAGTGTATTGTTCGTGATTGGGTAGAAGTTTGGGTTTACGGTTAGCTGTTGGTTGCGTCGGAGTCTTGGGGTTCGATTGTGACTCGTTGTATCATAGTGTTGGTGTCCTCGTTTCTATTCAAATCTATTCTCGTTCCTGATTTATCACATGAACAAGAGGTATTTCATAAACTCCTTATCGCATGCACTCATGAAAACATTATACAGAAACCAGTTATATATAAAGTGTGTCGTGAATTTGTCTTAGCATTGATGGCGAGTCTTGTTTCCTTTTTCTTTGATAGACTTTGTTTCAGCCTAAGTGTTTTGGATCGATCATGTCATGCATACTAAACGTCCTTTTAAACTTATAAGAACGTGTATATAAATCAGTTTCGAATATGGTAAAGTATTAAAAGTCGTTGTCGTCTCGTTAAAACACATTGTGGTCTCATTAAAACGGTGGTCGCATGTGGTGTGGCGAGTGTACGACCTAATATGTGTTGAATCGTGTGTCGTGTGTGTGCAATGTGTGTCGAGCATGTGGGCTTTTGAACCGGAGCTTGTGAAGTTAACATGCGTATAGGAGTCGAATCGGATTAAGTTCGGGTTGTGAATTGTACGTATGGTTTGTGAGTTATTTGATTGCATGGTTGTTTAAAATATCAAATTGGTCATTATGTGTTAACGTTTGTATGTGGGGTCGATTTGTCAAATCTTAGTTATTTATAAAACCTATTTAAACGCACATGATTTATGTTAAAAGAAAGGGAAAATTCTTTCAAAACGTATCTTGTCAAAAAAATCACTTTTGAGTAACGTACTTTTTATTTTCGTCATTGTGGTACTAAACTTTCATTTTTGGCATCTCTTACTCACTTTGGGACATTTTTATGATATTTTTGCCCGTGGATTTTTAAAATTTTGAGGGGCAAAAACATCTCAAAGTGCGTAAAAGAGGCCAAAAATGAAAGTTTAGTAACCCAATAAAGAAAAAAAAAGTTCGATACTCAAAAGTGAGTTGTTGGACAAGTATGATACGTTTTAAAAGAATTTTCCCTAAAAGAAATGAGGGTAAATGGAGTTGGTTTGTGTTATACGTGAGTGTTCATGCATGAGTTTGTTTGTGTATTCCGTTGTACGAGTCATTTAATAAATCAGTTTCTCACAATCTCACCGGACACTAATATAACGCCAAGTAGAGAATGGATGGGTCAAGTATGAAACATGGGTCAAACAAGAGATATGTATGAGTTATGAATTGGCTGTGAAAGTAATTAATTATATACTTGTGCTTGTAAGCTTGGTTAAAAGAAGAATTTTGGTAAATTGTTCTAGTCTCGTAAGTATGATGTTGTGTGTCTCGCTAGTGTTGGTTTCGATAAGGGGTTTGGTATTTGGTGCGAGATGTGGAAATTTCGAGAATGGTTTAGCTAATAAGGTTCCGAGTTATTAAGGGTTTTAATTTGGATTCGAGTCTCGTTGTGAGATCTAATACGGTAAAATAATTCTTAAAACATGGAGTTACCTATTTAACCCTAAACTTTGGTAGATGTCACATTTAAACCCTAAACTTTGCTATATCAACATTTTAAACCCTAACCAATGAAGATTGTCATTATTAAACCTTTAGGTTTACGTAATTATCATTTACCACACTAAGTACCAAAATTACTATTTCAGAAAGTTACCACAAATGGAAAGTATACTAAAATAAGTAACCTAATTCATATGAACATAAAATAATACTTGATTATTATATTCGTGTAAATCCGGTGAAGCGGGAGTAGTTGTCATCCCTTTGTGATCATCTTTGGTTCTTGTTTGCTTTTGTTAAGGTACAGATATTTTGTACTCTTCGACAAGAGTACAACCTCTTTCTCTCTCATGACTTTTCTCTCTCTCCCCTTTATATTATTTGGACTTTGACATTGATCCTTTGATATTGATCCTTTGACATTGACCCTTTGATATTGATCATTTGATATTGACCTTTTGATATTGATCCTTTGATATTGACCCTTTGATATTGACCCTTTGATTGATCCTATAATATTGACCTTTGATATTGAACTTTTGGCATTGAACCTTTGACTTTGACTTGGCACTTATACTTTGATATTGAACTTTGACTACATGACCCTTCAGTATTTACCCAGGTATTACTTGTTATGGAGTAGCCACAACCATAACATTGATGCACCAATGTTATATACTCTAGTGTGGTTGGAGAGATGTACCACACCATCCCTGATATTGTTATCGACTACTGCTATGATTGTTATTGGCCTGCAGGGGCGTATGGATGTATCCTAGATTTGATTGATTGATTGATTGATTGTGATATTGACTACATTGATTATTGCTACATTGATTGGTAACTGGGTGTGCGTGCATTGCAACCCCTCACATATTGAGAGCTAGCTACTCCATATTGGGTTACTATTGTATTGTATTGATTGATTGATTGGGCCTGGGGAAATACTGAATTTCACATACATTACACCTTACATCTTACACTTAACCTTTGACAACCCTTGACTATCCATTGACACCATATGTAAACTATCTTCGTATTCCTTTGCTTATCATATCTCTTTTGTATTGTATTGTTATTCGTTTGATATCTATTCACCGAGCTTTGTAAGCTCAGCCGTATTTCTTTTCCTACGGCAGGTTTAGTAGGAAGCTGGGTTATGGACGAAGGTTTTGCTTTTGGGCTTAGAAGACTTCACCCTGTTAGATACTTGCTGGACTTAGAGACGATTAGAAGCATCTATGTTGGGCTTAGATTATTGTTGCCCTTTTGTACCTTGTATTTTGATTAGTTTTCTTTTGTTATCTTGTAAGTTTTGAATTAGTATTGTATCTCCGTTTCACTTGTGTTCTGAATTGACTCCATAATGTTGCACTTTATCCCTTCTCGGGTTGGGGTGTTACAAGTATGGTCCCCAATACATAATCTTAGTTAGTTCGAAATACATAACTATCGCCAGTCCGCTACCACCACCCACCACCACGCACCACCGCCACCCACTAACACTACCACCACCCATTACCGCCACCTACCACCACCACTTACCAACACCACCACCACCAATTACCACCACCACGCATCACCGCCACCCAATGCCACCATCGCCACTCACCGCCGTCACCACTTGCCACTGCAAAACACCAACACCACCATCCACTGTAATACACCGTAAAATCCCAGGTCATTTATTAATGCTAATTATCGACACTATTCTAAACTAAGCCATTTTTGCGGGCTAATTTGAAATTTTATATGAGACACTGTCTGTTTTAACACCCGATTATTTTTTATCACCGTTTGTTTGGCACCCGATTATGTTTTGTCACCTGATATCACCCGATTGTCACTCTTGGATGTCACCCAATGAGGTAAACACCGGTAACTCCCACTTGCGACCCGACACCCTATTTGGACACCGAGATATTATTAATATATATATATATATATATATATTAATTATTACAAATTTACTATCACTATGTATATATGAGTGTATATATATACGTATGACGACACCGTATATATTTTTATGGTTTTCACGAACCGACACCGACACCAAAACTAAAGTCACAATCTTACTAATCACCGACACCCCGTCATATTTTGGGCCGAGCACAAACCATAAGCCCACACGGTTCTTTTCTTTTGATTCACTTGGGCCGAGACTAACACAAACCCACCTCCACTAATATTTTTATTATACTTTGGGCTGTGCAAATTTTCCAAGCCCATATGGCTTGTTATGTTTTTTTTTTCTTTTGCGTAGTATGTCACCCGAAGCAGAAACCAACTCCCTTGCTATCTAAATATACACACGTTTTGAATTCTTGGTTTCCTACTCACACGACACAACCATACAACATTTCTGTTGACTTTGTTTCACACGACAAAGAGCCACCAATATGAGCCGTCAAACCGTTGGACAAAACCAATAACCACCTTCGACTAATACCCCATGGATCGTATGCTTCTTTACCTCCAACATGCTAATACCACATGAGCCTAATCACTATTGTTTATTACCCTACAAAACCTAAGCTAAGCTTAAACAAATCAAAGAGCACCATTGTTGCTCCCTCTACCCCCAACTCGACAAGACTAGAACACAAAGCAAGGGACAAGGTTGTCTCCACTCGAATGACAACTAAGTAGCATGTTTCACAAGAACAAACACACAACTACTTTTACTACCCTATATAAGCCACATCTAATGCAAGAATTCTCACACACTCAAAGTTTCACCAAGTTTGCAAATCTCAAACACTCTTTACTCTTTCTTGAGTTGCTGTCGAGGAATCAAGGATCACGCAAGCAAGGTTTTGGGTTGAACGAGTTGGGTAACAAAGTATTGGATCAAGGGTCACCATACGAGGAGAGGGTATCACGTTTGCTTGATCTCGTTGCTCACACTACACGAACATCCTCACCACCATACTTGGTGTTGTAAGTTAATTATCACCTATTTCATTTTCTACTTTTACTCGTATCATGCATACCACACTCACTAGCATACGACACACACCATTTTTCACTCGTTGCACTTGTGATGATGTATATGTCCACACCTCGACACCCTTAGGAAAAGGGCTCACCATTTCATTTTCACACGTACAATATATATATTTTCTTCGACACACTAATTCTTTGGCTCACACTAAATCGAACCCACTAAACATGCAAACCTTACATGATTTATTACTATGAAAATGAGACCAAAACCAAATCCTAGTCGAACACTACCTTTAATCAAACTACACCCATTTTGGGCCTTAACCGGGCTAACGAGCCCAATCAAATTTTCTTATGAATTTTTCGACTAGAAATTATAGGATTTTTGAAATGATAATAAATTTATAAAAACTGATTTTTATAAATTTTAGAAGATAAAAATAGTGACTTTTATAAAAATAAAAGTTAACTTGTCAAAAACTATATTTCGGACTATTTTTGTAAAAGTCCCACGTTAAGGGACTAAAAGTGTTAAAATCATAAACTTTTGGACTAAATAGTACATCACCGATTTCTAATAGAACGAGGGGTAGAAACTGTAATTTTTCCAAAGTTGAGGAATAAAGTGTAAAAGTTATGCCAAGGACTAAAATGTAATTATTTTTAACCAAAGGGTAAAAATGTGTAACTTTAATCAAGTTAAGGGTTAAATATGGCAAAGGTACTTTATTAAATAATTATTTTGTATAATTTGATTTTATATATAAATATGTATATATTTTAGTAACTTTAAAATATATATAACATTACTAAAAAATATTTAAGTATAAATATTTTTAAACAATAATATTTTCACAAATGAGTTAATATTTATCGAACACCGGTTCGTAACAACGATACGAATAACTACGAAAAGTTATTTTGGAATATATTAAGACACCCGAACGGATATCACCGTACACGAGACATATCACATGTCTATTACGAAATGAATCTAAAACACCGATTACAATGTATTATTTAGGTCGCATGTCGGAGGAATTTCATTGCTAGTCGTAGCAGTACACCATCACTTTTGAGCACCGTTGTGATTCACACCCACCTGTCAGGTGAGTTCATGGTCCCACATTTTTAATTGTTGTTTTTAAACCCCGTGGGAAGATACATGCTATAAATCGAACACAAGTATTTTTCTGTATGCTGTTATCACCTGATATTGCCTAAGTTGACACCTGTGCTACAAGTCCCTTGATGAGGCGAAAAATGAACCACTTTTAGGGGGTCATTTAAGCCCAGAATTGAATTTATTTGATCAAATATTGCCCTAAATCATTCCTTTTATGATTTTAGGTACTTTGGGAGTGAATTCTGGAAAATTAAGGATTTTGGACGTTTTTGGAGCATAAAAGTGAAGAAAACGGCAAAGTCTTAATTTTTCTTGCTGTGAATAGTACCTGACGGCGTCAAGAGGCTTTTCATGATGGCGTCATGAGTAAAAGTGGTGACGGCCCAGAAGAAACGTGAAGGCGTCACCCAAGGCCGTCACGTGTTAACTTGTCAAAACTTGCGCGCGGAGTAGCTGATATTGTTTTGGTCATAACTTTTGCATACGAACTCAGATTTAGGTGATTCAAAAGCCCACGCGAAGAGGACGAAGAGATCTACAATTTGGTGAAAAAATAGTCATGACGGCATCAAGAGAACGAGCTGACGCCATCAAGCCTTGCCGACAGAAAACATGCCTATAAATATAACATCATAACTTCACTTTTTGTAAGCCCTAAACCCTAAGGTCGATTCCTGGGTTTAGGTAGGTGTTTTTCCAGCAACTTAGAGGGTTTCAATCACTCTATAAACATCATGTATTTGTTTGATGATTTTATCTCAATTATGTTTTCCATTATCATTGTTGTTTGCTCTTCTTTGATGATGATTTGCTAATTCACCTTGTGTCTACTTATGATTATGTGAAACTTGTATATAATTTATTAGATCTCATTGATTTCTTGTTGATGTTTGTGTCTATCTCCATCAATGAGGGCTTGTTGATGTGTGTGTCTATCTCCATCAATTAAGGCGTGACAACTTCAATAGATCTAGTTGGTTTAGTTTATAATTCTTGTTTCCTATTGATTCTTGTTTTGATTGAATGTCTCATCAATGTTAGGCTTAAGAAAACTGGCAGACTTCCATAGGGTAACATGCTTGAACGTCTTAAGAAACATGAACCAATGTGTACTAGGTTTTTATGGTTGTATTTAATGCATGAGCGAATTCTAGTGATCCCATGTTAGGAGCTTCTTAGCCGGCTCGACATAGGAGTGAAGTAGGAGCTTATAGGATTGGGGAAGTAAGTACGCCACCCCATAAATGGTATTAAGGAATACAACCCGTCAATTAAAACAAGGTGTAACAATTCAATAGGTAGAATTGGATAGCTAGCAAGGAGTAACATATCATAGGTAGACATGCTTCACTTATCTTGTAGAACCCTAGTTTACTTTTCTTGTTAATTAGTTCAATTAGTAGCTTTTGGGTTAGTTGATTAGCAACTAATTCCGCCCACTCTCCCAATACCCAAGATTTTTACTTGCTTTTCATAAAATATAAAAATACAAAAAAGAATCATCCTTCACCTTTAGACCTAGTTAGATTAATTTCAATCCTAACGACACTATTCCTAGCTGAACGATCAATCCCCCGGTACTTGTCACTATACTATACTGCAACGATCAGGTACACTGCCTGGTGGGGGTTGTAAGCTTCTCAAGATCCCTTGAGAGGTAAAGCCTGGTGCGATTCCCACGTATCATCCCTCATATCACGAACCTTAATCACTTGCAAGTGAGCGCGAATATAGTTGATAGATCTATTGGAATGGCAGCCCACCTCTGTCAAGGTGATCACTTGGCAGGAGGTGTGCTATATTCGAGGTATTATGGAAATTTGGCACATTTCCTGTCACCGAGGGCCCTTGTCATTTACATCCGTTCTGGTGTAAGTGATTGTTATTATCTTTATGATATGTCAAATCAATGTTAAGGCTTGCGTTTCGTGAGGCTTAGGAGCAATATTTCACCCGTTTAGTCAAGACCTATCTATCTTGGCTTGTTTATTTCAAATGCTTGACTTGTGTTCACACTATTATTATTTAAACTACTATGGATTCACTCAACCTTTGTGTTGACTTTTTAAGCATGTTTATCTCAGGAAATTAGCAAGCATGGCAGCACGGAGCTGGCAAAGGGCACAGGACCTCCCTTTTCATTTCAATAATTATATCATTCTTTACAAACTCATCACTTCTTTTGCGAAACAATTAACATTTTGGAAAAATGTTTGTAACTCTGAATATTTGAGTTTTCAGGGAATGATATTGACTATTTTTTGAATTGTTTTCTATGAGTATGACTGTGTACTAAACTGTAATGACCCCGATTAGACTTTCGCTGCTTATCAAATTTTTGGGGTGTTACAGATTGGCATCAGAGCCATGCTTATAGAGAACCAAATGATTTTTCAAAACATTGGACTATAACCTCACCGGATTTTAAACAAACTATTTATCACCAAAGTGCCCTCCGTGCCAGCGCTTGCCAACGTCATGTTTTAAGGTTTGATTTTTAGCACCCATTGCATTTAGCTCACTATGACACTATGATCACTGTGCATGTAGCATTATGTAGACTAAATGACTTATATTACTGCTATTTTTGGGATATTACAGTACCATGTCGCCCCCGGTTATTATTTTGTCCGACAGTGACGACGTCGTGCCGGCATCATTCACCCACCTTACTATTGACTTATCTGACTATGACACCCGAGACACCCATGATTCTGACCATGACACCCAACCTGTATCTCCTGCCATACCATCTCCTGTTCCATCTAGAGACCCATCTGCTGATACTGAGCCCTTTGAGGAGGGTGGGGTTGCTTCTACACCCATTGATTCTTTTGCTATTCAGCCTCTTTTTCGTCCTGTCTGTGGACCTATGACACAGGGGCAGTACCTTTATGATCAGTACCTGACATCTCAGCAGTTTCTTCCGGCTGATGATCATCCTACACCACCTGCTAGTCACCACACCGGTTCAGATGCTGATGATGAGTCTTCTGACTCCGATACTTCTGGCACTGCTGCTTCTATCCTACCATCATCCCCGCCTGCACCGATTCGTCGGTGCAAGCGAGTGAGGATTCTTGAGCCCTATGAGCCTGAGCCTTTCGGAGAGTTATTTCGATATCATGAGGGAGACTATACCCGCAAATGCACGGCTCGGAAACGAGTCTGTATTTTGCCTGCTTCTACTGTTACACCACCTGTACCTACATCTGTATCTACACCTGTATCATCACCCATATCTGTACTACCACCTGTTTCTATGCCAGAGCTGACACCTGTGGCATTACCAGCACCTCCACCATCACCCGTATCACCCCCACCTAAGCCACATCCTTACATGCTACCTACTTACACCGCACCCCACACCTCTGAGATTTTGCCACCCATGCCACCACCTACAGTTTTTTACTCACAGACTACTACCGTACCGATACCATCACCTACTACATCACCTGTACCATCACCTGTTCCCACTGAGACCCCCACCTCACCCGGCATTCATAGATTGGTTGATGCTCGCCGATGGTTGTTTTTGTTAGACTACATTCGTAGATGGAGGTTGGTTGAGGGATCACCTAGGGCTGCTGAGCTTGGAGATGGCTCTTCAGCGGTATTACCGGTTACTGGGGAGCCGATACACCATACTATCCCTCTTTTAGCTGCTAGATTAGTGAGGCATGAGGATCGTCTTTATGAGCTGTTGAGCGTTATTGAGGATATATCCTTGGAGAGGATTGAGTGTATGCAGGAGGAGGTCGAGAACCTCGTGGTACATTGATGAGGCGAAAAATAAACCACTTTTAGGGGGTCATTTAAGCCCGGAATTGAATTTATTTGATCAAATATTGCCCTAAATCGTTCCTTTTGTGATTTTAGGTACTTTGGGAGAGAAATCTGGAAAAGGAAGCAATTCGGACGTTTTTAGAGCATAAAAGTGAAGAAAACGCCAAAGACTTAATTTTCCAAGCCGGGAACAGTAGGTGACGGCGTCAAGAAGAAAATCCTGACGGCGTCAAGAGTAATTTTCATGACGGCCCAGTAGAGAAATGAAGGCGTCACATGGTAGAGCGTCAAGAGTAAAATACGTGACGGCCTGGAAAACATTATAACGTGACGGCGTCAAAAGTAGATCAAGGCAGTCCAAGAATTCTTTTGGCAGCGAGATGACGGCGTCACCAATTTGTTCTTGACGCCGTCAGCCTCAATTTCCTATATATAGTTTTCTAACTTTCATTCATAAAAAAAGGAGAAGTTTTGGAGAAACCCTAAGGCCGAACTTAGTACGAACTTTACAGGTTTTTCAAGGGTTTTCAGCCCTTGAACCCTTTCATGTGTAATTGAGATAAGTGATCTTTTAATTTAATCAATATGTCTATGTGTTGGTTGTCTATATCTTGTTCTTGTCTTAATTCTATCATGCTAGGCTAGATCTATCTTGTGTTTGCTTAGATCTAATGAAACCTAGATGTTAATTATGTGTTGATTACTTGTTTATGGTTGTATTGGATGAATGATTTCGATGTTAGGCTTAAGAAAACTGGCAGATCTCCAATTGGTAACATGCTTGAACGTCTTAGGAAACATGAACTGACGTGCACTAGGTTTTATTGGTTGTATTTAATGCATGAGTAAATTCTAATGATCCAATGTTAGGAGCTTCTTAGCCGGCTCGACATAGGAGTGAAGTAGACACTCATAGGATTGGGGAATTAAGTGCGCCACCCCATGAATGGTATTAAGGAATACAATCCGTCATCCACGCAACTATAACAAGTAATTAACGTGTAAAAGATATCTAGGGAGTAGTGAAATCTAAGTAAACACAATTTCTCCACTTATTACTCACAACCTTAGTTAATTTAGTTTATTTTCATTTCTGGTATTTTATTTTGATTGCATTTTTAGTATTGGGTTAGTTGACTAGCAACTAATTCCGCCCAATCCTTAAAACCCGAGATTTTTACTTGCTTTCTAAAAAATATAAAAATACAAAAATAATCATCCCTCATCTTTAGAACTAGTAATTAGGTTTTCTAATCCTAGCGACACTATTCCTAGCTGAACGATCAATCCCCCGGTACTTGTCACTATACTATACTACAACGATCAGGTACACTGCCTGGTGGGGGTTGTAAGCTTCTCAAGATCCCTTGAGAGGTAAAGCCTGGTGCGATTCCCACGTATCAAGTTTTTGGCACCGCTGCCGGGGAATAGTTATTGTCTAGGTTAGAATCTCTTTTTATTAGGTCTACTTGCTAGATTCCTTTCTAGTAAGATTTTATTTTTATTTTTAGGTTTTCTTTAGTCTATCTTATTTCTTTGTGTTTTTGTTCGTAACTCTTCACCACCTGCCATCATGGCAACCGACGAATCCTCTAACCTTAGGATCACCAGGAGTCGTAGTTCCACTAGAAATCTTGTCTTGCCTTATGCAGAACCCGAAAGGGAAATGCATAGATTAAGACAATCTCACTCAACTCCTGAACCATCTAGCATTGCCATCGATTTTGATGCACCCCTTTCTGAAGAAAATTCAGAAAATTATGTTACAACCCCTAGCTCCCAACCCGACAACGAGTTGAGTACCCCCGCAACTCCTACTCCTAAGCGCCTCAAGGACTACTCCTCCCCAACCCCTCGTGGCTTCTCAAATGCCATAGTCTACCCAAACGAACACACCAGTGAGGTCTTGCATGCGAACGATGTCTGGCTTGTCCAAAGTGTGTGTAAGTTTTGCGGATTAGATGAGGAAGACCCGATTCAACACATTAAAGACATGAAAATAGTAGACACCCTCCATACGGATGGGGCTACTAGAGACACGTCCCGATTACAATTCTTTCCTTTCACCCTATATGAAAAAGCTCAAGAATGGTATGATAAACTCCCCTCTGAATCTATTTTCACCTGGGAGCAACTCATATCCAAGTTCTATGAGAAGTTCTTTCCACCTGGAAAAACCTCAGCGTTTAGAGATAGGATCCTCCGCTTCCGAAAAGGGAAGGACGAACCCTTCCATAAATCGTGGATTAGATTTAAGGACTTAATAAGACAAGTTCCCTATCACGGCATCGAACTTTGGCTTTTGGTCCAAATCTTCTACGACAATGTCTCCTCTAATGATCGGAACGGAATCAACCAATCTAGGAAAGGGAGATTAGCCAGTCTTAGTGCCGAAGAAGGATGGGATAGGATTGAAGAATATGCTCAAGACCAAGATGACACTTGGGATGAACCTGAGTCGACTATCAGCATTTCCGAAATTACTTCAGATCGATTGAGAAAAATTAACAAAAGAGTGGAGTACCTAGCTGGGTCGCAATTACCTAAACAACTTTCGAATCCTTACTTAATCTGCGACTACTGCGGGGGCCCGCATGAGGTAGAAGAATGCGGAGGAGCAGCCACGACTGAACATGCGTGCTTGTCAGGAGGTGACATCTATGCTGATCCCTCCCTTTTGCCCTTTTACCAAAATGACGATTACACCCTCTGGGGAAATCTGGTAAAAAGAGAAGAGGGAGAGGAAGGTCCTGAATTCGATATCAGAAGCACTTTTGAAGATGACCTTGGTCACTTCACTCAAGAGAAAGGCTTGCAATTAAAAGGTCTTAATGAACTTGTTGACGAGCAGCAGGATGACATTAGATAATTTTTCAACAAGCTTAACTCAGCCCTAGATAACCTTGAGATGCCATCAGTAAGCAAAAAAGACCTCATGCTCGCGATAACCACTCGAGCTGGAACAACAACCAAGGACCCCCTTACCCAAGCTCGTCCCCCATCGCCCCCGATCCAAACAAACCTATCGAGGAGGAGGAGGATATAGGCAGCAAGACCCCCGACCAACCTCCCTTGACGACCCCTTCCCCATCAACCCCACCTAACCAACCTGTGAGAATCCCGTTCCTATCTCGATTAAGGAACCAGAAAACTAAGAATGATAATAAAAGATTCTTGTCATACCTAAAAGACTCGGTTGTCACCATACCCCTCCTTGATGCTTGCTATCACATGCTAAAGTATAGCGCATACTTTAAAAAACTACTTGCTAACCGAAAGAAACTCGAGGGTCTTGTGACCCTAGGGGAAGAATGCTCAGTGGTGACCCATCGAGGGCTACCAAAAAAGGTAGACGATCTAGGCAGCTTCACCTTGCCTTGTTCCATAGGATCTCTATCAATAAAGAATGCTCTTGACGATTTAGGGGCGAGTATCAATCTCATGCCTCACTCTATGTTCCTTAAATTAGGATATTCTGGATTAAAGTCTACCCGTATGAACATCCAACTAGCCGATCGATCGGTCAAGTACCCCGTAGGGATATGCGAGAATGTGCTAGTAAAAGTTGGGAAATTCAAATTCCCGGTCGATTTCATAATCCTGGATATGGAGGAGGATGACTTGGTACCTATCATCTTAGGGAGACCATTTCTTGCTACCGCTCGTACGGTCATTGATGTTTATGACGGCAAATTAACCTTGCAGGTGGGAACCGATAGCACAACCTTCGACATTAAGGACTCTATGGATCTCTCTCTCGAAGCAGCTAACCGGCTCTGTTTCATTGGGGAGGTCGATGAACTCACAGATGTCATTGATAGCTGTGTCGATGAACAAATCGAGGAAGTCTGGCTACGGGACGAGAGTTTTCTGCCTTTGCTAGAGGTGGAAAGGATGGAGGATGTTGGTGCAGTCTCCTTCTACCCTAGGCAAGAGGCAACAGAGCATCTCGAGCTCCGGAAGCCCGAAAACAAGCTTAAGCCCTCTATTATCGAACCTCCTGAGTTAGATCTTAAGGAGCTTCCTAACCATTTGGAGTATGCCTTCCTTCAGGGAGAGGACCAATTGCCGGTAATCATAAACTCTTCCCTGGAACATGAGCAAAAAGGTAAACTCTTAGAGGTCCTAAAAAAATATAAGGGAGTGCTCGCATGGAGTGTAGCTGACATTAAGGGGATTGACTCAACTTTTTACACACATAAGATTCTCATGGAAGAAGATTATAAACCGACCGTGCAACCCCAGAGGCGGGTGAACCCCAACATTAAAGAAGTAGTAAAGAAAGAAGTCATCAAACTTCTGGATGCAGGATTAATTTACCCAATCTCGGATAGCCCATGGGCCAGTCCTGTACAGGTTGTACCTAAGAAGGGTGGAATGACTGTAGTTAAGAATGACAAGGGTGAGATGGTGCCCCAGAGAACGGTCACTGGATGGCGGGTATGTATTGACTATCGAAAACTCAATGATGCCACGCGGAAAGATCACTTTCCCTTACCATTTATTGACCAAATGTTAGAGAGATTGTCTGGACACGAGTACTATTGCTTCTTGGATGGATTCTCAAGGTATTTTCAAATTCCCATAGCACCTGAGGACCAAGAAAAGACCACGTTTACTTGCCTTTATGGAACATTTGCCTACAAAAGGATGCCTTTTGGGTTATGTAATGCCCCCGCCACTTTCCAACGATGAATGACCGCAATCTTTCACGAACTCATGGAAGACAGCATGGAGGTGTTCATGGACGACTTTTCAGTCTTCGGAAACTCCTTCGACCGCTGTCTTGCTAATCTAGAAAAGATGCTTAAACGTTGTGAGGAAACCAACTTGGTGTTAAACTGGGAGAAGTGTCATTTCATGGTAAAAGAAGCGATTGTGTTAGGACATAAGATCTCAGGGAGCAGAATTGAGGTGGACCAAGCTAAAGTTGAAGCTATATCTAAGTTACCATACCCCACGACTGTTAAAGCAATACGCAGCTTCTTGGGGCACGCCGGGTTTTATCGGAGATTCATCAAAGACTTCTCCAAAATAGCTCAGCCAATGACTCAATTGCTTGTGAAGGATGCTCCGTTCGACTTTTCCCAAGAATGCAAGGATGCATTCGATCTCTTAAAAAAGGAGCCCACACAAGCTCCAATCATGATTACACCCAACTGGGAGTTACCGTTTGAAATCATGTGTGACGCTAGCGATTTCGCTGTCAGGGCTGTATTGGGCCAATGGCGTGACAAGCTTTTCCAACCTATTTACTACGCTAGCAAAACCATGAACCCCGCTCAAGAGAATTACTCCACCACCGAAAAAGAACTATTAGCCGTAGTGTTCGCATTCGACAAATTCTGGCAATATCTTGTCCTTTCAAAGACAGTTGTTTTCACTGATCACTCGGCTCTTCGATATCTTTTTGCGAAGCAGGATGCTAAGCCACGACTAATTCAGTGGATCTTGTTGCTACAAGAATTCGATGTTGAGATTCGCGATAAGAGGGGGGCAGAAAATCTGGCCGCAGATCATCTATCTCGTCTTGAAAATCCCTTGGATAAGCACGATCGAAGTGAGATTAGGGATTCATTTCCTGACGAACAACTCATGTTAATGATTGATTTGGAGCCTTGGTACGCCGATTTTGCCAATTATCTCGCAAGCAGACTCGTTCCTGAACACCTGACTAGATACGAAAGAAAAAGGTTCTTTTCTCAGTTAAAATACTACTTCTGGGATGAACCATTCTTATGCCAGAGGTGTCCAGACCAAATTATAAGACGCTGTGTTTCGGAGAGTGAAGCAGTAAAGATTATGAGGGAGTGTCACTCTGGTCCCTCTGGCGGGCATCATGGGATAAACACCACCGCCCGAAAGATTTTCGATGCGGGATTCTATTGGCCCACAATTTTCCGTGACATCAAAGAAATGGTACAGACATGCGATGCATGTCAACGGGCCGGGAACATATCCCATAGGGACGAAGCACCTCAGAATTTTATACAAGTATGTGAGGTCTTCAATGTTTGGGGAATTGATTTCATGGGACCCTTTCCATCTTCAGGGGGAACGAATACATTTTAGTTGCCATCGATTATGTTTCAAATTGGGTTGAGGCACAAGCCCTTAGGACCAATGATGCCAGAGTAGTTATCCACTTCCTGAAGAAGCTTTTCACTAGATTCGGGATTCCTAAAGCTCTCATCAGTGATAGGGGGACCTACTTTTGCAATGCACAAATGGAAAAGGTCATGAATAGGTATGGAGTATCCCATCGGTTCTCCACCGCCTATCATCCACAAACCAATGGCCAGGTCGAAAACACCAATAGGGCTATTAAAAGAATACTTGAAAAGACAGTTAGTCAAAATAGAAAAGACTGGTCATTTAAACTCGACGAAGCCTTATGGGCATTCCGAACCGCCTACAAGACACCTATTGGAATGATCCCGTTTCGCATGGTGTATGGTAAGGCGTGTCACTTGCCGGTGGAATTAGAACATAAGGCTTATTGGGCACTTAAGACATGCAACTTAGATTACAAAATTGCTGAAACTAATAGGTTCTTGCAATTACACGAGCTTGATGAGCTTAGGTTAGAAGCCTATGAATCTTCCATCACATATAAAGAGAGAGCAAAAAGATGGCATGACCAGAGAATTAAGAAACCCAAAGAATTTTCAGAGGGAGAAAAGTCTTACTATACAACTCACGGTTGAGATTATTTCCGGGAAAACTAAAGTCTAGATAGTATGGGCCGTTTACGGTGAAAAATTCCTCTAAAACTGGAGCAGTTGTGTTATTAGACGATGAAAGTAGGGAATTTACTGTCAACATACAACGTGTAAAACATTATCAAGAAAATAACAATGAAATGATAAGAGAGGAGGATGTGATATTTGACGATGAGGTCACGTAGTAACCCATGACCTTGAGTCTAGCTACAAGACTCGTAAATAAAGAAAAGCGCTTCTTGGGAGGCAACCCATGCTTTGTGTGATTTTTATTTTGTTTGTTTGTTATTTGCTTCCGTATGCATGCTTTATTTTTATTGTTGGTAGATCATGTTTCTAAATTAAATAGTGGAAATACTTTACTTTGTTGTTTTGGCTCAGTCTTAACTCCACCTAAAAGTATTTTTGCGAAAAGATAAGTGTAAGGGGAAACCCCAAATATGTTTTCAAGAAACAAACCGATCATGATTCTCCACAATATTAAATGAACATGTATATTCGTATTTGTTAGAGTCAAATGCTTGTATCGAGTCATAATGAAGTTTTGCAGGATTTTCCAGGAAGTAGGACCAAGTTTTTTCCAGAAATTTTCTGGAAACTTAACATAAGAATTTTTGCAGGTCACTTCTGACGGCGTCAAGAGTTAACTCTTGACGGCGTCACATGTAAAAATATGGAAATTTTACCAGTTTTATTTTTCTAATGGAGTCTTATGGTTTTTGTGAATTATTAAGTTTTATAATCTCCAGGAAATCTGCAAACTTCATTCCACAAGCATTATATCTTATTTTGTTTTCTAGGATTTAGTAACTTATATAGGTTACCGCCGATTTTATGCGAGGTTGTCTTGTCTATTTTCTCAGGATTTACAGGTTATGTATGACAAGAAGATGATTTATACTCTGGTAGGGAGGCTTTGATTGTTCATTTTCTTGGAGGAAGATTTAACCTGGCCACCTTATTATCCATACCGAGCGAATCAGGGGAGTATTTGAGTTCATTCTTTTTACTTTTTCACTTTTACATTCTTTACTTGAACATTGGGGACAATGTTCATCCTAAGTGTAAGGGGAGGGTAAAATGATGATACCTTACAGATACACTTTCGCTTGAGTTTGTTTATTTGATAGTAGATGTGTAATAAAACTATGAGAAATACTTGTTAGTGCAATTTTAGCGCCAAATTTAAATTTTTTTACAACATTTAGGAGTGAAACTTTAGCCATAGCAAGCATCTCATGGATAGGAGATTGCATGACTAGCACATAACTGTACTTTCAGAAAAATTTTCCACCCAAATATGTGAGGTTCGCCTTTAGATTTGATAGGAAAAGCATTTACTATTAGTGCTTATCAGTGTACCGGTAGCATTTAGATTCTAGAACTTGCGTTAGTGATGCATCCCGAGACCGCTAGTGAGACTACATTATGGTAGGATTTACTACATGATAAGAGGCATTAGGATCACCCTTGTGTTAAACCCGTATCATGATTACTTGACCATTTAAGTCATATTACTTGGCTAGTTAAGTCAACTAATTTTTCCCACACCCTTAGCGTTGTACTCATTTTTAGTACACGAAACCCCTAGTACACCCCTCCGAGCCTATCTTTTCGTTTCTAACTTTAAGCATCTTACTTAAAGGAAGAATTTGTTACACCCCACTTATATGTACAACCAAATCGCCTTAGCCTTCCGTGTATGCACTCATTTTTAGTGCATTATTGTTATTTGTTAAACCCTAAGTTAACTTTCTAATTGATTACATGGTTGCTAAGTCGAGTCATATCCTTGTACATATTGTTTTGGGACGATTGGGACTCATGGGTAAAGTACTTATTTAATGGAGTAATGGGGAAGAACATCATTTATTACCCCCGTATGCACGTTAATCTTAAAAGTACTCCAAGTGTTTTGATTTTCTTGATTCGAGTCATTAGAATAGTTCATTGTAAAGTATGTAAAGATTCAAGTGTAAGGGGAATTTTCATTCCCTATGATGTATTATTTTGGATGGTAGGGTAAGAGTGTATGCAAAAAAAAAAAAAAAAAAAAAATCGAAAAATCAATAAAAAAAAATAAATAGAAAAAAGAAAAAGAAAAAAAAACATACGGACTACCATCCCTTTTCATTCTATGTTCATTTTATGTTTTTGTTATTTTTCATCTATTAGCTTAAGTCGAGTCTAGTCTTGGCTTAGCAACGCCACATTGTACATTTAATTAACCAAGATTGTTAACTCGCCACCAGTAAAACTTCCTTTATCCAACAAAACCATGTATTTCATATCCCTACACCTAACGTTACAACCCTTTAAAAGACCTCTTTAATAGTTTATCCTAGGTGCTTACGCCATGTGGTGGAGGTTTGATCCTTTCCCAAGCCTATGGTAATCTATTTTCCTATGACAGGTAGTGAGAGATATCTTCCGTTTTCATATTGTAATTTATACTTTATTACACCCGAGAGATGTGAGTATCTAAACACTATTTGTGAGGTGCTAGTATATGACCTCCGTGCTTGTCTATTGGTCTTTAGTGGAACGATTATTTGTTGTAATTACTTTTATATTAGTGTTAAATGACCCCTAACTTGTATTTTTGAGTAGAATAAAAGCGCATTTGCTTGAGGACAAGCAAATCTCAAATGTAAGGGTATATGATGAGGCGAAAAACGAACCACTTTTAGGGGGTCATTTAAGCCCGAAATTGAATTTATTTGATCAAATATTGCCCTAAATCGTTCCTTTTGTGATTTTAGGTACTTTGGGAGAGAAATCTGGAAAAGGAAGCAATTCGAACGTTTTTGGAGCATAAAAGTGAAAAAAACGCCAAAGACTTAATTTTCCAAGCTGGGAACAGTAGGTGACGGCGTCAAGAAGAAAATCCTGACGGCGTCAAGAGTAATTTTCATGACGGCCCAGTAGAGAAATGAAGGCGTCACATGGTAGAGCATCAAGAGTAAAATACGTGACGGCCTGGAAAACATTATAACGTGACGGCGTCAAAAGTAGATCAAGGCAGTCCGAGAATTCTTTTGGCGGCGAGGTGACGGCGTCACCAATTTGTTCTTGACGCCGTCAGCCTCAATTTCCTATATATAGTTTTCTAACTTTCATTCATACAAAAAGGAGAAGTTTTGGAGAAACCCTAAGGCCGAACTTAGTACGAACTTTACAGGTTTTTCAAGGGTTTTCAGCCCTTGAACCCTTTCATATGTAATTGAGATAAGTGATCTTTTAATTCAATCAATATGTCTATGTGTTGGTTGTCTATATCTTGTTCTTGTCTTAATTCTATCATGCTAGGCTAGATCTATCTTGTGTTTTCTTAGATCTAATGAAACCTAGATGTTAATTATGTGTTGATTACTTGTTTATGGTTGTATTGGATGAATGATTTCGATGTTAGGCTTAAGAAAACTGGCAGATCTCCAATTGGTAACATGCTTGAACGTCTTAGGAAACATGAACTGACGTGCACTAGGTTTTATTGGTTGTATTTAATGCATGAGTAAATTCTAATGATCCCATGTTAGGAGCTTCTTAGCCGGCTCGACATAGGAGTGAAGTAGGCACTCATAGGATTGGGGAATTAAGTGCGCCACCCCATGAATGGTATTAAGGAATACAATCCGTCATCCACGCAACTATAACAAGTAATTAACGTGTAAAAGATATCTAGGGAGTAGTGAAATCTAAGTAAACACAATTTCTCCACTTATTGCTCACAACCTTAGTTAATTTTGTTTATTTTCATTTCTAGTATTTTATTTTGATTGCATCTTTAGTATTGGGTTAGTTGACTAGCAACTAATTCCGCCCAATCCTTAAAACCCGAGATTTTTACTTGCTTTCTAAAAAATATAAAAATACAAAAATAATCATCCCTCATCTTTAGAACTAGTAATTAAGTTTTCTAATCCTAGCGACACTATTCCTAGCTGAACGATCAATCCCCCGGTACTTGTCACTATACTATACTACAACGATCAGGTACACTGCCTGGTGGGGGTTGTAAGCTTCTCAAGATCCCTTGAGAGGTAAAGCCTGGTGCGATTCCCACGTATCATACATAGGACAGCCTTAGAGATGGTATTTGAGATGATGGGGACAGAGATCGAGGAGGCACAGGCTACCATCACTGAGTTTGGTCATCGACTAGATGTTCAGAGGCATGAGATTGAGGATTTGAGAGCGATTGCGGCCATCACACAGGAGATGCTGGAGCATCAGACACAGGAGTTAGCCGCATCTAGTTCTACCATCCACACTCTTTCCGCCACTATTGAGGAGATTCAGGCCCGTGAGAGATCCAGGGATTTGGAGATGTTAGAGATGATCAGGATCATCAGAGAGCTGGAGAGGAGATCAGGAGGCGCACCTGGACCTTCATAGATATATGACATGTCATTACATACTGAGACATCTTAACTTGCCGCCTGTGGCATTAATAATGTTGTATCTTATTGTTTTGTAACAATGAATTCAAAATTATTAAAACTTTATGTTGGTTATGATTGTACTGTATTGATATTGATTTATGATGTTCTAGTTGTCTGATCTTTTATTATGCTCCCATATTGAGATTCATTATAATTTCCATGTGTGTTGTTACATGTCGTGATGATTATTTATGAATGATATGGTTTATGTTGATGTATGTATTCATGGTGTGGTTGTGATATGTACTTTGTGATGATCTCGACTATTTTGAGTTTGGTTGCATTATTTCTCTTGTTATTGATGTTTGGGATTTGTACTTATGCACTTGCGATTTTATAGAGTTATGGCCCCAAGGAAAACCGCTACTGCTACCTCGTCACCCGCTATGACCCAGGCTGCTATCAGAAAGTTGGTTGCTGACAGTGTTGCTGCAGCTTTAGAAGAGCAGGCTGCTGCAATGGCACGAACTAGTAGCAATAACCGAGCCACTGCTGAGAGCGAGTCCGCTGCGACTCGGAAGTGCACCTATAAGGACTTCATAGCTTGTAAACCATCTCACTTCAAAGGGACTGAAGGAGTGACAGAGCTTGCTCGATGGTTTGAGCGAACTGAGACTGTGTTTGTGAGGAGCGGTTGTGCCACTGAAAGCAGAGTCTCGTTTGCTACTGGAACATTGTTGGAAGACGCGTTGTCTTGGTGGAATGCAACTGCTCAAAAGATAGGTGTGGAAGAGGCCTATCAGATCACCTGGGCTGACTTTAAGGAGAAGATGTTGAAGAAGTTCTGCCCTAGAGGTGAGATCAAGAAGCTAGAAGATGAGTTTCACACGTTGGTTGTGAAAGGAAATGATCTCAGGGCTTATGATAGGAGATTTCAGGAGCTTGCCACACTTTTCCCTTCCAAGATTCCCGATTTGGAAAAGTTGTTGGAAAGGTACATTGAGGGATTACCCAGGAGCATTGAGGGAAACGTCACCTCGTCTAAGCCTCAATCTTTGGATGAAGCAATGTCTATTGCCCAAAGACTGCTAGACCGGGAGATTAAGCGTAACTCTGCTCAGGGGAACAATGATCACAAAAGGAAGTTTGATGACCGGAAGACAAACAACAACAACAACAACAACAACAACAACAACAACAACAACAACAACAACAACAACAACAACAACAACAACAACAACAACAACAGCAACAACAACCGTAACCCCAACCGTAACTATCACCATGACAGAAACACCCACCACAATCAACAGAACCAACGACAGGAAGCTGTCAGAGCTTATGTCGCCGCACCAGTTAAGGATGCTAGGTATGCTGGACCTCTTCCATTCTGTGACAAGTGTAAGATGCATCACACTGGACCCTGCTATGCTAAATGTGGGAAATGTTCAAGGACTGGACATAAGACACAAGATTGCAAGGCTACAGGAGCTAACTTGCAACCCGTGGCTGTAGTATGCCATGCTTGTGGAGAGAAAGGACACTACAAGCGTCAGTGCCCTAACAAGGACAACAATGCACGTGGGAGAGCATACGTGCTGGGAGATGGAAATGTCCAGCAAGATCCGAACATAGTCACGGGTACGTTCTTTCTAAACAACCGCCTCGTTAAAGTTTTATTTGATTCCGGAGCCGATCAAAGTTTCGTATCTATTTCCCTTGCACCCCTACTTAATATTACACCGACCAAACTAGACACCACATATGAGATTGAACTAGCTGATGGAAAGCTAGTGAGCACTAACACTTTACTCCGAGGTTGCACCTTACGACTACTAGACACCCCATTTGTCATTGACCTTATGCCTATTAGACTTGGTAGTTTCGACGTCGTTGTAGGAATGGATTGGTTATCTGAGAACCGCGCTAAGATCATTTGTGACGAAAAGGTCGTTTACATCCCCCTGAATAACGAAACCCTGATTGTTCGCGGAGAGCGAAGTAAGACACGTCTGAGAATCGTTTCTTGCATCAAGGTTGTGAAGTACATCGAACGAGGATGTCAAGTCTTTTTGGCTCAAGTCACCGAGAAGAAGTCGGAAGAGAAGCGACTCGAGGATGTGCCAGTAGT
The DNA here is from genome assembly GCA_030686995.1 of Artemisia argyi. NCBI lineage: Eukaryota > Viridiplantae > Streptophyta > Magnoliopsida > Asterales > Asteraceae > Artemisia > Artemisia argyi. The sequence continues at coordinate 21,028,931 of CM060701.1, read as the reverse complement.
CAGGAACTTTCCAGAAGTTTTTCCCGAGGACTTGCCTGGCCTTCCACCGACTCGTCAAGTGGAATTTCAAATTGACTTGATGCCAGGAGCAGCACCCGTAGCACGAGCACCCTATAGGCTAGCACCGTCAGAAATGAAGGAGTTATCTGGGCAATTGCAGGAATTGTCAGATAAAGGATTTATTCACCCTAGTTCGTCACCGTGGGGAGCCCCGATGTTGTTTGTTAAGAAGAAGGATGGAACCTTCAGGATGTGTATCGATTATCGTGAGTTGAACAAACTTACGGTAAAGAATCGATATCCGTTGCCAAGGATTGGCGATTTGTTTGATCAACTACAAGGATCGAGTGTCTACTCGAAGATTGATTTAAGATCGGGTTATCACCAACTGAGAGTTAGGGAAAAAGACATCCCTAAGACGGCTTTCATGACAAGATACGGTCACTACGAATTCCAAGTAATGCCACTCGGTCTAACAAATGCACCCGCTGTATTTATGGACTTAATGAACCGAGTGTGCAAACCCTATTTGGATAAGTTTGTGATTGTATTTATTGATGATATCCTTATTTATTCACGTAGTAAGGAAGAGCACGCAGAACACTTGAAGGCTATACTAACACTGCTCAGAGAAGAGAAATTATATGCCAAATTTTCCAAGTGTGATTTTTGGATTGAGAAAGTACAATTTCTTGGGCATGTTATCGACAGTAAGGGTATTCATGTAGATCCCGCCAAGATCGAAGCTGTTAAAAATTGGGCGTCACCGACGAGTCCTACCGAGATACGCCAATTTTTAGGTCTTACCGGATACTATCGAAGATTTATTGAAGGTTTTTCAAGGATTGCTAAACCTTTGACTGAGTTTACACAGAAGAAGAAGAAGTTTGAATGGGGAGAAGAGCAAGAATCGGCATTTCAGTTCTTAAAGCAGAAGCTTTGTGAAGCACCGATATTAGCACTACTGATACGTGGGAATCGCACCAGACTTTACCTCTCGAGGGATCTCGAGAAGCTTACAACCCCCACCAGGCAGTGTACCAGATCGTTGTAGTATAGTATAGTGACAAGTACCGGGGGATTTATCGTTCAGCTAGGAATAATGTCGTTAGGATTAGAAAACCTAAATACTAGTTCTAAAGGTGAGGGATGATTATTTTTGTATTTTTTAGAAAGCAAGTAAAAATCTCGGGTTTGAAGGATTTGGGCGGAATTAGTTGCTAGTCAACTAACCCAATACTAAAGATGCAATCAAAATAAAATACTAAAAATGAAAATAAACTAAATTATCTAAGGTTGTGAGCAATAAGTGGAGAAAATATGTTTACTTAGATTTCACTACTCCCTAGACATCTTTTACACGTTAATTACTTGTTATAGTTGCGTGGATGACGGATTGTATTCCTTAATACCATTCATGGGGTGGCGCACTTAACTCCCCAATCCTATGAGCTCTTATCTCCTCCTATGCCATGCCCAACACAACCATAGGGATTATAAACAGTGGCTCATGCATTAAATACAACCAATAAAAACCCAGTGCACATCAGTTCATGTTTCCTAAGACGTTTAAGCATGTTACCATTTGGAGATCTGCCAGTTTTCTTAAGCCTAACATCAAATTCATTCATCCAAAACAACTATAAACAAGTAATCAACACATAATTAACATCTAGGTTTCATTAGATCCAAGCAAACACAAGATAGATCTAGCCTAGCATGATGGAATTAAGACAAGAACAATATATAGACAACCAACACATAGACATATTGATTGAATTGAAAGAATACTTATCTCAATTACATATGAAAGGTATCAAGGGCTTAGAACCCTTGAAAAACCTGTAAAAATCGCACCAAGTTCGTACTTAGGGTTTCTCCAAAACTTCACTCTTTTAATGTGTGAAAATTAGAAAAATATATATAGGAAATAGGGTCTGACGGCGTCAAGACAAATCTTGTGACGCCGTCACCTCGCCGCCAAAATATTTCTCGGACTGCCTTGATCTACTTTTGACGCCGTCATGTGTTAGCATTTTCCAGGCCGTCATGCATTTTACTCTTGACGCCATACTTCGTGACGCCGTCAAATTTGTACTGCATTGTCATGGAAATTACTCTTGACGCCGTCAGAAATTCCTTCTTGACGCCGTCACCTACTGTTCCCAGCAGGGAAAATTAAGACTTTGGCGTTTTCTTCACTTTTATGCTCTAAAAACGTTCGAATTGCTTCCTTTTCCAGATTTCACTCCCAAAGTACCTAAAATCCCAAAAGGAACGATTTAGGGCAATATTTGATCAAATAAGTTCAATTCCGGGCTTAAATGACCCCCTAAAAGTGGTTCATTTTTTACCTCATCATATACCCTTACACTTGAGATTTGCTTGTCCTCAAGCAAATGCGCTTTTATTCTACTCAAAATACAAGTTAGGGGTCATTTAACACTAATATAAAAGTAATTACAACAAATAATCGTTCCACTAAAGACCAATAGACAAGCACGGAGGTCATACACTAGCACCTCACAAATAGTGTTTAGATACTCACATCTCTCGGGTGTAATAAAGTATAAATTACAATATGGAAACGGAAGATATCTCTCACTACCTGTCATAGCAAAATAGATTACCATAGGCTTGGGAAAGGATCAAACCTCCACCACATGGCGTAAGCACCTAGGATAAACTATCAAAGAGGTCTTTTAAAGGGTTGTAACGTTAGGTGTAGGGATATGAAATACACGGTTTTGTTGGATAAAGGAAGTTTTACTGGTGGCGAGTTAACAATCTTGGTTAATTACATGTACAGTATGGCGTTGCTAAGCCAAGACTAGACTCGACTTAAGCTAATAAATGAAAAATAACAAAAACATAAAATAAACATAGAATGAAAAGGGATGGTAGTCCGTATGTTTTTTTCTCTTTTCTCTTTTTCTATTTTTTTTTCTTTTTTTCTTTTTTTATTTTTTTTTTTATTATTTTTTTTATTTTTGCATACACTCTTACCCTACCATCCAAAATAATACATCATAGGGAATGAATGTTCTCCTTACACTTGAATTTTTACATAATTTACAATAAACTAATCTAATGACTCGAATTAAGAAAATCAAAACACTTGGAGCACTTTTAAGATTAACGTACATATGGGGGTAATAAATTATGTTCTTCCCCATTACTCCATAAAATAAGTACTTACCCATGAGTCCCAATCGTCCCAAAACAATATGTACAAGGATATGACTCGACTTAGCAACCATGTAATCAATTAGATAGTTAACTTATGGTTTAACAAATAACAATAATGCACTAAAGAAGAGCGCATACACAAAAGGCTAAGGCGATTTGGTTGTACATTTAAGTGGGGTGTAACAAATTCTTTCTTTAAATAGGATGCTTAAAGTTAGAAACGAAAAGATAGGCTCGGAGGGGTGTACTAGGGGTTTCCTGTACTAAAAATGAGTACAACGCTAAGGGTGTGGGAAAAATTAGTTGACTTAACTAGCCAAGTAATATGACTTAAATGGTCAAGTAATTATGATACGGGTTTAACACAAGGGTGATCCTAATGCCTCTTATCATGTAGTAAATCCTACTACACGAATGTAGTCTCACTAGCGGTCTCGGGATGCATCACTAACGCAAGTTCTAGAATCTAAATGCTACCGGTACACTCATAAGCACTAATAGTAAATGCTTTTCCTATCAAATCTAAAGGCGAACCACACATATTTGGTTGGAAAATTTTTCTGAATATACGGTTATGTGCTAGTCATACAATCTCCTATCCATGAGACGCTTGCTATGGCTAAAGTTTCACTCCTAAATGTTGTAAAAAAATTTAAATTTGGCGCTAAAATTGCACTAACAAGTATTTCTCATAGTTTTATTACACATCTACCATTAAACAAAACAAACTCAAGCGAAAGTGCATATGTAAGGTATCATCTTTTTACCCTCCCCTTACACTTAAGATGAACATTGTCCCCAATGTTCAAGTAAAGAATGTAAAAGTTAAAAAGTAAAAAGAATGAAATCAAATACTCCCCTGATTCGCTCGGTATGGATAATAAGGTGGCCAGGTTAAATCTTCCTCCAAGAAAATGAACAATCAAAGCTTCCCTTCCAGAATATAAATCATCTTCTTGTCATACATAACCTGTACATCCTGAGAAAATAGACAAAAACAACCTCGCGTAAAATCGGCGGCATCCTATATAAGTTACTAAATCCTAGAAAACAAGATAAGAAATAATGCTTGTGGAATGAAGTTTGCAGATTTCCTGGAGATTATAAAACTTAATAATTCACAAAAACCATAAGACTCCGTTAGAAAAACAAAACCGGTAAAATTTCCAGATTTTTACACGTGACGCCGTCAAGAGTTAACTCGTGACGCCGTCAGAAGTGACCTGCAGAAATTCTTATGTTAAGTTTCCGGAAAATTTCTGGAAAAACTTGGTCCTACTTCCTGGAAAATCCTGCAAAACTTCATTATGACTCAATACAAGCATTTGACTCTAACAAATACGAATATACATGTTCATTTAATATTGTGGAGAATCATGATCGGTTTGTTTCTTAAAAACATATTTGGGGTTTCCCCTTACACTTGTCTTTTGCAAAAATACTTTTAGGTGGAGCTAAGACTAGGCCAAAACAACAAAGTAAAGTATTTCCACTTATTTAGTTTAGAAACATGATCTACCAACAATAAAAATAAAGCATGCATATGGAAGCAAATAACAAACAAACAAAATTAAAATCACACAAAACATGGGTTGCCTCCCAAGAAGCGCTTTTCTTTATTTACGAGTCTTGTAGCTAGACTCAAGGTCATGGGTTACTACGTGATACGGGTGAGTTCCTTATTGAGGACATCCTTGGGATCAAACTTTGGCTTCAACTTCCTATCGGTTTCCTTAGTATGGTATGACCTTTGAAACTTTTCTCCATCCGGATCATACAAAGTCATCCTCATATGCCATGATCAGTCACCTTCTTTAGGTGGCTTGTCCCACCTCCATTTACACTTGTCTCCCTCTCTTTTCCACTTATTCATCTCTATATTAATAGGCATTACGCTTAAGAACTCAATCATCTTCCTAAAGACTAAGGGGTCCTCAAAGGGATCTAGCTCTTCATCTCTAGCTATGAGTTATTCCACCGAGTGTGTCTTTTCAACGAAATCTTTTTCTAGATAAAATGGGCATTGAGGTCCTATAAAGTTCCTTTCTATCCAAGGTCCATATCTAGATGGTCTCCTATTCATCTCTACCCAATGCGGTGTCGGTTCATTATCACAATCATAACTATGCTTCTTTACATCGTACACCGACCAAGTATCGCCTTCACCTACCGCTATCTTAGACTCCTTACAATCTATCATGGCGCTAGCGGTTGCTAAAAATCCTCTTCCTACCAATAATGGGCATGTAGTGTCACTAACCATGTCTAGGACGTGAAAATCCGCTAATATAGTTAACTTTCCTACGCGAACAACTACATCCTTAATCATTCCAACCGGGTGGGCAATACTCTCATCCGCTAGCCCTATCAATACCTCTGTTTCCTCTAACTTTCCTAGCTTACGAGCGGTGAATAAGGATAAGGGAATCAAGTTGAGGCTTGACCCTAAGTCGGCTAGTGTGTCGAAAGCTTCGGATCTTCCTATCTTACAAGGCAAAACAAATATACCCGGATCATCAAGCTTTTTAGGTAACTTGTTTTGAACGAAGGCGGTCCCATTTTTACCTAGTTTAAACTTTTCATATTTTTTGAGGAGGGCACTATAGTAAGGAGCACGCGCTAAGACATCAATGACGGGGCGTTCAAGGTGGAGTTCCTTGAATTCATCGTCAAGGTCTTGCGTAAGAGGTGTTTCAACTATACTTTTGACCGGTTCGGGTGTTTTACTTGATTGGTCCTTTTGAAGAATTTGGTTTTGTTTGAAACACGTGCTCGTTGATTTAACCGAGTAGTATTGTGGACACGAAGTGGGTGACGAAACTGAAGATATGGAATTAACGTTTAGTTTCGGATTCTTGACCGTGTTGCTTGGGAGTGCTCCTATTTCTCGGTCATTGAGAACTTTCAACAATGCGTCAATTTTAGTGGTCATCTCGCTTTGCTTTTGTTTGAAATCGGCTTCAAACTTAGATATGCGAGCTTCTTGAGATGCCATGAACTTTGACATCAATCCTTCAAGATTGTTGGTACTACCATAGTTGTTAGAAGGATTGTTGTTGAAAGCACGGTTGGAGGGTGGACCGTTTGGTTGGTATCGATTAGGCGGATTGGAAGAATTGGGTTGATTTTGTTTCCACCTAAGATTTGGGTGATTTTTCCAAGAGGGGTTGTATGAATCACCGTAAGGGTTTGGCTCAGGCTTGAAAGTGTACCACTTATCTCCCGCTTCGTCGGTACGCGTGGATGCGTAGTCCGCAAAAGCTGTTCCGGGGAGTTCCACACAATCACGAGTGTCGTAGGGACCACTAAATAATTCGCATGAAGAAGTGATTTTGTTCACTTGGCTTGAAGGTTTAGGAGCTTCGTAAGATTTCATGAGAAACTTGACTTGGTCCTCAAGTTCCATGATCCTACGGTCGGGAGTGCTAGAATTGTTCGAAGGCAAAGATATTGCCATGACCGTTTTGTTCAAATCACGGGGATCATTCCAACTTTCGTTGTCATAGAGAGCAAGATCTTCTATGAGTTCCCATGATTGTTCCGCACTTAGATCACGTAGCTTACCACCGGCCGATTGGTCAATGGCTCGCCTCGTGGAGATGTCGATATGGTCATAAAAAATTTGGACTTGAAGCCAAAGATCTATGCCATGATGAGGGAATTTTTGGAGTAAGTCCTTGAAACGAGTCCAAGCTTCATAAAGAGATTCATTTTGACGTTGTTGGAACATCAAGATGTCATTTCTAAGCTTAGTAGTTCTCCCCGGTGGGAAAAATTGAGCAAGGAAACGAGTGGTGAGATCATACCATGTGGTGATGGATCCCGCGGGTAAACGCTCAAGCCATTGACTAGCTTGATCCCGTAGAGAGAATTAGAATAGGCGTGATCGGGTTGTCTCTCTAGTTTCAACACCTAGGTCTATGGAATCTACGATTTTGAGAAAGTCCTTAAGATGTTGGTTTGGATCTTCGGAACGAAGTCCATGGAATGCACATCCGCTTTGCACCAACCGGATGGTGTCGGATCGCAAGGGAGTCACATTGGCTCCGGTGAGCTCAATGGTGTTTCGGTAGCCTTGGTGGCTAGGTCGGAAATACTCTCCTAAGGTTCGGGGCCGAAGGGGTTCTAGTGGTGGGTTTTGTTGTGGTGGGATGACGGGTTCAAAGATGTTCCCGTTGTCTATGATGTCGGGTGGTGAAGAGTTACGAACAAAGACACGAAGAAAAAGATAGACTAAAGAAAACCTAAAAATAAAAATAAAATCTTACTAGAAAGGAATCTAGCAAGTAGACCTAATAAAAAGAGATTCTAACCTAGACAATAACTATTCCCCGGGCTGCGGCGCCAAAAACTTGATATGTGGGAATCGCACCAGGCTTTACCTCTCGAGGGATCTCGAGAAGCTTACAACCCCCACCAGGCAGTGTACCTGATCGTTGTAGTATAGTATAGTGACAAGTACCGGGGGATTGATCGTTCAGCTAGGAATAGTGTCGCTAGGATTAGAAAACCTAAATACTAGTTCTAAAGGTGAGGGATGATTATTTTTGTATTTTTATATTTTTTAGAAAGCAAATAAAAATCTCGGGTTTGAAGGATTTGGGCGGAATTAGTTGCTAGTTAACTAACCCAATACTAAAGATGCAATCAAAATAAAATACTAAAAATGAAAATAAACTAAATTATCTAAGGTTGTGAGCAATAAGTGGAGAAAATGTGTTTACTTAGATTTCACTACTCCCTAGACATCTTTTACACGTTAATTACTTGTTATAGTTGCGTGGATGACGGATTGTATTCCTAAATACCATTCATGGGGTGGCGCACTTAACTCCCCAATCCTATGAGCTCTTATCTCCTCCTATGCCATGCCCAGCACAACCATAGGGATTATAAACAGTGGCTCATGCATTAAATACAACCAATAAAAACCTAGTGCACATCAGTTCATGTTTCCTAAGATGTTCAAGCATGTTACCATTTGGAGATCTGCCAGTTTTCTTAAGCCTAACATCAAATTCATTCATCCAAAACAACTATAAACAAGTAATCAACACATAATTAACATGTAGGTTTCATTAGATCCAAGCAAACACAAGATAGATCTAGCCTAGCATGATGGAAATAAGACAAGAACAAGATATAGACAACCAACACATAGACATATTGATTGAATTGAAAGAATACTTATCTCAATTACATATGAAAGGTATCAAGGGCTTAGAACCCTTGAAAAACCTGTAAAAATCGCACCAAGTTCGTACTTAGGGTTTCTCCAAAACTTCTCTCTTTTAATGTGTAAAAATTAGAAAAATATATATAGGAAATAGGGTCTGACGGCGTCAAGACAAATCTTGTGACGCCGTCACCTCGCCGCCAAAATATTTCTCGGACTGCCTTGATCTACTTTTGACGCCGTCATGTGTTAGCATTTTCCAGGCCGTCATGCATTTTACTCTTGACGCCCTACTTCGTGACGCCGTCAAATCTGTACTGGATCGTCATGGAAATTACTCTTGACGCCGTCAGAAATTCCTTCTTGACGCCGTCACCTACTGTTCCCAGCAAGGAAAATTAAGACTTTGGCGTTTTCTTCACTTTTATGCTCCAAAAACGTCCGAATTGCTTCCTTTTCCAGATTTCACTCCCAAAGTACCTAAAATCACAAAAGGAATGATTTAGGGCAATATTTGATCAAATAAGTTCAATTCCGGGCTTAAATGACCCCCTAAAAGTGGTTCATTTTTTGCCTCATCAACTACCCAAAGGAAGTGAGGACTTCGTGGTATATTGTGATGCATCAATCCAAGGTTTGGGTGCCGTATTGATGCAAAGACTTAAAGTAATCGCTTACGCTTCTAGACAACTTAAATCCCATGAGGAGAACTACACGACTCATGAGCTAGAATTAGGAGCGGTAGTATTCGCTCTTAAGATCTGGAGACACTACCTATATGGAACCAAGTGTATGGTTTTCACCGATCACAAGAGTCTTCAGCACATTTTAGATCAAAAGGAGTTGAATATGAGGCAACGTTGATGGCTAGAGTTGCTAAGTGACTATGATTGTGAAATTCGTTATCACCCGGGGAAGGCAAACGTTGTAGCTGATGCCTTGAGTCGAAAGGAACGACTTAGACCCCTCAGAGTTAGATCATTGGGTATGACAATTAGATCACCACTTCCATCTCAAATTCTTGAAGTTCAAGCTGAGGCCCTTAAGGAAGAGAATAGACCACACGAGAAGATCTACGGCATGCCAGAAAGCACAAATGGATTTGTCAAGAAACCAGATGGAAGGCTGTGTTTCAAGGACAGAAGTTGGATTCCATTGTATGGAGGAATACGAGACCTCATCATGCACGAGTCTCATAAGTCTAAATATTCCATTCATCCTGGTTCGGACAAGATGTATCACGATCTAAAGAAGTTGTATTGGTGGCCAAACATGAAAGCTGACATTGCAGAGTATGTCGGTAAGTGTTTGACCTGCTCAAGAGTAAAGGCTGAACATCAAAAACCATCCGGTCTTTTGATTCAACCCGAGCTACCAATGTGGAAATGGGAAAGGATTACAATGGACTTCATTATGAAATTACCCAAGACATCGAGTGGATTGGACACTATTTGGGTTATTGTCGATCGTCTCACGAAGTCAGTGCACTTCTTGCCAATCAAAGAGACTGATGATATGGATGTTCTTGCACGTTTATACCTAAAGGAGATAGTTTCCCGGCATGGAGTGCCGATTTCTATTATCTCCGACGGAGACAGCCGTTTCACGTCTAACTTTTGGCGATCTTTACAGAAAGCCTTGGGAACTAAGTTAGATATGAGTACAGCTTACCATCCACAGACCGATGGTCAAAGTGAAAGGACTATACAGACCCTAGAGGACATGCTTAGGGCATGTGTGATTGATTTTGGAAGAGGCTAGGATAAACACTTACCGTTAGCAGAATTCTCATATAACAACAGTTATCACGCTAGTATTAAGGCTGCACCGTTTGAAGCACTTTATGGAAGAAAGTGTAGATCACCAGTTTGTTGGGCTGAGATTGGAGATGTACAACTCTCAGGTCCCGAGTTGATTCTTGAAACCACTGAGAAAATAGTGAAGATTAGACAACGATTACAAGCCGCTAAGGATCGGCAAAAGAGTTATGCCGATGTGCGAAGGAAACCAATAGAGTTTCAAGTTGGAGACAAGGTCATGCTTAAGGTATCACCTTGGAAAGGGATGATTAGGTTTGGAAAACGTGGAAAACTAAACCCAAGATACGTTGGACCCTTCGAGATCATTGAAAGGATCGGTCCCGTGGCATACAAACTTGAACTACCTGAGGAACTCAGTAGAGTACACAACACCTTCCACGTGTCAAATTTGAAAAAGTGTTTATCGGATGAAACACTTGTGATTCCGTTGAAAGAGACCAGAATCGACGATAAGTTGAACTTTATTGAGGAACCCGTTGAGATTATGGATAGGGAGGTCAAACGACTTAAGCATAGTCGCATTCCCATTGTTAAGGTCAGATGGAACTCTAAGAGAGGACCCGAGTTCACCTGGGAGCGCGAGGATCAAATGCGTGCCAAATACCCACAACTATTTGATGAGACAACCCCGAGCACCGATTCAACTTTGGATTCCGGGACGAATCCAATCTAACGGGTGGGTACTGTAATACACTGTAAAATCCCAGGTCATTTATTAATGCTAATTATCGACACTATTATAAACTAAGCCATTTTTGCGGGCTAATTTGAAATTTTATATGAGACACTGTTTGTTTTAACACCCGATTATTTTTGATCACCGTTTGTTTGGCACCCGATTATGTTTTGTCACCTGATATCACCCGATTGTCACTCTTGGATGTCACCCAATGAGGTAAGCACCGGTAACTCCCACTTGCGACCCGACACCCTATTTGGACACCGAGATATTATTAATATATATATAACGATATGTATATATTAATTATTACAAATTTACTATCACTATGTATATATGAGTATATATATACGTATGACGACACCGTATATATTTTTATGGTTTTCACGAACCGACACCGACACCAAAACTAAAGTCACAATCTTACTAATCACTGACACCCCGTCATATTTTGGGCCGAGCACAAACCATAAGCCCACCCGGTTCTTTTCTTTTGATTCACTTGGGCCGAGACTAACACAAGCCCACCTCCACTAATATTTTTATTATACTTTGGGCTATGCAAATTTTCCAAGCCCATATGGCTTGTTATGTTTTTTTTTTTTTTTTTTTTCTTTTGCGTAGTATGTCACCCGAAGCAGAAACCAACTCCTTTGCTATCTAAATATACATACGTTTTGAATTATTGGTTTCCTACTCACACGACACAACCATACAACATTTCCTTTGACTTTGTTTCACATGACAAAGAGCCACCAATATGAGCCGTCAAACCGTTGGACAAAACCAATAACCACCTTCGACTAATACCCCATGGATCATATGCTTCTTTACCTCCAACATGCTAATACCACATGAGCCTAATCACTATTGTTTATTACCCTACAAAACCTAAGCTAAGCTTAAACAAATCAAAGAGCACCATTGTTGCTCCCTCTACCCCCAACTCGACAAGACTAGAACACAAAGCAAGGGACAAGGTTGTCTCCACTCGAATGACAACTAAGTAACATGTTTCACAAGAACAAACACACAACTACTTTTACTACCCTATATAAGCCTCATTTAATGCAAGAATTCTCACACACTCAAAGTTTCACCAAGTTTGCAAATCTCAAACACTCTATACTCTTTCTTGAGTTGCTGTCGAGGAATCAAGGATCACGCAAGCAAGGTTTTGGGTTGAACGAGTTGGGTAACAAAGTATTGGATCAAGGGTCACCATACGAGGAGAGGGTATCATGTTTGCTTGATCTCGTTGCTCACACTACATGAACATCCTCACCACCATACTTGGTGTTGTAAGTTAATCATCACCTATTTCATTTTCTACTTTTACTCGTATCATGCATACCACACTCACTAGCATACGACACACACCATTTTTCACTCGTTGCACTTGTGATGATGTATATGTCCACACCTCGACACCCTTAGGAAAAGGGCTCACCATTTCATTTTCACACGTACAATATATATATTTTCTTCGACACACTAATTCTTTGGCTCACACTAAATCGAACCCACTAAACATGCAAACCTTACACGATTTATTACTATGAAAACGAGACCAAAACCAAATCCTAGTCGAACACTACCTTTAATCAAACTACACCCATTTTGGGCCTTAACCGGGCTAACGAGCCCAATCAAATTTTCTTATGAATTTTTCGACTAGAAATTATAGGATTTTCGAAATGATAATAAATTTATAAAAACTGATTTTTATAAATTTTAGAAGATAAAAATAGTGACTTTTATAAAAATAAAAGTTAACTTGTCAAAAACTATATTTCGGACTATTTTTTGTAAAAGTCCCACGTTAAGGGACTAAAAGTGTTAAAATCACAAACTTTCGGACAAAATAGTACATCACCGATTTCTAATAGAACGAGGGGTAGAAACTGTAATTTTTCCAAAGTTGAGGAATAAAGTGTAAAAGTTTTGCCAAGGACTAAAATTTAATTATTTTTAACCAAATGGTAAAAAGGTGTAACTTTAATCAAGTTAAGGGTTAAATATGGCAAAGGTACTTTATTAAATAATTATTTTGTATAATTTGATTTTATATATAAATATGTATATATTTTAGTAACTTTAAAATATATATATAACATTACTAAAAAATATTTAAGTATAAATATTTTTAAACAATAATATTTTCACAAATGAATTAATATTTATCGAACACCGGTTCGTAACAACAATACGAATAATTACGAAAAGTTATTTTGGAATATATTAAGACACCCGAACGGATATCACTGTACACGAGACATATCACATGTCAATTATGAAACGAATCTAAAACACCGATTACAATGTATTATTTAGGTCGCAAGTCGGAGGAATTTCATTGCTAGTCGTAGCAGTACACCATCACTTTTGAGCACCGTTGTGATTCACACCCACCTGTCAGGTGAGTTCATGGTCCCACTTTTTAATTGTTGTTTTTAAACCCCGTGGGGAGATACATGCTATAAATCGAACACAAGTATTTTTCTGTATGCTGTTATCACCTGATATTGCCTAAGTTGACACCTGTGCTACAAGTCCCTCATATCACGAACCTTAATCACTTGCGAGTGAGCGCAAATATAGTTGATAGATCTATTGGAATGGCAGCCTACCTCTGTCAAGGTGATCACTTGGCAGGAGGTGTGCTATATTCGAGGTATTATGGAAATTTGGCACATTTCCTGTCACCGAGGGCCCCTTGTTATTTACATCTGCTGTGGTATAAGTGATTGTTATTATCTTTATGATATGTCAAATCAATGTTAAGGCTTGCGTTTCATGAGACTTAGGAGCAATATTTCACCCGTTTAGTCAAGACATATCTATCTTGGCTTGTTTATTTCAAATGCTTGACTTGTGTTCACACTATTATTATTTAAACTACTATGGATTCACTCAACCTTTGTGTTGACTTTTTAAGCATGTTTATCTCAGGAAATTAGCAAGCATGGCGGCACGGAGCTGGCAAAGGGCACAGGACCTCCCTTTTCATTTCAATAATTATATCATTCTTTACAAACTCATCACTTCTTTTGCGAAACAATTAACATTTTGGAAAAATGTTTGTAACTCTGAATATTTGAGTTTTCATGGAATGATATTGACTATCTTTTGAATTGTTTTCTATGAGTATGACTGTGTACTAAACTGTAATGACCCCGATTAGACTTCCGCTGCTTATCAAATTTTCGGGGTGTTACATCCACCACCACTAAATACAAACACCATCATTTACCAACCACCACCACCGCCACTAACCCAACACCACCACCGATGGTGAGTGATGGTGGTGGCAGTGGGTAGCGGTGGTGAGTGGTGGTGGTGGTAGGTGATGGTCGTGGTCGTTAGTGGTGGTGGTAGGTGGTGGTGGTTGGTGGCAGTGGGTAGCGGTGGTGAGTAGTGGTGGTGATTGGTGGTGGTGGTAGGTGGTTGTGGTCGTGGTCGTAGTCGTGGGTGGTGGTGGCGGTAGGTGGTGGTGGTGGTGGTGGGTGCCACACACCACACAAACAACACACATCTTACTTTTAATTGTCTCTTTGTATCTTATTCCAATAAACACAACTAGCAAGTATTTCTCACTAAAATTCAAATATCGAGATTCAAATCATAATGCTTGAAATCTTGAACCCCGCCTACGAATAGCAAGCAAAAAAGCACACCTACAAATTTAAATCGCTTCTTTATCTTTTTAGTTCTCATGCGACTCCGGAAAAAAATTGATAATTGTCTAAAAATGTATCTAACAATTTTTTTTACTCAACTTTTAATTCTATTATTGTAAGCATCAAACTTTTTATATTTCTTATTGTATGTATCATTCGTATTAAGTGTTGTACTTGTTAAGAGTTAACTACATTTTTTGTCCTTGTGGTTTGCCATGTTTGACACTTTTATTCCATTAGTTTGGTCCCTAATACATAATCTTAGTTAGTCCGAAATACATTACCATAGCCAGTCCGTTACCACCACCCACCACCATCACCACCACCACCACGCATCACCGCCACCCACTAACACCACCACCACCCACCACCGCCACTTACCAACACCAATTACCACCACCTCCACGCACTACCACCACCCAATGCCACCATTGCCACCACCACCACTACCACTCACCGCCACCACCACCAACCACCGCCAAACACCAACACCACCATCCACCACCACTAAATGCTATCGCCATCATTTACTAATCACCACTACCGCCACCCACCCAACACCACCACCGGTGGTGAGTGGTAGTGGTGGCAGTGGGTAGCGGTGGTGAGTGGTGGTGGTGGTAGGTGATGGTTGTGGTCGTTGGTGGTGGCGGTAGTTGGTGGTGGTGGTGTTGGGTGTTGGTAGTGGTGGGTTGGTGGCGTTGGTGTATGTGTGGTGGTGGTTGGTGGTGATGGTGGGAGGCGATAGTAGCAGTGGTGAGTGGTGGTTGTAGTAAGTGGTGGCAATGTGTGGGTGGTGGTGGCAATGGGTGACGGTGGTGGGGGGTGGTGGTATTTGATGGTGGTTGTGGGTAGCGATAGTGGCAATGGGTTGCGGTGGTGAGTGGTAGGTGGTGGTGGCAGTGGGTGGTGGTGGGTGGTGGCAGTTTGTAGCAGTGGTGAGTAGTGGTGGTGATTGGTGGTGGTGGTAGGTGGTGGTCATGGTCATGGTCGTGGGGGTGGGTGGTGGTGGCGGTAGGTGGTAGTGGTGGATGGTGGTATGCAGTGGTGGTGGTGGGTGTGATGAGTGTGTAAATACTCATCATTTTTAGTTAATCTGAACTGCAAAAACGTTTAAAAACACTCAGAAATGCATCAAAATACTGAAAATATCCCAGGATTGTGTTTTATATGTTTCAGATGCAAAATGTTTAAAAACAGATGAAAAATGAACAAAGTTTGCATAATTGGCAGTTTCAGTCCCTCAAGTTTCACAAATTGACAAAACTAGTCCCTGAAGGTTTAAAATGAAAGAAAAGGTCAACTTTGGTCCTTGGAAAGTCAAACATGTTCAATATTAATCCCTGGATAAAAGTTTTCTAAAAATGGCAATTTTTACCCCTCAAGTTTCAAAATTGGCAAAAATAGTCCCTGGGTATTAAAAATGGAAATTTTACAAATAATACCCTTGTACTATTCATAACTTACAATTTGGAACCTTTTTGATAACTTTTGGGAAATTACACTTTTGGGAAATTACACCTTTTTGATAACTTTTGGGAAATTACACATTTGGGAAATTAACTTTTGATAACTTTTGGTTGCTTGACTGTGTTTGGGTAAAATGCAGTGGGTAAAATTGGTTAAGATAGCTCACTTAGGTGTTAGGCAGCTCAAATCAAGCACAACATTGGTAGTTTTTTAGTATCAAAGTCAAATTAGTCTAAAATTATTATAATAGCTTCACTGTTTGCAAGTTAGAAAGCCAAATCATCATTTTAGTTATAAATCTAGTTTATCTTGCTTCAATTAGTTAAAGTTTAGGATATAACAACAATCTAAGTAACTTAGATCCATTAGAAACTCACCAAAGTCAAAGTTTACAAAAACTCAAACAAGTCAAAAGTGAACCATTGTGCAAAATCTCAAAATTTACAAGAATTATTTAGAATTGTGTACTTGGATTCAGAACTTGTGCTTGTAACATGTTATTGTCCCTCACCTTAGCTCTAGAAATCTATGTTCATTACATTTTTATGAATTTTTTGTGGGCCCCCACAACCCCTCAAAGTAACCTGCAGGGGGAGTGACCTCCCCTGCAACCAGGTTTGGGTCAAATTTCAGTTGGATTTATCTTGGTAAATTTTCAGTCTATGGACTTGATTTCTGTTGTTTTAGGATCATTCTTAGGTAGTCTTTAAGCCTGTTCATTTAGTTTCACCCTTCGTGCTTATTTCTCAGCTTATTGTTGCCCTCAAACTAGCCCCCTTTAGCTTCTACTGCTGCTATTGATGCTCAGTCAACTGAGCTTGTTTGAATTTGGATATTGCTTAGTATTGTTGTTAATAGTTGTAGTTTATTGTTTAGTTTTAATTTGTTTAAGCTTATTCAGTGAGCTATTCTAGATGTTTGAGCTTGTTCTTTGTCCATCCCATCTATGTCTAGCTTAATTTATGTCTTAGATCAGTGGTGTAGCTTATGAGCAGCTTGTGCTTCATCAAATGATCTCAACACTAAGCTGTTAAGGAAATAAGTTCACTATCTGCTTATTTTTGAGTTCCATAAAATCCACCTTCATAAAAGTTTCTTCTTTTCAGTTTATTATTAGTTTTTGATGCGTGGGAATCGCAATAGGCTTTACCTCTCGAGGGATCTCGAGAAGCTTACAACCCCCACCAGGCAGTGTACCTGATCGTTGTAGTATAGTATAGTGACAAGTATCGGGGGATTGATCGTTCAGCTTAGGAATAGTGTCGCTAGGATTAGAAAGCCTAAATACTAGTTCTAAAGGTGAGGGATGATTATTTTTGTGTTTTTATATTTTTTAGAAAGCAAGTAAAAATCTCGGGTTTTGGAAGAGTGGGCGGAATTAGTTGCTATTCAACTAACCCAATACTAAGATGCAATCAAAATAAAATACTAGAAAAGAAAATAAACTAATTTATACTAAAGTTGTGAGCAGTAATTGGAGAAAATGTGTTTACTTAGATTTCACTACTCCCTAGATATCTTTTACACGTTAATTACTTGTTATAATTGCATGGATGACGGATTGTATTCCTTAATACCATTCATGGGGTGGCACACATAACTCCCCAATTCTATGAGCTCTTATCTCCTCCTATACCATGCCCAGCACAACTATAGGGATTGTAAACAGTGGCTCATGCATTAAATACAACCAATAAAGACCTAGTGCGCGTTGGTTCATGTTTCTTAAGACGTTCAAGCATGTTACCAATTGGAGATCTGCCAGTTTTCTTAAGCCTAACATATAAATCATTCATCCAAGACAAGAATAAACAAGTAATCAACACATAATCAATATCTAGGTTTCATTAGATCTAAGCAAACACAAAAGAGATCTAGCCTAGCATGATAGAATTAAGATAAGAACATGATATAGACAACCAACACATAGACATATTGATTGAATTAGAAGAACACTTATCTTGATTAATCATGCAAGGTATCAAGGGGTTGGAACCCTTGAAAAACCTGTAAAGTTACACCAAAATCGTACTTAGGGTTTCTCCCAAAACTTCTCTCTTTAAATGTGAAAAATTAGAAAACTATATATAGAAAAAGGGGTCTGACGGCGTCAAGACCAAATAGGTGACGCCGTCACCTCGCCGCCAAAACAATCCTCGGACTGCCTAGATCTACATCTGACGCCGTCAAGAACATTGCATTTCCAGGCCGTCATGACTCTTTTACTCTTGACACCCTTCCTACGTGACGCCGTCAAAACTCTTCTAGGTCGTCACGGACTTTTACTCTTGACACCGTCAAGAAACTCCTCTTGACGCCGTCATGCACTGTTCCCAGCATGGAAAATTAAGACTTTGGCGTTTTCTTCACTTTTATGCTCCAAAAACGTCCGAATTGCTTCCTTTTCCAGATTTCACTCCCAAAGTACCTAAAATCACAAAAGGAACGATTTAGGGCAATATTTGATCAAATAAATTCGAATTCGGGCTTAAATGACCCCCTAAAAACGGATCATTTTTCGCCTCATCATATACCCTTACACTTGAGATTTGCTTGTCCTCAAGCAAATGCGCTTTTATTCTAGTCAAAATACAAGTTAGGGGTCATTTAACACTAATATAAAAGTAATTACAACAAATAATCGTTCCACTAAAGACCAATAGACAAGCACGGAGGTCATACACAAGCACCTCACAAATAGTGTTTAGATACTCACATCTCTCGGGTGTAATAAAGTGTAAATCACAATATGGAAATGGAAGATATCTCTCACTACCTGTCATAGCAAAATAGATTACCATAGGCTTGGGAAAGGATCAAACCTCCACCACATGGCGTAAGCACCTAGGATAAACTATCAAAGAGGTCTTTTAAAGGGTTGTAACGTTAGGTGTAGGGATATGAAATACACGGTTTTGTTGGATAAAGGAAGTTTTACTGGTGGCGAGTTAACAATCTTGGTTAATTACATGTACAATATGGCGTTGCTAAGCCAAGACTAGACTCGACTTAGGCTAATAAATAAAAAATAACAAAAACATAAAATGACCATAGAATGAAAACGGGATGGTAGCCCGTATGTTTTTTTTTTTTTTTTTTTTTTTTTTTTTTTTTTTTTTTTTTTTTTTTTTTACATACATTCTTACCCTACCATCCAAAATAATACATCATAGGGGATGAGAATTCCCCTTACACTTGAATCTTTACATACTTTACAATTAACTAATCTAATGACTCGAATTAAGAAAATTAAAACACTTGGAGCACTTTTAAGATTAACGCACATATGGGGGTAATAATATTATGTTCTTCCCCATTACTCCATAAAATAAGTACTTACCCATGAGTCCCAATCGTCCCAAAACAATTTGTACAAGGATATGACTCGACTTAGCAACCATGTAATCAATTAGAAAGTTAACTTAGGGTTTAACAAATAACAATAATGCACTAAAAATGAGCGCATACACGGAAGGCTAAGGCGATTTGGTTGTACATTTAAGTGGGGTGTAACAAATTCTTCCTTTAAGTAAGATGCTTAAAGTTAGAAACGAAAAGATAGGCTCGGAGGGGTGTACTAGGGGTTTCGTGTACTAAAAATGAGTACAACGCTAAGGGTGTGGGAAAAATTAGTTGACTTAACTAGCCAAGTAATATGACTTAAATGGTCAAGTAATTATGATACGGGTTTAACACAAGGGTAATCCTAATGCCTCTTATCATGTAGTAAATCCTACTACACGAATGTAGTCTCACTAGCGGTCTCGGGATGCATCACTAATGCAAGTTCTAGAATCTAAATGCTACCGGTACACTCATAAGCACTAATAGTAAATGCTTTTCCTATCAAATCTAAAGGCGAACCTCACATATTTGGGTGGGAAATTTTTCTGAATATACGGTTATGTGCTAGTCATACAATCTCCTATCCATGAGACGCTTGCTATGGCTAAAGTTTCACTCCTAAATGTTGTAAAAAATTTTAAATTTGGCGCTAAAATTGCACTAACAAGTATTTCTCATAGTTTTATTACACATCTACCATCAAACAAAACAAACTCAAGCGAAAGTGCATATGTAAGGTATCATCTTTTTACCCTCCCCTTACACTTAAGATGAACATTGTCCCCAATGTTCAAGTAAAGAATGTAAAAGTGAAAAAGTAAAGAGAATGAAATCAAATACTCCCCTGATTCGCTCGGTATGGATAATAGGATGGCCAGGTTAAATCTTCCTCCAAGAAAATGAACAATCAAAGCTTCCCTTCCAGAATATAAATCATCTCCTTGTCATACATAACCTGTAAAACCTGACAAAATAGACAAGACAACCTCGCGTAAAATCGGCGGCATCCTATATAAGTTACTAAATCCTAGAAAACAAGATAAGATATAATGCTTGTGGAATGAAGTTTGCAGATCTCCTGGAGATTATAAAACTTAATAATTCATAAAAACCATAAGACTCCGTTAGAAAAACAAAACCGGTAAAATTTCCAGATTTTTAACTCCTGACGCCGTCAAGAGTAAACCCCTGACGCCGTCAGAATGGACCTGCAGAAATTCTTATGTTAAGTTTCCGGAAAATTTCTGGAAAAACTTGGTCCTACTTCTTGGAAAATCCTGCAAAACTTCATTATGACTCAATACAAGCATTTGACTCTAACAAATACGAATATACATGCTCATTTAATATTGTGGAGAATCATGATCGGTTTGTTTCTTAAAAACATATTTGGGGTTTCCCCTTACACTTATCTTTTGCAAAAATACCTTTAGGTGGAGTTAAGACTAGGCCAAAACAACAAAGTAAAGTTTTTCCACTTTTTAGTTTAGAAACATGACCTACCAACAATAAAAATTAAGCATGCATACGGAAGCAAATAACAATCAAACAAATAAAATCACACAAAACATGGGTTGCCTCCCAAGAAGCGCTTTTCTTTATTTACGAGTCTTGTAGCTAGACTCAAGGTCATGGGTTACTACGTGATCTCATCAAACGTCACGTCCTCCTCACTAATCATTTCATTGTTATTTTCTTGGTAGTGTTTTATACGTTGTATGTTAACCGTGAATTCCCTACCTTCATCATCTATTAACACTACCGCTCCAAATTTAGAAGAATTCTTTACCGTGAACGGTCCATACCATCTAGACTTAAGTTTTCCCGGAAATAATCTCAACCGAGAATTGTATAATAGGACCTTGTCTCCCTCTGAAAATTCTTTGGGTTTCTTAATTCTCTGGTCATGCCATCTTTTAGCTCTTTCTTTATATGTGATGGAGGATTCGTAGGCTTCTAGTCTAAGCTCATCAAGCTCGTGTAATTGCAAAAACCTATTATTTCCAGCAGTTGTGTAATCTAAGTTGCATGCTTTAAGCGCCCAATAAGCCTTGTGTTCTAATTCTACCGGTAAGTGACATGCCTTACCATACACCATGCGGAATGGGGTCGTTCCAATAGGTGTTTTGTAGGCAGTTCGGAATGCCCATAAGGCTTCGTCGAGTTTAAATGACCAGTCCTTTCTGTTTTGACTAACCGTTTTTTCAAGTATTCTTTTAATAGCTCTATTGGTGTTTTTGACTTGGCCATTGGTCTGTGGATGATAGGCGGTGGAGAATCGATGGGGTACTCCATACCTCTTCATGACCTTTTCCATTTGTGCATTGCAAAAATGTGTTCCCCTATCACTGATGAGAGCTTTCGGAATCCCGAATCTTGCGAAAAGCTTTTTCAGGAAATGAATGACTACTCTTGCATCATTGGTCCTAAGGGCTTGTGCCTCAACCCATTTTGAAACATAGTCAATGGCGACTAAGATGTACTCGTTTCCCCCTGAGGATGGAAAGGGTCCCATGAAGTCAATCCCCCAAACATCGAATACCTCACACACTTGTATAAAGTTCTGAGGTGCTTCATCCCTATGTGATATATTTCCGGCTCGTTGACATGCATCGCACGCCTGCACCATTTCTTTTACATTACGGAAAATTGTGGGCCAATAGAATCCCGCATCGAGAATCTTTCGGGCGGTAACGTTTATCCCATGATGCCCGCCAGAGGGACCAGAGTGACATTCCCTCATAATCTTTACTGCCTCATTTTCCGAAACACAACGCCTTATAATGTGGTCAGGACACCTTCGAAATAAAAAGGGTTCATCCCAGAAGTAGTACTTTAACTGGGAAAAGAACCTCTTCCTTTCGTACTTAGTAAGGTGTTCAGGAACGAGTCTACTTGCGAGGTAATTAGCAAAATCGGCGTACCACGGCTCCGAGTCACTCACTAACATGAGTTGTTCGTCAGGAAATGAATCCCTAATCTCACTTCTATCGTGCTCATCCAAGGGGTTCTCGAGACGAGATAGATGATCTGCGGCCAGATTTTCTGCTCCCCTCTTATCACGAATCTCAACGTCGAATTCTTGTAGCAACAAGATCCACCGAATTAGTCGTGGCTTAGCATCCTGCTTCGCGAAGAGATATCTAAGAGCCGAGTGATCAGTGAAGACGACTGTTTTTGAAATGACAAGATATTGTCGGAATTTGTCGAATGCAAATACTACGGCCAATAGTTCTTTCTCGGTGGTGGAGTAGTTCTCTTGAGCGGGATTCATGGTTTTGCTAGCGTAGTAAATAGGTTGGAAAAGCTTGTCGCGTCGTTGACCTAATACAACCCCGACAGCGAAGTCGCTAGCGTCACACATGATTTTGAATGGTAACTCCCAGTTGGGTTTGATCATGATTGGAGCTTGAGTGAGTTCCCTTTTTAAGAGATCGAATGCATCCTTGCATTCTTGGGAAAAATCGAACGGAGCATCCTTCACAAGTAATTGAGTCATTGGCCGAGCAATTTTGGAGAAATCTTTGATGAATCTCCGATAAAACCCGGCATGCCCCAAGAAGCTGCGTATTGCTTTGACAGTCGTGGGGTATGGTAACTTAGATATAGCTTCAACCTTAGCTTGGTCTACCTCTATCCCATTTCCTGAGATCTTATGTCCTAACACAATCCCTTCCTTCACCATGAAATGACATTTTTCCCAGTTTAGCACCAAGTTGGTTTCCTCGCACCGTTTAAGCATCTTTTCTAGATTAGCAAGACAGCGGTCGAAGGAGTTCCCGAAGACTGAAAAGTCATCCATGAACACTTCCATGCTGTCTTCCATGAGTTCGTGAAAGATTGCGGTCATGCATCGCTGGAAAGTGGCAGGGGCATTACATAGCCCAAAAGGCATCCTTTTGTAGGCGAATGTTCCATAAGGGCAGGTAAACGTGGTCTTTTCTTGGTCCTCAGGTGCTATGGGAATCTGAAAATATCCAGAGAATCCATCCAAGAAGCAATAGTACTCGTGTCCAGATAATCTTTCCAATATCTGATCAATGAATGGTAAGGGAAAGTGATCTTTCCTCGTGGCATCATTGAGCTTTCGATAGTCGATGCATACTCGCCATCCAGTGACAGTTCTCTGGGGCACCATCTCACCCTTGTCATTCTTTACTACAGTCATTCCACCCTTTTTAGGTACAACCAGTACAGGACTGACCCATGGGCTATCCGAGATCGGGTAAATCAATCCTGCATCTAAAAGTTTTATGACTTCTTTCTTCACTACTTCCTTAATGTTAGGGTTCACGCGCCTCTGGGGTTGCACGGTAGGTTTATAATCTTCTTCCATGAGAATCTTATGTGTGCAGAAAGTCGAGTCAATCCCCTTAATGTCGGCTACACTCCATGCAAGCACCCCCTTGTATTTTTTTAGGACCTCTAAGAGTTTAACTTTTTGTTCATGTTCCAAGGAGGAGTTTATGATTACCGGGAGTTGACTTTCTCCCTGAAGAAAGGCATACTCCAAATGGTTAGGGAGCTCTTTAAGATCTACGTCAGGGGGCTCGATAATAGAAGGTTTGAGCTTGTTTTCGGGCTTTCGGAGCTCGAGCTGTTCCGTTGCCTCTTGTCTGGGGTAGAAGGAGACTGCATTAACATCCTCCATCTTTTCTACCTCTAGCAAAGGCAGAAAGCCTTCGTCACGTAGCCAGCCTTCATCGATCCGTTCATCGACACAACTATCAATGACATCTGTGAGTTCATCTACTTCCCCGATAAAATAGAGCCGGTTGGCTGCTTCGAGGGAGAGGTCCATAGAATCCTTAATGTCGAAGGTTGTGCTATCGTCTCCCACTCGTAATGTTAATTTGCCATCGTAGACATCGATGACAGCACGAGTGGTAGCAAGAAATGGTTTACCTAAGATGATGGGTACCAAGTCATCCTCCTCCATATCCAGGATTACGAAGTCAATCGGGAATTTGAATTTCCCAACTTTGACTAGCACATTCTCGCATATCCCTACGGGGTACTTGACCGATCTATCGGCTAGTTGGATGTTCATACGGGTAGGCTTCAATCCAGAGTATCCTAGTCTACGGAACATAGAATGGGGCATGAGATTTATACTTACTCCTAAATCAGCAAGAGCATTCTTGATTGATAGAGGTCCTATAGAGCAAGGCAGGGTGAAGCTGCCCGGATCGTCTACCTTCTTTGGTAGCCCTCGATGGGTCACCACTGAGCATTCTTCCCCCAGGGTCACAAGACCCTCGAGTTTCTTCCTGTTAGCGAGTAGCTTTTTGAAGTATGTGCTATACTTTGGCATGTGATAGCAAGCATCAAGGAGAGGTATGGTGATAACTGAGTCTTTTAGGTATGACAAGAACCTCTTGTTATCATTCTCAGTTTTCTGGTTCCTTAATCGGGACGGGAATGGGATTCTCACAGGTTGTTTAGGCAGGGCCGATGGGGAAGGGGTCGTCACGGGCGGTTGGTCTGGGGTGCCAACGCCGACATCCTCCTCCTTCTCCCCAGGTTTGTCTGGATCGAGGGTGATGGGGGACGAGGTTGGGTAAGGAGGGTCCTTGGTTGTCATTCCAGCTCGTGTGGTTATCGCGAGCATGGGGTCCTTTTTTCTCACTAATGGCGTTTGAAGGTTATCTAGAGTTGAGTTAAGCTTGTTGAAGAATTCTCCAATACCTTCCTGTTGCTCGTCGAAAAGCTCATTAAGGCCTTTCATTTGCAAGTCTTTTTCTTGAGTGAAGTGACCAAGGTCATCTTCGAAATTGCTCCTGATTTTGAATTCAGGGCCTTCCTCCCCTTCTCTTTTCTTTACCAGATTTCCCCAAAGGGTGTAATTGTCATTTTGGTAGAAAGGCAAAAGGGAGGGATCAGCATAAATGTCCCCTCCTGACAAGCATGCATGTTCAGTTGTGGTTGCTCCTTCACATTCTTCCACCTCATGCGGGCCCCCACAGTAATCGCAGATCAAGTAAGGATTCGACAGCTGTTTAGGTAATTGCGATCCAGATAGGAATTCCACTCTCTTGTGAATTTTTCTCAACCGATCCGAGGTGATTTCAGACATGCTAACAATCGACTCAGTTTCATCCCAAGTGTCATCCTGGTCCTGAGCATATTCTTCAATCCTATCCCATCCTTCCTCGACACTAAGATTGGCCAATCTTCCTTTTCTAGATTGGTTAATTCCGTTTCGGTCTCTAGAGGAGATATTATCGTAGAAGATTTGGACCAAGAGCCAAAGCTCAATGCCATGATGGGGAACTTGTCTTATTAAATCTTTGAATCTAGTCCACGATTTATGGAAGGGTTCATCCTTCCCCTTCCGGAAACGGAGGATCCTATCTCTAAATGCTGAGGTTTTTCCAGGTGGAAAGAACTTCTCATAGAACTTGGATATGAGTTGCTCCCATGTGAAAATAGATTCGGAAGGGAGTTTGTCATACCATTCTTGGGCTTTTTCATATAAGGTGAAAGGAAAGAATCGCAATCGGGATGTGTTTCTAGTAGCCCCATCTGTATGGATGGTGTCTACTATTTTCAAGAAGTCCTTGATGTGCTGGATTGGATTTTTCTCGTCTAGTCCGCGAAACTTACACACACTTTTGACAAGCCAAACATCATTTGCATGCAAGACCTCGTTGGTGTGTTCGTTTGGGTAGACAATGGCGTTTGAGAAGCCACGAGAGGTTGGGGAGGAGTAGTCTTTAAGACGCTTAGGAATGGGGGTTGCGGGCGTACTAGTGTTGTCGTTGGGTTGGGAGCTAGGAGTTGAGACATGGTTTTCTGAATTTTCTTCAGAGAGAGGTGCATCAAAATCGATGGCAACGCTGGATGGTTCAGAAGTTGAGTGATATTGTCTCAATCTATGCAATTCTCTTTTGGGTTCCGCATAAGGCAAGACAAGGTTTCGAGTGGAACTACGACTCCTAGTGATTCTAAGGTTAAGGGATTCGTCATTTGCCATGATGGCAGGTGGTGAAGAGTTACGAACAAAGGCACAAAGAAATAGATAGACTAAGAGAACCTAAAAATAAAAATAAAATCTTAATAGAAAGGAATCTAGCAAGTAGACCTAATAAAAAGAAATTCTAACCTAGACAATAACTATTCCCCGGCAACGGCGCCAAAAACATGATGCGTGGGAATCGCAACAGGCTTTACCTCTCGAGGGATCTCGAGAAGCTTACAACCCCCACCAGGCAGTGTACCTGATCGTTGTAGTATAGTATAATGACAAGTACCGGGGGATTGATCGTTCAGCTTAGGAATAGTGTCACTAGGATTAGAAAGCCTAAATACTAGTTCTAAAGGTGAGGGATGATTATTTTTGTGTTTTTATATTTTTTTAGAAAGCAAGTAAAAATCTCGGGTTTTGGAAGAGTGGGCGGAATTAGTTGCTATTCAACTAACCCAATACTAAGATGCAATCAAAATAAAATACTAGAAAAGAAAATAAACTAATTTATACTAAAGTTGTGAGCAGTAATTGGAGAAAATGTGTTTACTTAGATTTCACTACTCCCTAGATATCTTTTACACGTTAATTACTTGTTATAATTGCATGGATGACGGATTATATTCCTTAATACCATTCATGGGGTGGCACACATAACTCCCCAATTCTATGAGCTCTTATCTCCTCCTACACAATGCCCAGCACAACTATAGGGATTGTAAACAGTGGCTCATGCATTAAATACAACCAATAAAGACCTAGTGCGCGTTGGTTCATGTTTCTTAAGACGTTCAAGCATGTTACCAATTGGAGATCTGCCAGTTTTCTTAAGCCTAACATATAAATCATTTATCCAAGACAAGAATAAACAAGTAATCAACACATAATCAATATCTAGATTTCATTAGATCTAAGCAAACACAAAAGAGATCTAGCCTAGCATGATAGAATTAAGATAAGAACATGATATAGACAACCAACACATAGACATATTGATTGAGTTAGAAGAACACTTATCTTGATTAATCATGCAAGGTATCAAGGGGTTGAAACCCTTGAAAAACCTGTAAAGTTACACCAAAATCGTACTTAGGGTTTCTCCCAAAACTTCTCTCTTTAAATGTGAAAAATTAGAAAACTATATATAGAAAAAGGGGTCTGACGGCGTCAAGACCAAATAGGTGACGCCGTCACCTCGCCGCCAAAACAATCCTCGGACTGCCTAGATCTACATCTGACGCCGTCAAGAACATTGCATTTCCAGGCCGTCATGACTCTTTTACTCTTGACGCCCTTCCTACGTGACGCCGTCAAAACTCTTCTGGGTCGTCACGGACTTTTACTCTTGACGCCGTCAAGAAACTCCTCTTGACGCCATCATGCACTGTTCCCAGCATGGAAAATTAAGACTTTTGCGTTTTCTTCACTTTTATGCTCCAAAAACGTCCGAATTGCTTCCTTTTCCAGATTTCACTCCCAAAGTACCTAAAATCACAAAAGGAACGATTTAGGGCAATATTTGATCAAATAAATTCGAATTCGGGCTTAAATGACCCCCTAAAAACGGATCATTTTTCGCCTCATCAGTTTTGTAAAAGAAAAATCAGAAAAAACCAAATTTAAATTTAGTGATAGCTTATATTTAATAGAAATTATCTTTTTAATTTTCCTTTTTAGCTTATTATTAAGCAATTTCACATTTTTATATTTTTCTTAGATTTCTTTTATATTAAAGTAATTTCAGTAATTTTTCCATAATTTTATATTGTCTTTTGGTATTTATTAGATTTAATATTAGTTTTAGTAATAATTAATTAATAATTAAGTATTAAATAGCATAATTAGTTTTTATAAAGTAACACCTAGTTTTTATATTTTTATTAGCTTTTATAAGTTATAAAGTAATTTTAAGAATTTTTATAGAATTATTACTGTTCATCTTGTAATTTTTAGAATTTAATTAGTTTAATTAGTAATTAATTAATATTTAATATAATAATTAGTAAAATAGTGTAAAAACATATAAAACAAACTTTCTATAATTTTTTAGGATTCCTGAGATGGTTAATTAGATTTGTAAATTTTTCTATAATTTTCTAGTCACTTTTAGTATTATTAGTAATTTAAAATAGTTTAAATAGTTTAATTAATATAATTAGTATTTAATTAATATAAAAATCACAAAAAGACAAAAAGATATATTTTTAGTTTTAAAATTTGTTCTTAGTTAGTTTATAATTTTAGAAATTTAATTTTCATTTTTCTAGTATTACATAAATATTATATTGTATTTAACTTATTTAAATATTAATAATTAGTATTAAATAGTGTTTAATTAATATTAAATAATTAATTAGCCTGAAAATTTATTTTCTTTTTCTAAAAATTTTCTTTCATCCCTAGGTTTGTAAAAAAGTCATTTTCACCCCCTGTGGGTTTTCAGATTTCAGTTTTCACTTTTTGTTTTGTACGTTCGCGTAAATTTAAACTGAACGTACACGTTTTTAGGTTTAAAACGTTTCTGGTTTTTCCGATTTCACAGTCTTGTTAATATAACTTATTTAAGTTATTTTCTTTCAAAATTCCTTAGTGTAATCAATCACAAACCCCTTGCTGTCCAAATTCACCCGATCACAAACCCGTTTGATAACAATTCACCCCTCGTCGGGACATAACGACCCGGGGAAACCACTGTCTTCCGCGGAGATTGACTCTAGGCTTTTTGACTTTGTTGACCATTCCTTGGTCAATATAAGTTGACCGTTTGGAGCCAATCAAATTTTGGCGCCGCTGCCGGGGAGGTTGTGTGCGTATCCAAACGTATTTGAAGATTAGTGAATCGGGATATACACTCATTCGTATATTTACTCATCCTTCTTCATATTTTCTTATTATTATCATATAAAAACAAAACAGTTCCTGAAGACATTTTAAAATCAGTTTTCAACGAAAAAAAAAAAACCCAAAAAGATTTTCTTTCCTATTTGTATATAAAATGTCTTTCCAAAAATTCAAAAATATTCATCTTTACCCTCCTACCCTTTTGATTCTTCATTCCTTACCCTCCCAAACCTTTTGATTCATTCTATGTCTCAACCACACCTTCTGATTTGTCAATGGTGTGGTAATCCTCATAATGGTGGTAATTGTCCCAGTTGTGGCATGGTAGAGTCAGGAAACGGGTCTGTCTATAACCAAGATCCTTATTCCTACCATGACACGACTGATTTATTCCATCAGCTACCACACCATGAGACTCAGCAGTTTTACTGTTGTGAGTACTGTGGTGGTTCACACTACAGTTCTGATTGTCAATCGGGAAACACGCTTGTCTATGAGCAGTTTCCTGATAACGATTATGACTCTAGCACATACAACCCACAGCCACATCAGTTTTATTGTTGTGATTACTGTGGAGGTCCACACTTCAGTTTGGATTGTCAAACAAGGAATCCATTTCCTTGTGACAATTACGACTATTCGTTTTCAGACCCACCTCCACAGTACCAAATGACCCAAGCAACTCCTCATGATACTGAGCAAGACCTTTTACTAAAGGCTCTTGAGATATTGAAAGAACTTAAGGAGGAGTTGGTTACTACATCGTTTCAGGACTCTCGTGAGAAATCTATGACAGAATTACTTGCAGAAGAACGAGAGGCTAGAAACAAAAAGAGTATGGAGGAATTACTTGTCAAAGAACAAGCAGCTATAACACGTGCCAAATTTCATAAAGCTGCTCTTCTCGATTGTGATGATGATAGTGATAATGAAGATACCCTTGATATCCTTCAATTTTATAAGGGTTCGTCAGATTCATCATTTGTGATTCCTTCCATTGAAAATCAGGGAGAAAATAATGAGACGGAGAAATTACTAGCAGAAGTTCAAATAGAACTCGTACAATCCATGAATACTAGACGAATTCATAAAGTCTAGAGTTGAGAACCTTGTCCCAATCCCAAGAGAGTCACAGGGAACTTTTGATCATGTGTGTGATTTACCTTCCCCTCTTGAGTGTCCAAAAGATCAATTTGAGACTTTCTCCGATTGTAGCAAATAGGGATGAGCACGGTACCAGTACCGGTACCGAACCGTACCGAATTAGTGGTACCGTTTTTTTCCCGAGCACTAAAAGGGGTAACGGTACCGTACCGTACGGGATTTCGGTACCGGTACCGGTACCGGTACTCGGTACCGGGAAATCGGTACCAATAAAGTAATTCCCCTTTTTTGTTAAAAAAAAAAAAAAAAAAAAAAAATCGTAGCTTATGCTAATAAAAATATGACAAAACATATCACCAAATTTATCATCATAACTTACAAACGTTCCAAAACGTCTAAAATTCCAACAAAAACATATGAAATCGTTCAAATAAACATACTAAACCATTTTCAACGAAAGACAATTAATCGTTTAATCTTGTGAAACTCCCTTCCCTTTTTCTTTAACGTTTTGCTTGGCAATCCCATCTTCGATATCTACACATTCAACAAAACAAACATAATTAATAACAATCATTATAAAAGATCTTGGTTCCGTAGTTATCTTTGTAATATAGTAGGCCTACAGTTATCATTTATTCATTTTACATTTATACAACAACAATCATAAACATATATTAGTATAACACCATATAAGAAAGAAGAAATTGACAAGTTAGTAGGTCAGTAGCCATATATACAACTAATATATTTACAAAATATTAGTATTTCAGTAGCCATATAAAGAAATTGATAAGTTATTACCTTGTGCAACATCGTCATCATTTAATAGATCGTCTATGTCGTCTATTATATTTTTTTTGGACTTTCTTACCCAATCTTGGGTACATATCAACGCCTCAACTATGGCATAAGACAAGTTAGTCCTATACGGGTCAAGAACACGACCTCCCGTACTAAAAGCCGACTCCGATGCAACAGTGGTTATTTGGATTGCCAAGATATCTAAAAAATAACAAAAACTTGTGAAAAAACAACGATATAAAACATAAGTAATAAAATCATCAAAGAGAATAGTAAATTACCTTTAGCCATTCGAGATACTATTGGAAATCTTGGAGCATTTATTTTCCACCACTCGAGAATGTCAAAATCACTAGTAAATCTAATCCGCGGCTCATTTAGGTACCTAGTTAACTCGGTATCCATTTCAATGGAGCCGGAGTCTTCCAAATTCAAGAAATCATCCAAAAAGTCATTTTCCCCAACATATGATTTGCAAGATTGTTGATCCTTAGTCTTTTTAGATGAGCTTTTTGACACAACCGTGTCAAACCTTGTTTTGTATGTTTGAAACAAAACTCCCATTCTATTCACAACTTCTTTCAACATCTCTCTTACCATGGCGTTAAGAGCATCATCGGATAAAGGACTTTCACTAGACATGTTATACTCCAACATCTTTTTGAACCCATGTGAAATAAGTTGTTGTTTCATAGTCGGGTCCAACACGGTTGAAAAATACATATAATCATTAAGCTCATCAAATTTCCCTCAATACCTAATATATTTCTTAACCATATCATCAACCATGTGACAAAACTCGGGTTTAGTCGCCCAATAACGAAGATGTTTGTCTATATCTAGAATTTCTCTATAAAAGAGATGCGCTAAGGGCTTTGAAGAGGAGGAAATTAGCTCAATTTTAGTTTTGAATTTTTCTAGAAATTCAACAATGCCTTCACATACACCAAAATCCGAATGTTCCGGCATTCTCTCAAGATCACGATAATAACAATCATCTTCAAGTTCATATTTGAAAAATACTTCCCTTAACGAGCATGCAATCTTTAACATATCATGCTTGGAATTCCATCTAGTAGGACATTCACAACACAAAAATTTATTTGATTCAAGGTTAGCTTCTTTCATGCAACTTTTAAACTTATTTATCCTTTGTGATGAATACCTAATATACTTAACCGCATTTGCTACACATTCCACATGATAATTCTTTTCCTTTAAACCTTCTTTAACAATAAGATTAAGAATGTGAGCCATGCATCTAATATGAAAATGCTTCCCATCATCATATATTTTAGCGTTAGGCAACTTTTTAATCAAATGATCTAGTGCCTTATCATTACTTGGTGCATTGTCTACGGTCATAGTCATCACATTCTTAATCCCCCAACCAACAACACATTTAAGCAAATCACTACTAATATCCACCCTTTATGACTACCAATAGGTCTAAAGTTTATAATCCGGTTGTGCATATTCCATTCGTCATCAATAAAATGGGCCGTGACAACCATGTAGTTTGTTTTTTGACAACTACTTGTCCATGTATCGGTAGTCAAGTGAACGGTAGTGGTTGGCTTTGATAGATAAGCTAACAACTTGCTTCTTTCATCTAAGTAATACTTTGAAACATCCCTAGATAACTTATGTCTAGATGGCAACATGAATCTTCCATTGCAAGCATTAGTATATTCAACAAAAGCCTCATGTTCAACAAACTTGAAAGGTATCTCACCAACAACAAACATGTTAATCAATGCCTTTTTTATCCTACTTTCGTCATGTTTCCAAGTTTGTAAACTACTTGTACCTTCACTGTTAGAATTTTTTTTAAACTCTAAATGAGTTTGTTGTTGAACTTTGTTTTTAGATTCATATTTAGGATTAGAAGGACAAGGATAATGTTTATGAAGACCGGATGTACCGTTGGAACCACTAGCCGCTATAGTCTTATGGCAAAACTTGCACAAAGCCCTTCTTAAGCCATTCTTTTTCACCCTAACCGGATCAAAATGTTGCCAAATCGAAGCCCTCTCACTATTTGTTCTTGCATAAATTTCATACTACTCTTCTTTATCACCATTTCTTTTTCTTTTTCTACTTTGAGCTTTTTGTGCTTGTGTTACAACAACTGAGGGTTCACTATCGTCACCCGAATTCGATTCATCAATGTTCAATATTGGAGTTTCTTCGACAATTGTGTCATCACTCTACACAAAACCATTATATACCAATTAGATAGAATTGAAGATCAGTTGTGAACACAAGCTCATTATGACATTTATACTAGTTCTTGACTTTTTAAACTTTAGCGTAGAAACTATATATGAAGCAGTCAAACATATAAAGTATAAACTGTATATGACCAAAGTAAAAAGGATACTTCATCCTATATCTAATACTATTATAATTATACAATTGTTTGGCCATTTTCAAAAAAAGTAAACT
Source organism: Artemisia argyi (assembly GCA_030686995.1). Classification (NCBI taxonomy): domain Eukaryota; kingdom Viridiplantae; phylum Streptophyta; class Magnoliopsida; order Asterales; family Asteraceae; genus Artemisia; species Artemisia argyi. The sequence continues at coordinate 20,995,408 of CM060701.1, read as the reverse complement.
AGCAATATTTTTATTCATTCGATCAATTTGGTTCGGCTTATTAGTGTTTTAATATGATAAACATCAATTGTTTGGCCCAATTAGTTAATGAATCAAATAAAAAACAAAAAAATAAAACCTACTTACCTCCATTTTTAGTGAGGATGATGATGATTGAGATGAATTATGGATGCAAACTTTATGATTCTAATGTTAGGGTTTGATGATTGGGGATGAATTATGGAGTGTGGTAGTTTAGTTTTTAGCCTAGGCAAAACTTAAAGCCTTATATTTTTTTCTTTTTTTTTTTGTACGTACCTTAACATAAGGCCAAGAAAAAAAACCCTTTTGTATTAGGTACCGAATCGGGATTTCCCGATTAGTCCCGTACCGATCCCGAAAGGTACCGAAGTTTTTTTTGGCTTTTTTCTTGGTACCGGTACCGTACCGAACTTCGGGAACCGGTACGGTTCCGGTTCGGTTCCGGGATTCGGTTCGAAATGCTCATCCCTAGTAGCAAAGATTGTGCATCTTATGGAGACATCGAGTATGTTGAGGCACTAGTTCCACATTCTGATGCTGATCATCTTCTTGAGGAGTTCGCCGATGAACTCACTCACATCAATCCACTTCCAACGGGAAGTGACAATGATCTCATTGACTTTGAAGCCGATCTTGGAGAAATTGAAAGTCTCCTTTATCATGATCAGTCACTCACTTCTTGTTGGGAATAAAATGCACAAAGTAAAGAGTCTGCCAGAAGAGCCTGCTAGTGATAGTTAAGCCTGCCTCTTCAGTTTTGCTGATGTTGAAGATATACTAACAGTACCTTCTGGGTAAGAAGGTACTGCTAGTTAAAGAAGGTCCTGCCAGTTTTCACGACAAGTTGCTATATTTTAATTAGAGATATTTACTTGTATTATTAGTCTTTGTACAAAGTCATACGTTAAGAATAAGTAGTACAGAAGTCTCAGTAGATATAATGGAGTGTTTTACCTTGAAAGGTGTAATATTAGGATAAGATAAAACCTCTAATATATTATATTAAGCAACTTGACCACTTGTAATAAGGGCTCCTTATACTATAAAAGGAACCCTTAAGACACCATCTTAAAAATATCTTTTCATACAGCTTTCATAGCTTTCCCATGCATAACTTCTATCTTTAACCTTTTCACGTATCAAAGATTCAAGGTTACACTTGTAATCCTGGTGATAGTTTAGATCACCCGTATTATTTCATCAATAATATTGAATCGTTTTGTATTATTCTTGTTGTGCTCATTCTCTTTTACTTATTCACCACCTTTGTTCCTTTAGTGTGTTTTAGTAAATTCCGCGTGCTAACTCACATTCATTCATAAATATCCTAAACACATCACTGAGATTAACATCTAAAGTGTTTGCACAATTCAATAAACAATCCTTCCACAAGTGGTATCAGAGCGAGGCTGATATTTACGACATAAAAGAACAAAGCAAAAATGGATGTTGAGCACATTCAAACCAATGTGGCTGCTAAACTTCCATTACTCAAACAGAATGAGTTTGAAATGTGGAGACTGAGGGTTGAACAATACTTCCAAGTGCAAGACTATGCACTTTGGGAGATTATTGAAGAAGGAAACTCATTTAAGCAAGCAACCACCACCTCCACAGTAAATGATGCACTTGTCACAATTGTGCAAGTAAACCCAATAACTGCTGAAGAAAGAATTCAAAAGAGAAATGATCTTAAAGCCAGGAGTATGCTTCTCATGTCTATTCCAAATGACCAGCTTCTAGTCTTTAACAAATACAAGTGTGCTAAAACCCTTTTTCAAGCTATTGTGGCTAGATTTGGTGGTAATGATGCCACCAAGAAAACCCAGAAAATACTTTTAAAACAACAGTTTGAAAACTTTTCAGCCACACCAAATGAGTCTTTGGACAGCATGTTCAATAGACTACAAAAGCTTTCTAGTCAGTTAGCCATTCATGAAGTGATAATATCTCAAGAAGACTTAAACTCCAAATTTCTTAGAAGTCTACCCTCTGAATGGGCCATGCATGTCATTGTCTGGAAAAACAAACCAGATATTGATTCCATGAGTCTTAATGATCTTTACAGCAACTTCAAAATAGTAGAGCATGAACTAAAGAAGTCTACTAGTTCAAGCTCAGGAAATATGGCATTTATGTCATCTCATGGTACTACCAAGAAAGTTGATGAAGAAAAAGATGGTGGAGAAGAAGGTACTGCCAACACAAATTTTGGTACTGCCAGTACTTCCAGCAGTACCAAAACCATTTTAGATGAAACAATTGGTTGTGCTTTCCTAACATCACAACACAATGGTTCCACATTGACCTTTGAAGATCTTCAAGAGATCAGTGATGATGATCTTGAAGAAATGGACATAAAATGGCAGCTTTCACTTCTTAGCATGAGGGCTAAGAAATATTTGATGAGGACTGGAAAGAAGATTGTCATCAATGGCAATGAACCTGCTGGGTATGACAAATCTAAAGTGGAGTGTTACAACTGCCACATGAAGGGTCACTACTCAAGAGAATGTAGAAGACCAAAGAAGCAGGGTGATAAGGGAAGAGGTTTTGAGAACAAGAACAGGGGAAACAATGAGAACAAGAGCAAGGAAGTGGACATCACTGAGACAAAAGCTATGGTAGCCATTGATGGGCTGGGTTTTGATTGGAGCTTCATGGGTGAAGAAGAGTCATCCTCAAATGAAATGGCTTTAATGGCTCTCTCCAATCCTGAGGTACAAATTACTAAATGTTCTGCTACTTGTGAAGTTTTTAAAGAACTAGAAATCTTAACAAAACTTTATGATGACCTGAAAGAAGAACAAAGAAAAACTCATCAAGACCTAGTTAATCATAAGTGTGGTATGTCCAAACTTGAGAAACAGATAATTCACTTTAGAGAAAATGAACTCACCTTTTCTGACACAAAAGCTATTCTTAATAGAGACATATTTCTTAAAGATGCTGAAATAAACCTGTTAAGAACTGAGTTTGCTAAAGTGAAACAAGCAAAAGATAATATTCAACTAACTGTTACAACATTAGAAAATGCTTCTGCTTGTACTAAAAGTATAGTTGAGAACCAAATGAACAAGAAAATCAAATCTGGGATTGGATACAACACATGTCCACCTCCTTACAGAGGAATTCCTTGTCCCCCAGGTTTAGATCTTGCTGAATCAGGTTTACATGAACACACAAATAAACCTCTAGAAAAGGTAAAACCTGTAGAAAATAGTGAACCTTTTGAGAGTACAAGTAATACTTCTCTCTCCAAAGAAAAGGTGTTCACTGATAAGAGCTCAGATGTTACAACTATTGAAGGTTGTACATCTGATGAGAATAGAAAAGAGACTGTTTCTAAGAAAGGAAACAAAGTAGGACTCATCAGTCCTAAAAGTGTAGAGAGTATAACAAAGACTAAAGTTGTTCTAAAAACAGTTGAATGTTGTGCTAAATGTAATAGCAAACCTAGAGGTAGTCAGAGAAATTAGAACAATCTTAAGTCACATCAACTTGGTGATAACTTTGTTCTGTACAATAAAGCATGCTATTACTGTGGTAGTTTTAATCATACTCATGCTTATTGTAACAATTGGGTTTCTGGGAATACATCAAGGTCTAAAACAAGTAAAACAATCCCCAGAAAAGGTTCTGTAAAATCTAACACACCAAAAGTTAATCATACTTGTTGGGAATTATTCTATCAGTTACCACGGCTAGTGAAGATATTACAACTGCAGAAGATTGTACTTGCAGTGGAAACTTATTACCACTGCAAGAACAAATATTACCACTGCTCACTTGTTAACTGTTAGAGAAACGCGCATAGATAAACATAGAAAAGATTTTGTGTATATCTTATTCTATTAGTATTATACTTATCTTGTACAAGAGGACTCCTTGTTGTATAAAAGGAGATCCTAGATCATAGTTAGAATATATCTTTCTAATACGTTTTCCTAGAGCTTCAAGGTGTAACCCTAGTGATATCATAGATCACTCGTAATATTATCATTAATAATATTGGAGCTATTTGTTTGTTACATACATTGTTCTTTCATACATACAACTGTTTCATTTACAATCAATCTTCTAAGTATCATTAAGTAGATTCCGCATACTTAGTGGTATCACTCAAAGTATCAATATTAACACAAGTGAAAGGTGTTCACGATCCAACAAGTGGTATCAGAGCAAGGCTTTGATATTTTGATTTAGAAGACCCTATGGCAGACTCAAAAGATACACTGGAGACAGAAACAAGCCAATCAAACATTGCTGCAAAGCTTCCTAAGCTTAAGATTAATGACTTTGAGATGTGGAGGCTTATGATAGAACAATTCTTTATGGTTCAAGACTATACATTATGGGAGATCATAATGTGTGGAAATTCATTCAAACCTGGTACAACTGTAGAGCAGGTTAGTGACAAGACAGTAACAAAAGTTAACACTGGTCCTATTACTAATGAAGAAAGAAGCCAACTAAAGAATGATTTGAAGGCTAGAGGTTTGTTATTGATGGCTCTACCCAGAGAACAAGTTCTGGCTTTTAGCAAATACAAGTCTGCAAAGACTCTTTTTGATGAGATCTGTGAAGTGTTTGGTGGAAATGATTCTACCAAGAAGACTCAAAAGACTTTACTGAAACAGACTTATGAAAACTTTGGTTCAACAAGTAATGAATCTCTTGATAGCATATTCACAAGGCTACAAAAGATTGTTACTCAACTCACTGCTTTTGGGATTGAGGTGGAAAAGGAAGATCTCAATCTTAAATTCCTAAGAAGCCTACCTTCTGAGTTTGACACCAATGTTGCTGTTTGGGAAGATAAGTCAGATCTAGAGACCATGAAGCTTAATGATGTGTACAATAATTTCAAAGTTATTGAACAAAGGTTAAAGAAAGCTGGAAAATTAAGAACAAGTTCTGCAAGTGTAGCACTCATATCATCATCAGGTAATGATAGTTCAGATGAAGAAAGTGATAGTGATGATGACAGTGGTAACATGATTGTTTCCACTGGTAATGGAAGTGTTTCCACTAGGAGCTCAAAGAAACAGATTGCAGGACTAAGTGATGCTACTTTCTATGCCTTTATATCAAGCCATGTGGGTGGTTCAATTCTCAATCATGAGGATTTGGATCAATGTTCTAGGGTTTTGGCCTTTATGTTTGCTCGATAGGTTTTATGCTGCTACTTTTCCTCGTATTCATTAATGATGGTTGTTTATGATGATGATTGATACTGTTGATGTACTGGTGTGCGTAAGGGTTCCTGCCCCTCATGATTCTGCTTATTCGTGAGTTATCCTGTTATGTTGAAAGCTGATGATGAGCAAGAGAGGTCATTGTTTGAGTTCTAGTGATTGAAACTGCTGCTACGCATGGTTGAACTACAAATGGACTCATGTTGGAAAATAAGGATATTAGGGTTTTGGATAAATTATATATTGGATGAAGTTACTGGTTATTCAAACTTGTACGTGTTGATCAGTGGGCTGTATGATATGACATGTGCAAACCCTAACTTGCTTAGTGGAGCTGCTATTATTTTCAGTTTGGGTTTATGATTGGTTGATTGAAGATACTGGTGGTAAAGATGCGTATAAGCTTACTGGTCATTCAAAGCTCACAACTGCTGCTTATATAGTTACCACTGCTCGCTATCAAGTTACCACTGCAACGCTTAAAAGTTTCCACTGCAGTCTCACGTTTCCACTGCAAGGCTAAATTTTACCACTGCACGCTTAATAGTTACCACTGCATGCTTATACGTTACCACTGAAGTTTCCACTGCTGCTGTTGTTGCTTATTGGTTACTGGATTATGATTGGTAAGCGTTATATTCTCACAAAACGTATCATGGGTCGGTGGTTTATTCGAATTCTTAAGTTTTCTCTTTGCAAGTGGTAAGTCAAATTTTGCCTCGTACTAATTTATGAATGGGTAAGTGGCAATATTACTTATTAATACTCCGTAATTGCAAGTGGATTGGTGCAATTAATTGGAGATTGTCACCTAGTGCATGAGATTGGGTGATACTACATCTAGGATTACGTGGTGATTATGAGATACACAAACGTGAGGGGAAGACGTTTGGTATTTAATTTTGGAGCAGGTTTGTTTCAATACACACACAGGGGAAGACACACACACAAGATATGATTTTTGGATTATTGGTTCTTAACAGATTATAAAGGCTCATTTTTATTTGTTCTAATTGGTTACGAAGAAAGGTTTTTATCACCTATTTGGTGAAGAAGTGGAGTTTCACAGGTTTGTGTTTTATCATACCTTTTCAGCATGAGGTAACTTGTTTGTTCGTTCAGGTGACTACGAATTGACAAAACACTTGAAGGAGTTACGTTATTGTGCTCAGTGATTTTTTGTCAAGAGGTTGCGATCTCCCTATACGTTAGGTATACGTTCGAAGTCAATTTTAGTACAAGATATAAGACACAAGTTTGGGTGGTTCTACTTCAGCATCAAGTTGGTTATACTTAGTTTTCTTCATCCGTAATCATTACATAGAGCCTACATTCAACAAATGGTTAACATATGGGTTTCAGGGGAAGCTTAAGTGTTTAAATGTTTAACCATTTATATGCTACATTGAGGTGAAGGTTTTTACAACTGCTAGTTATTATTACTACTGATGGTTTTGATTTCTATTGTTTCAAGTACATTTATAGATGCGGAAAACTTAATGGTGGGCGACTTTGAAACATTGGGAAGATGAATTGGATGTGTAATATTGATTCGTGGTTGTGAAGATCAAGGTTGCTTACACTTGTCCCCTATTTGATGATGACAAAAAGGGGAAGAAGATATACATAGAAGATTGCAGCTTGAAGATCCTTGATGATATGCATGGTTTGAGGAGAAGACGACATCTTTCATACACTTGGTTTTGTCATATCAACTAGAGGAAAGAAAAAGTATTCCTGAAGTTGTCAAAGATAAGCCTAGGACACAAACAAATTACACTAGGCCTACTACTAGATATGCAGAGATGTACAGAAATAGGTCTAAGTCTCCTAGAGGGAACATGAGAAGTTGGAATCATGTTAAAACTAGGCAGTTTGGTAGTGATTTTGTGATCAACAATAAGGCTTGTCATATATGTGGTAGCTTTGACCATTTAGCTAAAGACTGTACCTACCACATGGGAATAAGGGAAGTATTTGTGAATACTAGGGTGAATGGACATAATTATAATAAAGTAACTCACCCAAACCCCCTAAGCAAGATGGTTCCCATGTCTGTTTTACTTACCACTGGCATCAAACCAGTTTCCACTGCTAGACCAGCAGTTACCACTGCCAGTAGTAAAAACAGAGTTTATCCTAAGTCCCCTGTCACTTCTTTTGTTAAATCTTATCAAACAGGGAAAAAGACTTATTTTGAAAAGAATGATCACAAGAATCGCATGTGGAGACCCAAATTTACTAATCCAGCAGTTTCCACTGCTAGGCCTGCAGTTACCACTGCAAGACCAATTGTTTCCACTGGTGTCTATGTGAATAAGAAAAGGGTAAACATGGGTAATGTTGTTAAGGCCTCAGCTCGTTGGGAATGGAAACCAAAAGGAACAACAACCTCAAACAATCCCAATGGTGTATCAATGACCTTTGATAGATATAATTATATTGATACACGAGGCAGATCCAAGTCATTTGTGGCTTGGGTCCCCAAAAGGTACTAATTGTTTTATGTTGAGTGCAGGGACAGTCAAAGACTACTAATGGTTATGAATGACTTGATATTACTTTCTGAGTTTTACAGTGACTCACTAATATGTTTGCAAGTTGTTTAGTATATGTCTGTTCTGCAAATGTTAAGTGATTGCAAGTAGTGTGTTTAAGTCACCAAGAGTTGTAGCCAAAGGAATGTGGTCAAATAAGCTGAAGGTCTTACAATATTGATTTATTAAAGAAGATCTTTTCATTCATTCAAAGACATAAGTTACAGCTTACATTCAATGTTCCAACTGAATTACAAAGACCATTCCTAAAACATTTGGCTAATTGAGAACTACTAGCTTCTATCAATTATTACATAATACTTGAGGCTATGACAAGTACAATGAAGAAGCTGAAGATGAAAATGGAAAAAGAAGAGAAGGAAGACTGTGAAGATGCTCAAGTAACAAAGTCAAGAAAATACTCAAGAACTTTGTTCCTTGGCAACATTCTTCAGTCATCTATTTCTGCTTCTCCTTTCCCTTATGAGTGATCTGAGCCTTCTTGCTCTGTCCAATATGTTCTTGATGCAGAAGACCAGGTTCTGGAGAAGGAAGATCCAACACCAAATTTGATGATGTTGGGAGAGATGGATCTCTTTTACTTGATCTTGGTTGGGATCTCTCTGGTGTGGAAGGAGGAAGAAAGGTTGGATCTTCATTCTCTTCTTCTGAAGATTCTTCATCAGAGGTCCAGATGAAAGGAGAGACAAGCTCTCTCTCAGCAGGATTAGGATCATGGCTTGATTCACCCTTTATGTGTGCATTCCATTGTTTTTCTTGCACATCCCATTGTTTCTCCATCTCTCTCTTATAGTCAGAATCTTCAAGTCCCCATGGATATGGAGGTAAATCTTCTTCTGATGTTGGATAAGAAGAGTGTTGATCAGAGGTTTCAGGGTTTGATGACATGGTTTTGGAAGAGAATTGGGTTGATTGGGATATTAGGGTTTGAAAGATTATTGGTGACTGAGATGTGGTGTTTGGAGGTGATTAAATAAGCCAAGGTTAGATGTTATGCTAATTAATGAAGGTTATTTATTTTCATCTGTTTTGGTTGGTTTGAGAAGTAACTGTGGTTTGACTTTTGAGAAGATATTTTTGTGTATAGTAACTTGGTTACAAAGTTACTTGAGTTAATCTCTATGGGTTAAGATGAGATTTATTTTGTGTTGTAATTTACAACCTATATCATTGGAGTAATAAGGTGTGTATCAAAGACACACAACAAATGGTTATTGATTCACCATGTCTAACCCACATAAGAATCAGCTAGTCCAAGAGCAAACGGCTTTTGGTAAAGACTTATCAAATCCGTTGATAGCTGATAGTTTGCTAAAAACTATGATAAGGGCAGCAAATTTTACATATTTTACTTACCACTGCTCTTTGAAATTTTGTTGATTTTTACCACTGCAAGTTCACCGTTTCCACTGATAGTGTAAATTTTACCACTGGTGAACTAGCCGTTACAACTGTGTGTCAGTAATCTTATTTTTACTAGCCGTTGCAAATATAACTGTCTTTCCTTATTAATAGGGTAAAATTTTTGGGAATTATCTACTTACCAAACTTTATTTATTCTTTTCTAAAGATAAATCTTTCTATAGATAATTCACCATACGCGTTTTTCTCCAAACCCTATTAGTATAAATTGAACATTATACGGCTTGCTCTTTATTCTCGATTACTAACACTTTTATCTCTCAAATCACAAAATCATGGTGACTCTCAAGTTTGCTGATGAACACAATCAAGTGGCTTGCCTACAAAAGTCCAACAACAAGAGTGGACCTGTTTTTCATCAGATTGTGGATTTCCTAAACACAACTCATATAAGGTATGCCTTAACTATGAATCCCACAATCTTTGTTTCTCAAATCAAACAGTTTTGGAATTTTGTGGAGTCCATAACACTTAAACAGGGGGACATACATGAATCTGTGGAAGCTCTTAGAGCCACAGTGGATGGGGTAACTATTGATGTTACTGAGTCGTCTTTAAGGAGAATTCTCCAATTAGATGATCTCAATGGTATCATCACATTACCTAATTCAGACATATTCAACTACATTGCTTTGATGGGGTATGATACATCTGACCAAAAAGTAACTTTTAAGAAAGGATGTTTTTGTCCCCATTGGAGATTTTTGATACACACTCTGTTGCATTGCCTAAGTCCTAAGAAAACTTCTTATGAACAATTTGGATCAACCATGGCTTACCCTTTAGTTTGCTTGGTTTCTGATAGGACTTTCAATTTTTCAAGGTTTATATTTAATAACATGAAAGGCAATGTAACAAGTTCAAACAAATTTTTGATGTATCCAAGGTTTGTGCAAGCAGTATTAAATGAATTTCAACTGCAAAACCATAATAGGATTTATGACACTCCATGTCTTAAGCCAAAAGTATTTCAAAATATGTGTAAGGCTTCAGAATTTTGGGATGGAGTGGTTCATCCTCTTTTACCAAACATGCTTGCAAAGATTTCACAGGTACAGGGTGAAGATGCAACAATCCCAGTTGTATCCCATCACACACCCACTATTTCTGTTCCACAAATTCAACATATCCCTGCTGTAACTCACACATATGAAAGGAGGCAAAAACAGCCAACTCCTTCCATGACAACATTGCATGTTGCTGACCTTTATGGTTTCGGAACAAGCAGTGGTGGTTCAAGGCTTCAATCTAGTCCAACTAGAGAAGAGCCTGGATCAATGCCTTATGATTCACCTCTCCCAACAGGTAACACAGTTGGAAGTGTTGAAGGCAGTGTGACACTAACTGAATTGATGGAATTATGTACCAAATTAGTCACCAGAGTTTGAACCTGAATTGATGGAAGTGTTGAAGGCAGTGTGACACTAACTGAATTGATGGAATTATGTACCAAATTAGTCAAACAGGTTCAAACTCTGGAGAAAGATCTGGCACAGACCAAAGAACAACATGCCACAGAGTTGAATCTATTGAAGGCTGAGATTCAAAAGTTGCAGAATGAAGTTGTGAATCTCAAGAAGAGAAGACATATTCAAGCTGTAGTTTCTTCTCCATCATCATCACATGATGACCAATCTGCAGGTTCTGGTTATGGTTTGGGAACTTCTTCCAAACAGGGGAGGAAAATAGATGCAGAGATTAAGGGGAGGAGTACTAATTTTGATGATATGTTTGCTGAGCTCAATGATTCTGAAAATGCTCAAGCAAAAGATGATGTAGCTGAGATTGAGGGGAGGAAATTGGATCTTGAAGATATGGTTGTTGATACTGGTTTTACCTCTGAAGGTGTTCTTGGAACTACTCAACAAATTTCCACTGAAGCAGAACATGTTACCACTGATCAAATAATTTCCACTGCAAGGGAGACTGTTACCACTGATGTTCCATTAGTTACCACTGCAGAGGAAGAAGCTGCCAGAAAAAGATCAGTCAAAGGTAAAGCAATTGTGTTTGGTGCAGAACAAGAGCATACTAGAATGATTTCCAAGAAAGATCAAGCTCAAATTGATTTTGATGCAAGATTGGCAGAACAACTTGAAGTTGCAGAGAAAGAAAATATGAAAAAGCAAAAGGAGGATGATGTTGCTAGTTTTATGGAAGCACAGAGGTTAGGTAAACTTGAAGCAGTAATGGCACAACCACTCTCAGTGGTTCCACCAACTATCTTACATGAGAAACCTCCTATGTTCTCATATGTGCCAACAAATGAAGAGATTGAACATATGATTAAAAATGATCCAGTTGTAAAGAAGAAAGCTATTGAGCTTGTTGCTAACAAGTCTTTGACAGAAGAACAAAGAACAGCTCAATTGGCTGATTTCATTCAAATGAAGAATCAACAAGCACTGGATGAAATTATTGGTAAAGTCAGAAAAGGTCAAAAGAAACAGAGACAACCTACAAAGGCACAGATCATTCATGAGATGAAAGTATTTTGCTGTTATGTTGGAACTTGGAAGATGGCTGATTTCAAAGGTATGTCTCATGAAAGAATTGAAGGCATCTACTACAGAACTAAAAGGCAAGATAGTAGCTTCAGACCTATTGATTTTGAAGAAGTTGAAAGATTTAAACTAAGTAAAAGGAAAGCTTCAACAGTTGAAGATCATGTCACAAAAAGGGTGAAAGTTCCTCAAGAGAAAGAATCTCAATCTGAGAAATGTGTAGAAGATCTACAAAGTGCAATTATCATTGTTGAAGAAGAAGATTTCTATCCAGATCCTTTACAAACAAAACATCAGATTATTGATTGGGAAGTGTACACAGCAAAGAATTTTGCTTCTACTTGGAAAATTATAAGACTGGGAGGAGAATCTTCATCATTCATTCAGTTTGAAGATCTTCTTAAAGCATGTGACAGAGATGATCTTGATACTCTTTGGAAGCTTGTTAATGAAAGATTCAAGGCTGATACTCTCAAAGATATGAAAGAAATGCAGCTCTGGGTTGACTTAAGAAGATTATATGAACCAGATCCTAATGATAAGTATTGGAAGTTTAATTCATCAAACTTGAATATTACATGGACATATTATGATCAATGTGAGGTTCATCATGTTTCTACAACAGATAAAGTGGATGTGTATATGTTTGCTGAGAAGGAATATCCACTTAGAGCTAAAACTCTTTCTGCAATGTTAAAATCAAAGTTAAGAGTTTATGCAGATAATGAAAAGATTAGAGCTTTGATTCAGAAGATTCAAGATCAATATGCAAGAGCTGATAAAGTGTTGAGAAAAACAAGATAAGTGTTTGGAAGAATTCCCATATCCTCAGGTTTATTGTATACTTGAAGAAACTTGTTGATTTACAAATAAATCATAAGTTTAGGGGAGGATTGTTGGGAATTATTCTATCAGTTACCACGGCTAGTGAAGATATTACAACTGCAGAAGATTGTACTTGCAGTGGAAACTTATTACCACTGCAAGAACAAATATTACCACTGCTCACTTGTTAACTGTTCGAGAAACGCGCATAGATAAATATAGAAAAGATTTTGTGTATATCTTATTCTATTAGTATTATACTTATCTTGTACAAGAGGACTCCTTGTTGTATAAAAGGAGATCCTAGATCATAGTTAGAATATATCTTTCTAATACGTTTTCCTAGAGCTTCAAGGTGTAACCCTAGTGATATCATAGATCACTCGTATTATTATCATTAATAATATTGGAGCTATTTGTTTGTTACATACATTGTTCTTTTATACATACAACTGTTTCATTTACAATCAATCTTCTAAGTATCATTAAGTAGATTCCGCATACTTAGTGGTATCACTCAAAGTATCAATATTAACACAAGTGAAAGGTGTTCACGATCCAACAATACTGTTAGACCAAATGAGCCTGTTTACCCAAAATTCATTACTAAGGGTGCAAGTAATACTTTCAAACATACACCAAAAGTTGTGAAAAGTCATATTGAAAGGGATTTTGTAGATAAAACACAAGACTGGAAACCAAAACCAAAAGGTTCTGCTAGACCATATGGTCCTGCTAGACCAAATGGTACTGCCAATTTTGGTACTGTCAGACCAAAAACCACAAAATATGTCAAAAATGAAAATGCTGTTAAGTCCTCAGCATGTTGGATTTGGAGACCACTCCAACCAAATGGTGCATCAACAGTCCTAAAAAGGTTTGATTACATTGATGCACGAGTGGGTACCCCAAAGAAACTAATATGTGTATACATGTGCAGGAACATTCAAATGATATTATAGATCAAGGATATGTAGATAGTGGATGTTCAAGGCACATGACAAGCAACATGTCTTACCTCACAGACTTCAAATCATTTGATGGAGGATATGTTACCTTTGGGGGAGGAATCAAAGGAAAGATTACTGGTAAAGGTACAATTAAAACCAGTAAATTAGATTTTGAAAATGTGTACTTTGTGAAAGAAATACAGTTTAATCTCTTAAGTGTCTCACAAATGTGTGACACAAAGAACAAAGTTCTTTTTACTGACACTGAATGCATTGTACTTTCTCCTGATTTTAAAATTCCTGATGAAAGTCAGTTTCTTCTTAAAATCCCTAGAAAGAACAATATGTACATTGTTGATTTAAAGAACATTGTTCCTAAAGAGAGTTTAACCTGTCTAGTAGCAAAAGCCTCATTGGATGAATCTATGCTTTGGCATAGAAGACTTGGTCATGTAAACTTTAAAACAATCAATACAATTGCAAAATATGATTTGGTTAGAGGTTTACCCAAAAAGATTTTTCAAAATGACCAAACCTGTGTTGATTGTCTAAAAGGAAAACAACCTAGAGCTTCTTGTAAGCCCAAAACCCATAACTCAATTTCTCAAGCTTTATACATGCTTCATATGGATCTTTTTGGTCCTACTTCTGTGAATAGCTTGAATGGTAAAAGATATTGTCTTGTAGTTACTGATGATTACAGCAGATTCTCTTGGGTTTTCTTTTTAAGTACTAAGGACGAAACAAGTGAGATCCTTAAGTCCTACTTTACAGGGATAGAAAACCAAATTGATAAGAAAGTAAAAGAAATTAGATGTGACAATGGGACAGAATTCAAGAATAGAGTTATGGATGAATTTTGCAAAGAAAAAGGAATAAAAAGAGAATATAGTGTAGCTAGAACCCCACAGCAAAATGGAGTAGCAGAAAGGAAAAATAGAACACTTATTGAGGCTGCTAGAACAATGCTAGTAGATTCTAAGTTGCCTATTTCATTTTGGGCTGAAGCAGTAGGTACTGCTTGTTATGTACAGAATAGGGTTCTTGTGATTAAACCTCATAGAAAGACTCCTTATGAACTTTTGTTTGGTAGAACACCATCTCTAAGTTTTATGAGACCTTTTGGATGTCATGTCACTATTCTCAATACCAAAGATCATCTAGGAAAGTTTGAAGGAAAAGCTGATGAAGGCTACATGATAGGGTATTCTTTGCAAAGTAAGGCCTATAGGGTGTATAATAAATGCACTAGGCTAGTGGAAGAAAACCTGCACATAGAGTTCCAAGAGAAACTACCAAATGTTGCAGGCACTAGACCAGATTGGTGTTTTGACATTGATAAGCTTTCAAAATCTATGAATTATGTGCCTGTCACAGGTACAAATTCTAATGATAATGCAGGTTTTGAAGACAATGATGAAACAACTGAGGATCAAGATTACATCTTGATGCCAATTTGGACAGGATTGGATTCATCTTCAAGTCTTGGAGAGCCTTCAAATACTACAAATGAAGGTGTTGAAGATGATCATGGAACTCAAGATCAAGGGAATCTAGAAAATTCTGAAAATGGAAATGGTACTGTCAATTCTCAAGATGGTACTGCCAGTTCAACAGATGGTACTGCCAGTTCACAAATTGGTCCTGCTGAACCATTAAATGTTCTATCAGATGATTCCTTACCAGAAGATATAGGAATTGGAAACCTTCCAATTTCCTATAATGTTCCTACAACACACAACACAAGAATTCTCAAAGATCACTCCATTGAAAATGTGATTGGCAGCATTGATTCTGGTGTTAAAACAAGAACTCAAGTCTTATCTTCAGACAAAGATGGGTTTGTCCTAGCTGTGTATGAAGAAAAGAACCATGAAGTTGCCCACATATGCCTGTTTTCATGCTTTCTCTCTCAAGTAGAACCCAAAAACATTACAAAAGCCTTAGATGATTCAAGCTGGGTTGAAGCAATGCAAGAAGAACTACTTCAATTCAAACTACAGAAGGTTTGGGTACTGGTTGATTTGCCCAAAGGTTACAGGGCAATTGGAACCAAATGGGTTTTCAGAAATAAGAAAGATGAAAGGGGAATAGTGATCAAAAACAAAGCCAGATTGGTGGCCCAAGGGTACACTCAAGAAGAAGGAGTGGATTATGAAGAAGTTTTTGCTCCAGTTGCAAGAATTGAAGCAATTAGGCTATTCTTGGCCTATGCTTCTTTCATAGGTTTCACTGTCTACCAAATGGATGTCAAAAGTGCCTTTTTATATGGTACTATTGAAGAAGAGGTGTATGTTTCTCAACCTCCAGGCTTCATTGATGCAGAATATCCAGACAAGGTGTACAAGGTTACCAAAGCTCTTTATGGTCTACACCAAGCTCCTAGAGCATGGTATGAAACATTGGCTTTCTATTTACTGGAAAATGGATTTCAAAGAGGCAAGATTGATCCAACTTTGTTCATCAAAAGAACAAAGAAAGACATCTTGCTGGTGCAAATTTATGTTGATGACATTATCTTTGGATCCACAAATCAGGAATTGTGTGTAGAGTTTGACAAACTTATGCATAGTAAGTTTGAAATGAGTTCCATAGGGGAACTTACATTCTTTCTGGGTCTCCAAGTGAAACAATCAAATGAAGGCATATTTATCAGCCAAGATAAGTATGTAGCTGAGATCTTAAGGAAATTTGGGTTTGCAGATTCAAATGTTGCAAGTACACCAATGGATCCAGAAAAGGGTTTACACAAAGATGCTGAGGGTGAAGATGTTGATGTGCACAACTACAGATCAATGATTGGGTCCCTAATGTACCTTACTTCATCTAGACCAGATATCATGTTCTCAGTATGTGTATGTGCAAGGTTTCAAGTCAATCCAAAAGTTTCTCATCTCACAGCAGTCAAAAGAATCTTCAGATACCTCAAGGGCCAGCCTAAGTTGGGTCTATGGTATCCAAGGGAATCATCTTTTGATTTTGTAGCTTACTCAGATAGTGACTATGCTGGTGCAACCCTAGACAGAAAATCCACAACTGGTGGATGTCAATTTCTTGGCTGCAGACTCATATCATGGCAATGCAAGAAGCAAACAATGGTGGCCAACTCTACAACTGAAGCAGAATATGTTGCAAGTGCAAGTTGTTGTGGCCAAGTTCTTTGGATCCAGAATCAATTGCTTGACTATGGGTACAATTTTCTTAACACCATTATTTACATTGACAATAGCAGTACTATATGTATCATCAAAAATCCAGTTCAACATTCAAAAACAAAACACATTGAAATCAGACACCATTTCATAAGAGATTGCAATGAGAAAAGGTTAATTCAAGTTGTCAAAATTGATTCTGAAAATAATTTTGCAGACCTTCTCACCAAAGCTTTTGATTTAGGTAGGTTTAAATACCTGGTAGCAGGTATTGGTATGATAAATCTTTGAAAAACATGTGTTTTGTATAAACAAGTTCTGGACTTTAAACATGGTACTGCTAGTTAGTCATAAGGTACTGTCAGTACAAAAATGGTACTGTTAGTTCAAAGTTTGCTCTGTTTTTGCTCATCTTGATGTTTAAATGTTAACAATGCTATAAAACAAGTGCTTTGCACTCTGTTCTTTTGGTTTACAACTAACCATTTCAGGTTACTCAAAGCTTGCTAACACAATCAGGATATGGAAATGGTAATCAGTTCACCAAGTTGTTCAAAACTTTAAGAGCTGACTAGTCTAAAGCAAACGGCTCTTGGTAAAGACTTCTCAAATCTGTTGATAGCTGATAGTTTGCTAAAAACTATAAGGTAATCAGTTCACCCAGTTTCAAAAACTTAAACGAACTGACTAGTCCAAAGCAAACGGCTCTTGGTAAAGACTTATCAAATCCGTTGATAGCTGGTAGTTTGCTAAAAACTATAAGGGATATTTTCTAAAATTTCAAAGAGACTGCCAAGTTTTATTTCAAAACAAGGTACTGGTAGTTCAAATTTTAGTACTGGTAGAGTAAAATGGTACTGCTACATAGCCGTTGAGTCTGTCAGGCTAAATTATAGCCGTTGTTTTTAAAAGGGTATTTTTGTGAATTATTCATGTTTTCCTTGAATTAAGGATATAGTTATTATAATAAAAGATCTTTTTTGACCGCCTCTTCAATTACTTATCCATAACTTTTATAGTCGGTCAAAAGTCATTTTTCTCATATTCAATCCTTATCATAATTCACACTCACCTTTCATCTTCTACCAGTACAACAATAAAATCCCACCATTGAAATCAAAATTTTCATCAAACCTTTCACCATGGCTCGTCTAAGTTTTGTCAAACGTCACAACCAATTAGCATTTTTGGAAAAGTCTGATGACAATGAAACTTTTCATCAAGCAGTGGATTTTCTAAACAATTCTTATGTCAGGTTTGCTTTACTCGTGAATCCCACTATTTTTGAATCTCAAATTTCACAATTTTGGCAAACTGCTAAACTTAATACTCTTGAGGATGGGTTTCAAGAGTTAATGGTCAAAGTGGATGGTAGAACATTGACTTTTACCGAATCATCCATTAGAAGACACCTTCGTTTGGATGATTCAGATGGCATTAGTCAACTACCTGATACTAAAATATTTGAAAATTTGACAAAAATGGGGTATAATGTAACTTCTACAAAGCTTACATTTCTTAAAAAGCATTTTACCCCTCAATTGAGATTTTTGATTCATACCATCCTTCATTGTTTAAGCCAAAAGAAAACCTCATGGGAGCAATTTAGTGGTAACATGGCTGCAGCTCTCATTTGCCTGGCAACAAACAAGAAATTCAACTTTTCAAAATATATTTTTGAAGGAATGGTTAAAAATGTGGACAGTGAAACAAAGTTTTTAATGTACCCAAGGTTCATTCAGTGCCTCATAAACAAATCCAAACATTTGTTACTTCCCCCAAACAAACCTTTTAAGACTCCCAAACTTACACACAAGGTGTTTTCAAACATGAAAATTGGTTTTCAAGGAGAAGAAGTACCACTTTTTGAGGAAATGTTACCACAACATTCTGAAGAACCTGATCATTCATCACCACATCCATCATCAGTACCATCACCCACACCAACAGTACCATCAGTCAAACCACCATAATCAGTGCCATTGCCATCTCATCAACAAACACAAACACCATCTGCAACATCACCATCATTATCACATCATACCTCACCACCTCAATCTCCTCCACAACAAAGTGTAGATACTCAGACTATCAGGGAATTAAAGGAGCAAGTGCAGTACTTACAAACTTCTCTTGAAAGTCAAAACAAACATTTTACAGAGATCAACACCAAGTTAGTTAAGAGGGTTGAGAAATTAGAGTTGAAAGTGAAGTTGCTGAAGGGTAAAAAGTCTACTCAGTTGGTTGTTTCTAGTTCCTCAAGTTCAGATGCAGAGGGTTTGGGTCTCTCTTCCAAAAAGGGGAGGATGGGTAGTTCTGAAAATAAAGAAGAGATTCAATTTCAGTTTCATGAAGGAACTCCAGTGATTGATGAAGAGCCTGTTAGCTTGAAAGATACTGCTGCTACAGATACTGCTGAAGCAAAGGAAGATACTGCTGAAGCAGAGCAAGAGCCTGCTAGGATTCAGAGGCTATTAGCTATGAATTTAAAAGGATCTGATCAAGTGTCTTACAAAAGAAAGAGAGGATCACAGCCTTAGGGGAGGTTTCTTGTTTTTGATGAACAATCTGCTGCTCCAAGTCCAGTATCATCACCAAAAGACAAGGGCAAGAAAATTGTGGTTGAAGATGAACCAAAGCCTAAAAAGATGAAGCAGAAAGAACAAGTACAATTGGCTGTAGATGAAGAGTTGTCCAAAAAGCTTCATGAAGAAGAAGTATTGAGAGCTGAAGAAGAATTAAGAATGCTGCAAGAAAAGTTTGATGCTCAGCTGCAATACATCATCTCCATTGACCCAATTGTAAGAGGTGAAGCTTATACCCTGATTTGTGATGAATCTCTTAGCTCAGATGAAATGACAATCAAGCTCAATGATTTCATCACCAAGAAATACAATCAAGAGGCATTGGATGATGTCTATCAGCAGATTCAGAAGAATCAGAAGAAAGGATTCAAAATGCCACATTCTGAAGCAGATCAGAAGAAGTTCTTCAAGATATATCTGAAAAGAGAAGTGAATATGAAAGATCATCAACTCAAAGGTAAATCTTTTGATGAATTGAAGCTTCTATACTTAGAGGCTTACAGAAGAAACAAAACCAGCTTTCTCATGGATACTCAAGAAAGGTCTTCCAAAGGAAGAGAAGATGATCAGAAGGAACAAAAAGAGAAAGCAGAATTGCCTCCTGTTCAATCAAGAGAAATGGTTGTCCATGTTTCACAAGTTGTTTTTACTGAACCCTTACATGCAAGGCATCCAGTCATAGATTGGGAAATCTTCAATGACAAGTTTGGCAAAGCATGGAAGATAACAAGAGTTGGAAACAAGGTTGAGATTTTCAAGAACTTTGAAAATCTACTTAGAGCATGTAGCAGAATGGATTTAGATGAATTATGGGTATTAGTTCAAGAGAAGCTGAAAACCAAGTATAAGCCAGATGCAAAGGAGCAAGAGCTATGGGTTGAGTTCAGCAGACTATATGATCCAAATCCTTCTGATACTCATTGGAAATTTCCTTACTATGATTTATCTGTTACATGGGAATACTTCAGCATGAGTCATGTTCATCATCTTTCCACTCAGAGTGGAATAGAGCTCTTTATGCTAGGAGAGAAAGAGTATCCTTTAAGCTATGAAGTATTATCAGTCTTGATCTCAAATAAGCTTTTATGTGAAGAAGAGACTGATGCAGTCAAAAGATTGAAGGGGAGCATATTTGATCAGTATGAAAGCCTAAGGAGAAAAAGGTAAGGTTTTTGGAAGAGTTCCCTCAAATCCTCAAGGTATGAATTTTATTCACAAAGAAACTTGGTTATTTTATATGGGAATAACAAGTTTAGGGGAGGATTGTTGGGAATAAAATGCACAAAGTAAAGAGTCTGCCAGAAGAGCCAGCTAGTGATAGTTAAGCCTGCCTCTTCAGTTTTGCTGATGTTGAAGATATACTAAC
This sequence comes from Artemisia argyi, assembly GCA_030686995.1. Lineage (NCBI taxonomy): Eukaryota > Viridiplantae > Streptophyta > Magnoliopsida > Asterales > Asteraceae > Artemisia > Artemisia argyi. The sequence continues at coordinate 20,974,827 of CM060701.1, read as the reverse complement.
AGTACCTTCTGGGTAAGAAGGTACTGCTAGTTAAAGAAGGTCCTGCCAGTTTTCACGACAAGTTGCTATATTTTAATTAGAGATATTTACTTGTATTATTAGTCTTTGTACAAAGTCATACGTTAAGAATAAGTAGTACAGAAGTCTCAGTAGATATAATGGAGTGTTTTACCTTGAAAGGTGTAATATTAGGATAAGATAAAACCTCTAATATATTATATTAAGCAACTTGACCACTTGTAATAAGGGCTCCTTATACTATAAAAGGAACCCTTAAGACACCATCTTAAAAATATCTTTTCATACAGCTTTCATAGCTTTCCCATGCATAACTTCTATCTTTAACCTTTTCACGTATCAAAGATTCAAGGTTACACTTGTAATCCTGGTGATAGTTTAGATCACCCATATTATTTCATCAATAATATTGAATCGTTTTGTGTTATTCTTGTTGTGCTCATTCTCTTTTACTTATTCACCACCTTTGTTCCTTTAGTGTGTTTTAGTAAATTCCGCGTGCTAACTCACATTCATTCATAAATATCCTAAACACATTACTGAGATTAACATCTCAAGTGTTTGCACAATTCAATAAACAATCCTTCCACACTTCTTATCCCAACAGTCCACAAGAGAATGTTAATCACTTTGTTCCCGAAGCATTCAAAACTACTCTCACCAATCCTCTGTTTGAATTCGAACCTGAATTCACTTTGATTTCTGATAATCCAATCTTTGGTATTCAGAATGAGGATTGTGATGAGTCCACAATGGAACAAGAGTTCACTCATATCATGACTCCTCCGGAGTATGATAGCCCGGGGGAGATACACTCAATCATGAGGATTTGCAAATTCCCACCCTCCCTCCAGGGATGTTTTTGAGCTTAGCCCTTGAAATCCAAATTCAGGCTAATGAGCCTGCTCTCGAGGAAGAAGATCTTATCATGATTTTCATCATGGTTTTCTTCCTTTTCTTCACCTACAGGGTGACTTCCCTTGTTCTTCATTCCTTCGGGAACGAAGACATTATCTTTGACCCCGGCATCACCGCTTATAGTTTATACTATTTTAAGCCAGGGTCTGTATATCTCATCGGTGTGGAACTTTCACGTGCTTCAAATGTTTGTCCAAACATCTTAAATGAAAGTCCGAGGGAGATTGTTTCTTCCACATCATGCTTCCCCAAGAACAAATGAATTCGGGGTCGAGTCAAGCTAGCGACTCGGTAAACAAAAACAGTAGCATGCTTATAGGATTTTCACCCTAAGTGTGGGGGAGTACCCCTGCTGTAGTTACCAATAAAGTGAAAAAAATAGTGTTTCCACATTTAGCTTGTAATGTTGCCCTTTTACGTTCAAAGAGTCGGCATGATAGCCGGGACTTTGACTATTGAGGACAATATTCAATTCTAAGTGTGGGGGGGGGGGGGGGGTATTCTAGCGAATTTTATCACATTTTACCGTCTAGTACCCCTGTTTTTGGCAAAAAATTTTAAAAATTTTCACTTGTGCTTCAAAATTTTTGTGGTTATCAGTCCGCCTTGTCTAACCGACAAAAGGATTGGCTAATCCAGGAGCAAACGGCTCTTGGTAAAGATAACTCAAATCCGTTTAAGGATGACAATTTGCCCAAAATTGTATGGTACTCAACTCACCATATCCTAAAAAGTAAAGAGTTGGCTAGCCCACAAGATTATGGCTTGTGGTAAAGGCAGTGGAAAAACCATAATTGGTAGTCAACTCACCAAGATGTAGACTAAATCCATCAAGAGTTGGCTAGTCCAGAAGCAAACGGCTTCTGGTAAATACAAATCAAATCCGTTTACAGCTGGTGGTTTGCTCAAAATCACATGGTTATCGGTGTACCATGGTTCTTACTTGAACTAAAACATTTGGCTACTCTAGAAGTAATTGCTTTTGGTAAAGAGATTAAAATCAATTAAATTTTCAAAACAGTTTATTGCTAGGGACTAGCAATAGTTTAGTGTGGGGGATTGATGAGTGTGTAAATACTCATCATTTTTAGTTAATCTGAACTGCAAAAACGTTTAAAAACACTCAGAAATGCATCAAAATACTGAAAATATCCCAGGATTGTGTTTTATATGTTTCGGATGCAAAATGTTTAAAAACAGATGAAAAACGAACAAAGTTTGCATAATTGGCAGTTTCAGTCCCTCAAGTTTCACAAATTGACAAAACTAGTCCCTGAAGGTTTAAAATGAAAGAAAAAGTCAACTTTGGTCCTTGGAAAGTCAAACATGTTCAATATTAATCCCTGGATAAAAGTTTTCTAAAAATGGCAATTTTTACCCCTCAAGTTTCAAAATTGGCAAAAATAGTCCCTAGGTATTAAAAATGGAAATTTTACAAATAATACCCTTGTACTATTCATAACTTACAATTTGGAACCTTTTAGATAACTTTTAGGAAATTACAATTTTACCCCCTAAGAATCCAAAAATGACATAAAAGGTCCCTATAAGTTTTAAAATATGAAAAATACAACTTTGGTCCTTGTGTTATTATTATATGGCAGGTTTGGTCCTTGGAAGAAAGTTTGGAAAGTTTACATTCTCAGCCCTCAACTTTGCAGAAATTACATTTTTTGTCCTTGTGAAATTGCAAAACCAAATGGGCCATTTGTGTTATTTTTACCAAACATTAAACAAATAAAACCCCAGACCAATCCTAGCCCACTACCCTTTTGTTTTTCCTGGCCCAACTTCCCAGCCTAAACCACAAATAATACTTCCCCCGTTTTATTATCCCCACCCAGGTCAAACATAAAGTCAAACCATTCCACCCTTCCACCACAACTTGTAACCTGCAAACATCCTTACACACTCAACCTCCCCCCTCCTCTGACCCTCTTCCCATACCATGTTCCCATTCCAAACCACAACACTCCAAAACTCCAATTAATAATCCTAAACCCTCACAAGCAACCTGCCAAATTGCCTTAACCAATTTTTCCCGCCAAAATAGCTTCAACGGCCAAGATGAAATTGACTAATCCAATGGTTTAAAACTAAGGTGGGAAAGAGCCAAGAGACCCTGTGGAAGGATATAAATAAAGAAAAGAAGCAGAAGGGAAGGCATGAGAGTAATTAGTTAATTAGTAGTTTAGGTTAGTTTTACTTAAATGTCAAATTAATGTAATTTTGGATTCCTAGTTATAATTGTAGTATGTAATCTGTTATCTTTAAGTTATTATAAGTTTTCAATCTTAAATCTCAAGTCTTGTACCATTTTCAATTTTAATGGAATTTTAAAGCTTTTAGCCAAATTCTTGTTTAACCTCATTTGTTGTTTGAATCCTTTTCACAAGCTCACTTAAGTTTTCATAAACATTAAAATATATATATATATATATATATATATATATATATATATATATATATATATATATATAGAAACAAGAACAGAAAACAAAAAAGTCCTACAGGGAACTTATGCATTTTGAATGTGGAAGCATTTGGAAGTACCAAATCATGGAAATGGTAGAAGGACTTAACCTAGCTTGTTTTATAACAAGTTAGGAGCTTGTAGCAGTCACAAGGCACCTTGGTTAAGCCAGGGATTAAGGTTCTGTACTTGTAGATTTAAAGTTTGAATTTTAAGTGTATTCTTGCATATGTTGTTTTAGTTAGTTTAATCAGTTAATTGTTGTTTGTTGTTGTGTATCTGTGTTCATTTAAGCTTATTCATGTTAGTATAATCTCATTTATCAGTTTCATGGCTTGAATGTATGATTGTGTTTCATTAAAACTCATAAACTGTCTTAAGAATTGATTATTTGCATTCTGTGAATTAGTGAGTTCAGAGTTGTTGATCCTTACTTTTTTATGTTCATACAAGCTCAGTGAATGCTCACTTGTCAGTTTCATGCACTAGAATTCCATTTTGCTTCATAAAATTGTCAATAGCAATTTTAAAAGGGGTGTTTGGATTTGGTTGCTTGACTGTGTTTGGGTAAAATGCAGTGGGTAAGATTGGTTAAGATAGCTCACTTAGGTGTTGGGCAGCTCAAATCAAGCACAACATTGGTAGTTTTTTTAGTATCAAAGTCAAATTAGTCTAAAATTATTATAATAGCTTCACTGTTTGCAAGTTAGAAAGCCAAATCATCATTTTAGTTATAAATCTAGTTTATCTTGCTTCAGTTAGTTTCAGTTTAGGTTATAACAACAATCTAAGTAACTTAGATCCATTAGAAACTCACCAAAGTCAAAGTTTACAAAAACTCAAAAAAGTCAAAAGTGAACCATTGTGCAGAATCTCAAAATTTACAAGAATTATTTAGAATTGTGTACTTGGATTCAGAACTTGTGCTTGTAACATGTTATTGTCCATCACCTTAGCTCTAGAAATCCATGTTCATTACATTTTTATGAATTTTCTGTGGGCCCCCACAACCCCTCAAAGTAACCTGCAGGGGGAGTGACCTCCCCTGCACCCAGGTTTGGATCAAATTTCAATTGGATCTATCTTGGTAAATTTTGAGTCTATGGACTTGATTTCTGTTGTTTTAGGATCATTCTTAGGTAGTCTTTAAGCCTGTTCATTTAGTTTCTCCCTTAGTGCTTATTTCTCAGCTTATTGTTACCCTCAAACAAGCCCCCTTAAGCTTATGCTGCTGCTATTGATGCTCAGTCAACTGAGCTTGTTTGAATTTGGATTTTGCTTAGTATTGTTGTTAATAGTTGTAGTTTATTGTTTAGTTTTAATTTGTTTAAGCTTTTGTGGCTTAATGGCTTATTGTGCACTGTGAGCTTATTTGATAATCTCTTGTGGCTTGCAATATTAGCCTGATGGCCTGTTTAGTTTTTCAGATCTGAGTTTTTGTTAATTTGCTTATTAGTGTGTTTTCTTGCATGTTCTATCTCATTTCCTGTGTACTCAGTTGAGGTGTAGCTTATTTCAAGTTCTTGTTTAGTTAAAAGCTTATTGGATAAGCCAAAATAGGCCTGCAACTAGCTTGGTTGGCCTGTTTTGCTGATCAGTGTATTGGATTTGCTTATTCCCATTATAAGCTTATTCAGTGAGCTATTCTAGATGTTTGAGCTTTTTCTTTGTCCATCCCATCTATGTCTAGCTTAATTTGTGTCTTAGATCAGTGGTGTAGCTTATGAGCAGCTTGTGCTTCATCAAATGATCTCAACATTAAGCTGTTAAGGAAATAAGTTCACTATCTGCTTATTTTTGAGTTTCATAAAATCCACCTTCATAAAAGTTTCTTCTTTTCAGTTAATTATTAGTTTTGTAAAAGAAAAATCAGAAAAAACCAAATTTAAATTTAGTGATAGCTTCTATTTAATAGAAATTATCTTTTTAATTTTCCTTTTTAGCTTATTATTAAGCAATTTCACATTTTTATATTTTTCTTTATTTTACATTAAAGTAATTTTAGTAATTTCTTCAGAGTTTTATATTGTCTTTTGGTATTTATTAGATTTAATATTAGTTTTAGTAATAATTAATTAATAATTAAGTATTAAATAGCATAATTAGTTTCTATAAAGTAACACCTAGTTTTTATATTTTTCCTAGCTTTTATAAGTTATAAAGTAATTTTAGGAATTTTTCTAGAATTATTACTATTCACCTTGTAATTTTTAGAATTTAATTAGTTTAATTAGTAATTAATTAATATTTAATATAATAATTAGTAAAATAGTGTAAAAACATATAAAACAAACTTTCTATAATTTTTTAGGATTCCTGAGATGGTTAATTAGATTTGTAAATTTTTCTATAATTTTCTAGTCACTTTTAGTATTATTAGTAATTTAAAATAGTTTGAATAGTTTAATTAATATAATTAGTATTTAATTAATATAAAAATCACAAAAAGACAAAAAGACATATTTTTAGTTTTAAAATTTGTTCTTGGTTAGTTTATAATTTTAGAAATTTAATTTTCCTTTTTCTAGTATTACATTAATATTATATTGTATTTAAGTTATTTAAATATTAATAATTAGTATTAAATAGTATTTAATTAATATTAAATAATTAATTAGCGTGAAAATTTATTTTCTTTTTCTAGAAATTTTCTTTCATCCCTAGGTTTGTAAAAAAGTCATTTTCACCCCCTGTGGGTTTTCAGATTTCAGTTTTCACTTTTTATTTTGTACGTTTGCGTAAATTTAAACTGAACGTACACGTTTTTAGGTTTAAAACGTTTCTGGTTTTTTCGATTTCACAGTCTTGTTAATATAACTTATTTAAGTTATTTTCTTTCAAAATTCCTTAGTGTAATCAATCACAAACCCCTTGCTGTCCAAATTCACCCGATCACAAACCCGTTTGATAACAATTCACACCTCGTCGGGACATAACGACCCGGGGAAACCACTGTATTCCGCGGAGATTGACTCTAGGCTTTTTGACTTTGTTGACCATTCCTTGTTCAATATAAGTTGACCGTTTGTATCTTCTTCCAATAAACACAACTAGCAAGTATTTCTCACTAAAAATCAAATATCCAGATTCAAATCATAAAACTTGAAATCTTGAACCCCACCAACGAATAGCAAGCAAAAAGCACACCTACATATTTAAATCGCTTCTTTATATTTTTAATTCTCATGCGATTCCGAAAAAAATGATACTTGTCTCAAAATGTATTTAACAATTTTTTTTGTGTACTCAACTTTTAATTTTATTATTGTAAGCATCAAACTTTTTATATTTCTTATTGTATGTATCATTCGTATTAAGTGTTGTATTTGTTAATAGTTAACAACATTTTTTGTCCTTGTGGTTTGCTAGGTTTAACACTTTTATTTCATTAGTTTGTTGCCCAATACATAATCTTAGTTAGTCCGAAATACATAACCATCTTCAGTTCGTTACCACCACCCACCAACATCACCACCACCACGCACCACTGCCACCCACTAACACCACCACCACCCACCACCACCACTTACCAACACCACCACCACCAATTACCACGACCACCGTCACCCAATGCCACCATCGCCACCACCGTCACTCAACAGACAAAAACGTATGAAAACGGGCAAAAAAGTAAGAAAACAGACGAAAATGTATGAAAATGAGCGAAAACGTAAGAAAACAGACGAAAACGTATGAAAACGTAAGAAAACAGACGAAAACGTATGAAAACGGACGAATATGTCTGAAAACAGACGAATATATATGAAAACGGACGAAAACGTATGAAAGCGGATGAAAACGTAAGAAAGCTAACAAAACGTGTGAAAACAGACGAAAACGTAAAAAAAACCGACGAATATGTATGAAAAAACGTTTAAAAACGGAAACACACACACACACACACACACACACACACACACACACACACACACACATATATATATATATATATATATATATATATATATATATATATTGTTGATGCATAATCTGGCGCGGACCGATTAAACGACTCTCCTTGGGCCGTTAGTCGTCTTCTCGAGCCCTAAATAGACCTGTCAACAAAGAGAACCCGTTAGGAGTGGACCCGAGGCCGTAGCCCCGGGATCCACCTCCGACGGTCAAGTTAGTATTGATGCGTAGTAGCATATATGAATTAGGTTTAGGGTAACCTGTTTGGTCGTAGTCAATGAGGAGATTCCAGCCATGTATTTATAGGGCATGGAATTAGGGTTTAGGTGTAGAGTGGGCCGCTGTCTGCCGGGCCTGGCCCATGTAGGGTCCAGTCCGGATCATACATCCACAAGCCCCCCAAGTTTAGTATGACATAGTGCGTGGCTATGTTATGCTAAACTTAAGTTCTGTTCATGGCCGCGTAGGGCCAATCAACCATGACAGCATGGCCCATGTGTGCGCAACTTGTGTGCACATGGGACGGACCATACTGAGCAGCCCACATGCGACAATGCGCACTGGGATTGCGATTGTGATTGTCTCACAATTGTGAAGGTGGATCACGTATGCTGCATCCTGGGTAAGGGCGTACCTTTTGTACCAGTAGCGATGCAACATGGTGCGACAGAAGACGTGCTTCTGTGGCAGAAGTGCGCGCTGTGCGCGACAAGGATATGCGCAGTGCGCAACAAAGGTGCGTGTTGTGCGCGCTGTGTGCGAACATTACATTCGTCTTTACAACCGACAGAGGACGTCTCCCATGCGGCAAGATGGTGCGAATATTTAAATCCGTCTTTGTACTGGGCTTGCAATACCTCTTACGTACGATCTGCTTCCAAATATACCTGCGTGACGCATACGGAAACAGTGGTAGTATATACGCTGGTAGCCCCCCAAGTTTGATGGTGCTACTCGTGTAGGAGCATTTAACTTAGTTATTCAAATCCTGAAAAACACTTAATGCAAATATTAAAAGTATATGCCGCGAATCGCAACATATAAAATCTAATGAAGTAAAAGAGTAGCGCATAGCAAAAGTATAGCACATAGCATGTGAAATTAAAACATAAGAGAAGTAGTAGTGCGAATTACACCTATCGTGAGGTTTTACAAACTATATAAGAGAAGTAGCACGTAGCCAATAATAAAAACAGTGCGCGCATGGCGATTAAGGTGATCTTTTTCTTTTTTATTATAATAAACAATGGCGCGGATGGATGTATCGTAACCGCGACTAGTAGTTTCGCACGCACAGACGCAGATAGATTTATCGTGACCGCATAGACTTAAACGTTTTGTGGATGATCGCAGAGGACCACGGCTTTTTGTCTTCGTGCGCTCATGGCGATTGACTAGCATCGTGGTGCCTGTACGTGACAGTGTGCTCATGGCGCCAATCTGCGAAGATGTCCGAACGCATGGCCTAACGCGGGTAGATTTATCGTGACTGCGTTGTTCGCGGCTAAAAGATAAAGTAGGTCCGATCGTGCGGACCTATTGCATTATAGGTAAAATCGTGTTTACCAAATTTAAAAGATTTATGTAAAATCTTCTTAATAATTAAAAGATACCAAATCTTATCAATTTAAAAGATATGCACAAAATATCAAAATACCTTATCAAAAAATATATTAGTAAAGAATGAATACCGCATGGGCTATTGAATTAGAATGATAGCGCATGGCTATTTATCAAAAATATATTGTTATGTACTGAAGTAATTAATTCAATAATAACCACGTGAGTAAGAATCAATAATACTTCTGTATGTTCCACATGATTGATTACCTCAACATGCGATCTCATAAAAGTCAAAATCATGGGTTACTTGTTGTGTGTGTCCCACGGATGGCGCCATCTTGTTGATGCATAATCTGGCGCGGACCGATTAAACGACTCTCCTTGGGCCGTTAGTCGTCTTCTCGAGCCCTAAATAGACCTGTCAACAAAGAGAACCCGTTAGGAGTGGACCCGAGGCCATAGCCCCGGGATCCACCTCCGACGGTCAAGTTAGTATTGATGCGTAGTAGCATATATGAATTAGGTTTAGGGTAAGCTGTTTGGTCGTAGTCAATGAGGAGATTCCAGCCATGTATTTATAGGGCATGGAATTAGGGTTTAGGTGTAGAGTGGGCCGCTGTCTGCCGGACCTGGCCCATGTAGGGTCCAGTCCGGATCATACGTCCACATATATATATATATATATATATATATATATATATATATATAAAGAGAATAACGCTAATTAAAAAAAAAGACAAAGACAAAAAAAAGAAAAAATAAATAAATAAATAAATAAGAAAGACAAAAAGTCGAGAAAAAAAACATGGAATTTAGTTGTCATATTAAGGGACCGCTTGGTTCAAAGTGAGGAAAGAGAAAGGGAAAGGGAATGCAAAGGAATGAGTGAGGTGGGTAATCAATCCCTTACCCCTCAATTTATTCTATAATGGTTGATTACCCACTACGGGGTAATCAATCCCTTTGCACTCCTACACCAAGCACAAACAAATGAGTAAGGTGGGCCCTTTTTAATACCTTACCCATTCCCCACCTTTCTTAACCCCCCCACCAAGCACCCCTAAATTTTAAGTTAATCACCACTATTATATCAAATTAGGTGGATGGTGAGGATTTGTCCCTGCAACAAAAATTTAAGGGCCGTTTCTTTTTTGCTTAATCAACTTAATGCGTACTTGTCACTCTTAAAACAGAAAATTTGTTGTTTCTTTCCACTTATTGCAAACAAATATCCTGAATGTAAAGCCTCATCAAAATCCCACCCTTCCACAAAAAGACACCCATAAAAGTTGCATAGACTTGTATACCCTCACCAAACTTGTAATGATATCTTCTCCATTCAAACTCACTCATCACTCATCATTATAGATGCACTTTTTCATTTTTCACAGTGACACCTCCACGGCTCCACGCCGGAAAACTTCCATGGCGCTCTTTCACTTCGGCAGTTTCCATCATTCCCAAGCCGTAACCCATAATCTCACCTACACCATCGCAAGCTATATCTTGTCTTTTTGAATTTTTGTGATTCGTCACAAACTGAAGTTATTAGTTTCTATTTCTTAAACGGAGAAAATGGATGGGTGGTTCATTGTTTGGTATTTAATAGTTTCAGCAAGGAATGAACGTCCTGTATTTCACTAATGGGTACCATTGTTTAGTATTTAATTAATGATATGGATTTGTGTTTATCTTCAATTTGCACATTACTACTTTGGTCAACAACTTCATATTGTATTTTTATTGTTGTTGTTGTCAATTTTGTTTTTTTTTATAACACATTTCCATAAGATCTTATTTATCTGTTATTCTCTCAAAGTTAATTTCGGATTATGGGTATCTTGATATGTTTTCAACTTGCTTTCATAGTTTCGTATAAATGGTCTACAGATCTGGGTTTTTGTGTTTCATGTAAGGGTTAAAATGGTCATTTATTACTATGAACATCTTTGTTAAGCACAAAAAAGAAACAAAATATTTGCATACCTTTCTTATTTCATACATGTCATATTCTCTATTAAGACACTCTTCTCAATCAGGATAAAAAAAGAAACAGCCCCTTAGTCTCTAAAATAACTCACCTCTAAAAGTTAAATGTATAGTAAATTGTAAAAGGAAAAAAGGGATTGGATCTTCACTAGAGACATAATTGCCGACTATCGTAATAAAATCATTTTAATGCTCAATTTTGCAATCATGGATCTATACATATTCTAGAAAATATAGTGTTAGGGTGACAATAACCGAGGTGATTAGTGTCAAATATTCTTGTTAATAATCTCATGAATCTTCTTTTAGATCTCTATGAAAAAAAATGGTGTTCTGGTAGAAAAAGAGTCGGAAAAGATGGTGGTTGCCAGAAAAACCGTCGGAGAAGATGGTGAGGTAAAAGAAGGGAGTGAGGTTAATGTTTGTTGTGTGTAAGAATATATTTAATGGATTATTTGGACAAATATAGACGAAAAGATGAAATTGCCCTTCAAACTAATGAAAAAACTAGCGATCATTAGCTAAAAAGGACGAGACGCAAACTTCGAGGACTAAAAGTGAGTTTTTTAGAAAAAAATACCAAATGCGAAAATCGAGCAGACTCTAGGGACTAGCAGTGTAATTTACCCTTATTTTTATTTATCCCAGTTCAAAGTCTGGCCACCTTTCCACTTCACGAGATGGACCTTGAACCCTTCATGGGGGGTCCGACTATTCTCACCCGGAATGGGATGTGTTGACCGAACCCCCTCTATGGGGCTAGGTTGTACTTTTTGTCTCAAAATGTACAAGCATTAAAGCAGACAGTACAAGCGGCGGCAGCACTGTCTTCCACAAACCCTCCCCCTACAGGAGGGTCCGACTATTCTCACCCGGAATATATTATTTTGTTTATCCCAATTCAAAACCTTGATCTGACTATTCCAACTCTTTTGTTTTTAGCCTTTCAATGAAAATTATATAATTACTATAGTTTTGCTAAAGGGTGTCGGCAGGAAAAATGATATAATCACTAATTCACTAACAAAAAGAAAATTCATTGTTATTTTAAGAGAGAAAAGGTATTACTTATATATTTGCATTGTGAGTGGTTATTTTGGAAAAATATTTTGGAGAAAAAAAAAGTTGATTTGGTGAGGGAATTATCATTAATATTTATTATCCACATTTCAATTTTAGTTATTTTAAATTAAGTGTTTACTTTAAAAAATAGATAGATAATTTAATTCGAGTTTACCATATTAATCTCACTTAAAGTTATTGTTACAAACATCAAAGAGGTTTAAAATTAATTAGTTGTGTGTAAAACTGTTATTCTGCAAAAAAATATGAAAGAAAAAATTGTAGTAATTATATTTTTTAAATTGTGTATTTTTTGTCAGTTGACAACTATTATAAGACCGAAAATTGCGAGTCCTTATAAACTTTGAAGGTGCAACATGCGTTAGTATTATACCTATATTTACAGTTTAAAACCTTTTGCAGGCATCCGACTATATTACTAGCCTAACGTGTTTTTGACGTTTCTCCAACCGAGACTTGTATTATATGTGAAGTGGTTGAACCATTTAAAACATATTCGTTAAATATAGGAGGCCATTTCCAGGTTTTTATTTATTTATTTATTTATTGACTTGGAGGAGATGTGCCGAATATATGTATTTTAATTGTCGCATCAATAGATAAGTAGCACAAGTAAAAAACAGTGAATAAAAGTCAGTTGTTGTTTGTTACTGTATCAACTTAGCTAGCTATTCGCATATTTCTGACACATCAGTCACAATCTGCAATGGGCCAACCATGACACATGCACACGTTATTTTTGGGTGGCCCTAACCATACGGGGGGACAAGGGTGGCAGGGGTGGCAGGCCCACTTGTCTCCCCATTTTGTCCCCTATTTTTTTCAGTGTACCCCAGTTTTTGTCAGTTTCTGTTCCGTATTTTTGACAGTTTTAACCGTTTGACTTATTAAACTTTACATTTTCTGTTCCACACTTTCAGGTTTATAGCTTTTTGATGTAAATAAAATTATAAAAATAAAAAAAAAATAAAAAAATAGGGGGGGTGTGGTTAAAAAATAGACCAGGGTGTGGTCAACATAGGCCGTTATTTTTCCACCTCTCTCAATCAACTTAATTTGAAATGGCTCACAAATTTCAACTTACCACACGAAATCAATACTTGTATCATAAGTTTTTTATTTATTTTTTATTTTATATTTTACTTTTTAAACTTGGGCTCTAAGGGGGGAGGGAGTGGTCCAAAGTTTACCAAACTTTGCCAAATTGCCACATCATCATCTACCAATCACAACCTTCCAACTCAAACTTTACCAAAGTTTACCAAACTTTACCAAAATGGTGGCGGCGGTCACCAAAGTTTACCAAATTCACATTTTCCACATCACATTTATTTTTAATATATAAAACCATAAAACATTAAAACCTCTACATTAATTTATACTTTACAAAGAAGAAGCAGCAAACTTAAGACCAAATTACATAGTCCCATATCATCAAACTTAAGACCAAATTACATACATATAAACTGAACCCACAAAGAAGAAGCAGCAACAAAGAAGAAGCAGCCACTTTTTTATGAAGAAGAAGAAGCAGCAGCAGCAAAGAAGAAGAAGCAGCAGCAAAGAAGAAGCAGCCACTTTTTTATGAAGAAGAAGAAGCAGCAGCAGCAAAGAAGAAGAAGCAGCAGCAGCAAATGACCGTTTGTGGGCCCAACTTTTCCTTCGGCAAACTTCACCGATTCCACCCTTGCCCGAATTTTGCCGAAGGGCTGGCGGCGGTGTTACCGAAATTTGCCGAGCTTCACCGAGAGTTTGCCGAGCCCACTCCCTCCACTCTAAAAGCACATGATAAGAAACATTAAAGCCAAAAATGTGGCTTAGTATCCTGAACTTGACATAATGAAATTTTTAGTACCCTAGATTATCAAAGATAAAGAATGATACCCCCAATTTAACTTAGTAAATAAGAGTTTTTCTAACTTATGTCATACGAGCACAAGTTAAGCATACTAAAAGTATATCAAAAGTACACAGTGACTCACATAAAAATACAACTGTTTGTACTTTTGTAGTGCTTAGGCACAAGTTAGAAAAACCCAATTTTTAATACACTTTGCACACTAAACATTATCACATGTCAATCATGTGAGGATTCAACTGAGGAAAACAAGCAAAAATTACTGTAGTGCCCCTACCAAACTTACTGTGTCTCTATATACTCATGCTTTTTCCACATCTCAATTCTACCCCAACATCTCAAGTATATATTTACGCGACATTCACATACATTACGTGTCCCAATCCAATTGGATGAAGAAATATAAAAATAAAACAATATTGACTTTTATAACATGTCGTGTACAAAAATACACTACATACACAAGATCAAATTTAAACCAACTTTGACTATTGAAATAGTAGTGCATGTGTAATTATTTACAAAAAACCAGTGTTGCAAAAATCGGCTGAGGCGGCCGATTAATCGGCGATTAATCGGCCTCGGCCTTGGAACATGTAGGAAATTACAAGGTAATCGGCCGATTAATCGGCCGACTCAAGAAAATCGGCCGATTAATCGGGAAAAAATCGCAACTCGGCCCCCGACCACCTCGGGACCGATTCACGATTTTTGCAACATTGCAAAAAACACCCTTTAACTTTTTAATAATTACAATTTTTTTATATAACAAACTCTATTAACCAAATATTTAGTAAATAGCTATCGAATTCTTTGATAAAAAAATATCGTTGCGAAAAGTTCTAAATTACGAACAAAATAAGCCCAATATTAACATGTTTTTTACGTACATACGATTTTATAAAAAATGTTAAAGTTTGATATAAATATATTTAAAAAAAAAAAAAAAAAAAAAATTCAAAACACACTCTTAAACCACAGGGGCCAAAGACGTACAAAATTCTATAAAATAGGAATATCGTTTAAAAATAAAAACGTAAAATTTATAAACTAAAAATGTATCCTTTTAATCATAAAAAAATGGCAGCCTTTTTTTTTATATATAAACCAATAATTTTATTTATAAATTAACATTACATACGAAATATAAAACGTAAACGAACGAAATAAAAATATAAACATTCATAAACTTTTTTAAAGCATTTTATTGAACTAGACATGACTAGCCCTCGGTTGAAACGTACGAAATAAAAACGTAAACATTCATAAACTTTTTATTTCGTACATTTACGTTTTATATTTTCTATGTAATGTTTTAAATTATGAATAAATTTTTTTAATTTTATATAAAAAAAAGTTAGCTTTTTTAGTTTTATGAATAAAAAGATACCGTTTTTAGTTTATTTGCGTTTTTATTTCTAAACGATATTCCTATTTTATCGAATTTTGTACGTCTTTGGCCCCTGTGGTTTAAGAGTGTGTTTTGAAAGGTTTTTTTTTTTTTTTTTTTTTTTTTTTTTTTTTTTTTTTTTTTTAGATATATTTATATCAAACTTTAACATTTTTTATAAAATCGTACGTACGTCAAAAGCATATTAATATTGGATTTGTTTTGTTCTTAATTTAGAGCTCTTCGCAACGATATTTTTTTCATAAAAGAATTCGATAGATATTTACTAAATATTTGGCGAATAAAGTTTGTTATATAAAAAAGTTGTAATTATTAAAAAGTTAAAAGGGTGTTTTTTTGTAAATAATTACACATGCACTACTATTTCAATTTTCAAAGTTGGTTTAAATTTGATCTTGTGTATGTAGTGTATTTTTGTACACGACATGTTATAAAAGTCAATATTGTTTTATTTTTTTTATTTCTTCATCCAATGGGACTGGGACACGTAATGTACTTGAATGTCGCGTAAATATATACTTGAGATGTTGGGGTAGAATTGAGATGTGGAAAAAGCATGGGTATATAGAGACACAATGAGTCTGCCAGGGACACTGCCGTAATTTTTGCGGAAAACAAAGACATTTTGGCAGTAGGTATTTTTATTTGGTTCAACACTCTATAGTGCTCTCTTGTGAGTCTTGTCACTTCTATACTAACAGCCACCTACATCTTTGGATTTGGACCGAGTGTCTATGTAATTACATTAAGTTCAGATTTACAATCTTCTCCAAAATCACCTTTTTGTGAACTGGTCTCATCTAAACCAAAGAAAAGATAATATCAATTCTTGAAATCAAATCTTACTTTGTTTACTTGTATCACCTTCACCACGAGCATACTTCAAAACTACGAGAACAAAGCGTTTTTTTTTTTTCTTTTTTTTTTTCAATATAATATCAAGGAACTTTAAATAGAGATGTGGGTGTCGAGTCGTTTCTACTGCATAATATAAGAGTTAACGTCTTTGGTTTTTCTTCGTTAAATCCTAACGGGTTGGGCTCACATGATTGTAGAGTACTAAAAATTCCACTAAGCCAAGTTGGAGGTGCTATTCCACCTTTAATAACCCAGGGTACTAGAAATTCCATTTTGACAAGTTCATGGTACTAAACTGCATTTTGGCCAAACATTAATTATGTTTGTTTGTGGGTCTCTTGGTTCTTTTTTGTGAGTCCATGTCGCTTACCAAGTAAAAGATGTTATTTTTATGTCTTCTTTAAGTACTTACTGTATTATGTGCACAACTTCACAAGTTAGAAAAACGATATCATAAATATAAATTTTTTTGTATCCTTAACATTCACATCGAACTCCAAGCTTTACGTCATCCCAAATTTCCAGCACTATGACCTTATACACAATGTATAGCTGTTTTAGTATGATTCATTTAAAGATTGGCATCTCATTTTGTACTGATCCCTTTCTTGTTCATTTGTACTAACAATTAAGCGATGTGGGATACTAAAAGCCTTCAAAAGATCTCCCTCCTTCCCTCTTGTGATCTTGTCAACATTTTTTTTGGCATACACATCTAAATAGTGATAGTAAATCATACATTCATCTTTTTTATCAATTATCAATAACTCAATGTTATCTTTATGTTGTAGTTGTATGCTGTGCCCACTGTCTTTGGACATTCATATTCAAGAACAAGAAATTGGGCTGCCAAGGTACTGGCTTTGTGTTATATGTATGCTGAAAATTTATATCTTTTCTTTAGATCAATTAAAACAGACTTTCAAGTATGATAATTCCTTCAAATATGTTTATTTTGTATTTTAAATGGCTATATACATATATCGTGTTAAATTATATAAAACATATATCAAGTTTACAAACACAATTTTCATTTACAAAAAATTAAGATCACAAATGCATTTACAAAAATTTTGAACCACAAATTAAGATCACAAATGCATTAAGAAACACACTTTTGAACCACAAATGCATTTACAAAAATTTGAGATTGTTACAAAAAAAATTAAGATCACAGATCGAAACTTCATTTTTTCGAGGTTCCATAACCGTAAGAAACAAAAATCTCATCAAATTCATCGCTTGACATTGTACAGTAGAACTTTATATGTCCAAAAAAGTTTTTGATAGTTTATTAGCTTATACAAGTCTTAAATGTCATAAATTGATAGTTACCTATTCTCCCAACTAATAATAATTTTAAAATCTATCCTTAAAACTAAAAATAGTTTTGAGATAATGAGTAACTTTCAATCTAAAATTTTTAAAACTTGTAATTATGTAAATAAAACCTACATTCACTGTAAGGTTGTTATAACATAGCCAAAATGGCTAAAAAGGTATGATTCACTCAAACATTGGCATCTCTTTTTATATTGAATCCTTTCTTGGCCATTTGTAACAATTAAACGATGTGGGATACCGGATACCTACACCCTTTGCTCTCATTAACAACCAGTTTTGTGATACACATCAAAATAAGTTTGTTACAGACAAGCTTTGAACTCTCCAAAAAATCAAAGTTAACCCAATCCCGTCTTCCACAAAATATAGAGGAGGTGAGATATAGATAGCCTTACCCTTACTCGAAGGTGGAGAGGCTACAAGACGTTTTAATCGGCAGAACAAGCTTCGAACTTAATTCTAATTACACATAATGATACTTGTTTTTTTGGGAGATATCATATGTATTATGTACTTATCATATGTTTAAGGACAATGTTGTTTTTCTGTATAACTCATACACCATTTCTAAGATTTGGATTATGATACAGTGACATGCTTTTTAAACACCTCCCTTTTCGTTCTCTTGTGCTACGGTTAACTATGTGCCAAATGATGGTACAATGACATGCTTTTTACACACCTCCCTTTTCGGGCTGACCTGACCCGAGTCAATTCAGGTCGGGTCAATCTGGTCAAAAATTATATTCGGGTCAATCGGGTCAACCCGAATTCACCCAAGTTCTAAATAAGGTTGGGTTAGGGTATGTATTTTTAGCCTCAACCCGACCTGAACCCGACTAAACTAACACTTTACAATGTAAAAATACTCAGGTTGACTCTGAACCCGAACTTACGCGACCCGAGTTCTAAACATGGTCGAGTTCGGGTATGTTTTTTGGAGGCTTGAACCGAGTTGACCCAAACCCGGCCGAGTCAACCCAAATGACAGCCCTACTTGTGACCATAATGTTTTATTTTTGGCCCTCCCATATTGAGGATATACAATCATTCGATATTGATGTAACAATATAAAAAAGCTATGTATATTGTATAACATAGCCCTTTAAGAAAACATATTTAAAAAATGTTTCACTTTTGGTAAAAAGATTGATTTAGAAAGCAAAATACTTAAAAGTTCAAACCATTCAAATGAAAAAAAAAAAAAAAAAAAAAAAAAAAAAAAAAAAACTATGTATAACATAGCCCTTTAAGAAAACTTAGTTAAAAAACATTTCACTTTTGGTAAAAAGATTGATTTAGAAAGCAAAAAGCTTAAAAGTTGAAACCATTCAAATAGGGGTGGAAACGAGCCGAGCCGAGCCCGAGCCTGCCAGAGCTCGAGCTCGGCTCGTTTAAGTTTTAAAAGGCTCGAGCTCGAGCTCGGCTCGTTTCGAGCCTTAAACTTTAAGCTCGAGCTCGGCTCGTGGAATATTTTATAGGCTCGGGCTCGGCTCGAGCTCGGCTCGTTTATACGATTTGGCCATGAAAAGTTAAAGCTTGGTTCGATCTTGAGCTCGGCTCGTAATATATCTTTATTGAGCTCGTTAATAAGCTCGAGCTCGGCTGGTATATAAGTTAAAATATCATATTTTGGTTTAGGCTCGTTTAGGCTCGCGAGCCCAAACGAGCTTTTTATGTAAAGCTAGAGCTCGAGCTCGATTAATAAACGAGCTGCAACTTAGGCTCGAGCTCGTTTAGGCTCGGCTCGTTCGAGCTTTTTACCGATCCGATCCCGAGCTTTTCACGAGCGGCTCGGCTCATTTCCACCCCTACATTCAAATGAGGGAAAAAAAAAAAAAAAAAAAAAAAAAAAAAAAAAAAAAAAACCTATGTATAACGTAGCCCTTTAAGAAAACATAGTTAAAAATGTTTCACTTTTGGTAAAAAGATTGATTTAGAAAGCAAAAAGCTTAAAAGTTCAAACCATTCAAAAAAAAAAAAAAAAAAAACTATGTATAAACATAGCCCTTTAAGAAAACATAGTTAAAAATTGGTAAAAAAAATTGCTTTAAAAAGCAAAAAGCTTAAAAGTTCAAACCATTCAAAAAAAAAAAAAAAAAAACTATGTATAACATAGCCGAAAACATAGTTAAAAATAGTTTCACTTTTGATAAAAAGATTTATTTAGAAAACAAAAAGCTTAAAAGTTCAAACGATTCAAAAAAAAAAAAAAAAAATACTAAAATAAAATTAAGATCAGATGGTTTAAAGTGGAGGTGCCTAATTGTCGTAACAGGCTTTAGGCAGAACACCCCGTCTTGCATATTTAAATGCAAGCATTGACCACTCATCATATCCCGTCAAAACGTGCCTGAAGGATCATATCTTTTAAGTTAACCCCATGCTCTTGTTTTATAGCAACCCACCACCTATCACTTCTACTCTACCTTCGATGTGGGATAAAACCAAACATAAATTTGAGATTTAGTTATCTGATGATTTTGTTTTTCTTGTCGTGCAGGATAAGAATATTGACATGTTTAGCGTTTTACAACTAGAAAAGAAAAATATGATATATTGAACACCATGTTCCTGTCAAAGAATATTGATTCATGATTACAATTTTGTAATGTTACATTTGATATAAATGGTGAACACTTGTGTTTATATTACTTTAGATCTCGCTGGTTCAAATAAATGTGACTTGGTTTCTCACTGAAAAAGGACGTTACTGGTTTAGCAGAAAAACCGGAGTAGTCCCTCTCGACCTTTGCATTGCATAACTCACAAATGTATCTCATTAGACTACCCGGCTTCTGAGCTGAAGGTTGAGCTGCGAATTCCTCTAATGGCATCCACTGCAAAAAAGAAGAGCATGTTAGTCCGACCGTTTTTGCTTGTATCATATATATTACAACAGAAGCATCATTTTAAATTCCTAAGCCACAAGTATATGTTTTTTCCCTAGTTATTTTGGTTTCGTTAAGAATTCTAGTAGAGGCAACAAGATGGATGGTTTGGCGGGTTGGGTAATTCGTCAAAACTTGTTTGGGTTGAAGTGGTTCACTTATAGTACGGGTTGGGTCTGGTTGGCTGTAACCATGTTTGTCCTTTCTTTAAACTTTTTATAACGAATAAATAATGCGTTACTTGTGATTTTCAGAAACAATATTTTCATTATGTAATAATCTAAGTTTGACCTATTCCCCTTATAGATAAGTTTCAGATTTGACCCGTTCCAGAATTTTTACCTTAGCTGCTTCAATTTCTGATTCTTGAATTTGAATGTCAAACGACAATGGCCGCATCATGCACACAAAGAATAAATCGGATTTCCTAAAGAATGCCTTGTGCCATTGCCTGTCAACAAAATATAAACATATATGAATAAATAAAGCACGATTTCGAAGCTACAGTTTCCTAGTTCACCGTAAACTTAGCTTGTTAACATAATCTTCATTCAAATATATTATAATCGTTATGGAGATAAGGCTCAAAAAGTGGTTACATATATACCTGAATGCCAGTATTTCCACAAACTCTGTATTTATCTGAAACAACGTTAAATCATAATCAGCATTTGGTAAAAGTTGAAATATGATATGCACATCTGAGGCTTAACACTTACTCCTGTCTCTTCTTTAACTTCTCTAACCGCCCCTTCAGATATCTCCTCTCCCTGTCGAATGAACTTTCATCAGTTTATTGGAGAAAGTTAAGCATAGTATTGGGAAAAATGGCGGGTCGTGTGGGTTGGGTAACGGGTCAAAATGGGTTTAGGTTGAAAGGTGTAAGTTTTAAGGCATGCCTTCATGGGCTTGTATACTATTTACTTTTTTGAAAGTAATCAGTTCGTTGCTATGATTACAGTATATGATTAGAATAATAATTTAAATTGCCATCTCTAAGAAACAATAAACCTTTTTTGAAACACGTATTGGTGTACCTCTTCAACAATTCCGGTAGGGAGCTTCCATATACCACTTCCCCGCAGTATCCCACTCTTCTCTTGGACAACAAGCATCTATTAACAAAAAGAAAAGGAAAATGAGTTATCAGAAACAGAACTCCATCGAGCCAAAATGTTTATTTAATAACAAAATATACAAATGGACACGTAAACTTTCAGATATAACACCAGTACCATATGGTTTAGTGAAATATGATGGCATTAGATATATACCTCTCGTTTATCATTCAAGACAATAGCACCAACACCTACTCTATGAGAAGCATTTGCAGGGATGGTATTTATTGTTTCAGGAATCCAGTTAACAAGCATGAGGTAATCAGGCTCGGCATGATGATAACGGAAACCCTCCTGACAATAACAGAAAGTATTTCAGGAACAACAAAAGAAAAAATAACAATTCACCAAATTCACCATGCTAAGATCATGTATCTAAATTTAACAACAATCCTAAGCCAAACTTATTTATTATATGAGAATTAGATAGGTACCTTCACTGCACTTTCGACAAGATTTACAAGATCGATTGGCAGTTTAATCCAAACACCCCTCTTGCCCTGTCCAAACCATCCTAAAGTTAGAAGGAAACAATGAAAGTCTGTAATATACGGAGTACTATACACAGAAGTTTCATGTATCAGATATGAAATTTGAAAGAACCTGCAATGTCCACTCTAACATCGAAGCTTTAAGCCGAGCGAGAAAGACATCTGAGTCCATACGCTCCTTCAGCTCTACCTCTACGCCTCCATAATTATCATTGATTGCGGGAAGTAGTTGGACCTTTTCAACTCCATTTTTATTTGTCAGGTGGTCCATCTTACAACCCTTGATGTAAAATTGCCGGTTTAATCCAAGGGCTAGTGAACAACAAGGTAACCATATAAATATAAAATTCACTTAGTCTCGGCTTAGATATAAAGATACATAAATATGAGGTATTGCAGTGCATCCTAAATTTGAATCACAAACAACTAAGGTTATAAAGTGCCTAGCTAATTGGCAAGTAAATATAAGTTAATGTGCAGGGAGATTATTTGGGCAGCGTTGGTGATTGCTTATGCATTAAGAGAGCACAGTGCAGACGTGCAGTGCGCTATGGCATGCCATAAGGCATTTTTTGGTACTCATGAGTCATGACATAGCCAAACTGCAAGTGGGGCGGAGGCATGTGTAAGCCAGGGGTAGCGGTCGCTACCCCTGAACTTTTACCCGGTAGTGTAATTTTAGCGATTTTTGGCCATTTTTTGGCGATTTCGCTACCCCTGAAACAAATTTTCGCTACCCCTAAACAAATTTTCGTATTTCGCTACCGCTAAACTTGGCTCCTGGCTCCGCCACTGAGTCTGCAACCCCCCCCCCCCCCCCCCTCATGTTATAAGGCACATAGCCATACCAATCACACGCATTATTTTTGGTGATTATGTTAAAGTGGTGTTATAGGGTATATGCTGAGCTGTCGTGCCCTATAAAAATTTATAGGGCATCACTACACCTAACTCTCTAATAAGGTGGGCTTATTTCAAAGTGCTTATTTAAGATGAAACTGAAGTACTTTTTACCCTCATATCCAAAAAGGCAAACACTATGGCTAATAAGGGTTTTTTTTTTTTTTTTTTTTTTTTGAACTGCACCTTACACGCTGAAAATGGGTAAACCCCTTAACACACCCTCTAAAGAATCACTTGAATACTAAACATAAAAAAAAGAAAAACCTTAGAATCATAAATCATATGCAATAGAAACAGATATTAATTATTTCATAACATACACAGGATCAGATACAAAAGTATAACACTGAAAAAAAGCCAACGAGTACCTGTAAAAATGATCCTTATAAATCACAGTATAGAAATTAATATACAGAGGGTTACGAAACTAGTTGTTATAAAAGGTTTCAGTAGAGTACAAGTTTAAATAGCATGACGTACAACAGTCTATAGCTTTGCTGACGTGGAAACCTATGAACCGCTTACGTGGATATACCAGTGTTGTTGTTCATCTATGACTTCTGCAACATGTTTTACTTGTGTCCATAATGTTTTATTTCTGGGTTTGACTTATTTACACCCTCTCTATTATCCCATTATTGAATGAATCAGTGGCTTGTACGACGTGCATCACAAACCTCCTAATATGACAATTAGAGCTGTCCCATGAATTGATGATATTTTCGATGGCCCTGTACAAAATCACATTCTGAGGCCTTTCGAGAATTAATGTTATATATAAATTGTCACCGTTTATAAGATATAATACAATTAGTTATCTAAACATTTTAGCATATTACTCATATAAGATATATTCTCATTTAAATATTTTTTTCTTCGTGAAAAATATGTGTACACATACATATAATTATTAACGAGACAATTTTTTGAGACCCCTTGAAAATTTAAAGCCTTGAGTGGTCTCTTACCTTGCACACCCTCAAAGACAGCCCTGATGACAAGATAGAGAGGGCTTGTATAACATAGCCCTTTAAAAAAACATAGTTTAAAAACATTTCACTTTTGGTAAAAAGATTGATTTAGAAAACAAAAAGCTTAAAAGTTCAAATCATCCAAATGTAAAAAATATAAAAAAAATAATAATAAAAAAAATATAGGGATCAGATGGTTTAAAGTAGAGGTGCCTAATTGTCGTAACAGGCTTTAGGCAGAACACCCCGTCTTGCATATTTAAATACAAACATTGACCACTCATCATATCCCGTCAAAACGTGCCTGAAGGATCATATCTTTTAAGTTAACCCCATGCTCTTGTTTTATAGCAACCCACCACCTATCACTTCTACTCTACCTTCGATGTGGGATACAACCAAACATAAATTTGAGATTTAGTTATCTGATGATTTTGTTTTTCTTGTCGTGTGAGATAAAAGAAACAAAACATCATTCTATTGTCCTTAAACAGGTTCATGCTAGTTGCGTTTTTCTGTTTTTGTGCTGAAGTTCGTATTAGAATTACTAAACACTGCTTGCAAAGACATCTACATGACTGATTAGAAAAATGTTGGAATTACATGATTGGTTGAAGTCCTTCAAATAAACGAGCTCTCGATTTTAACTTGTATGTGGTTGTTACTTTATTTTTGTTAAAATGATTATTCCTTAAAATTCCAATTCAACTTGTGATAGTGTATCAGCAAAGTTGATTTTCTTGTCACTCATATTAGGAGGTAATGAGATGGGTCGAGAAGTGAATAACCAGAGGGTTCACCGTTCACATCCCAATTACTTGTCAAACTAACAAAGTGTCGAGGTTCATGGTTTCCTCATATCAAGAAACTTGATGCTGCCAACCAAGGCGTCACATATCAACAATCTGGCATCATCTTATGGCACTGATTCTAAACCACTCTTGACAAAGTCAAGCATTTTGATACATTTTTTTCTATACAAACTACACATATTTAATTCAAATGCCTTACAAATATAAAAAAACATACTATCAGAATATTAAAAAGCACATAATCAGTATTGAGGTGCCAAACATTTATTGATAATAGATATCCTACAATTGCTTGAACTCTTTAAGGATCTATGCAGCCTCCCCTCCTCTTTTCATTTGGGAAACACTCACCGCGACTGCAACATATATTGTGTCCATGGTTGCCTCAGTAAACATGAAAAGCTTTTGTCTCCATTGCTTCTTGAACAACAACACTCCAATAAAACCCCAAAAACCTGTTGTGAAACCACACACTGTGATCAAGTAAAACCATACCTTCTTAGGCTCATTAACATCTTCGTGTTTGTTCTTGCTTGCATCGGTCGTTGTATCTTCATGGTTGGCAGCGGAGCACCACAAAGATCTTATTTAAAAGAAATCTCGACATCATCGGTTTTTTTTTTTTTTTTTTTTTTTTTTTTTTTTTTTTTTAGAACGGTAATTCACAACTATACCATCTAGCTCACAAATGTCTCCAGCGAGGCTTGAACCAACAACATCTAGGTTGATAGGCAACTTACATACCACTAGACCAAAGGCCTTGAGTGACCTCAATTCAAAACTTATTTTATATGTCGAACTGAAAGAAATTCTAATCCTTGGAGCACTAGGTACCGTCGGTGTTAACCGACGGTGCTATAGCAAAAAGTGTTGCCATCTCACCTTTTTCTCATATAACTCAAAACATATAACTTAATCCAAAATCACGCTTTCTCTATCACTCCAAGTTATAGGACATCTTCATATCCACAATTTTTAAAATAAAACAAAAAAAGAGAGTAAAAACTAAAAAGCCTTATAACTTGGCTAGTGAATTCGGCGTCCAGCCTTATAACTTAAGGTTTGGTATAGGCTGGTGCCATAGGATCACGTTATAGGGTAATAACGCGCCCTAAAACATTCGATACCGAGTGCTCTTACTATACACTTACAAATAAACATACTTTCTCTCTATATAACATTAATTCTCTATTAGTGTAACATTCTCGAATGTAATATCCTTCTACCATGAAAAGTCAACATTTGCTTATTGTGGGCCTTTTTCGATCGTCTACCTACACGTGTTAAGGCTACCCACAGTAAGGGGATTCAATCCCCTTACTTTTCCCTGCCACATCAGCTTTCTCTCTCCAGCGACCTGCTGGCGATTCACTGCCCCAGTAAGGGCGACCTAGTTCAGTTTTTTTTTTTTTTTTTTTTTTTTTTTTTTTTTTTTTTTTTTTTTTTTACAAACTTAATAATTAAAACATTAATTTCATTAATAAAAATAAAACAGTACATAGATTGAAAACATAAACTTAAACATTACATAAACTTCAATTAAATCCTAGCTTCAGTTGTAGTCCGGGTGATCCCAAGTCTGAGAGTTGTCGGAGCGGTAACCGTCGTCGTAAGGATCAAAGCTCGCCAACTTCTCTTCTTCTAACTGAGCTTCCAACCTGCTCAGCTCCCGCTCCTTCTCAGAGTTCCAGCCATCATCATCTGTTGCCACATTTTCCTCAAAACTTACCTGAAAATTATCCAGACGAGGCAGCTGTTGTTGTTGCTCAACAACTCTTTGTGCAGATGAACTTGATTCACCTTGCACAAATTGTTGTTGTTGTTGTTGTTCAACCATAGCAGCTTTCACATTTTCTTCAAAGCTCCAACGAATCTTGTTTGTTTTTTGGGCATGTATCTGACTCACACAGCCACGCAATGCCTCAACAACGGCATGATCTTTACGAAATTCGTCGTATAAAAACTGGTCGATCACATATCTCCTGTCGTCAGAAATGTGACCGCAATCTGAGTAGCGTGTTCTCATTCGTTGTTTGAGGGCCTTTGCCAGCTCAAACCTGCTAATAACTTCGGAAATAGCTTCTTGACGAGCCGTGTCGTCTTTCTCAGCTTGGTTTTTGACCCATTTTTGAAATTCTTCAACGGTATGAGGCAGTTTGTTACACGACATTTTGAATTGCAATATGTGTGAGATTTTGTGAATTTAAGTGTGTAAAATCTGTTGTGTTAATGTGGTATTTATAGTGTGTTAAATTTATTATTTTTTTTTTGAATGTAACTAACGGCTAGTAGGTTATTATTATTTTTTTTCCCTCCTTTTTGAATCCAACGTAAACAAAAAGGGTAAAAAAAAACTAGAAAGTAATCGATCTACTACACGACCTTTTGTCCCATTTGTGTTGCCTCGACCGAGTACTCACAACAACATGGATCGACATGGATCGATCGGATGTGTCGATCGCATGCCTCTTCTGTGCCCAGCCTAAGCATCATAAATAAAGGTATAGTCGTGATTTCAACCGAATGCTTATTTTGTGATACTCAAGGTGAAAATTCGGAGCATTGACTTATAAATTGTCCCTCAATCAGGGCTCTATGGCTAAAATTAGGGAGATGATTTGCACAATTTAATATGTTATTTGCACACAATGTACAAGCAATTGAAGCAGAATGTTAATATTGTATAAGTGTTTAATGCATAAAAGAAGTGTCCCAATCAATTATGAAAGTGTGCAAATTAATTCCTCTAAAATTATGGAGTGGGTGGAAATGTGGTTCTCCGAGTTCCTTGTTTTTGGCCAGCATTTTGATAAATTAGATATCTTTCACCGTTCGAAGTAAAGGGGCTGTTAGAGCTCTCTATGACGCTCGCTATGTGCTTTTGTGTTCGATTAGGAGGTGGCGCAATAAACTTCTCCATGCGAGCTCGGACGAAGTGAATAGCATAAAACATGAAGATGTATATTTTTTTCAATTCAATGATCGTCCGTGTTATGGATGGAAAACAAGAGTGTAGAGATAGAGAGATTAGATATTAAACCTATGTAAATCGTAGATATCTGATATTTGATATGATATCATTTATATGTAATTCATGTATTTTTTGTGGTTGTGGTCTTTCATCTTGGAGCAAGCTCCCTTATTTGTTATTGTAGCCTCTTTGGCTTTTGGTGTTTCGCAAGGAAATTATTTTCTTTTTAGAAAAGAAACTAAAAGTAAAATTCTTAAGTAGAGTGTGGTTGCCAAATGTGGATTTCTATTTACGGGTCGGTGTCCAATCTTAGACTAAGTGCAATGGTCATCACCCCTCATCTTCTACTACAGCGTCACATCATCATATCATCATATCATCTCTCCGTTCACTTTTCATGTGCAATGATCACCACTCCACTCACCTTTTAAACATACCTCACAAAATACCACACACACTCACAAATCAAATAAATAATAATTAAAACATCTACTTTGCAAGGTACCCGAGTGGTGATGGCAGTCACATTTTGTTTCTTTTTTTGCTTGTCTCACGCGTGAGATGATGATGAATTCAACGGTGTGAAAGGTGAGGAGCTGAGGTGGAGGGTGACCTTTCACACCTATTGAACCTAGTCTTACAATCTTCTTGTACATGTTGTATTACCATATTCAGTGTTAGAAGCATACCACGTGACACACGTTTGAGTGTTAGATGACAATTTTCCAAGTTCATCGTTTTCATTGATATTTCGTATAATTTAAACATCACGTGACTAACATCAAAAGTTACAATTATCGGATGCTAGTTTAAGCTAATTGTTATATTGTTATAACTTAACTTTGTTTCTTTTTATGCGCTAGTAAGTTAGTTTCGTTATTGATCAAAGTTTTTTTTTTCACACTTATACATGTTGAGTAATAGAGTGCTTATTATTTGATGATTAGGTACCGGATCCCTTAGAAAGGGAAACAAATTTAAAAAGTATAAAAAGTAACCAGCAAGCGACACGTGTCCCCAACATATTTTATTTAAAATATCCGTTTATGGGCAAAATCGTAATTTTACTTGTTTTTTACTTTTCCATCTCAATTTTCAAACGCGCATATCTTTTAAACGACAAACTTTTAGAAAAAACCGATTTCACCATAATTTTTAAAATTTAATCCTCTTTAAATTGGTATAAATCTTGTTAAATATTTTAAATTTTTTTTTACATATCAAATGGTTAGTGATTTTCTTTATTTTTTTTGTCATTTTCGGCCCTATTTTTTACCCTCATAAATGTCGAATCGTTAAAAACTTAAAACACGAAAGTTTTTTATTTTGATTCACTCTTTACACAGGTTTTTGAATCAATCAAATCCGATGTCATACGAGTAAGATATCACACGCAAAAGTTGACGTTTTAATCATATTTGTTGCACACAATGTGTTTGATGAAATGTCTAGCTTAGAATTTTAGTATTAAAATTGTGTTAAATGCATTAATTTTTGTACCACGGCGCATCACTAATCGTTTTATTAATGTAAAATTCAAAAAGTTTTTTTTTTTTTTTAAACCGATGAACCATATTAACTGATGAACCTTATTAACCGATGAACCATATTAACTGATGAACCTTGTTCATATCAATTTTTACAGATTCATCAATTTCAGGTTCATCAAATTTGATCAAATGTTTGGGTTCATCATTTTTTTCAGGTTCATCAAATTTTAGGTTCATCAATTTCAGGTTCATCAAATTTTATCAAATGTTTGGGTTCATCAAGTTGATCACAGTTTTTCAGGTTCATCAAATGTCAGGTTCATCAATTTTTTCAAGTTCATCAATTTGATCAAATGTCTCTTAACTTGAATTAGTATCTTTGTACAATGTCTTTTAACTTGAATTAGTTTTGACACGCCACATGACTTGAACCAATGTTATATTAAACAACAAGACCACTGTAACACATACATCTGAGAGATTAATAAAAGCCACAATATCTTTATTGACATTACAGTAGTTTAACACAAGAATACTTATACAATTCAACCAAACTGAGAGTTACACATCATATGAGGTACAAATGAACTATTTAAATCAACTAATTAATTAGCAATATATTGTCTAACACAAAAAGGACATGCCCACCATTTAATAAACCACCGGTGTACCCCAAATATAATTCCACCAAATTGAGAGTTTCCTCAATGATCGAGTACTCCTGCTTCTTTCACCATCATTCAGAAGGTAGTCTCACATATCAAGTATAGCTTCTATGAGTTCATTCCTGAATTTCATACTCTCTTGTGCATCAGCCAGTTTTTCTTCATCTCCCCTATCTTGTGAATCTGGAACTCTCCACCATTCGTTGTTCTTCAACCACTGATGAACAATTAATTTTAATTAATTGGTTTTACAAGATATAACTGATGAACATATAGTAAAGTTATATGTTCATCAATTCATAGTACAATATAACTGATGAACATATAGTAAAATTATATGTTCATCAATTCATAATACATCATACGCTTGTATGTTCATCGGTTCATCATAAGCTTATATGTTCATCAGCTTATAACATAATAAAAATGATGAACATATAGTAACTGATGAACCTATTTTTAAATAACTGATGAACCTATTTTCAAATAACTGATTATCAAACGCATTAGCAATAACTGATGAACCTATTTTTCAAATAACTGATGATCAAACATACTAGCAATAACTGATGAACCTATTTTCAAATAACTGATGAACCTCATTCTTATGTATTCTATAAAGTTACTCTATCGAATCCGCAAGCTACTAAGTAAACCATGATCCAATCAATAAATGATGAACCTCATTCTAACCTATTCCAACAAGTTACTCTATCGAACCGGCAAGCTACTAAGTAAACCATGATCCAATCAATAACTGATGAACCTTATTCTAACCTATTCTAACAAGTTACTCTATCGAACCCGCAAGCTAGTAAGTGAACAAAAAATGCACTAAATGATGAACCTGAAGATCATCAATCGCCACTAAAACCAGATTTCTATCACATTTATGACCTGAATCTAGTTGAAGCATTTCATCGAGCACTTGGTGTGCATCATTATATCGATCACATTTCAACAACAGATCTTGTATATTTTTTATTTTCTAAAAAATATGCATTTTTTTCAAAAAAAAAATCTAATTCTTATGCATTTTATTTTGTAAAAAATACTTTTTTTTATGCACAAACTAAAAAAATTAAAAAAAATTAACCCTAAAAATTAAATTAATCTAAAATTACCAGTTAGATTCATCTTTTCCGAGCGTATAATGTGTTTTAATCAATTACAGATGATCGGAAATTGAAACCCTAGTTTTTTCCCCAAATTTTGATTGGAAATTGACGGTTTTTGTGTGTGTGAGTTAGTGTGTGAAATGAATGTGAGAGTAGAGAAGTTGTTTGGTGAGAAGAAGGAAGTGAGTGGGGGCTGTAAATTTACACTTATACCCCTTCTATTAGAAAGAGCGTGTTTTTTTTTTCTCATTTAAATCTGGACCGTGTGATTGGTTTTGGTCAACCATTTGACTGATCGGATGGTGAAAAAATGTTTTTAGCCTTTATAATTTGCATCCCCTTTTTAGGGGATCGCAACTCTTGATGATTATACATCGACCAAGGGACCCTACATATAGATAACAAAGGGGGCTATATAAGGTAAATGGCTATAATTGAGCCTACAATCATGCACTACACTATCAATTACATAATGATGATAATTACTATAATCATGTAAATCAGTGATTCGGTTTAACACTCCCCCGCAGTTAGAGTGGGAGGACACCGGACGCTCAGGCTGGAGCAAAATTCTTCAAACAGAGCAGAGGGCAATCCTTTCGTGAAGATGTCTGCATACTGATAGCGAGATTGCGAGAAGGCACATGAAGAACCCGGACCTGACCAGTAGCAACCAAGTCTCCAACAAAATGTATATCAATCTCAATGTGTTTCGTACGCCGGTGCTGAACTGGATTATAAGATAAGTAAACAGCGCTAACATTATCACAATATACAAGCGTAGCGGAAGATAAAGGCGTGTGTAGCTCACGTAGTAAATTCCGTAACCAACGAGTCTCAGCAACAACATTAGCTAACCCACGGTACTCTGCTTCTGCACTAGAATGATAAATCGTCGGCTGACGCTTAGAAGACCAGAGAGTAAGTTGTTGCCAAGAAATACGCAATACCCAGAAGTTGATCTCCTAGTGGTAGGACAACCAGCCCAGTCCGCATTTGAATAAGTAACCAATGATGTAGTAGAAGATGCAAATAACTGTAGTCCATGGTCTAAGGTACCCCGAACATACCGCAAAATCCGTTTGAGAGCTGAGAAATGGGGCTTTCGAGGGTCATATGAAGGCAAACCTGTTGAACCGCATAAGATATATCTGGGCTAGTAAATGTGAGATACTGAAGAGATCCTGCAAGGCTCCAATATAAAGTAGGATCAGATACTGGATCACCGTTACCCCCCAGTTTAGACTCAGTGTCAACAGGAGTCCGACTGGGATTACAATTAATCATATGAGCTCGCTCCAAAACTTCAATAGCATATTTCTTCTGAGATAAAAATAGCCATGAGGAATCACGCATAACAGAGATACCAGAAAATAATTAAGAGGACCTAGATCCGTCATAGCAAACTCTTGGTGTAAGGATCCAATAATCTGCTTGATACGTGGGAATCGCACCAGGCTTTACCTCTCAAGGGATCTTGAGAAGCTTACAACCCCCACCAGGCAGTGTACCTGATCGTTGTAGTATAGTATAGTGACAAGTACCGGGGGATTGATCGTTCAGCTAGGAATAGTGTCGCTAGGATTAGAAAACCTAAATACTAGTTCTAAAGATGAGGGAAGATTCTTTTTGTATTTTTATATTTTATGAAAAGCAAGTTAAATTCTCGGATTTGAAGGATTTGGGCGGAATTAGTTGCTAATCAACTAACCCAATACTAAGATGCAATCAAAATAAAATACTAAAAATGAAAATAAACTAAATTATACTAAAGTTGTGAGCAGTAATTGGAGAAAATGTGTTTACTTAGATTTCACTACTCCCTAGACATCTTTTACACGTTAATTACTTGTTATAATTGCATGGATGACGGATCGTATTCCTTAATACCATTCATAGGGTGGCACACTTAACTCCCCAATTCTATGAGCTCTTATCTCCTCCTACACCATGCCCAGCACAACTATAGGGATTGTAAACAGTGGCTCATGCATTAGATACAACCAATAAAGACCTAGTGCGCGTCGGTTCATGTTTCTTAAGACGTTCAAGCATGTTACCAATTGGAGATCTGCCAGTTTTCTTAAGCCTAACATATAAATCATTCATCCAAGACAAGAATAAACAAGTAATCAACACATAATCAACATCTAGGTTTCATTAGATCTAAGCAAACACAAGATAGATCTAGCCTAGCATGATGGAATTAAGACAAGAACAAGATATAGACAACCAACACATAGACATATTGATTGAATTAAAGGAACACTTATCTTGATTAAACATGCAAGGTATCAAGGGGTTGGAACCCTTGAAAAACCTATAAAGTTACACCAAAATCGTACTTAGGGTTTCTCCCAAAACTTCTCTCCTTAAATGTGAAAAATTAGAAAACTATATATAGAAAAATGGGTCTGACGGCGTCAAGACCAATTAGGTGACGCCGTCACCTCGCCGCCAAAACTCTTCTCGGACTGCCTTGATCTACATTTGACGCCGTCAAGTATTAATCATTTCCAGGCCGTCATGACTTTTTACTCTTGACGCCTTACCTTCATGACGCCGTCAAATCTCTACTGGACCGTCATGGAATTTAGCTCTTGACGCCGTCACCTACTGTTCCCAGCATGGAAAATTAAGACTTTGGCGTTTTCTTCACTTTTATGCTCCAAAAACGCCCGAATTGCTTCCTTTTCCAGATTTCTCTCCCAAAGTACCTAAAATCACAAAAGGAACGATTTAGGGCAGTATTTGATCAAAT
Organism: Artemisia argyi; assembly: GCA_030686995.1. Classification (NCBI taxonomy): domain Eukaryota; kingdom Viridiplantae; phylum Streptophyta; class Magnoliopsida; order Asterales; family Asteraceae; genus Artemisia; species Artemisia argyi. The sequence goes on along the minus strand of CM060701.1, from coordinate 20,941,209 downwards.
AAATTCGAATTCGGGCTTAAATGACCCCCTAAAAACGAATCATTTTTCGCCTCATCATATACCCTTACACTTGAGATTTGCTTGTCCTCAAGCAAATGCGCTTTTATTCTATTCAAAAGACAAGTTAGGGGTCATTTAACACTAATATAAAAGTAATTACAACAAATAATCGTTCCACTAAAGACCAATAGACAAGCACGGAGGTTATACACAAGCACCTCACAAATAGTGTTTAGATACTCACATCTCTCGGGTGTAATAAAGTGTAAATTACAATATGGAAATGGAAAACATCTCTCACTACCTGTCATAGCAAAATAGATTACCATAGGCTTGAGAAAGGATCAAACCTCCACCACATGGCGTAAGCACCTAGGATAAACTATCAAAGAGGTCTTTTAAAGGGTTGTAACGTTAGGTGTAGGGATATGAAATACACGGTTTTGTTGGATAAAGGAAGTTTTATTGGTGGCGAGTTAACAATCTTGGTTAATTACATGTACAATGTGGCGTTGCTAATCCAAGACTAGACTCGACTTAAGCTAATAAATGAAAAATAACAAAAACATCAAATGAACATAGAATGAAACGGGATGGTAGTCCGTATGTTTTTTCTCTTTTTCCTTTTCTATTTTTTTTTTCTTTTTTTTTCGAATTTTTTTTTTCATACACTTTTACCCTACCATCCAAAATAATACATCATAGGGAATGAACATTCCCCTTACACTTGAATTTTTACATACTTTACAATAAACTAATCTAAGGACTCGAATTAAGAAAATCAAAACACTTGAAGCACTTTTAAGATTAACGTACATATGGGGATAATAAATGATGTTCTTCCCCATTACTCCATAAAATAAGTACTTACCCATGAGTCCCAATCGTCCCAAAACAATATGTACAAGGATATGATTCGACTTAGCAACCATGTAATCAATTAGATAGTTAACTTAGGGTTTAACAAATAACAATAATGCACTAAAAATGAGCGCATACACGGAAGGCTAAGGCGATTTGGTTGTACATTTAAGTGGGGTGTAACAAATTCTTCCTTTAAGTAAAATGCTTAACGTTAGAAACGAAAAGATAGGCTCGGAGGGGTGTACTAGGGGTTTCGTGTACTAAAAATGAGTACAACGCTAAAGGTGTGGGAAAAATTAGTTGACTTAACTAGCCAAGTAATATGACTTAAATGGTCAAGTAATTATAATACGGGTTTAACATAAGGGTGATCCTAATGCCTCTTATCATGTGGTAAATCCTACTACACGAATGTAGTCTCACTAGCGGTCTCGGGATGCATCACTAACGCAAGTTCTAGAATCTAAATGCTACCGGTACACTCATAAGCACTAATAGTAAATGCTTTTCCTATCAAATCTAAAGGCGAACCTCACATATTTGGGTGGAAAATTTTTCTGAAAGTACGGTTATGTGCTAGTCATACAATCTCCTATCCATGAGACGCTTGCTATGGCTAAAGTTTCACTCCTAAATGTTGTAAAAAAATTTAAATTTGGCGCTAAAATTACACTAACAAGTATTTCTCATAGTTTTATTACACATCTACCATTAAACAAAACAAACGCAAGCGGAAGTGCATATGTAAGGTATCATCTGTTTACCCTCCCCTTGCACTTAAGATGAACATTGTCCTCAATGTTCAAGTAAAGAATGTAAAAGTAAAATAGTAAAGAGAATGAAATCAAATACTCCCCTGATTCGCTCGGTATGGATAATAAGGTGGCCAGGTTAAATCTTCCTCCAAGAAAATGAACAATCAAAGCTTCCCTTCCAGAATATAAATCATCTTCTTGTCATACATAACCTGTAAAACCTGACAAAATAGACAAGACAACCTCGCGTAAAATCGGCGACATCCTATATAAGTTACTAAATCCTAGAAAATAAGATAAAATATAATGCTTATGGAATGAAGTTTGCAGATCTCATAGAGATTAAAAAACTTAATAATTCACAAAAACCATAAGACTCCGTTAGAAAAACAAAATCGGTAAAATTTCCAGATTTTTACACCTGACGCCGTCAAGAGTAAACTCCTGACGCCGTCAGAATTGACCTGCAGAAATTCTTATGTTAAGTTTCCGGAAAATTTCTGGAAAAAACTTGGTCCTACTTCCTGGAAAATCCTGCAAAACTTCATTATGACTCAATACAAGCATTTGACTCTAACAAATACGAATATACATGTTCACTTAATATTGTGGAGAATCATGATCGGTTTGTTTCTTAAAAACATATTTGGGGTTTCCCCTTACGCTTATCTTTTGCAAAAATACTTTTAGGTGGAGTTAAGACTAGGCCAAAACAACAAAGTAAAGTATTTCCACTTTTTAATTGAGAAACATGATCTACCAACAATAAAAACTAAGCATGCATACGGAAGCAAATAACAAACAAACAAAATAAAATCACACAAAACATGGGTTGCCTCCCAAGAAGCGCTTTTCTTTATTTACGAGTCTTGTAGCTAGACTCAAGGTCATGTGTTACTACGTGACCTCATCATCAAACGTCACATCCTCCTCACTAATCATTTCATTGTTATTCTCTTGGTAGTGCTTGACACGTTGTATGTTAACAGTAAATTCCCTACCTTCATCATCTAGTAACACCACGGCTCCAAATTTAGAGGAATTCTTTACCGTGAACGGTCCATACCATCTAGACTTAAGTTTTCCCGGAAATAATCTCAACCGAGAATTGTATAATAGGACCTTGTCTCCCTCTGAAAATTCTTTGGGTTTCTTAATTCTCTGGTCATGCCATCTTTTAGCTCTCTCTTTATATGTGATGGAGGATTCGTAGGCTTCTAGCCTAAGCTCATCAAGCTCGTGTAATTGCAAGAACCTATTATTTCCAGCAATTGTGTAATCTAAGTTGCATGTCTTAAGCGCCCAATAAGCCTTATGTTCTAATTCCACTGGTAAGTGACATGCCTTACCATACACCATGCGGAACGGGGTCGTTCCAATAGGTGTTTTGTAGGCGGTTCGGAATGCCCATAAGGCTTCGTCGAGTTTAAATGACCAGTCCTTTCTGTTTTGACTAACCGTTTTTTCAAGTATTCTTTTAATAGCCCTATTGGTGTTTTCGACTTGGCCATTGGTTTGTGGATGATAAGCGGTGGAGAACCGATGGGGTACTCCATACCTTTTCATGACCTTTTCCATTTGTGCATTGCAAAAATGGGTTCCCCTATCACTGATGAGAGCTTTAGGAATCCCGAATCTCGCGAAAAGCTTTTTCAGGAAATGAACAACTACTTTGGCGTCATTGGTCCGAAGGGCTTGTGCCTCAACCCATTTTGAAACATAGTCAATGGCGACTAATATGTACTCGTTCCCCCCTGAAGATGGAAAGGGTCCCATGAAGTCAATCCCCCAAACATCGAATACCTCACAAACTTGTATAAAGTTCTGAGGTGCTTCATCCCTATGTGATATATTTCCGGCTCGTTGACATGCATCGCACGCCTGCACCATTTCTTTTACATCACGGAAAATTGTGGGCCAATAGAATCCCGCATCGAGAATCTTTCGGGCGGTGATGTTTATCCCATGGTGCCCGCCAGAGGGACCAGAGTGACATTCCCTCATAATCTTTACTGCCTCATTTTCCGAAACACAACGCCTTACACTTTGGTCCGGACACCTTCGGAATAAGAAGGGTTCATCCCAAAAGTAGTATTTTAGCTGGGAAAAGAACCTCTTTCTTTCGTACTTAGTCAGGTGTTCAGGAATGAGTCTACTTGCGAGGTAATTGGCAAAATCGGCGTACCACGGCTCCGAGTCACTCATTAACATGAGTTGTTCGTCAGGAAATGAATCCCTAATCTCATTCCTATCGTTCTCATCCAAGGGGTTTTCGAGACGAGATAGATGATCTGCGGCCAGATTTTCAGCTCCCCTCTTATCACGAATCTCAACATCGAATTCTTGTAGCAACAAGATCCACCGAATTAGTCGTGGCTTAGCATCCTGCTTCGCGAAGAGATATCTAAGAGTCGAGTGATCAGTGAAGACGACTGTTTTTGAAAGGACAAGATATTGTCGGAATTTGTCGAATGCAAACACTACGGCTAATAGTTCTTTCTCGGTGGTGGAGTAGTTCTCTTGAGCGGGATTCATGGTTTTGCTAGTGTAGTAAATAGGTTGGAAAAGCTTGTCACGTCGTTGTCCTAATACAGCCCCGACAGCGAAGTCGCTAGCGTCACACATGATTTCAAATGGTAACTCCCAGTTGGGTGTGATCATGATTGGAGCTTGAGTGAGTTCCCTTTTTAAGAGATCGAACGCATCCTTGCATTCTTGGGAAAAATCGAACGGAGCATCCTTCACAAGTAATTGAGTCATTGGCCGAGCGATTTTGGAGAAATCTTTGATGAATCTCCGATAAAACCCGGCATGCCCCAAGAAGCTGCGTATTGCTTTAACAGTTGTGGGGTAGGGTAACTTAGATATAGCGTCAACTTTAGCTTGGTCCACCTCTATTCCGTTCCCTGAGATCTTATGCCCTAATACAATCCCTTCTTTTACCATGAAATGACACTTTTCCCAGTTTAGCACCAGGTTGGTTTCCTCACAACGTTTAAGCATCTTTTCAAGATTAGCAAGACAGCGGTCGAAGGAGTTCCCGAAGACCGAAAAGTCATCCATGAACACTTCCATGCTGTCTTCCATGAGTTCGTGAAAGATTGCGGTCATGCATCGCTGGAAAGTGGCGGGGGCATTACATAGCCCAAAAGGCATCCTTTTGTAGGCAAATGTTCCATAAGGGCAGGTAAACATGGTCTTTTCTTGGTCCTCAGGTGCTATGGGAATCTGAAAATATCCAGAGAATCCATCCAAGAAGCAATAGTACTCGTGTCCCGATAATCTTTCTAACATCTGATCAATGAATGGTAAGGGAAAGTGATCTTTTCTCGTGCCATCATTGAGCTTTCGATAGTCGATGCATACCCGCCATCCAGTGACAGTTCTCTGGGGTACCATCTCACCCTTGTCATTCTTAACTACAGTCATTCCACCCTTTTTAGGTACAACCTGCACAGGACTGACCCATGGGCTATCCGAGATCGGGTAAATCAATCCTGCATCCAAAAGTTTTATGACTTCTTTCTTCACTACTTCCTTAATGTTAGGGTTCACGCGCCTCTGGGGTTGCACGGTAGGTTTATAATCTTCTTCCATGAGAATCTTATGTGTGCAAAAAGTCGAGTCTATCCCCTTAATGTCGGCTACACTCCATGCAAGCACCCCCTTGTAATTTTTTAGGACCTCTAAGAGTTTAACTTTTTGTTCATGTTCCAAGGAAGAGTTTATGATTACCGGGAGTTGATTCTCTCCCTGAAGGAAAGCATACTCCAAATGATTAGGAAGCTCTTTAAGATCTACATCAGGAGGTTCGATAATAGAAGGTTTGAGCTTGTTTTCGGGCTTTCGGAGCTCGAGATGATCCGTTGCATCTTGTCTGGGGTAGAAGGAGACTACACTAGCATCCTCCGTCTTTTCTACCTCTAGCAAAGGGAGAAAACTCTCGTCCCGTAGCCAACCTTCATCGATTCGTTCATCGACACAACTATCAATGACATCTGTGAGTTCATCTACTTCCCCGATAAAATAGAGCCGGTTAGCTGCTTCGAGGGAGAGGTCCATGGAATCCTTAATGTCGAAGGTTGTGCTATCGTCTCCTACTCGTAAAGTTAGTTTGCCATCGTAGACATCGATGACTGCACTAGCGGTAGCAAGAAATGGTCTACCTAAGATGATGGGTACCAAGTCATCCTCTTCCATATCCAGGATTACGAAGTCAACTGGGAATTTAAATTTCCCAACTTTGACTAGCACATTCTCGCAAATCCCTACGGGGTACTTGACCGATCTATCGGCTAGTTGGATGTTCATACGGGTAGGCTTCAATCTAGAGTATCCTAGTCTTCGAAACATAGAGTGAGGCATGAGATTGATGCTTGCTCCCAAATTGGCAAGAGCATTCTTGATTGATAGAGGCCCTATGGAGCAAGGCAGGGTGAAGCTACCCGGATCGTCTACCTTCTTTGGTAGCCCTCGATGGGTCACCACTGAGCATTCTTCCCCCAGGGTCACAAGACCCTAGAGTTTCTTCCTGTTAGCAAGTAGCGTTTTGAAGTATGTGCTATACTTTGGCATGTGATAGCAAGCATCAAGGAGAGGTATGGTGACAACCGAGTCTTTTAGGTAAGACAAGAATCTCTTGTTATCATTCTCAGTTTTCTGGTTCCTCAATCGGGACGGGAATGGAATTCTCACAGGTTGGTTAGGCAGGGCTGATGGGGAAGGGGTCGTCATAGGCGGTTGATCTGGGGCACTACCGCCGACATCCTCCTCCTCCTCCCCAGGTTTGTTTGGATCGGGGGCGATGGGGGACGAGTTTGGGTAAGGAGGGTCCTTGGTTGTTGTTCCAGCTCGAGTGGTTATCGCGAGCATGGGGTCCTTTTTTCTTACTGATGGCGTTTCAAGATTATCTAGGGCTGAGTTAAGCTTGTTGAAGAATTCTCCAATATCCTCCTGCTGCTCGTCGAAAAGCTCATTAAGGCCTTTCATTTGCAAGCCTTTTTCTTGAGTGAAGTGACCAAGGTCATCTTCAAAAGTGCTCCTGATTTTGAACTCAGGGTTCTCTTCTTTTTACCAGATTTCCCCAAAGGGTGTAATCGTCATTTTGGTAAAAAGGCAAAAGGGAGGGATCAGCATAAATGTCCCCTCCTGACAAGCATGCATGTTCAGTTGTGGCTGCTCCTCCGCATTCTTCTATTTCATGCAGGCCCCCACAGTAATCGCAGATCAAGTAAGGATTTGACAGCTGTTTAGGTAATTGCGATCCAGATAGGTATTCAAATCTCTTGTGAATTTTTCTCAACCGATCCGAGGTGATTTCAGAAATGCTAATAGTCGACTCAGTTTCATCCCAAGTGTCATCCTGGTCTTGAGCATATTCTTCAATCCTATCCCATCCTTCCTCGGCACTAAGATTGGCCAATCTTCCTTTTCTAGATTGGTTAATTCCGTTTCGGTCATTAGAAGAGATATTATCGTAGAAGATTTGGACCAAGAGTCAAAGCTCAATGCCATGATGGGGAACTTGTCTTATTAAATCTTTGAATCTAGTCCATGATTTATGGAAGAGTTCATCCTTCCCCTTCGGGAAACGGAGAATCCTATCTCTAAATGCTGAGGTTTTTCCAGGTGGAAAGAACTTCTCATAGAACTTGGATATGAGTTGCTCCCATGTGAAAATAGATTCAGAAGGGAGTTTGTCATACCATTCTTGGGCTTTTTCATGTAAGGTGAAAGGAAAGAATCGTAATCGGGATGTGTTTCTAGTAGCCCCATCCATATGGAGGGTGTCTACTATTTTCAGGAAATCTTTGATGTGTTGGATTGGATCTTCCTCATCTAGTCCGCGAAACTTACACACACTTTTGACAAGCCAAACATCGTTTGCATGCAAGACCTCATTGGTGTGTTCGTTTGGGTAGACAATGGTGTTTGAGAAGCCACGAGAGGTTGGGGAGGAGTAGTCCTTAAGGCGCTTAGGAATGGGGGTTGCAGGGGTACTAATCTCGTCGTTGGGTTGGGAGCTAGGGGTTGTGACATGATTTTCTGAATTTTCTTCAGAAAGAGGTGCATCAAAATCGATGGCAACGCTAGATGGTTTAGAAGTTGAGTGATATTGTCTCAATCTATGCATTTCTCTTTCGGGTTCCGCATAAGGCAAGACAAGGTTTCGAGTGGAACTACGACTCCTAGTGATCCTAAGGTTAAGGGATTCGTCATTTGCCATGATGGCGGGTGGTGAGGAGTTACGAACAAAGGCACAAAGAAATAAGATAGACTAAAGAGAACCTAAAAATAAAAATAAAATCTTACTAGAAAGGAATCTAGCAAGTAGACCTAATAAAAAGAAATTCTAACCTAGACAATAACTATTCCCCGGCAACAGCGCCAAAAACTTGATACGTGGGAATCGCACAAGGCTTTACCTCTCAAGGGATCTTGAGAAGCTTACAACCCCCACCAGGCAGTGTACCTGATCATTGTAGTATAGTATAGTGACAAGTACCGGGGGATTGATCGTTCAGCTAGGAATAGTGTCGCTAGGATTAGAAAACCTAAATACTAGTTCTAAAGATGAGGGAAGATTCTTTTTGTATTTTTATATTTTATGAAAAGCAAGTTAAATTCTCGGGTTTGATGGATTTGGGCGGAATTAGTTGCTAATCAACTAACCCAATACTAAGATGCAATCAAAATAAAATACTAAAAATGAAAATAAACTAAATTATACTAAAGTTGTGAGCAGTAATTGGAGAAAATGTGTTTACTTAGATTTCACTACTCCCTAGACATCTTTTACACGTTAATTACTTGTTATAATTGCATGGATGACGGATCGTATTCCTTAATACCATTCATGGGGTGGCACACTTAACTCCCCAATTCTATGAGCTCTTATCTCCTCCTACACCATGCCCAGCACAACTATAGGGATTGTAAACAGTGGCTCATGCATTAAATACAACCAATAAAGACCTAGTGCGCGTCGGTTCATGTTTCTTAAGACGTTCAAGCATGTTACCAATTGGAGATCTGCCAGTTTTCTTAAGCCTAACATATAAATCATTCATCCAAGACAAGAATAAACAAGTAATCAACACATAATCAACATCTAGGTTTCATTAGATCTAAGCAAACACAAGATAGATCTAGCATAGCATGATGGAATTAAGACAAGAACAAGATATAGACAACCAACACATAGACATATTGATTGAATTAAAGGAACACTTATCTTGATTAAACATGCAAGGTATCAAGGGGTTGGAACCCTTGAAAAACCTGTAAAGTTACACCAAAATCGTACTTAGGGTTTCTCCCAAAACTTCTCTCCTTAAATGTGAAAAATTAGAAAACTATATATAGAAAAATGGGTCTGACGGCGTCAAGACCAATTAGGTGACGCCGTCACCTCGCCGCCAAAACTCTTCTCGGACTGCCTTGATCTACATTTGACGCCGTCAAGTATTAATCATTTCCAGGCCGTCATGACTTTTTACTCTTGACGCCCTACCTTCATGACGCCGTCAAATCTCTACTGGACCGTCATGGAATTTAGCTCTTGACGCCGTCAAGGAGTTGCTCTTGATGCCGTCACCTACTGTTCCCAGCATGGAAAATTAAGACTTTGGCATTTTATTCACTTTTATGCTCCAAAAACGTCCGAATTGCTTCCTTTTCCAGATTTCTCTCCCAAAGTACCTAAAATCACAAAAGGAACGATTTAGGGCAATATTTGATCAAATAAATTCGAATTCGGGCTTAAATGACCCCCTAAAAATGGATCATTTTTCGCCTCATCACTGCTACAACAAACTCTCAGAAGAAGCGGTGAGAACAATATCATCTACATATAATAACAGGTAAGCAGTATCTGTCCCCTTTTGTATATAAATAATGATGTGTCACATCGACTGTGAGAAAACCCAACACGAGTAATGTAAGATGCAAAACGCTGAAACCAAGCTCTAGGAGCCTGTTTTAGACCATACAGAGATTGTTGTAATAAACACACATAATCTGGATGCTCAGAATCCCGAAACCCTGGAGGCTGATACATATAGACTGTCTCGGATAGGTTACCATGTAAAAAAGCATTCTTGACATCAAGCTGATGAATCGGCCAAGCTTAGAACAGTCCGAATAGTCCCCGACTTAACCACGGGACTGAAGGTTTCATCTACATCAACCCCTTCTACTTGATGACTGCCATTTGCTATAAGACGGGCCTTATAACAGCTAAGAGTGCCGTCAGCCAGATACTTGTGGCGAAAGAGCTACATAGACCGAATGATGTTGGTGTCTGTCGGTTTAGGCATTAGAGTCCAAGTTCCGTTCTTAATAAGTGCAGTGTATTCTTTATGCATAGCATTTTGCCAATTTAGGCCAATAAACGCATCACGATGTGTTTTGGGTAATGGTGAAATGGAAGAAACATGCATATTGAGACGCTCAGTGGGACGATTAGTCTCGACACGGAATCATGTGACCATGTGATGAATCGAGTCAGGGTTTGGGTTGTAAGGAGGGTCTGGAATAATGTGTGTATATTGGTTTGTTGGCGGTGATAAATTTGGGGTATGTTGTTGGGTGGTGGGTGATTCTGGTGATGGTGATGGATCTTCTATTGTAGCATGTGAGTCATGAATGGTGATTGGTGGGAGTTGGTGTAGATGGTTCATTTGTGGTGTGGGTTGGTTATGTTAGACCGAATCACTGATTTACATGATTCTAGTAATCATCATTATGTAATTGATAGTGTAGTGCATGATTGTAGGCTTAGAAGTGCCATATGGGAAGGTGGTTTCGTCAAAAGTTACATGACGAGAGATAAGGATTTTATCTGTGTTTAATTCAAGACAACGATATCCACGGTGATTTAAGGCTTGACCTAAATAGATAGATGGTGTGGCACGAGGGTCAAGTTTGTGATTTGGATATAGGTGAGGGTAACATAGGCAGCCAAATGTGCGTAAAAGGCTGTATTCTGGGTTTTGGCCAAACAGGAAGGTATACGGGATTTCGTTGTTTATAGCGGTGGAGGGTAGGATATTTAGCAGGTGTACCGCCATATTAAGGGCTTCTACCCAAAATGTTGGTGGGAGATTGGCTTGAAAAAGCAAGGTTCGGATGAGGTTATTGATGGTGCGAACCATCCGTCCAGACTTGCCATTTTGTTGTGATGTTTTGGGGCATGAAAAACAAAACTGAATACCGTTGTCGGCAAATATTTTATGAAGGTTGTGGTTGTCAAATTCTCCGCCATGGCCACACTGAAAAGACCTGACTTCACACTTAAATTGAGTGTGAACATAGTTACGAAATAGAATGAATTTGAACAAAACATCATATTTGTTAATCAACGGATATACCCAAACAAAGTGAGAATAATGATCCAAGAACAATACATAATATTTAAATCCTGAGAGACTCGGTACTGGTGAAGTCCACACATCCGAGTGAATAATATCAAAGCAAGCATTAACGACAGAAGTAGAATCATGTAAATTAGTGATTCGGTTGATGATGGGTAAATTGAGATAGCTTATCGGATAGTGGGTGTGTCGGATCTAGGCATGATGTTAGAGGATACGATGAAGGTGAATGTAATTTAGGGTTTATATGGCAGTTTTGAAAGTTGTACAAGGAATATTTTATGGGCGGTGAAACAAAACCAAAACTTGTGACCTAGAAAGCACAAGTAATGTGTAGATGTGTGGATTGTGACCGGACACAAATCACCAACACAAGCAATATAACATGACCGAAGCACGTAAACCAAGATTATAAACGTGAGGATTTGTGACTGGACACAAATCACCAACACATATGAGAATGAAACTGGGTAAACAGGATCCAGGTGAGCGTGGTGGGGATTTTTGGAAAGAAGCGAGGTGAGTTTAGGAGTGTTTAATGGCTCGTGATACCATGTTGAGTAATAGAGTGCTTATTATTTGATGATTATACATTGACCAAGGGAGCTATATAAGGTAAATGGCTATAATTAATTGAGCCTACAATCATGCACTACACTATCAATTACTACATAATGATGATTACTAGAATCATGTAAATCAGTGATTCGGTCTAACAATACATACTTGAACTTATAATAGTTCATGTACGATCACAAGTATGACACACCATGTGAGACAATTGGACTTAGCATGTGAGCTAGTAAAATTTATAAGTATTTAATGCATAAAAAAGTGTTCTAATCAATTATGAAAGTGTGCAAATCAATTCCCCTAAAATTATGGAGTGGGTGGAAATGTAGTTCTCCGAGTTCCTTGTTTGTGGCCGGCATTTTGAAAAATCGGATATCTTTCACCGTTCGAAGTAAAGGGGTTGTTAGAGCTCTCTACGGCGCTCGATATTTGCTTCTTTGGTCTATTAGGAGGTGGCGCAATAAACTTATCCATGCGAGCTTAGACAAAGTGAATGGCATAAAGCATGAAGATATGTATATTTTTCAGTTCAACGATCCTCCCTGTTATAGATGGAAAACAAGAGTTGTAGAGATAATTTAAATTGGAGAGATTAGATCTTAAATCTATGTGAATCGTAGATGTCTGATAGTTGATATGATATCATTTATAAGTAGTTCATGACTTCATGTATTTTTTTGTGGTTGTGGTCCCTTCATCTTGAAGAAAGCTCACTTATTTGTTATTGTAGCCTCTGTGGCTTTTGGTGTATCTCAATGAAATTCTTTTCTCTTTGGAAAATAAATTAAAAGTAAAATCCTTACGTAAATTGTGGTTTTCGAATGTGGATTTCTAGTTACGGGTTTGGTGTCCACTGTCCAGTCTTAGACTAAGTGCAATGGTTATCACCCCTCGGTCCTCACCTTCCACCTCAACGTCACATCAGCATTCATCAAATCATCACTCCGTTCACTTTTTATGTGAACTGATCACCACTCCCTCACCTTTTAAATATACCACACACATACTCACAAATCAAATAAACAATACTAAAAACACCTACTTTGCAAGGTACCCGAGTGGTGATGGCAGTCACCTTTCGTTTGTTTTTTTGCTTGCCTCACATGTGAGATGATGATGAATGCAACCTTGTGAAAGGTGAAGAGCTGAGGTAGAGGGTGACCCTTCACACCTATTGCACCTAGGGTCTTACAATCTTCTTGTGCATGTCGTATTACCATATTCAGTGTTAGAACGTGACACACGTTTGAGTGTTGGATGACAATTTTCCAAGTTCATCGTTTTCATTGATATTTTGTATAATTTAAACATCACGTGACTAACATCAAAAGTTAAAATTATCGGATGCTAGTTTAAGCTAATTGTTAGTATGTTGTTATAACTTAACTTTGTTTCTTTTTCTATGCTAGTAAGTTAGTTTGGTTATTGATCAAAGTTTTTATTTTTTATTTTTTTTTTGTTCTTTCACACTTATATATACTTGAACTTATAATAGTTCATGTACGATCACAAGTATGACACACCATGTGAGACAATTGGACTTAGCATGTGAGCTAGTAAAATATTTTGCTATATCATTTAGTCATTTACTATGTGAACATTTTAGTATCATTTCAAAGGAAATCCCTCAACCCTGAAAAATCATAAACACATGCAAAGTAAAATGATAAAATCATGGACACTCAGTTTTAAGATTACAGAAGGCCAAAACACATATTCGTACCATGAACTTGGCAAACTGGATCATCTAGTACCCTGAACTTTTAAGGGTGCAACATGGTACCTTGAACTTGACAAAATGATATTTATACTCTATACTAATTAACTCAATAATTAATTATTTTTTTTCTTTCTAAAACTCAATTTAGTAAAGTGTTTTTTTTTTTTTTTTTTTTTTTTTTTTTTTTTTTTTTTTTAATAAATAATTTATAGTAAAACTTTGGCTAGATAAATATATTTTTTCTTAAAATTTATTTATTTTTAATTTTTGAAAATTAATATATTATTTTAATTAATTACTTAGAATATAAAAAGTATATAGGTAGTATCTCTAAAATATTTCTAATGCACTACTCTTTATAAATCGTCATAGTATAATATTAAATGCTTGCTAAAAAAATAGTATATTATTAAATGGTTGTTTCATATAAATCTTCATAGTATAATATTAAATGCTTGCTAAAAAAATACTCCGTAGTATATTATTAAATGTTTGTTTCATATAATTTTTAGATCAACTTATACAGTAACAAACTATATCGGAGTTTTTGTAATTTTCAATTTAACATATGTATATGAACAAATAAATAGTTAAGTTGTTATGGTCTCAAAATTATTTGAAAAGAACACTTAGTATATAATACGGATATCTATATATATCAAAGTAGTGCAGTAAATTCACTTTTAAAATGTATTATTTCAAATATAAATTTATTCTCAATAGCTAAACATAATATTATATTAACTAAAAGAAAAATAAAATAAACTAAAATTTTCAATAAAATATAATTAATTATCTTAACTTTAACTACAAATCATTTATATTACATTAGCTTTAGTAAATTAATTTTCTAGCATAAATTAAAAAATGATAAATTATGTACTAGCTAATTTGGTACTACGTATAAGGTAGTAGTAATTACAGTTTGTCAAGTTCAGGGTAATATCATGCACCATTAAAAGTTCAGTGTACTAAAATGATCCAGTTTGAAGCACTAATATGTGTTTTGGCTATTATAGAATGATATAGATGTTAGCCATATATTTTGATATGGTATCCTTGAGATGTCATTGTCTAGTCATGAGTTGTAATCACATGTAGATAGGCTAGGCATTAAAGGGTGATTTATATTTACCCTAAATAGCGTATTCCTTGTATCTATTTATTGGGGCATCGATTGTATTGAGCAGACACGAGAAATACAAAACAATCTCAATAATACGAATCATATTCATCATGTGCGTTTACAGTAAAGTCTTGCCAATGCTGTTTGCTGTATTTGTTCTGCTTGTTTCATTGGAGGTTATCGAATCAGGGGCCCTCGTTAAGACACTGCCAGGCTTTGATGGTGATCTTCCTTTTACACTTGAAACTGGTTACGTTGGGGTAGGAGAATCAGATGATGTGCAGTTATTTTACTACTTATTTGAGTCTGAAAGGAACCCGGAAGAAGATCCTCTCATGCTTTGGCTCACTGGAGGCCCCGGCTGTTCTGGTAGTTTTTTTTATGAGATAGGTCCATTAACCATTAACTATGCTAATTCCACATTGGAGAAGGCAATACTTGAGATGAACCCTCACAGATGGACAAAGGTTGCCAGCATAATATTCCTTGATCAACCTGCCGGGACTGGATTCTCCTATTCAAAAACTCCCGAATCTTACATAACAAATGATACATCATCAACGATGGACACTTACAACTTTCTGAGGAAGTGGCTTGTGGATCATCCTAAATTTATTAACAATCCGTTGTATGTTGGTGGTGATTCCTATGCTGGTTTACTGGTGCCAATGATCGTTCAGGAAATATATAATGGTAATGAAGCTGGAGAAGGGCCATTTATAAACATCAAAGGGTACGTGCTTGGTAATCCTTATACAGATACAAGTAGCGACTACAATTCAAGAATCCCATATGCTCATAATATGGCACTCTTATCATCTGGAATTTACAAGTCAGTTCATGAAAATTGCCATGGAGAGTACTTGAATGTAGATCCGAACAACAGTATGTGTTTAAATGATCTTGATCTGGTAGAGAAGTGCCTTGGAAGAATTTGCACCTTCCATATTTTAGAGCCTTATTGTGACTCTACAAATACCTTAACATCTGATATCTTCAAAAGGGGCTTAGGAGCTTTAGTTAAGATCTCTGTGGATATTTCTTCGTTACCACAAGTTCAGTCACAATGGTGCCGAAAAGACAACTATTTGTATTGCGCTGTATGGGCTAATAGCAAAGAAGTGAGAGAAGCTCTTCACATTCGTAAGGAGTTTGGAGATATCAAGTGGGTACGATGCAATGAAACATTGAAATTATACATATCTTACACACACAATGTCATGAGTGTTGTTAGCTATCATCGAAATCTTACTGAAAAAAATTGCCGAGCTCTTATATATAGTGGAGATCATGATATGGTTGTTCCATATTTGAGCACGTTGAGCTGGATTGAGTCACTAAAACTTCCGGTCATAGATGACTGGAGACCATGGTTTGTTGACGAACAAGTTTCCGGATACACCAAGAAATACACCAGATATGACTACAACTTGACATTTGCTACTGTAAAGGGAGGAGGTCACACAGCTCCAGAGTTTAAACCTAAAGAATGTTTAGACATGTTTACGAGGTGGCTTGACGAGGACACACAAAAACATTCCATTCATCCAACATCTATATATCCTACATGGTATAATCGGCCCAAGCCCGGTCTGTGGGCTTAGGGTCCATTAGGTGTAAACACTATATAATGTGCTATTGTAAAATATTACTTATGGGCTTTTGGGATTATGTCTATTTAGATTTAGACTATTAACCTTATAAATAGATCCTACTTGTAACCTATTGGAATGATGATTGAATAAGAATTCTCTCTTCTCCTTACATCTCTCTTTCTTGTTTATGGTTATTTACAACACGTTATCAGCACGCTCTACTCTAAAAGTATATATATATATATATATATATATATATATATATATATATATATATATATATATATATAGGGAAGGGATCCGGTACATTTTTGGATTTTAGTGCGGATGTACGGACGAATCTCAGCCCTCCATCTAGTCAACCATCTGAAAAAAGCGGAGTGACATTATCGTAAATATCCCGACTTTTTAAAAATATATATATATATATATATATATATATATATATATATATATATATATATATATATATATATATATATATATATATATATATATATATATATATATATATATATATATATATATAGGGAAGGGATCCGGTACATTTTTGGATTTTAGTGCGGATGTACGGACGAATCTCAGCCCTCCATCTAGTCAACCATCTGAAAAAAGCGGAGTGACATTATCGTAAATATCCCGACTTTTTAAAAAATCGTTAATATCACAGTAGATTTTTTTATTGAAAAAAATCTGAAAAAATTAAAAAAATAAAGAGAACAACAAATAATTATAAATCGCTGAAAAAAATTTCAAAAAAAATCATTTTCATCGTTAAAGGTATTGTGATATTAGCGTATGATTTTGGCTTTTGTAAAAAAGTCAAAATCAGATTTTGATATCACATAAACTTCTTTTTTTAATAAAAAATTTAATATCACAATAACTTTTTTAATATCATAAAAACTTTTTCTTAATAAAAATTGTTAATATCGTCGTAACTATCATGCTTTCTTAATATCAAAGTTAATTTTTTTTAATATCACCGTAACTTTTTCTTAATATTGCAATAAAAAAAACAGTGATATTAAGTTTTTTTTTACAAATATCAACGTAACTTTTTAAGTAAAATCGTTAATATCACGGTAAGACTCATAATATCCTAAATATCATCGTAGCACTCATAATCAAAAACAAAAAAAGTGCTCAGAAAAATCTAAAAAAATAAAAAAAGTAAAGAAGATATCAATAGTAAGGATCCCTAAAAAGGAAAAAAATTAAAAAAATCGTTTGAATGGTCAATTGGTATCGTGATCGTTGCGTCAGATTTTGACTTTTTTTACAAAAAGTCAAGATCAGATCTGGATGGACGGCCCAGATCTATCCGCACGTCCGCACTAAAACAAAACATCCGCACGTGATCCTTTGCCTATATATATATATATATATATATATATATATATATATATATATATATATATATATATATTTGATTCCTTGAGGTAAGTCTCGGACCCTTTTATACATATTGATCGTAGTTATTTAATATTGGTATATGTTTTCATCTACAATTCTTTATCACATTAGTTCTACTTTATATG
Source organism: Artemisia argyi (assembly GCA_030686995.1). Lineage (NCBI taxonomy): Eukaryota > Viridiplantae > Streptophyta > Magnoliopsida > Asterales > Asteraceae > Artemisia > Artemisia argyi. Next base: position 20,923,661 of record CM060701.1, on the reverse strand, counting down.
GAAGATCTCATTTTAGAAAAAAAGGTAGAAAGGAGTGACGTAAGATTTATTGGTTATATGAAATCATCTTATGTTATTCTTACTAGTTTTCACATTTGTACCCATTAATTAAATCTGTGTTACCACTTGTTTATTAAGAAATATATACAACACAGTTGTACTAAATATTGTTCTAAACAAGAATAGGTTTAGAGAAATTTTCAATTTATATCTTTTTGTTTGATTTTTTAAACTCTATTGTAATTTACAAGAACAATTCATGTTCTATAGTAATTACATAAAGAGAATTGCGTTATTTTTACTTTCATGTTCATCTATTAATTTTTTTTATAGTTATGAAGAACAATAAATGTTTTTTGTGACTACAAAGAGAAAATAAAAATAATGCAACATCATGTTATTGTCGAAAAAAAATTAGAACTTCAAAGTTCTAATATGGTTCTTTCAAGAATCAATATATAAAAAAAAAAAATAACCTCATGTTATGACTGAAAAAAAAAATATATTATAACTTCAAGTTATGAGTAAAAAAAAATATAATTAGAACCTCAAGTTCTAATATGATCTTATCATAAAGATCAATATCATAACCTTATGTTATGATGATGAAAAAAAAAGAGCCTCACTTTCTAATTTGATTCAATTAATAGAATCAATGACATAACCTCATGTTATGTTAGAAGAAGAAAAAAAATAAAACCTCAAGTTTTATTATCATTCCCTCAAGAGAATCAAATAACACAATCTCGTGTTATCGTTATGTTGAACCTCAAGTTCTTTTATTGTTACTTATATAATTAATTGCTTGTTTTATGTTTATCTTATCTATTTGCAATTTTATTTGCATAGTATTGTTATAGCTCGAATGTATTTGTGCATAAGTTTTGCAAAACATATTTATTCTTTATAAACAACTTTAGTGATCAGAATTCTATTAATAAATTGGAAATATATGTGCATATTAGTGATTCTTGGATGTTTTAATATTTTTTGAAAATACATGCTTGATATAAGTTGGTATAAATTGTGACCATGATTTATTGTATGTGACATAATAAATGAAAGTTACGAGAATTAATTGTAGTATACTCTAATATGAGAACATGGATGGTTAAGTGTTTAGGTTGATTTAGGTGTAGATTTCTAGTGAGAAGTTAGAGAGAGAAAGAGATGGAACCTTAGAGAGAAAATTGTGAAATGTTGGATTGCAAGTGAAGGTTCAACCCTTTCCCATGGGTGGGAAAGGGTATATATAGTTACAATGGAAATGCCCCTTGAAACGGGCTGTAGAGCGGGCTGACAGTGGGTAAAGACCCGACCCGACTCCATAAATACTACTACCTCCGTCCCAAATTTATTGTCCCTTATTGACTTTTTCGGTCTTTCTTTCTCAACTTTGACTAAAAATATTTTTGTTCGTGTTATAAAATTTTTGATAAAAATTATACCAAATGAAAATACATTTTAAACTCAATCCGTTCATATATTTTGTATCAAGTATTATGTAATATAAACAAAAATATTTAAGGTCAAAGTTGAGAAGTAAAGACCGAAAAAGTCAATAGGGGACAATAAATTTGGGACGGAGGGAGTAACTAATACTACTCTACATACTAACTAATATGATAATTACTACGAGCTACAATATGCTAAGCTATACTCGGGGTGACCGAGTCTTCATATGAATAATCGTATTCCTAACAATCTCCCCCTAAGGGAGGTCACCCCGGAAAATAAGTGTTGAATCATAGCATTCAGATCTTAGATGACATCTTTGTAGCTCGTAGCCTTTTGATTCTTCATTGTTGAGATCTTTGTGCATTAAGTGGTAGACTCTAGATGACACCTTCAATATGGTGGATGATCTTTGGAAATTGTAACAGCTTCATCATCCAAATGATTGTCAGAGGGTCATCTATGAGCAGCAACGTCTCCATGTGATTCGAACATCTTTGTGTTGACATGCTCACACTATTCAGGATCATGATCTTTTACATCAGAGTTGTGGAAGCATATTTGAGGCCCAATCAATGATCATGATTTCTTAGATTGTGAAGTTGAAGTGTGAGCATGTGTTGATGGATCATCATCTTTTCAGCAAACACCCGCAACCGTCAGAAATTCCTGCAAGTAGACAGTTAGCAACAAATCTTCCGGTACTTATAGGTTTGGAATTAGAGATTGTCAACAGCATAGTGTGAAGACTCCTTCTAATCCTTACCAAGACTGTTCCCAATCGGCAAACCCTGAAAGGATTTACACAACCTACCTAAGTAGATCAACGATTGGGTGAGTCGCTGGAGATCACTCCACGACTGTTGACCATTATTAACCATCGCGACCACTAAGCGTAATCCTCACAGAATTACCTAAGTGACCTGCTTTCTGGGCTGCTTGATGTTGACCCTAGCAGGAATTTCCATTCAATCACAGGGAGTTACTAAAGCAACATCCCTCATAAATGTTCAGGCAGATTGCTAAGATCTTCGTAGGACTCATAGTTTACCACTGGTGTCCTTAATGTTGAACAACCAGGGTATAAGTAGCACGTGTTCCTATGAGATCCTTTTATGCATCTCGAGGCTCTAGACTCAATAAGTGCATTTGGGTTTCCTATGCGGAGATTAGGGAGAGGTCTCCTGTTTAAATATCAACCATCTTTAAGAGATACGTTGATAGATTACGCCGGTTCCCCGTGAGAATGAAACAAGTTCTTTTAAGAGAACTTGAGCGGCTAGAAGGTTTAGTGCATTACGTCACTGGGTCCATGACGTCTTGTCTTCAATACTGATGTTGCCTTAGCAACCATCAGTAGATTATGAATTGAACCCGGTTTCTGCCCTAAGGTTGAATAATTGGAGGGCTATTTCTTTTCACCCTTTCTCATTTCATTTCTTTTTAATTAATCAACCCCTTCTTTCTCCATTCTCACATTTCTCGTTTTTTTTCATAATCATACCTACGGGCTTTCTAATACTATCTATTTGGTATTGTCCATGGGTAGATCCCTCCGGCTTTGGCGGATCATAGGACGGTTTTCCTAACCTTAGCCACCTTATAACTTCATGACTATCCTATGTTGAAAATTCTCTCAACGTGTTTATGATAGAGAAACACATTTTGTGACCACATTGAGAGTTTTGTCATTTTCAAATGCTCCCCCTTAATATGTGCTCATATGTATTGATTTGAAAATTTGCACATGTCGGGAAGAGTTGCACTTTTTTTGAATTGATCTACCTTAAGTGAACATGACCGGGCATTTGAGACACGCTTACATCACTAGTTAAACTAGCTTGAAGTTATTACCCGGCCCGATCAGATTCACCCAAGGTTTCTCGAAACGGTACATTCTACTTAAACTAGTCCTCTTCGAGACACGCTTACATCACTGGTTAAACCAGCTTGAAGTTATTACCCATCCAGGACTAGTTCTTTCGATTCAGGACATTTGTGTTTCGTCAATTCATGAGTCACGACTGAGAAGCACTCATATGAAATGCAAGGATCCTTTTTCACAAACCATTTTGCTCCCCCTCAATATGTGCATTGATATACAATAGAGTTTGGCACATAGGGAGGAGCATATTTATGTTATTGGGTTCCAAACATCACGTTTTAATCAGTTTTTCATATTTAAATCACATCTTCTCCCCCGATCAAAAATTTCAAACCAATTGAGATTTGTGATCCCAGGTGATTTAAATAAGTTTAAAGTTTTTAGGAGAAGAATGTGGTCAGATTTAAGCATGTCTGATTTTGAGACGATACATTTCCTCCCCCTCAATCCTTGAGGGAGCATGTTATGTGTCAGAAATGATGAGTTTATAAATGATTTAGAGTTTAACGAGAAACTCATGAAAAAATTCATATTCTCACACATAACAATTCCATTTACTGCTTTTAATGCATAAAGATCATGGTTAGATGATATAGAATTTTTGAAATCATTCTCCCCCTCAATCGATGACCCATTTTCAATTTATCACTTTTTCATCAAAAGATTAATCATTTGGCATCGATTGAGAGGCAAGTTTTATATAAAATTGCAAGTTTGATTGATTTTCAAAAATCATGGTACCACCAAGTTTAGAACAAATACTTTTCCGAAGAATCATTGAAGGAAAAGTATTCGTGATGTAAAGAAGACTTCTCTTCTTTTACAAAAAATGATGCACTGAAACGTATATCAAGTTGATGACACACGGATATAAAGTAATCCGTACCCGGGTGAACATCACCCAGTGAGAGGAACAGCCGTCTTTTTGGCGACATGCTTTCCCCATTTTGAAGAGGGGGTTGCTATATGAAGTAATAGCAAGCCATTTTGAGAGAATAGTGTTAGAGACGACATGTTTTAGAAGACATTATTAATAAAAGGAACTCTTGCTCAAGCATATGTATGTTTCCGTGTCATTATTGAATGACATTTCTAGAAGCGCACATAATATTGATTAGACAAGAGACATGTCGTGAGAAGAGTATTTTTGGTTTTTTTTTTCTTTTTTTTTTTTTTTTTTTTCTTTTTTTTTTTTTAATGATTTTCTGATTTTTCGGGTTTTTGATGGTTTTATATTTTTCTATTTTCTTTTTTTGTTTTTAATATTATGTACAAAGGATATGTGAAGCAACCCCTTTACTCCTCCTGATCTTCCTGAAGACTTATGAGATCCTCAGGAGTGAGACTCGAGACTCTTCATACCAAGGCGAGGGAGGATGAATTGAAATCGATCCCTAGAGAGTGCTTTGGTAAAGATATCAGCAAGCTGGAACTCTGTCCTCACGAAGTAAAGTTCCACAATTCCTTTCTCAACTTGATCCCTGATGAAGTGATGTCGAATGTCAATGTGCTTAGTTCTTGAGTGCTGGACATTGTTGCAGCAGAGTGCAATCGCACTTTTGTTGTCACAATACATATGAATCTTGTTGCATACAAAGCCATAGTCCGAAAGTTGAGATCTCATCCATAAGATCTGAGCACAGCACGAGGACATGGCAATGTATTCAGCCTTTGTGGAGGATATTGATGTACTCATTTGTTTCTTTGAAGACCAACTAACTAGCTTATTACCCAAGAACTGAGCACCCCCAGATGTACTTTGATGAGTATCTTGACATCCCGCATGGTCAGCATCTGAATAGGCTGTGAGTGCCATAGAAGTGTCCTTTGGGTACCATAGGCCCATGTGGATTGTTCCTTTAAGATACCGAAAGACTCTCTTGACAGCTTCCAGGTGTTTCTTGGTAGGTTTGGATTGATACCGAGGGCACATACAAACTGCAAATAGTAGATCCGGTCTGCTAGCAGTAAGATACATTAAGGAACCAATCATGCTTCGATACTTGGTTTGTTCAACCGGGATCCCAACATCATCTTCATCAAGTTTTGATCTTTCAATCATAGGAGTATCAACTACGTCACAGGAATCGAATCCAAATTTCTTCAAAATTTCATTAGCATACTTGGATTGATTGATGAAGATGCCATTGGGATTCTGAGATATTTGCAGGCCTAGAAAGAAGGACATTTGACCCATCATGGACATCTGGAACTCAGAACTCATCTCATGGGAGAAACGATCACACTCTTTGGGATCAGAGGAGGCAAATATGATATCATCTACGTAGATTTGCACATGAAGAAATGTTTTTCCCATTTTTCTGGTAAAGAGTGTAGGATCAACAACACCTTTGGAGAACTTGTTGGCAAGAAGGAATTTTGACAAGGTGTCGTACCATGCCCTAGGAGCTTGTTTAAGTCCATAAAGAGCCTTCTTCAAGCAATACACATGGTTAGGACGTTCAGGATCCACGAATCCTTCGGGTTGGCTTACATACACCACCTCTTTAAGATCGCCATTTAAGAATGCAGTCTTGACATCCATCTGATAAACCACCATATTTTGACTAGCTGCATTTGCCAGAAATATTCTTATGGCTTCAATTCTAGCAACTGGTGCGAAGGATTCTTCAAAGTCAATGCCCTCTTCTTGACGATATCCTTTTGCCACAAGCCTAGCCTTGTTCTTCAATACATCTCCATGCTTATCAAGTTTAACTTTAAATATCCATTTGAGAGCAATGATCATAGCACACTCAGGAGGCGGTACTAATTCCCACACATCAAGTCGATCAAACTCATGAATTTCGTCCACCATAGCAGTGAACCATGAGTGTTTAGACATTGTATCCTTGAAATCTTTTGGTTCAACTTTAGAGAGGACAGAATTGAAGAAGCACCACAATGCGTCGGTAGCAAGTTGCTTATGGGTTGATACCGGACATGAGGGCTTTCCAATAATGTTGTCAATTGGGTGATCATTTGTCCATTTCCTAAGATGTTCATGAGGTTGAGGATAGGGAACTGAGGTAGCCGTGTTAGATTCATCTGAGGATGTAGCATCATTTGACGATTCAGGAGCAAAGATGTTAACAAAAGTGTAGAATACTAACTATGTAGGAAACATGTTTATCTTGTGATTAGTGATTCGTTAGAAGTGAGGAGGAGGAGAGGAGAGAAAGAAAGAAAGGAACCTTGAGAGAAAAAGAGAAATATTAGATTGAGATTAAGTGAAGGTCCAACCCTCTCCACATGTGGAGAGGGGTATTTATACTTACAATATAACGCCCACTCCCGGGCTGTGGATCAGGCATACAGTGGGTGAAGACCCGTCCTTCTTCCACGGTGTTACTTAAACTAAAACTAATTAACTAATAAATAAACTAACTACGAGCTAACTTAATGCTATTACAATCATTAGGTGACCGAGACTTTTACAGGAATATTTGTATTCCTAACAATCTCCCCCTAAGCGAGGTCACCTTTGAAATTAAGATCTTTGGTCTTTAAGCATTCTTTAGTCTTTGTAGCTCGTAGGATCTGATTCTTCACTTTTCTTCACACTTTGTACTTCAAGCAAGCAAACTTGTGATTAGAGTTCCTTTGTGATGTGTGTGATCTTTTGAGCTTCTTTGAGATCATCAGCCAAAGTAAATCTCCAAGCTCATCCATAGTTGTATTGCCTTCATGTGATGTAGTGACTAAGGACCATCATGCTCACACCCTTCTGTATCTGGAGACCTTGCATTGGAGTTGTGGATCAGGAGACTTTTTCATCAGAGTTGCGGAAACGTTGTTAGTAGTCTCTCAACATTTGTTGTAGCAAGTCTCACTTCTTCATTGATAGTGTGGAGGATGTGTGAGCATGAGGTATGGATTGACCTGATTCAGCTGGAAACTGGAGCCATCAACGCCATCTTTATATGTGTTCCTGAAATAAAACAGTTAGCACTAAAGATAGAGAACGAATATGGCTTTGTCATTCATTCTGCAAGGACAGACTACCCTCCGGTTTTGTGACAACCCACCTGTGATCAGGTAGAGTCTCTTTTAAAGAAGACTCTCCTTGACAGGAATTTCCAGCTTGTAGTAATGAATTTTCCAAAGAATTTACTTCGGAATCTTCATACTTAGCATGTTCTCATACCGGAACGTCTCAAAGCAGACAGCACGATAGAGTGAATCGGTGAATTGATATTCACGGATTGATGAGAAATTGATTTATAGAAATCACTCGCGTGTCATATGATAAACATTTTTGAGACACGACGAGAGTTTTATACTTTGAATCACATTTCCATCAAAAATACTTTTGTTTGAAGGATTTTACACAATCAATGTGCTCGAAAATTATGTTGTGAGCACATTGAAAGGTTTTAGCAAAAGTATCCGTCAATCCATATCCTGGAACAAGTTTGATTCAAATTTGAATCGCACATCGTTGCTTTCCAGTTGTCACTTGATCATTGATCCAAGATGGATCTCACATGTCATCTACCAAGAGCTTGAGTGATGTTCGCTCTAGAAGGATTTCCATCCTCATTGTGAATATTTTCATATCACTCGGATGTTCTGGCAATACCACAAGGATAATGCGTAGGACTCTAAATATTTTATCTTATTTTCCACATTATGTGAAACAATAAGCATATTTGGAATGTGTCCTAACGAGATTCATGGATGATCTCATGGCTCTAGACTCAATAGTGTGTTTTGATCCGCTCCTGGAGACTGGGGAGGCGTCTCCTGTTTTAGGTATCAACATAGCTCGCAATGAGCGGTCGATACATTGCACAGGGTTCCCCGTGAGAATGAAACAAGCTCTTTTAAGAGAACTTGAGTGGTTGGGAAGTTTAGTGCAGTGCGTCACTGGGTCCATGACGTCTTGTCTTCAATACTAGTGTTACTTTAGTAACCACTAGTAGATTATGAATTGAACCCGGTTTCTGCCCTAAGGTTGAATATTTGGAGGGCTATTTCTTTTCACCCTTTCTCATTTCATTTCTTTTTCATTCTTCAACCCCTTCAGTGCTTACCGAGACTTCACCACTAAAACCTTGTTGGGTTTGTTCCAGTCCTAGCTCTATCTCAGTCCGCACTCTTCCCTTTCTCACTTTACTCCTTTTTTCAATCATTCCTAAGGACTTCTAATCTATCTATGGATTGTCCCTGGGAAGATCCTTCCGGTTCTGGTGGATCATGGGAACTCATACCTAACCTTAACCATCCTTATAACTCCGTGCATTAAAGTAAATGGTCGGTCTTAGGTATTATTTCCACAAACGCCTTTCGCTCCCCCTCAATATGTGCATCGATATTCGAAAGTGTTTAGCACATATGTGGGAGCCTATTATTGAGTCGAAAAGATCACATTTGATATCAGAAGATTGCATATTTAAATGACATTCTCTCCCCCGATCAAAAATTTCAAATCATTCGAGATTTTTGATCTCAATTGATTTAAAGAGTTTAGAAAGCGTTTTGGGAGAGAAATGCGGTCAATTTTAATATTTTCTGATAAAAAGGAACTTTTTCTTGCTCCCCCTCAAACTGTGAGGGAGGTTGTTATGTGTCAGATTTGAAGAGTTATCAAAATATTCGAAGTTTTAACGAAAACTCTTTGAAAGTTTACTCATTCTGACACATAACCATCACAAGTCTTTTTGTTGCAAGGTTTTATGTACGAAGTGTGGGGAGTTTTGATGATACATAAAATTTTGAGAAATCACTCTCCCCCTCAATCAATGACGGATGTTAAAGCATAAATGTTTTCATAAACTATTGACATCATTGATTGAGTGAAAATGTTATCAAACTTTTGAGTTCAATTTGATTTTCATTCAAAATTTCATGGTACCACCAAGTTTTGCACAAACACTTTACGGAAAAATCATAGAAGGGAAAGTATTTGGCGATAAAAAGAAGATTTCTCTTCTTTATCAAGAAATAATGCACTGAAGCGTACATTAGATCGAGGGTGCATGAATATAAAGTAATTCACGCTCGGATGAACGGCACCCTTTGCTAGGAACAACCGTCTTTTTGGCGACGTGTTTTCCTTATATTTTGAAAACCGGGTTGCTATCTGAAGTAATAGCAAACCATATTTTTGAAGTCCGGGTTGTAGCCTGAAATGACTACAAGCCATAATTTTAAAGACCGGGTTACAGCCGGAAATGACTGTAAGCCATAATTTGAAGAATGTTTTGAGAAACAACATTTTTAGAAAAACATTATTTTGAAACCGAAAAACTCTTGCTCAAGCATATGTATGATTCCGTGTCATTATTGAATGACATTTCTAGAAACGTACATAATATTGATTACACGAGAGACATGTCGTGAGAAGAATATTTTTGTATTTTTTATGATTTTTCAGATTTTTATGGTTTTTATAGGTTTTATATTTTTCTATTTTCTTTTTGATTTGATACTATACAAGTATATGTGAAGCAACCCCTTTACTCCTCTTGATCTTCCTGAAGACAACTGAGATCCTCAGGTGTGAGACTCTTCATACCAAGGCGTGGGAGGATGAAGTGAAACCGTTCCCTAGAAAGTGCTTTGGTGAAGATATCGGCTAGTTGGAACTCAGTCCTCACAAAGTAAAGTTCCACAATTCCTTTCTCAACTTGCTCCCTGATGAAGTGATGGCGAATGTCAATATGCTTAGTTCTTGAATGCTGGACATTGTTGCAGCAGAGTGCAATTGCACTTTTGTTGTCACAGTACATGGGAATCTTATTGAATATAAAGCCATAGTCAGAAACTTAAGATCGCATCCAGAGGATCTGAGCACAGCATGATGACATAGCAATGTATTCAGCTTCAGTGGAGGAGATAGATGTACTCATTTGTTTCTTTGAAGACCAACTGACTAGCTTATTTCCTAAAAACTGTGCACCCCCAGATGTACTGCGACGAGTGTCTTGACATCCTGCATGATCAGCATCCGAATATGCTGTGAGAGCCATAGAAGTTTCTTTAGGGTACCAAAGGCCCATGTGGATTGTTCCTTTGAGGTATCGAAAGACTCTCTTGACAGCTTCCAGATGTTTCTTGGTGGGTTTGGATTGATACCGAGCACAAATGCAAACTGCAAATAGAAGGTCAAGTCTGCTTGCAGTAAGGTACATTAAGGAGCCAATCATGCTTCGATACATGGTTTGGTCGACCGGAATTCCCACATCATCTTCGTCAAGTTTTGATCATTCAATCATAGGAGTATCAACTGAATCACTGGAGTCGAATCCAAATTTCTTCAAAATTTCATTGGCGTATTTGGATTGATTGATGAATATGCCATTGGGGTTTTGAGAAATTTGCAGTCCTAGAAAGAATGACATTTGACCCATCATAGACATTTGGAATTCGGAACTCATCTCTTGGGAGAAACGATCACATTCTGTGGGATCAGATGAGGCAAAGATGATGTCATCAACATAGATTTGTACATGTAGGAGGTTTTTGCCCGTTTTTCTGGTAAAGAGTGTAGGATCAACAACGCCTTTGGAGAATTTGTTGGCCAGAAGAAATTTAGACAAGGTGTCGTACCACGCCCTGGGTGCTTGTTTAAGCCCATAGAGAGCCTTCTTTAATCGATACACGTGATTAGGGCGTTCTGGATCCACAAAACCTTCAGGTTGAGATACGTACACCACCTCTTTCAGATCCCCATTTAGGAATGCGGTCTTGACATCCATTTGATAAACCACTATGTTTTGACTTGCAGCATTTGCGAGAAAGATCCTTATGGCTTCTATTCTAGCAACCGGGGCGAAGGATTCTTCAAAGTCAATACCTTCTTCTTGTCGATATCCTTTTGCCACAAGCCTAGATTTGTTTTTCAATACATCTCCATGCTCATCAAGCTTAACCTTGAATATCCATTTGAGAGCAATGATCATGGCACACTCGGGAGGTGGTACTAGTTCCCACACATCCAGTCGGTCAAATTCATGAATTTCGTCCACCATTGCAGTGAACCATGAGTGTTTAGACATTGCATCCTTGACGCTTTTTGGTTCAGCTTTAGAAAGAACAGAATTGAAGAAGCACCACAATGCGTCGGTTGCAAGTTGCTTGCGGGTCGATACTGGACGTGAAGGGTTTCCAATAATGTTGTCAATAGGATGATCATTGGTCCATTTTCGAAGGTATTCATGGGGTTGAGAATGTGGAACTAAGGTAGCCGTGTTGGATTCGACAGAGGATGTTACATCATTTGATAATTCAGGGGCAAAGATGTTGACAAACGGCTCATTATCAGGTGGAGCAAAAGGATTAACTTCAGATGTATTATCTACATTTGCCGCTCGCTGTACAAGTGAAGGTTGGACATTAGATGTGCTAACCGATTGACTGATGGCGGGAGCTTTAGAATCCCATGACAATGAAGTGGATGGATCGTTATTGTCATCTTGATCATTCACCACCCTATCTGGTGGTTGAACCATTGTAGCTTCAGGAGCATTCATCTGTTGAGGTTCAAAGTATTCATCAAACATTGGGTCAAACAGTTTCTTCCAATCTTCACTTGTAGGAGGTACAAAAGGAGCAGCAGGGATGGGATTCTGTACAAGCCTGGAACTAATTGGTCCAGGAGACAAAAGGTTAGGTACGGGTCCAGAACTTGATTGTCCAGGAACCGGTTGCTCAGTCAGCTCATCGAAAGTAATGTGGATTGTTTCCATTATATCTCTGGTACGTTTGTTGTAGATTCGGTACCCCTTTCGCTCTGGAGCATAGCCAACGAAGAAACCAATGTCGGCCTTGGCCTTGAGTTTCCCAAGGTCTTCACTGTCATTAGTTGGATAGCAAAGTGCACCAAAAACTCGAAGAAACGAAAGATCGGGTTTGCTGCCATGAACCAGTTCATAGGGAGTCTTGCAGTGGAGAGGATGTATCAAGGATCGGTTCTGTGTGTAACATGCGGTGGCAATTTCCTCAGCCCAAAGAAATAGATGAGCTTTGGAAAAGATGAGCATAGTCCTTGCAGCTTCAACTAAGATGCGATTGCATCTTTCAACAACTCCATTTTGTTGAGGAGTTCGTGGAATGCTCTTTTGATGACTAATCCCGACACCTTCATAAAAGAGAGTAAGTTGTCTGTTCACAAATTCTGTTCCATTATCAGTACGAATGACTCTAACTGTTTTGTTGAGGCGGACTTGCAACATCTTGATGAGTTTGATGATGGTTTCCGGAGTTTCATCTTTTGATCGTTGAAATTTCACCCATGTGAATCGAGAGTAATCATCAACAATAACCAGCACATATTTCTTTCCATTGATACTTTGAATCCTCATTGGTCCACAAAGATCCATGTGAAGAGTATGAAGAACTTCCATGATTGAATTGACAGTTTTGGGTTTATGGGTATGCTTTTTGCTCTAGCCCATTTGACAGGCGGAACACAGATGGTCTTTTTCATATTTAAGTCTGGGCAAGCCTCGAACAAGATCCTTACGTGTAAGTTCATTGATGGTACCGAAGTTTAAATGGTTTAAACGACGATGCCACAACCATGACTTGTTCTTGGATGCTTTAGAGAGCAGACAAATTGGAGAGGACCGTAGCATATCTTCGATGGAAATGGTGTAAAGATTAGTGCCCCGACTCCCCTTAAGAAGATCAACACCATCTAATTCTCTAACAAAACAGGTGTGCTTTCTGAAGGGGACTTCGAGATCTGAGTCACAGAATTGACCAACAGAAAATAGATTGTGCCCAAGTCATTTCACGTAGTAAACTCTAGAGATAACACTGTCTCCAAAGACGTAATCACCATAACCCATTATAGATCCAAAATGGTCATTCCCAAATCTAACCGTACCAATAAACTTTTCCACGAAATTCTTGAGCCGTGAGCGATCTCCAGTCATATGTTTTGAGCAGCCTGAGTCCAAATACCAAAGGACGATTTGTACGACCTGCATTTGAAACCAGACAATCGTGGATAACTGAAAAAGCTGGAGCCCCACACACACTTGGGGTCCGTTTGGTTAGAACACACAAATATTGGATTATCATAAGTAACAGATATCTCACTAGAGTATTCACATTTTGATGCACCAGAACTAGGAGTGGTATTCATTGCTTCTATTGGAAATAGTCTACCGGTAGGTCTCCACTTCCTAATAGGCACAACTCTAGAGTTAGTAATCCTAGTCACTGGGCACTTTTCCCTCAGAGTGAATTTCCTTCCAGTAGGTCTCCATTGATAACCAACATTAGTGAAAACTTTTCCTGTTTTATTCCATACTTGTTTTACCCGTTTAACACTAGAAACATTCATAACTGGAGATTTCATAGTGGATTTAAGAAAGGACACAACATATGCATCATGATTACCATAAAATAAGCATTTGTTACATGTCTTACAAATAGCATCAGAATTCGAATTAATTACATCATTGTTAACACAAATGTTTGAATCAACTCGATTCCTTTCACTAAGCAACACTTTATTGTTCCTAGATGATTCTTCTACTTCCTTCATAAGTGAGCTCTTAGCCGGCAAAGTCCTATCATTCTTTGTATTGCACTTAGGTTGTGACTTGCTAGCATTAGATACACCTTTTACTCCTGTAGAAGCAATGATTGGAACATTAGTCTGATTAGTTGCTACTTGTTTACTGGTGATCAAGATGGAGGATTGTGACATGGTTTGGGGAAAGTCAACTGTGACATGCTTGTTGCCACTGAGAGGGTGCAATGCAATTGTCCTATCCGACCTGGTATCATTCTTGGGGCATGATCCTATGGCATATTCTAATAATTCCTGGGCCCTATTAGTGAGGAAGCACGCACCAATAATAACATCATCAAGTGGTTTAGAAATCCTCTCATCTTCAATGGTTTCTCTAAGTATGGCCAGACAATCCTTAAGAATTCTAAGATAGTTGTTATGAACTAACTTATTGTTCCTAAGGGGAAGAGAAACATTCACAGCATCGCACGCATATTTATTACAAGCATGCACATTGGAAATTGCATGATCACATGAAACAGCGGGTAATTTACCCTTCACCATGGTCTTTAGATTCTCAATTTCATTTAACAAAGAAGTGACTCTTTCATTGTTTTGGTCACGTGTTGTTTTAATAGACTCAAACAATTCTTTATAACGTTGTTTAGCGTTAGACATTTCAGCACGAAGCCACTCATTTTCATGTTGTAGTTCATTGATAATGCCCTGTTTTTGAAAGTTTTGAGAATCTATCGACTTCTGGTAATTGGTATTGGTCACATCGCTTCTGTTCGATTTTAATTGTGCAATTTGGACCTTCAACTTCCGAATCGTGTTTGAGTGAGCTTGAATTACTTCATCCTTTTTTGCTAATTCAAAACATGTATCAAACTCAGGAGCATCCGAAGATATCTTGGCATTTGATATTTTTATGCTTTCTTCTAGATGTTGATATTTTAATTGTAGGTTCAGATTATCAACTTCTAGTTTTGAGAAATTCCTGACCATGTTATCATGATCATCGTTTTGAATTTTTTCAGTAAGTTTGTAATTCTCCCCCTCAAGCTCAATCACACGATTTTGGAAGACATTCAAAGTAACTGACATTTCATGAAATTGTCGAGCAGATAGCGCAAAGTCGGTAACAGTATAAAACACATCTTTAGCAATGCAGTTAGCAATCAAATTTTCATTCATGATGAGAATGTTTTTCCTGTCAATTTCACTGTGTTTGAGATCAATAGCTAGTTGGTTACCCTCACTTTCCGCTTCATCAAAAGCCTTTTTCATTTGAGTCACATCATCATTAATGGTGTTTTTAAGTCCCTCAAAATGTTCTTTGAGAAGTTTAAAAAATGGCATAACTTCAGTTAGGTAACACTGTTTTGTTTGCTCAAAACCCCTTTCCCCTTATGTAATCCCTGTAGGTGTAATTCTTATTTTACAGGTTTTCTCAAAGTCATTGAACAATTGACCTAGCACATACAGCCCAATTAGAGTATTACATTGTGTGGGAAGAGTGAAAGGTACAAGGTGCCTAGGTGTGTTCAGGGGATAGGCAGTTGGGTGAGCAATTCTAAACATAGTGCGTGTATTACCTACAACTCTTTCAGCTTGCATTTTCTCAATGTCAATATTCCAAAACACTTTTTCAGGAAAAATTCTCTTTTGAGGAACAAAAATTGCAATATGATTGTCATTTGCATAATCATAGTGAAACACGATATTCTTAGCAATGCATTTAGGATCCTTTAAACATTCAGCAAGTTTTGCCCTAGTTCTATCCTCTGCCTCATTGATGTGGTCATAGGATCGTGTATCAAGAGGGGCATGGTTAGGTTCAAGCATAGTGTTTGCATCATATAATGTAGGTTGTACACCTAGACCTATTCTAAGGAATCTTGCTTTGGGTTTGGAGGTATCATGTTCACTAAATTCATCACTTAGCTTCCTGTGGCTTTCCATCATTTGAGCAGATTGAATGGTTTGGCCCTGTGTGTACAACTTATCTTCCAATTTATTTTTCAACATTTTTAATTTTGAGAAATCATTTAGAAGTTTAGTTTCTTTATCTTTGAATTCTTGTTTGATTGTAGTCAAACCTTTTTGAACCTCTAGTTTTTGTTTGATGGTTTGATCCAATTGGTTCTTTAAAGAAACTAGTTCCCTTTTTAATGATTCTTGTTTGGAATTGTTTTCAGATGTGTAAGTACGCAGTTGCCATTCCATTTTCTGCTCACGTTCATTCAGCTCAAACTTAGCACGCTGCTCATAAATGTTTACTTGGTCCTTAAGGGTGTTAATTCTAGTGATCAGGGAATCATCAGGGTTGTATATCGAGTGCTCATATACCTCATGTTTACTAGAATCAATAGACGGCATGTCACTTGGTACAACTGGGGGTCCATTGTCATTCACATACATTTCATATGGGATATTATTGGTATTACCCATATCAGTGACGTTTGTGTTGACAATATTCTTGAGTTGTACAGAGTCACATGCCCCCTGTACAGGTGTAGGATCATTCAGATCATGATTAGGAGATGTTGGTACCTCAGAGATAGCAGACGTGATGGATAAATCAGGATGCTGTGAAGAGGATGCTGCTGCAGACAGATTAGCCATGAAAATTGTTTGAGCAGTTGGTTCATCATCCACGTCTGAGTCAAATGCATGACACTCTTCAACTTGAAAGATATTTGGGTCATTAAGAGCCATGTCCTGAACAGGTTGATCATCCACATCAACATCAAAGGTGTTCCCATCATTACCAGCCAAAAAGAGCAAAGCTTCTTCATCCAACACAGTCCCATTTTCTTGTGCCTGCATCAGCAACATCTTGTCTTTGAAGTACTCAGAGTTTTGGGGACGTTTTGGGAGAGTGCAATTCCTAGCAATATGGCCCAAACCTCCGCAGTTATAGCATTTCGGCTGCTTAGCTTGTGCTTGAAGAGCATTCCCAACTCTGTATTGCCCATTCTCTCTACCAGCATTTCTTTGGTTGAAATTCTGTCTTCCCTGCACATTCTGCACCACCACCCGACCATCTTCAATGACTGCCTGATTACGTGGATTAGATGAGATTCTGAGTTGGTTGTTAGTAGAAGGAAGTGCAGCCCTGAACTGTTGAACCAGTAGAGAAACTTGGTTAGAGAGATTATCAATCATCATGTCAGTGTGAGAATACCCAGAATCAAGTTGTGTATTCAAAGCAGATAGTGAGGGAGTTGATGATTGACTATTGGTTGGAGTAGTCCTGGAGGATGATTGTGATGGTTGAGGTTGATCATTTGAGGTTTGATTAGGTTGTTGAACATTGGAGACAAAAGCAAGAGATTCATTTGTTGCAGACGGATTGAGTTTTTCTCGCATTAGCCGATCATAAGCAGCATGTTTCTCATGTTGTTGGAGATATGCATAAAGCTGTTCATGATTGGTATGCCTGAGACCTTTGTTGAGCTTAACAGCTGTGACAAACCTATCCCATTCAGGTGCCATGTTATTCACGAATTTAGAATTAAGCTGTATGTTGGGCATTGTCATCTTGATGGCTCTCATATCATTGACCAGCTTGTGAAATCTGACGTAATAGTCAGTGATGCTTTCACTTGGATTCATTTTGAAATGCTCAAATTCATCGTATAGTTGTGACTCACGATCTTCTTTAGTTAACTCAGACCCTGCAAGAAGCATTTTGACATTATCCCAGACCGCCTTTGCTTCAGTGTTGTAGTTGATAAGTTTGTAGACATCTTTGGGAAGGCCTTGAATGATGATATTTGATGCTCTGATGTCTGCATCATAGCGTTTCTTTTCTTCTTCAGACAACTCATTGTAAGTGTGAGGTCTATCAGGACCAAATACGGCTGGTAGTTGATCAGTTGCTTCTGTAACCGTGTCTCTAGTAGTACCCACTTGAAAGGGTCCCTCATCGATGGATTTCAAGATGTTAACCCCATTATCTTTACACAGACAGTACAGACGTATCCTTTGAGCCCATGAATCATAGTCAGTTCTATCCAACATCGGAGGTCGGGTGTCAGACCCCGCAGCTTGAATGTCATCGGAAGATGTCGACATCACTATATAGAAATTACCAATCCAAAAGTGGGAGATACTCGCAATGTAAGGTACTAGTCGCAGGACAATTTAACCACAACTTGACCTAACCGCAGAATACTAACCTCAGAAAATACCAAACCGCAGAAAAGAAATCCAGTCGCAGAATGATCTAACCGCAATCCAAGTGAACCGCAAACCAAAGATACTAACCGCAGAACACTAATCGTAGAAACTACCTAATCACAGAAAACTCCCAACCGCAGACAGATCTAATCGCAACCTAAGTAAACCGCAAAACAAGGATAATAACCGCTAACACAAACCGCAGAAAGCACCCAACCGCAGAATAGTTAACCGCAAATGATTAACCGCAGATAACTAATCGCAGTGACAATGGTCCAAAACTGTCACTATCGTTGCGTTTCGTTTGTATTCCTGAAATAGTAAACGCAGCAAGTTAACCGCAGATATCAGAACTTAACCGCAACCAAGCAATGAAACAGTGGACTTAAACGCAACAAAGGAATCCGCCCATAATCAACTCCAAACTTCAAATTGCTTAATGATATGGTAACACAAACTAAACTACAATGTTCTACAAACACTAATGAACATAAAAGTACATCACAAACGTGTATAACAACACTAGAGAGATTAAACCAAGATGTTTTCCAAGAAGGTGACTCCAAACTCACAAAACCACTCAAAACATCATCAAATTTGATTCTACAAGGCCCTAAGATGAAACCTTGGCTCTTGATACCAATTGTAGAATACTAACTATGTAGGAAACATGTTTATCTTGTGATTAGTGATTCGTTAGAAGTGAGGAGGAGGAGAGGAAAGAAAGAAAGAAAGGAACCTTGAGAGAAAAAGAGAAATATTAGATTGAGATTAAGTGAAGGTCCAACCCTCTCCACATGTGGAGAGGGGTATTTATACTTACAATATAACGCCCACTCCCGGGCTGTGGATCAGGCATACAGTGGGTGAAGACCCGTCCTTCTTCCACGGTGTTACTTAAACTAAAACTAATTAACTAATAAATAAACTAACTACGAGCTAACTTAATGCTATTACAATCATTAGGTGACCGAGACTTTTACAGGAATATTTGTATTCCTAACAAAAAGGCTCATTATCAGGTGGAGCGAAAGGGTTAACTTCAAAAGAATTATCCACAGCTGCTACTCGTTGTATAGATGACGATTGACCATTAGATGTGGTAATTGAACGACTGGTGGTGGGAGCTTCAGGATCCCATGATAACGAAGTGGATGGTCCAACATTATCATCTGGGACATTAGCTACCCCTGCTGGTAGTGGAACGACTGTGGCTTCTTGGGCATCCACATTTTGAGGTTCAAAGTATTCATCAAACATGGGGTCAAACAGCTTCTTCCAATCATCACTTGTAGGAGGTACGAAAGGAGTAGCAGGAGTGGGATTCTGTACAAACCTGGAGCTTATAGTTCCAGGAGACAAAAGGTTAGATACGGATCCAGAACATGATTGTCCAAGAACCAGTTGCTCTGTCAGCTCATCGAAAGTAACGTGGATTGTTTCCATTATGTCTCTGGTACGTTTGTTGTAGATTCGGTATCCCTTTCATTCTGGAGCATAGCTAATGAAGAAACCAATGTCAGCCTTGGCCTTGAGTTTCCCAAGGTCTTCACTGCCATTTGTTGGATAGCACAATGCACCAAATACACGAAGAAACGAAAGATCAGGTTTTCTGCCATGAACCAGTTCATATGGAGTCTTGCAGTAGAGAGGATGTATCAAGGATCGGTTCTGTGTGTAGCATGCAGTAGCAATTGCTTCAGCCCAAAGGAACATAGGAGCTTTGGAAAAGATGAGCATAGTCCTAGCAGCTTCAACCAAGGTGCGATTACATCTTTCTACAACTCCATTTTGTTGAGGTGTACGTGGAATGCTCTTTTGATGACTAATGTCGACACCTTCATAAAATTGAGTAAGTTGTTTGTTCACGAACTCCGTTTCATTATCAGTGCGAATGAACCGAACTATTTTGTTGAGTCGAACTTGCAATTGTTTAATGAGTTTGATGATGATTTCCGGAGTTTCATCTTTTGATCGTAAAAACTTTACCCACGTGAAACGAGAGTGATCATCAACAATAACAAGCACATATTTCTTTCCGTTGATACTTTGAATCCTCATTGGTCCACAGAGATCCATGTGAAGAGTATGGAGGACTTCCATGATGGAATTGACAGTTTTGGGTTTATGGGTGTGCTTTTTGCTCTTGCCCAGTTGACATGCGGAACATAGATGATCTTTTTCATACTTAAGTCTGGGCAAGCCTCGAACAAGATCCTTACAAGTGAGTTCATTGATGGTACTGAAGTTCAAGTGGTTTAAACGACGATGCCATAACCATGATTTGTTCTTAGAGGCTTTTGAGAGTAAGCAAATCAGAGAGGACCGCAGCATGTCTTCAATAGAGATGGTATAAAGGTTAGTCCCCCGACTTCCTTTGAGGAGATCTACACCATCTAATTCTCTAACAAAACAAGTATGCTTTCTGAAGGCAACTTCGAGATCAGAGTCACAGAATTGACCAACAGAGAATAGATTGTGTCCAAGTCCCTCCACATAGTAAACTCTGGATATCACACTGTCACCAAAGACATAATCACCATAACCCATTATAGATCCAAAATGGTCGTTCCCGAATCTTACCGTACCAATGAACTTTTCCACGAAATTCTTGAGCCGCGAGCGATCTCCAGTCATATGTTTTGAGCAGCCTGAGTCCAAATACCAAAGGACGATTTGTATGACCTGCATTTGAAACCAGACAATGGTGGATAACTGAAAAAGCTGGAGCCCCACAAACAGTTGGGGTCCGTTTGGTTAGCATACACAAATATTGGATTATCATATGTCACGGATATATCACTGGAATTAACACATTTTGATGCACTAGACCTAGGAGTGGTACTAAGTGGTTCGATTGGGAACTTTCTACCAGTGGGTCTCCATTTCTTAATTAGCACAACTTTGGAGTTAGTGATCCTAGTTAATGGGCACTTTTCTCCTAAGGTGAATTTCCTTCCAGTAGGTCTCCATTGATAACCAACATTAGTGAACACCTTCCCCGTTTTATTCCAAACTTGTTTAACCAATTTATCACTTGAAACATTCATGACCGGAGATTGCATAGTGGATTTTAAGAAGGACACAACACAAGCATCATGATTACCAAAAAATAAACATTCGTTACAAGTCTTACAAATAGCACCAGAATTCGAATTAATTACATCATTGTTAAGACAAATGTTTGATTTAACTCGATTCCTTTCATTAAGCATAACTTTATTGTTCCTAGAGGATTCTTCTACTTCCTTCATAAGTGTACTCTTAGCCGGCAAAGTCCTATAATTCTTTGTATTGCACCTAGGTTGTGACTTGCTAGCTTTAGATACACCTTTTACTCCTTTAGAAGCAATGAGGGGAACATTAGTATGATTAGTTGCTACTTGTTTACCGGTGATCATGATGGTGGATTGTGACATGGTTTGGGGATAATCAAATGTAATATGTTTGTTGTCACTGTTAGAGTATGACGCAAATGACCTATCCGACTTGTTATCATTCTTAGGGCATGATCCTATAGCATATTCTAATAATTCCTAGGCTCTATTAGTGAGGAAGCATGCACCACTAATAACATCATCCAGTGGTTTAGGTATCTTCTCATCTTCAATGGTTTCTCTAAGCATGACCAGGCAATCCTTAAGATATCTAAGATAGTTGCTATGGACTAACTTATTGTTCCTAAGGGGAAGAGATACATTCAACGCATCGCACGCATATTTCTTACAAACATGAACATTGGAAATTGCATGATCACATGAGACGACGGGCATTTTACCCTTTACCATAGTCTTTAGATTCTCAATTTCGTTTAGCAAAGAGGTGACTCTTTCATTGTTTTGGCATGCGTTATTTTAATAGACTCAAATAACTCTTTGTAACGTTGTTTAGAATTTGACATTTCAGCACGAAGCCACTCATTTTCATGTTGTAAGACATTGATAATGCCTTGTTTCTAACAGTTTTGAGAATCTATCAACATCTGGTAATTGGTATTGGTCACGTCGCCTTTGTTCGACTTTAGTTGTGCAATTTGGGCCCTCAACTTCCGAATCGTGTTTGAATGAGCTTGAATTACGTCATCCTTTTTGGCTAATTCAAAACATGTGTCAAACTCAGGAGCATCCGAAGATGTCTTGGCATTTGCTAATTTTATGTTTTCTTCTAGATGTTGGTATTTTAGTTGCAAGTTAAGATTATCAACTTCTAGTTTTGAAAAACTCCTGACCATGTTATCATGGTCGTCGTTTTGAATTTTGTTATTTAGTTTGTAATTCTCCCCCTCAAGCTCAATCACACGATTCTGAAATACATTTAAAGTGATCGACATTTCGTGAAAATTTCGAGCATATAGGGCTGAGCCAGTAACAGTGTAAAACACATCTTGTGCAATGCAATTAGCAATCAAGTTCTCATTCATGATGAGAATGTTTTTTCTGTAAATTTCACTGTATTTGAGATCAATAGCTAATTGGTTACCCTCATTTTCCACCTCTTTAAAAACCTTTTTCATTTGAGTCACATCATCATTAATGGTATTTTTAAGGCCTTCAAAATGTTCTTTAAGAAGGTCGAAAAATGGCATGACTTCAGTTAGGTAACACTGTTTTGTTTGCTCAAAACCCCTTTCCCCTTCTGTAATCCCCGTTGGTGTAATTCTTGTTTTACATGTTTTTTCAAAGTCCTTAAACAATTGACCTAGAACATATAACGCAATTAGGGTATTACACTGTGTGGGAAGAGTATATGGTACTAGATGCTTGGGTGTGTGCAGGGGATAGATGGTTGGGTCAGCAATCCTAAAGATGGTACGTGTGTTACCTATGATTCTTTCAGCTTTCATTTTTTCCATGTCAATATTCCAAAACACTTTGTCAGGGAGGATTTTCTTTTGAGGAACAAAAATGGCTGAATGATTGTCATTGGTGTAATCATGGTGAAATACAATATTTTTAGCAATGCACAGGGGATCCTTAAGTCGCTCAGCAAGTTTTTCCCTAGTTCTATCCTCAGCCTCGTCAATCTCATCATAGGATTTCACATCAGGAGGGGCATGGTTAGGGTCAAGCATAGTGTTTGCATCATAAAGCGCAGGTTGAGCACCTATACCATTTCTAAGAAATTTGGCTTTAGTCTTAGAGGCATCAAGTTCACTAAATTCATCTCTTAGTTTCCTATGGTTTTGCATCATTTGAGTAGATTGAATGGTTTGGCCTTGCGTGTACAACTTATCTTCCAATTTGTTTTTCAACATTTTAAGTTTTGAGAAATCATTTAGAAGTTTAGTTTCTTTATCTTTGTATTCGAGTTTGATTGAAGTCAACCCCTTTTGAATGTCCTGTCTTTGTTTGACAGTTTGATCCAATTGTTTTTTTTAAAGATACTAACTCCCTTTTCAATGTTTCTTGTTTGGAATTGTTTTCAGATATGTAAGCACGCATTTGCCATTCCATTTTCTGCTCACGTTCATTAAGCTCAAATTTAGCACGCTGCTCGTATATGGCCACCTGATCCTTAAGGATGTTAACTCTAGTGATCAAGGAGTCATCAGGGTTGTATATAGTGTGCTCATGTAGCTCAAGTTCTCTAGAATCAACAGACGGCATGTCAATTGGTACAACTGTCATTTTATTGTCATTCACATACCGTTCATATGAGATATTATTGGTATTTCCCATATTAGTGGTATCTGTGTTGTCAATATTCTTGGGTTGTACCGAGTCACATGCCCCCTGTGGATTGGTAGAGTAATTCATATTAGAATTTAGTGGCTTTGGTACCTCAGAGATAGCAGATGTGATGGAAGAGCCGGACTGTTGTGGGGATGATGCAGCTGCAGACAGATTATCCATGAAGATGGTTTGAGCTATGGGTTCTTCATCAACATCTGAATCAAAAGCATCACAGTCTTCAACTTGAAAGATGTTCGGATCATTTAGTGCCATGTCCAGAACAGGTTGATCATCCACATCAGCATCAAACGTATTCTTGTCATCACCAGCTAGAAAGAGCAAAGCTTCTTCATCCAGAGCAGTTCCATTCTCTTGCGCCTGCATTAGCAACATCTTGTCCTTGAAGTACTCAGAGTTTTGAGGACGCTTTGGGAGAGTGCAATTCCTAGCTATATGGACCAACCCTCCACAGTTATAGTACTTAGGCTACCTAGCTTGTACTTGAAGCGCATTCCCGACTCTATACTGCCCATTATCTCTACCAGCATTTCCTGGATTGACGTTTTGTCTTCCTTGCACATTCTGTACCACCACCCTTCCATCTTCTATGACTGCCTGATTCCGTGGGTTAGACGAAGTCCTGAGTTGGTTATCAGTTGGTGGAAGTACAGCTCTGAACTGTTGGACTAATAAGGAGACTTGGTTGGAGAGGTTATCAATCATCATGTCAGTATGAGAATATCCAGAGTCAAGGTGGGTGTTTAAGGCAGGTGGTGAGGGAGTTGATGATTGACCATTAGTTGAGGTAGACCTGGATGAAGGTGGTTGAGATTGATCATTTGAAGGTTGAGTGAGTTGTTGAACATTAGAGACAAAGGCAAGAGACTCATTTGTTGTTGTAGGACTGAGCTTTTCTCGCATTAATCGATCATAAGCTGCATGTTTCTCATGTTGTTGGAGATATGCCTAGAGTTGTTCATGATTAGTATGCCTGCCTGAGACCTTTGTTGAGTTTAACAGCTGTAACAAACCTATCCCATTCTGGTGCCATGTTATTCACGAATTTTGAATTGAGTTGAATGTTGGGCATTGTCATCTTGATGGCTCTCATGTCATTGACTAGCTTGTGAAATCTGACGTAGTAGTCAGTGATGCTTTCACCTGGGTTCATTTTGAAGTGCTCGAATTCATCATATAGCTGAGACTCCCTATCTTCTTTGGTTAACTCAGACCCTGCAAGAAGCATCTTCACATTATCCCAAACTGCTTTGGCTTCTGTGTTAAAGTTGATGAGTTTGTAGACATCTTTAGGAAGCCCTTGAATGACAATATTCGATGCTCTGATGTCAGCATCATAGCGTTTCTTTTCTTCATCAGAAAGTTCATTGTAGGTGTGAGATCTTTCTGGACCGACTGCCGTAGGTTGGTCATCAGTAGCTGCGATTGTGTCTTTAGTTGTGCCCATGTGGAAAGGTCCTTCATCAATGGATTTCAAGATGTTCACACCGTTTTCCTTACCCAAGCAGTATAGACGAATCCTTTGTGCCCATGATTCATAATCAGTTCTGTCCAGCATAGGAGGACGAGTGTCCGACCTGCAGCCTGAATGTCATCAAAAGAGGTGCTTGCCATTCTTGTGGAAAGTAAGTCAGTGTTAGTACTAGGTTTCAAACACAAGTGAATTTCGTGTAACGATGCAACAAGTCAAATCACAACCGCTCAACAAGTACCAAGTCGAGTCGTAAGATAATCCTCACAACGTCAAGTTACTGTCGAGTTAGTCGTAACAACTTAAGTCGCAACAGCGCACAATTTTCACTAAAGTGAACAACTCGCTAAGTACACCAACTCACTACAAGTATCAACTCGCTGGAACAGTGAAATCAACTCACTGAAATAATAGCCTCAACTCGCTAGATATACCAAGTTGCTAGACAGGATCAACCCTCTAGACCTGGTTAACTCGCTGCACCCTGTAACAACTCGCTACCAACCTCAACTCGCTAGAATCAATACCTCAACTCTCTAGAACAGTATACTCAGAGACAACTCGCTAGGACAGGAATCAACTCGCTAGAAGTGGTAACTCGCTAAACAGATCAAACCTCTAGTAATGCCAACCCGCTGGCTACTCAACTCGCTAGGCCAATAGGACAGAAACGTCACTATCTAGCGTTTTGTCTTAAAGTCCAAAAGTAGCAACCCGCCAAACTTCTAACCACAACTCGCTACACAAAACTGCCAACTCTCTACCAGAAGTTATCAACTCGCTAGCAAGAAATAGTACACGAATTGCTTTCAAACTCCACAATAATGATGATATTGTTAAACCAAAGATTACACTTGATGCCTACAACACTTCTATATACGAAAGTACAAGGAAATACACACCAACAACCCCTAACAAGATCAAACAAGTGTAAAACCTACTAACTATATACGAACCATGCAAAACACACAAACCACTCAATAAATCCGAGCATACCACGAATCCTAGGATAGAACCATGGCTCTTGATACCAATTGTAGTATACTCTAATATGAGAACATGGATGGTTAAGTGTTTAGGTTGATTTAGGTGTAGATTTCTAGTGAGAAGTTAGAGAGAGAAAGAGATGGAACCTTAGAGAGAAAATTGTGAAATGTTAGATTGCAAGTGAAGGTTCAACCCTTTCCCATGGGTGGGAAAGGGTATATATAGTTACAATGGAAACGCCCCTTGAAACGGGCTATAAAGCGGGCTGACAGTGGGTAAAGACCCGACCCGACTCCACAAATACTAACTAATACTACTCTACATACTAACTAATATGATAATTACTATGAGCTACAATATGCTAAGCTATACTCGGGGTGACCGAGTCTTCATATGAATAATCGTATTCCTAACATTAATAATGATTAGTGATTTGTGCCGAATGTGACTATCTAGCTAGTTGATACATATGTTTTTTAGTATCAAGTTTGTTTACGGTTACAATATAACATGTTTGTTCATTTACTACTCGTTTGCTAAATGAATAAGAAGCATTTGATTTACGTCTTGATGAACTAAAATGTGCGTAATGACTAAAAGTTATTTGCTTGAATTAGTTTATGAGAAATATTTGACATCTTATAGTACTCTTTAAAGCTCGTTTTATACCGGTCTACCTACTACTGTTATGCTCTACTAATTGTGCTAAAATAAAACAAGAGCAAAATAAATGACAATGTGCAAAAGACAAAGGTGTTAACTATTCCTCATGCGTAAAGGAGAACACTATTGTGAATGTTGCCAATGAGTAACGGATATAAGCATATGATATCTTATTTGACTCTGATTTGAAGTTCTCAAACATCAATTTTTTATGTTCCTAATATTTGTGTGGATTTTTGATGTTGAGATCCATTTTAACTGTAATAGTTTTTAGGAGAACCTCATCTTCTTCGTGAGGACCTTAAAAGGGAATACTTAACGATGAAAGATTCGTTACATTATGGTAAGATCTAAAGGATACATTACCACACAAAAGCAAGTAATATTCCAAAAAAATCTCGCTATGATTGTATGCACCTTAAGCTGCATTAAAAAAAAAAGCGAGTTTGGTCTCACAATTTCAGTGTTAGATCTGAATTAAAAAGAAAATATATAACTGTGAAAGATTCGTTAAATGTACGTCAAAAATCTAAAAGAAAGATTTGACCATCATAAGCAAGAGATTCTTGCAAATGTGAGCACATTTTTCGCAATATTAAGTAGTACATCTGAATGATGAAAAGAAAAAATGCGATGAGATGGTTAATGCCTCGAATATACTCATATATCGAGAACGATGCTTTTTTTTGGGTAAAAGGGTATTCTTATGTCACACCCCCAAAATCGGGTCCAGCGGAAGCACACATGTAGCTGGGGTGTAACTCAATTGGTATTACAACACTAGTTCAAAAATAGTTTGCACTTGAATCATTTAGAATAAAATAGTTAAATCAAAATGTTGATTTTTACATTGTTAAAAGTAGTGCAGAAGTAGGCCATTAAAATAGTTAAAAACGGTCCCCATATGAATAATCAGAGTCTTCTATGACCATGCCATGCCCTGCCAAAACCTCTTATAGCGTGCCATTGCTTAATACCTGAAAATACATGCTAAAGTGTCAACACGAGGTTGGTGAGCTCATAGAGTCTTGTGAAAAAGTATGTAATGCATAAAAATGAAGATTTCCCAGCAAAGGCATCGTAAATCCTCTCAGTTCCAAGTCCCGCCATAAGAGACTTGTAACCTGTGTGTTTACAACCCACTACCAAAAGTAATAAGTTTGTAATAAATCAGTCATAAGGTTGATGCAAAGGCATCGTAATTCCGTAGTAATAGTGGTGGAAAAGTATCGTAATTCCATAAGTAATTTTCGTATGTACAATAGCCACAAGTATAAAGTAAACCAACAAAAATGTCAAAAATGCTACATTGTCTCTTAAGCTCATAACCCCGAAGCTAGACATAGTAATGGCCCCAACAGAGTGTTTACCAGGCACTCAATTTGATAAGACATGAAATGCATTCGTCCCGTTGGAGCAACCCAAACGCGAATGGAGGCGTCACCCTCAATAGATCTATTCACTCACTCTCGCTTAGTACTAAAATTAACGGTCCATGATAATAAAGGGGACTTGTCAAGACGTGGTAATAAGGAAACTTAAGCAATGTATGGAATTTGTAATACTTTGGCATTGTACGAAAGTAATTGAAGCAATGTATTCTCCCCCGTGGGATTCAAATCGTATAAAAGTATAACACGGGTATTTAAGCATGTATCTCCCCCAAAGAGTTTATAAAGTAATTAAACAAGTAAAAGTGGGGCTATGACTCACCTGATATGATGGTACCATGAACATGTAATGAGCTGAAAAACAAGGCGCGCACACTAGCCGCAACCTAATATGAATGATGAACGATCTACTTTAGATCATGAAATGATGTTATGAATGTCCATGCACATGTTTCCTATACCACTCTACTCTTTGAAAAATACTTGTTGTTATCAAAAATATATATTCCAAGACTTAAGAAAAATATGGCTATTAGAAAAATAAAGCTAGTTGCAATATATATACTTATATATATATATCGTATGTTTCCATGTTAGGGTTGAAATCCTTGAAATAACGTCTTGTAGTGATAAAAATATACTTGTAATCACTAATACTTCATTAGTTATGAATTTGGGTACTTGATTAATATTTCTAGAAAATCTAGAATTTAGTACGTAGTGTTATTATTATTTCTAAAAGCTGCCAATTATAGAGGATTTTTGCCGATATTGAAACGTGAATATCTTTGTCGTTATAAGTCCATTTTACTTGTTCATTATATCCACGGTTACATCTTAGTATGTAGTAATATATTTTGGAAAGCTTGGCTCCTCCGGGTTATGTCTAAAGCCTCTTTTTGTCCGACGAAAAACGTCCAACAGCATGTATTTTTCCGGAAAATAGTTTTCGTCAATAAACTTGCAAAAATCATAACTTCTTCGTTATAAACTCTTTTTAATCCGTTCTTTCGCCTACGGATTCGTTTTTGAAAGTATTTTCTAAAAATTTTGACAAAGTTTACTTTGTATTTACTGATTTTCCAGAATTTACCAAAATGGGACAGAATGTTTATATAGTTGTTACAAAACCATTTCCAAGGTTCAAAACTAGTTTCTACATCAACCAAAACTCTTGCAAACTCCACAAATCTATACTAATCCTACCATACACCTTCTTAGGGTGCCATGGGTTCCTAATGACTAGTAATCAAGTTAATTTAACAAGGGAACACCTAAATCACAATCTAGGGTTTGTATGTTCAAAAAGTATACAAAAATAAAGTGGTATAACTAGTTTGTGCATGAAATTAAGCATGAATACCATAAGATACATATGTTAATTAGATGAAAACATGAAAATAAATTTGAATACTCACTTTGAAATAATAGGTGGTGAGATGATGAGAAACCTTGGATTACTTGTGTTTTTGTGTTATGATTCTTGATTCGGATGATGAAATGAACAACTTTGATGCTTTGTACTTTGAAAATTAATGGATTTTGATTCATGGATGAAGTTGGGTCGTGGTTTTGATGGAAGAGATGAAGAAAAGTGAGCTTTTGATTATAAAAAATTATGTATGTTATGTTTTCAAGGTTTTTGAAAGATATTTGTATAATTTCAATGGTATACTTGTAATTATATGGTCAATGTGAAGACTAATGAGGGGGGGGGGGGGGGGGGGGGGCTGCACATGTTAGTTAAATGTGTGTGGGAAGCTTGGTAATCTAGTTCACGGAGTCGGTTTTGGTTCCGTTAATCGCAAAACGTAAAGTTTTAAACCGCGAAACGTAAATTCGGGCATCGTAAAAATATGAAACTTGAAAGAATGACTAAACTTGTCAAAATACTCCATAATAAAATAAAAATGAATGGTAAGTTCCATCGGGTTGCTTGAATGTTGTTAAAACTGGAAACGCGGGTTAAAAACGCGTAATTTGCGTAAAACGCTGAACTGAAAAACGTAAAATTCCAAAATACTGGGTAAATGAATGTAATAACTTTTATGATGATAAAATAGATATAAAAATATGTCGGGACCATTGTGGGAATATTTAGATATATTCATCATGTATAAACCGGGTGTTAACGTTTATTTATAAATAATTATAAGGAAAACGTTAAATGTATCAAATATATAAATTTAAAAATCCTAAGAGTGGTATAACATGAAAATGATGTTATGATGATATGCAGACTGTCCCTAGTCCGTATGCAATGTCATTACTGATAATGCAATGAATTCGCACCTAAACCCATCCGGTTACGCGAATTTAAATACCCGTAAACTAAATTTACGATGAAATGTATAATGCAAGTGAATAGTGAAATCTTTTCCGGCAATGAATAGTGTTTAGTGAATAGTAAAATTCCTGAATGCTTCTCGGAATGTCAAACTGACACCAAAAATGATGAATAGTAAACTGATGAATAGTGTTTTGATGAATAGTGTTTGATGAATAGTGTTTTTCCAAAGTTCGGGAAATGACCTGAAATGGTGAGTTGTGACAGTCTTCCCCTCTAAAAGGAACTTCGTCCCGAAGTTCAGTTTATGTTGGTCTCTGAAAACATATTGGTGAAATGGTGATGATATTCAAGAATTCCAGCGAACTCTCATGATAGGAATTCGACTTTGCTTCAATTGTTCGACCTAACTGTCCATGATTTCTACTTGTTCTCCTGCAAGGTTTATGTTTGACTTTGGGTTGGATTCCTTTCCAAATGGGATTATGAGTGACTAATCTGAAAAGATGATAATACATGGTTGTGTAGTCCTGTTGTTCTCTAACAAGGCTCAAGTCTGACGGCCACTAGGCCTACTCTGTTTGAAATATTACATGGTCCAGTGTATATCGGGTTTAACTTTCCAAGTTTTCTGAATGGTATCATGCCTTTCCTAGGCAGAACTTTCTGTATAACTCTGCTTACCAACTTGAAGTTTTAATGGTTTACAACTTTATCGAACTTGTAACTGATTCTTGATTTGTAGGAAGTTCCTGGTTATTTCATGAATACTTACTGGACTAGTGAGTTGGGCTTTTCCAAATTTCGATCCGTCAATGAATGTTGGCATTTCGACCATAGAGTGCCTCAAATGGTGTAGTCTCTACGCTCGCGCGATAACTATAGTTGCAACTGAATTTGATTTATGGTAATTGGTTAGTCCAACCATTTCTTGAGTCAATCACTCATGCTTTGAGCATATCTCCCTATATTTGAATTGTTCTCTAATTCTGACCATTGGTCTGCAGATGATAGGTGGTGTGGTTCCAAAGAAATCTTAATGTAATCGCTAGGTGTTTGAGGTGAATTAAATTCCTCTATTAGAAATAATTGAAATGGATATCATGAATCTTGTAGAAAACTTACAAGGTTAAGTCCGTCAAAGGGGTGTTGTTGAAAATAATAGATTAGGATAAGGTGGTGATCCTCCGCAGGATGTCATGAATTGAGTCTCTCTCCACCTACGGTGTTTAGTCTCCATTACTACGATTTTCCCCAAGCTCTATGTCATCAATTCGCAAATATCAAAATGTATAAGTGATGTAATGTAGTGATTGATTTTTCAAGGTTTGTTTTGAGATTGTGTTTTGTTCATAAACCTTCCCCGAATAAATAAATCTACAAGTTTAAGCAAACGGCTTTCCAAGTAACATTTTTCTTGATGTTTCAAAATTTAATAGTTATGCAAGATAGGATAGTCTTCAATATAAGGGGTATAATATGGTTTACCAAAGATCGATGTTTAAGATTTCTTAGCATCCAGTAGTTTTCTAAAAGATTAACCAAAAGGAATTTGCTTATCAAAATAAGTGCCTCAGAAAAGTATTTTTTACAAGATATATGTTTTGTATAACTGTAGTTTAGAGAAAAATCCATGTAAAAGTGAAAGTATGAAGAGGATAAAATAGCCAGGTAGGTATGTCTGCACAAATGTATAAATGTCTAATATGTTTGAATAAAGTCTATTGGTGAGTCCATGTTCAATTGAATGTTCTACAGTCTTGGTTAGGAGATTGGATTTATCTCTATGGTGTTGTTTTGTGAGCACTCGTATCTAAACGAATCTTGTAATTCAGTCAAGCCAATACTTTCTAGATGATGGAATTTTGGCGATCAGGCCAATGATAGTGGTTCGAATGGTTTTGTGATATCTTGATATTTCTGTTGAGTTTTGAATGGTCTTAATGTACCGAGAGATTCTCCTTATAGATGGTATGGAAAGTCTTTCCTAGGGAGGTCATTGATAATATCCACTTATCAATATAGGGAGTAGTGTGCGATGAGTGGCATAGGAATCCATAAAGTGTCAGCTAATTCTATATATATATATGGGGATGGGGAAAAGAAATGATAGTGATGGTAAGAAGGGAAAAGACTATGACAACTGCGACAAAATAAGATTGTGATAAAAGAAAATACTGTGATGCAAGTGTATTGTGCATAGACGTGAATGTTCATGAGATGAAATGATCAATTGACATGCTTCCAAGCGGCGGTTCACGAGGTGATAAAAAGTATGAATATTCTGACAATAAGGGTATACACACACATGCATGAAACATTTGGAAAATGAGTAAAGGATTCAATCCAGACAGAATTTTATTATAACCATTCTCAGTGTTGCAAAATTCATTTCTGAGTCAGACATAGGTAGTCAGCCTATGTCCCACTATCCCGGGTTGAATATAGATGACTAGTCTATATTCCACCGAGGTTCCATGAATTTTGAAAAACTCAGTTCAATTATACTAATACTATGTCCTTCACAAATACCAAGACGTTCAGAAAGACTAAGGCAGGTGACCAAACTTAAGGTCAAATGATGAAACTATGCAAGGAAAAACATAATGCGGTGACATATATGATACGTGAACATGCTTATATGAAAGACAATTATAGTAATCAACTATAATAAATGAATATAATATATCAGATAATGAGACACAAATCTCATCACCTATGTCAGCAACTAACCACAAATAAGGCTTCAGCTTGGCAGTCAGGCACGTGACGGTCATAGGGTTAAGTTTTCTTAAAACTAGCTATAGTCTAGGTTTTTAAAACACTTAGTTCGCTATAGCCAAAGCTCTGGTACCAATCTGTCACACCCCCAAAATCGGGTCCAGCGGAAGCATACATGTAGCTGGGGTGTAACTCAATTGGTATTACAACACTAGTTCAAAAATAGTTTGCACTTGAATAATTTAGAATAAAATAGTTAAATCAAAATGTTGATTTTTACATTGTTAAAAGTAGTGTGGAAGTAGGCCATTAAAATAGTTAAAAACGGTCCCCATATGAATAATCAGAGTCTTCTATGACCATGCCATGCCCTGCCAAAACCTCTTGTAGCGTGCCAATGCTTAATACCTGAAAATACATGCTAAAGTGTCAACACGAGGTTGGTGAGCTCATAGAGTCTTGTGAAAAAGTATGTAATGCATAAAAATGAAGATTTCCCAGCAAAGGCATCGTAAATCCACTCAGTTCCAAGTCCCGCCATAAGAGACTTGTAACCTGTGTGTTTACAACCCACTGCCAAAAGTAATAAGTTTGTAATAAATCATCATAAGGTTGATGCAAAGGCATCGCAATTCCGTAGTAATAGTGGTGGAAAAGTATCGTAATTCCATAAGTAATTTTCGTATGTACAATAGCCACAAGTATAAAGTAAACCGACAAAAATGTCAAAAATGCTACATTGTCTCTTAAGCTCATGACCCCGAAGCTAGACATAGTAATGGCCCCAACAGAGTGTTTACCAGGCACTCAATTTGATAAGACATGAAATGCATTCGTCCCGTTGGAGCAACCCAAACGCGAATGGAGGCGTCACCCTCAATAGATCTATTCACTCACTCTCGCTTAGTACTAAAATTAACGGTCCATGATAATAAAGGGGACTTGTCAAGACGTGGTAATAAGGAAACTTAAGCAATGTATGGAATTTGTAATACTTTGGCATTGTACGAAAGTAATTGAAGCAATGTATTCTCCCCCGTGGGATTCAAATCGTATAAAAGTATAACACGAGTATTTAAGCATGTATCTCCCCCAAAGAGTTTATAAAGTAATTAAACAAGTAAAAGTGGGGCTATGACTCACCTGATATGATGGTACCATGAACATGTAATGAGCTGAAAAACAAGGCGCGCACACTAGCCGCAACCTAATATGAATGATGAACGATCTACTTTAGATCATGAAATGATGTTATGAATGTCCATGCACATGTTTCCTATACCACTCTACTCTTTGAAAAATACTTGTTGTTATCAAAAATATATATTCCAAGACTTAAGAAAAATATGGCTATTAGAAAAATAAAGATAGTTGCAATATATATACTTATATATATATCGTATGTTTCCATGTTAGGGTTGAAATCCTTGAAATAACGTCTTGTAGTGATAAAAATATACTTGTAATCACTAATACTTCATTAGTTATGAATTTGGGTACTTGATTAATATTTCTAGAAAATCTAGAATTTAGTACGTAGTGTTATTATTATTTCTAAAAGCTGCCAATTATAGAGGATTTTTGCCGATATTGAAACGTGAATATCTTTGTCGTTATAAGTCCATTTTACTTGTTCTTTATATCCACGGTTACATCTTAGTATGTAGTAATATATTTTGGAAAGCTTGGCTCCTCTGGGTTATGTCTAAAGCCTCTTTTTGTCCGACGAAAAACGTCCAACAGCATGTATTTTTCCGGAAAATAGTTTTCGTCAATAAACTTGCAAAAATCATAACTTCTTCGTTATAAACTCTTTTTAATCCGTTCTTTCGCCTACGGATTCGTTTTTGAAAGTATTTTCTAAAAATTTTGCCAAAGTTTACTTTGTATTTACTGATTTTCCAGAATTTACCAAAATGGGACAGAATGTTTATATAGTTGTTACAAAACCATTTCCAAGGTTCAAAACTAGTTTCTACATCAACCAAACTCTTGCAAACTCCACAAATCTATACTAATCCTACCATACACCTTCTTAGGGTGCCATGGGTTCCTAATGACTAGTAATCAAGTTAATTTAACAAGGGAACACCTAAATCACAATCTAGGGTTTGTATGTTCAAAAAGTATACAAAAATAAAGTGGTATAACTAGTTTGTGCATGAAATTAAGCATGAATACCATAAGATACATATGTTAATTAGATGAAAACATGAAAATAAATTTGAATACTCACTTTGAAATAATAGGTGGTGAGATGATGAGAAACCTTGGATTACTTGTGTTTTTGTGTTATGATTCTTGATTAGGATGATGAAATGAACAACTTTGATGCTTTGTACTTTGAAAATTAATGGATTTTGGTTCATGGATGAAGTTGGGTCGTGGTTTTGATGGAAGAGATGAAGAAAAGTGAGCTTTTGATTATAAGAAATTATGTATGTTATGTTTTCAAGGTTTTTGAAAGATATTTGTATAATTTCAATGGTATACTTGTAATTATATGGTCAATGTGAAGACTAATGAGGGGGGGGGGGGGGGGGGGGGCTGCACATGTTAGTTAAATGTGTGTGGGAAGCTTGGTAATCTAGTTCACGGAGTCGGTTTTGGTTCCGTTAATCGCAAAACGTAAAGTTTTAAACCGCGAAACGTAAATTCGGGCATCGTAAAAATATGAAACTTGAAAGAATGACTAAACTTGTCAAAATACTCCATAATAAAATAAAAATGAATGGTAAGTTCCATCGGGTTGCTTGAACGTTGTTAAAACTGGAAACGCGGGTTAAAAATGCGTAATTTGCGTAAAACGCTGAACTGAAAAACGTAAAATTCCAAAATACTGGGTAAATGAATGTAATAACTTTTATGATGATAAAATGGATATAAAAATATGTCGGGACCATTGTGGGAATATTTAGATATATTCGTCGTGTATAAACCGGGTGTTAACGTTTATTTATAAATAATTATAAGGAAAACGTTAAATGTATCAAATATATAAATTTAAAAATCCTAAGAGTGGTATAACATGAAAATGCTGTTATGTTAATATGCAGACTGTCCCTAGTCCGTATGCAATGTCATTACTGATAATGCAATGAATTCGCACCTAAACCCATCCGGTTACGCGAATTTAAATACCCGTAAACTAAATTTACGATGAAATGTATAATGCAAGTGAATAGTGAAAACTTTTCCGGCAATGAATAGTGTTTAGTGAATAGTAAAATTCCTGAATGCTTCTCGGAATGTCAAACTGACACTAAAAATGATGAATAGTGTTTTGATGAATAGTGTTTGATGAATAGTGTTTTTCCAAAGTTCGGGAAATGACCTGAAATGGTGAGTTGTGACATCTTACCCCGGTAAAAAATATTACTCAAAAAACAAATAAGTACATGAATGCGGCTAAATTACCACATTGAAAACAAAGACAACACACTCATATGCGTAAAGCTAACTACATGAAACAACCTGCCGACTTCATGAGAAAAAACAAACAAGCATGGCGTAGACTAGAAAACAACAAAAAATCGAGCCTAACAACTACGCCTAACAACTCACTACGTTGTGAGAGGAGATCCTTTAGAAAAAACACCTCTTATGTTCCACTTATCCAACATATGAACCACATTCGATGTCTTCTTAAATCGAAAAGTAAGAAGTTTTAGCCTTACATTGTACACAATGATGTCATGAACTTGAGAGATAGACCGAATCTGATTCTTGAACAAACGCATATTTCTCTCCTGCCAAATGAAATATGCCGTTGCAGCAAGAACCAAATGCGCAACAACACTAACTACGGACCGCTTACCCGAAATAGGCTTAATCCACTCAACAATATCATCCCATACCGGACCTACGCCATCCAAATGTGCTTTAGAACAGATCAACAACCACACCTGTGAAGGAAAAGAGCACTCGAAAAATATATGACTGTGGGAATCTGGAACGAGCTTGCAAAAAGGACACAAACACGTTTAAGTTGGTAGAGGTGCCAACATCCCATTGTCTCAAAGTGTCTTGCGTCTTTAGCTTTTTCCTCATGATGAACCAAATAAGAAAAGCGTGGCGAGGAATACAATTTTGAAACCAAACAATAGAAGCCCAATCAACTTCATTACCTCTAGGCCTAATAGCATCCCACACAACATGCACAGAAAATGACTGCTCATTACCATCAAGGTCCTTCCAAACGATGTAATCATCATGGTCTTGAACAAGATTAGGGGCTGAACAATTAAGTAAAATCAGAGAATGAGTATACCAGGATTGAGGCCAAGACCACTAACCGTCAACAACAATATCTGAAACATAACTTGCCAATGTATAACCGGCATTAGCAATCAAACGAGGAGTAACATAAGGAATTAATGGACTAATATCAGACCATTTGTCGAACCAAGCCGATGTACTCCCTCCATTACCCAAAACGGACTAGATAAAAGGCCTAACCAAATCGCGAATAAGGAGGATTTTCCTCCATCCCCAACTCATACCCGAACAAGGCAGAACACTCCAAAAGCTTCGCCCTTGGAGCTTGTATGAATAAATCCAACGAACCCAAAGAGAATCGTTATGAGTAATGATATTCCAAAGGTTTTTGGTCATTAAAGCAATGTTAAAAGATTCGAGATTTTTAATACCTAACCCACCTTCTTGTTTTGGAAGAAAAACATTGTTCCAACCAACTTTGGCTTTCCCTTTCTTCATCTCTCCTTGGCACCACAAAAAACCTCTCATAACTTGCTCAATATCATCAATAATTCGAGATGGTGATGCGTAGGGACTGCACCAGGCTTTACCTCTCGAGGGATCTCGGGAAGCTTACAACCCCCACCAGGCAGTGTACCTGATCGATGTAGT
Source organism: Artemisia argyi (assembly GCA_030686995.1). Lineage (NCBI taxonomy): Eukaryota > Viridiplantae > Streptophyta > Magnoliopsida > Asterales > Asteraceae > Artemisia > Artemisia argyi. The sequence goes on along the minus strand of CM060701.1, from coordinate 20,885,583 downwards.
ATAGTATAATGACAAGTACCGGGGGATTGATCGTTCAGCTAGGAATAGTGTCGCTAGGATTAGAAAACCTAAAGACTAGGTCTAGAGATGAGGGATGATTCTTTTTGTATTTTTATATTTTTATAAAAGCAAGTAAAAATCTCGGTTTTGAAGGAGTTGGGCGGAATTAGTTGCTAGTCAACTAACCCAATTACTAAGATGCAATCAAAATAAAATACTAAAAATGAAAATAAACTAAATTAAACTAGTGGTGTGAGCAATATATGGGAGAATTGTGTTTACTTAGGTTTCACTACTCCCTAGATATCTTTTACAGGTTAATTACTTGTTACAGTTGCGTGGATGACGGATTTTATTCCTTAATACCATTCATGGGGTGGCGTACTTACTTCCCCAATCCTATAAGCGCCTACTTCACTCCTATGTCGAGCCGGCTAAGAAGCTCCTAACATGGGATCACTAGAATTTGCTCATGCATTAAATACAATCATTAAAACCTAGTACACATCGGTTCATGTTTCTTAAGACGTTCAAGCATGTTACACAATGGAGATCTGCCAGTTTTCTTAAGCCTAACATTGAAATCATTCATCCATTACCACTATAAACAAGCAATCAACCTATAATCAACATCTAGGTTTCATTACATCTAAGCAAACACATGAAAGAGCCTAGCATGTTGAAATCAAGACAAGTAAAAGATATATTCAAACAACACATAGACATATTGAATGAATTGAAAGAGGACTTATCTTAATTGAACATGAAAGGTTTCAAGGGGTAAAAACCCTTGAAAATACTGTTACAAACGACCTAGGGTTTATTAGGTTCGACCCTAGTATTCTCCACACAAGTTCCTCTCTTAATGAATGAAAAATAGAAAAGTATATATAGATTTTGTGAGGTGACGGTGTCAAGAACAAATGTCTAACGCCGTCATCTCACCGCCAAATAAATTCTCGGACTGCCTAGATCTGGGTTTGACGCCGTCACGTGTATTCCTTATGCAGGCCGTCACCATATTAACTCTTGACGCCCTTCTCTTGACGTCTTCAGGTTTTCTCTGGGTCGTCATGGATTTTACTCCTGACGCCATCACAATTTTCCTCTTGACGCCGTCAGGTACTGTTCTCAGCATGGAAAATTAAGTCTTTGCCGTTTTCTTCACTTTTATGCTCCAAAAACGTCCAAAATGCTTCCTTTTTCAAGAATTCACTCCCAAAGTACCTAAAATCACAAAAGGAACGATTTAGGGCAGTATTTGATCAAATAAATTCAATTCCGGGCTTAAATGACCCCCTAAAAACGGTTCATTTTTTGCCTCATCGTATACCCTTACACTTGAGATTTGCTTGTCCTCACGCAAATGCGCTTTTATTCTAGTCAAAATACAAGTTAGGGGTCATTTAACACTAATATAAAAGTAATTACAACAAATAATCATTCCACTAAAGACCAAAGACAAGCACGGAGGTCATATACTAGCACCTCACAAATAGTGTTTAGATACTCACATCTCTCTGGTGTAATAAAGTAATATCACAGTATGGAAATGGAAAACATCTCTCACTACCTGTCATAGCAAAATAGATTACCATAGACTTGGGAAAGGATCAAACCTCCACCACATGGCGTAAGCACCTAGGATAAACTATCAAAGAGGTCTTTTAAAAGGTTGTAACGTTAGGTGTAGGGATATGGAATACACGGTTTTGTTGGATATAGGCAGTCTTTACTGGTGGCGAGTTAACAATCTTGGTTAATTACATGTACAATGTGGCGTTGCTAAGCCAAGACTAGACTCGACTTAAGCTAATAAATGAAAAATAACAAAAACATAAAATAAAATAGAATGAAAAGGGATGGTAATCCGTATGTTTTTTTCTCCTTTTTTTTTTCTTTTTTTTTTCTTTTCTTTTTTTTCGATTTTTTATTATTATTATTATTATTATTATTATTATTATTATTATTATTATTATTATTATTATTATTATTATTATTTTGCATACACTCTTACCCTACCATCCAAAATAATACATCATAGGGAATGAAAATTCCCCTTACACTTGAATTTTTATATACTTTACAATAAACTAATCTAATGACTCGAATTAAGATAATCAAAACACTTGGAGTACTTTTAAGATTAACGCACATATGGGGGTAATAAATGATTTTTCCCCCATTACTCCATAAAATAAGTACTTTACCCATGAGTCCCAATCGTCCCAAAACAATATGTACAAGGATATGGCTCGGCTTAACAACCATGTAATCAATTAGATAATTAACTTAGAGTTTAACAAAAAAAACAATAATGCACTAAAGATGAGTGCATACACGGAAGGCTAAGGTGTCACAACTCAACATTTCAGGTCATTTCAGGTCATTTCCCGAACTTTGGAAAAACACTATTCATCAAACACTATTCATCAAAACACTATTCATCAGTTTACTATTCATCATTTTTGGTGTTAGTTTGACATTCCAAGAAGCATTCAGAAATTTTACTATTCACTAAACACTATTCATTTCCAGAAAAGATTTCATCATTCACGTGCATTACACATTTCATCGTAAATTTAGTTTACGGGTATTCAAATTCGCGTAACCGTATTGGTTCAGGTGCGAATTCATGCATTATCAGTAATGACATTTCATACAGACTGGAGATAGTCTGTATATCATCAGTAGGTCATTTACATGTTATACCACTCTTAGGATTTTCAAATTTATATATTTGATACATTTAACGTTTTCCTTATAATTATTTATAAATAAACGTTAACACCCGGTTTATAAACACGACGAATATATCTAAATATTCCCACAATGGTCCCGACATATTTTTATATCCATTTTATCATCATAAAAGTTATAACATTCAGTTACCCAGTATTTTGGAAATTTATTTTATTTATAACGTGAGCTTATGGATATTACAACGGTTTTCGTGAAAACTAAACAATAATCACCCGAACACTCAGTAACTGTACCCAACATATTTTTAACATTTTTATGACTTTATTAAGTCCCGGTCAACTTTGTTAACATTTATTTCTAGCAAACCCGGTACCCGATTATAACTAATACTTACACTAAACTACAACTAATAATACCCTACATTTCCTAAGTGATCAAAACCGATTTGGCTACTCTTTTATACATTGAAAACCGGCCACATGCCCTCCCTTAGACACCATGTGCTTCCATTTAACCTCATGCATTAATGTATACTTATAATACAATAAACCTCAAAACATAAACTTAACTAGTTTTCCAAAAATCATAACATCACTTTTCATAAGATCAAAAAGTTTTCATCTCCTTCCTCCCTACACCAAAACCCACGACCCAATATCAATATACATGATCAAGTGATCATTTTTCAAAGTACAAAGCATCAAAGTTGTTCATTTCATCATCCTAATCAAGAATCATAACCCAAAAACACAAGTAATCCAAGGTTTCTCATCATCTCACCACCTATTATTTCAAAGTGAGTATTCAAAATTATTTTCATGTTTTCATCTAATTAACACATGTATCTTATAGTATTCATGCTTAATTTCATGCACAAACTAGTTATACCACTTTATTTTTGAAGACTTTTTGAACATACAAACCCTAGATTGTGATTTAGGTGTTCCTTTGTTAAATTAACTTGATTACTAGTCATTAGGAACCCATGGAACCCTAAGAAGGTGTATGGTAGGATTAGTATAGATTTGTGGAGTTTGCAAGAGATTTGGTTGAAGTAGAAACTAGTTTTGAACATGAAAAATAGGTTTGTAACAAGTATATAAACATTCTGTCCCATTTTTGTAAATCCAGGAAAATCAGTAAACATAAAGTAAACTTTGGCAAATTTTTTAGAAAATACTTTCAAAAATGAATCCGTAGGCGAAAGAACGGATTAAAAAGAGTTTATAACGAAGAAGTTATGATTTTTGCAAGTTTATTGACGAAAACTATTTTCCGGAAAAATACATGCTGTTGGACGTTTTTCATCGGACAAAAAGAGGCTTTAGACGTAACCCGGAGGAGCCGAGCTTTCCAAAATATATTACTACATACTAAAACGTAACCGTGGATATAAAGAACAAGTAAAACGGACTTATAACGACAAAGATATCCACGTTTCAATATCGGCAAAAATCCTCTATAATTGGCAGCTTTTAGAAATAATAATAACACTATGTACTAAATTCTAGATTTTCTAGAAATATTAACCAAGTACCCAATTTCATAACTAATGATGTATTAGTGATTACAAGTATATTTTCATTACTACAAGGCGTTATTTGAAGGATTTCAAACCGAGGATTTCAACACAAACATTGGTACATACGATATATATATAAGTAAATATATTGCAACTAGTTTTATTTTTCTAATAGCCATATTTTTCCTAAGTCTTGGAATATATACTTTTGATAACAGCAAGTGTTTTTCAAAGAGTAGAGTGGTATAGGAAACATGTGCATGGACATTCATAACATCATTTGGTGATCTAAAGTAGATCGTTCATCATTCACATTAGGTTGCGGCTAGTGTGCGCGCCTTGTCTTTCAGTTCATTACATGTTCATGGTACCATCATATCAGGTGAGTTTTCATAGCCCCATTTTCAATTCAACATTTTTGATTGTTTTCAAATCTCACGGGGGGAATACATTGCATCAATCATTTTAGTACGAGCCCAAGTATTCAAACATATGTACATTGCTTAAGTTTCCTTACCAATCAGTTAAAGTCCCCTATTTATTATCATGGACCGTTAATTTGCCGGTAAGCGAGAGTGAGTGGATAGATCTATCGAGGGTGACGCCTCCATCCGTGGTAATGATTACCAACCGTAAGCGGATGCATTTCATGTCTTTTACAGTTACGAGTGTTCTGGTAAAACATTCGGGAGGGGCATACATCAGTCATAGCTTCGGGGTCATGAGCTTAAGGTCTATTGTACAATTTTCATGAGATTTTTATCTTGCACTTTTACTTGTGGTGGCCGTACATCATTACATTTTACAAACCTATGGAATTCACCAACATTCGTGTTGACGTTTTAGCAATGTATTTCAGGTTATTAAGGTAGCTCATGTGACATGCATTTGGACCTTCATGGAGTCGCGGAGTCGACGCGTCTCATCATTATTTCATGCACTTATGTAAACATTTGATCTAGTAGGACTTGTTTTCATAAACTTGCAACACATTTTGGGGACCTCATTTTATAAACTCTGGATTATTTCAATGATCAAATGCAGTATTTTCCAAACGACACTTTAGGTCGTTCAATGTAACTGTAACTGTGGTGCTATGACAGACACCCCAGGTATTCCATTCCGCTGCAAGTCAGGTAAATTGGGGGTGTGACAGATTGGCATCAGAGCTAAGGTTATAGCGAACTAGGATGTATCTTGGACCCTAGACTATAACCACATCAGCGTAGCATCTCATCATTTCATCATAAGTGCATAATCATGATACATGTTGTTTCATACATACCCTGTGCGAGTTATTTATACTCATATCCGTATATGTATATCATTTTATTGACCTGGTTTACAAGTGAAATGCCTTCAGATACTCACCCTGACATCCTTTTATCGGATTCCGACATTGAAGATGCCTTGTTATCTTCCACTACCATTATACCACCAGTTGCACTTACACCACCATTAGTACTATTGATTTGCCATAGGAACAGGGTTTTCCTATCATTCAGCCCGTACATAGAATGCCTTTTGGTAGTGTATTCAGAATTAATCTTAATGGACTTATTAGGATGCTTATTGCAAGGAAGATAGTGTGTTTTCTTTCCATCACTAGTAGGGCACTTACTACTCAGGTACTATCACCACCATCAGTTACTTATTACACTATTGGCCTTCCCACAGTGTGTACTTTAGTTTTACCTTTTGGATGTCGCGAGGTAGCGCGAAAGAGGGTAGTATTTCATTCACTGGTACCATCATTGTCATTTTCCTTTTCCATTCCCACTTGCCATGAACTAGATGACACCTAGTAGATAATACCAATATCACGGACTCAACAGGAACATCCGCAGATTCTTCAGGAATGGTTCAGAACCTACATTATCTAAGATTTGATCGATGCACAACTTCAGACACCACTTCAGGACTATCTCGACCTTATGATGTCACAAACCTGATTTCACACAGAGGGACACCAGGAAGTCCCTAGACCAGACTTATATCCTCACTAGTTTTTACTATTATCCTAGCCACAGAAAGTGTGGGACATAGTCTAAAGAACTTGTTGTCTTTTGATTGTTGTACAAACAAAAATATCAAGTGTGACTCTACTATGTAAGGAATGGTTGTGCTATTTGTGATATCGGTTCACGTAGACCGAAATTTTCATGTATTATATTCATGTGTTGTGAATATGATGACTTTGATTAACTATATATACTCATGGTCTCTTATGATTGGATGAAGAGAGATTTAAGCAAACCACTCCAAGCATGATGCAAGCTGCTGTTGGACAAGTCATTGCCAAGAACATAGCCACCGCCCTCACTAAGGAACTTACTCACGTGGAATTTATGGGGTGCAATCCTCCCTCCTTTAGCGGAACTAGGGACACAAAGAAATTTCTCAAATGGTTCGAAGAAATAGAAACAATATTTCAATGTGGCGACTGTCGTAAGGAAGACAAGGTTAAGTTCGCCACATGCACTTTTCAGGATCATACCCAGGAATGGTGGACCAAACATATTAAGATGGTAGGAGTTGATGCTGCTTACTCACACTCTTGGGAGAAACTAAGAAGGATGATGAGTATAACATTTGGTGTAGGAAGTAAATTACGAGCAAGGGAACAGGAAACACTAAACTTTACCATGGTAGGAAATGATGTTGACGAGTACACTACTCATTTTCATGAATTAGCACGACTAGGTCCTGCAATGGATGAACCGGAAAGCAAGAAACTTGAAAGGTACATCGGGGGACTCTCCCATGAAATTCGTATGTTGGTCATCGCATGGGAACCCGATACCATGTCTGAAGCTATCAAAATGGCGATCGAAGCAAAGGAACTCATAGTTCACGCCGAGACATCAGGAAACAATAGTGACAATAAAAGGAAGTGGAACAACAATCTAGGTTGCAATGCTGCTCAATAATCACTCAAGGGACAAGAAGTAAATAGAGCCTTTGCTGCAGAACCGCACACAAAGAGAAGGTATATTGGAAAGTTACCTTACTGCAACCTGTGTAATCAACATCACCGAGGTCATTGCAGTAAAACGTGTGGAGTGTGCAAGAAGCAGGGTCATTGGACTGAAGACTGTAGGAAACTTACAAATCAGAAACCCCAGGGAGTTGCTTCAAATGTGGAAACTTAGGGCATTTCAAGAATGACTGCCCGGAACTAAGGAACAAGGAAAATCAGGAACTTGGAATCAAGACTGAATCGCTCGAGGAATAGCGTGAGCTGTTGAAAGAGAACCGTCAGGATATTAGCAACATCAAGGATAACAACAATGCTTCAACAGGAGGAGCTTTGTTTCAATATATAAACCGTAGTTCGAGCCCTTTAGGGTTGTATCTTTCTTTTTGTACTTACCGTTAGTACGATGACATAACCTAGTTGTATTAAGCACTTTCCTGTCCAATGTAGTATCTATCCTTTGTTACCTCTGTGATAATCATAACCATCGTTTACTCCATTTTCTATCCCGATTGCTCAGACTTCAAACGTTTCGCAACATTCTAGCATTGTCTAATCAGGGATTAGGTTGATTTCGTTTTTGACGAATTAGTAGACTATTACCATTTGACAAGATTCACCCACGTATCCAATACACCATTCAAGCTATTTTACTATCATATGGGGAAACTGTTTTACAGAAAAATTTCTGAAGTAAGCTATTTTATTACCATCCTATAAATTGATTTTCTGTCATTACACCAAGTATTTACTATTATTACGTGATTGAGCCTGAACCACCTAACTTATATTGACCAAGGAATGGTCAACAAAGTCAAACAGCCTAGGATCAATGCTCCGTGGAAGTATAGTGTTTCCCCGGGTCGTTATGTCCCGACGAGGTGTGAATGGTATTCAAACGGTTATGTGATCGGGTGAATTTGGACGGGAAAGGGTAATGAAGGTTTTAAATGATTACACTAAGGAAAAACGAATAAGAACGATGAAAACAAACTATATTAACAATTACGTGAAACCTAGTTAACCTAAAACGTAAACCGAAAACTTAAATTCAGAAATTGCTTATACGTAAGCAGAAAAAATAAGCCAAATGGCTTAAATAGAAGCTATCACTTTATTTAAATTTTTTGTTTTTCTTGTTTTAACAAACTACTTTTAAAAACGTAACCTAAATTTAAAAAAAACGCAAAAGTTATTTAAATAAAACGCGAGTTAAACTTTAAATAAACGCGAGTGCGCAAAATAAAAAGTGAAATTTGAGCTACACTAACCCTACGGACATGAAAATTAAATTTTTACAATCCTAACGATAAAAGAAAATTTTAGAAAAAAGAAAATTATTTTTTTGACTTTTTAATTATTTATTATTAATTAATTACTAAATATTAACTAATAAAACTAATTTAAATTACTAAAAATACTTAATGAACAGTGAAAAATATAAAATTTATTCTAAAAATAGTTTATACTATTACTAAACTGGGAAAAATATAAAAAGTGTGGAAAAGCTTATTAATAAGCTGAAAATCAGCTTATAAGCTAAATAAGCTTAAAGGAAATGAAAGTACTATAAAAGGAACTAGGGGAATCTAAAACAATAACTAACACATGGCCCAGATGGTGCTCAGCTTTGGTATGGTGTTGACCAGGTCAAACCACCAGGTCCAGGGTTCAAACCCCACCTATGGCACTTATCTTTTTTTTTTTTTTTCTTTTTGAGTTTTTCTGTTGCAAAACTTACTAACAACATTAACTAACAAACTTTTGTGAAAAACACTTTTGTGAAAAGCTCATAATAAGCTTATACGAGCTTAAAAGAGTAACAGTTGAGGTTTAATGAAATGAGAAGGTGGTATGAGATAAAAAAACTAGGCAATAAGCTGAAAACTAGCAACTAAGTGGAAAATAAGCTAACAACCAATTTGACAGATCCAAATAAACTAAATTAAACAACAAAGAACACTAACACAAGCTGATTAGACAGATAAGCAAATCCCTAAAAAAATGAAACCCAAGCAGGCCACAAGGGCAACTGCAGGCCTTATATAGCTTATCTAATAAGCTGAAAAAGCCCAAAGTAAGCCAGGAATCCTAAAGCTTGGCACAAGGGCTTTCCAAAATGTCAACAATCTCCCAATGGGGTCCACTTAAAAGCTCAGAAAAAGCTTATGAAATGGCTCACACACACTGATTACTCAGTGTGATGAGTATGATGAGGCAAAGTTAAAGGACCAAAATAAGCTGATGAAATAAGCAACAAAATGAATGAAAAGGATACTCACAGTGAGATGGCCAGATGGGGTTTCCAAAGAATCCAAAAGCTCAAGCTGAGCTTAATTGATGAGCAGAATACAAGCTCAAGAAAAAGCTTATGAACCACACTCACCCTGGTTCAGGGGAGGTGTTCAATGAAACAGGCTCAAACAAGGACCAAATAAGCATCAAATAAAAAATCTAAAAATTGAGAAAAAAAATATAACTAAGAAGCTGAGCTAGTGGGCAACTAAATGTACCAAGTTTCAGACCTTAGAGTCCACAGGATATCTCTCAATGAGCTTGGGAATAAGGCCTGAGAGAAACTATTGTGGAAACCCTCACAGTCAAACTCAAAGGTTCATAAGCTCAAATTAGGACAATCAACAAGCTCCAATGTGGTGCAAGAGCTCAACATGAATTTCACTATGGTAGGATAAGCACAATTTGACAACACTACAAGCTATAATCAACTTCAAACAAGCTAAGGGCTGCTAGTGCATAACAGCCATGTCTGATCCAAAAGGAGCAACTAGAATGGCAGAATAAGCACACCAATTGAGAAGTACATTCCAAACAGAGCATAGAGCAAACAAGACAACACTACTAGCTTACCAAATCAACAAGAAACAAGAAAATTTTCTCAATGACTGAGCAATTTACGGCTAATTGAAACTGTCAAAAAGAATGGTAAAACTGGTGCAGGGCAAACAGATGCTCACAGATGCAACTTCCAGGTTGAATTCAAATGAGCAAATGAGTTTCAAACTCATGTTTTCTGACTGATTTAGACATTCAAGCAACCAAATAACATAAAGAAACAATAAATTCCTATCTCCAAACTACAACGAACCTTGTGCATTATTTAGAAAGTTTGTCCATTGTTGGCAGATGTGGCATTTGACTTTTATGATTTTTCACCTCAGTTGACCTTTGTGAGATTTAACCTACCCTAACTTCTTAAATAAGATGTATTAAACTGAGATGAAGCTAAATTACTCTACCTTGACACTTTCCAAGCCTAAGATGAAGATTTGGTACCTAAAATCCCAACAGTTAAGCTGTAAATGGGATATAAGATTAATTTGACTTTTGGATGCAAGAATCTTCTTATTTTAAGTGTATACAAGCCTACTTCAACCCAAGGGATATTTCTAAACTCACCACTACCTCTGAAACAGTTAATTTACCAACAAACTAAAGTGTGCCAAACACCCCTTAATCAATCAACTGTTTGAGATTTTACACTAGGATTGGGACTTTTAAAGCTAGAACCTGAAGAGAAATGACTGTAAGAGCTCTAACCAACTTGAATGAGCATAAGTGAACAAGAAACAGGCATTAAAAACAAGTAAACTAGAATATGCCAATTTAGGATAGATGGTAAATAAATTTGACAACTAAATAGAAGAACTCTTGAAAATGGCATTACTGAACTAAACTGAAACAAACTATAAATAAATAGTAGTGATGAGCAAAGCTAGATAAGCAGTTACAATAACCAAAAATAAATAAATAAGCAGTTCAATAATGTGAATAAGCTAAAATGATTTTTTTTTAAAGAAACTTGAATTTGCATTAATCTTAAAACACTTGAGTACAATAAACCTTTCAACTGAGATTAAAGCAATAACAATTCTAGAAATTAAACTAAGATTACTTCTACACTAAATTACCCTAAAATCCTAATGCTCGAATGAGCTACAAATTAACCTATTTATACTAAACAAAAACTAGGGTTTCCCTCTTGGCTCCAATTTGTTTCTTCTGCAATCACCACAACCATTGGATGAGTCTGACATGCTCCAAGCCGTTTGATCAATTTAGGCGGGAAAAAGTGGTATTGCAACTTTGGCTTCTAGTTCTTGGCAGGGGGGGCAAGGATTGTAGTTTAGTGGTGGAAAGTGAGAAGAGGATGGCTGGTGTTGAGTGTGTCAGGAGGTATGTGATGATGGTGTTGGGAGTAGTAGCAGGCTAGGAGGCTAGGAGGGGGGAGGGTGGTATTTGACTTTGTTTGACTCTGGGTTTAATAATACGGGGTAGGGTTTGTTTTTGGGTGTGGGCTTGAAAATGGTTTGGGCTTGGGGTGAAACAAGGGCTGGGAGGAGTTTGTTGGATTGGGTTGTTATTTGGATTGGTGGGTGATAATTATAAGTAAAGTCCGTTTGGTTTTATAGAAATTAATCACAAGGACTAATATTGTAATACAACCAAACATGAGGGGCTGCAAATGAAACTTTCCACACTTAACTCAAGGGTCCCAACATTCCCAAACTTCAATAATACAAGGACCATAAAAGTAATTTTCCACTTTTGAAAATCCCGAGGAGTTGTTTTGCCAAATTTCAAAGTTGAGGGGCCGTTTATGCCATTTTGTGAAAACTTTCATCCAGGGATTAATATTGAACAAATTTGATTTCCCAAAGACCAAAGTTGACTTTTCTATTGTTTTAAACATTCAGGGACTAGTTTTGTCAATTTATGAAACTTGAGGGACTGAAACTGCCAATTTTGCAAACTTTGTACGTTTTTCATCTGTTTTTACTCGTTTTGCATCTAAAACATATAAAACACAATTTTGAAATATTTTTAGTATTTTGATGCATTTCTGAGTGTTTTTGTATGTTTTGCAGTTCATATTAGACCAAAAATGATGAGTGTTTGAGCACTCATCATTACGCGAGGCAATTTTCATGTTATTTGAAAGAAAACATCAGGATACCATTTTTAATAACAATGCGTTGAACACTATCTAAAACTTTTGAGGAAAGTTATGATATTTTGACAAAATCTAACATCGCATCATTAGTCCTCAATTGTACATAGCCTGATCACCTATGTAAAATTCAGGAAGGATTATGCCATGAAGGAAATAATTACCTTTTTAAAGGATTGTTAATAACAATCTTCATTTAAAAGTTTTGTAACAAAGGAACTCTTTCATAAACATCCCTTTTGCTGAACTATCCCTGGATACTTAACCCACCAGTCACTCACTTAGCCATTAAGTTGGATTTTCCCATTGACTTCCCTAAGAGAGACTTTCCATATCAATTACATGCAGGATTCCTCTATACAATAGAAGCAATGAAAGGATTACAGAACTACTAACCAGAACTAGAAGTATATAGTGAGAGAATTCATAACTCAACAACAAATCCTAAGATACCGCGAGACCATCAGAATCACCATCTCTGACTTAGTTTTTCACATTCTATCGTTTAAGGTTACTAGCTAGACTGAGCTACAGGATTGAACTCAATAAATGTCCGCAGGACAACACAATAGAAATAACCAAGCTTCTAATTGAGACTGTAGAGCATTTCATTTAAACATGGCCTCATCTATACAAAAACTTTCCTGCAGTAAGTTTTCAGAAAGGACAATTGTTTGAATCAAGAATATCGATGTAGATTCCTCTAAGGCATTATGTCTCTAGAAATTTCAGATAACCTCACCTTCATACCAAGCAAGGGATCAAACCAGAACATATCTGCTCATCTACATGGGAAAACAGAATAGACATTCATCGACACAACATCAAGTGATACCTTCGTCTTGTCAATTACAACGATAAAACTATTTCAGGACTTAAGTTAGTCTAAATACCTATGCTTGTAGTTATGCCAGATAACCACCAATAGACATTATCCAACCTCAGGAACTAAGTGTTAGACATCTATGCATTTAAGCAAACATTTCCTATTCTACCATTTTATCCTTGTCAGTGTTTTCACTTTTAAATAAAGTTGATGCGTTTACATAAATCACATACCTTATGGAAAAATGATTTCTGAAATTCCTATTTTGAACAAGTACGATCCTTTTTGGTCAATCTTTAGCAACACTATTGTACAATGAGAAATATACATAGACATCAAACTTTGGTAAGCAGTCTTAATCACAACATGTTTGAAAATAGTTCCTATTTCATAACTACTGGATTTTGAATCATCAAGAAAAATATTACTCAGTAAATCATTTGCTCCATTTTCTAAATTCGTTTATTCAGAAAAGGATTTCAACTAAAACTCACAATCGCGAGACAAATTTCCAGAACCAATTTCCCTACAGCATCGCTTATACATTTAGGATTTGTGACTTGACAATAAAGAATATTTGGAATATGTGATGAAGGAATTCGGAAGGACATCACAAATTAATCACGAACTTCAATAGTGGAGACCAAACCCAATAGACAAAGAAGAACATATGTCTTATCACCCGTTGGAACAAAACACAAGGAATCAAATTGTTACTTATATTTTGTCCCTTTCAGATAACGCCAAGTTCGAAGGACCGAACGTTGTGGAATTAGTCACAAAGGTTTATTGTACCCATTTCAGTTATTCCTGATAAGGAAATCGATTCACCTTGGACTTCAAGAAATCATTTCAGGATTTCCTTCAGAAACCCATTTAGATGTGAACATCACCTATCACCCTCAGACCGATGGTCAAAGCGAGAGGACAATTCAAACATAGGAAAGTATGCTCAGAGCATGAGTGATTGACTCTAGAAATGGTTGGAACAATCATTTAACATAAATCAAATTCATCTACAACAATAGTTATGACACCAACAGCGAGAAACTGGCAGAAGTTAGATTGGTACATAACACATATCATTTGGATTGGGTATCCTGAATAACAAACCATCCAGATTCAAGTGGGAGAACAAACTAAGTTAAAAGCATTGCCTTGGATTGGCATGATACAAATTGGATAGCAAGAGAAGTTGAACCTTTAGCATATTGGGCCATTTAAGATTCATTTTAGAATCGACCAACTAGCATACAAACTTGAGTTCTGGCAGAATTCAGCAGTATATATTACCAGTATCACATTTAAAACATTAAGAAGCGCAGACCATCTATTGATGGGCCAAACTTGGAAAAAGCTCAACTCATTAGTTCAGTAGGCATTCATGAAATAACCAGAAATTTCCTACAAGTCAAGAATCAGTTACAAGTTCAATAAGCCGTAAACCATTAAAACTTCAAGTTCTGCAGAGTTATGTAGAAAGTTCTGCCTAGGAAAGGCATGTTATCATTCAGAAAACTTGGAAAGTTACACCAATATACACTGGACCATTTATATTCTGACAGAGAAGGCATAGTGGCCGTCAGACTTGAACATTGTCAGAGAACAACAGGATAACACGAACATATTTCACATTTTCAGATCCCCAGAAATGACTTTCAGATGAGTCACTCATGATTCCATTGGAAGGGATCCAACCCAAATGACAATCTCAGACCTTGTAAGAGAACCAACAGAAATCATGGACCGTGTGGTCAAACAGTTGAATCAGAGTCGAATTCCTATCGTTAGAGTTCGCTGGAATTCTCGAATATCATCACCTTTTCACCAATACGTTTTCAGAGACCAACATAAACTGAACTTCGGGACGAAGTTCCTTTTAGAGGGGAAGACTGTCACAACTCACCTTTTCAGGTCATTTCAGGTCATTTCCCGAACTTTGGAAAAACACTATTCATCAAAACACTATTCATCAGTTTACTATTCATCATTTTTGGTGTTAGTTTGACATTCCGAGAAGCATTCAGAAATTTTACTATTCACTAAACACTATTCATTTCCAGAAAAGATTTCATCATTCACGTGCATTACACATTTCATTGTAAATTTAGTTTACGGGTATTCAAATTCGCGTAACCGTATTGGTTCAGGTGCGAATTCATGCATTATCAGTAATGACATTTCATACAGACTGGAGATAGTCTGCATATCATCAGTAGGTCATTTACATGTTATACCACTCTTAGGATTTTCAAATTTATATATTTGATACATTTAACGTTTTCCTTATAATTATTTATAAATAAACGTTAACACCCGGTTTATAAACACGACGAATATATCTAAATATTCCCACAATGGTCCCGACATATTTTTATATCCATTTTATCATCATAAAAGTTATAACATTCAGTTACCCAGTATTTTGGAAATTTATTTTATTTATAACGTGAGCTTATGGATATTACAACGGTTTTCGTGAAAACTAAACAATAATCACCCGAACACTCAGTAACTGTACCCAACATATTTTTAACATTTTTATGACTTTATTAAGTCCCGGTCAACTTTGTTAACATTTATTTCTAGCAAACCCGGTACCCGATTATAACTAATACTTACACTAAACTACAACTAATAATACCCTACATTTCCTAAGTGATCAAAACCGATTTGGCTACTCTTTTATACATTGAAAACCGGCCACATGCCCTCCCTTAGACACCATGTGCTTCCATTTAACCTCATGCATTAATGTATACTTATAATACAATAAACCTCAAAACATAAACTTAACTAGTTTTCCAAAAATCATAACATCACTTTTCATAAGATCAAAAAGTTTTCATCTCCTTCCTCCCTACACCAAAACCCACGACCCAATATCAATATACATGATCAAGTGATCATTTTTCAAAGTACAAAGCATCAAAGTTGTTCATTTCATCATCCTAATCAAGAATCATAACCCAAAAACACAAGTAATCCAAGGTTTCTCATCATCTCACCACCTATTATTTCAAAGTGAGTATTCAAAATTATTTTCATGTTTTCATCTAATTAACACATGTATCTTATAGTATTCATGCTTAATTTCATGCACAAACTAGTTATACCACTTTATTTTTGAAGACTTTTTGAACATACAAACCCTAGATTGTGATTTAGGTGTTCCTTTGTTAAATTAACTTGATTACTAGTCATTAGGAACCCATGGCACCCTACAAAGGTGTATGGTAGGATTAGTATAGATTTGTGGAGTTTGCAAGAGATTTGGTTGAAGTAGAAACTAGTTTTGAACATGAAAAATAGGTTTGTAACAAGTATATAAACATTCTGTCCCATTTTTGTAAATCCAGGAAAATCAGTAAACATAAAGTAAACTTTGGCAAAATTTTTAGAAAATACTTTCAAAAACGAATCCGTAGGCGAAAGAACGGATTAAAAAGAGTTTATAACGAAGAAGTTATGATTTTTGCAAGTTTATTGACGAAAACTATTTTCCGGAAAAATACATGCTGTTGGACGTTTTTCATCGGACAAAAAGAGGCTTTAGACGTAACCCGGAGGAGCCGAGCTTTCCAAAATATATTACTACATACTAAGACGTAACCGTGGATATAAAGAACAAGTAAAACGGACTTATAACGACAAAGATATTCACGTTTCAATATCGGCAAAAATCCTCTATAATTGACAGCTTTTAGAAATAATAATAACACTACGTACTAAATTCTAGATTTTCTAGAAATATTAACCAAGTACCCAATTTCATAATTAATGATGTATTAGTGATTACAAGTATATTTTCATTACTACAAGGCGTTATTTGAAGGATTTCAAACCGAGGATTTCAACACAAACATTGGTACATACGATATATATATAAGTAAATATATTGCAACTAGTTTTATTTTTCTAATAGCCATATTTTTCCTAAGTCTTGGAATATATACTTTTGATAACAGCAAGTGTTTTTCAAAGAGTAGAGTGGTATAGGAAACATGTGCATGGACATTCATAACATCATTTGGTGATCTAAAGTAGATCGTTCATCATTCACATTAGGTTGCGGCTAGTGTGCGCGCCTTGTCTTTCAGTTCATTACATGTTCATGGTACCATCATATCAGGTGAGTTTTCATAGCCCCGTTTTCAATTCAACATTTTTGATTGTTTTCAAATCCCACAGGGGGAATACATTGCATCAATCATTTTAGTACGAGCCCAAGTATTCAAACATATGTACATTGCTTAAGTTTCCTTACCAATCAGTTAAAGTCCCCTGTTTATTATCATGGACCGTTAATTTGCCGGTAAGCGAGAGTGAGTGGATAGATCTATCGAGGGTGACGCCTCCATCCGTGGTAATGATTACCAACCGTAAGCGGATGCATTTCATGTCTTTTACAGTTACGAGTGTTCTGGTTAAACATTCGGGAGGGGCATACATCAGTCATAGCTTCGGGGTCATGAGCTTAAGGTCTATTGTACAATTTTCATGAGATTTTTATCTTGCACTTTTACTTGTGGTGGCCATACATCATTACATTTTACAAACCTATGGAATTCACCAACATTCGTGTTGACGTTTTAGCAATGTATTTCAGGTTATTAAGGTAGCTCATGTGACATGCATTTGGACCTTCATGGAGTCGCGGAGTCGACACGTCTCATCATTATTTCATGCACTTATGTAAACATTTGATCTAGTAGGACTTGTTTTCATAAACTTGCAACACATTTTGGGGACCTCATTTTATAAACTCTGGATTATTTCAATGATCAAATGCAGTATTTTCCAAATGACACTTTAGGTCGTTCAATGTAACTGTAACTGTGGTGCTATGACAGACACCCCCAGGTATTCCATTCCGCTGCAAGTCAGGTAAATTGGGGGTGTGACATAAGGCGATTTGGGTGTACATTTAAGTGGGGTGTAACAAATTCTTCCTTTAAGTAAGATGCCTAAAGTTAGAAACGAAAAGATAGGCTCGGAGGGGTGTACTAGGGGTTTCGTGTACTAAAAATGAGTACAACGCTAAGGTGTGGGAAAAATTAATTGACTTAACTAGCCAAGTAATATGACTTAAATGATCAAGTAATTATGATACGGGTTTAACACAAGGGTGATCCTAATGCCTCTTATCATGTAGTAAATCCTACCACACGAATGTAGTCTCACTAGCGGTCTCGGGATGCATCACAAACGCAAGTTCTAGAATCTAAATGCTACCGGTAAACTCATAAGCACTAATAGTAAATGCTTTTCCTATCAAATCTAAAGGCGAACCTCACATATTTGGGTGGAAAATTTTTCTGAAGAGTACGGTTTTGTGCTAGTCAGACAATCTCCTATCCATGAGACGCTTGCTATGGCTAAAGTTTCACTCCTAAATGTTGTAAAAAATTTTAAATTTGGCGCTAAAATTGCACTAACAAGTATTTCTCATAGTTTTATTACACATCTACTATCAAACAAACAAACTCAAGCGAAAGTGTATCTGTAAGGTATCCATTTTACCCTCCCCTTACACTTAGGATGAACATTGTCCCCAATGTTCAAGTAAAGAATGTAAAAATGAAATAAGTAAAAAGAATGAAATCAAATACTCCCCTGATTCGCTCGGTATGGATAATAAGGTGGCCAGGTTAGATCTTCCTCCAAGAAAATGAACAATCAAAGCTTCCCTTCCAGAATATAAATCATCTTCTTGTCATACATAACCTGTAAAACCTGAGAAAACAGACAAGGCAACCTCGCATAAAATCGGCGGCAATCTATATATGCTAACAAATCCTAAAAAAAACAAAATAAGATATAATGCTTGTGGAACGATGTTTGCAGATTTCCTGGAGATTATAAAACTAATGATTCAACAAAAACTTTAAGAATCCGTTAGAAAAACAAAACTGGAAAAATTTCCAGAATTTTACACGTGACGCCGTCAAGAGTAAACTCGTGACGCCGTCAGAAGTGATCTGCAGAAATTCTTACGTTAAGTTTCCGGAAAATTTCTGGAAAAACTTTGTCCTACTTCTTGGAAAATCCTGCAAAACATCATTATGACTCGATACAAGCATTTGACTCTAACAAATACGAATATACATGTTCACTTAATATCGTGGAGAATCATGATCAGTTTTGTGTCTTAAAAACATATTTGGGGTTTCCCCTTACACTTATCTTTTGCGAAATACCTTTGGATGAAGTTAAGACTAGGCCAAACAACAAAATAAAGTATTTTCACCATTTAGTTTTGAAACATGATCTACTAACAATAAAAATAAAGCATGCAAACGGAAACAAATAACAATCAAACAATTAAAAATCACACAAAGCATGGGTTGCCTCCCAAGAAGCGCTTTTCTTTATTTACGATTCTTGTAGCTAGACTCAAGGTCATGGGTTACGTTTTCCTTTCCCACTTTTGTGCCGACTCAAAACATCTAACCCAATTCTCATCACGCTTGTATTCCGGACCTAGATTCATGCAACCCGAATAGTATGTTCGCCTCCTCTCATAATAGGCGTCATCATCAATTCCATCTTCCTTAACCTCATAGGGTCGAATCTCATCAATTTGTAGATTCTTGATGCCCTTTAATTCTTCCTTCATGTGAGGCATCATAAAAGTAATCTTCTCTATCCCATCAATAAACTGAACTATCCCCTTCTCATGATCATAATACATCTTAGTCTTCTCAACAAAAGGTCGTCCTAGAACCATCTCTCCTAGATGTGGATCTATAATGCCTTTAACATCTTCTAGGATTACAAAGTCGCATTGATAAGTAAAATTTCCTATAAAGATGTGTACCCCTTTAATTCTCCTGACGAAATTACATAGCCTATTAGAGTTGTAAGGGTCTGTTCTAGGGCTTAGCCTTTCGTTCATTATCTAGTTGTAATAGAGCCTAGACATAATATTCATGGGTGCTTTTAAGTCAATGTATGTATGCTCTCTAGACATGTACCCAATCATGCAAGGAATTTTTATGTTCCTGAAGTTATGCCTCCTAATCCATGGTGTCTTTTTATATTTTGAGGGGCAGGGGTGTTGTGAAAGGAACCTATGGTAACTCAATTCATCCGGGGTTGGAGCGAAGTCCGTAAAATCAATTTTCATTTGGAGAGGCTTAATGAATTCCTTAAATGTGTTAACTTCTCTCTTTCTTCTCTTATGCGTTATAAGCCTCTTGCTAACTTCTAAACGGAGACTCTCAAAATCCATAAAGACCAAACTAGTACAAACAAAAACACGAAGAAATAGATAGACTAAAGAGAACCTAAAAATAAAAATAAAAACAAAATCTTACTAGAAAGGAATCTAGCAAGTAGACCTAATAAAAAGAAATCCTAACCTAGACAATAACTATTCCCCGGGCTGCGGCGCCAAAAACTTGATGCCTAAGGATTGCACCAGGCTTTACCTCTCGAGGGATCTCGGGAAGCTTACAACCCCCACCAGGCAGTGTACTTGATCGATGTAGTATAGTATAATGACAAGTACCGGGGGATTGATCGTTCAGCTAGGAATAGTGTCGCTAGGATTAGAAAACCTAAAGACTAGTTCTAGAGATG
Source organism: Artemisia argyi (assembly GCA_030686995.1). Lineage (NCBI taxonomy): Eukaryota > Viridiplantae > Streptophyta > Magnoliopsida > Asterales > Asteraceae > Artemisia > Artemisia argyi. Next base: position 20,865,002 of record CM060701.1, on the reverse strand, counting down.
AGGGATGATTCTTTTTGTATTTTTATATTTTTATAAAAGCAAGTAAAAATCTCGGTTTTGAAGGAGTTGGGCGGAATTAGTTGCTAGTCAACTAACCCAATTACTAAGATGCAATCAAAATAAAATACTAAAAATGAAAATAAACTAAATTAAACTAGTGGTGTGAGCAATATATGGGAGAATTGTGTTTACTTAGGTTTCACTAGTCCCTAGATATCTTTTACAGGTTAATTACTTGTTACAGTTGCGTGGATGACGGATTGTATTCCTTAATACCATTCATGGGGTGGCGTACTTACTTCCCCAATCCTATAAGCGCCTACTTCACTCCTATGTCGAGCCGGCTAAGAAGCTCCTAACATGGGATCACTAGAATTTGCTCATATATTAAACACAACCATTAAAACCTAGTACACATCGGTTCATGTTTCTTAAGACGTTCAAGCATGTTACACAATGGAGATCTGCTAGTTTTCTTAAGCCTAACATTGAAATCATTCATCCATTACAACTATAAACAAGCAATCAACCTATAATCAACATCTAGGTTTCATTACATCTAAGCAAACACATGAAAGATCTAGCCTAGCTTGTTGAAATCAAGACAAGCATAAGATATATTCAAACAACACATAGACATATTGAATTAATTGAAAGAGGAGTTATCTTAATTGAACATGAAAGGTTTCAAGGGGTAAAAACCCTTGAAAATACTGTTACAAACGACCTAGGGTTTATTAGGTTCGACCCTAGTATTCTCCACACAAGTTCCTCTCTTAATGAATGAAAAATAGAAAAGTATAAATAGATTTTGTGAGGTGACGACATCAAGAACAAATGTCTGACGCCGTCATCTCGCTGACAAATAAATTCTCGGACTGCCTAGATCTGGGTTTGACGCCGTCACGTGTATTCCTTATGCAGGCCGTCACCATATTAACTCTTGACGCCCTTCTCTTGACGTCTTCAGGTTTTCTCTGGGTCGTCATGGATTTTACTCCTGACGCCGTCACAATTTTCCTCTTGACGCCGTCAGGTACTGTTCTCAGCATGGAAAATTAAGTCTTTGCCGTTTTCCTCACTTTTATGCTCCAAAAACGTCCAAAATGCTTCCTTTTCCAGAATTCACTCCCAAAGTACCTAAAATCACAAAAGGAACGATTTAGGGCAATATTTGATTAAATAAACGGTTTATTTTTCGCCTCATCAGATGGTAAGAGAAAGACCGAGGCCAAATAAATATGCATGGAAGATAACACCGATTGCACAAGTTGAAGACGACCCACAAAGGACAAAGCTTTGTTCTTCCAATCACCAACACGGCTCTTAACCTTTTCAACAAGAACTCTGCAATCACGGTACATAAGTCTCGTGGATATAAGCGGCACTCCAAGGTATTTAACCGGAAGTTTACCCTCAACAAAAGGTGTAATGTTCAATATAGACAACTTAACATGATTAAGCACATTACACAAATACGCTTTGCTTTTAGGAACACTAGGAACCAACCCGGAAATACTCTTAAACTCATCTAACGAATCCATAATAAACTTGGCTGATTCGACATCTCCTCTAGCAAATAAAAAAAAATCGTCTGCGAAACAAATGTTAATAATCTTAAGATTAAAACACCAATTATGGTATGAGAAGCCCACTGAACTCACAACTCGAATCTGTAAAATAAGCGTAGGAATTTCCATAACCAAAGTGAATAAGTAAGGGGACATCGGGTCACCTTGACGCAAACCTCGTTTACCTTTAAAATACCCATGGAGAGAACCATTTATACTTAAGGAAAACGAAGTACTAGTAACACACTCCATAATCCAATTCACCATCGCCATATGGAACCCGAAACCAATCAATATACTATGTTAGAAATTCCAGTCAACAATATCATACGCTTTCTGAATATCTACTTTAAAGGCACAACGGGGAGGACCTCGATCTCTATGATGATTATGCATGAGCTCTTGAGTAATAAGAATATTATCAGCAATTCTTTTACCTGGAACAAAAGCCGATTGATTGTCACTAACTATGTCATTCAAGCCCTCAACGTCACATCATCATTCCTCAAATCATCTCTCCATTCACTTTTCATGTGCAATGATCACCACTCCCCCATCTTTTAAGTGTACCTCAAAATATCACACACATATTCATAAATCAAATAAACAATAATAAAAATACCTACTTTGCAAAGTACCCAAGTGGTGATGGCAGTCACCTTTCATTTCTTTTTTGCTTGCCTTACAGGTGAGATGATGATGAAGGCAACAGTGTGAAAGTTGAGGAGCTGAGGTAGAGGGTGACCCTTCACACCTATTGCACCTAGTCTTACAATCTTCTTGTGCATGTTGTATTACCATATTCACCTGTTAGAAGCATACCACGTGACACACATTTGAGTGTTAGATGACAATTTTTCAAGTTCATCGTTTTCATTGATATTTCGTATAATTTAAACATCACGTGACTAACATCAAAAGTTAAAAAATTATCGGATGCTAGTTTAAGCAAACTGTTATGTTGTTATAACTTAACTTTGTTTCTTTTTCTGTGCTAGTAAGTTAGTTTCGTTATAGATCAAAGTTTTTTTGTTTTTTCTTTCACACTTATATATACTTGAACTTATAACAGTTCATGTACGATCACAATTATACATTATAATGCATTTGAGACTATTTTATAATTAGAAATATTCAAAATTTATACTTTTTTCTTGGTTATTATGAAAAGATTTCAAAATTAATTTGTTAGGAAGCAAGTTGATTGTTTAAACTAAAAGTATTTGGCTTAACTATCTCTAATATATATCTTTACTTATAAAGCATGAAGACAACTAAACGTGTAACCAAATAACGCAAGATATAATCACACGGTACTCGCCGCTGCATTGCGCGGGTACCGTTCTAGTGACACACCATGTGACACAATCGGACTTAGCATGTGAGCTAGTAAAATATTTTGAAATATCATTTGCTATGTGAACATTTTAGTATCATTTGAAAGGAAATCCCACAACCTTGAAAAATCATAAACACATGCAAAGTAAATTGATAAAATCATAAAATCATAAAAATAATATGGACACTCAGTCTTAAGATTATAGAATGATAAGTTTGAGTCATATATGTATCTTTCCTTTAGTATCATCTAACTATGCTATTGTAGGTTTTCACGCCGATGTGAAAATGTGTTACACCCTCGAAGTTTTAATGCATTAGAGATGCTTTAAGACTGCATGTTATTGTGGCTTCACACCACACATGAAGCACTTGCTTCATTCGTGAAGCTCATGACGGCCATAATTCTTGGAGTGCGAAGGAGAGCAAATGGGCTCGTTTAGGTGGTCTGCACCACCTAACAAAAAACAAGGAAAATAGGGTGTTTTTATAGTTATTTTAATTTTTTTGGTTTGTGAGTGTGTGTGGGCCGGGGTATCTTGTGGTGTATGTTTATATAAGTGAGGTATTTTTATGTGCTCCGTTAGATGATGACCATAACTGCAAAAGAGAATATAAGATGGTGTGTTAAAAAGCTGTGGCAGCTGAGGTGAAGACAAAATATTGAGTGACCATTATACTATATATTAAAAGTCATCAAAAACGCTGCCGTTTTAATGCCGGGTTTCCCGCCTTTTTTTTGGGCTTAATTCGGCCTTATCATCCTTGTCCAGTGGGTTTATCCTCCTTGTCTTCCTTGTCCAGTTTTGTTTACAATAGAGCCCATTCAAGGAGTCACGTGTGTGTTCAGAATTAAATGTCAATGATCTTATTGGTTGGGGAGACCTTCTTTCACCAAACCACTTGAAAAGTGTGGTTGAAGTTTTCTTTGAGGTACAATCTCCACATGCGGTGAAGCTACTTTGTTGTCTTACCCGCAACAAAAGACATCATTCTTTAAAAAAATTATAAAGAAATTTTTTTTACTTAATTATATTTATAAAATCAACAACCAATAATCAACGACGATAAAAAAATCCCGCATTTTATACCAAATACAACTAAAAAAAAACTGCCCGGCCGCAACGCGGCCGGTCGCTGCCAATCTCGTTACATGTAACCTAAGATGAAAATCATGGAATCCCATATATCGATAGCTATGACCGGCATGTTATTGGGTTGGATCATGATTCGACCCATTAATGGCCCAACTAAATGGGTCAAAATCAATTGTGGTCACAGCTTTCATTTTATTAATTGTTGGTAAAAATTGGTAATATAAACTTGAACAAAAGGCTGAAGAAATGAATACACAAACAACAAAGCTTTCATTTGTTAACTAAAAACTAACGTAATGCTCAACAACAAGAAACTTAAATGACTTCTATATATGATAATATGAATGTATGTTGAATCAACCATATCCGAAAGTGATATATATCTACCCAAACCAAGTTGTAAGTGATACTATATAACTGATAACGAGATAATGTAATGATGAAAAACCATTACAAAACAGCATAAACTCTCTAAGCGCGTCGACGAGTCACGAAGTAAACAACTCGACAAGTTTTTGGAGTTGCAACCGACGTCTATGGGATGGAAACTACCGTCATTTAGGAAATAGTCGTGAAAACTTGCTTACATCAATTGTTGACACTCATGAATTATTTGGAAACTATATAAAAAAAAGAGCAACTAAGTGACATTTCGGCATTGGATTCTGAAGTTGTTTAGGTGATGTGGAGTACCCATATGTATAAATAAAATTGTATAAATCAAATGATTACAAACCTACATGTATAATTACTCATATATTTCTTGTGTTTGTTGCTATTGCTAAGAGAGCTAGGTGCAATTGTGTTATATATCTTGTCACGTCAGTTTTTAAGTAATGGTCGCCATTGAGATGGCGATGCACATATAACGCACTATTGGAGCGTGCCTTTAATTAGTTATAAGTCATGGTCAAAAGCAACAAGTTAATGCAGATTGGGTCAAATATGAAAAATATCAACATATGATCTTTTTTATATTTCAAAAGCCTTTGAATGAAAGAGTTTTAATCTATGCCATCATATAATTCTTTTCTACTCCTCTTAAAGAGAAATATTACTAGTTACTCTCGCACCTCTCCTTTCAGTTGATTCGGTTCGTGTTCAGTGTGCCCTTCGCCCTCAGTTGGTACCCTTCACTCTAGAGTAGAGATAATTATAGGGTGTTACTTCGAGTTGTGACCGAATCATGTTGGCGGGTGAGAGAACTTGAGAGTTGAGCATGATCAATTTACTTAACCAAGTCAACATCGTCAACCTTAACATGTTTACACATAAACCGAACATGTCTCATTTAGCAAATTGCAACGGAGTTAAACATATTACAAGGGTTTAATATGCAAAACATGTTTTAGGCCTAACCCATTTAACCGATTCATCTAACCAAATACAAATTAACCTTTATTTTACAATAACAACTTAAACATATTGACGAGTAACCCACTCTCAACCCAAACACCACATGTTTAATAAACAAGTTTTATTTATTTATTTATTTATTTTTTTATTTTTTAAAACGGCTTTAATTAACAAATTAGGTGAGTCTACTCGAACAAACACAAAAACGAGTGCGGATATCATAAACGTGTCCGCATTCAAAAATATGAATACCCATCCGAAAACCCACCCAATTTATCTATATAAGTTGGAATTAAACCGATCCAAAATTCCAAACCAAATACATGATCTTTATATCATACTCCAATAACAATTTAATCTCGTTCCCACGTCGACCCATTAAACCCATTTTCAACCAAAACACGACCCGTTTAATAAACAAGTTAAGCGAGTCTATCGGACCCAAACTCTACTTTATCTATTTTCGTATCAGTCTCGAGTCATGTCTCGTACCATTCCACAAAGCCTGTAAAATAAAAAAACAGATGGCAGAATAAATATCCCTCTCTCCAGAATAAGTGGGGTGCTAGTATCTATAAAAAGCACATTTTTTCCCCAGGTTAAACATTTGGGGGGACTCCTGTAGACTAGAAAAACAAAACCCATAAAACAAAGTCTGCAACCAATTCATCCTAGTTATTTAAGATTGGATCAAAACCATGTCTTTGGGTTATGCAAATAAGCTGTCATACATTGAGGATGTTGGTAATGTTGGCATGACTGAACTTTTTGATCCACCAAATATCTTACAGGACAAGGTCTATTTCATTGTTAATTATTGTTATTGTTATTATCATATTTGACTGAACATAATTATGTTGATTGATTGACTGTAGTTTATAAGACAGTTGCTTAGGTTATTGTGCTGTGATGTTATTTTTGGTCTGCATTGTTTTTTGTTGTTTAAGGTTAGGGTTTGTGAAGGGTTTGAATAGTTGGTTCTGCATTTGTGTTTCGATTATCGAGTTTAGGGATCGTTGTAGCTTATGCTTTAAATGATTTAATATCAGTTTTGAGTTTCAGTTTTAACTGAATGCATGTATCGCTGGTGTTTTGGTGATTGAGTTTATATGGAATGTAAAATTTTAGGGATCATGATTGTTTGAACTGAATGTGCTTCAAAATTAGGGCCGAAAATGCTGATTTGGTAGGGATTGGCTAAAACTAGGATTGGAATTGTGGTTAATGTAAGGGAAAGATTTGGGTGTTTGGTCTGCACCCAGGATCATCTATGACTATGAGTTTGATGATAGAGTGGTTGAATGGGTAGGATGCGCAATTTTATGGGTAGCAGCCCCATTCCTTATACCATATACCCTTAAATTAAAGATACTTAAGCACTACCATACCCAATTTCTCAAACCAAACACCATACATGGTCTGCTATGCAAACAGCACATTCTTTTCATACTGCATATATACCAAGTACATTGTAAGGGGATTTCTTGATTTCTATTTGTTAGGATAATGCATTACCTGGTTGAAGTTATGGCATCAACTAGACCACTACTGGTATGGAGCATGTATACAGACAAGAAATAGGAAATGAAAAATTCCTTATGTATTGGAACTTAGAATTTAGCAGAACAAAATTGAAACTAACAGGCCTCATATATAAGATGGAATTTGGGGATTATAGAGCATTGGTTAGGTACATGTAATGAACTGTGATTGTTCTGTATGGTTTCGGAAGTGATAATTTTATATGCCTGCTATTCTCATTAACATATTTGCTTTACTGTATTTGCAGATTGAACGGCTCACCAGGATGATTCGGAAGGTTTGTTCCCATGATATCTGTTTCATTCACAGGGTATAAGCTTTCTGTTAGTCTGTCTGAACTAAAGTTTTACCTGCAGAGTAAGCATCTAGTTGTGTTTACTGGAGCTGGGATATCAACTTCCTGCGGTATACCTGATTTTCGTGGCCCCACAGGAATTTGGACTCTACAGGTATTCTAAGACATCATACATGGTTACACACTTACATGATGTGTAAACAGGTTGTAAATGGGGTTCAGTACTTTACAATACTAATCCATAACCGGCTTTGAACAAACAGTCTCGTAAACCTTTTATCACTCGGCCTTAAGTTACAAGGAATATGACCAAATAAATGTAGCATACTGTAAAAGTGTAAATAAGAATGAATTCAGTGCCTCCTTCATTTCAAGAGCATATGAATGGCGACTGTGATGGGTGTGGATCAATCACCAGTGGGCTGCTCAAATATGCTTATATAAAAACTTCTAATTTTGTTTTATGGTTGCGAATCGTTATTCCTTTAAAGTTGTTAATGCACTCTTGTGCCTAGTATGCAATTTGAAGACCACAATATAAGATTATCATTTCGTCACTAAGCAGTTTCCATGTGATGCGAAGAGTTGGACCTGAATTCTGATTTATCAATACAGAACATTCTATGACACTTGCCATTTTTGTCTATGTTTGAAAACTCGATTGAATTATCAGGAGATTATGTTAAGTTATTGACAGCTGCCTTTGTTTTGATATGCAGCGAGAAGGCAGTGCCTTGCCAGAAGCATCACTCCCGTTTCATCGTGCAATGCCAAGCATGACCCATATGGCTTTGGTTGAACTTGAGAAAGCTGGCATTCTTAAATTTGTTATTAGTCAAGTATGCATCCGCTAATTTCCTCTTTAAACACAATCTAATCTACTGCCTCCTTTTATATGTACTCAGTATGTCTGTTCATAACTCAAAGTACTTATGTAAGAAGAAACAGCTGCGATAACATATAATCATATGCTCTATTATGACTATAACATCATCCAATCTGATGAACCAGATGTTATCAAGCTTTCTAACTTTATCCTTAATGCTGATATATTGCAGAACATTGATGGCCTACATCTTCGATCTGGAATACCAAGGGACAAGCTGTCGGAATTGCACGGAAATTCCTTCATGGAAAGATGCACTTCCTGTGGTACTGAGTAAGTGTTCATCCTAACAGCTAGCAAACTTTTTGTTTGGTTTCCAAGTCTTTATTCGGTTTGCCCAACTCATTGTTAGTTTTCATTATAAACTTGAAACTCTTTATCAAGTAAGATTACTGGGTTAAAATGTTTTAGTTCTTTTTAAAAACTTCTGCATTCTTCATAAATCTTTTTGGAAATCGATTTCTCAGAAGCCATTTTATTATTTTGATCTAAAAGGTACTTTCGAGACTTTGAGGTTGAATCTGTTGGACTGAAAGAGACTTCACGGAAGTGCTCAGAATGTGATGTTAAACTTAAGGACACAGTTCTTGATTGGGAGGTATTATTTATTGCTCTACTGAACCCAAACTTGAAAAAACAAGTATATTTTTTCAAAACTGTAATCAGCTGATACGATTTTGATACAAAAAAGGAATATGATTTTCTTTTGATTTAGTTATGAATAGATTTCATCTTATAATCATCATCCTAAGACTAAAGGCGTTCTTACAGGATGCATTGCCCATAGAAGAGATGAATCCGGCAGAGGTGCACTGTGAAATGGCTGATGTTGTATTATGTTTGGGGACTAGGTAATCAGATGTCTTGTTTCTGCTTCTCGTTTAGGAGCAACAATATATTGGTAATATCTACTTTTTGCAGTTTACAGATAACTCCTGCATGCAATTTGCCTCTGAAGTGTCTCAGTAGCGGTGGCAAGTTTGTCATTGTAAATCTTCAGGTATTCATTCTTTCCACTTTTTGAGTAGTTGCATAATTTATCTTTGCATCTGGCTCAAAATAATACACCTTTCTTATCATACTCGTGTATTCATTTCCCCTTATTTTCTCAAATTTTCACAGCAAACTCCAAAAGACAAGAAAGCAAGTCTGGTCATCCATGGATTCGTAGACAAGGTGCAGTATGGAAAAACAATAAGAATCATTATAAAATTAGCTTCCTGCTATATCAGTCTTTATAGTTGATTTTGAACATCATCCTATATGAGACTATGAGTACACTGTGGCACCTATATTCTACTTGTTTCTACGTGATTACATCTTTTACTGATGAATATCAATCGGTACAGGTGATTGCTGGAGTCATGGACTTGCTCAATATGCGTATTCGTCCATTTGTCAGAATTGATCTTCTACAAACCATTTTTGCTCAAGCATTGAGTTCAGGTTGTTTTCCTTCATTTTCTTTTTTCTGTGAAAAAAGTTACATTACATGTTTAGATTAATTAGAGCCTGCAATAATGACTCATTTACTTATAAATGGGCCGATTTGGGTTGTGTCTATCTCAGATAAGTCAGATGGGCCGAATAAAAAAATTGAGCTAAAAGGAGAATGGGGTCAAACGGGTTGAAAGTTGTCCAAAGTCTAAATTAGGGCATACAAGTTGTTTACTTAAGTGACTTTGATTAAAACTTTTTTAAAATAGCGCATTAATTGTTTCTGTAAAAACTTAAAAGGACAAATAGTGTTTGCATGCTATATTAGAAAGCCTATATATGGTCTTTACATCCTATTCTCATATACAATAGTTTGTATTGCAGATAAGCGATTTGTCAACTGGACACTTCGGCTAGCAAGTGCACATGATAAAAAGGCTCACATCCCGTTCATCAAGTCTGTGGAGGTTTGAGTCAATGCTGGAAAATTATATTGATTCTAACCAAGCATAATATTTTCTTTGTTGACATATCATGTTTCTCTGACCTGTGATCATGAACTTTGCATTTAGGTATTCTTTTCAGACCAGAGTATGAAAGAGGTTGTTCTAGATAAGCACCCTTTTCAGCTTAAAAGGTAAAATATTAGACATTTGTGTTAGCAGTATATGATTACATTAGAATACTAAAATGTTGCTATATGATTAAACTCAAGTCTAAGTTCCTAACTGTTAACACTATTTTGTGTTTTTATCTGTCTTATGGTCTCATAAGAGGTAGTAATTGCAACTCATTTGGGTTATATAGCATCTCTATTGGGTCAAATGTGAAAACTCTGACACATTCATGTTTATACTTGTTAAATTTCAGGAGAACCGTTTGTAATATCAAACCATTCGATGTTATCTTGAAAGTTAACTTCAGCGAGGGTTGTGGTTGTGCATATGGCCAAATTAAGATCCCTATTGATTTTCAAGTATGAATTCCTTCATTTCTTATTGTCTCGGGCACATTTTTTAGTGAACTAAATGACTCAAAATACTCTTTGAACCATTTGCTTATTATTGGGCTGATTTGGGTTGTGATTTGTCCCAACTGAGTTAAATGGGTTAAACGGGTTGAATTTGCTTACTAATGGGCTGATTTAGGTTTATATTAGTTTCTAACACATAAACAGTGAGGGTTATTTGCATAAAGTACCAAAATATTTTTTCATTTGTCCCTTTTTAAAATTTTTGTCATTGTACTTTATTTGTACACAGTAGTCGTTAAAAGATGGGTTTGTGTCCGCTTTGGTCTTTTTGTAACCAAAAACCCGTTATAAACAGACTGTAAAAAACGAAATTTTTTCTATAAATTTGTTTTTCTTATATAATCTTTAAAAATATATCTAATAATGTTTAGTTTACAGGTTACATTAAGACCAAAACTAGACACTAACTGTATTTTAATGACTAATGTACAACACGAATTGCGGTTAAAAAAACAAAACAATTCAAATAACCCTTAACCATTCTTATAAAAGTTATAAAATGGAACAGAACCCAATCTGACTCCGTTTTGACATGCATTAGGAAATTACCTGTTCAACCCGAACTATTACCTTACCCACCAAATTTCCAGTTATTATTATATGTTTCTCGTTGTCTTAAATTAAGGTTTATATTAAACTGATTTGTGGCATTGGCTCATATGCAGGAATCAAGAGGGAGTTTGAAGCGTGATCAAGACCATGTTTTCCAAAAACTGAAAGCGAAAGCTATAAATGGTTCATGTTGTGGGCAGAATTCAGTTATCGAGAGAAACATAATTACAGAACCAAAAAGTGAGGTTATAGTTCGTGCCATTGTCACCAACGTTCGATGGTATGATGAAATAACAGTGAAAACTGCTGGAGCTGGTTCTTTTAGCAATGGCTTGTTGAAACGAAGAAAAGAAATTAAGAATGCAACTGCAGAAGCTTTTAAGCGCTCAAAAGGGCAAAATGGGCATAAAAAGTAGATAAGTAATTAACTATAAATGGTTAGTTGTTTCGACAGTGTACATACTTAAATACTTGGGTTTTATTTTTTTCGCTTAGGATCGTTAAATATTATAATGCAACAGCAACCGCGTGACTTTTGGTAGGGTCTGTGCTTTGTCACTGCTTGCCGTATTTCAGTCGTACTACTTAACAGAGATAAACGGCGTCGGTAAACCATCATTTTCCTTGATGGAAAACTAATCATTTCTTTATTGTAATTGTACAAATATTAGTCAGAAGTTAGAAACTTCAAAGCAACAACAAACTAATGAGGTGCTAATGATTTATTATCGATTGTAATAGATATTTGTTAGTGTCAGGGATTTCGAATATTCATAGTTCTGCGTGTAAGGTAAACCATTAAGAATCTGATCATTATTATCAGTTTTATTAAAGTTACTCCTAAACTTAATTTTTAGAAAAGAAAGTATTGTTCAGCTCAAACTAAATGCTGAATGCTCGATGAAAGTCTAAAACTCAAGTTATAACTGAATGCTTTTAAGTCATCTGCATTTTCTTGCGAAATCATTTTTGTTACATCAGATCATAACAGATTTCCAGAAATCAAACGATTTCGGCTCTGTTATATAAAAGGATAGCACGAATCAAATTGTTAAAAAAGTTGCAGAAACATCCATCCAGGCTCTAAAATACAGTAAGGTTTCTGCACATGGAATATGCGATATTGCGATATGATATGCGTTGAAACTTAAAAAAGTCAGATAGAGTCAAATAGAGGGAAACAACACGAGGTCTTGTAAAGTGAACCATTGTAACAAATATTATATCCGCCGTCTTTTAAGTTACACTTTCAAGTGCAAATTTGGTGTATATTTAGCTCTCATAATAAAGGGTCTAACAAGCTAAAGGGAGTTAAACATTTCACAATCGACCATACATCAAACTCTAGACCTCCCAAGCTTTCTTTCAAACAGACGTATGAGCAGGTACACCTGCAACACGCTTGCACCAATAAGAGCCGCTGATTCCACAAGTGCTTTGTGCATTGCTCTGCTGCTCATTCCTTCGTTCACTGCAAGTAAAACACATGCTATTAGAAGTGGCAACATGACGGTGTCTGGTGGGTTACGGAACGGATTAAAACAAGTTTTGTTTTAAATGAGTTTTTTTTTAGTACAGGTCAAAACGGGCTAGGCTAGGTTGACCCGCAAACACTTTTTTTCACAATTATTGAAAACTTATAAATAACTGATGCGTTAATTATAATAGTGAAAATGTAATTTTATTCCAATCATAATCTACATCTTTGTATAAAATATGTTAGAAGATCTAATCTATGTAAAACTGTCGATTCTATACAAAAAACGCAAAAACACGGGTTACAAAACGATTCAGGGAGAACACAAAGCCATATTTTAAATGAAAACGGTAAAAGGGTGACGAGATTAGTGCCTTACCACTAGGCCATTTGGTGGTGGTACAAAGCCATTTTTTAATGACATGTACAAAATGACTAAAGGAACAAATAGAAAAGTACGATAATTAAGAATTATTTATGCACAATAATCTTCTTTTATTAACATAGCTTTATCTTCTCACAACCACATTAATCACATCATTTTCGTCCACTTTTGCAACTAAGAATCGAAATTGAGGGATTTTAACAAGTCAATTAACTCAAAGAAGGTTACTATTTGTGAATAAGAACATAGACACCCTTAGATTTGTAAAACTGTCATTTCTACACAATGTATATGATGTGATTGAGACGATTGTGACTTTGTGAGAATGTATGTACACGATGTGAGAACTTCTATACTTGGCTAATATATAGAAATATAATACAAGTTCAGTGATTTTGACTTCTATCGAAGAGTTAAGAGATCGTACAGTGTGCTTGTCGATCAGTCTCAGCCTCGAGCCAATGCTGTTCGAATTGAATGTTATATAAAGCATCCTCTAGCTTTGATATCTGTTCCAAAATGGGTTTAAAATGATCTGCAAAAACATCATTAATACGTTAATAACCAAGCCCCCTAAAAGCAGACAGCATTGAAGGTATACAGATCCGAAGCATAGATGCTCCCCAATATTACTCAGATCTTCAACATGAATAAGATATGCAAGTCATGTGGACAAGAACGATTACTCATGGCAAATAGGTAATTTTGCTTGCACATGACATCCAAGCATGTGCAAGCAAAATTACGGATGAAATTTAGAAAAGAAGCAAGCAAATGTCTTACCATCCTTTGCATGTTCAACGTCAGCATAGAAGTGGCTAGAATGGACATCAAAGTCTATGGTTTCATGGTACGGAGATTTATTGGTGAAGCAAAATTGATAAAGGCCTTCATTATGTGCCACGAAATCTGACTTATCACTAGTTTTGTCACGGAAATCATGAACTTGTTCACCCTTCGGCCCCTTGACCTGATAATCACAGCATGATCACTATAATTCATCCAATCATCATATTATATGACCAACGAGTATAGTACAAAAAAGCGGAAAAAAATAACCGCACAAAGCCTTTACAACAAACGCTCAACATGTAAGAGAAAAGCAAACCCTTTCACTGAAAGTTGTTGAAAATTTGTGTAGTAACTAGTAACTCCTGATTATTTGAATATCTAGGTTCCTAATGTTTTTCTAGTGACGAAGCTAAGAATCCATATGCTTTATTCCATTTCACCAACATAAATAGGACGTAATGTTGTAGATCTAATCTCTATTTATCCTTGTATCTCTAAAATCGACTCCATGACACATTTTGAACAACCATGAAGTGTGACTCAAATACTCAATGAAACATATTTAAAGAATTTGACTTTTGAGGTCAAAGTCACAAGTTTCCAACTGTGAAAATGAGAATGAATCTTGTTACAACATGAACTACAACATTTCTAGCTTAGTATTTGTTATAAACGGCATACTACAACTAAAACACCATCTCATATGCCACAAACTCTAATCGGCGAATACTTGCAACTAAGGGGGTGTTTCACATTGCGTTTTGAAAGTGATTATCTCATTATGTATTTTCAAGTCAAAGATAATTAGTTTCTACTTTCAAGAGTTTTGATATAGTGAAACTGCTCCTCATTATCTTATTATTTAAGGTTCAAATAAGCAAATTTTGAACAATAGGTTTACTTATGATTATTTGATACGTGTCAATCATTTTGCACGCAAATTCTTAAGCACAGCACAAACCACAAGTTACACATAATTATCTAATCCTAACTATTTCATATCACATTATCACTTTCTAACTCAAAGTCTAACACCTCGTAATTTGATCACACTACACAGGAATCACATTACTCTAGATCTCGAAACACCCATTAACACACATGTTAAAGCTAGAATCCAATCATCCACAACTTCAAGCAACTTTCGCTCGAAACTCTTGAACTATATTATACTAACCAAAATTAGCACTCTATAGATCCCTTAAGCCCATGAGAAAACTAAACTAACAAACTAGGTTTCACATCTTAGAATTCAACCATAACTATTTAAATAAACTTAAACAAAATAAATAAATAAGGGCTAATTGTCTGAAAATATATCTAACTTGTCATTTTTTTGAGTTGTATGTACCATCGTTAGGATCAGACTATTTAATAACTAACTTTTTGAATTCCAATTATTCTGTATATTGATTGACGTATATTTGGGAAACGAATCACGCACTTTTAGGAATCCATACAAAAAATTATCAAAATTCCAAAAGTAAGTTATTAAATAGTCCGATCCTAACGACGGTACATACTACATACAACTCAAAAAAGTGACAAGTAAGATACATTTTTAGACAACAAGCCCAATAAATAAATAAATAAACAAAAACTTAGTTAGAAAAGAAAAGAATACCACAAGATCAACACCATCTTCATTATAATGCCAAGCACCTTCAACTTTAATAACAACAAAAGAATATCTAACAGTTGACCCATACTCAGCTTTATGCGAAAAACACTCATCTCTATCTATCACAAACCTTATCCCAAACACCCCTCCTATGTTACCAAACATCAACACAGCCGCCAAGACACCCCATAAAAACATCCTCATCTGAAACATATAAAAATAATAATCATAAGTTCATAATCATGGTCATATAAACATAGATCTGTTAGTTTAGTTCCTTACCTTTGATGTTTTTTTTAAGGTTTTTGGGTTTGAATTATGGTTTCTAAGATTTGGGGTTTTTTTTAAGATTGTTTTTTTGTTTGGTTTGGTGTTGAAGTTTGAAGACACGACAGGAACAGGTTGGAACTGGAAGTCTTTGACTGTTTTATGTTTTGTTGTACTTTGATGTAAGTGGATTACTTGGATTTGGGCTAAGTGAGTTTATTGGCCCAATGGGTTTGGTATAAATGCTATTGAGGCCCATGGTCAAATAACTTGAGCTATGTATGAAACTTACCGTAGATGAAGCTGTAGCTTATGAATGTAAACTATGAATGACATGACTTACCGATGTGTGTTGTGTTATCGGTTGGGTGTTCCTCTTTTTACTGTCCAGATGCCATGTTCAGCTTGTTCTAAGGTTTTTTTGGAGATATTTTCGGAGATCATGTTGTATCGTGCGCAGGTATAGTTGGTATTAAACATCGGCATAATGTTGTGCGGGATGTTCTTGTTGATATATGTTCTCGGTCTGGAGTTTCAGTTCGTAAGGAGGTGGATATTGGGCTTCATGGAGAGAGGGACAAAACCTTACGTCCAGTCGATATGTTATTTTACACTTGGGATGGTGGCCTTGATGTTTGTGTTGATCTTACAGGATCTTCACCTTTGACGCGTTCATGTATGGTTGATTTTATGCCCGGTCGGGCGGTTATTGATGCCGCACAACGTAAAGGTGTCAAGTACGCGGCTAAATGCGCTGATATCGGATATGGGTTCCTCCCCTTTTCATTCTCTTCTTTTGGAGAACTTGAAAAGGATGCAGTTACCTTATTAAAGTGCATTCGACGATTCTTCATAACCCAAGACATTGGAGCACGTGCTGCTCCACATATTTTTAGTAGGACTGGTTTTGCTATATCTAGAGGTGTGGGGGCTCAGTTAGTCTCTCGGCTCCCCACTAATTTCTTGTAAAATCCTATTTGTTTTTCAATAAAGTGATGTTTATAATAATAATTCTAAATAGAAATAAAAATATTATTTTAAAATTAAAATTGTAATTAGAAATTTTAAAAGCTTGTGGATTTCAAAAGCTCTAAAAGTTTTTGTTGCCAAACAAAGCTTATATTATGAGCTAGCTTATTTTAAAAGTTAAAACTCCCAAAGCTTTCAAAGACTCTTCCCCAAACACAAACACAAACCGTGTTTATGAGCTTATGTAAAACTAGAATAGCTCATAAGCCCATTTTTTTCAGGCTGATATAAGCTTATCAAATTAAGTTTATGGGTTTGTTAACATCGAAAGCTCAATTTGATAAGCTTATAAGCTCAGAAACAATTGAGCTTATGAGCTTTTACGAATTTACATAAGTTTATAAAATTTATAAATAAGCTAACATAAAAATGGACTTACATTTCTATAACTCTATGTGTATTGTGTCAACTTCTTAAGAGAGAAAAAAAAAAAAAAAAAAAAAAAAAAAAAATTGCATCCTCTTATTGGGTTGAAAATGAATGACATTACTATTTTGGTGATAAATAAAGGCTTTAACTTAGTTAAAACTTTAGCTGTAATTTGATACCATACTGATTTAAAGTTAGTATCATACTTATATTGAACCAGTACTCTGTCATTTTTAGATTTTTTGACTTGAACTTTTAGAGTCGTAAGTGTTAGAATTTGACAATCAAAGTACACGTATTGCGGAAGTTAGATCAAGTATAACACATAAATATTAACCAAAACATAATAGGAACGTACCGTGGTGATTCTAGCCCGAACAAGAATCAAGTATGCAAATCTTGAACTTTAAAGTATTAGATCAATGATAAACCCCTTACCGTTTTTGTAACACCCCAACCCGACATGGGTCCAGAGCGTTACAGTATGGTGGCATATCAAAGCATACAAATCATACAACGCAAGTGGAAGACTTATAAACATAAAGTTACAAAGGTATTCTAATGGTACAAAAGAAATACTAACTCTATACAAGATGAAATACCAAAACCAAACAAAATCTAACTGGATCAAAATCTAAGTCCAAAGCAAATGGGCTTCTAATCATCGGGTAGTCCACTAACGCTCCTATGCACTCTTCACCCAAACCCAACTTCTAACCTAAAACCTGCCACAGGAAAGGAAAATGCGGCTGAGCTTAAAAAGCCCAGTGAACAGATATATAGCAAAACAAACGGATAAACAAAACGTATAAAAGTATAAGAAACAAGAATCATAAGCTTCAGCTGAAAGGAATATCATCTGTCAAATGCATAAGAGATCAACATACACTGAACGAATATCATGAGTCAAAGGAAAAGAAATATCAAAGATATATCACATAAACATAATCACAAGGAAAAGGTAATGAGCACGTATCAACAAAGGCGTGTCTACCAGAGTCACTCGAATAGGCACATAGAAGCATAAGGAAGCCACAAGCCGACCTACCAGAGTCACTCGAATAGGTCTCATACATACATACATACATACATACATACATACATACATACATACATAGTCCATAATCACCTGTCAAAGGATACAGAGAGGGGAGACCTCTCGGTACCACATGGAGTAGCTAGCTCCCAAACGTGAAGGAGTAGAGAAGTACCTACCCACATTCACCATACATATATCCATATCATAACCATACATAAACATAAGTGCTAGGATGCATCTATACGCCCCCCATACATACATACATAAACCGGCATAATCATATCATAAGTGCGCATAATCATATCATATCAAATGGGGACGCCGTGGATCAATCACACCTCCACAGAAAGTGTCATGCCATCAGTGCCTCGATGACACGCCCATGGTACCTCCATGAGTAGTTAGAAAACTCGGGCATAAGAAGAGAACGAATCATACATACATACATACATAGAATCATAGCAGCATATCCGAATCATATCATTAGCATAATCGTAATTAGAGGAGTATCAAAAGAATGAGGATCATATATCAAAAGGATCATATCATATCAAGAATCATATCAAGGGAATCATAAAGAACGAATCAAGTATAAGGGAACATAGCAATGGCTTAGGGAATCTTAATACGAATCAAAGATCAAGATCAAGAGTCATGAGAGAGAAAACCCCTTACTGAAAAGGGAAGAATATATGTACCTTAAACCGCCAACGAAACCATGACTTAAGAATAGGAAGTCACTCCTTCTTCAGCGAATCTACACATATTAATGATCGGCTTATTATTAATAACTTGTTTTAAATCAGATTACTCGTTTTAGTCAGCTTTCTATTTTTAGTAACTTTCTACTTTTAGTAAGTTCCCATATTTAGTAGCTTTTCCGTATTAGCAACTTTTATAGGTTAAGGTCACAAATGACAATTATAATAGTTTAGGGTTAAACACGTTAATTTAGTAAAGTTTAAGATCAAAATGTAAATTATCAAAATTAAATATTAAGAATGTAAAATAAAATTATTTTAAAGTTTATACTATAATTTTATATTAAGACGATAATTTAGACCCTGTCGTTCATAATATATTAACGTATCCTTGACATTAAACTTAGACCACAACGACCAAAATATGTTTCAAACACTCACGAGCATACCCACACGACACAACATGTTCTTGAACACACACAAATTCGTTGACATTCTTGTATACTTTCGAACCCCACTTGTTCAATACCACTTGACCACCATTTTAACAAGACACAATACTCTTGAACCCCTTTCTTGGTACTCTCAAATGAACCAAACAAAAGCCAAAAGACCAACGTTTTATTCCATTACCAAATACACCTCGTGCCCCCTTTTAAATTTCAGTTTGTAACATGTTTAGACTCACTTTAGGCCACTAAATTCTCATACACAAGTACACCATTTTAACAGCTTACAAACGTGACACACACATCTTTTAGACTTTTGTGACTCACAAGACACTCATGGAAACACAATTCTCGTTACTCTTTTACGGACCACAACAAAGCCCAAACATGACCCATCATTTACCAAATTAATACATGCCTTATACCCTTTTCACACAGTTTAATTCACACGTTTTAGGCCTTGCATGCATTCCAAACAGATGTTAACCCACACACCATATGTCCACACCTGTTTTACTCTTGCTTATTACCCCTCATGACACACACAATTACACATATAATTCTAATAACGCCATGCATGCATGTTCCTTTTTTTTGTTTCATTTCTTTTCACATAGATCTTAATTTAGATTCATGTTACGTTTCAAAGACCACAACTAGTGTGCAAAGACCAGATCAAGGACGTGTGATATCAGTAGGTTCGCATGGCAAAAACGAAGCACAACTCGACATACGGACTTCACCAATTCATGAATTTCATGTTGCGTTTTAATATATCAATTTGTACACTCATGTTCATAACTAAATGGATAGACCAGATTCAATGATTAGCATAACATTGTTTAGATTAGGACTCATATATTATTAAGTCGTGAAAAGCAAAGATGGTGTATGCTTGTTACCTTAAACTAGATTAAAGAGGATCGAAAGGACAAGATGGCCGCACTCGAATCAGTCACACATGAACCCCCAAAGCTGCTACAAAAGGATACCAGGGCTGCCACGAATGGGACACAAGAGCTGCTAACCACCATCGACACAACCAATCACCCCAAAAGCTGCTAGTCTCGACTCTTGTTTCTTGTAGAGAATAAACTGATTGGGAACTTGTTTTTAGTTTTGTTATGGTTGAGATATTGTAATGAGTTTGATATGAATGTTATGCTATTAAAAAGGAGCGTGTGAAGTTAACAAGGGAAGGTCGTGTATTGTTTTTAAAGTAAGAATGAATGATACGTATCTTCTAAATAAAAAGGAAATATATTTGATTTGGTCTCATCCTTTTTCAAATGTGTGAATGTCAAAATGATCGGATATTTAAAACGCATATATGGTCTTATCTTCCAATGTGAAATTTTTGGTTCTATCTCCTAAAAATGGTTAGGCAAAATAGTTGTGTCATTTTATTTATTAGCTTAGGATAAGGAAATGTAAAGTACTTTAATTATAACATATATTCTCATATAACACTTATTTATAATTCAAACTTAGGTTATATTTATTATTCATTTTTCATAAGTAAGATTGAGGGATATTTTGGGTAATCTACATGTTCAAAATTTTCGGGTTTTACAACTCTTCCCCTCTAAAAAGAAAATTTTTGTCCTAAAAAATTGAAGTTGCGAAAAGTTAGACTGAGTCGTAGCAAATCACAGAAGATCGTCACAAATATCCTCACGCTCGGGGAGGTTCTTCCAAAAGAATCTTCACAACGAAATAGTTTCTCATGACTCAATCCCAACAAACTTGGATTGCCCCAGGCTCTCCAAATAGAACACAAATCATAAGCAATCTGATCCAACGAATGTGAAACGAATACGTAGCAGATGACAGATGACAGATGACAGATGATAATTGGGATCCTACAAGGAGATACACGAAACGCATAACCTCTGAAGAAAGCATATCGATAGTACTAAGCGATAAATCTTCATCAACTCCTACCAAATTCTGAACGGAATAAGGGACTTGCCAAAGTCAAAGAAGCACAATTCGAATCATCAAACATATCAAGAGTCTCATAAGAAGATGGGTAACAAATTCATACTGACGTTCCAAATCACGAATCAGAGTATCAGAAGGCATAACGGAATAGGTAGCTTAATCGTACGAATAAGAATGAATCCAAGATCTAACGCTCGCGAGCCAAAACTTCCTCAAATGCAAAAATGTTTTAACTCTTATGTACCTCTTCTGAAAGTGTGAACTTAAATGCGATTCTCTGCCAAGATCACTGCAGGTGCGTCATGTAGTTTGAATGATCTTCTGCCGAAGGGAATCTCTCCTGATCTTCTAAGTAAGCCGTCCTAATTGATGCTCCACTATAACTCCACTCGTGTTGTCCTTCCTCCTGTGTGTGGAAATCACCGATGTAGTCACCACCGTCTTCATACCATCCCGTTCAGACTCTGCTTCAAGACTCTATACATATTAGTACAACTAAGATGAATAGAGTCGATAAAAGTGTGTGCTTCAATTTAAAACTGCTTCTTTTCGTCTTCTAACATAGCTAATCTTCTTGCTCCTGAGCTTCTTCATGCCTGGGTAGAAACAAATCTCTTCTCAGCTTCTCAAACTTCTTCTCTCATCCCCTTCAACAAAATTACTCTTCGAGAAATATCACATAGAGCTTCTTTTAACACAGAAATATCAACACAAAATACGAAGATGATCCTCGTGTTTCTCTTTCGTCTATGAATATACTAAAATGTCATACTATGAGAAATTGTCCAAGTATTCATGAAAAACATGATTCATCAAGTCCATAGGAATAGTCAGAAAGGTAACCAATACAATTGGCATCACACACACAAGTACGAAAAGAATTTCTAAGAGTATCCCGTTCCTCTCACAAAATAAGACACGATCCATATTCCAACAAAATACAATTGGCATCATCATTCTCCTCCACGAATAATACAGAAACATACAAAGATACACAGCGAACATTCCAAACAAATCGAATAACTCTTGAGGCGAGTTTCATCAGAGAACTATCCTCACAGCAGTGGGGCAAGCAACGCACGAGTTTCAGAATAAGGTGGTCATAAACGAGTATCAGGTTAAGAATCATGAACTTCAAAAAACGTCAAAGATGACAAACATAAATGACATTCATCATTATCATAACACTCAGGCAACAAATTCAAATTTTGAATAACATCGAATCAAACATCTCTAACGTAAACAAATTAGCACAACAAAATTGTCTCCAAATATCTCCAGAACGCATCGGACAAATCGAATATACACGATGAAAAGTCACAAAATGATCATAGGGTAGAATAGGTAAGATCAATCAACAATGAAGAAAGAATCAAAAGCAAAGAGAAGTCATAGAATGTGGCGAACACGTAGGATTCATACATACGCGAATCTCTGAACGAACGAAAGGCATCTAAACGAATGTCAAGCGAATCAAGAATCAAAGTTCAAAAGGATAACTCCAGAGAAACAAACCTATAAGGCATACTACGAAGTCTAAAGGAATCCTAAACACATGTCGCGAATCCTGATAACTCTTCGGTGTAAGAGCTTAACGAAAAGCAAAGGCATAAATCAGAGCAAAACGGAAGCAAGAAAACCAACGTCTGATCATATATCTACCCAATCCTTATCGGTCATAATAAAGTTCTTAAGGGGAGAAACATAAGGGAATACCTTCCAAAGTTACTCCGAAAGCTTCTAAGGTGCAAACCTAAGGGTTCAAAACTTACAGGCCATAACTTAGGTACTACAAGTCGCAGCCTTATCTCTGATACCATAATTGTAACACCCCAACCCGACATGGGTCCAGAGCACTATAGTATGGTGACATATCAAAGCATACAAAGCATACAACGCAAGCGGAAGACTTATAAACATAAAGTTACAAAGGTATTCTAGTGGTACAAAAGAAATACTAACTCTATACAAGATGAAATACCAAAACCAAACAAAATCTAACTGGATCAAAATCTAAGTCCAAAGCAAATGGGCTTCTAATCATCGGGTAGTCCGCTAACTCTCCTATGCACTCTTCACCCAAACCCAGTTTCCAACCTAAAACCTGCCGCAGGAAAGGAAAATGCGGCTGAGCTTAAAAAGCCCAGTGAACAGATATATAGCAAAACAAACGGATAAAAAAAACGTATAAAAGTATAAGAAACAAGAATCATAAGCTTCAGCTGAAAGGAATATCATCTGTCAAATGCATAAGAGATCAACATACACTGAACGAATATCATGAGTCAAAGGAAAAGAAATATCAAAGATATATTACATAAACATAATCACAAGGAAAAGGTAATGAGCACGTATCAACAAAGGCGTGTCTACCAGAGTCACTTGAATAGACACATAGAAGCATAAGGAAGCCACGAGCTGACCTACCAGAGTCACTCGAATAGGTCTCATACATACATACATACATACATAGTCCATAATCACCTGTCAAAGGATACAAAGAGGGGAGACCTCTCGGTACCACATGGAGTAGCTAGCTCCCAAACGTGAAGGAGTGGAGAAGCACCTACCCACATTCACCATACATATATCCATATCATAACCATACATAAACATAAGTGCTAGGATGCATCTATACGCCCTCCATACATACATACATAAACCGGCATAATCATATCATAAGTGCGTATAATCATATCATATCAAATGGGGACGTCGTGGATCAATCACACCTCCACATAAAGTGTCATGCCATCGGTGCCTCGATGACACGCCCATGGTACCTCCATGAGTAGTTAGAAAACTCGGGCATAAGAAGAGAACGAATCATACATACATACACACATAGAATCATAGCAGCATATCCGAATCATATCATTAGCATAATCGTAATTAGAGGAGTATCAAAAGAATGAGGATCATATATCAAAAGGATCATATCATATCAAGGGAATCATAAAGAACGAATCAAGTATAAGGGAACATAGCAATGGCTTAGGGAATCTTAATACGAATCAAAGATCAAGATCAAGAGTCATGAGAGAGAAAACCCCTTACTGAAAAGGGAAGAATATATGTACCTTAAACCGCCAACGAAACCATGACTTAAGAATAGGAAGTCACTCCTTCTTCAGCGAATCTACACGTATTAATGATCGGCTTATTATTAATAACTTGTTTTAAATCAGATTACTCGTTTTAGTCAGCTTTCTATTTTTAGTAACTTTCTATTTTTAGTAAGTTCCCATATTTAGTAGCTTTTCCGTATTAGCAACTTTTATAGGTTAAGGTCACAAATGACAATTATAGTAGTTTAGGGTTAAACACGTTAATTTAGTAAAGTTTAAGATCAAAATGTAAATTATCAAAATTAAATATTAAGAATGTAAAATAAAATTATTTTAAAGTTTATACTATAATTTTATATTAAGACGATAATTTAGACCCTGTCGTTCATAATATATTAACGTATCCTTGACATTAAACTTAGACCGCAACGACCAAAATATGTTTCAAACACTCACGAGCATACCCATACGACACAACATGTTCTTGAACACACACAAATTTGTTGACATTCTTGTATACTTTCGAACCCCACTTGTTTAATACCACTTGACCACCATTTTAACAAAACACAATACTCTTGAACCCCTTTCTTGGTACTCTAAAATGAACCAAACAAAAGCCAAAAGACCAACGTTTTATTCCATTACCAAATACTCCTCGTGCCCCATTTTAAATTTCAGTTTGTAACATGTTTAGACTTACTTTAGGCCACTAAATTCTCATACACAAGTACACCGTTTTAACAGTTTACAAACGTGACATACACATCTTTTAGACTTTTGTGACTCACAAGACACTCATGGAAACACAATTCTCGTTACTCTTTTACGGACCACAACAAAGCCCAAACATGACCCATCATTTACCAAATTAATACACACCTTATACCCTTTTCACACAGTTTAATTCACACGTTTTAGGCCTTGCATGCATTCCAAACAGATGTTAACCCACACACCATATGTCCACACCTGTTTTACTCTTGCTTATTACTCCTCACGACACACACAATTACACATATAATTCTAATAACGCCATGCATGCATGTTCCTTTTTTTTTGTTTCATTTCTTTTCACATAGATCTTAATTTAGATTCATGTTACGTTTCAAAGACCACAACTAGTGTGCAAAGACCATATCAAGGACGTGTGATATCAGTAGGTTCGCATGGCAAAAACGAAGCACAACTCGACATATGGACTTCACCAATTCATGAATTTCATGTTGCGTTTTAATATATCAATTTGTACAATCATGTTCATAACTAAACGGATAGACCAGATTCAATGATTAGCATAACATTGTTTAGATTAGGACTCGTATATTATTAAGTCGTGAAAAGCAAAGATGGTGTATGCTTGTTACCTTAAACTAGATTAAAGAGGATCGAAAGGACAAGATGGCCGCACTCGAATCAGTCACACATGAACCCCCAAAGCTGCTACAAAAGGATACCAGGGCTACCACGATTGGGACACAAGAGCTGCTAACCACCATCGACACAACCAATCACCCCAAAAGCTGCTAGTCTCGACTCTTGTTTCTTGTAGAGAATAAACTGATTGGGAACTTGTTTATAGTTTTGTTATGGTTGAGATATTGTAATAAGTTTGATATGAATGTTATGCTATTAAAAAGGAGCGTGTGAAGTTAACAAGGGAAGGTCGTGTATTGTTTTTAAAGTAAGAATGAATGATACGTATCTTCTAAATAAAAAGGAAATATATTTGATTTGGTCTCATCCTTTTTCAAATGTGTGAATGTCAAAATGATCGGATATTTAAAACGCATATATGGTCTTATCTTCCAATGTGAAATTTTTGGTTCTATCTCCTAAAAAATGGTTAGGCACAATAGTTGTGTCATTTTATTTATTAGCTTAGGATAAGGAAATGTAAAGTACTTTAATTATAACATATAGTCTCATATAACACTTATTTATAATTCAAACTTAGGTTATATTTATTATTCATTTTTCATTAGTAAGATTGAGGGATATTTTGGGTAATCTATATTTTCAAAATTTTCGGGTTTTACAGTTTTGTTTAACGATCTCTTGATAATAACTATAGTGAGTTATTACCTCGTTCTTTTACACACAAACTAATACTGAATTAAAGTGATTGCAAGATTAAACACAAGTAAATTTTATTTATGAAAATTTCGACCCAAACCCTTAGGGTTTATGTGAGTCGGTCGACAGGAAGAAAACAAGAAGAAAAGAAAACCTTTAGGGTATTGTGTGTGCACAAAAGATGTGAATGAGAGACCCTTGGGTTTGTATATATACTAGAGTAATCTTGGAGGACAAGTTTGAGTTGGGTTGGGTCTCCCCTAGCCCTTGTCGACCGGCCATCAACCCACAAGGGGTGTTCCGGAACCTTCTTGTCTTCCAAATTACGTTCTAGTCCTTTTCCATCTTATTTAACGATAGTTAGTCCATACATTTAATAACTAACGATCATTAGTCCTTTAACTTGCGTTATTAATAAATATACATAACTGTTAATATTTGTTAATCTTTAATTCTCGTTTGTAATGTGTGCAATCCCGAGGTCTCGGGTTCAATACTAGACATTTACCTATTAATGTTATACGTAACATTTAACAGCTCCCACTTGTATATCCATTAATAGTAAAATGACATTGGTTGGCGTCTTGCAACACTCCAATGCCCCCAGCATGACTCGAGCTAGGTTTCATGGAAAAACCTTTAATGATTCATCATTATAATTATCCTTTCGTTTCTAATACTACATTAATAAAAATGTGAGATTCTTTAATAAATTTCTGTTTCTCGTCTCTTTATGATTGAACAAAATTACCAAAACATCTGAACGTATTCCAGATAGACTTTGGGTGTGGCAACGCAAATATTTTGTCAACCCTACGAGTGGCCCAGCAGTTTTAAACTTCTGAACAAATCAAAAGGAACAAATTGTTTCTTGACTACAAGAATAACCCATGAACTTTGCAACACTTCTGAAAACAACCCTTATAACTCCCTGTTACGGTGAGCGGTAGATTGCTTCACAAAAAATGCACTACATCCATGACTCTTATCTGGTATCTCAAGTCTGAGGATAAGTTTAAATATGATTCTCACATTAAATATTAAATCATATTGTTGGGATAAGTCCTATATTCAATTCATTGAATATCATGTGAAATTGGTATTACTACGCATCAATATACTTTCAAGTATATCCTAAACCAATACTCAAATTTGTCTTAGTTTAATGATATTCCCATATCATTAATCGACAATGGACAATTTAGAATAATAATTTATTCATGGATTTAAACATGCAAATATAGGATATATTATTAAGACAATGAATAAATAAACATAACCAATATTTTATTCTATTAAAATAATAATTGTACATTATATCCCTTATCCAAATACTAATCACAAATGGGCATGAAACTTTCAGCCAAACGAAGTCCTATGCCTTCAGCATGCTTGTAGAGCTTGGTGCCAGGTAGAGGCTTTGTTAACTGGTCTGCTAAGTTTTCATCTGTGTGAACTTTGAGCATTTCGATTTCACCTATTTCGACTTGTTCTCGAACATAGTGATGCTTAATCGGGAAATGTCTGGTGCCTTTCATGATTCCAGGTTCATTGGCAAATGTAATTGCAGCTGAGTTGTCGCAATACATTTTTATAGGTCTTTGAATCGAAGGCATAACCCCAAGCCCTGAAACAAACTTCCTAATCCAAACAACTTTCATTGTAGCTTCTGAAGCAGCTATATACTCACTTTCTGTTGCAGACATTGCTAGTGTACTCTGCTTTCTACTCCTCCAATCCACAGCTCCTCCATTAATGACAAAGACATAACCCGTTTGAGACTTCGTATCATCCTTATCACCTTTCCAAGAAGCATCGTAGTAACCTGTAACATCAAGTTCTGCAGATGGAGTACCCCCATAAACTAAGAACATATCTTTAGTAGTCGTAAGGTACTTAAGAATATTCTTAACAGCAGTCCAGTGAGCTTCACCTGGATTCTGCTGATATCGACTGGTTAAATTCTGAGCAAATGCCACATCAGGCCTTGTGCTTTTCACCGCATACATAATAGATCCCACAGCCGAAGCATAAGGGACTCTCTTCATGCGTTGCACCTCTGCAGGTGTTGAAGCACAAACTTTATTTCTCAAGCCATGTTGTTCTTGCATTGGCAAATATCTCTTCTTGGAATTTTGCATATTGAATCTCTTCAATATTTTATTAATGTAAGCACTTTGGCTTAATCCAATTAATCGCTGAGATCTATCTCTATATATCTTGATTCCCAGAATGAATGCAGCCCCTAAATCTTTCATAGAAAAACACTTTCCAAGATATGACTTAACCTTTTGCAAACTTGGAATGTCTTTTCCCATGATCAATATGTCATCAACATATAAAATAAGGAAAATTACATCACTCCCACTAGCTTTGTGATATACACATGGCTCATCAAGATTTTGAGTGAATCCATACTTTTTAATCTCAATATCAAATCTCTTATTCCATTGTCGTGATGCTTGCTTCAATCCATAAATGGATCTTTGAAGTTTGCATACACGATTTGGGAATTCTGGCTTCACAAACCCCTTAGGCTACGCCATATAGATGTCTTCATCTAGGCGACCATTTAAGAAGGCGGTTTTAACATTCATTTGACAAATCTCATAGTCATAGTAAGCGGCTATGGCTATAAGAATCCTAATAGCCCTAATGTCAGCTACAGGAGAAAAGGTGTCCTCATAGTCAACACCAAAAGTTTGAGTATAGCTTTTAGCTACCAAACGGGCCTTATAGGTGTGTACAATGCCATCCATATCAGTCTTTTTCTTGTAGAGCTATTTACTCCCAACTAACTTGGCACCCGGAGGCAGGTCTACTTCTTCCCGAACTTCATTGTCTTTCATGGATTGCATTTCCCCATTCATAGCAACCTGCCATTTTTTCCTTTTCAGGACCATTCATGGCAGCCCTATAACTAGTAGGTTCATCAAGATCCCCTAGTATAGTTTCCTCACACTCTACATTAAGACATAGACGTGTAGGAGCTTTCACAGGTCTAGTTGACCTACGAATAGGAACCACTTCAACTTCAGGTGGAGGACCTAAACTTTCAGGTTCCACAGGAAGTTGGCTAGTGTTTTCAGAAGGTGCTACATCTTCATGATCGTCTTCTAGATCATATACTCTCCCACTGAATTCTTGAGATATGAGCTCCTTTTCCAAGAAGTCTCCATACCTTACAACAAAAACTTTGTTTTCAGGTGGGTAATAAAAGTAGTAACCCATAGTTTCCTTAGGGCATCCTACGAAGATGCACTTTATAGATCTTTGTTGGAGTTTGTCTGCTGAGTCACGTTTAACATATGCCTCACAACCCCAGACCTTTAGATAAAACAAGTTAGGAGCTTTTCCAGTCCATAACTCATATGGTGTCTTATCCACCTTCTTTGTTGGAACCATATTAAGAATGCGAACCGCAGATTCTAAGGCATAATTCCAAAACGAAAAAGGAAGAGTTGTTAGATTAAACATAGATCGTATCATGTCTTACAATGTACGATTCCTTCTCTCAGATACACCATTTTGTTGTGGAGTATATGGAGAAGTAAGGTGCTGGACAATTCCCTCCTTAGCTTATCTATAAACTCTTGACTCAGGTATTCACCACCTCTATCGGATCGAAGAGCTTTAATCTTCTTTCCAAGTTGTAACTCTACTTTTGCTTTAAACACTTTGAATGTTTCAAATACCTCATGCTTATGTATAAGTAAATAAACATAACCATAATGGCTGTAATCATCCGTAAATGTTAAGAAGTAGCTAGCACCTCTCCTTGACACATGTCTAAGTGGTCCACACACATCTGTGTGAATAAGACCAAGTAGATCATTAGCCCTTTCAATCCTATTCTTAAAGGGTTTCTTTGTCATCTTCCCAGCAATGCAAGATTCGCACTTATCAAATGATTCATCATTGATCTTATCTAAAAGCCCATCATGTTGCAGCTTTTCCATGCGAGCCTTTCCAATGTGAGCAAGTCGACAATGCCAAAGATAAGACGAATCAAGACCTTTCTTGATTCTCTTATTGTTGATGCTATACATTGAATTATTTTTAACAAAAGAATTATCATTATCATTCATATCAATCTCAAAAATACATTCACAGCAATAACATTAAAATAAAATACACCATTTAAAGAAACTGAAATTCCATTGCTAGAAATAGTATGATCAAAACCAAGGTTCAACAAACATGAAAATGAAATTACACCTCTAACAATTGACGGTGCATAATGACAATTATTTGAATATAGTACTAAGCCCGAAGGCAACACTAAATTAAAAACGCCTATAGCTTCAACTTCTGCATGTGCTCCATTACCCACATGCAAGAATTGTTCTCCATAGGCCAGCTTTCTCTCAACTCTAAACCCCTGCACGGTATTGCAAATATGAATGCCACATTGATGAGACGAAAAGTGTACCGCTTTTAGGGGGTCATTTAAGCCCTAAATCGTGATTATTTGATCAAATATTGCCCTAAATCGTTCCTTTTGGCATTTTAGGTACTTGGGACGTGATTTCTGGAATATGAAGCATTTTTGACCTTTTTGAACGTTTTTATGCTCAAGAATGAAGAAAACGAGAAAATCAAGAATCCATGCTGGAAACAGTACCTGACGCCGTCAAGCTCTACAAGGTGACGCCGTCACTCATTGATAAAGAGGTGGATAATTCAAGTTGTACGTGACGGGCCAGAAAGATTTCAAGGCATTTGTACATGACGGCGTCACCAAGGCCATCAAGAGCACGTTACATATGACGGCCCAGAACACGTTTATACATGACGGCGTCAGGACTTAACTTGACGACGTCAGATGATTTAAAGTGACGACTTCAGGAAGAAGGCTTACACGAGAAGAAACCTTAGTGAAACCGTCACAAGATGATCGAGACAATCACAACTTGCGCGCGGAGTAGCTGACACTGTTTTGGCCATAACTTTTGCATACGAACTCAGATTTGAGCGATTCAAAAAAAGAAACGATCGGGACGAAAAATATTTGATTTGGTGAAAAAATGGTCGTGACGCCGTCACTCTTTACGGGATGACACCGTCAAGATGGGCCGACAGAAAATCTGCCTAAAAATATAACCTTATTACTTCACTTTTTGTAAGCCCTAAACCCTAAGGTCGATTCATGGGTTTAGGTAGGTGTTTTTCCAGCAACTTAGAGGGTTTCAATCACTCCATAAACATCTTGTAATGGTTTGAGGATTCTATCTTAATTCATGTCTTCAATTTTCATTATTGTTGCTTGTTCTTCATTAATTATGCTTGGCTAATTTATCTTGTGTCTACTTATGATTGTGTGAAACTTGTATATAATTGATTAGATCTTATTGATTGCTTGTTGATGTTTGTGTCTATCTCCATCAATTAGGGTGAGACACTTCGATAGGTCTAATTGGTTTAGCTTATAATTCTTGTTTCCCATTGTCTCTTGTTTAATTGAATGATATCGATGTTAGGCTTAAGAAAACTGGCAGACTTCCAATTGGTAACTTGCTTGAACGTCTTAAGAAACATGATCAGAGGTGTACTATGATTATATGGTTGTATTTAATGCGTAAGAGAATTCTAAAGATCCCATGTTAGGAGCTTCTAACGGCTCGACATAGGAGTGAAGTAGGATCTTATAGAGTTAGGGAATATTGTGCACGACCCTATGACTAGTATTAAGGAATACAACCAGTCAATTAAAACAAGGTGTGACAATTCAATAGGTAGAATTGGATAGCTAGCAAGGAGTAACATATCCTAGGTAGACATGCTTTCCATCCCTTGTAGAACCTTAGTTTATTTTTCTTGCACATTAGTTTAATTAGTAGCTTTTGGGTTAGTTGATTAGCAACTAATTCCGCCCCTCCTTCCAATACCCGAGATTTTTACATGCTTTTCATAAAATATAAAAAACACAAAAAGAATCATCATTCACCTTTATACTTAGTTAGATTAATTTCAATCCTAGCGACACTATTCCTAAGTTGAACGATCAATCCCCCGGTACTTGTCACTATACTATACTACAACGATCAGGTACACTGCCTGGTGGGGGTTGTAAGCTTCTCAAGATCCCTTGAGAGGTAAAACCTGTTGCGAGGGCACAATTCCCACGTATCAAGTTTTTGGCGCCGCAGCCCGGGGAATAGTTATTGTTTAGGTTGAATTTTATTTTAATTAGGTCTACTCATATATTTTTGATGCCTGGGAATTGCACCAGGCTTTACCTCTCAAGGGATCTCGAGAAGCTTACAACCCCCACCAGGCAGTGTACCTGATCGTTGTAGTATAGTATAGTGACAAGTACCGGGGGATTGATCGTTCAAATCAGGAATAGTGTCGTTAGGATTGAAAATTAATCTAACTAGGTCTAAAAGTGAAGGATGATTCTTTTTGTGTTTTTATATTTTATGAAAAGCAAGTAAAATTCTCGGGTATTGGAAGGAGGGGCGGAATTAGTTGCTAATCAACTAACCCAAAAGCTACTAATTAAACTAATTAACAAGAAAAGTAAACTAGGGTTCTACAAGGTAAGTGAAGCATGTCTACCTATGATATGTTACTCTTCACTAGCTATCCAATTCTACCTATTGAATTGTCACACCTTGTTTTAATTGACGGGTTGTATTCCTTAATACCATTCATGGGGTGGGGTACTTACTTCCCCAACTCTATAAGCTCCTACTTCACTCCTATGTCGAGCCGACTAAGAAGCTCCTAACATGGGATCACTAGAATTCGCTCATGCATTAAATACAACCATAAAAACCTAGTACACATCGGTTCATGTTTCTTAAGACGTTCAAGCAAGTTACACAATGGAGATCTGCTAGTTTTCTTAAGCCTAACATCGAATTCATTCAATTAAACAAGAGACAGTAGGAAACAAGAATTATAAGCTAAACCAATTAGACCTATCGAAGTGTCACACCTTAATTGATGAAGATAGAGACAAACATCAACAAGGAATCAATAAGATCTAATCAATTATATACAAGTTTCACACAATCATAAGTAGACACAAGGTGAATTAGCAAAACATAATCAATGAAGAGCAAACAACAATAATAATGAAAGACATAATTGAGATAGAATCATCAAACCAATACATGATGTTTATGGAGTGATTAAAACCCTCTAAGTTGCTGGAAAAACACCTACCTAAACTCAGGAATCGACCTTAGGGTTTAGGGCCTACAAAAAGTGAAGTTATAAGGTTATATTTATAGGCAGATTTTCTGTTGGCCCGATCTTGACGGCGTCAGCCAAACCATGATGGCGTCAAGAAAAATTTTTCTTCACCAAATTTAAGATCTCTTCGTCCTCTTTGCGTGGGCTTTTGAATCACCTAAATCCGAGTTCGTATGCAAAAGTTATGACCAAAACAATATCAGCTACTTCGCGCGCAAGTTTTGACACGTTAACACGTGATGGCCTTGGGTGACGCCGTCATGTTTCTTCTTGACCGTCACCACTTTTACTCTTGACGCCATCATAAAAAGCCTCTTGACGCCGTCAGGTACTGTTCCCAGCAAGGAAAATTAAGACTTTGCCGTTTTCTTCACTATTATGCTCCAAAAAACGTCTAAACTGCTTCCTTTTATAGAATTCACTCCAAAAGTACCTAAAATCACAAAAGGAACGATTTCGGGCAATATTTGATCAAATAAATTCAATTCTGGGCTTAAATGACCCCCTAAAAACGGATTATTTTTCGCCTTATCATATATCCCTACACTTGAGATTTGCTTGTCCTCAAGCAAATGAGCTTTTTCACCAATCAAAATACAAGTTAGGGGTCATTTAACACTAATATAAAAGTAATTACAACAAATGATCATTCCACCTTAGTCAAATCAAGCACAGAAATTATACACTAGCACCTCACATTAAGTATTTGGATATTCCCATCTCTCGGGTGTTGTAAAGTTATATGTCATAATCGGAAATGAAGAAGTATCACTCTCTACCTGTCATAGCAAATAGATTACCATAGGCTTGGGAAAGGATCAAACCTCCACCACTTGACGCAAGCACCTAGGATAAACTATCAAAGAGGTCTTTTAAAGGGTTATAACGTTAGGTGTAGGGGATATGAAAAACACGGTTTTGTTGGATAAACGGATATTTTACTGGTGGCAAGTCAATTGTCTTAGTTAACTGCATGTACAATGAGGCGTTGCTAAGCCAAGACTCGACTCAACTTAAACTAACCACAACTCTTTTTTGATTTTCAAGACACTATTTGACTTAAACATAAATAAAAAAAACGGATGGTAGCCCGTATGTTTTTCTCTTTTCTTTTTCTATTTTTTTCTTTTCTTTTCTTTTTTTTCATTTTTATTATTATTATTTTTTCGATTTTTTATTTTTATTTTTATTTTTTGTGCATACACTTTTACTCTACCATTCAAAATAATACATCAAAGGGAGCTCGTTTCCTCCCTACACTTGAACTTTTACATATTTTACAATCAACTATTCTAATGACTCGAATCAAGATAATCAAAACACTTGGAGTACTTTTAAATATTAACGCACATATAGGGGTAATATATGATGTTCTTCCCCATTACTCCATAACACAAGTACTTTACCCATGAATCCCAATTGTCCCAAAACAATATGTACAAGATATGACTCGACTTAACAACCATGTAATCAATTAGACAACTAACAAAGGGTTTAAATAATTAACAATAATGTTGACATAAATAATGTCTAAAAACATTGTTAGCATATTAACAATGTCTCTATGTTTTGATAATTACAAAGCATGAACTCATTAATCTAAAACTTATGACGTAAACAAGTTTTTAGTGCTTAATATTTGTCTTTGCATCCATATCACTTAAGGTATGAATAAACAAAGTGTTTATTGTATTTCATGATCAAAGGAAATTTTTCTAATCACTAGAATTTTTATAAAATGTATTAAACATTCTATATCTTTTACAAAATTACTTTTGGAATTAAAAGAATATATTTAATTCATTATAAATATATAATTTCAAATTTCCAACCAAAAATGGCAAATTTTATCCAGAAAAATATTCCTCACTAAAAGACAAGAAAAACCAACGTTCTGAAGGGGCGGCCCCCTTAATCATTAAGGGGACCGACCATTAATTAAGAGGACCGGCCACGCTCCAGAACAATAAATTTTCCCCCTATAAATACTGGTTAATCCCACAGAATTTTCTCACCTTTTGCACTCCAAAACTTTCTGTTTTAGATCCACATTTCTATTCTCTTAATCCTTTGATCATAAGTACATAATTCTTTGTTTCAAAGTGATTCAAACATCATCCTCTCAAGTGCAAGAGAAGAATACTTCTATCCCCCAAGACAAGAAGTATTACAACTTGTTGTGACCTCCACATACAAGTTGTTGGTGCATCATCAAGATTATTTACATTATTCTTTGTGAAGATTGTTGTGTATATTTGATTGTAGATAGTTGTGCTAGGTATATTAATTGTGTGATTAGTTAGTTGTTTGGTGTGAATAAGAAAAGTTAGGAATTAGGTTATAGTGAAGAAGCTAGGTGTGAAGTTGTTAGTTGTGAAGTAAATTGGTGTGAAGAAGATAGGCGTGAAGTAGTTAGTTGTGAAATAGATTGGTGTGAAGAAGTTGTGTAGAAGTTGTGTAGAACTTGTGATTTAGGTGTAAAGAAGTTGTGGTGTATAAATTGGTGTGTAAGGTTTTCTCCGCCATAAGGGAGCTTGTTGATATAGTGAAGAAAACTCTCGAGTTAGGTACTCGGGGAGTGGAGTAGGGCAAGGAAGGTGTCCTTGTAGCCGAACCACTATAAATCTCTTGTCTCGCGGTTCGATCTTTCCATCTCTTACTGATTTCATTACTTATCATTGTTATATCTTACTTATTGATAGTTGTTTATATTGTGCAAGACTTGAGATCACATATTATCGAATCTAAATTTTAAAAACTAAGAAAACACTAAAACTATCTTTTATAACAAATTAAAAAGATATAAAACTATTCAACCCCCCTTCTAGTTTTCCACAATTGGTATCAGAGCCAGGTTGAGCAAGATTTTTAAAATATATTGTATTTTAAAACTTGTAACGATCTATGGAATCTGAAAAATATTTAGAAGGGCAGTCTATGCAAAGACCACCACTATTTGAAAGTGATGGATTTTTATATTGGAAAAATAGATTCGAAACGTATGTGAAATCAAAAGATCTTGATCTTTGGCATATTATTACCTTTGGTGATTTTCCTCCTATTCAATATAATGTTGAAACTAAAATGGATGAAATTGTATCTTTTGAAAAACAAAATGATGATTTGAAAAAGAAACTAGCAAAAAATAATGAGGCTAAAATGGTCATTTATAATGCGTTATCGCGCAAAGAATATGAAAGAATTTTTATGTGTAAAACCGCCAAAGAAATTTGGGATTCTTTACTAATTACTCACCAAGTTAATAGCCAAGTCAAAGATAATAAAATAGATCTTCTTGTACAACAATATGAACAATTTACGATTCCAAAAGAGGAATCAATTGATAATGCTTTTGCTAAATTTAACACTATTATCACAAGTTTAAAAGCACTTGATGAGACATTTTCTAGTAAAAATTGTGTTAGGAAATTTCTTAGGGCATTGCATCCGAAATGGCGAGCTAAGGTCACGGCAATTGAAGAATCAAAGAACTTGATGACGTTATCACTAGATGAACTAATTGGCAACTTGAAGGTTCATGAAGAAATTATAAGAAGAGATTCGGAAACGGTCAAAGTCAAGAAAGAACAAACAAAATCCATTGCTCTAAAAGCCAAAAAGGAACCTAGTGATGATGATGATTCAAGTGACGAAAGTGAAGACGAAGAATATGCAATGGCCATAAGAGAATTCAAGAAATTCTTCAAGAGACGAGGAAGATTCACTAGATCATCACGAGACGAAAGAAAACCATTCCAAAGAAATCGAAGTGACAACTACGGGAAAAGAAAGTGCTTTAGATGTGGAAGTCCAAATCATCTCATTGGCGAATGTCTAAAGCAACCGGGTTATGAAAATCAAGGCGCATTTGTTAGTGGAACATGGAGTGATAGTGACAAAGAAGAAGTTGAAAAGCCAAGAGATGAAAAGTGATTTATGGCAAAAGAAACCAACGAAATATGTTTAGGAATTGACTTGGAGCCTGACGAATGGATCAAAGATAGCGGATGTTCGAGGCACATGACGGGGAACCGCAAGCTATTCTCTACATACAAGGCATACAATGGAGGTAACGTTATTTTCGGTAGTGACTTACGTGGAAAAATCATTTGCAAAGGTACGATTTCTCAAGACTCACTTACTATTGAAAATGTAGAGCATGTAGATAATTTAACATATAACTTGCTTAGTATAGGACAAATATGTGATAATAAATGTAGAGTCACTTTTACCGAAGAGGATAGCGAAATAGTTAAGAATGGAAAAATCATAGGTAGAGGAATTAGGAAAGGTGGCATATATGTTATGAAACTAGGAAACAAGCCTGAGGATAGGATATGCCTAACGACCCTAGATGAAAACTCTACATTGTGGCATAGGAGATTAGGACATGCTAATATGCAACAAATACAATCTTTGGCCTCTAAGGAATTAGTTAGAAATTTGCCTAATCTAAAATATGACAAGCATTTTTGTGATGCATGTAAAATTGGAAAACAAGCTCATGCTAGTCACAAAGCTAAGAATATAGTATCCACTACTAGGTGCCTAGAATTATTACATATGGATCTTTTCGGTCCATCCGCTGTGCGGAGCTATGGAGGAAACAAATATACCTTAGTAATAGTAGATGACTACTCACGATACATGTGGACTAGGTTTTTAAGTGACAAAACCCAAGCCTTTGAAAAATTCGAAATATTTAGTAAAATGATTCAAAATAAATTAGGATGCTCAATAGTTGCCATTAGGACGGACCATGGTAGGGAATTTGATAACGAAGTACAATTCGGAAAATATTGTGAGTTAAATGGAATATCTCACAATTTCTCCGCTCCTCGTACTCCTCAATCAAATGGCGTAGTAGAAAGAAAAAAATAGGTCACTACAAGAAATGAGTAGAACAATGTTAAATGAACAATCCATCCCACAAAAATTTTGGTGTCACGCCGTAGATACATCGACTCATATTTTAAATAAGGTATCAATTAGGAGAATTCTAGGAAAAACTCCTTATGAGTTACTAAGAGGTAGAAAACCAAACTTAAGCTACTTTAGGGTATTTGGAAGTAAATGTTATATTCTAAACACTAAGGATTACCTCACTAAGTTTGATCCAAAATCATATGAAGGAATATGTTTAGGATATTCACAAAATAGTAAAGCATATATAATACTTAACAAACACTCAGTGAAGGTAGAAGAATCACTAAATGTAACATTTGATGAAACACAACCACCTCCTAAAACATTACCTTTAGAAGATGATGACTTAGTCGAAGATGAAGCTATTGAGGTTAGTAAAACAAAACCCATAGGAAATGATAATGAAGACATTCAATTAGGAAACAAGGAAATTGTTAATGTTAAAGAATCTAGATCACATCCATTAAATAATATAATAGGACATCTTAACCAAAGAACCCTTAGGTCACAAGCCCAAGATAAAAACAATTTCTTTTGTTTCCTCTCAGCAATAGAACCTAAGAATATTAATGAGGCTTTAAAAGATGAAAGTTGGGTTATAGCTATGCAAGAAGAATTAAATCAATTTAAGGCAAATGATGTTTGGGAATTAGTCCCAAATCCAATGAATATAACCATCATAGGAACTAAATGGGTATATAGGAATAAATTAGATGAAAATGGAGTAGTTACTAGGAATAAAGCTAGGTTAGTTGCCCAAGGTTATAATCAACAAGAAGGAATTGATTATGACGAAACTTATGCCCCCGTAGCTAGATTAGAATCAATTAGGATATTACTTGCCTATGCATGCGCCCTAGATTTTAAGTTATTCCAAATGGACGTGAAAAGTGCATTCCTTAACGGTTTTATCAATGAGGAGGTATATGTGGCACAACCTCTAGGATTAATTGACTTCGCAAAACCTGATTATGTTTATAAGTTAAAGAAAGCTTTGTATGGACTCAAACAAGCTCCCAAAGCTTGGTATGATAGACTAAAAGCTTTTCTTATTAAACATGATTATTCCATGGGAATGGTAGATAACACTCTTTTCACTAAAAGGAAAGACCCAAATCTCATCATTGTCCAAATATATGTTGATGACATTATATTTGGATCGACTTGTCAAGATATGTGTGATGAATTTGCCAAAATCATGCATGATGAGTTTGAGATGAGTATGATGGGTGAACTTAACTTCTTCCTAGGATTACAAATAAAACAATTAGAAGATGGAATATTTTTTAACCAATCTAAGTACATTAAGGAAATGCTTAAGAAATTTGGCCTAGAAGACTCAAAACCCATGAAAACTCCCATGTCTACGGAAGTAAAGCTCACAAAGGATGATGAAGGTGAGTCCGTAGATAACACCAAGTATAGAGGAATGATAGGTAGTTTACTATACTTGACGACAAGTAGACCCGATATCATGTTTAGTGTTTGCCTTTGTGCCCGTTTTCAAGAGGATCCCAAAACCTCTCACCTAGAAGCGGTTAAGCGTATCTTCCGATACATTAAAGGCACTATACACTTAGGATTATGGTATCCTAAGGGATCCGGCATAGAAACCATTGTCTATGCGGATTCGGATCATGCGGGAGACTACGTAGATAGAAAAAGCACTAGCGGTATTTGCACGTTTATGGGATGTTGTCTAACATCTTGGTTTTCGAAGAAACAAACCGCTCTTGCTATTTCTACCACCGAAGCCGAATATGTAAGCGCTGGAAAGGCATGTCAACAAGCACTATGGATGAAACAAGCTCTCGTAGACTATGGCGTTAGGTTAGAAAATGTCCCCATTATGTGCGATAACAAAGGTGCAATAGATTTAAGTAAAAATCCGGTGCAACACTCTAGGACTAAACATATAGAAATACGCCACCACTTTCTTAGGGATAATGTACAAAAAGGAAACATATCTATAGAAAAAGTTGCATCAGAAGATAACATTGCGGATATATTCACAAAACCCCTTAAGCGTGAATTATTCAACCACTTGCGTTTAGGATTAGGAATGATGGAACAAGTTGACTAAATTATATTGAACTAATACAAATTTATACTTGCATAAAATTTACTTTTCGTCCACTTCTTCATTTCTGAGTCTAGGAATCTATTTCGCACAAAATTAAAGATTGGGAAAGTTTATTTTCTTTGCATAAACTCTTTTGTAAAACCCAATCAATTTTCTTTAAAAATTATTCTCACATCTAGGAATCACATGAACATCATTTTCCTTGCATTGTTGACTAATGCTAAAAACATTGTCTTTCAAAATCATGCATAAACTCTCACATAAATTGTCAAGGTATATAATCTAATATATATCTTTGACATTCATGATCGAGCAAAAATTGAATCAAGGAGATCTTTTGGATTGTTTCTTAGGATCGTTATTTCTCTTTGCATTTAGGAGTCGAAACAATCACAACTCCACATTTGTTGCATATAGACACACACTAGGACAAATTCACTAATAATGTTGTCATCTTGCTCCATCACTAGTTCTCCACTCACTAGTTACCTTTGCCTTTGATCTAAAATAGGTGCCTTCAGAAGTTTAAGTGCTCTTGCCTTTACTTATCTCCTCTTGCTTATTATGTGTTGATTAATTGCTCTTTTGCTTATGTGTTTTTGCATGCATGCTAAATCTTGATTAGATTAGATGCTATATTGCCTAAAGGAATTGAACTTGCTTGAATTCTAATCCAAACACACAACCTTTCTGCAAATTTTCTGCCAAAAACCCAATTCTGGCAACCTGGAAATCACCAGATGGGCGGCCCCCTTAATTTTGTAAGGCGACCCCCTTAATCATTAAGGGGACCGCCCCCTAATTAAGAGGATCGGCCATCTGATGGTCGGGTTTACAGAATCTTTTCTGCTTTTTAGCCCATTTCAACCTACATTTCCCATTTTTCACCAACACATTTTGTCCTAATCTCTCAAACAAACTTTATCCATCCATAAACACACAAATCTTACACTATAAATACCCCCAATCCTCAAAACTCTTCACTCATCCCTTCATGACTTCTCCAAACAAACCAAAACCAAAAGCCTCAAGGCTTGCAATAATGACGGAAAAACCCGTTTGGCGAAAAAAAAGCCCTCGAAACAAATCCATCATAACCAATGAAGTTGGAAATCACTCAACACCTCCAACCACTTACTTCCCAAACTTTACACCAAATTCACAAGGACATTCATTTGATCCTCTTTACAAACCATACAACATTGGCCTAACATCTTCCTTCATGCCAAACCACTTATCTCATCCTCCAAACATTTGTAATGATCCATACAAGTTTGATCAACCATCCCACTACAATTCCAACTACGCAAACCCAATTCATCCATATCAACACAATGACTTTCTCCGCATTGCCACGGAAAAGCAAAAGTTCCGTGATGAAATATCACAAATCCATGATCTTAGTGATCTCAATGCCATGCAT
Source organism: Artemisia argyi (assembly GCA_030686995.1). NCBI lineage: Eukaryota > Viridiplantae > Streptophyta > Magnoliopsida > Asterales > Asteraceae > Artemisia > Artemisia argyi. The sequence goes on along the minus strand of CM060701.1, from coordinate 20,823,043 downwards.
CTTGCACAACGCAACAAAGGGCAACCTCCATCATCACCCTACAACAATTGCCTCCCTCACTCTCTCAACTTGGATCAAGTTACAAACCACACTCACTATTGCCCTTGTTGCATCTTCCTTCAAAAACAAATCCTATACTTGAGTGAAGATATTTCTTGGATTGAAAATCTCCTCACTCGTCCTCATCCCATACCACCCTTAACACGATACAATGTCGTAAGATCCACCTCTTCCGCTCCATACCCCACTCCATATCCCTCTCCATCTAACAACTAAGCTTTATGCTTATGTTCTCCTTCAAGCAAATAAAACAATCAACCATGGGTTGCAAGCAAGTCCAAGTGCTCTCTTAGGCAATATAGGGCTATGTCTTTTCTTTTGTTTATTTGTGATCAATATGCCTTAAGCATATTGAATGTTGTAATGCTTTCTATGATGCTTGAATGAATCTATTTTTATTTGCATAATTCTTGCTTTGCATGTATATGTGCCTTGTTCTCTTCTAATATTTTGTGTAGCCAAGATTTCCATAGCTCATTCCCTTGGTGCTCTCAAATGAGGGGGAGCATACATCAAGGGGGAGCATTAACCTTTTTGATTTTACAAAAAAGGGGAGAAGAGAATGTTAAACTCTAATAATACTTGTCTAAAAATTATTTTTTAGACCTAATGAGTTTAAGGTTTTGTAATCATCAAAAAGGGGGAGATTGTTGACATAAATAATGTCTAAAAACATTGTTAGCATATTAACAATGTCTCTATGTTTTGATAATTACAAAGCATAAACTCATTAATCTAAAACTTATGACGTAAACAAGTTTTTAGTGCTTAATATTTGTCTTTGCATCCATATCACTTAAGGTATGAATAAACAAAGTGTTTATTGTATTTCATGATCAAAGGAAATTTTTCTAATCACTAGAATTTTTATAAAATGTATTAAACATTCTATATCTTTTACAAAATTACTTTTGGAATTAAAAGAATATGTTTAATTCATTATAAATATATAATTTCAAATTTCCAACCAAAAATGGCAAATTTTATCCAGAAAAATATTCCCCACTAAAAGACAAGAAAAACCAACGTTGTGAAGGGGCGGCCCCTACAAATATTTCTCTCAGTTTTATTACACATTCACTATCAAACAAAACAAAAACCAAGTGGAGTAATAGTTTCTAATATACCCTCCCTACACTTAAACCGAACATTGTCCCCAATGTTTTAGATAAAAGATGTAAAAGTAAAAATAAATAAGAATGAAAGAAACTAATACTCCCCTGATTCGTTCACCGTGGATAATGTGACAACATGGTTAAATCTACCTCCAAGAAGATGAACGTTGAAAGCTTCCCTCGAGAAATATAAATCATCTTCTTGTCCTGTAATCAACAAACACAAAAACCAAAGCATCAAACCGAACAAAGATCACAACTAGATGTAATTCCAGAATTAGAAATAAAACCAAGACAAAGCAACAAAAGGATAGGATACTTGTGGAATGAATTACAAATAGGAACTCATAAAACATATCCACAATTATTGACACACAAACAAGATAGAATATATGCTAATCATGAATTGTGAAGTTTTCATGTTCAAATTTAGTTTTTTTAACAAAATATAAATTTTCCTACACTTATCTTTTTGTAAAATACCTTTATATGCAATTAAGACGAGGTTAAAAACAAAATAAAGCATTTTCACAAATTATTCGAAACATGAAAATTAAACAACTATGATTAAGCATATATGACACAAACAAACAAATAAAATAAAACCATCAAACAATTAAAAACATGGGTTGGGTTGCCTCCCAACAAGCGCTTGTTTTTGTTCGAGTCACGAGCCTGACTCTACCCTTATTTAATGGAAATAGGGGAGGTTTTCTCTACACTTAGGATTAAGTGCGGGTGGAAGTAGCGATACACACCCTTAGGGTGGAAATATGCCACGTGAGGTGAAGTGGTGAGTGAATGGCTTCCTTCATCCTAAAACTACCCAGATAATATTGGTTGATGGGTGGGTCGGTTCCTCTTTTGTCTCCTAGACGTATATCTAAGGATGGAAAGTTGTGTAAAGGTTGCGGTTCCGGTTCATCAAAATTAGGAAATTCCCTAGAACTAGGAGTAAGGTTATCACTACAAGTATTCAAACCTATATCCTCTAGTGGTGCTTGGTCCAAGGGTTCTACCTCAATTGGGGTTCCTATAGTCTCTTCTACTTCTTCCGGGTAAGTCACGGGCGGTATATGTGCCTCAAATGATGGTAGGACTTGTGGGGTACTTTGTGGGCTTGGATTGTCCACCTCATCCTCCATTGTGTCTAGATTACCTATATGTTTGTTTTGTACTATGATATTAGGTGCCATCCAACTAGGTATCTCAACATGAGTATATTCATCCCCCAACAAACTTGTTTCATGATCCTTCAAATTTGTTGTCAATTGATTTGTTATGTTGTTTGTTGGGTTGTCTACTCTATAATATTATTGGGCACAATCTTCTATGGCATCCCATGCTTCTTCAGCATTTAATTCCCTAAGGTCCCCGTTGGCAAAATCATCAATGTACCTTTGGTAATACGGGTGAAAACTATAGTAAAAGATTTGAGTTAGGTACCATAGATCGAAACAATGATGAGGGACTATTCGGAGTAAAATTTTAAAACGAGTCCATGCATCATAGATAGGTTCATCTCGATATTGGTTGAACATCAAGATGTCATTAGGAGTGAATGGGTTTCGTGGTCGGTAGTATGGTGGATTCGCATTCTCCATAATGGTGAACGGAAGAGTCAATGGAAAGGTTTCTACGAACAAATACACAAAGAAAAGATAGACTACGAGAAAGCTAATAAAAAGAAAATAAAAATCTCACTAAAAAGAAATCTAATGAGTAGACCTAATCAAAATAAATTTCAACCTAAACGATAACTATTCCCCAGGCTGCGGCGCCAAAAACTTGATGCGTGGGAATTGCACCAGGCTTTACCTCTCAAGGGATCTCGAGAAGCTTACAACCCCCACCAGGCAGTGTACCTGATCGTTGTAGTATAGTATAGTGACAAGTACCGGCAGATTGATCGTTCAACTCAGGAATAGTGTCGTTAGGATTGAAAATTAATCTAACTAGGTCTAAAGGTGAAGGATGATTCTTTTTGTGTTTTTATATTTTATGAAAAGCAAGTAAAATTCTCGGGTATTGGAAGAAGGGGCAGAATTAGTTGCTAATCAACTAACCCAAAAGCTACTAATTAAACTAATTAACAAGAAAAGTAAACTAGGGTTCTACAAGGTAAGTGAAGCATGTCTACCCATGATATGTTACTCCTCGCTAGCTATCCAATTCTACCTATTGAATTGTCACACCTTATTTTAATTGACGGGTTGTATTCCTTAATACCATTCATGGGGTGGCGTACTTACTTCCCCAATTCTATAAGCTCCTACTTCACTCCTATGTCGAGCCGGCTAATAAGCTCCTAACATGGGATCACTAGAATTCGCTCATGCATTAAATACAACCATAAAAACCTAGTACACATCGGTTCATGTTTCTTAAGACGTTCAAGCAAGTTACACAATGGAGATCTGCCAGTTTTCTTAAGCCTAACATCGAATTCATTCAATTAAACAAGAGACAGTAGGAAACAAGAATTATAAGCTAAACCAATTAGACCTATCGAAGTGTCACACCCTAATTGATGAAGATAGACACAAACATCAACAAGGAATCAATAAGATCTAATCAATTATATACAAGTTTCACACAATCATAAGTAGACACAAGGTGAATTAGCAATACATAATCAATGAAGAGCAAACAACAATAATAATGAAAGACATAATTGAGATAATCATCAAACCAATACATGATATTTATGGAGTGATTGAAACCCTCTAAGTTGCTGGAAAAATACCTACCTAAACCCAGGAATCGACCTTAGGATTTAGGGCCTACAAAAAGTGAACTTATAAGGTTATATTTATAGGCAGATTTTCTTTCGGCCCAATCTTGACGGCGTCAAGAAAAATTTTTCTTCACCAAATTGTAGATCTCTTCGTCCTCTTCACGTGGGCTTTTGAATCACCTAAATTCGAGTTCGTATGCAAAAGTTATGACCAAAACAATATCAGCTACTTCGCGCACAACACGTTAACACGTGACGGCCTTGGGTGACGCCGTCACATTTCTTCTGGACCGTCACCACTTTTACTCTTGATGCCGTCATAAAAAGCCTCTTGACGCCGTCAGGTACTGTTCCCAGCAAGGAAAATTAAGACTTTGCCGTTTTCTTCACTATTATGCTCCAGAAACGTCCAAAATGCTTCCTTTTCCAGAATTCACTCCAAAAGTACCTAAAATCACAAAAGGAACGATTTAGGGCAGTATTTGATCAAATAAATTCAATTCCGGGCTTAAATGACCCCCTAAAAACGGATCATTTTTCGCCTTATCAATTTTCTTTCTATTAGCTTTCTTGTAGTCTATCTTTTTCTTTGTGCCCTTTGTTTGTAAAACCATTTTCACTTGTCACTATGGCGGATGAAATTCCATTTAGATCACTAACAATAGAGGAACAATTATATTTCACTAATAGATTTGCTTCTTATCATTCCAATGATTTTTTATGTGATCTTAGTGACATCCAAGAGGATTTGGGTGTAAAGTTAGATTGGTTTGATGAATTATATGCATGTGTGATTTCTATTAGACGATCATTATCAGGATCAATTCCTTTTAGTCAGACCCGTTGGATGAATTTTGAGAAAAGCTTCCTAACCATGACCCATAAGCTCAACGAATTGGTTGATTCGTATGAGCAAGATGACCTAGTTTCTAAGAACATGAACTTAGAATCAAACAAAGATTATGAGATGGTTAGTGTTGAACTACCTAGTTGCATGAGCGGGATAGATTTCACCAAAACATACGACACACATGAGGTTAGAGTTGAGCCACCTAGTTGCATGTTATGGTTAGGCACTACCATAATACAAGATGAACACATAGGTGATATTGATGTGATGGAAGAGATAGTAGAAAACCCAAGCCCACTACGTACCCCACAGGTCCTACCATCATTTGAGGCATACACACCGCCCGTGACTTACCCGGAAGAAGTAGAAGAGACTATAGGAACCCCAATTGAGGTAGAACCCTTGGACCAAGCACCACTAGAGGATATAGGTTTGAATACTGATACGTGGGAATCGCACCAGGCTTTACCTCTCGAGGGATCTTGAGAAGCTTACAACCCCCACCAGGCAGTGTACCTGATCGTTGTAGTATAGTATAGTGACAAGTACCGGGGGATTGATCGTTCAACTCAGGAATTGTGTCGCTAGGATTAGAAAGCATAAAAACTAGGTCTAGAGGTGAGGGATGATTCTTTTTGTATTTTTATATTTTTATAAAAGCAATTAAAAATCTCGGTTTTTGGAAGAGTGGGCGGAATTAGTTGCTAATCAACTAACCCAATAACTAAGATGCAATCAAAATAAAATAACAAAAATAAAAATAAAGCTAATTACTAATATGGTGTGAACAATAATGGGGAGAATTGTGTTTACTTAGGTTTCATTACTCCCTAGATATCTTTTACAGGTTGATAGTTTGTTACAATTGCATGGATGACGGGTTATATTCCTTAATACCATTTGTGGGGTGGCGTACGTACTTCCCCAACTCTATAAGCTCCTACTTCACTCCTATGTCGAGCCATTAAAAGCTCCTAACATGGGATCATTAGAATTCGATCATGCATAATATACAACCATAATAACCTAGTACGCATTGGTTCATGTTTCTTAAGACGTTCAAGCATGTTACCATTGGAAGTCTACCAGTTTTCTTAAGACTAACATCGAAATCATTCATCCGTAACAACTATAAACAAACAATCAACCCATAAGTAACATCTAGGTTTCACTACATCTAATCAAACACACAAGAGATCTAGCCTAGCATGTTAAATTCAAGACAAGCGTAAGATATATTCAAGCAACACATAGACATATTGATTGAATTGAAAGAGTACTTATCTCAAATTGACATGAAAGGTTTCAAAAGGTAAAAACCCTTAAAAAAGCAGTAAAATTCGTGCTAGGGTTTCTCCAAAGCTACACCCTACTTGTTCCTCTCTTATGAATGAAAATTGCAAAACTATATATAGATTCTACAAGGTGACGGCGTCAAGAAGGAATCTCTGACGCCGTCAACTCGCCGCCCATAGTGATATCGGATTGCCTAGATCCAAATTTGACGCCGTCATGTGTACTTCTACTCTGGGCCGTCACATGTATTTGGACCAAGACGGCCTATGGTGACGCCGTCATGCCCATAGTGTAAAACCCTTCTGGATCGTCATGGACTTTATCCACTTCCACCTCTTGTATTACTCTTGACGCCATCATTAAGGAGCATGTAACGCCGTCAGGTACTGTTCCCAGCAAGGAAAATTAAGACTTTCCCGTTTTCTTCACTTTTATGCTCCAAAAACGTCCAAAATGCTTCCTTTTCCAGAATTCACTCCAAAAGTACCTAAAATGACAAAATGAACGATTTAGGGCAATATTTGATCAAATAAATTCAAATCCGGGCTTAAATGACCCCCTAAAAACTGTTCATTTTTCGCCTCATCATATACCCTTACACTTGAGATTTGCTTGTCCTCAAGCAAATGCGGTTTTATTCTAATCAAAATACAAGTTAGGGGTCATTTAACAATAATATAAAAGTAATTACAACAAATAATCGTTCCACTAGAGACCAAAGACAAGCACGGAGGTCATATACTAGCACCTCACAAATAGTGTTAGATACTCACATCTCTCGGGTGTAATAAAGTAATTATCACAATATGGAAATGGAAAACGTCTCTCACTCTGTCATAGCAAAATAGATTACCATAGGCTTGGGAAAGGACCAAACCTCCACCACATGGCGTAAGCACCTAGGATAAACTATCAAAGAGGTCTTGTAAAAGGTTATAACGTTAGGTGTAGGGATATGGAATACACGGCTTTGTTGGACATAGGCAATCTTTACTGGTGGCGAGTTAATCATCTTGGTTAATTACATGTACAATATGGCGTTGCTAAGCCAAGACTAGACTCGACTTAAGCTAATAAATCAAAAATAACAAAAACTTAAAACAAACATAGAATGAAACGGGATGGTAGTCCGTATGTTTTTTTTCTATTTTTTTTTCTTTTTATTTTTTTATTATTTTTTTTGCATACACTCTTACCCTACCATCCAAAATAATACATCATAGGGAATGAACATTCCCCTTACACTTGAATTTTTACATACTTTACAATAAACTACTCTAATGACTCGAATCAAGATAATCAAAACACTTGGAGTACCTTTTAAGATTAACGCACATATGGGGGTAATATATGATGTTCTTCCCCATTACTCCATAACATAAGTACTTTACCCATGAGTCCCAATCGTCTCAAAACAATATGTACAAGATATGACTCGACTTAGCAACCATGTAATCAATTAGATAATTAACTAAGGGTTTAAACAAATAACAATAATGCACTAAAGATGAGTGCATACATGGAAGGCTAAGGCGATTTGGGTGTACATTTAAGTGGGTTGTAACAAATTCTTCCTTTAAGTAAGATGATTAAAGTTAGAAATGAAAAGATAGGCTCGGAGGGGTGTACTAGGGGTTTCGTGTACTAAAAATGAGTACAACGCTAAGGTGTGGGAAAATTAATTGATTTTACTAGCCAAGTAATATGACTTAAATGGTCAAGTAATTATGATACGGGTTTAACACAAGGGTGATCCTAATGCCTCTTATCATGTAGTAAATCCTACTACACGAATGTAGTCTCACTAGCGGTCTCGGGATGCATCACTAACGCAAGTTCTAGAAACTAAATGCTACCGGTACACTCATAAGCACTAATAGTAAATGCTTTTGCTATCAAATCTAAAGGCGAACCTCACATATTTGGGTGGAAAATTTTTCTGAATGGTACGGTTTTGTGCTAGTCATACGACTCCTATCCATGAGACGCTTGCAAAGGCTAAAGTTTCACTCCTAAATGTTGTAAAAAATTTTAAATTTGGCGCTAAAATTACACTAACAAGTATTTCTCTTAGTTTTATTACACACCTACCATCGAACAAACAAACTCAAGTGCAATTGTATCATATAAGGTATCATCATTTACCCTCCCCTTACACTTAGGATGAACATTGTCCCCAATGTTCAATTAAAGAATGTAAAAGTGAAATAGGTAAAAGAATGAAAGCAAATACTCCCCTGATTCGTTCGGTGTGGATAGTGCGGTAACAAGGTTAGATCTTCCTCCAAGAAAATGAACGTTCAAAGCTTCCCTTCCAGAATATAAATCATCTTCTTGTAATACATAACCTGTTAAACCTGAGAAAACAAACACAAAAACCCAAAGCATCAAACCGAACAAAGGAAACTCACAACTAGATGTAATTCCAGACTTAGGAATAAAAACAAAACAATTAAAGATAAAATGCTTGTGGAATGAAAGGTTGCAGATTTCCTGGAGTTTATAAAACTAAAGAATCAACAAAAACTTTAAGACTCTGTTAGAAAAACAAAACTAGCAAAATTTCCAGAATTTTACACATGACGTCGTCAGGAGTTAACTCCTGACGCCGTCATAAGTGATCTGCAGAAATCTTTACATTAAGTTTCCGGAAAATTTCTGGAAAAACTTATGTCCTACTTCCTGGAAAATCCTGCAAAACATCATTATGACTCGATACAAGCATTTGACTCTAACAAATACTAATACACATGTCCATTTAATATTGTGGAGAATCATGATCAATTTCGTTCTTAAAAACAAATTTGGGTAGCTTTTGCAAAATACCTTTATATGTAATTAAGACGAAGTTAAAAACAAAATAAAGCATTTTCACAATTTACTTTGAAACATGAACCACAAACAATAAAAATAAAACATGCATACGAAAACAAATAAAATCAAACAAACAAACAAACAAACAAACAAACGAATAAATAAATAAAGCTTGGGTTGCCTCCCAATAAGCGCTTGTTTTTGTTTGAGTCACGAGCCTGACTCTACCCTTATTTAATGGAAATAGGGGAGGTTTTCCCTACACTTTGAATTAAGTGCGGGTGGAAGTAGCGATACACACCCTTAGGGTGGAAATATGCCACGTGAGGTGAAAGGGGTGAGTGAATGACTTCCTTCATCCTAAAACTACCCAGATAATATTGGTTGATGGGTGGGTCGGTTCCTCTTTTGTCTCCTAGAAATATATCTAAGGATGGAAAGGTGTGTAAAGATTGAGGTTCTGGTTCATCAACACTAGGAAATTCCCTAGAACTAGGAGTAAGGTTATCACTACAAGTATTCAAACCTATATCCTCAAGTGGTGCCTGGTCCAAGGGTTCTACCTTTATCGGAATTCCTAAAGTTTCTTCTACTTCTTCCGGGTAAGTCACGGGCAGTGTGTGCCTCAAATGATGATTGAGTATTTTGTGGGCTTATGTTATTGACCTCATCATTCCATGTGTCAAGATCACCTATATCCTCATCATGTGTTTTGGTAGAATCTATCCTAAGCATTCTCCTAAGTATCTCACGTGCTTCTCTAGGCATCTCAACTTCTATATCCGAATCATACGGATCATCCTCAATAATCTTATATTCAATTTGCCTAAAGGATTCATCATGTGTTCCTTGAGATTCAAAGTCATTGGTCATAAAACCTAGGTCTTTTTGATCAATGTGATCATGCTCGGCTAAATCCTCCTTAATTGTTTTCTTAGGTAGTGATAATAGCAAACCTAGTGCTTCATCTAACTTATGGTTTGTTGCAACGACTCTCTCCATAATTCCTTGGCAAACTAGGCCGCATTTCCTATTTGCCTCACTAAAACGAGATCTTAAACATGGAGGTTGTTCATAAGAATCTATCCTAGGTAAAGGCTCATATGATTCATAGGTATCTCTAAATGAGGTATTTTGAAATCTTTGGTGTTTTAGCCACTCAACCTTATCTTGAAATCTTAGAAGTCTAAGTGAAAAGTCCATTTGAAGCAAATTACAAACAAAGTCATAAAGAAAAGATAGACTACGAGAAAGCTACAAAATAAAAAAATCTCACTTGATAGGAATCTAATGAGTAGACCTAATCAAAATAAATTTCAACCTAAACAATAACTATTCCCCGGGCTGCGGCGCCAAAAACTTGATACGTGGGAATCGCACCAGGCTTTACCTCTCGAGGGATCTCGAGAAGCTTACAACCCTCACCAGGCAGTGTACCTGATCGTTGTAGTATAGTATAGTGACAAGTACCAGGGGATTGATCGTCAACTCAGAAATAGTGTCGCTAGGATTAGAAAGCCTAAAAACTAGGTCTAGAGGTGAGGGATGATTCTTTTTATATTTTTATATTTTTATAAAAGCAATTAAAAATCTTGGTTTTTGGAAGAGTGGGCGAAATTAGTTGCTAATCAACTAACCCAATAACTAAGATGCAATCAAAATAAAATAACAGAAATGAAAATAAACTAAATTAACTAGAGGTGTGAGTAATATATGGGAGAATTGTGTTTACTTAGATTTCACTACTCCATCCTCTTCACCTCTTGTTTTTCTTTTTGACGCCGTCATTAAGAAACAAGTGACGCCGTCAGGTACTGTTTCCAGCAAGGAAAATTAAGACTTTGCCGTTTTCTTCACTTTTATGCTCCAAAAACGTCCAAAATGCTTCCTTTTCCAGAATTCACTCCAAAAGTACCTAAAATGACAAAAGGAACAATTTAGGGCAATATTTGATCAAATAAATTCAAATTCGGGCTTAAATGACCCCCTAAAAACGGTTCATATTTCCACCCTAAGGGTGTGTATCACTACTTCCACCCACAGTTAATCCTAAGTGTAGGGAAAACCTCCCATATTTCCGTTAAATAAGGGTAGAGCCAGGCTCGTGAGTCAAACAAAAACAAACGCTTCTTGGGAGGCAACCCATGTTTTTAATTGTTTGATGTTTTTAATTTATTTGTTTGTTTGTGTGTCAATACGTGTGGATATGTTTTATGAGTTCCTATTTGTAATTCATTCCACAAGTATCCTATCCTTTTATTGCTTTGTTTTGTATTTATTTCTAAGTCTGGAATTACATCTAGTTGTGGTTTTTCTTTGTTCGGTTTGATGCTTTGGTTTTTGTGTTTGTTGATTACAGGTTATATTGGACAAGAAGATGATTACATTTCTGGAATGGAGCTTATCATGTTCATTCTCTTCGAGGAAGATTTAACCATGCTATCACATTATCGACACTGAGCGAATAAGGGAAGTATTAGTTTCTTTCATTCTTATTTATTTTTACTTTTACATCTTTTACTTAGAACATTGGGGACAATGTTCGGTTTAAGTGTAGGGAGGGTATATTAGAAACTATAACTCCACTTGATTTTTGTTTTGTTTGAAAGTAAATGTGTAATAAAGCTGAGAGAAATACTTGTTAGGGCAATTTTAGCACCAAATTTAAATTTTTTTGCAACATATAGGAGTGAAACTTTAGTCTTAATAAGCGTCTCATGGATAGGAATTGTATGACTAGCACAAAAAACCATACCACTCAAAAATTTCCACCCCAAAAATGTGAGGTAGATCTTTAGGAAAAAGCATTCATTCTTAATGTTTGTGATTGTACCGGTAGTATTTAGATTCTAGAACTTGTGATAGCGATGCATCCCGAGACCACTAGTGAGACTACATTCGTGTAGTTAGGATTTACTACATGATAAGAGGCATTAGGATAACCCTTGTTTTACACCTGTAATATAATTACTTTGACTTCTTAGGTCAAGTAATTCTCCCACACCTTTGCGTTGTACTCATTTTTAGTACACGATACCCCTAGTACACCCCTCCGAGCCTATTTTTTTTGTTTCTAACTTTAAGCATCTTACTTAAAGGAAGAATTTGTTACAACCCACCCAAATGTGCAACCAAATCGCCTTAGCCTTCCTTGTATGCACTCGTCTTTAGTGCATTATTGTTAATTGTTTAAACCCTTTGTTAGTTGTCTAATTGATTACATGGACGATTGGATGTTGAATTATGTGTACGAGGTTTTGGTGGATATTGGGCTAGCATGAAGGTAGAGTCCAATCTTATCCTACAGATTAAGGAAGCTCAGAAGGATGACGGTGAATTGTGGGCTATAGTACAGAATGTTGAACAAGGTAAACAGACTGAATTTAGAGTTGATGATGACGGAGTTGTATGGTATGAAGATAGGTTGTGTGTTCCAAATGATCCAGAACTTCGTGAGAAAATTATGACAGAAGCTCATAGTTCTCCATTTACCATTCATCCTGGTTCTACTAAGATGTATAGAGATTTGAAACAATACTTTTGGTGGAATGGTATGAAACAGGATGTGGCTACGTTTGTGTCGAAGTGTATGATCTGTCAGCAGGTCAAGATTGAACATCAAAGAGCTAGTGGGTTGTTATAGCCGTTAGAGATTCCTACTTGGAAGTGGGATAAGATATCTATGGACTTTGTGACAGGGTTACCTACTACTCGGAAGAAACATGATGCGATTTGGGTGATTGTTGATCGGTTAACCAAGTCTGCTCATTTCTTACCTATTAGGAAGGATTATGGTATTGGTAAATTGGCGAAGTTATTTCAGCAAGAAATTGTTAGACTTCATGGTACTCCTACGTCTATTGTATCTGACAGAGATCCGCGGTTTACTTCTAGGTTTTGGAAGGGTTTGCAGAAGACGTGGGGAACTCGTCTTAGGTTCAGTACAGCATTTCATCCGCAAACAGATGGTCAGTCAGAAAGGACTATTCAGACTTTGGAAGATATGTTAAGGGCTTGTGCGTTGGAATGGACTGGAAATTGGGATGAATATCTGTGCTTGGTGGAGTTTGCCTACAACAACAGTTGGCATGCTAGCATCAAGGCAGCACCTTTTGAACTTTTGTATGGAAGAAAATGTAGAGCACCTACCTGTTGGGATGAAGTAGGTGAACGTTTGATTGAAGGCCCAGAACTGATTGAGATTACTAATGAGAAAGTAACTGTTGCTAGGGAGAAGCTGAAAGAGGCTAGATCTCGACAGAAAAGTTATGCTGATAAGCATCGACGTGATTTAGAGTTTCAGGTTGGAGATCGTGTTTTTCTTAAGGTTTCTCCGATTCGAGGTGTCAAGCGTTTTGGTATTAAGGGAAAGTTAAGTCCGCATTTCATTGGTCCGTTTGAAATCTTAGACCGTGTAGGTGAAGTTTCCTATCGTTTAGCCCTGCCTCCGCAACTTTCTCATGTGCATAATGTGTTTCATGTATCTCTTCTACGGGGATACAACTATCATCCGCTTCATGTTGTTTCTTACCCTTTAGATCAAATTCGCGAAGATTTGTCTTGTGTTGAGGAGCCTGAGGCTATTTTGGAGCGTCAGGAAAGAGTCATGAGAAACAAAGTTATTCCGTTCGTAAAGATTCTTTGGAAGAATCACCCGGAGCGTGAGGCTACCTGGGAAACCGAAGAGTCGATGCGTGCTAGTTATCCACATTTCTTTTCGTGATTCGGTACGTTTCTGTTTGCTCTTTCTGCATCAATTTCGCGGACGAAATTTTCTTTTTAGAGGGGAAGAGTTGTAAGACCCGAAATATTTAAACCGTAATTTTCGCCCCATTTTGAAATTTTTCTAAGTTCAAATTACTAATATTATGCCATTTGAAACTATACATTACAAATAATATTACATAATATGAATTAATCCTAAAACTAAATAAATAATACCATAAACTAAACTAAATACTATTCTAGCTACAAGACTTTTGCCTAGCATCTCTTTGTGTCATGTGTATTGTGTCAGAGAAAATAAAATAAAGATAAACACCCAAATAATCAGCTATATATCACGATTTCCCATAACTCAAAAACACGTCATTCCCATATTTGTTACATGGCTGCTATTTCTAAAACACGCTGTGTCTATATTTTTAAAACCGTATATTCTAATTTCTCCCTACTACTTTTGCACCAACCCATAACTAGAAACTCTCACACTTGAACCTTATCCCTGCTGCCAAGAAGAAGTAAGGGACGAAGCCAGTTGGTGACCAAGATTTTTGTTAAATCGTTGGAGTTTGTTTTGGAGTTTATTCAAGCCTAGTTTTGTTTCCTATCCAGTTTCCTTTCTTCCCAAGTCGACACAGGTTTTTGAATCTCTTTTGCTCTCCTTTTATTCGACTTATGTAAGGTGTAAACAAGAGAATAAACATGCTTAGAAACCTTTTAAATCATGCTAATATGCTGGTCGCTATAGCCTCGTTGTAGGTCTTATAAAATCATGAAACTATACGCCTATGTTATAGTCTTTGATGTCGATTTTGTGGGCTGTTTGGTGTCGGTTTTGTGGCCTGCTTGATGTTTTATTCCAGCCCTTGTCGACCTAAGTTGAACGCTAAATATCCCATAATAACTGGCCATTAATGAAGCGTTAAATACATAAACCATAGGCTGAAGGTTAACAAGAATACTAGGATTGTATGTGAAGTTTTTGTTGTGTTTCGACGGGTTAAAACAACTGATTCATGTGGGCTGTTTTTCTGTGACGTTTGAGTGAATTTTGAACCTGGTCTTCACTCGTTACTAATCATGTTTAGGGGCTGGTTTGTTGTCATTTTCTGCTTGTTAAAACTCCCTCGCTCACCACTTTTATTTGGCCTCACAAGCCTTTTTCCTTTTATCTCAATAATGGGTCGCATGTGGTTTAGAAGTTTGATATGTTTCGTACGCATGGTTGGAGGAATAACCATGCCTCGTTAATTTTGGTATTCATGTTGTGTTTTACATTGACAAACTATAAGTTGCATGAGGCTCACAAGTTGTATATGTAAACAACTAGTAGAATAGTATTATAAGATATTATATGGTGATCATGGGTCGGTTCTATATATACAGAATAGTGAAATACTGATTTTTTTTCAAGAATATGATGGTAGCCTTATTTTGTTCTCACTTTTTCATTAGCATGCACTAAAAACCTTAAATTATGATAGAATGACACATTTAATCCGAAACTATGAATGATTGATACTTTTAGTCTTAAACTATGATATTTGTCATATTAAACCTCTAAGTTAACTTATTATCACTTGTAAATCATAAGTTTGGCTAATTAATGACTATTACCCTAAAGTACTAATTACGAAACGTTACTAAAAATGGAAGAGTACTAAAAATAAAAGAAACTCTAATCTAGATAACTATACGCTCTAAACTTATAAAATGAGTTTATAAGTAATACGCGATCATTAACTTGTGTAGATTACGTGAAGAGGGAGTAGCTTCGGTTTCCGTTTGCTTTTGAGATATTTTGCTTGCTGTGATAAGGTACAGATATTCTGACCTTTTCAATAAAGGTTTCTCATGATCTCTTTTCCTTTGCTATCTTTCATCATTAGGGTTCCCTATGCCATTGCTATGAAACCCTTTTGTTTCTGAACCTTTTCTGTATGAACCTTTGTTTATCTGAACCTTCTGATTTGACCTTCTGATTTGACTTCTGATTTGGACTTATGATATGAACCTCTGATATGTATTTCTGACCTGATTATATTGATCTAAGTTCTGTATCATTTTATGATATTCTGTATGACCTATTCTAGTTTGACACCCGAGCCAAATTATTTCACTAGGCATGGGGGTTCCATGTCCGTGTCAGTGATGCACCTCTGACATGACTCTAGGGCAGTAGAGTGATGTTCTGCCACGTCCCTTGGTTGGCGTGCATATATATTTGTTATATGTTTGGGTAGGGGCGTATGGATGCATCCTAGATCTGTTATCTGTTATTATCTGGTGATTGATGCTGCGTGCATGCACGTCCTTCACAACTTTGGTAGGTCTCCCCTACATATGCTGCATTATGTGTGATTATGATTATGATATATTATCTGTTTCTGGGCTCGTGGTAGATGACTATCCTTACCTTTACCTTTATTTCTGTTTCAGTTACTATAATTCCATTTCAGTTATTTCCGTTACACCATATTCTGTATTCGTTCTGTTTCATATTACTTGTTGTTATATCTGTTCACTGAGCTTGTAAAGCTCAGCCGCATTTCTTTTCTTTTGCGGCAGGTATCTAAGCTAGGAGCTAGGGTTGCTTATGGGATCGAGTGAAGAGCGGACCTACCTTAGATCATCTTAGCTTGGAATATTATTATTATGTTTAAGACTCTGTTTACTTTCATTTACCTTTTGTTGGAGATTTACTTTTGGAACTTATGTAACTTAAAGTCATGTTGACTTTCTTTCTTTTGGTTATGTATGTTAAGACTTTCTTTTATTTATGTCCATGCATGTTTCTGATATGTCGCCATATTTGTAATACTTTTACCCTTGTCAGGTTGGGGTGTTACAGTCAAATAGTGTCTTGAAAAAAAAATCCAAAAAGAGTCGTAGTTAGTTCAAGTTGAGTCGAGTCTTGGCTTAGCAACGCCTCATTGTACATGTAGTTAACTTAGACAATTGACTTGCCACCAGTAAAATATCCGTTTATCCAACAAAACCGTGTTTTCCATATCCCCTACACCTAACGTTATAACCCTTTAAAAGACCTCTTTGATAGTTTATTCTAGTTGCTTACGCCAAGTGGTGGAGGTTTGATCCTTTCCCAAGCCTATGGTAATCTATTTGCTATGACAGGTAGGGAGTGATATTTCTCCATTTCCAATTATGACATATAAATTTACAACACCTGAGAGATGAGAGTATTCAAATACTTAATGTGAGGTGCTAGTGTATAATTTCCGTGCTTGTTTTGATTAAGGTGGAACGATCATTTGTTGTAATTAATTTTATATTAGTGTTAAATGACCCCTAACTTGTATTTTTATTGGTGGAAAAGCTCATTTGCTTGAGGACAAGCAAATCTCAAGTGTAGGGATATTTGATGAGACGAAAAGTGTCCCGCTTTAGGGGGTCATTTAAGCCCTAAATCATGATTATTTGATCAAATATTGCCCTAAATCGTTCCTTTTGTCATTTTAGGTACTTGGGACGTGATTTCTGGAATATGAAGCATTTTGGAGCTTTTTGGACGTTTTTATGCTCAAGAATGAAGAAAACGAGAAAATCAAGAATCCATGCTGGAAACAGTACCTGACGCTGTCAAGCTCTACAAGGTGACACCGTCACTCATTGATAAAGAGGTGGATAATTCAAGTTGTACGTGACGGGCCAGAAAGATTTCAAGGCATTTGTACATGACGGCGTCACCAAGGCCGTCAAGAGCACGTTACATATGACGGCCCAGAACACGATTATACATTACGGCGTCAGGACTTAATCTAACGACGTCAGATGATTTAAAGTGACGACGTTAGGAAGAAGGCTTATACGAGAAGAAACCTTAGTGAAACTGTCACAAGATGATCGAGACAATCACAACTTGCGCGCGAAGTAGCTGACACTGTTTTGGCCATAACTTTTGCATACGAACTCGGATTTGAGCGATTCAAAAAAGGAAACGATCGGGACGAAAAAATATATGATTTGGTGAAAAAATGGTCATGATGCCATCACTCTTTACGGGCTGACACTGTCAAGATGGGCCGACAGAAAATCTGCCTATAAATATAACCTTATTACTTTACTTTTTGTAAGCCCTAAACCCTAAGGTCGATTCCTGGGTTTAGGTAGGTGTTTTTCCAGCAACTTAGAGGGTTTTAATCACTCCATAAACATCTTGTAATGGTTTGATGATTCTATCTTAATTCATGTCTTCAATTTTCATTATTGTTGATTGTTCTTCATTAATAATGCTTGGCTAATTCATCTTGTGTCTACTTATGATTGTTTGAAACTTGTATATAATTGATTAGATCTTATTGATTCCTTGTTGATGTTTGTGTCTATCTTCATCAATTAGGGTGTGACACTTCGATAAGTCTAATTGGTTTAGCTTATAATTCTTGTTTCCTATTGTCTCTTGTTTAATTGAATGATATCGATGTTAGGTTTAAGAAAACTGGCAGACTTCCAATTGGTAACTTGCTTGACCATCTTAAGATACATGATCGGAGGTGTACTATGATTATATGGTTGTATTTAATGCGTAAGAGAATTCTAATGATCCCATGTTAGGAGTTTCTAACGGCTCGACATAGGAGTGAAGTAGGATCTTATAGAGTTAGGGAATATTGTACACAGCCCTACGACTAATATTAAGGAATACAACCCGTCAATTAAAACAAGGTGTAACAATTCAATAGGTAGAATTGGATAGCTAGCAAGGAGTAACATATCATGGGTAGACATGCTTTCCATCCCTTGTAGAACCTTAGTTTATTTTTCTTGCACATTAGTTTAATTAGTAGCTTTTGAGTTAGTTGATTAGCAACTAATTCCGCCCCTCCTTCCAATACCCGAGATTTTTACCTGCTTTTCATAAAATATAAACACAAAAAGAATCATCCTTCACCTTTAGACTTAGTTAGATTAATTTCAATCCTAACGACACTATTCCTGAGTTGAACGATCAATCCCTCGGTACTTGTCACTATACTATACTACAACGATCAGGTACACTGCCTGGTGGGGGTTGTAAGCTTCTCAAGATCCCTTGAGAGGTAAAACCTGTTGCGAGGGCGCAATTCCCACGTATCACACATCCCGTATCATATACCCATGAATTCAATTTAGGAGAAAGAGTGAATAATTCAATCATAAAGAACGCACCTGAAGTACTGGGATTACCAGACTCATTATTCAGCTTCTTCTGTTGCAAGTCATGAATGTAGAGAGGACAATTGCGCTTCCAATGGCTCTTTTCATGACGATGGTGACAAGATTGATCCTTCTTGTTTGGAGGATTCACCTTGTTCTGCTTAGGCTGATGCTGCTTCATCTTAGGTTGTGGTTGATAGGCCATGACCTGCTTGCCTTTATCACCTTTCCCTTTGCCTTTGTTCACATGTGATTTCTTCTGGATTCTCCCCATGAATCGCTAACACTTGCGGGGTAGGAGCCTCGACCTTGGCTGGTAGACCTTTCTCATAATCAACAAGCAATGCGAGTAATTCTGAGACTGTCTTCCCCGAGCAGTACATGTTGAAATTCTGCACAAAACCAGCAAAGTCCTTGTTAAGGGACCTGTTGATCAAGTGCACTTGCACATTTTCGGGGTAACCAAATCCAATTCTGTGAAGTTGATCAAAGTATTCTTTCATCTCATTCACATAATCTTCAACTGGTTTACCATCACCATGCTTGCAGTTGTGTAGCTTGTCAAGTTCATCATACAATTCAACTGCAGGAGACTTTTCATAAGAATGTTGAAGTACTTCAAGCATGTCTTTAGGAAAGTAGTACTCAAACTTCTTTTGTAACTGAGCACTCATGCTAGTGAGCATTAAACAAGCAACCTCATTAAATTTAGCATGCTTCTCCCTCCATTCCGCCTTAACTGCTTCTGGTTCAGTAGCAGCAGGCTCAGCTGGGCATTCATCGGTCAAGAGATTGAGCTTACCGGCCACCCTCAAGACAATTCTGAGCGAACTGTGCCAATCATTGAAATTCTTTCCAGTCAATTTTTCCCTTTCAAGATGACTCTTGAAAGCAGAAATCACAGTTGGGTTATCGGGTTGAGCCATATCTACAGATAAAAGTTCAAACATTAGTATTTACGATAATTAAATATCTTCAAGAAAATATAATACCCAAAGGCTATATTCATATAACCAACAAAATTTTCTTGAAAATCTAGGATCCAACTTTACATAGATTCCACCACATCAGTTGATCTGCTAGTGGTGAAAGTATAAAAGATGGTAATCTGTCGAACAATAATTGGCAAACAAGATTTCCAATTCCTAGACCATTATGGGATTTACATCAAATTGATTCATCAATTTGCCTTGTAAGCATGTTTCATCCCATATCATGCCTTAAAGTTCTAGGTCTCACGCACAACTTAATTAAGTCGTCTACCTTAGAAACTGTAAAATTACTATCTATGGTCTCATGCATTAACAGAATTTTACCTTGTTATAATAATTTAGCCTAGGTCTCACGTTTACTAAATTAGAATTCCAAGTGTTACTTATAGATAGATGGCATGTAACTTAAATTTTTAGGGTATTTAATTTTGATTTGTCAATCAAAATGTGTATAAAGATGCATGCACTCATCTTTATAGCATGAGTTTTCAAAACCTTTTTATTACCAATTCTTGAAATTAATACACAAAGTTTTACTTGAGGTAAAATACCTTAAGATGACTTTCTACAAGAATGATTTTAAAAGAAAAATCGTTTAAGAGGTATTCGTAAATGTGATAACCAAGGCAGACTCTAAGGCTCTTTCCAAGCCTTCTTACCACGACTATGAATTTGTCTTAAAGGAGTTACTTTTAAAAACCATGTTGTACAAAACATCAATCAAGCAAAAGTTTATGGATTCAATCTCAAAACATGTAATAAAGTATGAATCTTGCTAGTCTCGCCTTGGAGCGAATTACCGTGCGAAGCGAACCGTTGTTGGCACATAAGACACCGCAAGATTCAATCTTTATCACTTAAAGTTTCACCATTATTAGTCCATATTATTTTCTTTATAAAAAAATCACCCTTTTATTGCTTAAAATCATGTCAAACAATTAAAAACAATAAAACAAGTAATTAAAGACAAATCAAAATAACCATAACAATTATAAAAGGTGAAACAATTAGTCACATGCAATCTTTATTAGAAAAGATCCTAATAAAATCAATTCTAGGTTTTATATGCATATAATCAACTAGGGCCTTCACCTCTTGAAGGAGATGAGCCACATACATTGACAAGTCAATTGCGTAGGCCAAAGTTAATCATATACCACATAGCACATAAATTGATTTTAATATATATATTGGGGTCTTCACCAATTTTAGATCTATCTAAACATGTGACAATTAATAAACAATTAATGGATCCATGACTATCATGCATGATTCGTCACGGATTAAAGCATAACAATTACCACATAGGTCACAAGATACGTTCAATTAACCGGTTAATGACCTAGGGTTTCTAGTGATTACAAGTTAATAAAAAAACCACAAACCCTAATTAGGGTTTTCATGGAAATCGACCCCCCCAAAATTAAGGTTAGGGTTTCAAATTTTTCAAAAAAATTTTTAAAAGAAAAAACCCTAGATCAAACATGTATCTAAAACAATTAAAGATTTGATTTTTATTATGTTTTAGTAATCAATTACATGTTATACATGGCTCGTGATGCCACTGTTAGAATTTGACGATCAAAGTACACGTATTGCGGAAGCTAGATCAAGTATAACACATAAATATTAACCAAAACATAATAGGAACGTACCGTGGTGATTCTAGCCCGAACAAGAATCAAGTATGCAAATCTTGAACTTTAAAGTATTAGATCAATGATAAACCCCTTACCGTTTTGTTTATCGATCTCTTGATAATAACTATAGTGAGTTATTACCTCGTTCTTGTACACACAAACTAATACCGAATTAAAGTGATTGCAAGATTAAACACAAGTAAATTTTCTTTATGAAAATTTTGACCCAAACCCTTAGGGTTTATGTGAGTCGATCGGCAGGAAGAAAACAAGAAGAAAAGAAAACCTTTAGGGTATTGTGTGTGCACAAAAGATGTGAATGAGAGACCCTTGGGTTTGTATATATACTAGAGTAATCTTGGAGGACAAGTTTGAGTTGGGTTAGGTCTCCCCTAGCCCTTGTCGACCGGCCATCAACCCACAAGGGGTGTTTTGGAACCTTCTTGTCTTCCAAATTACATTCTAGTTCTTTTCCTTCTTATTTAACGATAGTTAGTCCATACATTTAATAACTAACGATCATTAGTCCTTTAACTTGTGTTATTAATAAATATACATAACTATTAATATTTATTAATCTTTAATTCTCGTTTGTAATGTGTGCAATCCCAAGGTCTCGGGTTCGATACTAGACATTTACCTATTAATGTTATACGTAACAATTAAGAGGCCACTTGTCTCATTTAAAAATAAGTTTACAAGTTCACGAAGCAATACATTTGCGCCTGTCAAGGTAAAATAGTTGCTCGTGTGGATTTTCTTAGTTATCACCAAAACGCTCAACTGGATTTGACTAGATTAACTTTTAAGATATAACAGATGATAGTTTTCTCTATGTTCATTTCATTTTACAAATTCAAAACGGGTTTTCCTTCTCATAACGATTACTCTGTCGGTTAGACCTTCTAACATATCTTGATCGTCTAGCTTTGACAAACACGTACGTTTTAGCTTTCTTGCCACATGGGTGCACACAAGAATATGATGCGTTTAAAATGTGCCTAAAATTGATCATTACTAGTTACTGTAGTAGTTAACACAGAAGAGTACAGTTTTAGTATGCATTATACACTCGACATCCCAAGCTTTCGTTTGAAGAGACGTGTAAGAAGGTACACTTGCAATACACTAGCACCGATCATAG
Source organism: Artemisia argyi (assembly GCA_030686995.1). Lineage (NCBI taxonomy): Eukaryota > Viridiplantae > Streptophyta > Magnoliopsida > Asterales > Asteraceae > Artemisia > Artemisia argyi. The sequence goes on along the minus strand of CM060701.1, from coordinate 20,800,516 downwards.
CAAATGATTCCGTGAGCGCTTTGTGCATAGTTCTCTTGCTAATCTTTTCATTTACTACAATTCAAGCACATTCAAATTGACTGTTAAAAAATAGCATTTTTACCTATTTTGTTTAATGTTAAAGAGTTATAGTTTATACTTATTGCATGACGATCTGCCTGAGACTTTAGCCAACTTTGTGCAAATCGAATGCTCCATAGAGCTTCATCTAGTTTCTCTATTTGTTCCATTATTGGTTTAAGATGATCTGCAAAACAAAAACAAGAATCGAGCTGTATATTAACTATTTCGTATCACAAATACTTATTATTGGGTCCGAAACTTATTCATTCTTACAAATTACATTGTTCTTGTTGCAGTCTGAAGGATTAGTGATTTGTTAATAAAAAGTTAAATACAGTGGCTAAAAATATATTGGTCTCGTCGTTTTACTCAACGTGATCATACTCTTAAGTCCTTAATATGAAATGAAAATCTTGTGGACAACTACGACGACTCGAAGGGATATAGAGATTTCAAACTAATTTTGAACATCGTCCCACATGTAAAGAAAAAAATGAGTAAAGATCTCACCATCTTTTGCATGCTCAACGTCCCTATAAAAGTGACTTGAATGGACATCAAAGTCCAGGGTTTCCTGGAATGGCGATTCATTAGAGAAACAAAACTGATAAAGGCCTTCGTTATGTGCCACAAACTCAGAATTCTCGCTTGTTTTGTCGGGAAACTCTTGGATTAGCTCACCATTAGGTCCTTTGACCTAATCACAACAATATGTAAAAATACATCAAGCGATATATCATTTACTATACCGAGAGAAATATACTTGGAATTATTGAATTCGATACTTGCTTTTAATGGCAAATATTGAGTTTGATACCTAATAAGCTTTAAAGTAGAGAAAGGGAAATGAATACCACAAGATCGGTACCATATACAGTATAATGCCAATCGACCGGCCAATCTTCATGATCTTCGACGTTAATAACAACAAAAGAAAATCGAACAGTTGCACCATACTCGGCTTTATGTGACAAACACTCGCTTCTGCTTATCGTAAACCTGATCCCGAACACTCCCCCTATTATATCTGTTAAAAGCACTAATATTGTCGCCACCACGACTGTTGAAACCATTTCAATTCGTCTAAATGAAAGCGTTTACTACATAATTATGCAACGTAAACATAATATAAAAAACTAAACTCATTAGATTACTCACGGGTTTGTGATGTTCTAACCGAACCCTGATTTCATGAGAGTCAATTTAGGCAAAATATTGAAATATCTAACCGTAAATAAAGATCAAGATATTAATTAACTAATATGAACAAGCAATGGAAGTTATAAACTATATTTTAAATCAAGGAAATATGGGTGAAACATGACAAAATAAAAACTGTACTAAGTCATTTGTGAGTTTGTACAAATTGCTTGTACACAGAAATATTAAATTTCATAAGTGAAGAACCGAAGATCACAATTGATTAGGTATGTTTGGCGCGCAGCGTTTTTAAAGCAACTAGTGTTTAGCATTTGAATATAAAGATTGTTTGGCAATGAGCATGTGGCGCTTTGGATTTTGTTTAAACACTAGTATACAAATGCTACTACAATAAACATTGAAATATATGTAACACCCCCAATTCATGGTTGCAGCGGAATTCAAACTAGGTGTTACTCGACGGCACAATAGTCACAATAATAGAAAACGAACTCTAACCGAGTCGTATTAAAAAGATTTATCATTCAAATTATATAAATATCAGAGGTGACAAAATGAGGTCCCAATTGGTTTCATGTTTACAATTTACATTAAATGAGTTTTTGAATGATCATAAAATTTATAGCCCTCTTGAGTATCCGTGCCCTTCCGTGCCATCCTTGATCGTCATGAACCTGAAATACATGCTTGAGAGGTCAACACAAAGGTTGAGTGATATTCATAGAGTTTGTTTAATGTTTGAACACAATATGTTGGTAGTGTGAGCTATAAACTCACACCAATGTTTGGAAAACAAAACAGTTATTATCATTACTAAGCTTATGACACCAAAACGTTAACGTGTACCAATATCGATCGGCAGATTTATCCCGGTAGGTACTTTGCCGTCATACCTAATGTCTCAAATATTAATGCATTTGTTTGAACTTAGTCAATACAAATGGGATTCGTCAATCCCAATAGGCCTATTCACAATATTCGCGCTCACTATTTCTAGTGATTAAATGGTTCATAATAAGGGATCTCGGTTTGGCAAGGATGGTACTTAGTGATAATAAAACAATCAGGCAAGCATACAATTTAAAAACATTGTGCTCAGCTAAAAATAGCATGTATTCCCCCCAAGGGTTTGTAAAACAATTAAGTAATGGAAAGTGGGGCTATGAACTCACCTTGGTATGTAGTGATGTAATGAACACAACTGTGCCAAGGAGTATGGAAGAATAGTAACATAAGTGATGTCAATAATTAGAGCGCAACGATACAGAATCGGCATAACCTAATGAATATAAGCTTGTCTCAAAACATAATACGCAGAAAGTAATCGATACGTATGAGTTTCAAAAGGTAGAGTGTTGTAGTTTTCGTGGAATATTTGTATCAATGTTTGTAAAAAGTTTAGTATCCCATTCGTGTGGTGGTATAAAGTCATAGACTCACACAAAACGCACGCCAAAGCACAAATCATATAGCATAAGTATGAAAGGTAATAAGCACGTATAAAAGAATAAACCGGTAATAAGTGATTTGTTATTAAGTCGTAAGTCCATTAAGAGTGCAATACATTAATCCTAAACCCTTGTAAGATTATATATGTATTTGACATGGTACATGAGGTTTGTAACTTGAAGATTTGCTAAAACAAGCCCTATGTATGAGTTAGAAACCTGAAATTCTAAAACAGTCCCAAAGATTGGAAAGTCTGCACAACTCAGTGAGTTATGGGCCTTAGTTAATTAGATAGGGTGATAGAGCTATGTCTTGTGGTCGTTTCGCCGGGTGGCGCACCTCATAACTCATCCCGATGAGTAAATGAGAGCCAAAATGGCAAAAGGTGTCAAAATCTGCATACCAGATTTTAATCAGAAAAAGCTCATGGTTCTGGTCATTTCTGGAGTTCGGCCCAGTTTTATGAAATGTAGGTAAGACATAAACTTAAATGTAGCCGCAAACAGCGCATCAACCGGAGTTGTAGAACTCTAGATATCGCCGAAAAGGCGGGACTGCAGTGAGCTGTTCCAAACAGCTCATGTATGCAGTAAATAGACAAACAAAACGCACCCATTTGGTGCAGAAAATCAGCACACGAATACTCCTATTTGGGGCTGTTTTGCAGCCACTAAACACCCTCGGTTGGGGCTGGTCTTGGGGCTGTTTTGGCAAAGCCAACAAACACCCCTGGTTGGGCCGTTTTAGCAGCCAACAATAACCCTCGTTGGGGATGGTTTTGGCTGGACAGAAAGCAACAAACAAACAACCTATGTTGTGCACAAAGTAAACAAGTAAACGCACCCTAATTGAGCTGTTTTCGGGCTGTTTGCAGCCAACAAACGCACCCTAGTTAGGCTGCGTTTCAGCAAACAAACACACCATTGCTGGGGCTGCGTAGCAGCAAGCAAATGTCCCTGTTTGGGCTGTAATAAGCCTATCCAAGCGCACCCTTTGGGTGGCTGTGACAGCAGACAAACGAACACCCTTGTAAGCTACGGTGTGGGTCAAAACAACAAAACCAAGCGCACCCTCTTTGGGTCGTGGCTGTGATCCGGTTCATCAAACACACCCTCTTGGGTGTTTCGTTGTCTGGAGAGCAGAAATAAACACACCCTGTATAACTCTCTGTGGGAGCTGAGACTAACAAGACAAATACACCCTTTGGGTGGTTTGACACAACACACAACCACATCGACAACCCTCTTGGGTGTGGTCGGACCAGGAGTCAAAACCAAACACCCTCGTGGGTGGTGGCTGAGCCGAGACACGCAACAAGGACCACCCTTGTGGTCTTGTTATCTGAAACATAAGCTCACCAAATAAGCTACAATAGGCTAAAGCAAGCAAAAATCTAAACCCAAATCCGTGACCCATACGGGTCTTATGCTCGACCCGAGATCGAATTAAACACAAACACCACCTTAACAATTTTTAGCCACACTAATCTTAATCAAAGAAAACATGTTTTAATTCCGTTTTTAATTCCACGAAAACTTGTGTTATTTTGATTTGTATACAGTTTGCAAATAAAGAAAAGATTAGGAATAGATTCATAAGTAGTTTTTAGCATACCAAGAGAAGGATAGGGATGGTGGTGACCGGTTGAGATGAACCACAAATCCAAACCTAAAACCTTAATCAAACCACATGTGACCCACGTCACGATCTATAGTCAAGACACTCGACCTCTTTGATCTTTGATAATGGGTGTGGCTCACGGTGGCGTGGCAGAGGAGAGGCGGTGAAGTTCGGTTGGTGTGGCGGTGCACAGAGAGAAAGGAGATGGAAGGAGCGGTGTAGTGAGAGAGAGAGATGAGGGAAATAAGATCTAATAATCTTATCTGATTATTAATATGAAGAAAGAAAAGGAGGCGGTGGAATCTTATTATTATTATTAATAATAAGGGTATTGTGTACCCCGTGTCCCGTTAAACTAGAGTGTAAAACGCGCTACCTCGGTTTGGTAATTCGCGAAAAATATATTTCTGGTAGCTTTTTATAATGACAATATAAAAACGAAATTATCGACTCCGAATAATAATTATCGAGTTTTAAACCATTATTAATGCGGTGTCGGTATCGTTCTTCAAGAAAAGCGATATATCCTCTAGCTTTTAATCTTTAAATCACCGGTAATCGTCAGAAAATAAATAACTCGTATTTTCTGATAAAAATAAATAGTGGTACTATTTAGAATAATAGTCTGAAAAATTATAGGTTGTGCCGGTACGCGTTGTGTGCAGTCTTCACGTTTTGCAAGATAACTTCTCGTTAAAAAGACCGAGGTGAACGAAATTGTTTAGAAAGTAATAATTCAAAACAGAATGAATTATTTAACTTGGAAGACTACTGGTTAACTACTGGTCATAGTAATTGCTTTTACGTTACAGTAAAAGTCAAATAGTCAAAAGTCAAAGTCAAAGGGCAAAATAGTCATTTTGCCTTATGAAAATTTACGGGTTGCTACAGTATCCACCCCTCAATTGGAACTTCGTCCCGAAGTTCAGCTGGTGTTATCTGCTGACAGAGTGTTCGAGAGTCGAGACAAGATGGAAGTACTTGCGACGTATTTGGTCTTCACGCTCCCACGTGAATTCGAGTTCTTACCGAAAGTTCTAACGAACTCTTGAACAATAGGAATGCGACCTTACTTAAGTCGTTTGACCTTACGGTCTATGATCTTGATTGGTTCTGTGATAAAGTTCAGACATTCGTCAATCTGGATCTCTTCTAGAGGAATAGTGACCAATCCTAGTCTGGATCTTGTATAGTCCGATGTTGAGATGTCTGGGAAAGAGTGTAGGTATTTGTGGAGAATTTTGATCTCACACTCCGAGGTGAAATCAGGAACTCTTTTAATGTTTTGATGGGTGAGCGAAAGTGCTACGATTAATATCATGGCTCAAACTAACATTTGTAAGAAATAAAGTAAGGGTATAGATGTTTGGAGGACTAACATAATTGGAGAGTCTAATGTTGCAGGGCTTGCTGAAAATATTGGAGAACCAAATGTTGTGGCGCCTCTTCGAGTGATTGTTGTGCCAGGTGTTAAGAGGTTGTTTTCACAAGGATTTCATGAGTTGCAAATGCAGCAGTTTCAAAAGCCTAGAGAGAGTGGTTGCATTTAGGTGCCTAGATGATGAATCAATTTTGATGTCTCGTAAGCCAGTGGATCATGTTGTAAGAGCTCGGTCTGCTCATGAATTAAATGATGGCAAAAATAACAATAGTAACAAATGGTGTGGGGATGTGGAGAGAGAACATTTCGAGAAACAATGTCTCTAAAATAAAGGTCAACAAATGGAAGGAACTCTTGGGAGAGTTTATGTGTAGGTGTCCACACACTCAAGTAAGGTAGGTAGAATATCAAACACAGTCTGTTAGTTTGAGACTGAACCAAGTCAAAAGTGTAACAAGTTTGTTAACTCAATAAATAACTCATGATTGTAAAGATTTGCAACGACAAAAGTGACAACTTATGAATGAACTTAGGAAGTTCTAATGAGATCTTAAAACTTTTGCTAAAAAAATAGAATACCGGAGATTCTAAAGTTCAAGTTCATACTCATGTCATATCGGATACAACTAAGCCCACTTGTTTATAATTCTTTATTTACATAGAGAGGCATCCCAAACAATGTAAATAGAGGAATATAAACTTATGGTTCGGTGGTTTACAATTTCTTTATTTAAATGAAAAGGCATCCCAATCCATTCAAATAATTACAAATCATCCTACACAACATTCATACTTAGTCGGTGAGTTACAAGGTAGTGTATTACGAGATGATACTGGTGTTCCAAAAGTACAAAATGAATATTCAATCTTGTAAAGCTGACGAGGGTGCTTGTGGTGTAACTAAAGATGATTTGAGCTTTAAAAGTGCATCAAGATCTGTTAATGAGCTTGTGTTTGTAACGGTTGTGAAGATAATGATGTGATATGTTGATGAACAAAAGTGTGTAGTGTATGCTTAACATTAATACTCTTAGATATAGATGTTGAGTTTGCTTTTAAAAATCTTAAGAGATTTTAAAAGTTTATGATGGAATGGTATCCTTAGGACCTAAACAGGATAGTACTTCTACAGGATGAAGAGAATAATTGATAACTATCCCAAGATAGTAGTTCGGATTATCTCATAAATGAAAGTTTTCAAGAATGAATTTAGACCATACAAATAAGGTGTTAAGATCTTGCTGAGTGGTAAGGCACTATCGTGTCTCTAGATTGTTTTAATGAATTTTGGTGGTTTATCGAGTTCATGTAGGAAATTAACCTGAACATAACCCTAGCACAACTATTCTCAGTATTTGAAAATTTTAAGTCGAATATAGTTAGTCAGACTATATTCCACTGTCCCTAGGTTAAATATAGGTGACTAGTCTATATTTAGCCAAGGTTCGATAAAATTTTCAAATACCTAAATTAGGTATACTTGTGATATGTCCGTTGCTTTCGGGAAACTGTCCACTAACAAAGGCGATGTCAACCCTTAAGTTGCAAGTCCCGCCCATACAAGACTTGTAACGTATGTTTTCATATTCCATTGCATAGAAGATAGTAAGGGTAGGTACGTATGGAAAGGAAGTTTTAATTAGTTCTAAAATAGAACATACTTGGCCAGGATCACGAACTTTTAACAATGAAGGTTTCAGAAGAAAATTTTGATAAATGTAGAGCTGAACTTCAGCTTTTGTAGGTGATGGATTTGTTTATCCTTTATAAATTTCATATTTTTATTTAGAAATCGATAGGTTGTGACGGGTTTTTGATGAAATGATATTGATGATGTGATGGAATAATTCTAGAGACCATTGCGCAAAACACAATGTCTCAGAAGTAGGTTAGACCATTGTGCAATTCACAATGTCTGGGAAGTAGGTTAAACCATTGTGTGACTCAAAACATTTAAGAAATGATTAAGACCATTGTATAATACAATGTCTTGGAAAATAGGAAAGACCATTGCAATCAGTTACAATGTCTTGGACATAAAATATTGGAGTAGGAACATGATTGGGAGAATCTGGTTGTGTCGTAATGCCCTAGAATAGGCATACGCAGATATGTTTAGTCCATTGTTTAGATAAATGATTGAAAATAAACCGAGTTTATATATCAATATACTAATGCTTACGGGGAAATGCTCAATTATGTTTAGGGTACATATATTAATATGCAATTATGTTTGTGTAGCATAAAATGTCTACGGGGAAATGCTCAAAATGGGTATATATGAATATGCTAATATGTTTGTGTAGCATAACATGCTTACTAAGTCCATAATCGTCTGGAGGATGGAAGGCACGAAGAGCGGAAGGCTATAAAAATGTTTTTGCTTGTTTGTGTGGTTATAGTTTAGGTCTCAATTAGACCCGTTTCTCTATAACCATGGCTCTGATACCAATCTGTAACACCCCCAATTCATGGTTGCAGCGGAATTCAAACTAGGTGTTACTCGACGGCACAATAGTCACAATAATAGAAAACGAACTCTAACCGAGTCGTATTAAAAAGATTTATCATTCAAATTATATAAATATCAGAGGTTACAAAATGAGGTCCCAATTGGTTTCATGTTTACAATTTACATTAAATGAGTTTTTGAATGATCATAAAATTTATAGCCCTCTTGAGTATCCGTGCCCTTCCGTGCTATCCTTGATCGTCATGAACCTGAAATACATGCTTGAGAGGTCAACACAAATGTTGAGTGATATTCATAGAGTTTGTTTAATGTTTGAACACAATATGTTGGTAGTGTGAGCTATAAACTCACACCAATGTTTGGGAAACAAAACAGTTATTATCATTACTAAGCTTATGACACCAAAACGTTAACGTGTACCAATATCGATCGGCAGATTTATCCCGGTAGGTACTTTGCCGTCATACCTAATGTCTCAAATATTAATGCATTTGTTTGAACTTAGTCAATACAAATGGGATTCGTCAATCCCAATAGGCCTATTCACAATATTCGCGCTCACTATTTCTAGTGATTAAATGGTTCATAATAAGGGATCTCGGTTTGGCAAGGATGGTACTTAGTGATAATAAAACAATCAGGCAAGCATACAATTTAAAAACATTGTGCTCAGCTAAAAATAGCATGTATTCCCCCCAAGGGTTTGTAAAACAATTAAGTAATGGAAAGTGGGGCTATGAACTCACCTTGGTATGTAGTGATGTAATGAACACAACTGTGCCAAGGAGTATGGAAGAATAGTAACATAAGTGATGTCAATAATTAGAGCGCAACGATACAGAATCGGCATAACCTAATGAATATAAGCTTGTCTCAAAACATAATACGCAGAAAGTAATCGATACGTATGAGTTTCAAAAGGTAGAGTGTTGTAGTTTTCGTGGAATATTTGTATCAATGTTTGTAAAAAGTTTAGTATCCCATTCGTGTGGTGGTATAAAGTCATAGACTCACACAAAACGCACGCCAAAGCACAAATCATATAGCATAAGTATGAAAGGTAATAAGCACGTATAAAAGAATAAACCGGTAATAAGTGATTTGTTATTAAGTCGTAAGTCCATTAAGAGTGCAATACATTAATCCTAAACCCTTGTAAGATTATATATGTATTTGACATGGTACATGAGGTTTGTAACATGAAGATTTGCTAAAACAAGCCCTATGTATGAGTTAGAAACCTGAAATTCTAAAACAGTCCCAAAGATTGGAAAGTCTGCACAACTCAGTGAGTTATGGGCCTTAGGTAATTAGATAGGGTGATAGAGCTATGTCTTGTGGTCGTTTCGCCGGGTGGCGCACCTCATAACTCATCCCGATGAGTAAATGAGAGCCAAAATGGCAAAAGGTGTCAAAATCTGCATACCAGATTTTAATCAGAAAAAGCTCATGGTTCTGGTCATTTCTGGAGTTCGGCCCAGTTTTATGAAATGTAGGTAAGACATAAACTTAAATGTAGCCGCAAACGGCGCATCAACCGGAGTTGTAGAACTCTAGATATCGCCGAAAAGGCGGGACTGCAGTGAGCTGTTCCAAACAGCTCATGTATGCAGTAAATAGACAAACAAAACGCACCCATTTGGTGCAGAAAATCAGCACACGAAAACTCCTATTTGGGGCTGTTTTGCAGCCACTAAACACCCTCGGTTGGGGCTGGTCTTGGGGCTGTTTTGGCAAAGCCAACAAACACCCCTGGTTGGGCCGTTTTAGCAGCCAACAATAACCCTCGTTGGGGATGGTTTTGGCTGGACAGAAAGCAACAAACAAACAACCTATGTTGTGCACAAAGTAAACAAGTAAACGCACCCTAATTGAGCTGTTTTCGGGCTGTTTGCAGCCAACAAACGCACCCTAGTTAGGCTGCGTTTCAGCAAACAAACACACCATTGCTGGGGCTGCGTAGCAGCAAGCAAATGTCCCTGTTTGGGCTATAATAAGCCTATCCAAGCGCACCCTTTGGGTGGCTGTGACAGCAGACAAACGAACACCCTTGTAAGCTACGGTGTGGGTCAAAACAACAAAACCAAGCGCACCCTCTTTGGGTCGTGGCTGTGATCCGGTTCATCAAACACACCCTCTTGGGTGTTTCGTTGTCTGGAGAGCAGAAATAAACACACCCTGTATAACTCTCTGTGGGAGCTGAGACTAACAAGACAAATACACCCTTTGGGTGGTTTGACACAACACACAACCACATCGACAACCCTCTTGGGTGTGGTCGGACCAGGAGTCAAAACCAAACACCCTCGTGGGTGGTGGCTGAGCCGAGACACGCAACAAGGACCACCCTTGTGGTCTTGTTATCCGAAACATAAGCTCACCAAATAAGCTACAATAGGCTAAAGCAAGCAAAAATCTAAACCCAAATCCGTGACCCATACGGGTCTTATGCTCGACCCGAGATCGAATTAAACACAAACACCACCTTAACAATTTTTAGCCACACTAATCTTAATCAAAGAAAACATGTTTTAATTCCGTTTTTAATTCCACGAAAACTTGTGTTATTTTGATTTGTATACAGTTTGCAAATAAAGAAAAGATTAGGAATAGATTCATAAGTAGTTTTTAGCATACCAAGAGAAGGATAGGGATGGTGGTGACCGGTTGAGATGAACCACAAATCCAAACCTAAAACCTTAATCAAACCACATGTGACCCACGTCACGATCTATAGTCAAGACACTCGACCTCTTTGATCTTTGATAATGGGTGTGGCTCACGGTGGCGTGGCAGAGGAGAGGCGGTGAAGTTCGGTTGGTGTGGCGGTGCATAGAGAGAAAGGAGATGGAAGGAGCGGTGTAGTGAGAGAGAGAGATGAGGGAGATAAGATCTGATAATCTTATCTGATTATTAATATGAAGAAAGAAAAGGAGGCGGTGGAATCTTATTATTATTATTAATAATAAGGGTATTGTGTACCCGTGTCCCGTTAAACTAGAGTGTAAAACGCGCTACCTCGGTTTGGTAATTCGCGAAAAATATATTTCTGGTAGCTTTTTATAATGACAATATAAAAACGAAATTATCGACTCCGAATAATAATTATCGAGTTTTAAACCATTATTAATGCGGTGTCGGTATCGTTCTTCAAGAAAAGCGATATATCCTCTAGCTTTTAATCTTTAAATCACCGGTAATCGTCAGAAAATAAATAACTCGTATTTTCTGATAAAAATAAATAGTGGTACTATTTAGAATAATAGTCTAAAAAATTATAGGTTGTGCCGGTACGCGTTGTGTGCAGTCTTCACGTTTTGCAAGATAACTTCTCGTTAAATAGACCGAGGTGAACGAAATTGTTTAGAAAGTAATAATTCAAAACAGAATGAATTATTTAACTTGGAAGACTACTGGTTAACTACTAGTCATAGTAATTGCTTTTACGTTACAGTAAAAGTCAAATAGTCAAAAGTCAAAGTCAAAGGGCAAAATAGTCATTTTGCCTTATGAAAATTTACGGGTTGCTACAATATAATCGCTACCGTACGGATTACTGTTCTAGCTAGGTTTGCTCCGGTCCAAACAAGCTAGGCTAAAATATTTCTTGCTAAAAAGAAGCTAGAGAGATTTGAGATTTCGTTCGTAAATGATACTTACATTTTGTCGAGGATAAAAACCCAAAGAATTAGGCATGAATCACAAAGTTTAGAGTTTGATACTGGTTTTACTTACTGTATTGGTGCAAATAGGTTAGAATCAAGTATGATGTAAGAAGCTAGCGACCGATATCACACTCTGGTTTATGGTACTCATATTCTTATCTTTTTCGTACATGTGTCAACTTTGCACACTCCTGCTTAAGATTGTGTTTGTATACTAGCTACTTGTATGATGATTACTATTAAAGTTTGAGTTTACATAGAAGCTCACAAATGAAGCATAACAAAATGTACCAAATTAAAGGGTGTTTGATACTTTGCAATCGATCATGGATTAAACTCTCAACACCCCAAGCTTTCGTTCAAACAAAAGTTGGAGAAGGTACACTTGCAACTGTTGGATTCTGATTTCTGAACATATTTTATATACGATTTCTGGTTTCGAACTCGAGCCTATGGAATTGCACGCATTGCGTATAAGATTCAGTTATAATAATAAAATATAATAGTTATGATTTAATTATTATTAACTAATAAGCTTTAACGATCGTTATGTTACTAGTTACTTAATGGAAGTTACTAACGAAAGTTAGACATATGATTAAGGACTAGCTAGAATGTAACAAATAAAGAGAAGGATCTAGAATCCTTCTCCCTTGTGTATATTCGGTCGAACCAAGGGGATCAAAGAAAAGGAAACAAAGCAAACTTGGATTCCAAGACATTACGCTATAAATACAATCCTTGTATTCATAATTGGTGATCTCTTGGAAAACCTAATGCTGTTTTTCTTCTCTTCTTCTATCCTGTCTTACATAACCAATCGATAAACCCCTTGAATGCTTGATTTGATTTGTTTTGTGATCAAGTGATTCACTAGCTTATTGGTTAATAAGAACTAGCATTCTAATTGAATTGCTATTACATACGCGTGTGCATGATCGTAGAGAAATCCTACTTTGGATTTTTGGTGGTAAAGCATTCGACTAATACATGTTAGAATTATTGGATCACAGTAATCTGAGAGTCGTGTAAACACTTTCAGATCGAAGTATTTCGATGGTTCTATCAAAATCTTTAATCGGATAAAACTCAGATTTTGAACCGAGAATATGTTTTTGATTGTTACAAAACAGAACCAGAATGCAGATACCAAATATGACCAATCAAACCCAATTCGGTTGTAACTACCCTTGCCAGTTATTTAACTACCGAACGGTTAAATTTTATTTTTAAGTGCCCTTGGCGCTGCCCCTTGGACCCTGCTACCAGGGGCTGCCGCCCTGGAACCCCGCTACCCGGGGGCGCTGCCCCCGGACCCCCGTGATTCGGGTTGATAATCACAATAACGTCATACAAGTGTGCACTCTGCATAATCCCGACTTGTTGAACATTTATCATGATTACGCATTGGTCAAACTAAGTCAATCTATTACACTTAAATCATATTGGTGATGTAAAATCACCAACAAAACATTAGTCGATTTCTATAAACCCTATATTAGGGTTTATGGGTTTTGATCTTGTGTTTGATTTATTTGGGGATTCTAAAAACCCTAATTGCATGGAATCGAATAAGGTACGTTTACTATTTAATTTAATGTTAATTAATTACATGTATTTGATCTATGTCTTCATCTGCGTGCTTTGTGATTTTATGTTTAGTTATATGATAGTCATGATAATTAAATTCCAACAGCAACACGCTTGCACCGATCAAAGCAAATGATTCCACGAGAGCTTTGTGCATAGCTCTCTTGCTCATTCTTTTATTTACTGCAAATCAAGACATTTGAATTGAACGTTAGAGATTTTACTTATTTCATGTCGATCAGCCTCAACCATAAGCCAATGTTGCTTAAATTGAATGTTCACTAGCTTGTCCCCTAACTTCTCGATTTGGTCCATAATCGGTATGAATTGATCTGCAAAATAAAACCATATCTCTTTTGAAGCAACCTTAACTAGTGTTGGACATCCTACATGTAATGTAGCGGAACGAGTTAAGATCTCACCACGTTTTGCATGTTCAACGTGAATATAGAAAAGACTCGAATGGACATTAACATCCATGAATTTCGGGGCACGGTGAATGATTGGAGAAGCAAAATCGATAAACGCCTTCATTATGTGCCACAAACACGGACAATTCACTTATTTTGTCATGGAACTCTTGAATTTGTTCACTGTTAGGCCCCTTCACCTAATAAAAGCAACATGGAGACACATCCACCATTAGAACTTTCACCTCAACGCCATATACAGTGACAAATTTAACAAGTTTTTCATATGTCGAAAAACTTCCATTTACACGAGCAAAGGACTTCAAGACACCATAATATCATTGTGATTATTGAATTTGATGCCTATATATGTAAAATATGCATGTAAAGAGACAAAGAGAAATGAATACCAAAAGATCGGTACCATATACTGATATACAGTATAATGCCAATCATCAGTATCTTCAACGTTAATAACAACAAAAGAAAGTCAAACCGTTGCACCATACTCAGCTTTATGTGAAATACATTCTTTTCCGTCTATCAAAAACCTGATCCCGAACACTCCATCTGTGTTAGCTGTAAGAAGCACTAATATTGTTGTGACCAACACTTTCGAAAACATATTAATCTATCACAAAATGAACTTATTGAAGTATTATATTCGAGTAAATAAGGTAAGAGCAACAATTAGTAACTAGTTTACCTTAGATTATTTTGGGATTGTGTGTTGCGAGTTGTACACGACACAAGTATTTTTTGTTATGCTCTAATAGAATCGTGATTTAAGAATCAATTTAGGCAAATGAAAGAGACTTTAAACCAAAAATCAAAATTTTGGCCTAATTTCGAAAGTAATAAGGACAACTTATAAACTAATATTGAAGTTGTGAATTCATTAACCACAAGGGTAACATTATGAGAGTAAAATGGATTAACCACACAAATCTCAAACTAAATACACCCTATTTCATCGTATCGAGACATACTATACCAAGTAGAAAATCGTACAAATGAGCAAAGCTATAGAAACCGATTTTCTGGTCACAGAACTTGGTATTTTCCCTTTATCGCTGCGAACAAATAGACCCAAGTACAATGGTACATTAATAAGCACCAATGTGACACAAAGTACTATTTGAATCACCATGGTCTCAAAGTATGCTCTCCTAGTTATCGTGTCCATCAACGCTGATTTCACAACAAACCCAAGAAAACAGAACAAAGACCATTGATAGTGTTGCCACATTTGTTGACAAAGGCGACGACACTCCAAATTCCATTAGTTCTTTATCATACCTCTCTTGAACATCATTATCAGCTACTTTTGAGCTTATCACAAATGATAAGTCTGAGCCCAAAATGGTGTCGAGTAATGCAAAAAAGTAGGAGGTAGTTCGCTTGTAGAGCCAGATTCTGCGATCATTCCACCACCCTCTTGTGGTCCCACCGGATTGAAGGAATTCAAGGTAGTCGAATACTGAGATGAAGACTAAGATGTAAGCGAATGGGAGAAACCATCCGCTTGATGCCTACATATTGACAAAGTTGTAAGAAATAGATAATGTGTTGCTAAAATTGTTGCAACTTCATGTAAGACGTCAATACATCATCAACTTGCTGATTGTCAAGTTGTTTCCTCAGTCATCCGACCAAAAAACCATAAGATTTACGATAGATATGACTGTTGAAACAACTATTTGGTTATTTCTTAATCTCGTTGTAAGGCGCACAAACGAAAATAGAGTCATAACGTACCGTAGGGAAAAGTGACACCCCTTTAAGGAGACAAAGTGATGGGACAATGGAATAATAAAGAGTTGGCACGGATGAAGGGGACCATAAACAGTAGATCATATAGCCCACCAACTGACCAGGGTGAATCTTTCCAAGCCCGTACCAAGCCGGGCTATACTTTGAGAGCAAAATCAATAGATCGCCTTCGGACCACCTTTTATGTTGCATAAGAGTCTGGTCCAGTGTGGTTGCTGCAATGCCTAGAAAGGCCTCTCGTTTTGGATTGTAAAATACTGATTTCCAGCCTCGGCAGTGAATAGATAACCCTGTTATGAAATCTTCAACGGGACATCCGTACTTTAAACCAATCTATAATACAAAAATGCATTGAAATAATGTTAAGTTGCTGAGTTTCTATGATGATATACTTCTAAGGAAATCATATAACATTGGCCTAGATGTGGCAAAGTGTCACGATGGATAATTTTTGTATTTATCAAAATGGGTCGGGTTGTATTAGGTTGGCTTGGAATGAGAAACTGAAAACAAACAAGTAAAACCTCTTTGCCCCATTCAGTATCAGTTTCGAAGGTGCATGTCGCGAGCTTCTTTATTTCTTCATTTGTGTTTTCTAAAGTCATCTTTTTGTGATCATTCACCATGTCCAATCGATTCTTTTTCCATCATATAAACTTTTCCCTGAAAGAATTTCTCTTCGGTGAAAGCAGCCAGTTCCAACATACATAGGCCCGCCCATACCATCAAGACCGTGGAAGTCAATCTTCATCAATCAACAAAAAACGCATTAAGCTTTCTTAACAACATTATAAATAAATCAAGTATATATTAACATATATATTTATATTGTTCACCTCACGAAGTACTCTAAGAGAGCCACCATAAACTTCATTTTTTGTAAGGTTTTCGAAACATTGTGGGTACTGAATAAAATCAATCTCGTGGCCTTTTTCTTCGTCCATGAAGAAGCAAAGCTCGTCTCTTATAGTATCACTGCTATTCGAGTACATATCACAGTCGACATTCAGGATTATTGGTCCATTGCTTATCTTCGACGACACCCGTATCTGTATAAAACTAATTGTTGTCATGTTTTATTTTCGGTTGAGTTATCGTATCTTGAAAAATTTTCAATTATATTTTGAGTATTTTACGTTGTATGTTTAAACTTTACCTGAAACACTTAACCAAAATATCTTAACTATAATTATTTCCCGCTATAAAGTCTTGTTGCTATGCACGGGTACTCCTCTATTACTTACCAATGCATTCATGGCTCCAGCTTTGAAGTTATGAGAATGGTTTGATCTCTTTTCCCTAGCCAAATATACTAATTTCGGAAGGCTTTGCCCTTCTACATCCTGATTATTATCAAGTAAAATCTGCAGAAAATGTTGAGTTAAGAAGACTAATTCGACAACTGATTTGATAAACCCAAGAAAGAAAAGCTTATTCGAGTTTAAAACAATGTCAAAAAATTGCAATTGCCATGAAGTGCTTACTTGAATGATGGCGCCGTGGTCCCTTGGAGATGTAAATGCATCCCACTCCGCAAATCCTTTGTGTTCCACACGTAATTCTTCAGGAACTCTTCCAATCTTTGTCACATTCTCGACTCGATTCTTCATTTCTTCAAACAAGTTCTGCAATCCCAAGGAAAAAGTGATTTAGTCCCTTAACTTATATTTCTCCGTGGTGTAGTTCCTAATTTTTTTTGTACTCACAAAAAATTTGCAAAAAACAGCCCATAAAAAGTTAACATGATTACCTTAACAACAACATAATCTTGATCTTGTTTCGTGCTTGAAGGGCGAGAAGCTGATTTGAAATATGCAGCTGGTGACAATGGCTCCACCTTGTACTTTCGACAATATGGCAACCAATGTTTGGAAAAGGCCGCGGATTGAATGAGCGCGTAGAAAGTAAGCTCAGACCCACCATCATCAGATAGATAGACGGCGAGCTTGTTAGGCGGGTAGTCATAAGCCATAACTAATAAAACAGTACTAATCACCATCATTGGTGGCTCGATCATGGGGTCAGCCGTGCACACAAATATGTCCACACCAGGTAACTTGTTTTCGTACCTAACAATTAAATTGGACCATAACATTAACATGTTATGTACGTACGATTTAGAACATGATATTTGTTAAAATGAAACTACTTTATTTATGTAAGTAGATCGATAATCTTAAGCTAATAGTATAAATGTGTGGTTACGGATCCATATCGAAAGTTATAATGTTCATTTTGTTAAGAGTAAAAAAGATTTATCGATCATATATTTTGGACAAGGTTCATCCGATAAAAATCAAAAAATTTATAGAACATTTTCCACCCTAATAAGAAGTAAATATTCATGTGATTCACGAAAATCCATCAATTCGCCCCTGTAGATGCGTATGTTGTGTTTACTGACTAGTTTAAGGTCGAACATTATAAGAACATGTACCAAACCATACTGGTCTGATTATTTTTTTATTTTATTTATTATTATTATTTTTTAAGAATAATTTTAGACTTTAGATAGTCTTTTTTTATTCAACTCTTTGCCTTTTAAAAATTCTAAGTAAAACCTCAATTATTTCTGAAGGAATAGTTTAATAACACGTTGTGAGTATAATATATGAAAAAGTTTTGTTAAATACCATTAAATTAACATTTCAATTAGAATCCAACTACTACTGACCAAATTAACACTCCACTACACGATAGAATATGTTATCTTTTGTTGAAAATAAACACTTTAGCACTCTTTCACTATTTCACCTCTTGGTAGAATATTTTTCTTTCAGAAACAATCCTTGGTTACTTCTACTTTTAGAAAGATCAAGGTACAAAAAGAAGAAATTAGAATTTATTGAGTTATTTCTACAAAATCGTTAATTCAAAATATAAAAAGATCAATTCAATGACCGCACATTTATAGAGAAAACAAATGTGCTTAAAACCTAATAATATATATATATATATATATATATATATATATATATATATATATATATATATATATATATATATATATATATATATATATATAGGGGAAGTTTAATGTGAGAACTTTCTTAAAGTTGTAAAAATGAGAACTATTCTAAAATACCATTAAAACATTGATACATAACCATTTTAGCAAAGATGCACCAAAATATTATATATTAATACAAGTTAACATTAAATCGATTAATAACCAACTCATACATGATAAACGGATTACTGATACACAATTAAAATTTTGATACATATACATTAAAATCTCAAAAAACTAATTTCTTATACATAAATTGATACACCTAATACACAACAACCACTAAAAACTTGATACACAATACTCAACCTTGATACACATTACACGTTGAATCAAAGTGTATCACCTAGTTTACGTCAATTTTCATAAGAAAACCCATCAAATCTTTAACAGTTTTAGTTGTAATTAATTATGTTTTTATTTTCTTTTAAGTTGAGTGTCATTTATGAGATTTTGGTTGGTTCTCATTTTTACAACTTTAAGAAAGTTCTCATTTGATCTCAATTCTATACATACATATATATATATATATATATATATATATATATATATATATATATATATATATATATATATATATATATATATATATATATATATATATAAAGAATGAGTTCTATAAAGAATGAGTTCCCCTATTGAGAGCATTAATATCATTAGGCAAGAAACTCTATTATGATGATTAAGCTCACAAAGTTATGTAATCTTGAGCTTTTTTTGAAAGCTTTTAAGAGCTTTTAAAGTCTAAAATAAAACACTTTAATAAATTTGAATGTCTAAAGACTTTAGAAACCAAAATAAAGCTAGAATGTGTTAAGCCTCATGAAGCATTAATTTGCCTTTGTATTATTGCATTTGTGCTTACACGGAGTATAAAAAAAACACATATACAACAACACACTACAAACAAAAAATACATATCACCACCACTCCTCCTCCGACCTCATCTCCTCCGGCCGTCCTCACACCTCCTCCGCTGGCCACACCACCAGACTCACCTCCGTCGAGCGTCATCTCCACCGGAATAAACCACGATCACCGAAGGTCTTTTGTAATTAATCTAAGGGTTTTCTTCATAGATCTAAGGCTTTTATTAATAGATCTAAAGTATTTTTATTATTTTTTATTTTTTTTAATAGATCTAAAATTATGAAAGTTTTTCTTGATGTTTATATGTAGAATGAGTTTCTATTAATTTATTTTGGGTTTTTGGTCGTATCATTCACGCGCCGCCACGAGCCTTCGCCGCTATTGACTCGCCGGAAAATTTGCCGCCCCGCCCTACTGTTTTAAGGTATTTTCCGAGTTTTTTTTTTTTTTTTTTTTACTATATGTATTAATATTTATCATTTTTTTGAATGTTTTTATATGTAGATATGAGTTTGTATTAGTTTCTTTTGAGTTCTTATTTCAAGAATATAGTGTAAAATAGTTTGTCTTGATAAACTAATAACATGAAAATATAACTCCAATAAATTTGATGTTGATGTTCTTAGAAATATGTATGTTATGAAAGATGCAAATAGGTATGATGGCATTTATATTGTTATTGTCTATTAATGTAAGGACTTTGTTTTAAGGATGCTCTTGCTTTTTCCCGTACTTGATCAATTTTTTAGACTCTAAAGAATTATGTTCTATTTTAGGTAAATCTCTTACCATCAAAGTGGGAATTAAAATTTTAGTTGAACACATTTGATGATTCTAACGATAAGCCATTAGCGTTGAAGGCGTAAGAATGGGGTGAATTGTAGCAGTGAAAGGAGTGGCAATTCAAAGGTTATTCAAGGACCATGTTGAGATCATAAATAAGAGCAAAATTATCAGTTGCTTTTTAAACTTCTTATTACTATTTCATATGTTAGGAGTAGATTTATCCATCTTTATCTTCTTCATTGCAAGAATTAGTTGTTGTGTTTATGTCATAAGATTATTCAAATATTCAAGCAAGATTCATAGTGATCTTTTTGTGTAATATTATTCAATTTCTTCTAACTACATACACACACACATAAATATATGATTGTTACCATAATAAGATTTTATTGTGTTGTATATTATTTTATTAAATATGTTGTTGTTGATGAAAAAAAAGGAAATTGAATTGGAGCCAATAGTTGAGAAATTGGAAACTTCTAATTTTTATGTTGTATGTCGACTTTTGAAACAAAGTGTATTAAAGCTCAAGGAAAGAAGCATAAAGATAAAAGCATTTGCGATATGTTCAACCAAAAGTAATTAAAAATTGGGAAAAGCCAAGGGACTTCAATACATAACACCGGTCCTAAATAAATGAATAATAAAGGTCTAGAAAGCAACTATGTGGCATTTGTTTTTGACATACACTGTTGTATTATGGGAAGTAGAGGGCAGAGGATGGTGGAGGTAAATGGCAACTTAAGCCAATTAATTTGGAAGTAAAAGATGTATAGTATCAGCATGCGGGTGTGACGGGGAGTGACGACGAGACGCATTTTGATTTGAGAGTTGTTCCGAGTGAATTTGAAGGGCAAAGTATGGTAAAAAGGCTATATATATTATTTGTTGAATGATGAGTTACAAAGTGGTTTACACGCTTTATGAGGCCTTTGTCGCAATCAAAATAATCATATATTAAAATTCCTCATTTTAAAACTAAATACCAGATAGAGTAATTTTTTCGTAGTTGGCAATGATGTTGGACCATAAAAGTACGAGTTTAGCGGTTGGCAATGATCTTTGAGTATCTTTCATATGAAACATTTCTATTTGTAAAAGCTTAATAAAGTGAATATTTTAGTTTAACACTTTAAGTTTCGCGACTAATGTTAACACACCTAATTAACCGTTGCCAGACAAATGCTACTTCATGGTAATCGAAGCCCGTGCATCGCACGGGCCATGCTGTCTCGTAATAATAATAGAAATCTTATATGTAAAGAAAAGACGCATTTGCTTAAAACCTAAAAACTTAAAAAATAAATAATATTGTCAGGCTAAATTATTCATATCTATAAAACACAACACAATCTATTACATATTGAAGTACTTAATTATAATTTAGACCACTAACTTTTTTACTCCCACTTACTCCACAGTTCACACATATACCTACATAAAAAATACATATACACGAAGTTTAATTGCAAGACGGTTTTCATAATAAAAATCTAAAGCATAATAAAAAAGCTAAAGCAAGGTCGGTTTTATATTGGGAAGCAAACATATATTCTGGTACAATGTTTAATTGCAAGACGCCAGACATAAATACTTGCATATCCCTAATATATTACACGTTAATATCACTATATAGGGTAAGAAAACATTACTTAAAATAGCGTATGATTAACTAGCTTTAATAATAATAATAATAATAATAATAATAATAATAATAATAATAATAATAATAATAATAATACCAACTAATAAGAGTAAAACAAATAATAGAACTCAATCCTTTGAGCAAGTCGTTGTTTAAAAGTTCTCCGGTAAGTTGGATTCCATCAAACCGATTGATTTAACATCCAATACAAACCCAACAATATTTCTGACACGAACATCCCAATCCAGTACCACTTTCTGCCACCGTTAAAAGCAGCAGTTGTTGTTGCTTTTAACGATAGCAGTTGGGTTGCTCTATAAACCCATATCCATATTATACAGACCAACACATTTGTTGCAAACACCTTGTGTTTCTTACCACTTTTTCGTTTTTCTGTCTCGAATAGTCGGCTATTTTGATCGTCCATTTGATTCTTTCTTGAAATGTATAGGTGTTTCTATCTGGCTTTCATCATGTTGTATGAGCATATCATTTCATTCTATTATAACAACTTACAAGTTGGTATTCATGCCACCTAACACCTCATAAATTAATAACATATTATTCTTTAACTAAAATTTATTATATATATTAATGGTATTTTGTGGATATAACACAATTTTTTTCCTACCTATAAATATTCTTTATAGCTAGAAAATGTCATTTTTGTGCCACTAGAAAAATCCATATTTTTGTGAGCTTGTACATACATTGTTACTCATCTGTCTTCAAATATATAAGGCAATACTTTATAACTCAAGAGACTCTATTTGAAGTACGCATATTGATGTGAGAATATGTAGTCTTAAATTTGTAACTTATATTACCTAAAAATATTCTTACATACCTACGAGCAGTGTACTCTATTGTGCAGTAATGTAGCTAAGGGAATTACGGGTGTCGAAGCCTAAAAGCAAGTAATTTGGTCGATAATAAGAAATTAATTAATAAACCTATTATATTAAAGCAGTGTACTTAATTAATGTCATTTTCTTAATAGTTTTTGTAAAATTATACAATTTTATAAACTATTATATATCATAAACACAAAATTATATGAATGTTCTGTCGAAATGTTGTCCTAAATTATGATTATGAAATGTTTAATAAGATTAATATGTTATTTTTTAAATTCTACAAAAAACAATCTAGAAATTTGAAATTTTTTAGTTTGTTATCCGAAAAAAGTAGGATCTGATTGGATTAGATCTTAAGATCCTATGGTCAAGATCGGGATCCTATAAGATCTTAAGCTTTTAAAGATCCTATGTAAGATCCGGATCGTTTTTGCTTTGCAGTATCGTAAAATCGTAAGATCCTAAGATCAGGTTCGGGATCCTGACAACCATGCTAATTTCAGCTAGTGACATACTTTCTAGTCTATTATCCACTAAGAAATTATAATCTATATCAAAACACAAGGATCTAATGATAAACAAATAAGATTTCCACCAAATCGCAAATTAAACTCAAGAATTCAAATCAAAGGAAACATATAATCATAACTAGGCTAACACATGACGTGTTTAGGCAAGAATCATAGTTTAAGTGACAAAAACAATGTAAACATTAAAGGTAATGATATGCATAGTGTTGGGATAACCAAACCAACTTAAGCTACTGATGATGATGAATAATGATATCTTCTGTAACACCCCCAAAATTATCGCAACGAAAGATTGTGTCACTGGGGTATTACTTCATGGGTACAGTAAAAGTTACAGAAAATGACTCTAAATGAGACGTTTCGAAATAAATTATCATTCGATTAAAATATCAGAGTTTATAAAGAGGTCCCACAAGTCTACAAAATGTACAACATAAAAGTTTCATAGTGTTTCGAATGATAATATATGCATCGTCTTCAAAATGTTTTTCCGTGCGCCTTCACATGTCAGCTAATTCCTTTCGAACCTGAGATAAACATGCTAAAAAGTCAACACAAAGGTTGAGTGAATTCGTAGGTTTGTAAAACAGTAGTGGACAATTAGTTATCAGAGTTGCAGTGATAATTGCAACGAATACAATCATCGGGTAAGTATATTATTGCATCTAAGCTCATGGAACTCAAACTGACGGTATATATCAACAATGATATATAGAATAATAATGACCTCGTGTAGGTGCTTGCCATATACCTAGAGTTACAAATATAGTACGTTTGGTTACTTATCCAGCTAACACAAACGGGACTCGTCAATCCCGATAGGCCTATCTACTATATCAGTGTTCACTCGCAAGTGATTAATGGTCCATGATGTGGGGGACTTGTGGCATAGGGAACTTAGACACAAGCAATAATATATATTCAGGAAAGCGCATTCAGTTTACAAGTAATTGTCCATAGTAAAAACAGTAGCATGTATCTCCCCAAAAGAGTTTATATATCAGTTAAACAAAAGTAGGGGCTATGAACTCACCTTAGCGTATGGTGAATAAAGTATTGTCAAGAATTAGAGTACAACAGTAAGGAATCAACACGACCTAATGAATATGTAGTTTATCTCAGAATATATCACATAATAATAGTACGATACATATGAGTTTCAAAAGACAGAGCTTTTTAGTTTTCATGGAAGATTGGTATCTTTGTAAAAGTTTAGTATCATCATTCGTGTGGTAGTATGAAATCAGACTCAAGACAACGCATGCCAAAGCATAAAACATATAGCACATGCATACATGGTAAATAAAAATGTAAGAATCAATTAAACTAGGCAAAAAATGGCAAAAATATGAGGATGGTTAAGTTTATTAAAGTCCAACGATGTCAAATAAGTGGTCAATTCTCAATAATAAGTTTCGGGTTATCGAACCCAAACTAGCCGTGCGGCTAGACTCACACTTTCAGACAACAACTAAGGCCATACTAAAAGGCCTTGAGTCAATAGCCCTGGCTGCGTCTCGGCCTCAAGAGGTCAAAATGCTATAAGGATTTTTATGTCATGGCTACCTTTGGGTCAAAACGGGTCCAGTTGGTTTTTATAGTCTACAGCCTTCGTTTTTCATTTTCAGCTTACGTCTTGCTAGTTTATGTATAAAACATCATTCTGAGCAACTTTCGTGTTTTACAGTTTCAGTGGTTCGGACCAGAAAAGGGTGAAAATCGGGTTTTAATTCCAGATCAGCAAGCTATTTGCAGAAAATTTTAGCATATAAAGACCCCTTTGATTGCAGAAAATTAAGCATGTAGCGACCCATTTAAGTGCAGATTTTTAAGTAACAAAACGCACCCCAAGTTGGGGCTTTTTTCAGCCTACAAACGCCCGCTGTTGGGGCTGTTTTGGGGCTGTTTACAGCTAACAAACGCACCCTTTTGGTGCAAAAAAATCTGCAGCAAACGCATGCTAGAAAATAGGCAGAAAAACACAGTTGTTGGGGTTGTTATGAGCAGATGTGAAAGCTCCATTCGAGCTGTAAGCAACAGAATCAAACACTCCCGTTGGAGCTGGTGTTGGACAAAAATAAGCAAACCCATACGCACCCTACTTGTCGAGACTAAACACAAAAATTACAAAACACAAACACATCCTCATTGTGTCAAGATGTTAAACCAAATGAGTATAACCCCTACATGAGTTTTCTTTTCTAGCCAAGACAAACACACACACTCTTGTGGTGTTTATGTGGTTACACAAACAACACCACCCTTGTGGTGGCTTTTAAACTCAACAGCAGGTAACAAACAACCATCCTTGTGGTGTTTTTCTGAACTGAGAGTAAACACAAAACAAACAAGCACTTGTTTAATTTGTTTACCACACGAATAATTTGTCAAATCAGTTATATAATAACGTTTAAATTCCACGAAAACATTTAACACAATAGTCATAAATCGAAAGATCAATGAAACAGGTTGTATGTGTTGGAAAATTTAGTGCACTTGAGGGATTAATTCACACCTGGTAATGGGTTTGGAGGTACGGAGTGTACACCCATATGGTCACTGAATCCCCTGACTCAATAGTTGTTATGAAAAGATTCTGCTGCTAGTAGATCCTGCTGACTCAAAGTACTACTTGTTCAAAGTACTGCTTGTTCAAAGTACTGCTCGGGTTTAACCACTGATTCCTGCTATTATGTAAAGTATTATGATATAATTAATGGGTCGTTAATTATACATAATTCCATGGGCTAGGGTTTGAGTATTCTCTATTATAAATAGAGGTCATAACATTCTGCATGAGAACGATATAACACAAACCCTAAACACTTGAATACAATTATGTTTATTGATTTGTGCCTAAAACAAGAACATCACTTGGTCTTATCCCATAGAGATATTCGTGTAACCCAGGCATAGGGTCGAATAGTTTCTATTGAAAGTGATACCACAATTTCAAGTGAATATCCGGTACCTTATTGATTATCTTAACCCTAATCTGGGAACTTATTAACACATAATAACCAATAGTATGGCTCGACATACCAAAAAGAACGAGGAGGAGCGGCTGTGGTGGATCATGGTTTGAAACCTCTTGATCTAAACACAATCAATCAAATCCTAGTTCTAAACTAATAATTAACCACACCCTTGAGCTTGATGATGATGATGGCGGCTGGAGATGGTGGCCTGATGTTTGGCGGTGGGAGAGTGGCGGTAACAGAGAGAAGATGTTATGAGAGAGAGATGGAAATTTTTGTGAAAGAAAAAGATAAGATGTATAAAGATAAGGGAAGGATTTTTATTACTCCCTTTGTGTATTCCGTGTCCCGCTGAGCTCAAGTGTAACTCGGTACTTTGGTTGAGTAAATACGAAAAATATATTTCTGTGAGCGTTTTTATTATAAAAACGAAATTATTGTTTCCAAATTATACTTATATTATTTAAACCATTATATTTGCGGTGTTGGTACGCTTTGTGTGCGGTTTCACGTTTTGCAAGATAACTTCTCGTTAAATAGACCGAGGTGAACGAAATTGTTCAGTAAGTAATAATTCAAAACAGAGTGAATTATTTAACTTGGAAAAATTACCGGTTAACTACCGTTTACCAGTAATTACTTTTACGTTACGGTAAAAGTTAAAAGTCAAGCCTTTCTAAAAAAAAAAAAAAAGTTAAAAGTCAAATTGTTAAAAAGTCAAAGTCAAAGGGTAAAATAGTCATTTTGCCGTGTGAAAATTTACAGGTTGCTACAATAATTTTAAATATCTTACAATAATTTGATGAAAAACTTCTGATACAACTTGAGATATCAGATATCATTATACAACATGAGATACCATCGAAATATTATATCTTATTACAATTCATTAATTAGTAAAACCATTAATAACTTCATCATAAATTTTAATATGCTTGAAACCTCATGTTTGTCCTTTTATAAAATGGGATGAAGAAACTGTGAAAAATGGTATCATGAAAACAAATTTTCAATTGCTCTAAAATCTTCATTCTTTTAAAAATATTTCAATGCGTAACGTCTTAGTCTTTCTTTTCTTTGCATTGGCAACATGTCAAATTCCAGGTTTGGTCGTAAGTTCAAGTGTAGATCCTAACTGTTTTCTTTTTTCTAGATTTCATATGTACATCACCAATGATATCCCTGAAGATATCGTAGTACATGTGAACTCAAAAGACGATGATCTAGGAAATCGCACCCTTCCTTTGGGTGGAAGTCGTGATTGGTCTTTCTGTGATCTATTTTGGACACGTTTCCGTGGAGAGTTTTGGTGGGGTTCAAAATATATCTCTTTCAATGTCTTTGATACTTATGTTCGTGAACACTGCGATACTGAGGAAGAATATGGCACTGGATATTGTTATTGGTTAATAAGACCTGAGGGATTCTATATGGGTTCGGAAAATAACACATGGCCTAGTAGAAGTTGGCACTTCGAAAAGCCTTGGCCATAAGAAGCATGTAACAAGTTTGATACATAATTCAACATGATATTAAATGATAGTTTTCTATTTAGTTTGGTTATCTAGTTAGATTGTTTCTAATCATGAAAAAGTATTTATGAATTATGTGTGTTATTATCATTACGAGACATCATGGCCGCCCGTGCGATGCATGGGCTTTGTTCATCACGACAGAATCATATGTATTTTGGGTAAAAAGGTGTTCGGGCTTAGTTGACACATTGATTTCTTTTGAAAACAACATTTAAATACATATGTTTAATCATTATAACCCATTACCATGCGATAGAAAACACATTTCAACAAAGTTATACATTTATGTCAAAAACTCAATGCAAACATTCTCTGCAATTTGTTCTTCTTAGTTTCATATGAAGTGACTCCAATTACAGACTTTTGAAGACTTATTTGATAGCCAACATATTCAAATTGTTCAGTTCTTTCGGCTTCTTTGAGGTTTTAATCACAGATTCTTGAAGTTTGACTTCATCATTGACTAATGATTCACATGTTTTGTTTTTTTGGGTTTTATTTGAGGATGTTTCAGTTAGAACCTCTTGAAAAGTATTTTGATCATGATAAGAGCTGTCACCAACATCACCACCTTCATTGACTTAAGTAACAACCGATTCAGATGATTCATTTTCCTCCATTTCAGAAACGACCTCGGACTCAACAACCACTTTTTCTTCTTGCAAGAAATACTTTAACAAAAAGTAAAATAAGTAAATGAACAAAAATATAAAAATAATAACCTAAAATAATATATAGAACTAAAGAAAAATGATCATAACTTCAAGTATCTTTAGTTAGATTGTCATGTGCATTTATATTTTCTGCCTCACCAAATATAACAAAATAATAAACAACAAAATTTGTGCATTACACACGTCAATGTAATGAGCTTAATTGTTGTTAGATTTTCAATTCGAATTCTAGCCGTGAAATAATTAATCCCATGAAAATTTGTATGTCCAAAAATACCACTAATTATACCAAATTTTATCAAAAGTTTATATCCAAAATGAATTCCCGCTAACTCTTTTTGATAGTCCAAGAATTGTCAGACCACCATTTTATTTGAGTTGTTTAGATGACCACAATGAATTAGAAAATTAATTAACAAAATATGTATTCATAATATCATGTTTTATTTGGCTTGTTATCGGTTCCTTTGAGTGATGGCGTCGGAAAATCAAATATCAACACCACCTACGATGACGAATTCAACAATGATGAAGACGTAGGAGATGAGTACTTGAACGTAGATTGAATCATATATAATCTAGTAGAGTTATTTTGGATAAGAAGTTGATATGAATATATGATGATTATGAACACGATACGTAACTGGATGCTCAAAAAGCTAATCATATGAGTTTTTATGATTTTGTAAGAATTAAAAAAAAAAAGGTAATTGTGTACTTAATTAATTACTTTTAAAGATACATATTTTGTTAAATAATTTTCAAAATTACCATGCTTACCAAAAAAACTCTATATGTGATCCATTAGTCCAATAAATGGATAGAAGATCGAGCCCACCAAGCATTCCTAAATGTTCAGGTATTATTCCATTTAACCTAAACACACATATGATAAACACGCCTCTCATATTCACCTAATTTCTCTCACCAATCTCTCCCATCAAATCGCCTCCATCTCGATCTGTTCATCACCAAAGCCGACTCAAACTACTAATCTTCTTCATCTTTTCCATTACAATAACAACACAAATACATCAATTTACCATATTCGAACACACCCTCTTTCTTGCTCGATTCTTATGCTCACAACTTCAAAGATCATTTAAATGGTCTCGGTAGGTTTATGTTGCATGCTATGTATTGTTTTGTTTTGTTTTAGATCGGTGATGATTAGAGTTCAACAAAAACAAACTTTAAAAGATTATACACAAAGTTGAACTATTTCTGAGATCGAATTTTCGAGTCTTGTTTGTTTGATGTGAATATTGGGGAGAGATGGTGAGGGTCGTCTAGATGTAGGATTTGTTTTCTGTGTTTTCGCTTGGCTGCGGTTTCGTCTCATCTTCATCTCTTTTCGTTCTTGTTCTTGTTCTTGGATTTTAGCTTTTGGACTAATGATGTTAAGGCAGAGGTCCATTAGAGTTTTGGTATTTGGTTGATGTTACCTGTTCAGTTTTTGAATGGTTGTGACTGTAATTATGAGTTGGTATGAGACAACTTCGGAATTAACAATTTATAGAACTCCAATGTCTCTTCACATTTACGTCAGCAGTTAAGAGTCTTTGAAAAAAAGGTGGACTGCAAGCGGGTTTTTTTAGTCTCTTAAAATTCTTCCCTCATCAATGAGGGTTTTTTTTATATATATATATATAAATATTTATGATTTGCAATTGAAAGCTATTAAAAGCCTTCAAATTAAGCTCCCTATAACCGAATGAAGTTTATGTATCCTTAAAAGCTATTAAAAACTTCAAAATAAGCTCCCCATGTAGTAAATTCATTGGCTTAAACCACATATTTGAGTTTCTTGGTTTGTGGCATTAATGCTAACATTCAATATGGGAACTCATTCTTTATATATATATATATATATATATATATATATATATATATATATATAGATTATGAAAATATTGGCATGAAGATTATGTGTGTTATTATAATTATTATGAAAATATTTATGAATTATGTGTGTTATTATCATTATGTGTGTTATTATCATTATTATGAACTAGTATGTAAACATATAAGGCCATGTATACTTCCAAGTGAAAAAATTTATGATGAAAAAAAAAGAAAATAAAAAAACATATTTTTGATCCTTAAACAAAAATAAACTTCCACGTTGAGAATTTAAACTGACCAATCATTCTTATCTCTTCATCCCAAATCAAATAATAGGACTTATTCACGCATATAATACTAGTTTTACATTCCTGTACACGCACGGAGTTTTGAGTTTTGATTTTTTTGAGATTAGTTTTGGGTTATTTATTCATTGCTTAATTACTTCTACAAAATTGTATATTTTAGGTTGAATCTTTTAAATATATAGTGTCATTATTAAATTTCCTCAACTTCTGTGAGAAACGAGGATTTCAACCTAGCGTTGAGGAGGAGCATTTGCATACAATAGTATTTTATCAAAGCACTAATATAAGTCAGCAAAGACATCAACATATAACCTTTAATTAATGGGAAAGCAATATTAAGGGGAGTGTACGATGTTCCATAGTCACATATCACAAGCCCATCAATCCTGATGAATTAAAGCGTACTATTACAATAAAACAAAACTACTTAATCAATTAAATACATGCAGGACCTTCTTACAGCTCTAGTATCTTTGTTTGGAGTGTGTCTTGTGAAACTTCTTCGACTGAATTCATCTCCTTAGGGTTATGTTGCACACAAAATTCGTAACAGTCTTGGGATATTTATACTTTTTGTTTGAGGGTTCAATGCGGCGCATTGAGTAACGAGATGCGGCGCATTGACTTAACTTTGTGTGGGGTCCAAGATTAATATATTCTGGAATATTCGTACACCGCCTTTAGATGCGGCGTAACTTGATTCTTGTATGCGGCGCATGTCATTTAGCGTCTTCGATTATATCTGGTGAAGTATTGATAATGATACGCCGTATGTCAGAAATATGATGCGGCGTATCTGGAGTAGAACAAGCTTGATCATCTTTGTTGACCAAAGTTTCATATGCGGCGCATGCTAGAATTGCATGCGGCGCATTCTTCAAATTCAGGCAATGGTCTTTGAATTCATCTAAGTATAATATTGAGGCGTATCTGTTGAGAGAGATACGGCGCATCTTCTGGGTTTCAGTAGACTTTTGGCATCTTGCTGGTTTTGCTCCATATTTCGTCCAAAATCGTTGAGTTTCACCAATTGCTTGTTTTTACATGAGAATTACTAAAGTAAATAATTAAGTATCAATTCTCATAAATAATATAATAAAACAAGTCAAATAAATACGATAAATGATGATAATAAAATGCACTTATTTGAGTTCATCACTTATGTATAAGAATACGAAAATTTTATAAATAAACTCAATAAGATATATCAAAATATTATCAAATTAAAGAGCATAAAAATTACATTCATTGGTATACTTTGTTTGATAAATAAGTTATTAGTGGTGTAATTAATACTAGCAGGGTACCCGCGTTATGTGGCGGCGGGTACCCTGTAACAAAATTTGTGACGATTAATGTCTTTTAATTTTATGTTTTTCGTTACAATAACTTTATACATTGTTAGAATTTTATATTTGAGTAACTTTAGACATGATGTTTTTTTAAGTTGTACATGCTGGTCCTTTAAGTTGCGTAGGTTATGTTTTTTTGCTGGTGTTTTAAGTGTTTAGGTTATTGGATTTTAACAATAGATGATTAATAGCTTGATTAGGTTGTACTATGTGATAAAATGGTTGCATTTTTCAGTAAATGGGTGATTTTAGAACAATATTAATTGCATGTGTTTAATATACATGGTTGTGCATAAATTAATTGTACATAAAGCTTTAATATGTGTATTTACTTAAAATCTATATTAGGAAATCATAAAAATTTAATAACTGGGAGTGTCTAATATGTATTATAAGTAGTATATATGATAAAGAATGATGACGAAGTTAAGGGCATTACAGATAAATCATACTTAAAGTTGAGGATGCTATACACAAATCATATTTTATTATGTGGAATATCTAATTTTAAAAGACTCATTAAAAATAAGAGGAGATTCACGAAAAGGTACAAAAACATTTGAGTATTTCATGACTTGGTCATCAATTGATCCCTTTTCCTATTTTGTTCATGCTCGACTCTACCCAAAATTTGACATGTGTCATTCCTTTTGTACTTTTTCTTAGGAGTAGTACAAAAGGAATGACACGTGTCAAAATTTGGGTGGAGTCGAGTAGTCAAAGGAATGACATATGTCAAAATTTAGATGGATTTGAGCAGTCGAGCATGACCAAAATGAGAAAATGAATCATTTGGTGACCAAGTCATGAAATGCTCTAAGGTTCTTGTACCTTTTTGAGAATTTCCTCTAGAAATAAATAGCATAGTCTTAGTGTTACTAATATTATTATTTTTTTGAATGATAATTTTAAATATCTTACAATAATTTGATGAAAAACTTCTCATACAACATGAGATATCAGATATCATTATACAACATGAGATATCATCGAAACATTATATCTTATTACAATTCATTAATTAGTCAAACCATTAATAACTTCATCATAAATTTTAATATGCTTGAAACCTCATGTTTGTCCCTTTATAAAATGGGATGAAGAAACTGTGAAAAATGGTATCATGAAAACAAATTTTCAATTGCTCTAAAATCTTTGATCTTTTAAAAATATTTTAATGTGTAACGTCTTAGTCTTTCTTTTCTTTGCGCGGCAACATGTCAAAATCCAGGTTTGGTCGTAAGTTCAAGTGTAGATCCTAACTGTTTTCTTGTTTCTAGATTTCATATGTACACCACCAATGATATCCCTGAAGATATCGTAGTACAAGTGAACTCAAAAGACGATGATCTAGGAAATCGCACCCTTCCTTTGGGTGGAAGTCGCGATTGGTCTTTCTGTGATCTATTTTGGACATGTTTCCGTGGAGAGTTTTGGTGGGGTTCAAAATATATCTCTTTCAATGTCTTTGATACTTATGTTCATGAACACTGCGATACTGAGGAAGAATCTGGCACTGGACATTGTTATTGGTTAATAAGACCTGAGGGATTCTATATGGGTTCGGAAAATAACATATGGCCTAGTGGAAGTTGGCACTTCGAAAAGCCTTGGCCATAAGAAGCATGTAACAAGTTCGATACATAATTCAACATGATATTAAATGATAGTTTTCTATTTAGTTTGGTTATCTAGTTAGATTGTTTCTAATCATGAAAAAGTATTTATGAATTATGTGTGTTATTATCATTATTATGAAAATATTGGCATGAAGATTATGTGTGTTATTATCATTATTATGAAAATATTTATGAATTATGTGTGTTATTATCATTATTATGTGTGTTATTATCATTATTATCATTATTATGTGTGTTATTATCATTATTATGAAAATATTTATGAATTATGTGTGTTATTATCATTATGTGTGTTATTATCATCTATATCTATATATAAAAAATGAGTTCCCCTATTGAATGTGAGCATTAATGTCATTAGTCAAGAAACTTTATTATTATGCAAGAAACTCTATTATGCAAAAGATAACCAATGCATAAACCAAGTAGTAATTTCGTAAAGCTTCTTTTAGCACTTATTCTGATTAAATTAAACACAGGATATTAACCAACTATGTGAATGTCTAAAGTCTCGGTTATTGAAAGCTTCTAATATGTGTAAATTCTCATCTTTTCAGTTGTTCATAAATAATTAACAAGTCTATAAATGTGACTTTTCATATGAGTTTTGATGAGTATAAATAACAACCTATCTCAGTCCATCTCCATCTCCATTTCCGTTCAACCTCAGTCAACACCCAAACAATAAGCCACAAACTAACCGACAGTAACATAACCCATTAACCTACCCATCATCAGTCAAAAGCACAAATGAAATAAAACAAATAAACAAGACTCGACTTATGTGTATTGAATCAACCACTGCCAAGAAATCAGTCCAAAAACCTTAACCAAATTCTAACCTAGGCACAACCAAGACCCTCACCTTCACTCCCCAACACTTAATAAAAACTGAAAAGCAATAATTAAATATCTATGTTTTTCTTTCGTTTCTACAACATAAATATCAGACCTTGAAGGTCCAGTTAACGAAAGAATAAAATCATCATCGATCCCTTTTGAAGCTTTGCTTCTTTAAATATCCGAAAATATAAAAGAAAGATTGAAATGAATTTCTTTCATCTCCTTTTTCATTCGATTAAACAAAACATGAAACACAACATACACTACAAAGCTTATCATAAGTCTTCACTTTGAGCCCAAAAATGTGAATCCCATTACAGGAACTACTAGATCTCAAAGAACATCGGTTCAATCAATCAAAATGGAGTGCAAATACAAGAAGTTTGGATGCACAGAAATGATAACTAACCATATGATCAAAAGTGATATGTAAGAAGAGTAGTTGGTGACTGCATATCTTAGGGATGGAGGCGTGGGATTAGGTTATTTGTGTGTGAGAAGTTTTAGGGTAAAATGATTTTTGTATAAAGCAAATGTGGTGCTTAGTTTGTTTAATTTACTGGAACTTTTGGTTAGTGGACTACTAGGCCGAGCAGTTTAGTTGTAAATTATTGTATACACTTGCTAATGATTAACCGGTAAATATGCTTTTGTTTTGGATCACATTTTTTTAAATGGTATATGCGATGTGAATAACAGGTGCTTGAAAACTAACTTCTTTTAAAAAGAATTGTTTGATGAAAAAGGTATAAAATGCATGAGAATCGCTAAGTAAGCAAATCAAACGTGCACTACTACTTCCAACCACATGTACTAATGCTCAAAAATATCTTTGAGTATATTTCATATGAAACATTTCTATTTATAAAAGCTTAATAAAGCGAATTTTTTTTAGTTTAACACTTTAAGTTTCACGACTAATATTAAAACACCTAATTACCCGTTGCTAGACTAATGATATTTCATGGTAATCGAAGCCCGTGCATCGCATGGTCCATGATGTCTTGTTATTATGAAAATATTTATGAATTTTGTGTGTTATTATCATTTTGTGTGTTATTATCATTATTATGAACTAGTATGTAAACATATAAGGCCATGTATGCTTCCAAGTGAAAAAAATTATGATGAAAAAAAAACATAGTTTTGATCCTTAAACAAAAATAAACTTCCACGTTGAGAATTTATACTGACCAATCATTCTTATCTCTTCATCGCAAATCAAATAGTATGACTTATTCACGCATATAATACTAGTTTTACATTCCTGTACACGCAAGGAGTTTTGAGTTTTGATTTTTGTGAGATTAGTTTTGGGTTATTTATTCATTGCTTAATTACTTCTACAAAATTGTATATTTTAAGTTGAATCTTTTAAATATAAAGTGTCATTATTAAATTTCTTCAACTTTTGTGAGAATGAGGATTTCAACCTAGCGTTGAGGCGGAGCATTTGCATACAATTAATAGTATTGCATGAGTTGAAAGCCTAGATTTATTTATTTATTTATTTATTATTATTATTATTATTATTATTATTATTATTATTATTATTATTATTATTATTATTATTATTATTATTATTATTAAATTAAGTGATGGGTGTTATTAGCTGCATTCTCCTTACATCAAGAACCTTAATATTTTCCTCTATTTATCATTCTCCTTATGTTTTTTTCTGCCAAGCGTTGTTGCAAAAGTGGCACTTTTTTCACTCTCACAGGGCTCATGTTACCATTTACTCATATTTTTCGACATTGTGCACTTTCATCGATGTTTTTTTGTATATTTATATTGGTAAATGTATAACTATACAATTCACCTTTCAATACCCAAATCTGACTTTTGTAAATATTTTTTAGGCAATGGCATTAGACCAAGTGATGACTGAACAAGACAATGAAGATGAAGTTGATGACGATGTTTCTTATCTTGAAGACCGAAGAGTGTCTTATATTTCACTCTTTACCACGTCGATGAACCATGTCTTTTTGTCTTGGAGTATATATAAATGGTATTTTGAGTTTTTGACATCTAACCGGTTAAGATAGTCTTTGAATATTTATGTTTTTAACTATGTGGTATGTTACACTTGACTTTTTGTGATGCAAATGATTTGATTTTGGGTTCTTTTATTCAACGGCATGTTTGCTAAGTACATATCATTCCACATTGTTATAAATTTACGATTTCCTTTGTTACACGGTTTATATTCTTATCAACAAATATCATGAAGCTAGCCCGTCCATTCGGGCGGGCTATGAAGCTAGTATATGTATAATTAGATATTTTTTATTGTAGATAATTTTTTTGATTTGGTTTGATTATATTTTTTGTTCAACCATACACCAAACCACATATAAACCACATATTGATTAAATACTTTGGTTCGGTTTCAAACCAAACCATACACCAATTAAAATTTTTAGTTCGGTTTTGGCTTAGTTTATTTTTTGGTTTTTTCGGTGTTAAACCAAACACTTAACACCTCAACTTTTGAACAATATTTATTTTTAGTATGCAAACTCAATGCGATAATGTAAAATAAATTGTCTCTCTTAGTTATCACGTTTAGTTTTTTTTAACTAGATCTTATTTAGTTACTGGCTTGATTATATATGCAAGTTTTTTACTTTTACATTTTATGAAAAGCTTGAAGTCTCAAACTGCTAAATTTGTGAACTTTCACTTTTTAAATTAGTCAAAAATGTGAAATTAAGAAAAGATGGCAGACATATTAAAATGTAGATTTTAATAGTTTGATCAAATTAAGAAGTGATGTTGAAAATCCTCCATGAAATGCTTACATAAGTCTTTAGTCCCAACAATATTTTATAAAGTATGTAAATGTTCTTTTACAATAATGTAAAAAAATTAAGGTAACAAATTTATTATATCACAATAAATTCGTAACTACTAATTCATATGGAAAAATGAGATTACAATATGCATACACTAAAGAGAAATAACATGTGTTAGGTATAAGAAAGAAAAAGTTGTATTAGGAAAGAGAAAAAAATTATTGCTATCGTAATATGTTGTAACATATCGTAATATGTCGCAACACATATGTAATATGCAGCAATACATTCGTAATATGTAGCAATACATATGTAATATGCTGCAATAACATTTGTTGACATATTTTATGTAAAAAATCGATAATTTTATAGAAAATCCAATGAGCGGCGCTCATCTCCCCCCCCCCCTCCAAACGCTAATTTCAAAAACCTTCAAGACGTTACAGTAACGATCTATATCACTAATTTGCCAACCTCTATTGGATCAAATGATTTACGGAAACATTGTAACAAGCATGGAACAGTCGCACATGTTTACATCGCTAGGAAACTCTCTAAGGTTGGAAAAAGATTCGCTTTTGTCAGATTCCTAAAACCTAATAATAACGAATCGTTGATCAATAACCTCAACACGATTTGGATTGGATCATATCACCCGTTTGCTGCAATGGCTAGGTTTGAGAAGAAGCAATACACCTCATCAAACACAAACCCTAAACCGTCATCCTCCAAACAGATCCCTAAACCCCAGCAAACAAAAACCGCCCCAGCCTCTTCTCAAAAAAACCCTAAACGCTCATATGTGAACGCTCTCAATGGTAACGACCCACCTCAAGCCAAATCAATTCTTAAATCCATTACTCTTGATGAATCAAACCTTATTGATACATCTGATACAAAAAATGTGATCCTCGCTAAGGTTAGAGACGTCCACCTTATTCCCAATATCAATATTGTTCTCAATAAGGAGGGTTTCTACAATTTTCACTGTAAGTATATTGGGGGTCTATGGCTATGGATCGAATTTGACTCTCATGAGGCATGTCTTAAAATGCATTCCAACAGTGAGATGTCTTGGTACTTTACCCATTTGAAACACGTCCACCAAAATTTTGTTTTAGATGAACGAGTTATGTGGATTGAAATTAGTGGCCTTCCCCTAAATGCATGGTGCCCTAAAGCTTTCAAGAAAATTGCTAGTATTTGGGGTACGCCATTTTTTGTTGAAGAGGACCCTAATGAAACAGTATCGTTAGGGAGAATTTGTATCAAAACCAAGATACATGGTCACATTTATGACATATGTAAAGTGGTTATTCTTGGGAAAACTCACAATGTATTTGTCAAAGAATTTGTAGATTGGAACCCCGATATTAAAGATTTGGACACATTATCTAGCAGCAATTCAGATCAAGAACAATCTATTAAGCAAGATGAAGATTTGAGCCATAACGGTTTTCATGATAATGAAGAAGGCAAAATTCCGAATACTAATGCCAATGAAGAGGAAGAATATGTCAAAGATACTCCCTGGAACGATGGAAATGAATTTGGTAATCCCAAAAAGAAGCAAGAGACATCTTTTCCTGAAAACCAACATTCTCCTAAGGAGAATACAGAGAATCTAAGAGATGACTCAAATTCGATATCAAAGCCCCCTGGATTCGAAAATTTTAACAACAGTATCAAGAACCCCTTTTCAAGGAAAAATCACTTTAACCTCAATCAAACTTCCTATTGCTCATCTGCACCTGTCAAGAGTTCACGTATCAGTAAGTCACAATCCAAACCTCTCCCTAACCATGGGTCTATGATCAATGCGTTTGTTTCCCATATTGAAATGGGAAAGATCCTGGGTTATGACATGGAAGGAAGCAAGAATGACCTCAAGAAATTCATTGATACTCTTGGTGCTAGCCAAGGCAAATCATGAATATCATGTCATTTAATTCATGCAGTTTGGGAGCGAATAAGTGTAAAGCTATTGCAAAGCTTTGCAATAAACACAAGGTCTCTTTTCTCGGCATACAAGAATTGCACTCCACCAAATCAATTCAAGGTGAAAAGCATGTGGGGTAATTTTCAGTTCGAATTCATGGATCGACCTTCTAATGGCAGATCAGGAGGATTGGTCTCTATATGGGATTCGAATTTTTTTTTTCTAGAACTAATGAGTTCCAATTTGAGTACTTCCTTATCGTTGAAGGAACTTGGATTGCCACCCACACTCACTGTTTTATGATCAATGTTTACGCTCCTCAAGATGTCCGTAGGAAACAAGTGTTGTGGACCGAAATTCTTGATTTCATGAATAACAATATGGGTAATCATTTAATCTTCGATGATTTTAATGAAGTTAGGCACTCTTCAGAAAGAATTGGCACGGTGTTCAACCATTCCTCATCTAACACGTTTAACCAATTCATTCGTGAAGCACATCTTTGGGATATTCCTTTGGGAGGGCACTTATTCACCCGCTTTAACAAGCATGGTGATAAACTTAGCAAGCTCGATCACTTTCTTGCCTCAGATACTCTAGCTCCATCCCTCCATAAAGTATCAGGCCACGTCCTTGATTGTTTCGTATCCGATCATAGGCCCATCCTCCTCTCTCCTATGAATGTTGATTTCGGCCCATCGCCTTTAAAGTTCTATAACTCTTGGCTTCTGGATCAAAATCTACATGCTTGCATTAATGAATTATGGACCAGCTATGTTTCGGATAATAGTTCAAATCCCATTATTGATTTTAAGAACAAAATGAAGGCGCTCAAAATCATCATCAAGGACTGGTCCTCAAACCGAGGTGGATGAAAATTCTAAATTCTTCCACGCTATTGTCAACCAGAAGCGTAGGAACATGGCTATTCATGGCGTTTTGTAAAATGGGCTTCTGTGAGAAGGAGGATCTCATTAAAAAGATTAATGCTTTTGATGCCAACATTACTTCCCGAAGCTCTTATTCTGTAATTAATGGCCAACATGCTACTTGGATTGATAACCTTCACAAAATTGAATTAAACGAGAGTATTGATTCTTCCCATAAGGCTAAAATTAAGTGGTGTATCGAGGTGGATGAAAATTCTAAATTCTTTCACGCTATTGTCAACCAGAAGCGTAGGAACTTAGCTATTCATGGCATCAAATTCGAAGGTCAGTGGCTCGAAGACCCCCTTAGGATTAAAGAAGTTTTTTTCAACTTCTTCGAACAGAAGT
Source organism: Artemisia argyi (assembly GCA_030686995.1). Taxonomy (NCBI): domain Eukaryota; kingdom Viridiplantae; phylum Streptophyta; class Magnoliopsida; order Asterales; family Asteraceae; genus Artemisia; species Artemisia argyi. Next base: position 20,760,041 of record CM060701.1, on the reverse strand, counting down.
TCCAAAAAAGCGAGGTGGTCAATATTGTTAACAGAAGCCCATTTTACAAAACGCTTAGTAGCGATCAAAACACCTTCCTTGATGCCCTGACTTCTGTTTCTGAAATCAAAGATGCCATATGGGACTGTGGCTCGGATAATAAATCAGAATACCAATGTAATAGAACTCAAACCTTTGAGCAAGTCGTTGTTTAAAAGTTCTTCGGTAAGTTGGATTCCATCGAACCGATTGAGTTAACATCCAATACAAACCCAATAATATTTCTGACACGAACATCCCAATCCAGTACCATGTCCTGCCACCATTAAAAGCAGCAGTTGTTGTTGCTTTTAATGGTGGCAGTTGGGTTGCTCTATAAACCCATATCCATATTATACACACCAACACCGTTGTTGCAAACACCTTGTGTTTCTTACTACCTTTTCGTTTTTCTGTCTCGAATAGTCGACTGTTTTGGTCGTCCATTTGATTCTTTCTTGAAATGTATAGGTGTTTCTATGTGGCTTTGATAATGTTGTATGAGCATATCATATCATTCTATTATAACAACTTACTAGTTGGTATGCCACCTAACACCTCATAAAGTATTAACATCTTATTCGCTTTTATTAAAAGTTAGAGAAAATTACCAAAAAGTTACAAAAATCCAACATTGATCTATTATATGAACACTTTTAACATTTTCTTTTTCATTTTGGTCATGCTCGACTGCTCAACTCCACCTAATTTTTGACACGTGTCATTCCATTGTACTTTTTTCAGGTACAAAAAAGTACAATTTTTGTAATTTTTTGTCATGTTCGACTGCTGCTCGACTCTACTAAATTTTTGACACGTGTCATTCTTTTGTACTTTTTCTGGTACATATGCACCATAAAAAGTACAAAGGAATGACACGTGTCAAAAATTGAGAAGAGTCGCGCGAGTAGTTGAGCATGACCAAAATGAGAAAAGGATGTTAAAAGTGTCTATATAGTAGATCAAGGTTGGATTTTTGTACCTTTTTGATAATTTTCTTTAAAATTTATTATCTATATTAATGGTATTTTGTGGATATAACACAATTTTTTATAACCTCGTCTTTATTGCTAGAAAATGTCATGTTGTGCCACTAGAAAAATCCATATTTTTGTTAGCTTTTACATACATTGTTATTTATCTATCTTTAGATATATAAGGCAACACATTAACTCTTTTTAAAGACTATATTTGAAGTACACGTACTAATGTGAGAATATTGGTATGTGTTAAGTCACATACCTTCATGGCCAAATACCGACCCAAATTGACTAATTATGCTAACAAATGCCAAAGAAATGTGTATTTTTATGTTTGTGAACATGCAGGTACGGATTTATCACAAAAAGACAAAAAGTCAACCAAAAACCGGAAATATGGGCACGAGAGTGGGAGATGGTCAAAAAGTCAAAGCTAGGGATCCAAAAGTCAACATTAGTCCTCCATGTATTCAAGATTGGTAGAATAAGTCCCTGAGTTATACTTTGAGAAAATGACAGAATCAGCCCTTGGTTTTCAATATATTACATAATTGGTCCTTGAAAGTATTATTTCAATCTCATTTACAAAGCCTGGTCCAAAGTGAGTTTATAAATTCCCAAAGCCCAAAATCATTTACCCAAGCCCATAGCCCATCTCTACGGTCAAATAGTCAAAGTCAGGGTCTAAGAGTCAATTGGTCAATATTAATAAAAATAACTCAAACCCTTTTTCCCCAATTCCCTCCATTACCCAGAACTCCCAACACCCCATGAACCCTAGTTCATCACCATAGTCTATTTGATTCACACCACTCAATTAACCATGATTAGCTACTCATTGGAGCTTCTAGAAGCCTGGTCACGTGCTCAGGAGATGTCAGAGAGAGTGTGTGTGCTATGAAGGACACTTGGCAGAAGGTAATTGGGCAAGACGCGTCATTACACTCCTTGGATCCGCTTCTAAATACTCTGACAAGGATAGAGAATGATGCACACGTTTGGGACAGATGTCAGTATTGGATTAGTTAGGCCACGTCTCAATTAATCATCCAAGGGGTGTTATGAGATCAAAGAAACACAAAATGATCAGATGGCTGTGAAGTTAGGAGAAGAAACACAATGAGTTGTGGATTGCCAGCTTGGCATTTGAGACCCAACCTCACTCCTTAGTTATAAATAGAGGTCATTTTAGCCATTAGAGTATGTAATTTTTAGTGTAAAGAAATGCTGTCGAATTTTCAGTAGAGTGTATTTAGTTTAGCATATGTAATTTTCATATAAGTTTTTAATAAAAGTCTTTGTTCACTTTTATAAATTTCAGCTTATTCATCATTTCTTGCTTATTTTGTTTTAATTCTGCTTTTATCTAGCTTATAATCCATTGTTCTCAGCTTATTTTCTATTATTATCACTTAAACTTTAGTCATTTGCAGAAAAATAAATAAATAAAAAATCAGAAAATTATAAAAAATTAAAAATGTTTCAAAATAGTTGTGTTAGATCTGAAATAAGCTGTTTCAGCTTATAAACAGTATATTCAAGCTTATATAGTTTGTTGTATACTTGTTTCTGTTTCATTCAACAAGAGATAATAACAGTCAACTGAAGTCAAAGGAGATTTGATCATGTGTTCCTGAGGTTTAAAGAGATAGATTGGGACAGACTTGGAAGGTCCCAGCCTGTCTAAAAGACAGGCTAGCTAAGTGAATCATTCCTGTTCTAGCTGGAATGAAAGTTGTTGTAAGTTGAACCTCTTTTACATATTCATTCAGTGATAGAGATAAGTAGCATGTTTATATTAGCTTGATTGATAGTTTGTGGTAATTTTGGAGTTATTTAGTTGAGATTCAGATTATTGTATCCTGTTTGATTTGTTTGTTTGTATAGAAGTAGTATTGTAGTAGTTTATACCATCTGTTGAAGTATAAGTCTGTGTAGATTGGATAGCTTGGTTTGATACTGATATATGGATCTATTGTTGCTGATATTATAGTTGTGGTTGTTGAATTTGTGCTTGATTCATTAGTGGATTACAATTGCTCTTAGATTTGTTTCAGCTGAGTGTCCTTGAGCTCTTAGTCATAATTGTGGATCTGTATTGTTTAGTTTTGATAGAATATCTGTCATTGCTTGTAATTGTTCTACTGTTATCATAAGTGGAAATTGATTGCTGATAGTATATTCATTTAGTGGGAAATTACTGATTGGTGCTGTGGTTGTGATATTTGTGGAGTTTAGCAAGGATTTGTAGTGAAAACAGGATTATAGGGAGTGTTTGGATGAGACTAGTTTGCTGAGATTTAGAGTAAGTAGATTGGTAATTGTTGCATAATTAGATCACTTAGGACAGAAGTAGTTTAAATATTGCATAAATTTAGTAGGTAGTTTAATAAAAGTCAAAGTAGTGGTAAAATTTCATAAATAGTTAATTTTAGGTGTTAAATTGTTAGTGTAATTTAGCTAATAGTTACATTTTGGTTAGAGATAGCTTATATTTGTATAATTTTAGCTTATACATCAAATTAGTAGGAGAATTTAGCTATTTAAATTCATTTTGGTCAAAGTTAAATGGATTTAAAGAAAAAATAGTCAACTAGTTTCAGGTTAAGGTGCTCAATAGTCACTTTAGTTGATCAATTTTAGAGTAGCATAGGATTAGCTGAGAATGAAATAGTGTTTGATTGTTAAATTTAGCTGTACTACATAGCTTTTGCCCCCATTGCTTTGCACTTCAGAGCTTATTCTTTTAGCATTTTGCACCTGTGAAGTTAACTGTTTGTGACAGTGTACTGTTTGTGCTTATTAGGCCTGCAATTTTGCATTTGTGCCTATTTCTGTGTTCTGTGATTGATTCAATACTTATAATTGGTGGTTTATGAATTGTGTATGATCATATCACTTCTGTGACAGTCTGAACTCATTCTGCTTATATCATTGAGCTTATCACTTGAGCTTATTTCATTTTATTGGTACTTCTATGGATTTTAGTGCTATTATTTGTTCATTCATTGCATATCTGAACATTTTTCATCATAAGGAGTCTATTTTCAAAGTTTCATTCAGATTTATTCGCAAGTGGTTATAAATAAGCACTTGTGAATAAGCAGTTGGCTATAATAAGCACCAAATCAGCTTATTTTTATTCCAAAATTTTTCTCAGAGTTTTTTTTTTTTTTTTTTTTTTTTTTTTTTTTTTTTTATTTATATATATATATATATATATATATATATATATATATATATATATATATATATATATATATATATATATATATTTGATTTTCTGGAATTTTTCCAGAATTTTCCAAATAGTTTAGATAATTTTCTTAATTTTCTTTTGATTTTAATCACTTTTTAATAGTTTTAAATAAATAAAAATCCACAAAAATTCAGAAAAAGCTGTGAAAAATGTAAAAATAATTTTAGAAATTCTTTTGTAATATTTTAGAATTTTTATAATTAAATTTTCATTTTTCCACTTAATTTCTCTATTTTCCTTTATTTTTAATTCATTCAAAATTACAAAAATCAATATAAATTCATAGAAAATCATAGAAAAGTCAAAAAAAATATTTTTCTTTCTTTGAAAATTCTTTTTATTAGTTTAAAATTTTTAGAAAATAATTTCACATTTGTAGGATCAATTTTCGTTTAAAGTTACGTTTTAAATAACGCGGTTGCATTTCCGTTTTTACGTTTTAAACTTTTGTGCATAACTAGTTTGTACTTTTTGCATATTTCATTTTTGTTTGTGAATATTTGAATTACTTGATTGCTATTTTTTTTCTTTTACACTTCTCAATTCACGATTTTCAGGAATCAATATTCTTGATTCCATTCACCTTCACTCGGATACGACTCGGGTGATCCGTATTTCAAGCGGATCATTTCGATAATATACTACTATACTATAATAGATTGATTTTCACACAATCAATTTTTGGTGCCGCTGCCGGGGAAGGTTGAAGTGAGTTTCTGAATATCGTTTTGAGAAATCGTGTTTTGTTAAGCCTTCCTCTACTTTGTATATATATTTCTATAAAAATTGAAAAATTCAAAACACTTTTCCTTAAGTGTTTACAAAAATACCTAAAAAATAATAAAGTTACAGCCTCGACTCTCCCGTGGAAGGAAAGGCGTTGTAAACCAAAAAAGTCTCACAATATAACAAAAACGTGAAATTAATTGTTTATAGGATTATTTCAATTACTACAACCGATTAAGCGGGAAATACGGAAGCTAAGACATTAAATTGCTAGCTGAAGAGAGAAACACTCTTCTTTCCCGTCCCGTCGCGCGTGGTTTTGAAAGAAACGGTTTTCGATTAACGTCACATTTTAATAAAAAGAAAAACAAAAGAAATAAAAAGTTTTTGTGATAAAAAATAAAAACAAAAAGATTTTTCTTTTCTTTTTCATTTTCTTTTTGATTTTGTTTTTGGTGTATGCACACCCGCTCTTCTTTTGAGAGTCTTATATCACCTTTGTCAAACCCCGAGAGGGTAATTCGACACACACACCGTGTCCATTTCCCTAACGTTGTGAAAATGGAACCAATTAATCAACACCCTCCGGTGGGTGGTGATGAAAACCAACACATGCTGGCTCCTGATCTCTGAACGATGGAGGAGCTGTGCCAACCCACGATGCATGGTAGAGGTGGCCCGATTGCCCCTCTAAATATTGAGGCTACGGATTTTAGACTTAAGCACCACATGATACAACAAGTCCAAAATTCGTGCCAATTTCACGGATTACCGGGTGACGATGCAAACAAGATTTTCGACAAATTTTTGACCGTCACCCAAAATATGAAACAAAATGGGGTCTCCGATGACGCCCTCCATCTTTCTCTTTTCCCCTATTCTCTAACGCATCATGCCACCGCTTGGTTTGATCGTCTTCCCAGGAACTCGATTCATACTTTCAATGAAATGGTATCTAAGTTCCTGGCGAAGTATTTTCCACCATCGATGGTGACGAAGTTGAGGAACGATATTAGCAATTTTCGACAACTTCCCGATGAGTCTTTATTTGAGGCTTAGGAACGTTACAAGCTTGCCATTCATCGTTGTCCAAACCATAACATGCTTCTTGTTACTATCATTGATACGTTTTATAATGGTTTGACTTTACGACATCGGGACACGATCAATGCTGCAGCTGGTGGTACTTTCATGAAACGTCGCCCTGAGGATTGTTACGAGCTAATCGAGAATATGACAGCCCATTTAAACTATTGGGATTCCTCAGCCGAGAGGAATGAGCCAATAAGATCGACTGCGACTCTAAACTCTTCTTCTTCTTCTAATCCCAAGTTAGCCGTCATGAATAAGAAACTTAATGATTTGTCGACGGCTATGTTAAGAATGTATCAAATGATGCCGAATCAAGTTAAGAACACGCAAGTTAATATGGTTAATACCGTTTGTGAGACTTGTGGTGGTCCCCATTCATATCTTGAGTGCCCAGCCTCCGGTGGCTTTGCTCAAGAGAACGTGTATGCTGCAAATATGGGTGGCAACGGTTACCCACAACCTCAAGGAGACCGTAATCTCCTCAGCTACCGTTCTGGAAATTACCTTGGACCACCCGGGTTTAATCAACCAAATCAAGTGAATCAGAATAACAATGTGCAAAACCGTAATCATCAATTCAATAACAATCAGAATCACAACCGCGAAAATAATGGTTTTCAAGGACAAAATCAGAATTTTCAATAAAATCAAAACCGGGGAAATTACCACCAAGGCCTGCCTCAAGGGAACAATTTTCAAAATAATGGGAATTTTCAGAATAACAATCATGGAAACTTTAATCATGGAAATCAGAATAATGGCAATTTTCAAAACCGTGGGCAGAATTTCAATAATCAAAATCAAAGTGTTATTCCAAATCCGTCGCCCACGGATGAGTTGATTAAACAATTGATTCAAAGTCAACAAGCTTTAATAGCTAAACAAGAGGAAACAACAAAGTTATTTGCAACTCAAATTAATGATCTCAATAAGCGTTTAAATGATCGACCCTCGGGCTCTGGAACTTTGCCAAGCAACACGATCGCTAACCCGAGGGGCGATGCAAAAGCGATCATAACAAGGAGTGGTGTTACTTATGATGGACCGATGGCTCCGACTACCTCTTCTTCTCTACCTCCCAAGGTAGTCGCCCATGAACCCGAGGTGACAACGGATACGGAAATTCCTATTAATAATGGAAGGACCGAAGACATCCAACCTCCGGTGGTCCCGACGTCTAAAGGAAAGGAAAAAGTTGTTAATGAAAATGAAAAGGAAATACCGGTTAAAAAAAAGTTGCCATATCCGTCACGCTTAAACGAACAAAAGCACCGCGAGAAGGATAAAAACCAAATGGAAAAGTTCTATCAGATTTTTCAAGAGTTACACTTTGATATAAGTCTCGCGGATGCTATACTTTTGATGCCAAAATTTGCTTCGATGCTAAAAGGTCTTTTGAATAATAAGGAAAAGCTTTTTGAAATGTCAAAGACTCAAATGAATGAGAATTGTTCAGCGGTTCTTCTTAAAAAGCTACCCGAAAAGCTTGAAGACCCTGGCAAGTTTCTTATACCGTGCAATTTCCGGGTATGGTTCAATGCTTCGGCTTGGCGGATCTTGGTTCTAGCATTAACCTAATGCCATTGTCGATTTGGAAAAAGTTGTCTCTCCCTAACTTGACACCGACGCTTATGACCCTCGAGCTTGCCGACCGATCTACGTCTCGTCCAATTGGCATAGCTGAGGATATTTTTGTCAATGTTGGGAAATTCAATTTCCCTGCAGATTTTGTGGTTTTTGATTTCGATGCCGATCCACGGGTTCCTCTCATTCTCGGGAGAGGATTCCTAAGGACCGGTCATGCTTTAATTGATGTATACGACGAGGAGATTACCTTACGTGTGGGAAACGAAGCCGTTACTTTCAATCTTAACCAAACCGCGAGATACTCCTCCGATTACGATGTTTCTTCCGTCAATCGAATCAATGTTATTGATGAAGCTACGGAGGAGTATTCTCAAGAACTTCTTGGTTTCATCGACAATGCTTCGAGTGGCAATCCCACTCCTTCTTTTGAACCAATCGTCTCCGATTCTTCCCCTTCCCTCACTCCGTTTGAGGGAAGTGATCTCGCTTGGGAAGAAATAAATGCTTGTCTTTCAAATAATTCTGTTTCACCGGAAATTGATAATTCTAAATTTGATCCGGAGGGGGACATTTTATTAATTGAAAAATTGTTAAATGAAAACCCGATTGTTTCTTCCCCTCCGATGGACCTTAAAATGGCAGACGTAAAAGAAGTTAAGCCGTCTATTGAGAATCCTCCAGAGCTCGAGCTCAAGGATTTGCCTCCTCATCTCGAATACGCATACTTGGAAATAAAAGATGAATTGCCCGTTATAATATCAAAAGGCCTTAAAGATGAGGAGAAGACACGACTCTTAGATGTGCTTCGGAAGCATAAAAGAACGATTGCTTGGCAAATATCCGACATTAAGGGAATCGACCCTCAATTTTGCACTCATAAGATTCTACTTGAAGATAATCACAAAGCTTCCGTCCAACAACAACGACGGGTTAATCCACAAATCCACGAAGTGATCAAAAAGGAAGTTATAAAACTCCTTGACATTGGAATGATTTATCCGATCTCAGATAGTTCATGGGTTAGCCCGATTCATCGTGTTCCAAAGAAGGGCGGAATTACTGTTGTGAAAAATGACGATAATGAGCTTATACCGACTCGACTTATGACCGGATGGAGAGTTTGTATCGACTACCGCAAGTTGAACGACACAACCCGTAAAGACCATTTCCCGCTCCCTTTTATGGACCAAATTCTTGAACGATTAGCGGGAAATGAGTTCTATTGTTTTCTAGATGGCTTTTCTGGGTACTTTCAAATTCCCATTGATCCCTAGGATCAAGAAAAGACCACATTTACTTGCCTGTATGGAACGTTTGCCTATCGTAGAATGCCCTTTGGCTTATGTAACACTCCAGGCACGTTTCAATGGTGTATGATGGCCATTTTCTCCGATATGATTGAAAAAACCATGGAAGTGTTCATGGACGACTTCTCCGTTTATGGAAATTCTTTCGACTCTTGCCTCTCCCATTTGGAAAGTATGCTAATTCGGTGTGAAAACACTAACTTAGTTCTAAATTGGGAGAAGTGCCACTTCATGGTTAAAGAGGGCATAGTCCTCGGCCATAAGATATCCAAATCTGGGATTGAGGTAGATTGTGCCAAAGTTGATGTTATTGCTAAGCTACCTCATCCTACGACCATCAAAGGAATCCGAAGTTTCCTTGGTCATGCTGGCTTTTACCGACGTTTTATACAAGACTTCTCCAAAATAGCCCGGCCTCTGACCCACCTTTTAGAAAAGGATACTCCGTTTAACTTCACAAATGAATGCGTCGAAGCATTTAATTTCTTGAAGAAGAAGTTAATGGAGGCACCAATTTTAGTTGCCCCCGATTGGAACTTACCATTTGAGTTAATGTGTGATGCAAGTGATTATGCCATTGGTGCAGTTCTGGGGCAACGTAAGAACAAATACTTTCAACCGATACACTATGCAAGTAAGACCATGAATGACGCCCAACATCACTACACAACTACCGAAAAAGAGATGTTAGTGGTTGTCTATGCTTTTGAGAAATTCAGACCTTATTTGCTTTTTAAAAAGTGCATAGTGTATACAGACCACTCAGCCTTGAAATACTTAATGGCAAAGCAAGATGCTAAGCCACGCTTAATGCGGTGGGTTCTTTTGCTCCAAGAATTTGATGTTGAAATACGAGACAAGAAAGGAGCTGAGAACCTTGCTGCTGATCACCTTTCACGACTTGAGAACCCCCATCAAAGTGCTCTTGAGAACAAGGAAATTACCGAAGCATTTCCTCTCGAGACACTTGGGAGTGTGACTAAAATTGACCAAAGTACCCCATGGTTCGCCGATTTGCGAATTACCATGCGGGGAATTTCATTAGGAAAGGGATGTCGTCCCAACAAAAGAAAAAAATTCTTTAAAGATGTCCAACATTATTTTTGGGACGACCCCTATTTGTTCAAAGTCTGTGCGGATCAAGTGATCCGGCGGTGTGTTTACGGTACGGAAGCCGTTGAGATTTTTATGGCATGCCATAGTGGACCCACGGGGGGACATCATGGTGCCAACTTCACCGCAAAGAAAGTGTTTGATTCCGGCTTCTATTGTCCGACGATTTATCGGGATGCCCATGAATTGGTGAAGTCATGTGATTCTTGCCAACGTCAAGGGAAAATTTCTCAAAAAGATGAAATGCCACACAATGCTATTCCCGTCATCTAGAGGAAACAAGTACATTCTCGTGGCTGTCGATTACTTATCTAAATGGGTTGAAGCGAAGGCGCTCCCCACCAATGACGCCCGAGTTGTTGTTATGTTCTTAAAAAGTCTCTTTGCCCGATTTGGTGCACCTCGAGCCATCATAAGCAATCGTGGGACCCATTTTTGTAATGACCAATTTGCCAAAGTAATGCTTAAATATGGTGTCACACATCGTCTTTCCACGGCTTATCATCCACAAACGAGTGGTCAAGTGGAGGTGTCCAATCGTGGCCTAAAAAGGATATTAGAAAAGACAGTAGGAGAGCACCGTGCCTCTTGGGCCGACAAATTAGAAGATGCATTATGGGCTTTCCGGAACGCTTACAAAACTCCCATTGGGTGTACTCCATATAAGCTGGTTTACGGGAAGGCTTGTCATTTGCCCCTAGAACTTAAGCACAAGGCCTACTGGGCCTTAAAACATGCCAACTTTGACTTGAAAACCGCGGGTGATCACAGAAAAGTTCAATTGAATGAGTTAGTCGAATTCCGTGATCAAGCATACGAGAATTCTTTGATTTATAAAGAGAAAACAAAAAGACTTCATGATGCCAAGATCAAAGACCGCGTTTTTAACGTTGGTGATCAAGTGCTACTTTTTAACTCTCGTTTAAAGATTTTCTCGGGTAAGCTTAAAACCCGTTGGTCTGGACCATTCACAATAACCCAAGTTTTCCCTTATGGTACCATTGAGTTAGCTCAACCCGATGGTCCTAATTTTAAGGTGAATGGTCACCGTTTGAAACATTACTTTGGAGGGGACGTACCAACCATGGTAGTCCCGGATCTCCAAGCTACGTGACTCGAAAATCAAAAACAAAGCGCTTCGTGGGTGGCAACCCATGCTTATCCAATTTCATCTTCTTATTTTCTATTTTCTAACAAATAACGTGAGGAGGGGGTGCCTCTTCTACTCTTGTGCCCCGTGGTTGTTTGTGATGTTTGTTTAGGATTGTCCGCGATTTATGATGACTCTCGTGCTCGTTATCTTCTCTTCGCTCGAGTTTCATTCATCGGTGCTTATTGGAAATCCTATATCCATGAATCTTATCGACTAACGTTTTCTTTGGCATACTTAATAAACTGCCTTAGAATTTTGTTAGGATTGCCTTAACCTGCAAAAACATTGAGGACAATGTTTCATTCTAGTCTGGGGGAGGGTGAATCTTCGATTCGATTTTGACCTTGCATTTTTCACATGTCGTGCACTCTTGCAACTCCATTTTTCCACAAAAAAAATGAAAAAATTGAAAAAATTGAAAATTTTCAAAAATTTTGAAGAAAAATGAATGAAAATGTCATGAAAAAGCACAAAAAATGAGAAAAAGTTGAAAAAAGTTGTGCAAAAATATAATAAGTTTGAATAAGTGTTTTGACATCTTGTTCACTTTCTTGCTGGCGAGAGTAGGAATAAATATTTTGACTTGACCGGGCGTGTTGAGCCCTAGCTTGTTCCCTTAACCAATGATAATCACATAAGCTTGTGCTAGTTTTGTACACCAGAGCTATAAAATGCGAATTATTTCTTAAGAATCTGCAAGTTCCCGTACTTGACTTTATACATGCGCAGCTTAAAAGCTTTCGCTAGTCTTTTACATCATGAGCTAGAAAACGCGAATTCTTCTTCTAGAATTTGCAAGTTTCCGTAACTGACTTTATATATGCGTGGCTGATTATCGGCTAAGTATTCGCTGGTTTCATTATTTGGAATCTTAAATTGTGAAGAGCGAGAAATGATAGAGTTTATTTATAAGTTAGATGCTAAACGTGGAGTAGTTGGTTCTCTTTAGAGGTCATGAGAGGTACTTGTGGCTTTTTACTCCCATCATATATGTCACCCATATATAATAGATGTTCTAGGTTAATTAGTGGTATTTCGGTTTGAATAATATTTAGTTCTTTGTTTTTTAAGAGAATTTTTGCTTTAAAAGTTGGGTACATATCAAGGAACATAAAAAATAAGAGCAAAAGTGAAAAAATCAAAAGTCAAAAGTTGATTATCTATGTGGTTTTGGAGCTACCCGATAAGCTTCCATTGATGTTATGAGAAAAGTCAAGAAAGAGAGAAAAAAAAAGTGAAAAAAATTGAAAAATGAAAAAAAGTGAAAGTTGAAAGTTATGATGAATAAGAGTTTGAATGTAAATAAGTTGTTGGAGCGTGAGGTGCATGTGTGTAATTCTGAATTGGACACATGAGGTGCACGTGTAGTACTCCGCAACTTATATTTATGATATTGTATGTACCAAAATTCCTTGATGTGGACCGAATTTCTATTGCAGTGGTTCTTAAGAGAAAATGAATAACTACTTATCGTTTAAACTTAGGTGTCACTATCGGACTAAAAAATAGTGAAACGAGAAAATATGAAGCAATTCATTTCTCAAATAAAAATAAAATATTGAGATACAAAATTTAGGACATGGGAGTAAGGAGTTTCCACAAGTAACTTTTATGAGTAGTGTTAGCATCTAATTTGTAGATAAGCTGTGATCTCGTTTGTACGCTTAGTTTGGGGACTCGTGAAAAATCAAGGATGACGATTTTTATCCGTATGGTCACTTCTTAAATAGAAGTGTTTCTACATGTTGACTCTAATAATTATTACAAAATAATGAAAGTTCAATAAACCGTCACAAGTATGAAGTATGAAAAGTCCAAAAATAGAAGTGAAAATAAAATAAAGGAAAAATTTTGGAAAACGGGGCGTTTGCGGGAATAAATGATTTTATTACCTCTTTCGAACATCGTTGCTACTTTACAAAGTTAGTAGGAAGAGTTTTGAAATTATTTATCCCAAACGCGTGAATTGATCACATTGCGTGAGGACACGACAATACCTTAGTCTGGGGGATTTTGGTATGTGTTAAATCACATACCTTTTTCATGGCCAAATACCGACCCAAATAGACTAATTATGCTAACAAATGCCAAAGAAATGTGTATTTTTATGTTTGTGAACATGCAGGTACGGATTTATCACAAAAAGACAAAAAGTCAACCAAAAACCGGAAATACGGGCACGAGAGTGGGAGATGGTCAAAAAGTCAAAGCTAGGGATCCAAAAGTCAACATTAGTCCTCCATGTATTCAAGATTGGCAGAATAAGTCCCTGAGTTATACTTTGAGAAAATGACAGAATCAGCCCTTGGTTTTCAATATATTACATAATTGGTCCTTGAAAGTATTATTTCAATCTCATTTACAAGCCTGGTCCAAAGTGAGTTTATAAATTCCCAAAGCCCAAAATCATTTACCCCAAGCCCATAGCCCATCTCTACGGTCAAATAGTCAAAGTCAGGGTCTAAGAGTCAATTGGTCAATATTAATAAAAATAACTCAAACCCTTTTTCCCTAATTCCTTCCATTACCCAGAACTCCCAACACCCCATGAACCCTAGTTCATCACCATAGTCTAATTGATTCACACCACTCAATTAACCATGATTAGCTACTCATTGGAGCTTCTAGAAGCCTGGTCACGTGCTCAAGAGATGTCAGAGAGAGTGTGTGCGCTATGAAGGACACTTGGTAGAAGGTAATTGTGCAAGACACATCATTACACTCCTTGGATCCACTTCTAAATACTCTGACAAGGATAGAGAATGATGCACACGTTTGGGACAGATGTCAGTATTGGATTGGTTAGGCCACATCCCAATTAATCATCCAAGGGCTGTTATGAGATCAAAGAAACACAAAATGATCAGATGGCTGTGAAGATAGGAGAAGAAACACATTGAGTTGTGGATTGCCAGCTTGTCATTTGAGACCCAACCTCACTCCTTAGTTATAAATAGAGGTCATTTTAGCCATTAGAGTATGTAATTTTCAGTTTAAAGAAATGCTGTCGAATTTTCAGTAGAGTGTATTTAGTTTAGCATATGTAATTTTCATATAAGTTTTTAATAAAAGTCTTAGTTCACTTTTATAAATGTCAGCTTATTCATCATTTCTCATTGCTTATTTTGTTTTAATTCTGCTTTTATCTAGCTTATAATCCATTGTTCTCAGCTTATTTTATATTATTATCACTTAAACTTTAGTCATTTGCAGAAAAATAAATAAATAAAAAATCAGAAAATTATAAAAAATTAAAAATGTTTCAAAATAGTTGTGTTAGATCTGAAATAAGCTGTTTCAGCTTATAAACAGTATATTCAAGCTTATATAGTTTGTTGTATACTTGTTTCTGTTTCATTCAATAAGAGATAATAACAGTCAACTAAAGTCAAAGGAGATTTGATCCTGTGTTCCTGAGGTTTAAAGAGATAGATTGGGACAGACTTGGAAGGTCCCAGCCTATCTAAAATACAGGCTAGCTAAGTGAATCATTCCTGTTCTAGCTGGAATGAAAGTTGTTGTAAGTTGAACCTTTTTTACATATTCATTCAGTGATAGAGATAAGTAGCATGTTTAGATTAGCTTGATTGATAGTTTGTGGTAATTTTGGAATTATTTAGTTGAGATTCTGATTATTGTATCCTGTTTGATTAGTTTGTTAGTATAGAAGTAGTATTGTAGTAGTTTATTCCATCTGTTGAAGTATAAGTCTGTGTAGATTGGATAGCTTGGTTTGATACTGATATATGGATCTATTGTTGCTGATATTATAGTTGTGGTTGTTGAATTTGTGCTTGATTCATTAGTGGATTACAATTGCTTGTAGATCTGTTTCAGCTGAGTGTCCATGAGCTCTTAGTCATAATAGTGGATCTGTATTGTTTAGTTTTGATAGAATATCTGTCATTTCTTGTAATTGTTCTACTGTTATCATAAGTGGAAATTGATTGCTGATAGTATTTCATTTAGTGGGAAATTACTGATTGGTGCTGTGGTTGTGATATTTGTGGAGTTTAGCAAGGATTTGTAGTGAAAACAGGATTATAGGGAGTGTTTGGATGAGACTAGTTTGCTGAGATTTAGAGTAAGTAGATTGGTAATTGTTGCATAATTAGATCACTTAGGACAGAAGTAGTTTAAATATTGCATAAATTCAGTAGGTAGTTTAATAAAAGTCAAAGTAGTGGTAAAATTTCATAAACAGTTAATTTTAGGTGTTAAATTGTTAGTGTAATTTAGATAATAGTTACATTTTGGTTAGAGATAGCTTATATTTGTATAATTTTAGCTTATACATCAAATTAGTAGGAGAATTTAGCTATTTAAATTCATTTTGGTCAAAGTTAAATGGATTAAAAAAAATAGTCAACTAGTTTTAGGTTAAGGTGCTCAATAGTCACTTTAGCTGATCAATTTTAGAGTAGCATAGGACTAGCTAAGATTGAAATAGTGTTTGATTGTTAAATTTAGCTGTACTACATAGCTTTTTCCCCCGTTGCTTTGCACTTTAGAGCTTATTCTTTTAGCATTTTGCACGTGTGAAGTTGACTGTTTGTGACAGTGTACTGTTTGAGCTTATTAGGCCTGCAATTTTGCATTTGTACCTATTTCTGTGTTCTGTGATTGATTCAGTATTTATAATTAGTGGTTTATGAATTGTGTATGATCATATCACTTCTGTGACAGTCTGAACTTGATCTGCTTATATCATTGAGCTTACCACTTGAGCTTATTTCATTTTATTGGTACTTCTGTGGATTTTAGTGCTATTATTTGTTCATTCACTACATATCTGAACATTTTTCATCATAAGGAGTCTATTTTCAAAGTTTCATTCAGATTTATTCACAAGTGCTTATAAATAAGCACTTGAGAATATGCAATTGACTATAATAAGCACCAAATCAGCTTATTTTTATTCCAAAATTTTTCTCAAAGTTTTTTTTTTTTTTTTTTTTTTTTTTTTTTTTTTTTGATTTTCTGGAATTTTTCCAGAATTTTCCAAATAGTTTAGATAATTTTCTTAATTTTCTTTTGATTTTAAGCACTTTTTAATAGTTTTAAATAAATAAAAATCCACAAAAATTCAGAAAAAGCTGTGAAAAATACAAAAATAATTTTAGAAATTCTTTTATAATATTTTAGAATTTTCAGAATTAAATTTTCATTTTTCCACTTAAATTCATTCAAAATTACAAAAATCAGTATAAATTCATAGAAAATAATAGAAAAGTCAAAAAAAAAAAAAAAAAAAAAAAAAATCTTTCTTTGAAAATTCTTTTTATTAGTTTAAGATTTTTAGAAAATAATTTCACATTTGTAGGATCAATTTTCGTTTAAAGTTACGTTTTAAATAACGCGGTTGCATTTCCGGTTTTACGTTTTAAACTTTTGTGCATAACTAGCTTGTACTTTTTGCATATTTCATTTTTGTTTGTGAATATTTGAATTACTTGATTGCTATTTTTTTCTTTTACACTTCTCAATTCACGATTTTCACGAATCAATATTCTTGATTCAATTCACCTTCACTCGGATACGACTCGGGTGATCCGTATTTCACGCGAATCATTTCGATAATATACTACTATACTATAATAGATTGATTTTCACACAATCAATATCTAGTTTTAAATTTATAACCTGGTATTACTTAAATCTATTCCTACACACTTAAGGGATAAGGATCCTCTATTTGAACATGGGAGGTAATGTTGTGTTTATTATGATTGTATATTTGAATTAAAATAAAATAAATGTACAATAATGACAAAAACAACATTACCTGTCATGTTTAAATGAATATTAGAGGATCCTTATCGTTTAGAGTAGTGTACTTTATTATGTAGTAATGTTGCTTAGGTAAATACGGGTGTCGAAGCCTAAGAGCAGGTAATTTGGTTGATAATAAGAAATTAACTAATAAACCTATTAAAGAAATTAAATAACCTAAAGGGGATTGATATTTACATGGACAACTTTTATTGATAGACAGAAAATTAACATGAAATGACGTTTGTATCCTTTCTTATTTTACCAACTGTTATCATCCTACTCCTTGATTCCTTGAATGCCTCAACCTCATTTTCTCTCTCGAAATAAAACCATATGATACTTAACCCATTTTACCATCAAAAAATTCATGACTCATACATCAAACCAACGACAATTCGTATTATTCAACTATTTTATTTTTCTGGCAAAATTTTTTTGCATATAGTTTTGAAGCTCTCACTTCAGTTTGTTATTCTTTGAGTGAGAGAAAACTTTTGGCATCCTTCCACCAAAAGTGGTTGTCTTTTAATTGATGCTTGGTGATGCTTAGGTGGCGTTTAGTTGGAAAACATTTTCTTTCATTTCCTATTTCTTGTTTTGTAGGAAAAGGGATGGGAGTTTGATTTCCAAAAAATAATGGAAAATTTAGAAAACACGTTTAGTCTGAGAAACATGTGTTTGTGTTTTCCATTTTGCAAAACTAGAAAACATGTTTAAGTGTTGTTGTTTTATATCTCAATTTACTATTCACTTTAGTAATATTATAAAAACATCTTCAAAACACAAAAACAAATATTATAAACTAACCAACTCAATTATAAATTAATGAGAAAATAAAGAAATTAAAAAAGTAAAATATAACATCAAATAACGTTTTTATGTTTTTTTACGTTTTCGTCTGATTTTTTACGTTTCTGTCCGTTTTTTTCTGTTTTTTTACGTTTTCGTCAGATTTTTTATGTTTTCATCCCTTTTTTTACATTATCGTCACCTTTTTTACGTTTTCGTCCAATTTTTTAGGTTTTCGTATGTTTCTTTACGTTTTCGTATATTTTTTTTATGTTTTCGTTAGATTTTTTTTTACAGTTTTGTCAGTTTATTTTACATTTTCGTTAGTCTTTTTACGTTTCGTCTGTTTTTTTACGTTTTCATCTGATTTTTAATGTTGTCGTCCGTTTTTTTTACGTTTTTGTCAGTTTTTTTTACGTTTCGTCCGATTTTTTTTTATGTTTTTGTCCATTTCTTTATGTTTTCGTTGATGAGGCGAAAAGTGTACCGATTTTAAGGGGTCATTTAAGCCCGAATTCGTGATTATTTAATCAATTATTGCCCTAAATCGTTCCTTTTATCATTTTATGTACTTTTGAGGAGAAATCTGGAAAAGGAAGTGTTTTGGACGTTTTTGGAGCAATTAAGTGAAGAAAACAGCAAGATCTCAAATTCCTTGCTGGGAACAGTACCTGACGACGTCAAGGCTTAACACATGATGGCGTCAAGAGTGACAAAAGAGGTGGATGCGGAAATCAGACGAAAACATAAAAAACCTGACCAAAAGGTAAAAAAAACGTATGAAAACATAAAAAAAAGGGGCGAAAACTTAAAAAATCTGACTAAAACGTAAAAAAATGGACGAAAACGTAAAAAACCTAACGAAAACGTAGAAAAACGGACGAAAACGTAAAAAATCGGAAGAAAACATAAAAAATCTGATGAAAACGTAAAAAAATGGATGAAAACGTAAAAAATCAGTCGAAAACGTAAAACAACTGACGAAAACGGATTTGGGGTATTTTAATAGAAAATAGGGGGAAAAGTGTTTTGTAGTTTTGTGTATTAAAGTTGTTTTGGAAAATAGGAATTTTGTGTTTTGCAGAGAATTTTTTTGAAAAACACTAATTTGAACGCGATATCTGTTTTCCATGTTTTCCAAAAAATATTTTGTGAAAAATAAGGGTGTTTTCCCTCAACTTAACGCACCCTTAATAATTGAAAATTATTGGGCTAACTATTTTCAAAAAAGTTTTTAATGTTTGTTCGTAAATCCTCTCTCCTATATGTTCTCAAAATGAAATTAATTTAGATGAGTTTATCTTACACTTTTAGACATCATTCATTCATTTTTTTATGGTTATCTAACAAAATCAAGTGAAATAATAGTGTAACCTTTTATAATTAAGTGTTGATACTTTATTGTTGGTAAATTTAGAGCAGATACAAGTCACAATAGACCGGTGTTTGTTGATAAAAAGAAAGCAATAGAAAGATATTGAGTTAAAATAGCCAAGGGCATAAATGTCATTACAATTACTTTTCTGTGTACAAATCAAAATTACCCGTGTACATATCACCTCCTTAATCTAAATTGTTGACATAAATAATGCCTAAAAACATTATTAACATATTATCAATATCTCTATGTTTTGATTATTACAAAATATAAACTCATAGAACTAAAACTTGTGACATAAACAAGTATTTAGTGATTAACATTCTCTTTACATCCAAATCACTTAAGGTATGAATAAACAAAGTGTTTAGTGCAATTTATGATCAAAAGAAAACTTAATTAAGTATTACAAAGTTTATTTAATTATATAAAAATATTATATATTTTTGAAAAACACTTTTGGTAATAAAGAAAAATATTTTATTCATACTAAATATATGAATTCAAATTTTTAACCAAAATCAGTTAGTTTTTCACCAAATAAACTTTCCCCACTAAAAAACAAAAATCTGGCTGTTACAGCTGGGCGGCCCCCTTAATTATAATGGGCGGTCCCCTTAATTTTAAGGGGGCCGACCTTGATTTAAGGGGACCGGCCACGCTCTTCTGTCAGAATCTGTTGCCTATAGATACCACATTAAATCTGGATTTTTTCTAACCTTTTGCACTCCTAAACTTTCTGTTCTAGATCTCCATTTCCAATCTCTTAATCTTTTGATCATACATTCTTAAATATTTGTTTCAAAGTGATTCAAACATCATCCTATCAAGTGCAAGAGAAGAATACTTCTATCCCTCAAGAAAAGAAATATTACAACTTGTTGTGATCTCCACATCTAAGTTGTTAGAGCATCATCATTGTATTTATCTCATTGTGTGATTAGTTGTGAATATTTGTTAGAAGATAGTTTAGTTAGATATATATATATATATATATATATATATATATATATATATATATATATATATATATATATATATATATATATATATATATATATATATATAGTGTGATTGGTTAGTAGTTAGTTGTGAAGAAGAAGAGTTAGGAAGAAGATTGGTGTGTAGAAGATAGTTGTGAAGAAGATTGGTGTGTAGAAGATAGGTGTGAAGAAGATTGGTGTGTAGGAGATAGGTGTGAAGAAGTGTTGTGATTAAGTTGTGAATAGGTGTGAAATAGTTGTGTAGAAGGTGTGAATAAGTTGTGAAGTAGTTGTGGTGTGTAAATTGGTGTGTGAGGTTTTCTCTGCCATAAGGAAGCTTGTCGACATAGTGAAGAAAACTCTCGAGTTAGGTGCTCGGGGAGTGGAGTAGGGCAAGGAAGGTGACCTTGTAGCCGAACCACTATAAATCTCTTGTCTCGCGGTTCGATCTTTCCAACTCTCATCTATTTCTTTACTTACATTATTATTGGTTTATCGTATATATTTAGTGTTGTTCATATTGTGTATGACTTGATTTCATATAGCATCGAATCTATATTTTTTAAAACAAAGAAAACCTTCAAACAATCTTTTATAACAAATTAAAAAGACGTAAAACTATTCAACCCCCCCTTCTAGTTTTCCACAATTGGTATCAAGAGCCACGTCTAGCAAGATTTTTTAAAATATAGTGTATTTTAAAACTTGTAACGATCTATGGAATCTTTAAAATATTTAGAAGGGCAATCTATGCAAAAACCACCACTATTTGAAAGTGATGGATTTTTATATTGGAAAAATAGATTCGAAACTTATGTGAAATCAAAAGATCTTGATCTTTGGCATATTATTACCTTTGGTGATTTTCCCCCTATTCAATATAATGTTGAAACTAAAATGGATGAAATTGTACCTTTTGAAAAACAAAATGATGATTTGAAAAAGAAACTAGCAAAAAATAATGAGGCTAAAATAGTTATTTATAATGCGTTACCACGCAAAGAATATGAAAGAATTTTTATGTGTAAAACCGCAAAAGAAATTTGGGATTCTTTATTAATTACTCACTAAGGTAATAGTCAAGTTAAAGATAACAAAATAGATCTTCTTGTACAACAATATGAACAATTTACGATTCCGGAAAAGGAATCAATTGATAATGCTTTTGCTAAATTTAACACCATTATCACAAGTTTAAAAGCACTTGATGAGACATTTTCTAGTAAAAATTGTGTTAGGAAATTTCTTAGGGCATTGCATCCGAAATGGCGAGCTAAGATCACGGCTATTAAAGAATCAAAGAATTTGATGACGTTGTCACTAGATGAACTAATTGGCAACTTGAAGGTCCATGAAGAAATTATAAGAAGAGATTCGGAAACGGTCAAAGTCAAGAAAGAACAAACCAAATCCATTGCTCTAAAAGCCAAAAAGGAACCTAGTGACGATGATGATTCAAGTGACGAAAGTGAAGACGAAGAATATGCAATGGCCGTAAGAGAATTCAAGAAATTCTTCAAGAGACGAGGAAGATTCACTAGATCACCACGAGACGAAAGGAAACCATTCCAAAGAAATAGAAGTGACAACTACGGGAAAAGAAAGTGCTTTAGATGTGGAAGTCCAAATCATCTCATTGGCGAATGTCTAAAGCCGCCGGGTTATGAAAATCAAGGCGCATTTGTTAGTGGAACATGGAGTGATAGTGACAAAGAAGAAGTGGAAAAAACCAAGAGATGAAAAGTGTTTTATGGTAAAAGGAACCGACGAAATATGTTTAGGAATTGACTTGGAGCCTGACGAATGGATCAAGGATAGCGGATGTTCGAGTCACATGACGGGGAACCGCAAGCTATTCTCTACATACAAGGCATACAATGGAGGTAACGTTGTTTTCGGTAGTGACTTACGTGGAAAAATCATTAGCAAAGGTACGATTTCTCAAGACTCACTTACTATTGAAAATGTAGAGCATGTAGATAATTTAACATATGACTTGCTTAGTATAGGACAAATATGTGATAATAAATGTAGAGTCACCTTTGCCGAAGAGGATAACGAAATAGTTAAGAATGGAAAAATCATAGGTAGAGGAATTAGGAAAGGAGGCATATATGTTATGAAACTAGGAAACAAACCTAAGGATAGGATATGCCTAACGACCCTAGACGAAAACTCCACATTGTGGCATAGGAGATTAGGACATGCTAACATGCAACAAATACAATCTTTGGCCTCTAAGGAACTAGTTAGAAACTTGCCTAATCTAAAATATGACAAGCATTTTTGTGATGCATGTAAAATTGGAAAACAAGTTCATGCTAGTGACAAAGCTAAGAATATAGTATCCACTACTAGGTGCCTAGAACTATTACATATGGATCTTTTTGGTCCATCCGCTGTGCGGAGCTATGGAGGAAACAAATATACCTTAGTAATAGTAGATGACTACTCACGATACACGTGGATTAGGTTTTTAAGTGACAAGACCCAAGCCTTTGAAAAATTCGAAATATTTAGTAAAATGATTCAAAATAAATTAGGATGCACAATAGTAGCCATTAGGACGAACCATGGTAGGGAATTTGACAATGAAGTACAATTCGGAATATATTGTGATTTAAATGGAATATCTCACAATTTCTCCGCTCCTCGTACTCCTTAATCAAATGGCGTAGTAGAAAGAAAAAATAGGTCACTACAAGAAATGAGTAGAACAATGTTAAATGAACAATCCATCCCACAAAAATTTTGATGTCACGCCGTAGATACTTCAACATATATTATTAATAGGGTATCAATTAGGAGAATTCTAGGAAAAACTTCTTATGAGTTACTAAGAGGTAGAAAACCAAACTTAAGCTACTTTAGGGTATTTGGAAGTAAATGTTATATTCTAAACACTAAGGACTACCTCACTAAGTTTGATCCAAAATCGTATGAAGGAATATTTTTAGGATACTCACAAAATAGTAAAGCATATATAATACTTAACAAACACTCCATGAAAGTAGAAGAATCACTAAATGTAACATTTGATGAAACACCACCACCTCCTAAAGCTTTACCTTTAGAAGATGATGACTTAGTCGAAGAAGAAGCTATTGAGGTTAGTAAAACAAAACCCATAGGAAATGATAATGAAGACATTAACTTAGGAAAAGTCGTTGTTTAAAAGTTCTCCAGTAAGTTGGATTCCATCGAACCGATTGAGTTAACATCCAATACAAACCCAACAATATTTCTGACACGAACATCCCAATCCAGTACCACTTTCTGCCACCGTTAAAAGCAGCAGTTGTTGTTGCTTTTAACGATGGCAGTTGGGTTGCTCTATAAACCCATATCCATATTATACAGATCAACACAGTTGTTGCAAACACCTTGTGTTTCTTACCACCTTTTCATTTTTCTGTCTCGAATAGTCGGCTGTTTTGATCGTCCATTTGATTCTTTCTTGAAATGTATAGGTGTTTCTATCTGGCTTTCATCATGTTGTATGAGCATATCATTTCATTCTATTATAACAACTTACAAGTTGGTATTCATGCCACCTAACACCTCATAAATTAATAACATATTATTCTTTTACTAAAATTTATTATATATATTAATGGTATTTTGTGGATATAACACAATTTTTTTCCTACCTATAAATATTCTTTATAGCTAGAAAATGTCATTTTTGTGCCACTAGAAAAATCCATATTTTTGTGAGCTTGTACATACATTGTTACTCATCTGTCTTCAAATATATAAGGCAATACTTTAACTCAAGAGGCTCTATTTGAAGTACGCGTATTGATGTGAGAATATGTAGTCTTAAATTTGTAACTTATATTACCTAAAAATATTCTTACATACCTACGAGCAGTGTACTCTATTGTGCAGTAATGTAGCTAAGGGAAATACGGGTGTCGAAGCCTAAAAGCAGGTAATTTGGTCGATAATAAGAAATTAATTAATAAACCTATTACATTAAAGCAATTAAATAACCCAAATTTTTCTTTAGATCCACGTTGATCAATTACTTAGTAAAATAATAAAACTAAAGCGAGAACTAAAAAGCTAAAATGAGAATAGACGGAAATCAATCAAGGGAAGAAAATTGTGTCAAACTAGCTAAATCCTTTATGCTTCTAATTGATTCAATCCTACGTGCAATGTCTAACTTTCTTCCTTAGTAGAGGCTCTAATATCATAAAAATTGGTCTTTTTAATCTAAACCTATGATCTTCAAATATTTAATCCTAAGATTATAGCAATTAGCTTATTTGAATTTCGGTCATTAAGAACGCTAACAATCCTATTTGATTTTATCTATATTAATTACTTAACATTCAACACCTTATAAGCTATTACCTACAAGTGTTGTCTTGCACTTTATTAAAAATTACTCTCAATTTAGGCTAAGTTAATGGTCATAACCCGGCAACTAAGATGGAATGGTCATCCATTAGTCATTCTAGTACCCTAATTTCAGTTAGTGACATACTTTCTAGTCTATTATCCACTAAACAATTATAATCTATATCAAAACGTAAGGATCTAATGATAAACAAATAAGATTTCCACCAAATCGCAAATTAAACTCAAGAATTCAAATCAAAGGAAACATATAATCATAACTAGGCTAACACATGAGGTGTTTAGGCAAGAATCATAGTTTAAGTGACAAAAACAATGTAAACATGAAAGGTAATGATAAGCATAGTGTTGTGACAACCAAACCAACTTAAGCTACTGATGATGATGAATAATGATATCTTCTGTAATACCCCCAAAATTATCGCAACGGAAGATTGTGTCACTGGAGTATTACTTCATGGTTACAGTAAAAGTTACAGAAAACGACTCTAAATGAGACGGTTCGAAATAAATTATCATTCGATTAAAATATCAGAGTTTATAAAGAGGTCCCACAAGTCTACAAAATGTACAACATAAAAGTTTCATAGTGTTTCGAATGATAATATATGCATCGTCTTCAAAATGTTTTTCCGTGCGCCTTCACATGCCTGCTAATTCCTTTCGAACCTGAGATAAACATGCTAAAAAGTCAACACAAATGTTGAGTGAATTGATAGGTTTGTAAAACAGTAGCGGACAATTAGTTATCAGAGTTGTAGTGATAATTGCAACGAATACAATCATCGGGTAAGTATATTATTGCATCTAAGCTCATGGAACTCAAACTGACTGGTATATATCAACAATGATATATAGAATAATAATGGCCCCGTGTAGGTACTTGCCATATACCTAGAGTTACAAATATAGTACGTTTGGTTACTTATCCAACTAACACAAACGGGACTCGTCAATCCCAATAGGCCTATCTACTATATCAGTGTTCACTCGCAAGTGATTAATGGTCCATAGGGGGACTTGTGGCATAGGGAACTTAGACACAAGCAATAATATATATTCAGGAAAGCATTTAGTTTACAAGTAATTGTCCATAGTAAAAATAGTAGCATTATCTCCCCCAAAGAGTTTATATATCAGTTAAACAAAAGTAGGGGCTATGAACTCACCTTAGCGTATGGTGAATAAAGTATCACAAGCGATGTCAAGAATTAGAGTACAACAGTAAGGAATCAGCACGACCTAATGAATATGTAGTTTATCTCCGAATATGTCACATAATAATAGTACGATACATATGAGTTTCAAAAGACGGAGCGTTTTAGTTTTCATGGAAGATTTGTATCTTTGTCAAAGTTTAGTATCATCATTCGTGTGGTAGTATGAAATCAGACTCAAGACAATGCATGCCAAAGCATAAAACATATAGCACATGCATACATGGTAAATAAACATGTAAGAATCAATTAAACTAGGCAAAAAATATGAGGATGGTTAAGTTTATTAAAGTCCAACGATGTCAAATAAGTGGTCAATTCTCAATAATAAGTTTCGGATTATCGAACCCAAACTAGCCGTGCGGCTAGACTCACACTTTGAGACAACAACTAAGGCCATACTAAAAGGCCTTGAGTCAATAGCCCTGGCTGTGTCTCGGCCTCAAGAGGTCAAAATGCTATAAGGATTTTTATGTCATGGCTACCTTTAGGTCAAAACGGGTCCAGTTGGTTTTTATAGTCTACAACATTCGTTTTTCATTTTCAGCTTACGTCTCGCTAGTTTTTGTATAAAAAATCATTATGAGCTACTTTCGTGTTTTACACTTTGAGTGGTTCGGACCAGAAAAGGGTGAAAATCGGGTTTTAATTCCTGATCAGCAAGCTATTTGCAGAAAATTTTAGCATGTGACGACCCCTTTGACTGCAGAAAATTAAGCATGCAACGACCCATTTAAGTACAGATTTTTAAGTAACAAAACGCACCCCAAATTGGGGCTTTTTTCAACCAACAAACGCCCGCTGTTGGGGCTGTTTACAGCTAACAAACACACCCTTTTGGTGCAGAAAAATCAGCAGCAAACGCATGCTAGAAAATAGGCGGACAAACACAGTTGTTGGGGCTGTTATGAGCAGATGTGAAAGCTCCATTCGAGCTGTAAACAACAGAATCAAACAAGCACTTGTTTAATTTGTTTACCACACGAATAATTTGTCAAATCAGTTATATAATAACGTTTAAATTCCACAAAAACATTTAACACAACTCATATTCAGCGATAAATCGAAAGATCAATGAAACGGGTTGTATGGCTCGACTGATACCAAAAAGAACGATGATGGTCTAAACACAATCAATCAAATCCTAGTTCTAAACTAATAATTAACCACACCCTTGACCTTGATGATGATGATGGCGGCCGGAGATGGTGGCCTGACAGAGAGAAGATGTCATGAGAGAGAGATGGAACTTTTTGTGAAAGAGAAAGATAAGATATGATAGATTTATCAGATTGATAAGGCGGTTGTAAAGGGAAGGATTTTTATTACTCCCTTCGTGTATTCCGTGTCCCGCTGAGCTCAATTGTAACTTACTTTGGTTGAGTAAATGCGAAAAATATGTTTCTGTGAGCGTTTTTATATTATAAAAAAAAATTATTGTTTCCAAATTATACTTATATTATTTAAACCATTATATTTGCGGTGTCGTACGCTTTGTGTGCGGTTTTCACGTTTTGCAAGATAACTTCTCGTTAAATAGACCGAGGTGAACGAAATTATTCAGTAAGTAATAATTCAAAACAGAGTGAATTATTTAACTTGGAAAAATTACTGGTTAACTACCGTTTACCAGTAATTACTTTTACGTTATGGTAAAAGTTAAAAGTCAAATTGTTAAAAAGTCAAAGTCAAAGGGTAAAATAGTCATTTTGCCATGTGAAAATTTACGGGTTGCTACAATAATTTTAAATATCTTACAATAATTTGATGAAAAAATTCTCATACAACATGAGATATCAGATATCATTATACAATATGAGATATCATTGAAATATTATATCTTATTACAATTCATTAATTAGTCAAACCATTAATAACTTCATCATAAATTTTAATATGCTTGAAACCTCATGTTTGTCCCTTTATAAAATGAGATGAAGAAACTGTGAAAAATGGTATCATGAAAACAAATTTTCAATTGCTCTAAAATCTTCGTTCTTTTAAAAATATTTCAATGCGTAACGTCTTAGTCTTTCTTTTCTTTGCGCTGGCAACATGTCAAATTCAAGGTTTGGTCGTAAGTTCAAGTGTAGATCCTAACTGTTTTATTGTTAATAGATTTCATATGTACATCACCAATGATATCCCTGAAGATATCGTAGTACATTTGAACTCAAAAGACGATGATCTAGGAAATCGCACCCTTCCTATGGGTGGAAGTCGCGATTGGTCTTTCTGTGCTCTATTTTGGACACGTTTCCGTGGAGAGTTTTGGTGGGGTTCAAAATATATATCTTTCAATGTCTTTGATAGTTATGTTCGTGAAAAATGCAATTCTGAGGAAGAATCTCGCACTAGACATTGTTATTGGTTAATAAGACCTGAGGGATTCTATATGGATTTGAGAAATAACATATGGCCTAATGAAAGTTGGCACTTCGAAAAGCCTTGGCCATAAGAAGCATGTAACAAGTTTGATACATAATTCAACATGATATTAAATGATAGTTTTCTATTATGAAAATATTAATGAATTATTATGAAAATATTTATGCATTATGTGTGTTATTATTATTATGAAAATATTTATGAATTATGTGTGTTATTATCATTATTATGAACTAGTATGTAAACATATAAGGCCATGTATGCTTCCAAGTGAAAAAATTTATGATGAAAAAAAAAAGAAAATAAAAAAACATAGTTTTGATCCTTAAACAAAAATAAACTTCCACGTTGAGAATTTAAACTGACCAATCATTCTTATCTCTTCATCCCAAATCAAATAATATGACTTATTCACGCATATAATACTAGTTTTACATTCCTGTACATGCACGGAGTTTTGAGTTTTGATTTTTGTGAGATTAGTTTTGGGTTATTTATTCATTGCTTAATTACTTCTACAATATTGTATATTTTAGGTTGAATCTTTTAAATATAAAGTGTCATTATTAAATCTCTTCAACTTCTGTGAGAAACGAGGATTTCAACCTAGCGTTGAGGCGGAGCATTTGCATACAATAGTATTTTATCAAAGCACTAATATAAGTCACCAAAGACATCAACATATAACCTTTAATTAATGGGAAAGCAATATTAAGGGGAGTGTACGATGTTCCGTATTCACATATCACAAGCCCATCAATCCTGATGAATTAAAGTGTACTATTACAATAAATCAAAACTACTTAATGAATTAAATACATGCAGGACCTTCTTACAGCTCTAATATCTTTGTTTGGAGTGTGTCTTGTGAAACTTCTTCGACTGAATTCGTCTCCTTAGGGTTATGTTGCACACAAAATTCGTAACAGTCTTGGGGTATTTATACTTTCTGTCTGAGGGTTCGATGTGGCGCATTGAGTAACGAGATGCGGCGCATTGACTTAACTTTGCATGGGGTCCAAGATTAATATATTCTGGAATATTCGTACACCGCCTTTAGATGCTGCGTAACATGATTCTTGTATGCGGCGCATGTCATTTAGCGTCTTGGATTATATCTGGTGAATATTGATAACGATACGCCGTATGTCAGAAATATGATGCGGCGTATCTGGAGTAGAACAAGCTTGATCTTCTTTGTTGACCAAAGTTTCATATGTGGCGCATGCTAGAATTGCATGCGGCGCATTCTTCAAAGTCAGGCAATGGTCTTTGAATTCATCTAAGTATAATATTGCGGCGTATCTGTTGAGAGAGATACGACGCATCTTCTAGGTTTCAGTAGACTTTTGACATCTTGCTGGTTTTGCTCTATATTTCGTCCAAAATCGTTGAGTTTCACCAATTGCTTGTTTTTACCTGAGAATTACTAAAGTAAATAATTAAGTATCGATTCTCATGAATAATATAATAAAACAAGTCAAATAAATATGATATATAATGATAATAAAATGCACTTATTTGAGTTCATCACTTATGTATAAGAATAAGAAAATCTTATAAATAAACTCAATAAGATATATCAAAATATTATCAAATTAAAGAGCATAAAAATTACATTCATTGGTATACTTTGTTTGATGAATAAGTTATTAGTGGTGTAATTAATACTAGCAGGGTACCCGCATTATGCAGCGGCGGGTACCCTGTAACAAAATTTGTGACGATTAATGTCTTTTAATTTTATGTTTTTCGTTACAATAACTTTATACATTGTTAGAATTTTATATTTGAGTAACTTTAGCCATGTTGTTTTTTTAAGTTGTACATGCTTGTCCTTTAAGTTGTGTAGGTTATGTGTTTTTGCTGGTGTTTTAAGGGTTTAGGTTATTGGATTTTAACAATAGATGATTAATAACTTGATTAGGTTGTACTATGTGATAAAATGGTTGCATTTTTCAGTAAATGGGTGATTTAAGAACAATATTAATTGCATGTGTTTAATATACATGGTTGTGCATTAATTGTACATAAAGCTTTAATATGTGTATTTACTTAAAATCTATATTAGGAAATCTTAAAAATTTAATAATAGGGAGTGTCTAATATGTATTATAAGTAGTATATATGATAAAGAATGATGACGAAGTTAAGGGCATTACAGATAAATCATACTTAAAGTTGAGGACGCTATACACAAATCATATTTTATTATGTGCAATATCTAATTTTAAGAGAATCATTAAAAATATGAGATTCATGAAAAGGTACAAAAACATTTGAGTATTTCATGACTTGGTCATCAATTGATCCCTTTTCCTATTTTGTTCATGCTCGACTGCTCGACTTGTCACAACTCGTAATTTCAGATGTCGAAATATCATTTTCATATTGGAAAGTTACTATTCCTCAGATACTATTCATCATTTACTATTCACCGATCACTATTCATCATTTTAGGTGTCAGTTTGAGATTTCGAGAAGCGTTCAAAAAATTTACTATTCACATGACACTATTCATGTACTTTATTCATTTCATCGTAAATTTAGTTTACGGGTAATTAAATTCGCGTAACCAGTCAGGTTAAGCTGCGAATTCAAGCATCATCAGTAGGGACACTTCATATGGACTAGAAATGGCTTACATATCATTACAATAGTATTTGCATACTATTCCACTCGTAGGATATTCCAATTACTATTTTTGGTATACTTGACTTTTTACGTATTTTTATTTTAAATAAACGTTAACACGCAACCAATAATGTGACTAACATGTCCGACGCTCTCGACTATGATCCTAATATATTTTTATATTCATTTTAATAATATATAAATTATATTATTAAATTACCCGGTATTTCGGAAATTTATTTATTTCGTATCATAAGTTTACTAAAAATTACGACAGTTTTCGTAGAAACTAAACAATAATCACCCAAATACTCAATACTTGTACCCAACATATTTTCACAATTTTTATGACTTTATTGTGTCCCGGTTAACTTCGTTAAAATTTATTTCTAGCAAACTCGATACCCGGTATTCCCTAAAACTATTAAATATACCCATAATACTACACAAAATCAACAAAGTCTTCACTAAATCCTCCCCCCCCCCATGTGTGCTGCCCCCCCCCCCCCCCCCCTCCTTGCCAATCACTTACAGCATTTGAATAATGTTACCAACTCTAATTAATGAGCTAGCTTTTTGTCTACAATAATACATATACATACCAATATATTTTCTCATTCTATTAGATCTAGCAAGAAACACTTCTATCTTTTTCTCTCTTGGGTGTGCTCGGCCAAACCACAAACAACAAGCAAGGATCATCAATTTTTCAAGATCAAGTGTTAATTAAGTCTCATATGTATTTCTAGTTAGGGTTTTGTGATAAAAACCCAAGGTTTTATAAGTTTTCATCTCCATAAGCTCACTAATCTTTCAAGTAAGTTTTCAAAACTCATTTTTATAATTTATTCAAGTTCCTACAATAAC
This sequence comes from Artemisia argyi, assembly GCA_030686995.1. NCBI lineage: Eukaryota > Viridiplantae > Streptophyta > Magnoliopsida > Asterales > Asteraceae > Artemisia > Artemisia argyi. The sequence goes on along the minus strand of CM060701.1, from coordinate 20,728,407 downwards.
CATACACTTTTTATACAAGATATACATGCATATGTTAGTTTATACCACTCTATTTAAACTTTTATATCTTTTAAGCCTTAGAAATGGATAATAGGTAGATCCTTGTTAGATCCACTTGATTTATGATGTTTAGGAACCCATGACACCCTAAGAAGGTGTATGGTAAGATTAGACTAGATTTGTGGTTGTTGAAAGTGATTTGGTTAGATTTGAAACAAGTTTGAAACTAGGAAAATGATTTTTGATACTATATATATACCTACTGTCCTTAATTTAAAAACGTGGGAAACTCAGGAACTCAGGGGTAATTTTTGACCAAATATTTAGAAAATAATTTCAAAAACGAAACTTTTGGCGAAAGAACGGATTAAAATGAGTTTGTAACGACGAAAACTATTTTCTGAAAATTTAACGTGCTGTTGGACGATTTTCGACGGACAAATAGAGGCGTTAGGCGTAACCTAGAGGAGCATAACTATCAAAAATATATTAATACATGTTAAGACTTATCCGTGGATATAAAGAACGAGGAAAATGAACTTAAGACGACAAAGATATACACGTTTCAAAATCCACGAAACTATATTATTTTGGCAGCTACAATTGGAAATAATAAACTATGTACTAAATACTATATTTTCTAGAAATATTGTTAAAGAGCTATATTCTTAACCAATGAAGTACGTATGACCCAAAGCTTATTTATACGACTAATTAACGTTATTTTAAGGTTTTCAAAACGAGAAATATAACACTAACATTTTATATACGATATATTACGATAAGTTTTTATAAGTCTAGTTGGACTTATTTTTCCTAAGTATGGAAAATACCTTACTATTGACACTAACTAGTATTTTCAAGTTACGATTGGTATAGTTATCATGTGCATGGACATTCACTACATCATTTCATGATCTAAAGTAGATCATATTCATTCATTTAGGTTGCGGCTAGTGTTCGTGCCTTGTTGTCCCGATCATTTCACCACATTGTACTATCACTTCAGGTGAGTTTTCATAGCCCCGTTTTCAATTACTTATTTGATTTCAAATCCCACGGGGAAGAATACATTGCATCAATTATTTTTGTACATGCCCAAGTATTAAATTCCATACATTGCTTAAGTTGCCTTACTACCAAGTTAAGTCCCCTTTATTATCATGGACCGTTAATTATAATGCCAAGCGAGAGTGAGTGAATAGATCTATTGAGGGTCACGCCTCCATCCGTGTTTGGGTTGCTCCAACGGAATTACGGATGCATTTCATGTCTAAACTATTTGAGTGCCTGGTAAACACTCCTTTGGGGCCAATACAATATTATGTCTAGCTTCGGGGTCATGAGCTTAAGAGACAATGTAGCATTTGTGACATTTTGTCGGTTTACTTTATACTTGTGGTCAATGTACATACGATTTAACTTACAAACCTATGATTATTCACCAACATTATTGTTGACCGTTTTCGCAATGTATTTTCAGGTAACTAAAACATATTCCTCACGGCATGCATGGAGTCATTTCATTGAGTAACAAGAAAGACGCATCTCATTTTGGATTTTCATGCACTTATGAACTATCGTTTAATTGTACTAAACTTATTTCCTTAAATTTTTCCAGACTTTTGGGACCTATATTTTATAACTCAGAATATTTTAAATGAATCAAACGATGTATTTTCAAAACGACACTTTAGGTTGTTCAATATAACTGTAATTGTGGTGCTATGACAGTCACCCCCAGGTATTCCATTCCGCTGCTGATGCGTGGGAATCGCAACAGGCTTTACCTCTCGAGGGATCTCGAGAAGCTTACAACCCCCACCAGGCAGTGTACCTGATCGTTGTAGTATAGTATAGTGACAAGTACCGGGGGATTGATCGTTCAGCTTAGGAATAGTGTCGCTAGGATTAGAAAGCCTAAATACTAGTTCTAAAGGTGAGGGATGATTATTTTTGTGTTTTTATATTTTTTGGAAAGCAAATTAAAATCTCGGGTTTGAAGGATTTGGGTGGAATTAGTTGCTAATCAACTAACCCAATACTAAAGATGCAATCAAGATAAAATACTAAAAATGAAAATAAACTAATTTATACAAAGGTTGTGAGCGGTAATTGTGGTGCTATGACAGTCACCCCCAGGTATTCCATTCCGCTGCTGATGCGTGGGAATCGCAACAGGCTTTACCTCTCGAGGGATCTCGAGAAGCTTACAACCCCCACCAGGCAGTGTACCTGATCGTTGTAGTATAGTATAGTGACAAGTACCGGGGGATTGATCGTTCAGCTTAGGAATAGTGTCGCTAGGATTAGAAAGCCTAAATACTAGTTCTAAAGGTGAGGGATGATTATTTTTGTGTTTTTATATTTTTTGGAAAGCAAATTAAAATCTCGGGTTTGAAGGATTTGGGCGGAATTAGTTGCTAATCAACTAACCCAATACTAAAGATGCAATCAAGATAAAATACTAAAAATGAAAATAAACTAATTTATACAAAGGTTGTGAGCAGTAATTGGAGAAAATGTGTTTACTTAGATTTCACTACTCCCTAGATATCTTTTACATGTTAATTACTTGTTATAATTGCATGGATGACGGATCGTATTCCTTAATACCATTCATGGGGTGGCACACATAACTCCCCAATTCTATGAGCTCTTATCTCCTCCTACACCATGCCCAGCACAACTATAGGGATTGTAAACAGTGGCTCATGCATTAAATACAACCAATAAAGACCTAGTGCGCGTTGGTTCATGTTTCTTAAGACGTTCAAGCATGTTACCAATTGGAGATCTGCCAGTTTTCTTAAGCCTAACATATAAATCATTCATCCAAGACAAGAATAAACAAGTAATCAACACATAATCAATATCTAGGTTTCATTAGATCTAAGCAAACACAAGATAGATCTAGCCTAGCATGATGGAATTAAGACAAGAACAAGATATAGACAACCAACACATAGACATATTGATTGAATTAGAAGAACACTTATCTTGATTAATCATGCAAGGTATCAAGGGGTTGGAACCCTTGAAAAACCTGTAAAGTTACACCAAAATCGTACTTAGGGTTTCTCCCAAAACTTCTCTCTTTAAATGTCAAAAACTAGAAAACTATATATAGGAAAAGGGGTCTGACGGCGTCAAGACCAATAAGGTGACGCCGTCACCTCACCACCAAAACAATCCTCGGACTGCCTAGATCTACATTTGACGCCGTCAAGAACAATTCATTTCCAGGCCGTCATGACTTTTACTCTTGACGCCCTACCTTCATGACGCCGTCAAAACTCTTCTGGATCGTCATGGAATTTTACTCTTGACGCCGTCAGGGAACTACTCTTGACGCCGTCATGCACTGTTCCCAGCATGGAAAATTAAGACTTTGGCGTTTTCTTCACTTTTATGCTCCAAAAACGTCCGAATTGCTTCCTTTTCCAGATTTCACTCCCAAAGTACCTAAAATCACAAAAGGAACGATTTAGGGCAATATTTGATCAAATAAATTCGGATTCGGGCTTAAATGACCCCCTAAAAACGGATCATTTTTCGCCTCATCATATGCCATTCAGGTATTTTGGGGGTGTGACAGATTGGCATCAGAGCTAAGGTTATAGCGAACTAGGATGTATCTTGGACCCTATACTATAACTACATCATCATAACATCTCATCATTTCATCATAGGTGCATATTCATTATACATGTTGTTTCATGCACACTTTGTGCGAGTTATTTATACCCATACTCATATATATATATATATGATTATGTTGACCTGGTTCACAAGTGACATGTCTTCAGATACCCACCCTGTTATCCTTTCATCGAATTCCGACATTGAAGATGCCTTGTCATCTTCCACTATCATTGTACCACCAGTTGCACTTACACCACCATTAGCACCATTGATTTGTTATAGGAACAGGGTTTTCCTATTATTCAGCCCATACATAGAATGCCGTTTGGTAGAGTATTCAGACTTAATCTTAGTGGACCTATTAGGATGCTTATTACAAGGAAGATAATATGTTTTCTATCCTTCACTAGTAAGGCACTTATTACCCAGGTACTACCACCACCATCAACTACTTATTACGTTATTGGTCGTCCCATAGTGTGTACTTCAGTTTTACCTCTTAGATGTCGCGGGATAGCGCGAAAAAGGGTAGTATTCCATTCACTATTATCACCATCGTCTCCTAACTCATCACTAGGATCCCATCGTCATCGATGCTATTCTCATCCTTTAGAATACCACCATTGTCATTTCCCTTTTCCATTTCCACTTGCCATGAATTATATAACACCTTGTGAATATTACCAAGACCACGGACTTAGCAGGAACATCCGTAGATTCCTCAGGAATGGTTTAAAATCTACACTAACTAGGACTTGATCGATGCACAACTCTAGACCCCACTTCAGGACTATCTCGACCTTATAATGCCACAAACCTAGTTTCACTCAGAGGGATACCAGGAAGTCTCAAGACTAGACTTATATCTTTATTAGCTTTTACTATTATCCCAACCACGGGAGGTGTGGCATAGTTCAAAGAAACTTGTAGTATTTTGATTGTTGTACAAACGGAATCACCAAGTATTGACACTACTATAGGGAATGGTTGTGCTATCTATGATATCGGTCCATGTAGACTAAAAATTTCATGTGTTATATTCATGAGTTATGAATATGATGGTTTTATTACTTATAGATTCTCATGGTCTCTTATAATTTGATGAAAATAGATTTAAGCAAACCACTTCAAGCATGACGCAAGCCGCTTTTGGACAATTCACTGCCAGGAACATAGCCACCACCCTCACCAAGGAACTTACTCACGTGGAATTTATGGGTTGCAATCCCTCTTCCTTTAGCGGAACTATAGACACAAAGGAATTTCTCAAATGGTTTGAAGAAATAGAAACAATATTTCAATGTAGCGACTGCTGCAAGGAAGACAAGGTTAAGTTCGCCACTTGCACTTTTCAGGATCATGCCCAGAAATGGTGGACTAAATATGTTCAGGTAGTAGGAGTGGATGCTGCTTACTCACACTCTTGGGAGAAACTAAAAAGGATGATGAGTTTAAAATTTTGTGTGAAAAGAGAATTACAAGCAATTGAACATGAAACACTAAACCTTACCATGGTAGGAGATGATGTTGTCAAGTATACTGCTTATTTTTTATGATTTAGCTCGACTAGGCTCTACAATGGATGAACCGGAAAGCAAGAAACTTGAAAGGTACATTGGAGGACTTTCTCCTGAAATTCGTATGTTGGTCATCTCATTGGAACTCGATACCATGCCTAAAGCTATCAGAATGGCGATCGAAGCAAAGGAATGCATAACTCACACCAAGATCTTAGGAGGCAATGGTAGCAACAAGAGAAAGTGGGTCGGTAATCTGGATGCTAATGCTTCTCAACAACCATTTAAGATACAAACAAGTGGTGGAGACTTGTGCTGCTGGGTCAAGCCAAAAGAAAAGGTATGTTGGTAAATTACCCGAGTGCAACAATTGTCAGTTTCATCACAAAGGATCTTGCCCCTCTCAATGTAAAAACTGCCAAAAGGTCGGACACGAAGCCAAGGACTGCAAGGCTCCCACCCTCGCAAAGCATCAGAAACTCACAGTAATCTGCCGTGAGTGTGGAGTAGTGGGACACTTCAGGAGTGAATGCCCGGAGTTGGGAAACCAGAATTGGAAGAAGAAGTTTATGTTTTAATTATATAAACCGTAGTTTGAGCCCTCTAGGGTTGTACTTTTCTTTTGGTACTTTCCATAAGTACGTTGGTGTAACCTAGTTAGATTAGGGTCTTTCCTATCTAATGTAATGACTATCTTTTGTTATCTCTGTGATAATCGTGACTTTCGTTTATTCCATTTTCTATTGCAATTGTGCAATTTTCAATCGTTTCGCAACATTATGTCACTGTCTTATTAGAGATTAGGCCGATTTCGTTTTTGACGGATTAATAGACCATTACGATTCCAAAGATTTACCCATGTATCCAATAAACCATTCAACGAAATTTATTTCAAGTTGTTCTACTTCCATATGGGGAAATTGTTTTACAAAATTTTTTAAAAATAAGTTATTTTATTGCCACCCTATAAATTGATTTTTCCGTTATTGCACCAAGTATTTACTATTATTACGCGAAACAATTTTCATGTTACTTGAAAGGAAATGAATAGAATACCATTTTTCAAAACAAAACGTTGAACACCATCTAAAACTTTTGAGAAAAATAATGCTATTTTGACTAACTCAAGCATTGCACCATTAGTCCTCAATTATACATAGCCTGATCACCTATGTATAATTCAGGAATGATTATGCTATGAAGAAAATAATTACTTTTTAGGGATTGTTAATAACAATCTTCATTCCAAAGTGTTTTTAGGGGGTCATTTAAGCCCGGAATTGAATTTATTTGATCAAATATTGCCCTAAATCGTTCCTTTTGTGATTTTAGGTACTTTGGGAGTGAATTCTGGAAAAGGAAGCATTTTGGACATTTTTGGAGCATAAAAGTGAAGAAAACGGCAAAGACTTAATTTTCCATGCTGAGACCAGTACCTGACGGAGTCAAGAAGGGAATTATGACGGCGTCAGGAGTAAAATCCATGACAAACCAGTGAAAACCTGAAGGCGTCAACAGAAGGGCGTCAAGAGTTATTTTGGTGACGGCCTGAAGATTGACTACATGTGACGGCGTCAGCTCCAGATCTAGGCAGTCCGAGAACTTTATTGGCGGCGAGATGACGACGTCAGACATTTACTCTTGACGCCGTCACCTCACAAAATCTATATATACTTTTCTATTTTTCATTCATTAAAAGAGGAACTTGTGTGGAGAATACTAGGGTCGAACCTAATAAACCCTAGGTCGTTTGTAACAGTATTTTCAACGGTTTTCACCCTTTGAAACCTTTCATGTTCAATTAAGATAAGTCCTCTTTCAATTCAATCAATATGTCTATGTGTTGCTTGAATATATCTTATGCTTGTCTTGATTATAACATGCTAGGCTAGATCTTTTATGTGTTTGCTTAGATGTAATGAAACCTAGATGTTGATTATAGGTTGATTATTTGTTTATAGTTGTAATGGATGAATGATTTCAATGTTAGGCTTAAGAAAACTAGCAGATCTCCATTGTGTAACTTGCTTGAACGTCTTAAGAAACATGAACCGATGTGTACTAGGTTTTTATGGTTGTATTTAATGCATGAGCGAATTCTAGTGATCCCATGTTAGGAGCTTCTTAGCCGGCTCGACATAGGAGTGAAGTAGGAGCTTATAGGATTGGGGAAGTAAGTACGCCACCCCATGAATGGTATTAAGGAATACAATCCGTCATCCACACAACTGTAACAAGTAATTAACCTGCAAAAGATATCTAGGGAGTAGTGAAACCTAAGTAAACACAATTCTCCCATATATTGCTCACACCTCTATCTTAAATTAGTTTATTTTCATTTTTAGTATTTTATTTTGATTGCATCTTAGTAATTGGGTTAGTTGACTAGCAACTAACTCCGCCCACTCTTCTAAAAACCGAGATTTTACTTGCTTTTATAAAAATATAAAAATACAAAAAGAATCATCCCTCATCTCTAGACCTAGTCTTTAGGTTTTCTAATCCTAGCGACACTATTCCCAAGTTGAATGATCAATCCCCCGGTACTTGTCACTATACTATACTACAACGATCAGGTACACTGCCTGGTGAGGGTTGTAAGCTTCTCGAGATCCCTCGAGAGGTAAAGCCTGGTGCAATTCCCAAGCATCAAGTTTTTGGCGCCGCAGCCTGGGGAATAGTTATTGTTTAGGTTGGAATTTATTTTGATTAGGTCTACTCATTAGTTTCCTTTTTTGCGAGATTTTTATTTTCTTTTTATTAGCTAATTTGTAGTCTATCTTTTTCTTTGTGCCCTTTGTTTGTAAAACCATTTTCACTTGTCACTATGGCAGATGAAATTCCATTTAGATCACTGACAATAGAGGAACAACTATATTTCACCAATAGATTTGCTTCCTATCATTCCAATTATTTTTTGTGTGATCTTTATGACATCCAAGAGGAGTTGGGGGTAAAGTTAGATGGGTTTGATGAATTATATGCATGTGTGATTTCTATTAGACGATCATTATCAGGATCAATTCCTTTTAGTCAGACCCGTTGGATGAATTTTGAGAAAAACTTCCTAACCATGACCCATAAGCTCGACGAATTGGTGGATTCGTATGAACAAGATGACCTAGTTTCTAAGAACATGAACTTAGAATCAAACCAAGATTTTGAGATGGTTAGTGTTGAACTACCTAGTTGCATAAGCGGGATAGATTTCACCAAAACATACGACACACATGAGGTTAGAGTTGAGCCACCTAGTTGCATGTCATGGTTAGGCACTACCATAATACAAGATGAGCACATAGGTGATATTGATGTGATGGAAGAGATAGTAGAAAACCCAAGCCCACTAAGTACCCCACAAGTCCTATCATCATTTGATGCGTACACACCGCCCGTGACTTACCCGGAAGAAGTAGAAGAAACTTTAGGAATTCCGATGGAGGTAGAACCCTTGGACCAGGCACCACTTGGGGATATAGGTTTGAATACTTGTAGTGATAACCTTACTCCTAGTTCTAGGGAATTTCCTAGTGTTGATGAACCGGAACCTCAATCTTTACACACCTTTCCATCCTTAGATATATTTTTAGGAGACAAAAGAGGAACCGACCCACCTATCAACCAATATTATCCGGGTAGTTTTAGGATGAAGGAAGCCATTCACTCACCCCTTTCACCTCATGTGGCATATTTCCACCCTAAGGGTGTGTATCGCTACTTTCACCCGCACTTAATCCTAAGTGTAGGAAAAACCTCCCCTATTTCTGTTAAATAAGGGTAGAATCAGGCTCATGACTCGAACAAAAACAAGCGCTTATTGGGAGGCAACCCAAGCTTTATTTACTTATTTGTTTGTATGTTTGTTTATTTGATTTTATTTGTTTCCGTATGCATGTTTTATTTTTGTTGTTTGTGGCTCATGTTTCAAAGTAAATTGTAAAAATGCTTTATTTTGTTTTTAACTTCGTCTTAATTGCATATAAAGGTATTTTGCAAAAGATAAGTCTAAGGGAGATCCAAATTTGTTTATAAGAACGAAATAGTACTTTAGGGACTATTATTGTAATATAGGCAAACTAGTAATGTTAGGAGCCTATAAATACCCCTCATGACTCTCCATGAGGGGTGTGGGAAAGTGTGTGTATTGTTTTATTCATTTCATTTTAATATAAACCCTTTTCTCCACCTTTCTCTCTCTACTTTCTCTCTCTAGAAACATGATGTATTTCGATCAACCACGACCTCCCGAACGTGTTTATTGGTTATAACAAGTGGCATCAGAGCTAACCGGGGGCGAATCATGGTGTTTTTGGGTGAAAAAATCGTGTTTTTGGGTGAAAAAAAACGGATCTGGTACTGTTCATCGAAATTTTGTCGAGTTTGAAAAAAAAATTCGATTTAGAAAAATTTTTATCGAGTTAGCATGTATTTTATCGAGTTTGGATCCATCTTCTATCGAGTTAGCATGTTTTCTTATCGAGTTTGGATACTTCTTACCGAGTTTGGATACATGTTTACCGAGTTTGGATACCTGGTTACCGAGTTTAGAAAAAATATTCTACCGAGTTTGAGCTTATACCGAGTTAGGGTTGATGTTTTTCGAGTTAGGGTTGAGTTTGGGTTGATACCGAGTTTGGTCATGTTTTGCGTATGCTTCATATGGTTGCCGAGTTAGGCATGGCTCAACCTTATCGCATGTCGAGTAAGGTCTCATTTGGGTTCTCCTAAGCCGAAACTCTGCTCAAATTCTTATAGCTTATCGAGTTAGGAACAATATCGAGTTAGAGCAGGTTTCAAGTTTGACAGCCTTACCGACTTTGAATGGTTATCGAGTTTGGAAAGGTTACCGAGTTAGGGGCTATTATCGAGTTAGCAAAAAAAAAAAAAAAAAATTTTGAGAGGAGACTAAACGTTCAATTTTTACGCGAGATTTAAATTTTCGGCGGGAAAATTTGAGTAAAAATTATTTTTGAGAGGAGACTAAACGTTCAATTTTTACGCGAGATTTAAATTTTGGTATAAGGTTGAAAATTTTGGCCCGAAATTCAAATTTTTTGGCCAAAATTCAAATTTTTTCGACAAAATTTGGCGTAAAAATTTTTAATACTCAAATTTTTCAGGTAACCTTTGTATTGTATTTCATAGTGATTTCCAAATTATGGGCGAGAAATTTTCCAATTTTATTTTTGGAGAGAAAATACGAAATCACTACGAATCACCCGAAATAGAATTTCAAGCTTCACCAAAACAAACCACGTTTTGCTTAAACGATCCTGATCAAGAATCACATTCAAATGACAACGGCTAGTATCAGATTTTTGTGGCTACGGAGTTTTTGTACGATATTGCTTATTTGGGTTTAAAGTTCATTTCAAGGGCATGTGTACTTATTTATCTCAAAGTCTAGGGGTGGATGGATGCATGACTTTCGGAGATACTTGTTTGGGCAAACACTGGTAGAGATAGTGATTAAGACTTAGATTATCTAGTTATAACCGATGTAAGGAGTTACATTGTAGTACTCACGGGTTATAGCTATCACTTTAAGGAGTTACGTTGTAGTACTCAGTGTCACATGAAGTTGTGGAGATTCCAAGAGGTGGATATTTCATATATTGTTTGTTGGTTTGGGTATATGGCACTACCTATGCTTAAAGGAGTTACATTGTAGTGCTCAGTATAGGTTCTTAGTCACACCTTCGTACAAGATTAAGTCACATATCAATGAGATGTTTACTTCATTCTCAAATTGGTTATATTGGGTTCTCTCCATACAATGGTCATTTACTAGCTGGTTAGAATTTGAAGAGGTCGCTTAAAGGTTGAAGAGAAGTGAAGAGATTGTAGAATAAAGAGAGTCATATCCTATCAACATATTCTCACAAATTATGCTTTCATGGTCTATCTATATTGCATCAGAAGTGTAAAGTACGGGTAATTTTGGCATGTACATACAATAGTATGATGATTTCGATACATCGCAACCATCAGGAGGGAGAAGAACATGCCAAAAGAAGTAGTGTTTCATCTCTAGTACGTTGGTTGATCGAGGGAATTGTGCTTACACTAGAACCGAAGAAGTACTAATGATGTGTACATCGGAGCGTATTACCAACCTTCTGTGCAATGTTATGTGAGTTATGCTATGATGCTCCCAGAATGACAACCATGGTGCAAACTCATTAGTATCTACCTTATCCGCTGCGAGATGAGAAGAGAGTTGTCAGTTCAGGAGGGAGCAGAAGAAAAAGAATAAAGGCTCACTAGTTAGGAGGGAGTAATAACCTAACTAGACCATTACAGTTGAAGTTCAGAGCTACAATGACCTTTGCCGTTAGTGTCAAAGATCATACGCCGAGATCGTCGAAAGAGAGAACTTCAAGTCTGCCTCAGTATCTAGACTACAGAGACTCTGCGCTTTAACAACGTCAACATATTTTACTATTGTTGCAATTTACATGTTTATGTGTTTATAGGTCTCATTATATCCATTCATGTGTGACGATATCTTGGAGGGAGATTGTTAGCCTTGCTATTTTATAAAAGATAACGTCACACATAAAGAAATGGACTAGATATCATACAAATAGTACTTTAGGGACTATTATTGTAATATAGGCAAACTAGTAATGTTAGGAGCCTATAAATACCCCTCATGACTCTCCATAAGGGGTGTGGGAAAGTGTGTGTATTGTTTTATTCATTTCATTTTAATATAAACCCTTTTCTCCACCTTTCTCTCTCTACTTTCTCTCTCTAGAAACATGATGTATTTCGATCAACCGCGACCTCCTGAACGTGTTTATTGGTTATAACAAATATTAAATGAATGTGTGTATTCTTATTTGTTAGAGTCAAATGCTTGTATCGAGTCATAATGATGTTTTGCAGGATTTTCCAGGAAGTAGGACGAAGTTTTTCCAGAAATTTTCCGGAAACTTAACATAAGAATTTATGCAGGTGTTATCTGCGGCGTCAGGAAGAAACTCCTGACGGCGTCACGTGTAAAATTCTGGAAATTTTACCAGTTTTGTTTTTCTAACGGAGTCTTAAAGTTTTTGTTAAATCTTTAGTTTTAAAATCTCCAGGAAATCTGCAAACATCATTCCACAAGCATTATATCTTACCTTGCTTTCTAGGATTTATTAGCATATATAGATTGCCGCCGATTTTACGCGAGGTTGCCTTGTCTGCTTTCTCAGGTTTTACAGGTTATGTATGACAAGAAGATGATTTATATTCTGGAAGGGAAGCTTTGATTGTTCATTTTCTTGGAGGAAGATCTAACCTGGTTACCTTATTATCCATACCGAGAGAATCAGGGGAGTATTTGATTTCATTCTTTTTACTTATTTCACTTTTACATTCTTTACTTGAACATTGGGGACAATGTTCATCCTAAGTGTAAGGGGAGGGTAAAATGATGATACCTTATAGATACACTTTCGCTTGAGTTTGTTTGTTTGATAGTAGATGTGTAATAAAACTATGAGAAATACTTGTTAGTGTAATTGTAGCGCCAAATTTAAAATTTTTTACAACATTTAGGAGTGAAACTTTTGCCATAGCAAGCGTCTCACGGATAGAAGATTGTATGACTAGCACACAACAGTACTATTCAGAAAAACTTTCCACCCAAATATGTGAGGTTTGCCTTTAGATTTGATAGGAAAAGCATTTACTATTAGTGCTTATGAGTGTACCGGTAGCATTTAGATTCTAGAACTTGCGTTAGTGATGCATCCCGAGACCCCTAGTGAGACTACATTCGTGTAGTAGGATTTACTACATGATAAGAGGCATTAGGATCACCCTTATGTTTAAACCCGTATCATAATTACTTGACCATTTAAGTCATATTACTTGGCTAGTTAAGTCAATTAATTTTTCCCACACCTTAGCGTTGTACTCATTTTTAGTACACGAAACCCCTAATACACCCCTCCGAGCTTATCTTTTCGTTTCTAACTTTAAGAATCTTACTTAAAGGAAGAATTTGTTACACCCCACTTAAATGTACAACCAAATCGCCTTAGCCTTCCGTGTATGCACTTATCTTTAGTGCATTATTGTTATTTGTTAAACCCTTAGTTAATTATCTAATTGATTACATGGTTGCTAAGTCGAGTCATATCCTTGTACATATTGTTTTGGGACGATTGGGACTCATGGGTAAAGTACTTATGTTATGGAGTAATGGGGAAGAACATCATATATTACCCCCATATGTGCGTTAATCTTAAAAGTACTCCAAGTGTTTTGATTATCTTGATTCGAGTCATTAGAGTAGTTATTTGTAAAGTATGTAAAAATTCAAGTGTAAGGGGAATGTTCATTCCCTATGATGTATTATTTTGGATGGTAGGGTAAGAGTGTATGCAAAAAAAAAAAAAAAAAAAAAAAAAAAAAAAAAAAAAAAAAAAAAAATCGAAAAAATCAAGAAAAAGAAAAAATAAATAGAAAAAGAAAAGAGAAAAAACATACGGACTACCATCCCGTTTCATTCTATGTTTATTTTATATTTTTGTTATTTTTCATTTATTAGCTTAAGTCGAGTCTAGTCTTGGCTTAGCAACGCCATATTGTACATGTAATTAACCAAGATGATTAACTTGCCACCAGTAAAGACTGTCTATATCCAACAAAACCGTGTATTCCATATCCCTACACCTAACGTTACAACCCTTTTAAAAGACCTCTTTGATAGTTTATGCTAGGTGCTTATGCCATGTAGTGGAGGTTTGATCCTTTCCCAAGCCTATGGTAATCTATTTTGCTATGACAGGTAGTGAGAGATGTTTTCCATTTTCATAATGTGATATATACTTTATTACACCCGAGAGATGTGAGTATCTAAACACTATTTGTGAGGTGCTAGTGTATGACCTCCGTGCTTGTCTTTGGTCTTTAGTGGAACGATTATTTGTTGTAATTACTTTTATATTAGTGTTAAATGACCCCTAACTTGTATTTTGACTAGAATAAAAGCGCATTTGCTTGAGGACAAGCAAATCTCAAGTGTAAGGGTATATGATGAGGCAAAAAATGAACCGTTTTTAGGGGGTCATTTAAGCCCGAAATTGAATTTATTTGATCAAATATTGCCCTAAATCGTTCCTTTTGTGATTTTAGGTACTTTGGGAGTGAATTTTGGAAAAGGAAGCATTTTGGACGTTTTTGGAGCATAAAAGAAAAGAAAACGGCAAAGACTTAATTTTCCATGCTGAGAACAGTACCTGACGGCGTCAAGAAGGGAATTGTGACGGCGTCAGGAGTAAAATCCATGACGACCCAGTAAAAACCTGAAGGCGTCAACAGAAGGGCGTCAAGAGTTATTTTGGTGACGGCCTGAAGATGGACTACACGTGACGGCGTCAGCTCCAGATTTAGGCAGTCTGAGAACTTTATTGGCGGCGAGATGACAGCGTCAGACATTTACTCTTGACGCCGTCACCTCACAAAATTTATATATACTTTTCTATTTTTCATTCATTAAAAGAGGAACTTGTGTGGAGAATACTAGGGTCAAACCTAATAAACCCTAGGTCGTTTGTAACAGTATTTTCAAGGGTTTTCACCCCTTGAAACCTTTCATGTTCAATTAAGAGAAGTCCTCTTTCAATTCAATCAATATGTCTATGTGTTGCTTGAATATATCTTATGCTTGTCTTGATTATAACATGCTAGGCTAGATCTTTTATGTGTTTGCTTAGATGTAATGAAACCTAGATGTTGATTATTGGTTGATTGCTTGTTTATAGTTGCAATGGATGAATGATTTCAATGTTAGGCTTAAAAAAACTGGCAGATCTCCATTGTGTAACTTGCTTGAACATCTTAAGAAACATGAACCAATGTGTACTAGGTTTTTATGGTTGTATTTAATGCATGAGCGAATTCTAGTGATCCCATGTTAGGAGCTTCTTAGCCGGCTCGACATAGGAGTGAAGTAGGAGCTTATAGGATTGGGGAAGTAAGTACGCCACCCCATGAATGGTATTAAGGAATACAATCCATCATCCACGCAACTGTAACAAGTAATTAACCTATAAAAGATATCTAGGAAGTAGTGAAACCTAAGTGTTAGCATTAAAAATTATATTGGAAAGTGATGGTCATTCTCATTTATTGTAACGTTGTAATGTGTCGTAGTTTATGTTATTAGAATAGTCAAATGGGCCTTGGTCTTGGTAAGCTAATATGTCATAGGTTAAGTAATATAAGCCTTTTTATGTAAAAGAAATCCAAGCCCAAGACCAAGCCCATGGAAAGCCTCTTAAGGCATCATGTATGGAACTATAAAAGGCACCTTACCTCTCATTAGTAAGGTGTGCTTGTGTGTGTATTGTGTGTGTTTTTAATAAAAGTTCTCTTCATCTATTATCTCTATTTCATTCAATCTAACGCCACACATATTGCAACAAGTCACCATCTTTACTTCATTTACGTGCTTACATTTGTGATAAAGTTGATAGATCTAAGGTCCTACAAGTGGTATCAATCGCCTAACAATGATTTAGGAGTGTGTGGTAATCGTATTTTTCAAGTTTTTTCTTAAAAAGTTGCATTTTTTCTTGTAAAAGTGCACTTTTTCTTTAAAAAGTCTTGATCTTTAAGTGTTTTAGTGTTAAAGTTGTTGTTTTTCTTGAAGCATTAGTGATTCTAAGTGTTTTGGGAAAGATTTGATCAAAAGAATCAAGTGGAAAAAGTGTTTTTGGTTGAAAAAATCGTATTTTGGAGCTGTTTGGTAACCTTACGCGTAAGATTTTGGAATAGTACAAGTTCTATAGCTGTCAATAGTACTTTTTGTCCTTCCTACGAGTAACTTTTGGTCAAAACCCTTTTCTTACGAGTAAGTTTCTACGAGTAAGTTTCAGAGTTCTACGCATAACTTCATCAAAGGTCTTCTCTTCGTGCATCGGTGACTCAGTACTTCCCTAGCTTGGATAAGTTAGTGGAATACTTCGACACGGGATATATTTCAAGCTTGGACAAGTTTGAGAGATTTGTTTGGTTTTTAACCTTACGCATAAACATTTCTTACGCATAAGTTACAGCTTAAGCGTAAAGTTCAAGTTTACGCATAAACTTAGTGTTTACGCTTAACCTTACACTTTACGCATAACCTTAACCTTACGCATAAGATTCCAAGTTACGCGTAAGATTCTAAGTTAAGCGTAAGAATCACTGTTTACGCATAAGTTCAGGGTTTATGCATAAGAATTTGACTTTTTGACAACCAAACTTCAAACGGCCATAACTTTTGAACCGTAACTCCGTTTTCAACGAATCGGCTGTCAAAACGACCGTGAGACAGAGGAGAACGACACGCTAAATGATTTATCAATTTAGGCGAAGTTTCGAGGCCTACAAACGCTCCGAGAAGAAGTTATTGAGGTTTTAAGGTTTAGATCAAATTTTTCACCATAAAAACTTGCATCAACTTACACTAACACAACTCCTACTTCGTTGGAACGATCCAAGAATCAACTTTATCAATCTACACTTCATCAATGGCAACTCAGCAAGACATTCATGCAGCCGGTGCGGAAAACCGACCTCCAATGCTTGAAAAAGGTGGATATCTCCCATGGACAAGCCGCATGCTTCGTTACATCAAAACAAAGCCTGATGGTAAATTAATGATCAACTCCATTACAAATGGTCCATTCAAGCCAAGACAAGTTCAAATTGAAGGTAATCCAAATACAACACCTCCTACTCAACCATTCATGCGTGAACAAACAGAAGCAGATTACACAGAGGAAGATAAGAAGCAGATCGCCGCAGATGATATGGCAATGCATTTAATCCAACTTGGATTACCACGGGAGATCTTTGCTGCGGTCGATAGCTGTGAAACTGCTTATGCTATGTGGGAACGTGTTAGAAGGATTTGTCATGGAACAGAGATTGGACAACAAGACGTTGAGAACAAACTTCTTACTGAATGGGAGAACTTTACATCCACGAAAGGTGAACAGATTGAATCTTACTACACAAGGTCTTGCACTTTGATGAATGAGTTAATCAGAAACAAGTTGACACCTCGAACAATTGCAACAAACATCAAATTCATCAATAACCTTCTAGAAGAATGGGGTCGTTATGTTACAATTGTCAATCAAACAAAGGATTTACATAAAGTAAATTATGATCAACTCTATGATTTTCTGAAACAAAACCAAGCTGAGGCTAATGAAGTAAGGAAAGAAAGATTGGCAAAGAATCATGATCCTCTTGCATTAATTGCTACTACACCAACACCGCTACCAGTGAACACACAACAACCATCATCACCTTCCACTCACAACTACATGTAACCATCATACATTCAACAACCAACACCGGTCTACCAACAACAGTTCTACCCACAGCAACAACAACATGTTATTCCACAACAGTAATACCAACAATTCCAAGAACCAGAATTCACTGAAAATGATGAAGCTACTGCAGCATTGACCCAAGCGTTTGCTTTTCAGTCAAAGGCATTCCAAGGACGCTATTCTACATCAACTAACAACAACCAAAGGATTTCATCGAACACTCGCAACAAGCAAATTGCTCAGCCGAGTTTCAATATGGGCAATGGAGGCCAAATGGTTAGAGTTTATGGGAATCAGCAAGGATATGCTACTGGAATTAACATGGGGAATCAGAATATGCTGAATGCAGGGAATCAGAATGCAGCAAATCAGTATGGTCAGTATGCAGGGAATCAGTTGGGTCAATTTGTTGGAAATCAGAGGGGTCAGAATCTTGGTAATCAGGCAATGGGTAATCAGAATAGAAATGTTGCAGCTCCAGTAGTTGGGAATTTGGGAAATGTGAATCAGGGTAATCCAGTAAAGTGTTTCAACTGTCAGGGTGTAGGTCATATGGCAAGGAACTGTCCTACTAAGCCGAACAAGAAAGACACAGCGTACCTGCAGAAAGCATTACTGTTGGCACAAAAGAATGAGGCAGGGTTTCAGTTGAACGCAGAGGAGAATGATTTTATGGCTCTTATGGATGACATGGAAGATAGAGAGGATATCGATGCGAACTGCATATTTATGGCGAATCTTCAGGAAGCTAAGTATGACACGGATTCTGATACACTTCCTGTTTATGACACCAATGCACCATCTGAGGTATCAAACTTCAACACATGTCACAATAATGATATATTTGATATGTCTCCTCATGAGGAACAACATTCTGAGAAGCTAGCACCCACTTATGATACATACCTGGACACGCCAAGTAGTAGCAATACTCCTTCAGCGACTCCAGATGTGAATCATAATGGAGGCTTCGTTTCACAGCATGCTGAGAATGATGAGGAAACACGTGCTTTGTTTGAATCATTATTGAATAATTGTCATATTGAAATTGAGAATGTGAAAATGGTCAATCGCGATGTTAAGGCAGCGAATGTTAAATTGACCGCTGAGCTTGAGAGTTACAAAGAAAACGTTAAAGCTTTTGAATTTCATAACAAAAGATTGTCTGAATTAGAAACTGGTTATCAAAATTCCGTTTCAAGGGAAAAACAATTGCAACTCAAGTTTGATACACTTGATGTTAATTCTTTTAAAAAGATAAAATCTTTAAACGCGGAAATTTCTGATTTACAAAACCAACTTTCTAAACAAAAATCAGCTTATACCAATCTTGAAAAAGAAAGGGACGAGCTGAAAAAGGACTTTGCAAAGAAAGAAGACAAACTTTTGGCCGAAATCGTAGAGTCAGAACACATGATTGCTCATTTAGAAGAATTAGTGGTTAAATCGGGTCAGTCAAGTCAAACAATGAAATTGATTTCAAATCAAACTAATCCGGTTTACCGTACGAAACATAAAGTGGCTCTTGGTAACAACACCCCCAGTAATCTCAAGAAAGCTCAGCAAGAACAGAATGTTTTGTATAATGGTAATATGATTTACACCAAACATGATCCTCCCGTCGTTCGGGATTCTGTGCAAACGATAGAACATGTCGAAGAGAGCATTACTAAAATGAAACAAAAGGATTTGAAACCCATTGATTACAACAAATTGAACAAACTTTTGGGAATTACTTTTGTTCCACAAAAAGAACCATCTGTGTTTTCCATAAAACGACCATTCTCAAAAATGTTTTCTAAGAAAGTAATTGTTTCCAAATCTCTTTCAAAAATGGAACAAATTTCTTCTAACAACACTTTTAATACAAGTGAGGCTGGAGAAATTTTGGATGACGTTAAAAAGAGAATTCAAGAACTTCAAAATATTGTTGCTTCTAAAACTACAATCAATATTAACAACTGGCATTCTAGTTTTCATATTGAGCAGAAAAAAGTTTTTGAAAACGAAATTACTATCCCACTAAATAACATCAGTGCGAGGGTAATCCATTTTGAACAAGCTTTCTTAAAAGAAACGGCCGACTTTGTCAAGGACCACAAATCCCTGGTAAACAAAGCTAATGATACTCGTGAAAACATGAATGTTTTGGAAAACCTAAATGATTCTCTCTTCGAAGCTGTTATGACCACTGACATTATGTCCATCATTTTACAAACATATTCTGTTCAAGACGATGAAAGACTGAGAGCTGAGACCTTCGAAATTGTTTCAAAATATGAAAATGCTCTTATAAAGCTTGAAAAAGAAAATGTGTCATATTTTAAACAACTTGATCGAAAAAAGGAAGAATGCAAGTATGACAAATTGTCGTATGAGCGTGCCTTAAAGAACATGAAAGAGCAAAATGATCTTTTGAGGGCTCAGCTTGAAAATCAAAAAGGAAATGGTGAGGAAACTAAGTTTGCAAAACCGTCGACTTTGGAGAAACCAAATGTTTCAAACACGGTTCAAAAACCAAAGATGTCAATTTCAAGGTTTGCTCCAAAAGTCGATGAGAAAAAGAATTTGACAAAACCAGTCACTCCAACACCCTTGCCCAAGAAAAGTGAAAATGATAAGATTGTTGATAAAGGAAAAGCGGTTGTCGAAACACCAAAAGTGATAGCACCTGGCCTTTTTAGGATTAGTCCCACTAATGTGTCTGCCTCCACTTCTAAGACAAATGCGTGCAAAAAGGATAATTCTAAAGAGTCTAGTGATGCTAAAAAGGACAACAATATAAATCCTAATGTGTGTGCCTTACCTTCTACAGGATTAGAATGCACCTCTAGGAGCAGCAGACTAAAGCCTAGGAGCAATACAAGGAACAATAGAGTCTCGCCTGTTTCTACGAGTAGTAACAAGAATAAAGTTAAAGAAGTAGAAGAACACCCTAGGAATTTATCGCTTTGTAACAAGAGACATGTTTCATCTGAATGTAATGTCACAAGTACTGTTTCTATTGCATGTAATGACTCTGTTTATTTAATATGCAAGAAATGTTTAATTAATAATGTTCATGATGAATGTGTTTCTAAGAATGTGAATGTTACGCCTAAACAGAAGTATGTTCCAAAGGGAACTAGTGCCAGATCTAGATCTATAGAAAGACTAGTTTCACGCTTTAGGTCTACCACTAGTAGTCAAATGCCTAGGAGCAACCTTAAGTTTTGTATGTGGATACCAACGGGTAGAGAGTTCATTCTTCAGAATGGCAAATTAGAAGTTGTTCAAAATAAACATGTAGCAACCTTTGAAGTGTGTGATTCGGAATTTACTCCTAACCCCATGGAACCAAATTTAAAACGGTTTCCAAATACAAACTCTTCTGTTCTTGGCAGGTTATCGAAATATGTCTTTGGATCGTCGACTCGGGTTGCTCCAAGCACATGACCGGGAATTTAAAGCTGCTGATCAATTTCATCTGGAAATTCATGGAAACTGTACGCTTTGGAAATGATCATGTAGCAGCTATTCTGGGTTTTGGAGATCTTCAGTTTGGGAATTTTTTAATCACTCGAGTTTATTACGTCGAAGGGTTGGGACACAATTTGTTTTCAGTCGGGCAGTTTTGTGATGCAGATTTAGAAGTTGCATTCAGGAGAAACACGGTTTTTATTAGAAATTTGGTTGGTGATGATCTCTTAACTGGTAATCGTGGTACAAATTTGTATGCTATCGACATCAACCAAATGGCTTCTACATCACCAATTTGTCTTATGACAAGGGCAACCGAAACTAAGTCCTGGCTGTGGCATAGAAGATTATCCCATCTCAATTTCGACACGATCAACAAGTTAGCCAAAGACAACATCGTCACCGGACTTCCTAAGTTCAAATACACCAAGGAACACCTATGTCCATCATGTGAACAAGGAAAAAGCAAAAGAGCATCATATAAACCCAAAACCGTACCTAGTTCGGAAGCAAGGTTACATATGTTGCACATGGACTTATGTGGCCCAATGAGAGTTGAAAGCATTAATGGGAACAAGTATATTCTCGTTATTGTTGATGATTATTCACGATATACTTGGGTAAAGTTTTTGAGATCAAAAGACGAAGCACCAGGCATCATCATCATCTTTCTGAAGCGTATTCAAGTTCTACTTCAAGCTCCAGTAAGGATTATAAGAACAGATAATGGCACAGAATTCACAAATCAGGAGTTAAGAACTTACCTCGAAGACGTTGGAATTACACATCAAACATCAGTTGTTAGAACTCCACAGCAGAATGGGGTAGTTGAAAGAAGAAACCGAACTCTTGTGGAAGCTGCTTGCACAATATTGATTTTTTCTAGTGCACCACTATTCTTATGGGCTGATGCTGTAGCCACTGCTTGCTTTACTCAAAACCGATCCCTAGTCCATCCAAGATTCAATAAAACCCCATATGAGCTAGTGAACAACCGTAAACCTGACATCTCTTACCTTCACGTGTTTGGCGCTTTGTGCTATCCGACGAATGATAGAGAAGATCTAGGAAAGTTAAAAGCTAAGGGTGATATTGAAATCTTCATTGGATATTTAGAAAACTCGAGGGCATTCAGGGTGTATAATAGAAGAACCAAAAAGATAATGGAGATGATGAATGTGAAGTTTGACGAGATTTCACAGATGGCTTCTGAGAGATACGCTCTAGAACCCGCGCTTAATCCGATGGCTTCTAATCAAAACGGATTAGGACCCGCACCAAACATGCAGACTTCTGGACACATCAGTTCAGGACTCGTACCTCAAGGAGCTCAGTCAACAAACACGGATAAACCTTCAGAACAAGAACTGGAAAATTTCTTCGAGTTAATGTTTGATGAATACTATGGTGGAACTTCGACTAATGCATCTCAACAACATTCCGCTGCACCCGCTCAAAACCATCAACCACCACCACCATCACAGGATGCATCTACAACAATCGAAGCTGAAGCACCAACTACCTCCACATCATCTACATCTACTCAAGCAACTCCAGTACTTGAAACTGTTCTACCAAGAGTTGATGAGCAAAACCAAAACACAAATTTTCAAGAAGAACCAACAAATAATTCAAACGATGTTACGTTAGAAGAAGAAGAAGAAGTATTTGAAAACCCGTTTGCAACAGACTATGCTGAATCTTCTTCAAGGTTACAAGAACCGTCTAACACACATACGTTAAACCTAAGGTACCCTTCTACGTTTCAATGGACAAAAGACCATCCAATAGAACATATTATTGGTGAACCTTCTAAGCCAGTTCAGACAAGGAGACAACTTGCCACCGATCTCGAATTATGCATCTACGTTTGCTCAATCAGCCTCAAAGAACCTAAGAACATTCGGGAAGCAATGGCAGAAAACCCTTGGATTGAAGCGATGCAGGAGGAATTTCTTCAATACCTGTTACATGATAGTTGGGAACTCGTTGAACGACCACCTGATAAACGTGTTCTTGATCTCAAGTGGTTGTGGAAGAACAAACTGGATGAGGAAATGACTGTTATTCACAACAAAGCTCGTCTCGTGGCTAAAGGTTATCCACAAGAAGAAGGGATAGATTTCGAGGAATCATTCGCGCCTGTAGCTAGACTTGAAGCAGTCCAGATTTTCTTAGCCTATGCCGCTCACAAAAATATCACAATCTATCAGATGGAAATTAAGACAGCTTTCTTGAATGGAACTCTGAAAGAAGAAGTGTATGTGAGTCAGCCAGAGGGATTCATCGACAAAGATCATCCAGACTACGTCTACAAGCTTAAGAAAGCAATTTATGGTTTAAAACAAGCACCAAGAGCGTGGTATGACGATCTATCATCTTTCTTGCTTAAAAACAATTTCACAAAAGGAACGGTTGATGACACCTTGTTTATCAAAAAATTCAAAGATGACATTTTGATCGTCCAAATTTACGTGGATGACATTATTTTTGGATCAACCAATCCTAACCATTCAAAATATTTTGAAAATCTCATGAAAAGTATATTTGAAATGTCCATGATGGGGGAACTAAAATTCTTTCTTGGTTTACAAATCCATCAATCCCCTCGTGGTATCTTTATCAACCAAGCTAAATATACGATAGAGATTTTGAAAAAACATGGAATGGAGAATTGTGATTCTGTTGGTACACCAATGGTCACTTCACCAAAAATAGGTGTTGATTTGTTTGGGAAACCCATTGATCCGAAGAAATATCGGAGCATGATCGGTTCTCTCATGTACCTAACTGCTAGCCGACCCGATATTCAATTTGTTGTTTGTTTGTTAGCACGGTTTCAGGCAAAGCCTACCGAACTTCACCTCAAAGAGGTTAAACGGATCTTTCGGTACCTACGAAGAACCATTAACATGGGACTTTGGTATCCGAAGGATTCGGGGTTTAATCTAACAGCATTTTCAGATGCAGACCATGCTGGTGATCAAGTTACAGCAAAGAGTACATCAGGTGGAGCACAATTTTTGGGTGAAAAGCTAGTAAGCTGGTCGTCAAAGAAACAGGATTGTACTGCGCTATCAACCGCTGAAGTCGAGTATGTGTCTCTATCTGCGTGTTGTGCCCAAGTTCTTTGGATGCGGACACAGCTCACAGATTATGGCTTTACTTTTGACAGAATACCTATGTATTGTGACTCAAAAAGTGCCATAGCCATCTCGTGCAATCCCGTACATCACTCTAAGACGAAGCATATCAAAGTCCGCTACCATTTCATCAAAGAACACGTGGAAGAGGGTACTGTTGAATTATTTTTCGTTAAGACTGATTACCAACTCGCCGATCTTTTTACTAAAGCCCTTCCAAAAGAAAGGTTTGACTATTTAGTTCGACAAATTGGCATGCGAAGCATAACTCCTGAGGAGCTAGAACGTCTTCTCGAATCTTCTTGAAAAATGTTTTCAAAATCACTTCGCTGTAAATATTTTTGAAAATACAAAATTTGAAAAACCAACAAAAACAAAATACAAAAATATAAAATTTTCAAAAAATACAAAAACAATATAAAATCAAAAAATCCAAAAATATTCTTCTCACGACATGTCTCTCGTATAAATCAACATTCTGTATGTTTCTAGAAATGTCATTCAACAATGACACGGATATGTACAGATGCTTGAGCGGGAGTTCTTTAAAATGTTTTTCTAAAACATGTAGTTTCTCAAAATCTTCTTCACAATGGCTTTCGTATACTTCAGTACGAAACCCGTACTTAAACGACGACTTCTGATTATTTTCAAATCAAGGACTCGTACGTTCAATGACGAACTCTTTTTCAAAAAGTTCGAGTCTAAACAAACAAAAAAGATTTCAAGCATAAACTCGTTTTCAAACAAAATTCTTGAGCACTTTTTCAAGATTGTTCAAAAGATTTCTCAAAATCTTTCAAATGAGTGCTCAAGATAACTCCCTCAAAACCCTTAAGTGATTTTAAATGTGCTATCATTAAGGGGGAGTACAAAAACAAAAATGTTCCGTATTCATGCAAAATGAAATCTGTCTTTCTCTCCAAAAAGCTTTTTTACTCAGTTGATATCAAAAATATCACAATATGCTATTTTTGAGGGGGAGAAGACATGATTAAAATGTGATCAAAGATGTTAAAAGATTGTGGCTGAATCTCAAAAGAGCTCGACTCAGTAAGTACCAATGAATTGACGAAGCTTAAAATGTCAGTAATCGAAAAGACTTGTCCTGGACGGATAATAATTTCAAGCTAGTCTAACTAGTGATGTAAGCGTGTCTCGAATAGGACTTGTCTGAGTAGAATGTACCATATCGAGAGACTTTCTTTGGACTTGACCAGGACGGGTAATAATTTCAAGCTAGTCTAACTAGTGATGTAAGCGTGTCTCGAATCGGTCATGTTCACTGAAAGTGGATCAATTCAAAAATGCAAACTCCTCTCGCATGTGCAAATTTTTTAAATATTCATGAGCACATGTGAAGGGGGAGTCCTTCAAAAGAAATGCAAAACTCTCGAAGTGTCAACAAAATGTGTTTTCTTATCATAAACACTTTGAGAGATTTTCACAAAAGGCTTTATGGCATGTGATCAACAATAGGATAGTTATGGAGTTATAAGGTGACTAAGGTTAGGAAAAACCGTCCTATGATCCGCCAGAGCCAGAGGGATCTACCCAAGGACAATTCCAATAGATTAGAATTAGAAGTCCTTAGGTATGATTGAAAAAAGGAGAAAATGAGAAAGGAGAAAGAAGGGGTTGAAGAATTAAAAAGAAAAGTTAAGAAAAAGGGTGAAAAGAAATAGCCCTCCAAATGTTCAACCTTAGTGCAGACACCGGGTTCAACTCATATGCTACTGGTTGTTACTAAGGTGACACCGGTATTGAAGACAAGACGTCATGGACCAAGTGACGCATTGCACTAAACCTTCTAGCCACTCAGGTATCTCTTAAAAGATATTTGTTTCATTCTCACGGGGAACCGGTGTAATCTATCGACCTGTCTCTTAGAGATGGTTGATATTGAAGCAGGAGACCTCTCCCTAATCTCCGCATAGGAAACCAAATGTGCACTTATCGAGTCTAGAGCCTCGAGATTCATCAAAAGATCTCATAGGAACACATAATATTTCTACACTGGTTGTTCATCATTAAGGATGCCAGATGTAAACTTAAGAGTCCTACGCAGATCTTAGCAATCTGCCAGAACATTTATGAGAGGATTCACATTTGTGATTCTCAATGATTGAATGGAAATTCCTGCCAGGGTCACCATCAAGCAGCCCTGATAGCAGGTCACTTCGGTAATTCTTTATGGGTTACGCTTAGTGTTCGCGGTGGTTTCAAACGGTCTACAGTCGTGGAGTGATCCCCAGCGACTCACCCAGTCATTGAGCTACTTAGTAGGTCTCGTAAGCTCTCTCGAGAGTATCTGACATGGGAACGGCCATGGTACGGGTTAGAAGGAGTCTTCACACTATGCTGTTGACGATCTCTAATTCTTATCTGTAAGTACCGGATGTTTTATTGCTAACTGTTTATATGCAGGGACACTTCATCTCCATGGCGACGGATTCCACATGCTCATACATACATCTGGAAGTTAAAGAAAGCTCCCTCAAAAGATCTATACAACATAAAGTTCAAAGAAAGATTCTACGCGAAAAAGAAGAATCTACAAAGTATAAAGACTAAAGATCAAAGTGAAAGAAAGGGAACTACGTGCATATGAATATCAAAGTCCAAAGATGTATGAGCATGTTGGAATGGCAAACAACCACCACAGACGCAGAAGTGACGAAAGGCAGATAACTCCACATCACAAAGGAACAAAGAACGATGTAAAAGTCAGTCATCAAAGATCACAAAGCATGAAGGAACAAAGACTAAAGACTATTCTGCTACGACACACAATGGTCAACAACAAAGAACAAAGAATACCTAATCACGTGGAGCATCATTCGAATGACCACCCCTTAGGGGGAGATTGTTAGCATTAAAAATTATATTGGAAAGTGATGGTCATTCTCATTTATTGTAACGTTGTAATGTGTCGTAGTTTATGTTATTAGAATAGTCAAATGGGCCTTGGTCTTGGTAAGCTAATATGTCATAGGTTAAGTAATATAAGCCTTTTTATGTAAAAGAAATCCAAGCCCAAGACCAAGCCCATGGAAAGCCTCTTAAGGCATCATGTATGGAACTATAAAAGGCACCTTACCTCTCATTTGTAAGGTGTGCTTGTGTGTGTATTGTGTGTGTTTTTAATAAAAGTTCTCTTCATCTATTATCTCTATTTCATTCAATCTAACGCCACACATATTTCACCAAGTCACCATCTTTACTTCATTTACGTGCTTACATTTGTGATAAAGTTGATAGATCTAAGGTCCTACACTAAGTAAACACAATTCTCCCATATATTGCTCACACCTCTATCTTAATTTAGTTTATTTTCATTTTTAGTATTTTATTTTGATTGCATCTTAGTAATTGGGTTAGTTGACTAGCAACTAACTCCGCCCACTCTTCTAAAAACCGAGATTTTACTTGCTTTTATAAAAATATAAAAATACAAAAAGAATCATCCCTCATCTATAGACCTAGTCTTTAGGTTTTCTAATCCTAGCGACACTATTCCCAAGTTGAACGATCAATCCCCCGGTACTTGTCACTATACTATACTACAACGATCAGGTACACTGCCTGGTGGGGGTTGTAAGCTTCTCGAGTTCCCTCGATAGGTAAAGCCTGGTGCAATTCCCACGCATCACGTTGTAAACAAATAACTTTTTCATAAACATCTCTTTTTGACAAACCCTCCCTGGATACTTACCCCACCTGTCACTTACTCAGCCATTAAGTTGGATTTTTCCATTGATTTCCCTAGGAGAGACTTCCGATATCAATTACTAGGAGGATTCCTCGATACAAGAAAAACAATGAAAGGATTACAGAACTACTAACCTAGACTAGGAGTATACAGTAAGACAATTTATAACTCAACAACAATTCTAAGATACCACGAGACCATCCGAACCACCATCTCTGACCTAGTTGTCCAATACTATCATTCAAAGGTACTAGCTAGACTGAGTTACAGGATCGAACACACTGTGAAGGTACACTAAGCAACACTATAGAAATAAACCAAGCCTCTTAACCGATACTGTAAAGCATTCCAATTAAACATGGCCTCATCCATACGCAAACTACCCTGCAGTGAGTTTTCACAAAAAAAAAATGATTGATTCGAATTATGGATATCGATATAGATTCCCCTAAAGCTTTGTGTCCTCAAGAAATTCTAGATAACCTCACCTATACATCAAGAGAGGCATCAGGCCCAAGCATATCTCTACAACTTCATGTGGAAATAAAATAGACATTCATCGACATAGTATTAATGGACACCCTCATTTTGCCAAACATGATGACAATTTCAACGATAAATCATTTCAGGACTTAAGTTGGTTGAATACTTAGGCTTGTAGTTTTGCCAGATAATCGCCAATAGGCATCTTCCAATATCAGGAACCGAACGTTAGACATCTATGCATTTATGCGAACATTTCCTATCCTACTATTTTATCCTTGTTAGTACTTTTACTTTTAAATAAAGTTGATTTCAAAATTTTGTTTATATAAATCACATATCTCGTAGAAAATAATTTTGAATTGCCTATTTTGAACAAATACGATCCTTTTTAGTCAATGTTTAGCAGAACCATTGTATAATGGGAAATATTTAAACATCAAACTTTGGTAAACAGTCACATTTCATAACGATTGAATTTTGAATCATCAAGAAAGATATTATTTAGTAGACCATTTGTTCCATTTTCTAAAGTCATTTATTCATAAAAAGATTTCGAACAAAAACTCAAAATCGTGAGATAAATTTTGAAGAAAAATCACCATACTAAATCGCTTATGCATTTAGGGCTTTGTGATTCGACAATGAGGAATATTAGAATGTGTGATGAAGGAAGTCAGGAGGAACACCATAGATCGATTACAAACGTCAGTAATGGAGACCAAACACAATAGGCAAAGAAAGACACATGTCGTAGCATCCATTAGACCAAAACACAAGGAATCAAAATTGTTACCCATATTCTATCTCTTTTCGAATGGCATAATGTTGTAGAATTAGTCACCAGATTCATTCAACCCGTTTCAATTATTCCTGATAAAGGTGATTGAATCACCTCAGACTTCTAGCAATTTAGGAAAAATATGCTCAGAGAGTGAGCGATTGACTCTAGAAATGGGTGGACTAACCATTTATCATAAATCAGATTCGTTTGCAACGATAGTTATCGCACGAGCGTAGAGACTACACCATTTGAGGCACTCAATGGTCGAAGTACCAATTACCCATTTACAGACCGAAATCGGAAAGTTAAATTCACTGGTCTAGAACTAAACTATGGAACAACAAAGGAAATTTCACAAGTCAAGAACCAGTTACAATCAACGAGAAACTGGTAGAAGTTAGGTTGGTGCATGACGCACATCATGCGGATTGGGTATCTCTGAAAAGAAAACCATCTAGATTCAAGTGGGAGAATGAACTAACTTGAAAGCTTTGCCTTGGAGAGGCATGATACAATTTTGGTAACACGAGAGATTGAACCTCTAGTATATTAGACCATTTAAGATTCATTTTAGAATCGACTAGCTGACATATAAAATTTGAGTTTTGGCAGAGTTTAGCAACATATATTACCCATATCACATTGTAAACCTCAAGAAGCGCTGATCTTCTATTGACGGACCGAACGCGGAAAAAGCCAAACTTTCTATTCTTGTAAGCACTCATGAAATAACCAAGAATTTCCTGCAAATCAAGAATCAGTTACAAGTCGATAAGTTGTAAACCCTTAGAATTTCAAGTTGATGGTCGGATCACGTTAAAAGTTCTGCCTAGGAAAGGTATGATACCATTCAGAAAAATCCGGGCAGTTAAACTCGATGTACACTGGACCATTTAATATTTCAGACAGAGTAGGCCAGTAACCCTCAGACTTGAGCCTTGTTGGAAAGTAGCAGGATTACACAAACATGTTTTACATTTTCAGATCCCAAGAAATGACTTTCAGATTAGTGACTCATAATTCCAATTGGAAGGAATCCAACCCAATGACAAACCTAAACCTGGTAGGAGAACTAGTAGAAATCATGGACCGTGAGGTCGAATGGTTGAAGCAAAGTCGAATTCCTATTGTGAAAGTTCGCTGTAATTCTCGAAGAGGACCCAAATTTACTTGGGAACGGGAAGACCAAATGCAACTCAAGTATCCACGTCTTTTTACCGAATATACTCCAGAGACCAACCAAAAACTGAACTTCAGGACGAAGTTCCTTGTAGAGGGGAAGACTGTCACAACTCGTAATTTCAGAACCCTTTTCAGATGTCGAATGTCACAACTCACCATTTCAGGTCATTTCCCAAACTTTAGAAAAACACTATTCATCGTTTTACTATTCATCATATTTGGTGTCAGTTTGACATTCCGAGAAGTATTCAGAAATTTTACGATTCATTGAACACTATTCATTGCCGAAAAAGTTTTCACTATTCACTTGCATTACTCATTTCATCGTAAATTTAGTTTACGGGTATTAAAATTCGCATAACCATGTTGGTTTAGATGCGAATTCATTTCATTATCAGTAAGGACACTGTATACGGATTAGAGACAGTCTGCATATCATCATAACAGCATTTTCATGTTATACCACTCTTAGGATTTTCAAATTTATATATATTTGATACATTTAACGTTTTCCTTATAATTATTTATAAATAAACGTTAACACCCGGTTAATGAACACGACGAATATAACTAAATATTCCCACAATGGTCCCGACATATTTTTATATCCATTATTTCATCATAAAAGTTATTATATTCATTTACCCAGTATTTTGGAAATTTATTTTATTTATAACGTAAGTTTATAAATATTACGACGGTTTTCGTGAAAACTAAACAATAATCACCCAAACACTCAGTACTTGTACCCAACTTAGTTTTAACATTCTTACAACTTTATTTTATCCCGAATAACTTCGTTAATATTTATTTCTAGCAAACCCAGTACCCGATTATAACTAATACTTACACTAAACTACAACTAATATTACACTACATTTCCTAAGTTACCAAAACCGATTTTGCTTCTCTTTTACCCATTGAAAACCGGCCCAAGACCACCCCTAAATACCACAAGTTACTAATCCTAACCTTATGCATTTATGTATTCATATTAAACCTTAAAAGTTCAACAAATATCTAGGAACCAAAAACACATTTTACTTGTAATTTTTTTAGATCAAAAAGTGCAAACCTCATCTCTTCCATCTCTACATCAAAACCCATGACCCAATTAAGATCCAAGACC
This sequence comes from Artemisia argyi, assembly GCA_030686995.1. Lineage (NCBI taxonomy): Eukaryota > Viridiplantae > Streptophyta > Magnoliopsida > Asterales > Asteraceae > Artemisia > Artemisia argyi. The sequence goes on along the minus strand of CM060701.1, from coordinate 20,697,024 downwards.
AAAATCCATTATTTTTCAAAGATCAAAGCTACAAAGTTGCTCCTTTCATCATTCTAATCAAGATTCTTGCAACATAAACACAAGTAACACAAGATTTCTCATCATCTAGTCACCTATTATTTCAAAGTGAGTTATCAAATTTATTTTCATGATTTCATCAAATTAATACTTGTATCTTATGGTTTCCATGCTTAATTTCATGTACAAGTTAGCTATACCACATTATTTTTGTTGACTTTTTGAACATACAAACCCTAGATTTTTATTTAGGTGTTCCTTTGTTAAATTAACATGATTAGTAGTGATTAGGAACCCATGGCACCCTAAGAAGGTGTGTGGTAGGATTAGTATAGCTTTGTGGTGTTTGCAAGAGATTTGGTTTAAGTAGAAACTAGTTTTGAACATGAAAAATGGATTTGTAACAAGTATATAAACCTACTGTCCCATTTTTGTAAATCCAGGAAAATCAGTAAAGATAAAGGAAACTTTGGCAAAATTTTTAGAAAATACTTTCAAAAACGAATCCGTAGGCGAAAGAACGGATTAAAAAGAGTTTATAACGAAGAAGTTATGATTTTTGCAAGTTTATTGACGAAAAGTATATTTTCTGAAAATACATGCTGTTGGACGTTTTTCGCCGGACAAAACGAGGCTTTAGACGTAACCCCGAGGAGCCAAGCTTTCCAAAATATATTACTACATACTAAGACGTAACCGTGGATATAAAGAACACGTAAAACAGACTTATAACGACAAAGATATTCACGTTTCAATATCGGCAAAACTTATATTGTTTTGACAGCTTTTAGACCAAGAATAATACTAAAACTACGTAGTAACTCTAGATTTCTAGAAATAATACCAAGTACCTAAATTCATAACTAATGAAGTATTAGTGATTACAAGTATATTTTTATCACTACAAGGCGTTATATCAAGGATTTCAAACCGAAGATTTCATCACTAATATTGATACATATGATATATATATATATATATATATATATATATATATATATATATATATATATATATATATACATTTCAACTAGTTTTATTTTTCTAGTTGCCTTATTTTCCTAAGTCTTGGAAAATGTATATTTTTTATAACAACAAGTATTTTTCCAAAGAGTAGAGTGGTATAGAAAACATGTGCATGGACATTCATAACATCATTTTGTGATCTAAAGTAGATCGTTCATCATTCATATTAGGTTGAGGCAGCTAACCGTTCATTGTTGTTGTTCATTTCACTTCATCACAGTATCATCAGTTTAAGGTGAGTTTTCATAACCCCGTTTTCAATTCAATATTTTGATTTCAAATCCCACGGGGGAATACATTGCATCAACCATTTTAGTACGAGCCCAAGTACCAAAACATATGTACATTGCTTAAGTTGCCTTACCAACCTGTTAATGTCCCCTATTTATTATCATGGACCGTTAATTTGCCGATTAAGCGAGAGTGAGTGGATAGATCTATCGAGGGTGACGCCTCCATCCGTGGTAGTTATTACCAACAGTAAGCGGATGCATTTCATTTTGACATTTTGGGAGTGGTGGTAAAACATTCGGGAGGGGCATATAATTTCATCAGTCATAGCTTCGGGGTCATGAGCTTAAGGCCTATTGTACTATTTTACTTGATTTTTATCTTGCACTTATACTTGTGGTGGCCGTACATCATTACATTTTATAAACCTATGGAATTCACCAGCATTTGTGTTGACGTTTTAGCAATGTATTTCAGGTTATTAAGGTAGCTCATGTGACATGCATTTGGACCTTTATGGAGTCGCGGAGTCGACGCATCTCACCATTATTTCATGCACTTATGTAAACGTTTGATCTAGTAGGACTTGTTTTCATAAACATGCAACACCTTTTGGGGACCTCATATTGTAAACTCTGGATTATTTCAATGATCAAACGAAGTATTTTCCAAACGACACTTTAGGTCATTCAATGTAACTGTAACTGTGATGCTATGACAGACACCCCCAGGTATTCCATTCCGCTGCAAATCAGTTTAATTGGGGGTGTGACAGATGATGAGGCGAAAAATGAACCACTTTTAGGGGGTCATTTAAGCCCGGAATTGAATTTATTTGATCAAATATTACCCTAAATCATTCCTTTTGTGATTTTAGGTACTTTGGGAGTGAAATCTGGAAAAGGAAGCAATTTGGACGTTTTTGGAGCATAAAAGTGAAGAAAACGCCAAAGTCTTAATTTTCCTTGCTGGGAACAGTAGGTGACGGCGTCAAGAAGGAAAATCTTGATGGCGTCAAGAGTAATTTCCATGACGACCCAGTACAGAATTGACGGCGTCACAAGGTAGGGCGTCAAGAGTAAAATGCATGACGGCCTGGAAAATGCTAACACATGACGGCGTCAAAAGTAGATCAAGGCAGTCCGAGAAGTATTTTGGCGGCGAGATGACGGCGTCACAAGATTTGTCTTGACGCCGTCAGACCCTATTTCCTATATATAGTTTTCTAATTTTCACATTAAAAAAGAGAGAAGTTTTGGAGAAACCCTAAGTACGAACTTGGTACGAATTTTACAGGTTTTTCAAGGGTTCTAAGCCCTTGATCCCTTTCATGTGTAATTGAGATAAGTATCCTTTTAATTCAATCAATATGTCTATGTGTTGGTTGTCTATATCTTGTTCTTGTCTTAATTCCATCATGCTAGGCTAGATCTATCTTGTGTTTGCTTGGATCTAATGAAACCTAGATGTTAATTATGTGTTCATTACTTGTTTATGGTTGTATTAGATGAATGATTTCGATGTTAGGCTTAAGAAAACTGGCAGACTTCCAAATGGTAACATGCTTGAACGTCTTAGGAAACATGAACTGACGTGCACTAGGTTTTATTGGTTGTATTTAATGCATGAGTAAATTCTAATGATCCCATGTTAGGAGCTTCTTAGCCGGCTCGACATAGGAGTGAAGTAGGCACTCATAGGATTGGGGAATTAAGTGCGCCACCCCATGAATGGTATTAAGGAATACAATCCGTCATCTACGCAACTATAACAAGTAATTAACGTGTAAAAGATATCTAGAGAGTAGTGAAATCTAAGTAAACACATTTTCTCCAATTATCGCTCACAACTTTAGTATAATTTAGTTTATTTTCATTTCTAGCATTTTATTTTTATTGCATCTTTAGTATTGGGTTAGTTGACTAGCAACTAATTCCGCCCAAATCCTTCAAACCCGAGATTTTTACTTGCTTTCTAAAAAAAATATAAAAATACAAAAATAATCATCCCTCACCTTTAGAACTAGTATTTAGGTTTTCTAATTCTAGCGACACTATTCCTAGTTGAACGATCAATCCCCCGGTACTTGTCACTATACTATACTACAATGATCAGGTACACTGCCTGGTGGGGGTTGTAAGCTTCTCAAGATCCCTTGAGAGGTAAAGCCTGGTGCGATTCCCACGTATCAAGTTTTTGGCGCCGCAGCCCGGGGAATAGTTATTGTCTAGGTTAGAATTTTTTTTATTAGGTCTACTTGCTAGATTCCCTTCTAGTAAGATTTTATTTTTATTTTCAGGTTTTCTTTAGTCTATCTTATTTCTTTGTGTCTTTGTTCGTAACTCTTCACCACCCGACATCATGGACAACGGGAACATCTTTGAACCCATCATCCCACCACAACAAAACCCACCACTAGAACCTCTTAGGCCCCGAACCTTAGGAGAGTATTCCCGACCTAGCCACCAAGGCTACCGAAACACCATTGAGCTCACCGGAGCCAATGTGACTCCCTTGCGATCCGACACCATCCGGTTGGTGCAAAGCGGATGTGCATTCCATGGACTTCGTTCTGAAGATCCAAACCAACATCTTAAGGACTTCCTCAAAATCGTAGACTCCATAGACCTAGATGTTGAAACTAGAGAGACAACCCGATTACGCCTATTCCAATTCTCTCTACGGGATCAAGCTAGTCAATGGCTTGAGCGTTTACCCGCGGGATCCATCACCACATGTGATGATCTCACCACTCATTTCCTTGCTCAATTTTTCCCACCGGGGAGAACTACTAAGCTTAGAAATGACATCTTGATGTTCCAACAACGTCAAAATGAATCTCTTTATGAAGCATGGACTCGTTTCAAGGACTTACTCTAAAAAGTTCCTCATCATAGCATAGATCTTTGGCTCCAAGTCCAAATTTTTTATGACCATATCGATCTCTCCACTAGGCGAGCCATTGACCAATCGGCCGGTGGTAAGCTACGTGATCTAAGTGCGGAACAATCATGGGAACTCATAGAAGATCTTGCTCTCTATGACAACGAAAGTTGGAATGATCCCCGTGATTTGAACAAAATGGTCAAGGCAATATCTTTGTCTTCGAACAATTTTAGCACTCCCGACCGTAGGATCATGGAACTTGAGGACCAAGTCAAGTTTCTCATGAAATCTTACGAAGCTCCTATGTAACACCCCCAAAATTTGGTACAGCGGAAGACTCAACAAGCTTTCGGGGTACTACGGGGATTGGTATCCAAACACAAGACATAAAAGAACGAGATAAAGTAAAGATAAAATACAACCACGCGGGGTTTTAAAGTTTACATTATCCCAAAATCATCCAAAGTCAGGCCCAAAAGAAATAAATATAGGTCCACAATAGTTATCAGAGTTTTAGAAATATAGATCCATAACCAGTGCCAAGTGCCAAGCCTCCAATCCCAAGCATCCGCAGAGCATCACTTAATTACCTGAGAAAACGTGCTAAAAGTCAGCTTTTGCTGGTGAGATCATAGGTTTAGATTCTTAATTCAATATAGTGGACATATACGCAAAACGCTTGCTAGCTAGACTAGGGCTCACTCATCCAACCAAAATAAACCAACCAAATCAAATCATCCCTATTGGTGCACGCTATAGCTCAAAACAAACCAATCAATAGCTTACCTAGCTCAAGTCTAGGCCTCGCTCTACTATCAATCCAATAGCTTACCTAGTTCGGGGACTAGGCCTCGCTCTAATATCAATCCAATAGCTTACCTAGTTCGGGGACTAGGCCTCGCTCAACAACTAAAATAATAGCTTACCTAGATCTAGTCTAGGCCTCGCTCTACCTAGTTCTATAAGCATAGCAAGTTTTGAAATCAAAAAGCGATAATAGTCCACATAAAACATTTGCACGTTTCTCACCCCAAGTATTGAAAACAAAGTTCAAGAGTAAAAGTGGGGCTATGACTCACCTCAAGTCCAGAAATCCTCAAAAGAATGATAGAAGAAAGACGCAAGAAATCTCAAACAACTCACGTAACAGCGACTACTGACTCGGCACTTCCTAACAATATCAAACCCGTTCAGAAATCATTTCCTCAAAATAAAATATTCCCATTCCCGAACGTAATTCATTTTACTTTCCAAAATGTCCATTTCTCAAATTAACTTCATATTCATTTGAAATTTGACGTTTGGTATCCATACGAGTGGAGGGTCGACACAGCTCAAACCGAAAGGCCCAATAAAGAACAATAATAAGATAACTATAGGTCTAATGTTAGCTCAACATATTATTTAAATAATTATCGAAGCTTATTAAATCCGTCGATTTGATAATCTCCCATACTTATTTACGTAATATATCGTTCCAAAATTATACCCAATCTAAAGCACATTGCACATAAGTTTTTATTTGGTATATGTCGTAGTCCAATAAATTCCCTATATATATCGTCGAATCGGCCAAATTCCACGAGACATATAGTAATTTATTACCCTAAAATATATACCTCATCCTATGGGCGTCGTGGGATACGATGCCCATTAATATATCCATTTTATATTGTCAAATAACTCAATCTAGAATAAGTCATTCGATAATATAAAATGTTTATATTAACCGTCATATATCCGTGACAACACAAAGTCACAATATAAAGTCCACTTGGACTTTAAAGACCCACAATTCGTATAACTCGATAAGTTTCTAATTTATAAAATAAAATCACATTTTTAATTATTATTTACCCGACTTATGTTTCGCCGTTATTTTTATAGTTATTATTTATAATAATATCCCGACATTTATTACACTATTTTCATAGTATAATAACTATCGTCTTATTATTATATGTTTACTCGTGATCGTGTTATTATTAATATACGCATCTATATATATATATATATATATATATATATATATATATATATATATATATATATATATATATATATATATAAATATATACGTTTAACGTGTCTATATATACGTATATAAACGATTATATTCTTAATAATATTATAACGAGTATTATTTTTGATTTCGACTTTTAAATATTTATCGAGTCATAGAATTTGGTCTCATGTCCGAGTCATGACCCTCGGCTCATAGTCCAAGTCCAAAATAATAAAATCAAGCCACAATATAAATCAACTCCGTCCAAACAATCCCATAATCACGTGCTACAACATGAGGGTCCGACTACGGCACCCAAACTAACCTATCTCCGTCATCTAATTGACCGTCTCACAATCGGTCCCCAATTCCATACTCATCAACACAACTCCAATACAAGATACCAATGACCAATGTCCAAATAATTTGGCCCAAATAAGTCACAACAATATATATACCAAATAAGTACCAAAACAAAAATAATATATCAATTTATACGGGTCGACTTACCAAGTCAAACCCGGGTCAACTTGTGAGGTCACAACCAAAACAATAACCTCACCCGAGACCTCTCGGTCTCGGCTAGCTCCAATGAGCCCCTCGACCCAAACAGCCCGCGAAGGGGGGGGTTCGGCCGAGACTCTAAAACAACAACAACAATAATTCGGACCATCTAGGTCCCAAAAATCCAACAAACATCAACCATCAACAAGAATCAAGATGAACAAGAACCAATCACACCTCCAAGACTCTAATCGAGTCGAGGAGGGTCACACCGAGACCTAGGGTCTCGGTCAAGCTCACTTCGAGCCATAAAACCCAAAACCAAACGCGTATAACTCCAAATCCGAGCACAAAAACATCAATAGTCGACCCCCAAGGATACCAAACTCGTATTATTAACAAAACCCATCTTCATTTTTAATGTTATCATCCCAAAATGTCTAGATCCAATTCGGGTTTGACTCAAAATAGTCAAACCCGACCAAAAACTCATGTGTTCTCACCTCAAATCGAATAGAAACCAAAAATAGATGATGATGTGGTGTTGTGGGAGATGTGGAGGTCGGCGGTATTAAAAGAAAAGGGGTGGGGAGGCGTGTGCTTCACACAAATCGAACAAGAAGATGATGAGGATTGTTTTGGTGGTGGTGGTGTGGTAGGGAGGTCGGCGGTGGTGGTGGTGTTTGGGGTGGTAACCGGCGGCGACAAAGGAGAGGAGAGGGAAAGAAAATGATGAAATAAATTTTGTGTGAGGGTGAAGGGTTAGGGTTAGGGTATTATACCCGAATTTTTCCTTTTAGCCCCTAAGGTTTTCTTTTTCCAATATTAGCCACAATTACTTTTATAAATAGTGAACTCTTTTTAATCGGTTTTCCCGTAACCCGATTACCCGTTCAATAAAGTATTAAATTTTCGTCAACCATACACGCACACGTCATAATTGATTTCCCAACAACACTTCCCGAAAATATAGATATGTACGAAAGACATAATATTAATTTAACGGTGAACCGCGACCGTTTTGTAAAATATAAAAATCTTGTTAGGTTAATCTAGTGCCGGAGTCAATGTAGTGCCAAAGATATCGATCTCAAAAATAAATCATCACGAACGAAACGAATCAAACCATAAATAAACAACTAAATCCCATAAACATCGTACGATTAAAATCAAGTACCAACGTTCATAAAATATCTCGTCACAATAAATTTCCAAAAATTCCATATTTATTATTTAAATGTAATGCGGGTTTTATAAAACGGCTCCCTATTTTGCCAGTTGTCACATCCTAAGCCTTCAAGCCAAGTGAACAAAATCACTTCTTCATGCGAATTATGTAGTGGTCCCCACGACACTCGTGATTGTGTGGAACTCCCCGTAACAGCTTTTGCAGACTACGCATCCACGCGTACCGACGAAGCGGGAGATAAGTGGTACACTTTCAAGCCCGAGCCAAACCCTTACGGTGATTCATACAACCCCTCTTGGAAAAATCACCCAAACCTTAGGTGGAAACAAAATCAACCCAATTCTTCCAATCCGCCTAATCGTTACCAATCAAACGGTCCACCCTCCAACCGTACTTTCAACAACAATCCTTCTAACAATTATGGTAGTACCAACAATCTTGAAGGATTGATATCTAAGTTCATGGCATCTCAAGAAGCTCGCATAGCTAGGTTTGAAACCGAATTCAACCAACAACAAACGGAGATGACCAACAAGATTGACAACTTGTTGAAAGCCCTCAACAACCAAGCGTTAGCCACGCCTAGGAAGGACACTAGGGACACAAATAACGGAATCCAAATTAAGGATCCCTCATCATCCAAACATGTCCACTTCGTCAATGTTGTCACCACTAAACCAATAAATAAGGAGATAGAAGAAAGTGACAAGGATGAAGTTGGAGTAGAAACCGAGACTAAGGATGAAAGTAGGGAGGTTGAGGTTAATAAGGGAGAAGAATTAGAGGAAGTAGAAGCTATAGAGAAATACTTTGATAAGATGCCTACCAAGAAAGAACGGGAATACCATAAGGATTTATTCGATAGTCCTGAGAGACCATATATCCTTGGCACACCCCTTATCAAAATGGGAGACCCCTCTAACATTAACATACCATGCAATATTGGGCACATGCATATATGGAAAGCTTATATCAATCCTAGATCTCCTGTTAACATCATGACTAGGACTTCTTATAATTGGGTGATGAAGAAACAACTTGATTTTAGGATGATGCCCAATAGGAATTTGATAAGTAATTTTGTAGGAAGAGTAAAGGGATTGCATGTGATTATAGGTAATCTCACCTATGAGATCGATTTTATGATAGTGGAAGACACTCGTCCGGTGATAGATGATTACCTAAGCCAAGTAATATTTGGAAAACCATTTGTTGAGGCCACTAGGATGAGTTATGACCCGACTCTAGGGATAGTTAGATTCAAGGAAGAAAATGATGAGGTTGCCTATCAAATGCCTTACAAATACCACTTCCTCTCTAATATAGAAAAAGAACACAAGCAAGCGGCTTATTATAGGAATGAGGAGGATAGACGTAGAGGAGTAGAGTATGTAAAGAGTAGGATGCTTGGTTTCTACAAAGAATGCTTGCAACTAGGTCCGGAATACAAAACTGGTTTAGAAGATGACCTAGAGAGTGGAACCAACGATGAGGTCACGTAGTAACCCATGACCTTGAGTCTAGCTACAAGACTCGTAAATAAAGAAAAGTGCTTCTTGGGAGGCAACCCATGTTTTGTGTGATTTTATTTTGTTTGTTTGTTATTTGCTTCCGTATGCATGCTTTATTTTTATTGTTGGTTGATCATGTTTCAAAACTAAATAGTGGAAATATTTTACTTTGTTGTTTTGGCCTAGTCTTAACTCCACCTAAAAGTATTTTTGCAAAAGATAAGTGTAAGGGGAAACCCCAAATATGTTTTTAAGAAACAAACTGGTCATGATTCTCCACAATATTAAATGAACATGTTTATTCGTATTTGTTAGAGTCAAATGCTTGTATTAAGTCATAATGAAGTTTTGCAGGATTTTCCAGGAAGTAGGACCAAGTTTTTCCAGAAATTTTCCGGAAACTTAACATAAGAATTTCTGCAGGTCACTTCTGACGGCGTCACGAGTTAACTCTTTACGGCGTCACGTGTAAAAATCTGGAAATTTTACCAGTTTTGTTTTTCTAACGGAGTCTTATGGTTTTTTGTGAATTATTAAGTTTTATAATCCCCAGGAAATCTGCAAACTTCATTTCACAAGCATTATATCTTATTTTGTTTTTTAGGATTTAGTAACTTATATAGGATGCCGCCGATTTTATGCGAGGTTGTCTTGTCTATTTTCTCAGGATTCACAGGTTATGTATGACAAGAAGATGATTTATATTCTGGAAGGGAAGCTTTGATTGTTCATTTTCTTGGAGGAAGATCTAACCTGGCCACCTTATTATCCATACCGAGCGAATCAGGGGAGTATTTGATTTCATTTGTTTTACTTATTTCTCTTTTACATTCTTTACTTGAACATTGGGGACAATGTTCATCTTAAGTGTAAGGGGAGGGTAAAATGATGATACCTTACATATGCACTTTCACTTGAGTTTGTTTTGTTTAATAATATATGTGTAATAAAACTATGAGAAATACTTGTTAGTGCAATTTTAACGCCAAATTTAAATTTTTTTACAACATTTAGGAGTGAAACTTTAGCCATAGCAAGCGTCTCATTGATAGGAGATTGTATGACTAGCACAAAACCGTATATTCAGAAAAATTTTCCACCCAAATATGTGAGGTTCGCCTTTAGATTTGATAGGAAAAGCATTTACTATTAGTGCTTATGAGTGTACCGGTAGCATTTAGATTCTAGAACTTGTGTTAGTGATGCATCCCGAGACAGCTAGTGAGACTACATTCGTGTGGTAGGATTTACTACATGATAAGAGGCATTAGGATCACCCTTGTGTTAAACCCGTATCATAATTACTTGACCATTTAAGTCATATTACTTGGCTAGTTAAGTCAACTAATTTTTCCCACACCTTAGCGTTGTACTCATTTTTAGTACACAAAACCCCTAGTACACCCCTCCGAGCCTATCTTTTCGTTTCTAACTTTAAGCATTTTACTTAAAGGAAGAATTTGTTACACCCCACTTAAATGTACACCCAAATCGCCTTAGCCTTCCGTGTATGCGCTCATTTTTAGTGCATTATTGTTATTTGTTAAACCCTAAGTTAACTATCTAATTGATTACATGGTTGCAAAGTCGAGTCATATCCTTGTACATATTGTTTTGGGACGATTGGGACTCATGGGCAAGTACTTATTTTATGGAGTAATGGGGAAGAACATCATATATTACCCCCCATATGTACGTTAATCTTAAAAGTCCTCCAAGTGTTTTGATTTTCTTAATTCGAGTCATTAGTTTAGTTTATTGTAAAGTATGTAAAAATTCAAGTGTAAGGGGAATGTTCATTCCCTATGATGTATTATTTTGGATGGTAGGGTAAGAGTGTATGAAAAAAAAAAACAAAAAAAAAAAAAAAAAAAAAAAAAAAAAAAAAAAAAATCGAGAAAAAAATAGAAAAATCAAGAAAAAGAAAAAAAAAAATATAGAAAAAGGAAAAGAAAAAAAACATACGGACTACCATCCCTTTTCATTCTATGTTTATTTTATGTTTTTGTTATTTTTGATTTATTAGCTTAAGTCGAGTCTAGTCTTGGCTTAGCAACGCCATATTGTACATGTAATTAACCAAGATTGTTAACTCGCCACCAGTAAAGATTGCCTTTATCCAACAAAACCGTGTATTTCATATCCCTATACCTAACGTTACAACCCTTTAAAAGACCTCTTTGATAGTTTATCCTAGGTGCTTACTCCATGTGGTGGAGGTTTGATCCTTTCCCAAGCCTATGGTAATCTATTTTGCTATGACAGGTAGTGAGAGATATCTTTCGTTTCCATATTGTAATTTATACTTTATTACACCCGAGAGATGTGAGTATCTAAATACTATTTGTGAGGTGCTAGTGTATGACCTTCGTGCTTGTCTTTGGTCTTTAGTGGAACGATTTTTTGTTGTAATTACTTTTATATTAGTGTTAAATGACCCCTAACTTGTATTTTGACTAGAATAAAGGCGCATTTGCTTGAGGACAAGCAAATCTCAAGTGTAAGGGTATATGATGAGGCGAAAAATAAACCACTTTTAGGGGGTCATTTAAGCCCGGAATTGAATTTATTTGATCAAATATTACCCTAAATCGTTCCTTTTGTGATTTTAGGTACTTTGGGAGTGAAATCTGGAAAAGGAAGCAATTCGGACGTTTTTGGAGCATAAAAGTGAAGAAAACGCCAAAGTCTTAATTTTCCTTGCTGGGAACAGTAGGAGACGGCGTCAAGAAGGAAAATCTTGACGGCGTCAAGAGTAATTTCCATGATGACCCAGTACAGAATTGACGGCGTCACAAGGTAGGGCGTCGAGAGTAAAATGCATGACGGCCTGGAAAATGCTAACACATGACGGCGTCAAAAGTAGATCAAGGCAGTCCGAGAAGTATTTTGGCGGCGAGATGACAGCGTCACAAGATTTGTCTTGACGCCGTCAGACCCTATTTCCTATATATAGTTTTCTAATTTTCACATTAAAAAAGAGAGAAGTTTTGGAGAAACCCTAAGTACGAACTTGGTACGAATTTTACAGGTTTTTCAAAGGTTCTAAGCCCTTGATCCCTTTCATGTGTAATTGAGATAAGTATCCTTTTAATTCAATCAATATGTCTATGTGTTGGTTGTCTATATCTTGTTCTTGTCTTAATTCCATCATGCTAGGCTAGATCTATCTTGTGTTTGCTTGGATCTAATGAAACCTAGATGTTAATTATGTGTTGATTACTTGTTTATGGTTGTATTGGATGAATGATTTCGATGTTAGGCTTAAGAAAACTGGCAGACTTCCAAATGGTAACATGCTTGAACGTCTTAGGAAATATGAACTGACGTGCACTAGGTTTTATTGGTTGTATTTAATGCATGAGTAAATTCTAATGATCCCATGTTAGGAGCTTCTTAGCCGGCTCGACATAGGAGTGAAGTAGGCACTCATAGGATTGGGGAATTAAGTGCGCCACCCCATGAATGGTATTAAGGAATACAATCCGTCATCCACGCAACTATAACAAGTAATTAATGTGTAAAAGATATCTAGGGAGTAGTGAAATCTAAGTAAACACATTTTCTCCACTTATCGCTCACAACTTTAGTATAATTTAGTTTATTTTCATTTCTAGTATTTTATTTTGATTGCATCTTTAGTATTGGGTTAGTTGACTAGCAACTAATTCCGCCCAAATCCTTCAAACCCGAGATTTTTACTTGGTTTCTAAAAAAATTATAAAAATACAAAAATAATCATCCCTCACCTTTAGAACTAGTATTTAGGTTTTCTAATTCTAGCGACACTATTCCTAGCTAAACGATCAATCCCCCGGTACTTGTCACTATACTATACTACAATGATCAGGTACACTGCCTGGTGGGGGTTGTAAGCTTCTCAAGATCCCTTGAGAGGTAAAGCCTGGTGCGATTCCCACGTATCAACAGATTGGCATCAGAGCTAAGGTTATTGCGAACAAGGATGTATCTTGGACCCTAGACTATAACTGCATCAGCATAGCATCTCATCATTTCATCATAAGTGCATAATCATGATACATGTTGTTTCATGCATACCCTGTGCGAGTTATTTATACTCATATTCGTATATATATATATATATATATATATATATATATATATATATATATATATATATATATATATATATATATATATATATATATATATATATATATCATTTTATTGACCTGGTTCACAAGTGACATGTCTTCAGATACTCACCCTGACATCCTTTTAACGGATTTCGACATTGAAGATGCCTTGTCATCTTCCACTACTATTATACCACCAGTTGCACTTACACCACCATTAGCACCATTGATTTGCCATAGGAACAGGGTTTTCCTATCATTTAGCCCATACATAGAATGCCTTTTGGTAGAGTATTCAGACTTAATCTTAATGGACTTATTAGGATGTTTATTGCAAGGAAGATAGTATGTTTCTTTCCATCACTAGTAGAGCACTCACTACGCAGGTACTACCACCACCATCAGTTACTTATTACACTATTGGTCGTCCCACAGTGTGTACTTTAGTTTTACCTCTTAGATGTCGCGAGGTAGTGTGAAAGAGGGTAGTATTCCATTCACTAGTACCACCATTGTCATTTTCCTTTTCCATTCCCACTTGCCATGAACTAGATAACACATAGTAGATAATACAAATACCACGGACTCAACAGGAACATCCGTAAATTCTTCAGGAATGGTTCAGAACCTACATTATCTAAGATTTGATAGATGCACAACTTCAGACACCACTTCCGGACTATCTCGACCTTATGATGCCACAAACCTGACTTCACACAGAGGGACACCAGGAAGTCTCTAGACCAGACTTATATCCTCACTAGCTTTTACTATTATCCTAGCCACAGAAAGTGTGGGACATAGTCTAAAGAACTTGTTGTCTTTTGATTGTTGTACAAACAAAAATATATCAAGTGTGACTCTACTATGTAAGAAATGGTTGTGCTATTTGTGATATCGGTTCACGTAGACCGAAATTTTCATGTAATATATTCATGTGTTGTGAATATGATGACTTATATTAACTATATCCTCATGGTCTCTTATGATTTGATGAAGAGAGATTTAAGCAAACCACTCCAAGCATGACGCAAGCTGCTGTTGGACAAGTCATTGCTAAGAACATAGCCACCGCCCTCACTAAGGAACTTACTCACGTGGAATTTATAGGGTACAATCTTCCCTCCTTTAGCAGAACTAGAGACACAAAGGAATTTCTCAAGTGGTTCGAAGAAATAGAAACAATATTTCAATGTGGCGACTGTCGTAAGGAAGACAAGGTTAAGTTCGCCACATGCACTTTTCAGGATCATGCCCAGGAATGGTGGACCAAACATATTAAGATGGTGGGAGTTGATGCTGCCTACTCACACTCTTGGGAGAAACTAAGAAGGATGATGGGTATAACATTTTGTGTAGGAAATGAATTACGAGCAAGGGAACAAGAAACACTAAACTTTACCATGGTAGGAAATGATGTTGACGAGTACACTACTCATTTTTATGAATTAACACGACTAGGTTCTGCAATGGATGAACCGGAAATCAAGAAACTTGAAAGGTACATCGGGGGACTCTCCCATGAAATTTGTATGTTGGTCATCACATGGGAACCCGATACCATGTCTGAAGCTATCAAAATGGCGATCGAAGCAAAGGAACTCACAGTTCACGCCGAGACATCAAGAAACAATAGTGACAATAAAAGGCAGTGGAACAACAATCTGGGTTGCAATGCTGCTCAACAATCACCCAAAGGACAAGAAGTGAATAGAGCCTTTGCTGCAGAACTGCACACAAAGAGAAGGTATGCTAGAAAGTTACCTTACTGCAACATGTGTAATCAACATCACCGAGGTCATTGCCGTAAAACGTGTGGAGTGTGCAAGAAGCGGGGTCATTGGACTGAAGAATGTAGGAAACTCACAAATCAGAAGACCCCAGGGAGTTGCTTCAAATGTGGAAACTTAGGGCATTTCAAGAATGACTGCCCAGAACTAAGGAACAAGGAAAATCAGGAACTTGGAATCAAGACTGAATCGCTCGAGGAATAGCGTGAGCTGTTGAAAGAGAACCGTCAGGATATTAGCAACATCAAGGATAACAACAATGCTTCAGCAGGAGGAGCTTTGTTTCAATATATAAACCATAGTTCGAGCCCTTTAGGGTTGTATCTTTCCTTTTGTACTTACCATTGGTACGATGACATAACCTAGTTGTATTAAGCACTTTCCTATCCAATGTAATATCTATCTTTTGTTACCTAGGTGATAATCATAACCTTCGTTTACTCCATTTTCTATCCCAATTGCTCAGACTTCAATCGTTTCGCGACATTTTATCATTGTCTTATTAGGGATTAGGTTGATTTCGTATTTGACGATTTAGTAGACTATTACCATTCGACAAGATTCACCCACGTATCCAATACACCATTCAAGCTATTTTACTATCATATAGGGAAACCGTTTTATAGAAAAATTTCTGAAGTAAGCTATTTTATTACCATCCTATAAATTGATTTTCTGTCATTACACCAAGTAATTACTATTATTACGCGAGGCAATTTTCATGTTATTTGAAAGAAAACATCAGGATACCATTTTTTTTTAATAACAATGTGTTGAACACCATCTAAAACTTTTGAGAAAAGTTATGATATTTTGACAAAATCTAACATCGCATCATTAGTCCTCAATTGTACATAGCCTGATCACCTATGTAAAATTCAGGAAGGATTATGCCATGAAGGAAATAATTACCTTTTCAAAGGATTGTTAATAACAATCTTCATTTAAAAGTTTTGTAAACAAAGGAACTCTTCCATAAACATCCCTTTTTGCCGAACTATCCCTGGATACTTACCCTACCTGTCACTCACTTAGCCATTAAGTTGGATTTTCCCATTGACTTCCCTAGGAGAGACTTTCCATATCAATTACAAGTAGGATTCCTCAATACAAGAAAAGCAATGAAAGGATTACAGAACTACTAAACAGAACTAGAAGTATATAGTGAGAGAATTCATAACTCAACAACAAATTCTAAGATACTGCGAGACCATCCGAATCACCATCTCGGACTTAGTTGTCAAATCCTATCATTTAAAAGTACTAGCTAGACTGAGCTACAGGATTGAACTCAATATAAATGTCCACAGGACAACACAATAAAAATAAACCAAGCTTCTAATTGAGACTGTAGAGCATTTCATTTAAACATGGCCTCATCCATACATAAACTTTCCTGCAGTAAGTTTTCACAAAGGACAATTGTTTGAATCAAGAATATCGATGTAGATTCCCCTAAAGGATTAAACCAGAACATATCTCCTTATCTACATGGGAAAACAGAATAGACATTCATCGACGCAACATCAAGTGATACGTTTGCCTTGCCAATTACAACGATAAACTATTTCAGTACTTAAGTTAGTCTAAATACCTATGCTTGTAGTTATGCCTGATAACCACCAATAGGCATTATCCAACCTCAGGAACTAAATGTTAGACACCTATGCATTTAAGCGAACATTTCCTATTCTACCATTTTATCCTTGTTAGTGTTTTCACTTTTAAATAAAGTTGATGCGTTTACATAAATTACATACCTTGTGGAAAAATGATTTCTGAAATTCCTATTCTGAACAAGTACGATCCTTTTTGGTCAATCTTTAGCAACACTATTGTACAATGAGAAATATACATAGACATCAAACTTTGGTAAGCAGTCTTAATCACAACATGTTTGAAAACATTTTTCTACTTCATAACAACTGAAATTTTGAATCATCAGGAAAAATATTACTTAGTAAATCATTTGCTCCATTTTTCTAAATTCGTTTATTCAGAAAAAGATTTCAACTAAAACTCACAATCGCGAGACAAATTGAACCAATTTCCTTACAACATCGCTTATGCATTTAGGATTTGTGACTTGACAATAAAGAATATGTGGAATATGTGATGAAGGAATTAGGAAGGACATCACAAATTAATCACGAACTTCAGTAGTGGAGACCAAACCCACTAGACAAAGAAGGACATATGTCTTATCATCCGTTGGAACGAAACACAAGGAATCAAATTGTTACCTATATTCTATCCCCTTCAGATAACGCCAAGTTCGAAGGACCGAACGTTGTGGAATTAGTCACAAAGGTTTATTGTACCCATTTCAGTTATTCCTGTTAAGGAAACCGATTCACCTTGGACTTCAAGCAATCATTTCAGGATTTCCTTCAGAAACCCATTTAGATGTAAACATCACCTATCGTCCTCAGACCGATGGTCAAAGCGAGAGAACAATTCAAACATAGGAAAGTATGCTCAGAGCATGAGTGATTGACCCTAGAAAAGGTCGGACTAACCAGTTATCATAAATCAAATTCAGTTGCAATCATAGTTATCGCACGAGCATAGAGACTACACCATTTGAGGCACTCTATGGTCGAGGTGCCAATATCCATTGACGGATCGAAATTTGGAAAAGCCCAACATACTAGTCTAGTAGGCATTCATGAAATAACCAGAAATTTTCTACAAGTCAAGAATCAGTTACAAGTTCAATAAGTTGTAAACCATTAAAACTTCAAGTTGGTAGGCAGAGTTATGTTGAAAGTTCTGCCTAGGAAAGGCATGATATCATTCAGAAAACTTGGAAAGTTAAACCCGATATACACTGGACCATGTAATATTTTAGACAGAGTAGGCCTAGTGGCCGTCAGACTTGAGCCTTGTTAGAGAACAACAGGATTACACAACCATGTATTATCATCTTTTCAGATTAGTCACTCATAATTCCATTTGGAAAGGAATCCAACCCGAAGTCAAACATAAACCTTGTAGGAGAACAAGTAGAAAGCATGGACAGTTAGGTCGAACAGTTGAAGCAGAGTCGAATTCCTATCGTTAGAGTTCGCTGGAATTCTCGAATATCATCACCTTTTCACCAATATGTCTTCAGAGACCAACATAAACTGAACTTCGGGACGAAGTTCCTTTTAGAGGGGAAGACTGTCACAACTTACCATTTCAGGTCATTTCCCAAACTTTAGAAAAACACTATTCATCAAAACACTATTCATCATTTTACTATTCATCATATTTGGTGTCAGTTTGACATTCCGAGAAGTATTCAGAAATTTTACTATTCATTGAACACTATTCATTGCCGGAAAAGTTTTCACTATTCACTTGCATTACTCATTTCATCGTAAATTTAGTTTACGGGTATTAAAATTCGCGTAACCGTGTTGGTTTAGATGCGAATTCATTTCATTATCAGTAAGGACACTGCATGCGGACTAGAGACAGTCTGCATATCATCATAACAGCATTTTCATGTTATACCGCTCTTAGGATTTTCAAATTTATATATATTTGATACATTTAACGTTTTCCTTATAATTATTTATAAATAAACGTTAACACCCGGTTAATGAACACGACGAATATATCTAAATATTCCCACAATGGTCCCGACAAATTTTTATATCCATTATTTCATCATAAAAGTTATTATATTCATTTACCCAGTATTTTGGAAATTTATTTTATTTATAACGTAAGTTTATAAATATTACGACGGTTTTCGTGAAAACTAAACAATAATCACCCGAACACTCAGTACTTGTACCCAACATATTTTTAACATTCTTACAACTTTATTTTATCCCGAATAACTTCGTTAATATTTATTTCTAGCAAACCCGGTACCCGATTATAACTAATACTTACACTAAACTACAACTAATATTACACTACATTTCCTAAGTAACCAAAACCGATTTTGCTTCTCTTTTACCCATTGAAAACCGGCCCAAGACCACCCCTAAATACCACAAGTTACTAATCCTAACCTTATGCATTTATGTATTCATATTAAACCTTAAAAGTTCAACAAATATCTAGGAACCAAAAACACATTTTACTTGTAATTTTTTTAGATCAAAAAGTGCAAACCTCATCTCTTCCATCTCTACATCAAAACCCACGACCCAATTAAGATCCAAGACCAAAATCCATTATTTTTCAAAGATCAAAGCTACAAAGTTGCTCCTTTCGTCATTCTAATCAAGATTCTTGCAACATAAACACAAGTAACACAAGATTTCTCATCATCTAATCACCTATTATTTCAAAGTGAGTTATCAAATTTATTTTCATGATTTCATCAAATTAATACTTGTATCTTATGGTTTTCATGCTTAATTTCATGTACAAGTTAGCTATACCACATTATTTTTGTTAACTTTTTGAACATACAAACCCTAGATTTTTATTTAGGTGTTCCTTTGTTAAATTAACATGATTAGTAGTGATTAGGAACCCATGGCACCCTAAGAAGGTGTATGGTAGGATTAGTATAGCTTTGTGGTGTTTGCAAGAGATTTGGTTGAAGTAGAAACTAGTTTTGAACATGAAAAATGGATTTGTAACAAGTATATAAACCTACTGTCCCATTTTTGTAAATCCAGGAAAATCAGTAAAGATAAAGGAAACTTTGGCAAAATTTTTAGAAAATACTTTCAAAAATGAATCCGTAGGCGAAAGAACGGATTAAAAAGAGTTTATTGACGAAAAGTATATTTTCTGAAAATACATGCTGTTGGACGTTTTTCGCCAGACAAAACAAGGCTTTAGACGTAACCCCGAGGAGCCAAGCTTTCCAAAATATATTACTACATACTAAGACGTAACCGTGGATATAAAGAACAAGTAAAATGGACTTATAACGACAAAGATATTCACGTTTCAATATCGGCAAAACTTATATTGTTTTGACAGCTTTTAGACCAAGAATAATACTAAAACTACGTAGTAACTCTAGATTTCTAGAAATAATACCAAGTACCTAAATTCATAACTAATGAAGTATTAGTGATTACAAGTTTATTTTTTTCACTACAAGGCGTTATATCAAGGATTTCAAACCGAGGATTTCAACACTAATATTGATACATACGATATATATATATATATATATATATATATATATATATATATATATATATATATATATATATATATATATATATATATATATATTCATAACATCACTTTGTGATCTAAAGTAGATCGTTCATCATTCATATTAGGTTGAGGCAGCTAACCGTTCATTGTTGTTATTCATTTCACTTCATCACAGTATCATCAGTTTAAGGTGAGTTTTCATAGCCCCGTTTTCAATTCAATATTTTGATTTCAAATCCCACAGGGGAATACATTGCATCAACCATTTTAGTACGAGCCCAAGTACCAAAACATATGTACATTGCTTAAGTTGCCTTACCAACCTGTTAATGTCCCCTATTTATTATCATGGACCGTTAATTTGCCGATTAAGCGAGAGTGAGTGGATAGATCTATCGAGGGTGACGCCTCCATCCGTGGTAGTTATTACCAACAGTAAGCGGATGCATTTCATTTTGACATTTTGGGAGTGTTCTGGTAAAACATTCGGGAGGGGCATATAATTTCATCAGTCATAGCTTCGGGGTCATGAGCTTAAGGTCTATTGTACTATTTTACTTGATTTTTATCTTGCACTTATACTTGTGGTGGCCGTACATCATTACATTTTATAAACCTATGGAATTCACCAACATTCGTGTTGACGTTTTAGCAATGTATTTCAGGTTATTAAGGTAGCTCATGTGACATGCATTTGGACCTTTATGGAGTCGCGAAGTCGACGCGTCTCACCATTATTTCATGCACTTATGTAAACGTTTGATCTAGTAGGACTTGTTTTCATAAACATGCAACACCTTTTGGGGACCTCATATTGTAAACTCTGGATTATTTCAATGATCAAACGAAGTATTTTTCAAACGACACTTTAGGTCGTTCAATGTAACTGTAACTGTGATGCTATGACAGACACCCCCAGGTATTCCATTCCGCTGCAAGTCAGTTAAATTGGGGGTGTGACATCGAAATATCATTTTCATATTGGAAAGTTAATATTCCTCAGATACTATTCATCATTTACTATTCACCGATCACTATTCATCATTTTTTGTGTCAGTTTGAGATTTCGAGAAGCGTTCAGAAAATTTACTATTCACATGACACTATTCATTTCCAAAGAGAAAACACTATTCATGTACTTTATTCATTTCATCGTAAATTTAGTTTACAGGTAATTAAATTCGTGTAACCAGTCAGGTTAAGCTGCGAATTCAAGCATCATCAGTAGGGACACTTCATATGGACTAGAAATGGTTTACATATCATTACAATAGCATTTGCATACTATTCCACTCGTAGGATATTCCAATTACTATTTTTGGAATACTTGACTTTTTACGTATTTTTATTTTAAATAAACGTTAACACGCAACTAATAATGTGACTAACATGTCCGACGCTCTCGACTATGATCCTAATATATTTTTATATTTATTTTAATAATATATAAATTATATTATTAAATTACACGGTATTTTGGAAATTTATTTATTTCGTATCGTAAGTTTACTAAAAATTACGACGGTTTTCGTAGAAACTAAACAATAATCACCCAAATACTCAATACTTGTACCCAACATATTTTCACAATTTTTATGACTTTATTATGTCCCGGTTAACTTCGTGAAAATTTATTTCTAGCAAACTTGATACCCGGTATTCCCTAAAACTATTAAATATACCCATAATACTACACAAAATCAACAAAGTCTTCACTAAATCCTCCCCCCCCCCCCCCATGTGTGCCGCCCGCCCCCCCCCCCCCCCTCCTTGCCAATCACTTACACCATTTGAATAATGTTACCAACTCTAATTAATGAGCTTGTTTTTTGTCTACAATAATACATATACATACCAAGATATTTTCTCATTCTATTAGATCTAGCAAGAAACACTTCTCTCTTTTTCTCTCTTGGGTGTGCTCGGCCAAACCACAAACAACAAGCAAGGATCATCAATTTTTCAAGATCAAGTGTTAATTAAGTCTCATATGTATTTCTAGTTAGGGTTTTGTGATAAAAAAACCCAAGGTTTTATAAGTTTTCATCTCCATAAGCTCACTAATCTTTCAAGTAAGTTGTCAAAACTCATTTTTATAATTTATTCAAGTTCCTACAATATCATACACTTTTTATACAAGATATACATGCATATGTTAGTTTATACCACTCTATTTAAACTTTCATATCTTTTAAGCCTTAGAAATGGATAATAGGTAGATCCTTGTTAGATCCACTTGATTTATGATGTTTAGGAACCCATGACACCCTAAGAAGGTGTATGGTAAGATTAGACTAGATTTGTGGTGGTTGAAAGTGATTTGGTTAGATTTGAAACAAGTTTGAAACTAGAAAAATGATTTTTGAAACTATATATATACCTACTATCCTTATTTTAAAAACGTGGGAAACTCAGGAACTCAGGGGTAATTTTTGACCAAAGATTTAGAAAATACTTTCAAAAATGAAACTTTTGGCGAAATAACGGATTAAAACGAGTTTATAACGAAGGAGATATGATTTTTGCAAGTTTAACGACGAAAACTATTTTCTGAAAATTTAACGTGCTGTTGGATGATTTTCGACGGACAAATAGAGGCGTTAGGCGTAATCTAGAGGAGCCAAACTATCAAAACTATATTAATACATGTTAAGACGAATCCGTGGATATAAAGAACGAGGAAAATGAACTTAAAACGACAAAGATATACACGTTTCAAAATCGACGAAACTATATTATTTTGGCAGCTACAATTAGAAATAATAAACTACGTACTAAATACTATATTTTCTAGAAATATTGTTAAAGAACTATATTCTTAACCAATGAAGTATGTATGACCCAAAGCTTATTTATACGACTAATTGACGTTATTTTAAGGTTTTCAAAACGAGAAATATAACACTAACATTTTATATACGATATATTACGACAAGTTTTTATAAGTCTAGTTGGACTTATTTTTCCTAAGTATGGGAAATACCTTACTATTGACAATAACTAGTATTTTCAAGTTACGAGTGGTATAGTTATCATGTGCATGAACATTCACTACATCATTTCATGATCTAAAGTAGATCATATTCATTCATTTAGGTTGCGGCTAGTGTTCGTGCCTTGTTGTCCCGATCATTTCACCACATTGTACTATCACTTCAGGTGAGTTTTCATAGCCCCGTTTTTAATTACTTATTTGATTTCAAATCCCACAGGGGAGAATACATTGCATCAATTATTTTTGTACATGCCCCCAAGTATTAAATTCCATACATTGCTTAAGTTGCCTTACTACCAAGTTATGTCCCCTTTATTATCATGGACCATTAATTATAATGCCAAGCGAGAGTGAGTGAATAGATCTATTGAGGGTGACGCCTCCATCCGTGTTTGGGTTGCTCCAACGGATTTACGGATGCATTTCATGTCTAAACTATTTGAGTGCCTGGTAAACACTCCTTTGGGGCCAATACAATATTATGTCTAGCTTCGGGGTCATGAGCTTAAGAGACAATGTAGCATTTTTGACATTTTGTCGGTTTACTTTATACTTGTGGTTAATGTACATACGATTTAACTTACAAACCTATGATTATTCACCAACATTATTGTTGACCGTTTTCGCAATGTATTTTCAGGTAACTAAAACATATTCCTCATGGCATGCATGGAGTCATTTCATTGAGTAACAAGAATGACGCATCTCATTTCGGATTTTCATGCACTTATGAACTATCGTTTGATTGTACTAAACTTATTTCCTTACATTTTTCCAGACTTTTGGGACCTATGTTTTATAACTCTGAATATTTTAAATGAATCAAATGATGTATTTTCAAAATGACACTTTAGGTCGTTCAATATAACTGTAATTGTGGTGCTATGACAGTCACCCCCAGGTATTCCATTCCGCTGCCATTCAGGTATTTTGGGGGTGTGACACGACTCTACCCAAAATTTGACATGTGTCATTCCTTTTGTACTTTTTCTTAGGAGTAGTACAAAAGGAATGACACGTGTCAAAATTTGGGTGGAGTCGAGCAGTCAAAGGAATTACACATGTCAAAATTTTGGTGGAGTTGAGCAGTCGAGCATGACCAAAATGAGAAAATGAATCATTTGGTGACCAAGTCATGAAATGCTCAAAGGTTCTTGTACCTTTTTGAGAATTTCCTCTAGAAATAAATAGCATAGTCTTAGTGTTACTACTATTATTATTTTTTTGAATGATAATTTTAAATATCTTACAATAATTTGATGAAAAACTTCTCATAGAACATGAGATATCAGATATCATTATACAACATGAGATATCATCGAAACATTATATCTTATTACAATTCATTAATTAGTCAAACCATTAATAACTTCATCATAAATTTTAATATGCTTGAAACCTCATGTTTGTCCCTTTATAAAATGGGATGAAGAAACTGTGAAAAATGGTATCATGAAAACAAATTTTCAGTTGCTCTAAAATCTTCGTTCCTTTAAAAATATTTCAGTGCGTAACGTCTTAGTCTTTCTTTTCTTTGCGCTGGCAACATGTCAAATTCTAGGTTTGGTCGTAAGTTCAAGTGTAGATCCTAACCGTTTTCTTGTTTCTAGATTTTATATGTAAATCACCAATGATATCCCTGAAGATATCGTAGTACATGTGAACTCAAAAGACGATGACCTAGGAAATCGCACCCTTCCTTTGGGTGGAAGTCGCGATTGGTCTTTCTGTGATCTATTTTGGACACGTTTCCGTGGAGAGTTTTGGTGGGGTTCAAAATATATCTCTTTCAATGTCTTTGATTATATATGCAAGTTTTTTACTTTTACATTTTATGAAAAGCTTTAAGTCTCAAACTGCTAAATTTGTGAACTTTCACTTTTTAAATTAGTCAAAAATGTGAAATTAAGAAAAGATGGTAGACATATTAAAATGTAGATTTTAATAGTTTGATCAAATTAAGAAGTGATGTTGAAAATCCTCCATGAAATGCCTACATAAATCTTTGGTCCCAACAATATTTTATAAAGTATGTAAATGTTCTTTTACAATAATGTAAAAAAATTAAGGTAACAAATTTGTAATATTACAATAAATTCGTAACTACCAATTCATATGGAAAAATGAGATTACAATATGCATACACTAAAGAGAAATAACATGTGTTAGGTATAAGAAAGAAAAAGTTGTGTTAGGAAAGAGAAATAAATTATTGCTATCGTAATATGTTGTAACACATCGTAAATGTCGCAACACATATGTAATATGCTGCAATACATTCGTAATATGTCGCCATACATATGTAATATGCTGCAATAACATTTGTTGATATATTTTATGTAAAAAATCGATAATTATAGAAAATCCAATGAGCGGCGCTCATCCCCCCTTCCAAACCCTAATTTCAAAAACCCGCAAGACGTTACAGTAACGATCTATATCACCAATTTCCCAACCTCTATTGGATCAAACGATTTACGGCAACATTGTAACAAGCATGGAACAGTCGCGGATGTATACATCTCTAGGAAACTCTCTAAGGTTGGAAAAAGATTCGCTTTTGTCAGATTCCTAAAACCTAATAATAATGAATCGTTGATCAATAACCTCAACACGATTTGGATTGGATCATATCACCTGTTTGCTGCAATGGCTAGGTTTGAGAAGAAGCAACACACCTCATCAAACACAAACCCTAAACCATCATCCTCCAAACAGATCCTTAAACCCCAGCAAACAAAAACCGCCCCAGCCTCTTCTCAAAAAAACCCTAAACGCTCATATGTGAACGCTCTCAATGGTAATGACCCACCTCAAGCCAAATCAATTCTTAAATCCATTACTCTTGATGAATCAAACCTTATTGATACATCTAATACAAAAAATGTGATCCTCGCTAAGGTTAGAGACATCTACCTTATTCCCAATATCAATATTGTTCTCAATAAGGAGGGTTTCTACAATTTTCACTGTAAGTATATTGGGGGTCTATGGCTATGGATCGAATTTGACTCTCATGAGGCATGTCTTAAAATGCATTCCAACAGTGAGATGTCTTGGTACTTTACCCATTTGAAACACGTCTACCAAATTTTTGTTTTAGATGAACGAGTTGTGTGGATTGAAATCAATGGCCTTCCCCTAAATGCATGGTGCCCTAAAGCTTTCAAGAAAATTGCAAGTATTTGGGGTACGCCATTTTTTGTTGAAGAGGACCCTAATGCAACAATATCCTTTGGGAGAATATGTATCAAAACCTAGATACATGGTCACATTGATGATATATGTAAAGTGGTTATTCTTGGGAAAACTCAATGTATTTTTCAAAGAATTTGCAGATTGGAACCCCGATATTAAAGATTTGGACACGTTATCTAGCAGCAATTCAGATCAAGAACAATCTATTAAGCAAGATGAAGATTTGAGCCATAACGGTTTTCGTGATAATGAAGAAGGCGAAATTCCGAATACTAATGCCAATGAAGAGGAAGAATATGTCAAAGATACTCCCTGGAGCGATGGAAATGAATTTGGTAATCCCGAAAAGAAGCAAGAGACATCTTTTCCTGAAAACCAACATTCTCCTAAGGAGAATACATAGAATCTAAGAGATGACTCAAATTTGATATCAAAGGCCCCTAGATTCGAAAATTTTAACAACAGTATCAAGAACCCCTTTTCAAGGAAAAATCACTTTAACCTCAATCAAACTTCCCATTGCTCATCTGCACCTATCAAGAGTTCACGTATCAGTAAGTCACAATCCAAACCTCTCCCTAACCATGGGTCTATGATCGAAGTGTTTGTTTCCCATATTGAAATGGGAAAGGTCCTGGGTTATGACATGGAAGGAAGCAAGAATGACCTCAAGAAATTCATTGATACTCTTGGTTCTAGCCAAGGCAAATCATGAATATCATGTCTTTTAATTAATGCAGTTTGGGAGCGAATAAGTGTAAGGCTATTGCAAAGCTTTGCAATAAACATAAGGTCTCTTTTCTTGGCATACAAGAATCGCACTCCACCAAATCAATTCAAGGTGAAAAGCATGTGGGGTAATTTTCAGTTTGAATTCGTGGAACGACCTTCTAATGGCAGATCAGGTGGATTGGTCTCTATATGGGATCTGAAAGTTTTTTCTAGAACTAATGAGTTCCAATTTGAGCACTTCCTTATCGTTGAAGGAACTTGGATTGCCACCCACACTCACTGTTTTATGATCAATGTTAACGCTCCTCAAGATGTCCGTAGGAAACAAGTGTTGTAGACCGAAATTCTTGATTTCATGAATAACAATAGGGGTAATCATTTAATCTTCGGTGATTTTAATGAAGTCGGACACTCTTTAGAAAGAATTGGCACGGTGTTCAACCATTCCTCATCTAACACGTTTAACCAATTCATTCGTAAAGCACATCTTTGGGATATTCCTTTGGGAGGGCACTTATTCACCCGCTTTAACAAGTATGGTGATAAACTTAGCAAGCTCGATTACTTTCTTGCCTCAGATACTCTAGCTCCATCCCTCCATAAAGTATCAGGCCACGTCCTTGATTGTTTCGTATCCGATCATAGGCCCATCCTATTCTCTCCTATGAATGTTGATTTCGGCCCATCGCCTTTCAAGTGCTATAACTCTTGGCTTCTGGATCAAAATCTACATACTTGCATTAATGAATTCTGGACCAGCTATGTTTCGGATAATAGTTCGAATCCCTTTATTGATTTTAGGAACAAAATGAAGGCGCTCAAAATCATCATCAAGGACTGGTCCTCAAACCGAAAAAACTCTCAAACCTATGAGAAGGAGGATCTCATTAAAAAAGATTAATGCTTTTGATGCCAACATCACTTCCCGAAGCTCTAATTCTATGATTAATGGCCAACGTGCTACTTGGATTGATAACCTTCACAAAATTGAATTAAACGAGAGTATTGATTCTTCCCAGAAGGCTAAAATTAAGTAGTGTATCGAGGTGGATGAAAATTCTAAATTCTTCCACGCTATTGTCAACCAGAAGCGTAGGCACTTAGCTATTCGTGGCATCAAATTTGAAGGTCAGTGGCTCGAAGACCCCCTTAGGATTAAAGAAGTTTTTTTCAACTTCTTCGAACAAAAGTTCCAAAAAAGCGAGGTGGTCAATATTGTTAACAGAAGCCCATTTTACAAAACGCTTAGTAGCGATCAAAACACCTTCCTTGATGCCCTGACTTCTATTTCTGAAATCAAAGACGCCATATGGGACTGTGGCTCGGATAATAAATCAGAATACCAACGTAATAGAACTCAAACCTTTGAGCAAGTCGTTGTTTAAAAGTTCTCCGGTAAGTTGGATTCCATCGAACCGATTGAGTTAACATCCAATACAAACCCAATAATATTTCTGACATGAACATCCCAATCCAGTACCACGTCCTGCTACCATTAAAAGCAACAGTTGTTGTTGCTTTTAATGGTGGCAGTTGGGTTGCTCTATAAACCCATATCCATATTATACACACCAACACCGTTGTTGCAAACACCTTGTGTTTCTTACCACCTTTTCATTTTTCTGTCTCGAATAGTCGACTATTTTGGTCGTCCATTTGATTCTTTCTTGAAATGTATAGGTGTTTCTATGTGGCTTTAATAATGTTGTATGAGCATATCATATCATTCTATTATAATAACTTACTAGTTGGTATGCCACCTAACACCTCATAAAGTATTAACATCTTATTCTCTTTTATTAAAATTTAGAGAAAATTACCAAAAAGTTACAAAAATCCAACATTGATCTATTATATGAACACTTTTAACATTTTTTTTCATTTTGGTCATGCTCGACTGCTCAACTCCACCTAGTTTTTGACACGTGTCATTCCATTGTACTTTTTTCAGGTACAAAAAAGTACATTTTTTGTAATTTTTTGTCATCTTCGACTGCTCGACTCTACTAAATTTTTGACACGTGTCATTCTTTTGTTCTTTTTCTGGTACATATTCACCAGAAAAAGTACAAAGGAATGACACGTGTCAAAAATTGAGAAGAATCACGCGAGCAGTTGAGCATGACCAAAATGAGAAAAGGATGTTAAAAGTGTCTATATAGTGGATCAAGGTTTGA
The DNA here is from genome assembly GCA_030686995.1 of Artemisia argyi. Classification (NCBI taxonomy): domain Eukaryota; kingdom Viridiplantae; phylum Streptophyta; class Magnoliopsida; order Asterales; family Asteraceae; genus Artemisia; species Artemisia argyi. Next base: position 20,667,541 of record CM060701.1, on the reverse strand, counting down.
TTTTTGTACCTTTTTGATAATTTTCTCTATTATTTATTATCTATATTAATGGTATTTTGTGGATATAACACAATTTTTTATAACCTCCTCTTTATTGCTAGAAAATGTCATGTTGTGCCACTAGAAAAATCCGTATTTTCGTTAGCTTTTACATACATTGTTATTTATCTATAAGGCAACACTTTAACTCTTTTTAAAGACTATATTTGAAGTACACGTACTGATGTAAGAATATCTAGTTTTAAATTTATAACCTGGTATTACTTATTCTATTCCTACACACTTAAGGGATAAGGATCTTCTATTTGAACATGAGAGGTAATGTTGTGTTTATTATGATTGTATATTTGAGTTAAAATAAAATAAATGTACAATAATGACAAAAAACAACATTATCTCTCATGTTTAAATGAATATTAGAGGATCCTTATCGTTTAGAGTAGTGTACTTTATTATGTAGTAATGTTGCTAAGGTAAATACGGGTGTCGAAGCCTAAGAGCAGGTAATTTGGTTGATAATAAGAAATTAACTAATAAACCTATTAAAGAAATTAAATAACCTAAAGGGGATTGATATTTACACGGACAACTTTTATTGATAGACAGAAAATTAACGTGAAATGACGTTTGTATCCTTTCTTATTTTACCAACTGTTATCATCCTACTCCTTGATTCCTTGAAAGCCACAACCTCATTTTCTCTCTCGAAACTTCGGTGTGTTTGGTAGCAAGAAATGGCACTTGAGAATTGGAAATGAGGTAAATTCCCTTGTTTGGTACATCAAAGAAAAATGGAGACGGAGATATCCAAATTCTCGAGAATCCAATCCTTTTGCAATTTTATTTCCATCCATTTTGAAATGGAATTGGGATCCTCAAAACTAGAACACGGAGAGTTCACTATTTTATAATAATTAAATGCTAGGTATAAAAACAAAGGTCACGTGACATCCACATTCACAAACAAAAATCTGAAAAGCACTTCCAAGGGCCATGCCATAGTGTCCTATCTTTTTGGCGATTAAAGCTTTTGTTCTCATTCTGCAATTTCCCCTTCTCCAAATCAGGCCCTTTAATTATTGTGGTCTCCCCAATCAATATGTATAAAGGCTCGTCCCCAATCAATATGTATACATATCTCAAAGGTTAGGTGGAGTTGCATCTTGATTCTAAAATTTAATTCCATATATCTAGTTTTTGGGTTAAAAAGTTTGGTTTGTCACTGTGTATATGATAACAACTGTGTGAGAGAGAAAAATCCAACCAAGATGCATGAGAACGAGACCAAAAAAACAACAGTGAGATTGAGAGATGAGAGATCATGGCACAACGGAAATAGAGGACAATACAATGGCAAAACTTTAGGATCTGGTTACACTGGTGGCAAGAAAAACTCTTCGGCTTCGTTTATGTTTCATAACTTCCCGAACTCATGAGGAATGGGTAATCTATGGATGCTTTTCAAGAAGTATGGGACGGTATTTGATATGTTTATGGTGCAAAAGCGATTGAGGAATGGACACAAGTATGGCTTTGTTCGATTTAAAAACATTGAAGATATGGAGTTGCTACACCAAAGGCTGCGTAGGATACAAATTGGGAATGAATATGTGAGAGTTTATGTGGCGTACGATAGGCGTGAGAAGACAAAAAACTATACTTATGGTGGCCACTGGAACACAAAAGAAAATGGTAAATATGACAGCACTAAAGAATTTAATTATAAGCTAAACCATTCAAATGTGCATGGGCAAAACAGGAAATTTGGTGTGCGTGATGATCGACGGTATAATGAGGTTTTAAGTGGGTCAAAACAGCCTGTAAAGAAAGAGGGTAAAAGGGTGGATGAGAATGCGTATGATTCAGAGGATAAGAATAACAACAATGGCACTCGTGTAATTGAGGTGGCTGATGACGGTACCGAATGTGATCTTCTGGGTAGAAGCACTGTTGGCGAAGTCAAGGAAATTGAGTACTTGGAAAAGTTGGCTCAAATATGTGTGGAAGAAGGGTGTTTTAATGCTGAAGTCAAATACATGGGTGGTTTGGAAGTCATAATAGTATTTGAAACAATAAAGACGGCAAATAATATCCTAGAGGACGTGGATCATAGATTAAAAAGATGGATACACAAACTTTGCTTATGGGATGAGAAGTACAGAATGGTAGGAAGGCTAACGTAGATTAGTATCATTGGAGTTCCAATCATGTGTTGGAAGGAATCAGTATTTACTAACATTGCAAGGTGGCATGGGAATGTGATCGAACTTAGCAATTGTAAGTTAGAATGTAACCAAACGTGTATTACAGGTCAAGTTCTTATCCACACCGGAGCAACAGAGCTTATCAGAGAGAAACTTCAAATAAAGTTAAAAGGGAAAACGTTTACTATTTCTGTGATAAAGGAGGTCAGTGATGTGGTGGAAGGCGATATTGTGGATCCAAAAGGAAAAGATGAAGATGATGAGGATGAAATAGATACGGTTCAGATGGAAGAGGGTGAAAACAATGATGTCAGATGCGAAGAGGGTGACGAAAATGAAGATTGTGAGGACCAATTCTTTCGGAAAGCAGATTACGGTGGTCGAAAAAATCAAGAGGCGGAGGAGTCTTGGGGGGAGAGAAGATCCTCGGAAGTGAAAGTCAATGACACCTATAGAAAAGTCAGCGAGGAGCTTGAGGGGGTGACTAAACTTTTTCGGGTGAAAAGTTAGTGCATGAAAGTGACGAGTCAGGAAAAAAAGGCGTGGGCGGCTGATGAGTATAATGCTAGTAAAAGTGGGATAGGTTGTACACCTAGATGTGGGTTTCAAAATGTGTTTCCTGAAAATAATATTTCAGGAATGGATGGGCCTGATGGGCTGGCTAATGCAAATTCTCCAAAAGCCCAAAATGCAAATAATATTCAAAACCAAAACTATATGGATCAAAATTCAGCTACTAAAGCTGATACTTCACAGGCCCATGTTAAGACAGATATTGTAAATGAAAATTTGGTAAAGTTTGATGCTGAAAATAACAAGGAATCTGGGGTGATTGACTGTGAAGTGGGTGATAAAATTAATAATTTAGGAGATATTGGAAGTAAAGAAGATAAAGTGGATAATTGAGATATGATTGGGAGTAGTTCAGACAAGCATGGATCGAGTGGGAAGGGAGTTTACAAGAAGAGAAAAAAGTCAATGAATGGATCTTTTGAAGGAGTAATGAAAGCAAACACGGTGACGAATGGGAAAATTGATGAGAAGGTGAGTGGTGGTAAGAAGAACAGAAGACGTAGTTTTAATCTTGCGAAAGTTGGTATGAGACGAAAAAGGAGTCACTCTTCGACTAACAAAAATTCGTTGGATGCTGATACGAAAAAAAATGGTGAAGGTCCATTTAAAGCAAACGTCATGGGGCCTACATGTTCCATCAGTGAGGATCGCTTGAAGAAGGTGGGGGAGTAGATTGGTGTTGTTTGGAATGATATGGAAGAAACAAAGTTATCTAGTGTAGCGGTTGCTGACACCGCCACTAAAGGTCAATAGTTAGGTGAGTTATTATTGGTCGTTATTATTTTTCAATGAAGATTATTTCTGTGAACAACAGGGGTTTAGGGGTGGAGGGTAAAAAGGGTTGGATGATGTCGATTATTTGTGGTGAGAAAATGTAATTGCTTTGCAAGAAACTAAAAGTGGGTTACTTGATGATTTTTGGGTGGAAGAAGTATGGGGTAATAGGAATTTTGGGTTTACATAAATAGAGGCAAAAGGGAGATCAAGTGGTATGTTGCTGATTTGGGACACTAATGTTTTCAATTGCTTGGATGTTACGGGTGACGATAGATTTATAGCAGTTAAGGGTGGATGGAAGGGTGTCTCAGGTAATATTGTATTGGTATTGGTGTGTCTATATGGTCCACATGTTAGTAGGGAAAAGACGTCATTGTGGGATAGATTAGCAGGATTAATGAGCAATAGTAGTGAAGATTGGTGCATATTTGGTGACTTTAACGTGGTTAGAAGTCAAGAGGATAGATTGAATTCACAAATTAATGTCAAGGAAATGGAGGATTTCAATGACTTTGTTAACACAACACGACTTGTTGAGATACCGTTGGGTGGGTGCAAATTTACACGGATTAATGATGATGGTTTAAAGTTTAGTAAGCTTGATAGATTTTTGGTGTCTGAGGGGTTCAAGAACAAATGGGGTAATCTTGCTATGGTTGCGTTAGACAGGAAGCTTTCAGATCATTGTCCTATTGTCCTATTGTTCTTAAGGATATGGACGTCGATTTTGGCCCAAAACCATTTCGTGTTTTTGACGTTTGGTTAAAGGAAGCTGACATTGAGAATGTTGTTTTGAATGGTTGGAATAAAGAGGTGAAGAGTAAGAGGCCAGATTGTCGATTTCGAGATAAGCTTAAAAATGTTAAGTTAGAATTAAAAGAGTGGAGTAGGATGAGGTTTGGTGAATTAGATGAGAAAATAAATGAATATAGTAGGGAAGCCATGGGATGGGAACTAGAAGCAGAGTCGAGGGCCCTTGGTGATCAAGAAAGGGTCAAGTCGTTGGAAGCAAGGCGTTTGTGGATCGATAAACAGAGAGAAAAGACTTACATGCTTAGGCAAAAGGCAAAAGTGAGATGGGACTTAGACGGGGATGAGAATTCCAAATTCTTTCATTCTTTTGTGAAGAGGAGGAATAATAAGAATAATATTAGAAGGTTAATGATGGATGGTTTATGGTGCGAAGATCCTAATAAAATTAAAGAAGAGACGTATAGATTTTATAAGTCTATATTTTCGGAACAAGTGGTTTCAAGACCTCAACTGTCTTGTAATGGTTTAGCTCAGCTATCGAGTGATGACGCAAACATGCTGGAAAAACCGGTTGAGGAGAAAGAGGTATGGGAAGCTGTGAATAGTTGTGGTGGGGATAAGGCTCCCAGACCGGATGGATTTAATTTTACGTATATAAAAAGGTTTTGGGATGTTTTTAAAAAGGATTTGATAGATGCGATTAAATGGTTTTGGGATAGGAAGGAAATCTCAAGGGTGTGTAATTTGTCATTTGTGACATTATTACCTAAGGTGGCGGATCCGATTGGTCTCGGTGAGAATAGACCAATTAGTTTAATAGGCTGTTATTACAAAATTATAGCGAAGATTCTAGTGAAGAGAATTAAGCGGGTGATCGGGAAACTTGTAGGTAAGGGTCAGAATGCTTTTATTGGTGGCAGGTGTATTCTAGACGGCATATTAATAGCAAACGAGACGGTTGATTTTTTGAAGAAAAATAAAAGCAAAGGTTTGATTTTTAAAGTCGATTTTGAAAAGGCATACGATTGTATTAATTGGAGGTATTTGTGCAATATTCTAAAGAGTATGGGTTTCAGAGATAAGTGGTGCTCGTGGATTGACGCTTGCTTGAAATCATCTTCCATGTCGGTTTAGGTTAATGGGTCCCCGACATTCGAATTTGGTTTGGAGCGTGGTGTTAGGCAAGGTGACCCATTGTCACCTTTCTTATTCATTCTTGCGGAAGAAGGGTTGAATACAATGGTTAAAGAGGCGGTTGAAAAGGTATATTTAAAGGAATTAATGTGGGATCCGAGAGAGTTGTTGTATCACATATACAATTTGCTGACGATACAATATTCTTTGGTGAATGGGGTAAAGAAAATGCGAAGAATCTAATGTGTATCTTAAAGTGTTTTGAGAGGGTGTCGGGTCTCAAGGTAAACCTTAATAAAAGCAAATTGTATGGTGTTGGGGTAGATTCGAGTGAAGTGAGTAATATGGCGAGCTGGATGCAATGTAGTGTGGGTGAATTCCGTTTACTTACTTGGGGCTTCCAATTGGGGATTGTATGCGTCGGGAAAGTGCATGGAGATATGTGGTTGAGAAATTCAAAAAAAAGATTATCCGAGTGGAAAGCAAAAACGATGTCCTTTGGGGGATGATTGACATTGGTTAAATCAGTTCTAAGAAGTTTGCCATTGTATTATTTTTCAATGTTCCGTGTGCCTTTATGTGTGATAAAAAAAACTTGAGAGTATTAGGAGACAGTTCTTTTGGGGTGGTGTGATATTGTGAAGGTAGGTCTAGATATTGACAAAGTTGGGATTGGGTTTTCTTCTTCTTTCTCAAAAACGTTGGGTGATGGGGGATACACTATTTTGGGAAGATAGGTGGGTTGGTGATATAAGGCTTTATGAAAGATTTCCTAGGTTATTTCAATTAGATAGGCGGAAGGACGCTCGGATGGTTGATAGAGGGAGATGGTGTGAAGGGGTGTGGAGGTGGGAATGGGATTGGGTGAGGGAACCTAGAGGGAGAACTTGGGGCGATGTAGTAGAGCTTACGGGGCTTTTACAAAATGTTAGCATATCTCTTAATTGCAGGGACTCGTGGCGTTGGAATCTTACGGAAGATAGTAATTTCAAGGTTAAAGACTTGGATTTTATGGTGGATGACGTATGCCTTCATGCGGGAAACACGACCCAAGAGACACTATGGAATAGACTGCTCCAAAAAAAAGTAAACGTTTTTGTATGGAGAGTTTTAAATGGGAGAATTCCGGTTCGTGTAGAACTCGACAAAAGAGGAATTGAGTTGGATTCTATATTATGTCCATGTTGTGATGATAGTGTAGAATCATGCGATCATAGTTTAGTGACGTGTAATGTGGCAAAAAGTGTTTGGGATAAAAATTTTGGATGGTGGAGGATCGGCCCGGTTAATGTTTTTTTGGTAAATGAGTTGTTTCGTTGTAGTGGGAATGTGGATGTGCAGTCATACTCAAGAGCTTTGTGGCAATTGGTAATATGGACAGCCGGGTATTACATATGGAAAGAATGTAATTCTCGCGTCTTCAAAGCAAAAGTAGCTAGTATTAATAAAATTTTCCATGAAATTCAAGTTAAGAGCTTTGACTGGGTTTCAAGGAGATCAAAGAAAGTTTCTTTTGATTGGCAGAAATGGTTCATCGATCCCTCAAGCTGCAAAATTCAGTGATGGCATCGTATAAGTTTAACTGTGATGTGAGTCTGCAAATTGTCTGCAACATATAATGGTGTTACGTTCCTGCTGCTTTAAATTTGTGGTTTGGTCTTGATCATTGAAAGCTTGTCGGTTCGGTATCCTTGTGTTAGTGATGGTCCTGATGTAATTTCAAGTGTGGTCCAGCTGTTGTTTGAACAGGTTATGGTACAAGTGAAGTCTGCGTTTTGAGGTTCTAAGTGTGGGTATGGTTTTTGTACCTGCTTGTTTGGTTTATGTGGCTCATTTGCAGTGTGGTTTGTTTTATTCTATTAAGGGGTGGTTATTCTTTTTTGTTTGGTCTTTTATAAATATGGTGGTCCATGCCCTCTAATTTTGTTCAATTGTTGACTGGCTTAGAGTTTCATGGTGCTATATTTGTATTGGTTTAGCTAGAGTGGTATCATATGGGGTCATGAGTTTATGTTTGGTCCCATGTGTTAATATTTTTTCTGTTGTATTGCCTGTTTTAGTGAGGCTTTGTGTATGTGTTTTTCAGGTCTTAGCTCCGTTAATTTACTTGATTGAGGAGTTGGGATGCCATTCTTTTGTAATAGTTTTTTGATAGTCGTTATATATTGTCTTGTTGCCTTTCAAAAAAAAATCTAGTTTTTGGGTTTTCTAATTTGATTGGTTTTTTTTTTTTTTTTAATCTTGATTCACTTGTATGATGTGTTACTGATTTGCGGATTCCATTTTTTAGGTATGAACTTTTTTTTTCCTAATCAATTTGGTTATGTATATTCAAGTATTTTGGACTATTGGTTTTGCTTTTATCTTTTTTGGTTTCAATGTACTGAGCTTCGCTTCAGTTCAATCATCTTTGTACGATCATAAAATAGTTTTACCTTATAATTTGATTATTTTTTAAAATATAAAAAGAAAAAAATTCTCTAAACAACCAAACACGATACTTAAAAGAAATTCTCCACCAATTTCATTTCCTTACATTTCTATTCTCTACCTCATTTCATTTCTCTAAATTTCTCTCTACCAAACGCGCCCTAAAACCATATGATACTTGACCCATTTTACCATCAAAAAATTCATGACTCATAAATCAAACCAACGACAATTCGTATTATTCAACTATTCTTTTATTTTTCTGGCAAAATTTTTTTGCATATAGTTTTGAAGCTCTCACTTCAGTTTTTTATTCTTCGTGTGAGAGAAAACTTTTGGCATCCTTCCACCAAAAGTGGTTGTCTTTTAATTGATGCTTATTGAAAATTATTGGGCTAACTATTTTCAAAAAAGTTTTTAATGTTTGTTCGTAAATCCTCTCTCCTATATGTTCTCAAAATGAAATTAATTTAGATGAGTTTATCTTACACTTTTAGATATCATTCATTCATTTTTTTATGGTTATCTAACAAAATCAAGTGAAATAATAGTGTAACCTTTTATAATTAAGTGTTGATACTTTATTGTTGGTAAACTTAGAGCAGATACAAGTCACAATAGACCGGTGTTTGTTGATAAAAAGAAAGCAATAGAAAGATATTGAGTTAAAATAACCAAGGGCATAAATGTCATTACAATTACTTTTTTGTGTACAAATCAAAATTACTCGTGTACATATCACCTCCCTAATCTAAATTGTGTTTTAAATACACGTGATCAGTTATTTTGGAAAATAATAAAACTAAAGCAAGAAGTAAATAACTAAAATGAAAATACATGGAAATCAATTGATGCGTGGGAATTGCACCAGGCTTTACCTCTCGAGGGATCTCGAGAAACTTACAACCCCCACCAGGCAGTGTACCTGATCGTTGTAGTATAGTATAGTGACAAGTACCGGGGGATTGACCGTTCAACTCAGGAATAGTGTCGCTAGGATTAGAAAGCCTAAAAACTAGGTCTAGAGGAGAGGGATGATTCTTTTTGTATTTTTATATTCTATGAAATGCAATTAAGATCTCGGGTTTTGGAGGAGTGGGTGGAATCAGTTGCTAATCAACTAACCCAAAAACTAAGATGCAATCAAAATAAAATAACAAAAATGTAAACTAAACTAATTACTAATGTGGTGTGAACAATAAATGGGAAAATTGTGTTTACTTAGATTTCAGTACTCCCTAGATATCTTTTACAGGTCGATAGTTTGCTACAGTTGCGTGGATGACGGGTTATATTCCATAATACCAATCGTGGGGTGGCGTACGTACTTCCCCATCTCTATAAGCTCCTACTTCACTCCTATGTCGAGCCTGCAAGAAGCTCCTAACATGGGATCATTAGAATTCACTTATGCATTAAATACAACCATAAAAACCTAGTACGCATTGGTTCATGTTTCTTAAGACGTTCAAGCATGTCACACAATGGAAGTCTGCCAGTTTTCTTAAGCCTAACATCGAAATCATTCATCCATAACATCTATAAACAAGCAATCAACCCATAATCAACATCTAGGTTTCACTACATCTAAGCAAACACACAAGAGATCTAGCCTAGCATGTTAAAATCAAGACAAGTGTAAGATATATTCAAACAACACATAGACATATTGAATGAATTGAAAGGATACTTATCTTAATTGAACATGAAAGGATTCAAGGGCTGAAAACCCTTGAAAATACTATAAAAAACGTGCTAGGGTTTCTCCAAGTCGTTCCTAAAATTTGTCCTCCCTTAATGAATGAAAATTACAAAACTATATATAGATTTTCCAAGGTGACGGTGTCAAGAAGGAAATTCTAACACCGTCAACCCGCCGCCCATAATAAAATCGGATTGCCTAGATCCAGATCTGACGCCGTCAAGAGCATTTCTTCTCTGGGCCGTCACGTGTTAAGTGGTCATGACGGCCTATGGTGATGCCGTCATGCCCTAGTGCAAAAGTGTTCTGGACTGTCATGGACTCCATCCTCTTCACCTCTTGTTTTTCTTCTTGACGCCGTCATTAAGAAACAAGTGATGCCGTCAGGTACTGTTCCCAGCAAGGAAAATTAAGACTTTGCCGTTTTTTTCACTTTTATGCTCCAAAAACGTCCAAAATGCTTCCTTTTCCAGAATTCACTCAAAAAGTACCTAAAATCATAAAAGGAACGATTTAGGGCAATATTTGATCAAATAAATTCAATTCCGGGCTTAAATGACCCCCTAAAAACAGATCATTTTTCGCCTCATCATATACCCTTACACTTGAGATTTGCTTGTCCTCAAACAAAGGCGCTTTTATTCTAGTCAAAATACAAGTTAGGGGTCATTTAACACTAATATAAAAGTAATTACAACAAATAATCGTTCCACTAAAGACCAAAGACAAGCACAGAGGTCATACACTAGCACCTCACAAATAGTGTTTAGATACTCACATCTCTCGGGTGTGATAAAGTATATATCACAATATGGAAATGGAAAACATCACTCACTACCTGTCATAGCAAAATAGATTACTATAGGCTTGGGAAAGGATCAAACCTCCACCACATGGCGTAAGCACCTAGGATAAACTATCAAAGAGGTCTTTCAAAGGGTTATAACGTTAGGTGTAGGGATATGGAATACACGATTTTGTTGGATAAAGGCAATCTTTACTGGTGGCGAGTTAATCATCTTGGTTAATTACATGTACAATATGGCGTTGCTAAGCCAAGATTCGACTCGACTTAAGCTAATAAATGAAAAATAACAAAAACATAAAATAAACATAGAATGAAACGGGATGGTAGTCAGTATGTTTTTTCTCATTTTATTTTTATTTTTTTTTATTTTTTATTTTATTTTATTTTTTTGCATACACTCTTACCCTACCATCCAAAATAATACATCATAGGGAATGAATATTCCCCTTACACTTGAATTTTTACATACTTTACAATAAACTAATCTAATGACTCGAATCAAGATAATCAAAACACTTGGAGTACTTTTTAAGATTAACGCACGTATGGGGGTAATAATATGATGTTCTTCCCCGTTACTCCATAACACAAGTACTTTACCCATGAGTCCCAATCGTCCCAAAAAAATATGTACAAGGATATGACTCGACTTAGCAACCATGTAATCAATTAGATAATTAACTAAGGGTTTAAACATATAACAATAATGCACTAAAGATGAGTGCATACACGGAAGGCTAAGGCAATTTGGTTGTACATTTAAGTCGGGTGTAACAAATTCTTCCTTTAAGTAAGATGCTTAAAGTTAGAAACGAAAAGATAGGCTCGGAGGGGTGTACTAGGGGTTTCATGTACTAAAAATGAGTACAACACTAATGGTGTGGGAAAAATTAGTTGACTTAACTAGCCAAGTAATATGACTTAAATGGTCAAGTAATTGTGTTACGGGTTTAACACAAGGGTGATCCTAATGCCTCTTATCATGTAGTAAATCCTACTACACGAATGTAGTCTCACTAGCGGTCTCGGGATGCATCACTAACGCAAGTTCTAGAATCTAAATGCTACCGATACACTCATAAGCACTAATAGTAAATGCTTTTCCTATCAAATCTAAAGGCGAACCTCACATATTTGGGTGGAAAATTTTTCTGAATGATATGGTTTTGTGCTAGTCATACAATCTCCTATCCATGAGACGCTTGCTAAGGCTAAAGTTTCACTCCTAAATGTTGTAAAAAAATTTAAATTTGGCGCTAAAATTACACTAACAAGTATTTCTCATAGTTTTATTACACACCTACCATCGAACAAACAAACTCAAGTGAAAGTGTATCCTATAACGTATCATCATTTACCCTCCCTTTACACTTAGGATGAACATTGTCCCTAATATTCAATTAAAGAATGTAAAAGTGAAATAAGTAAAAGAATGAAATCAAATACTCCCCTGATTTGCTCGGTGTGGATAGTGTGGTAACAAGGTTGGATCTTCCTCCAAGAAAATGAACAATTAAAGCTTCCCTTCCATAAATATAAATCATCTTCTTGTCATATATAACCTGTTAAACCTGAGAAAACAAACAAGGCAACCTCGCGTAAAATCGGCGGCAATCTATATATACTAACAAATCCTAGAAAGCAATGTAAGATATAATGCTTGTGGAATGAATGTTTGCAGATTTCCTGGAGTTTATAAAACTAAAGATTTAACAAAAACTTTAAGACTCCGTTAGAAAAACAAAACTAGCAAAATTTCCAGAATTTTACACATGACGCCGTCAGGAATTTCTTCCTGACGCCGTCAGAAGTGACCTGCAGAAATATTTATGTTAAGTTTCCAGAAAATTTCTAGAAAACTTATGTCCTACTTCCTGGAAAATCCTGCAAATCATCATTATGACTCGATACAAGCATTTGACTCAGACAATTACTAATATACATGTTCATTTAATATTGTGGAGAATCATGATCAATTTTGTTTCTTAAAAACATATTTAGGGTTTCCCCTTACACTTATCTTTTGCGAAATACCTTTGGATGAAGTTAAGACTAAGACAAATGACAAAATAAAGTATTTTCGCCATTTTAGTTTTGAAACATGATCTACCAACAATAAAAATAAAGCATGCATACGGAAACAAATAACAATCAAACAAATAAAAATCACACAAAGCATGGGTTGCCTCCCAAGAAGCGCTTTTCTTTATTTACGAGTCCTTTAGCTAGACTCAAGGTCATGGGCTACTACGTGACCTCATCCTTGGTCTCACTTTCTAGGTCATCTTCTATATTAGTTTTGTATTCCGGACCTAGTTGCAAGCATTCTTTGTAGAAACCAAGTATCCTATTCATAACATACTCTACTCCTCTACGTCTATCCTCATCATTCCTATAGTAAACCGCTTGTTTGTGTTCCTTTTGTATGTTCGATAGGAGGCGGTATTGTTCAATCTTATAGGGCATTTGGTAGGCAATCTCATCATTATCTTCCTTGAATCTAACTAATCCTAGAGTCGGATCATAACTCATCTTAGAGGCCTCAACGAATGGTTTTCCGAACACTACTTGACTTAGGCAATCATCTATCACCGGACGAGTATCCTCCACTATCATAAAATCGGTCTCATAAGTGAAGTTTTCGACAATCACATGCAATCCTTTCACTCTACCTACAAAATTACTTAGCAAGTTTTTGTTGGGCATCATCCTATAACCAAGTTGCTTCTTCATTACCCAATTATAATAAGTCCTAGTCATGATGTTTATAGGAGACCTAGGATCTATATAAGCTTTCCATACATGCATATGCCCAATGTTGCATGGTATGTTGATGTTAAAGGGATCACCTACTTTAATAAGGGGTGAGCCAAGGATATATGGTGTCTCGGGATCATTGAATAAATCCTTGTGATATTCCTGTTCTTCCTTGGTGGGCAATTTATCAAAGCACTCTTCTACGTTTTCTACTTCCTCTAACTTTTCTTCCTTATTAACCTCAACTCCCTTAATTTCATCCCTATTCTCGGTTTTTACTCCAACTTCATCCTTGTCACTTTCTTCTATATCTGTATCTTTTGGATTAATAGTGACAACATTGACAAAGTGGACGTGTTTGGATGACGAGGGGTCCTTAGTTTGGATCCCGCTATTGGCGTCCCTAGTGTCCTTCCTATGTGTAGTTAACGCTTGGTTGTTGAGGGCTTTCAACAAGTTGTCAATCTCATTGGTCATCTCCGTTTGTTGTTGGTTGAATTCGGTTTCAAACTTAACTATGCGAGCTTCTTGAGATGCCATGAACTTGGACATCAATCCTTCAAGATTGTTGGTACTACCATAGCTGTTAGAAGGATTGTTATTGAAAGTACGGTTGGAGGGTGGACCGTTTGGTTGGTAACGATTAGGCGGATTGGAAGAATTGTTTTGGTTTTGTTTCCACCTAAGGTTCGGGTGATTTTTCCGAGAAGGGTTGTAGGAATCACCGTAAGGGTTTGGCTCGGGTTTGAAAGTGTACCACTTATCTCCCGCTTCGTCGGTACGCGAAGATGCGTAGTCCGCAAAAGCTGTTCCGGGGAGTTCCATGCAATCACGAGTGTCATGGGGACCACTACATAATTCGCATGAAGAAGTGATTTTGTTCACTTGGCTTGAAGGCTTAGGAGCTTCGTAAGATTTCATGAGAAACTTGACTTGGTCCTCAAGTTCCATGATCCTACGGTCGGGAGTGCTAGAATTGTTTGAAGGCAAAGATATTGCCTTGACCGTTTTGTTCAAATCACGGGGATCATTCTAACTTTCGTTGTCATAGAGAACAAGATCTTCTATGAGTTCCCATGATTCTTCCACACTTAGATCATGTAGCTTACCACCGGCCGATTGGTCAATGGTTTGCCTTGTGGAGAGATCGATATGGTCATAGAAGATTTGGACTTGGAGCCAAAGATCTATGCCATGATGAGGGACTTTTTGGAGTAAGTCCTTGAAACGAGTCCATGCTTCATATAGAGTTTCACCTTGACGTTGTTGGAACATCAAGATATCATTTCTAAACTTGGTAGTTCTCCCCGGTGGGAAAAATTGAGCAAGGAAACAAGTGGTGAGATCATCCTATGAGGTGATGGATCCCGCGGGTAAACGTTCAAGCCATTGACTAGCTTGATCACGTAGAGAGAATTGGAATAGGCGTAATTGGGTCGACTCTCTAGTTGTAACATCAAGGTCTATAGAATCTACGATTTTAAGGAAGTCCTTGAGATGTTGATTAGGATCTTCGGAACGAAGTCCATGGAATGCACATCCGCTTTGCACCAACCGGATGGTGTCGGATCGCAAGGGGGACACATTGGCTCCTTGGGCGAGCTCAATAGTGTTTTGATAGCCTTGGTGGCTTGGTCGAGAATACTCTCCTAGGGTTCGGGGCCTAAGAGGTTGGTTTGCTAGTGCTGGGTTTTGTGGGTGGCCATGTTGTAGTGGGTTGATGGGTTCAAAGATGTTACCACCTTCCATGATGTCGGATGGTAAAGATTACGAACAAAGACACGAAGAAATAGATAGACTAAAGAGAACCTAAAAATAAAAATAAAATTTTACTAGAAAGGAATCTAGCAAGTAGACCTAATAAAAAGAAATTCTAACCTAGACAATAACTATTCCCAGGGCTGCGGCGCCAAAAACTTGATGCGTGGGAATTGCACCAGGCTTTACCTCTCGAGGGATCTCGAGAAGCTTACAACCCCCACCATGCAGTGTACCTGATCGTTGTAGTATATTATAGTGACAAGCACCGGGGGATTGATCGTTCAACTCAGGAATAGTGTCGCTAGGATTAGAAAGCCTAAAAACTAGGTCTGGAGGTGAGGGATGATTCTTTTTGTATTTTTATATTTTATGAAATGCAATTAAAATCTCGGTTTTTGGAGGAGTGGGCGGAATTAGTTGCTAGACAACTAACCCAAAAACTAAGATGCAATCAAAATAAAATAACAAAAATGTAAATTAAACTAATTACTAATGTGGTGTGAACAATAAATGGGAAAATTGTGTTTACTTAGATTTCATTACTCCCTAGATATCTTTTACAGGTTGATAGTTCGTTAAAGTTGCGTGGATGACGGGTTATATTCCTTAATACCAATCGTGGGGTGGCGTACGTACTTCCCCATCTCTATAAGCTCCTACTTCACTCCTATGTCGAGCCTGCAAGAAGCTCCTAACATGGGATCATTAGAATTCGCTCATGCATTAAATACAACCATAAAAACCTAGTACGCATTGGTTCATGTTTCTTAAGATGTTCAAGCATGTCACACAATGGAAGTCTGCCAGTTTTCTTAAGCCCAACATTGAAATTATTCATCCATAACGACTATAAACAAGCAATCAACCCATAATCAACATCTAGGTTTCACTACATCTAAGCAAACACACAAGAGATCTAGCCTAGCATGTTAAAATCAAGACAAGTGTAAGATATATTCAAACAACACATAGACATATTGAATGAATTGAAAGGATACTTATCTTAATTGAACATGAAAGGATTCAAGGGGTGAAAACCCTTGAAAATACTGTAAAAAATGTGCTAGGGTTTCTCCAAGTCGTTCCTAAAATTTGTCCTCCCTTAATGAATGAAAATTACAAAACTATATATAGATTTTCCAAAGTGACGGCATCAAGAAGGAAATTCTGACGCCGTCAACCCGCCGCCCATAATAAAATCGGATTGCCTAGATCCAGATCTGACGCCGTCAAGAGCATTTCTCCTCTGGGCCGTCACGTGTTAAGGGGTCATGACGGCCTATGGTGACTCCATCCTATTCACCTCTTGTTTTTCTTCTTGACGCCGTCATTAAGAAACATGTGACGCCGTCAGGTACTGTTCCCAGCAAGGAAAATTAAGACTTTGCCGTTTTCTTCACTTTTATGCTCCAAAAATGTCCAAAATGCTTCCTTTTCCAGAATTCACTCCAAAAGTACCTAAAATCACAAAAGGAATGATTTAGGGCAATATTTAATCAAATAAATTCAATTCCGAGCTTAAATGACCCCCTAAAACGGATCATTTTTCGCCTCATCATCAATCAAGGGAAGAAAATTGTGTCAACCTAACTAATTCTCTATACTTCCAATTGGTCCTTTGTAATATGAACCTATGATCTCCAAATATCTATCCTAAGATTATAGAAATTAGCTTATTCGGATTTCAGTCATTAAGAACGCCAACTATCTTATATGATTTATCTATGTTAATTACTTAACATTCAACACCTTATAAGCTCTAACCTACAAGTGTTGTCTTGCACTATTTAATAGATTACTCTTAATTTAGGCTAAGTTAATGGTCATAACCCAGAAACTAAGATTGAATGGTCATCTATTAGTCATTCTAATACCCTAGTTTTTAGCTTGTGACATACTTTCTAGTGATTATCCACTAAACAATTATAATCTATACCAAAACACAAGGATCTAACGATAAAAAAACTAAGATTTCCACTAAATCGCAAATTAAACTCAATAATTCAAATCAACGGAAACATATAATCATAACTATGTAAACATTAATTAAAGGGAATGATAAACATAGTGTTGTGATAACCAAACCAACTTAAGCTGATGATGATGATGATGATGATGATGATGATGATGATGATGAACAGTGATGTCTTCTTCTTTGGATTGCAACTTGAAAGTGATGGAAATGTCCTTAGTGAAATCCTCAATCGACTTCTGGAAGGATGGTTGTGTTATGGACGAGTTTAGGTCGGTATTTATAAGATTTTGCTATCTCGACCTCTCTACGACGAAGAGATAAGTAAGCATCTACGCCGTATATGCTACGTCTCAAAAACACAGTCTTCATTGTCTATGGCATAGAGCTAAATGCTTGTCTACGCCGTATACGCTATGACGGATAAATGCCCAAATATTCTTCAAAATGTATACGACGTAAAGGTAAATACGCCAATACGGCGTGTACGCTATGAATTTCTCTTCAATCTCTACACTAACTATGGCGTACCATAGAAGCCTTGATCTCAGATTTCTTCAAGTTTTCTTCAAACATAATCCAATTTTCGCGTCTTTTGGTTCCAATGTTCCATTAAATCATTTATGCAAATAGGAAACAATTAAGTACCAAATCCACATAAAATGATATAAAATAAAATAATGAACATATAATATTGATAACCAAAATGTGATATTTATTAAATGATAAACAAATAAACTAATTTATTGATACAAACTCTTCCCCACTCTTGAATAATTCTAATATCACAAAAATATGAAAAACTAAGGAAGATTTCTTAATACTTCATTGATATGACATATCTTCAATTTATACACATTCTTGAATCTTTATATTAAACCAAACGGATCAAAGCAACTATCATTCCCATAACTATAGTGTAACAACCCGCAAATTTCCAGATATGTTCTATTCGGAGACACAACAGTTAAATTTGAGTTTGGCATTACTTGGAAGAAACTAGACATATTTATGTCTAAATTTAACGAAAAAATGCTTCTAAAGCTAATGGAAATAATCTCTGGTGCTCGGAAAATATTTATCATACATTTTATTAGTCTCGTTCTCATCTCGCTAAAAATATAATAGAAATGACAAGTGTAGTCCTCGTGGGCGCGCTAGGGTTTGTCTCTAGTTCACCCTCCTACTATATAAACAACCTTAATAATAATATAGGGTTTCACTTCTCTTTCTTCTTCTTATCAGCCGCTCCACACACATCCCACTCCCTCTCTCTTGTCCGACCACCTCCGGCCATATTCTGGCCAAACCGCCTAGCGTCACCTTACACTGCCACCACCTATAATCTCAACGTGAACCCCTCATCACGTTACCCTCCTACTATATAAACAACCTTAATAATAATATAGGGTTTCACTTCTCTTTCTTCTTCTTATCAGCCGCTCCACACACATCCCACTCCCTCTCTCTTGTCCGACCACCTCCGGCCATATTCTGGCCAAACCGCCGAGCGTCACCTTACACTACCACCACCTATAATCTCAACGTGAACCCCTCATCACGTTTTGGTATTGTATGCACCGTGTAACCCCTGTAGCAGTCACCATATCTGCCACCACCTCCTCGCGTGAACCCACACCGCCACCACCATGTTAACCACCATCACTTTCTCTTCCATTTCGTGTATTGCACGTGCCACGTTCACCTCCACCTGAGCTGGCCATCAAGCTCAGCCGCCATCATCCAGATGCGAAGAAGGCAAGGGTTCGTTTGATTTATACGAATTAGAGTGAAGGTTTTATTTTGGTCCGTTTGATTCATGGCCGCCGCCACAGTTACCTCAGCCGTCATCACTACCACCGTTGCCTCCTTTCCCTTCTTCTCGTCGTTCTTTTGGGTATGACCAGTTCACAAAACCTTTTCATCCTACTTTGTTTTATAACCGATTATAAATAATCTGTTTCAGTTTTCGTGGATTCGAAATGGATAAAACTAGATTTAAAACTTGTTAATAAGGATTTGTGTGGTAAGATTTATTTAAAACGGTGTTTGATTTTGATGGATTAAACATTGATTAAAATGATTGTTGTAATCGATTCATGTGGTGACCGTTTAATAAAAATGGTTGTGTGGTAATGTTTGCTCATCGATTTTGGAACTCATATGGGTCGGGTCGGACTCGCAATATTTTCGGGTCACAAGTATATGGGCCTCGAATAGTATTTGGATTTGCTTATTCTAGTATTGGTTGTGCTTATGTTGCGGTAAAACCCGATTAGAGTGCGATTGTGAATTGTTGTCTCGGTTCAAAAAGGGTGCTCGTTTATGTTGCCTGCATTTTGGCTCGAGTCAGTCACCACTTGAATAGGGTGTTTACTAGTTTTGCGTTAAAAATGTGAAAATGTAAAGGTTAAAACAAGAGATGTTTGTGATTGTGGTTGTTTACACCAAATAAGAGGGTGTTTGTGTTAACAGGCCAGATTAGGGGTGCGTTTGAGGTCATTTCTGGGCCGAGCCCAAGTGAAATTTAAGTTGTGACTTGGTTAGTAATGGGTTAAGCCCAAGTATTATAAAAAGGGTTGGTTTGTTTGATACATTAATATGGGTTACAATTTAGTTAGTGGGTATTATTTACTTGGTTTTGTCAAAACCTATCCAACTTACAATATATATTTTGTTACACTATTAGTGATTTTTGGTACGTTTCGGCTACTTGGGGAAATTAATACTCGGTTATTAGATTTGCGACATGGATAAATACGAATACTTAACGGATTATAAATATTGAACGAGACTTGATATTCTTTGAACAATTGGACAATATGGACTTATTGGACTTGAAACGAATACAATATACTAGACTCATAACGAATTTAATATATCTTATTTGCAACAAATATACAATAAGTGAATAATGTCTAATAGCTAATGAGTACTTTTATTAAATTTCTATTAAATTGTCTTGAAGAAATCGATTTATTTAAAGTCACGTTGACTTGGAAATGTTGTATAAAAGGACGCGTCATGCTGAATCTTATACAACTTTCTAAACTTATATTTATCCTTCAAAGCCTTCTATTCTCGTAAAATCCTACAAGAATATAAACTTATGGTTTTATGAGGTTGAAAAGCCTTCTTGCTCGAATCGTGAATTCAAAACTTATTTTGGGTATAAAACATGTATGCTTTATATAAATTGTTTGGGATTATGGGGTAAACACCGAAACTTACCTATTTTATATCTTATGGTTAATTGTCGTCATGGTCTATATTATCTTTGGTTTACTTGAGTTTTGTTAGCATTTTCACGACTATGTCGATGTTCATTCCTCTTTGGTGTGAGTTGTTTGTCGATATCTTTTCCACTTTGGCGTGAGTAACATTTAGAGTCCGTATTTTCTTGCCACCACACGAAACATAATGCTTTCTTACGAAATCATTGATACTAAACTTTTTATAAGTAACGATACGAATAATCCACGAAAACTAAGACACATTGTCTTTTATAGACTTTATTATTTCGCGAGCTATTTTCTGAGATAATCGTATGCGTATTAGGTTACGCCACCTCTATACTATTGTACTCGTGATACCTATCTTCCGGGATTATCGATGTGATTAGCTCTAGATGCCAGTCGTGTCAGTCGTGATCTTTGCATTGTTGTGGCTAAGGTGAGTTTATACCCCCTACTTTTAACCAGTTTTTATAACTATTTTGGGGTAGGATACATGCTCATTTTAACTAAACTCAATAATTGTTTATCTGAATACAATTTTAGATCTGATTGATTGATTGATTGATTTACTGACATACTTGAATTGGCTATCCGAAGGCATTTTGCGTTTACCTGATACATATGTGAGCTCCCTAGCTCAAACCTATTTTCTGGACCTACAACTACTTTTTTTTTTGCTATAATGTGTTGGCTACATAAGGTTAGATATCTATCTCCGGCCTAGTTAGGGTAGCAATGGGTGGTTCCTTGCTATAACGTATGCCTGGCTAGTGACCGCCGAGGGGCCCACTCACTACGACCACTAAACAGCGATTGATATGGAATTGATTTGGATGATGTTGAATTGCGAAATCTATGCCTGCCTCTAGTCACACATAGCACTTAACTCTTCAGGTCCATAACTGCTTTATAACTTAAAACTATGAACTCACCAGCGTAAGCTGACCTTTAGCATGTATTCTCAGGTATAAGGTGTTAACTCACTATTTAAAGGCGCTTGGCAAGGGGCATTGGTCATAGGCAACTCTGATATATATTTGGGATCGCTTCATTTGTTTAATGGGCCTATTTCCGCACTACTTTATTAAAATGTAAACTTAATTTTTTTGTATGGCAACTCTTTTTCCAAATAATTGAATCAAAACCGTTCTTTGTACTTACGTTAGGATACCAATTTTAGTAGCACCCCAATGCAAGTATGCTTCTGCTGGACCCCATTTTTGGGGGTGTTACATATAGACTTAAAACTACAAGGTAGGCTAGGTAATTTGGAATAACGAGACAATGCATATAATGGGTTAAAACAAAATAACGAATGACTCAGACGAGTTATTCTAAGGGTATCTTGAACTTAAAATGAGTAATACAAAACGGTTTTACGGGAAGGTTAACTAGTCAATGTGACAAGTCAAAATACACACATATTAAACACATATGGGTCATTTGGTTTAATCCTAAAATATTGTCATCTTAGATTAATTAAACCGGTTACCCTAAGAAGACCTAATGTAATGCTCATTTTGGTAGTCTCTGTTGGTTATCAGTCCCTTCCCCACCCCGAACTCACACCCACAAACACCAATAAAAACAGTAAGCGAATTGACACACTAGTAATTGATGTATATATTACTTCAATAGGGAAAGCTGATACACACAGATACAAAGAAGAACTACTACCTATTTATACTAAAATAAACAACTAAAACATAACCGAAAGTATATGAAACTTATTACGACTGTTACTTCTAATTCATGACTAATAAACTACTAGTAAATGTAGTAGTAACTGATAATGATATAACCTACATATTCCTTAATACTCGGTCAACACAAGAACCTGGTAAAACCCCACTTCCTTTTATTCGGTCACTAGCATGGATTATCCACAGTGACTAAAGTGAGCAATGACAACTGACCCAAAGATCTGATCCACTCCATCACTCGACCCATCAAGATTACCCAACATTCGCCCCCGTAATCTAGATGATCTCGACCCGAACATCTTCCACGGTTCTCTTTCTCATTCAAGACCTTTCCCGGACACCCGACCTTCACCTCGATCACGTCCAAAATCTTCACGAAACAAATTTACCACTCTTGTAACATCTCACATGGCATCCCGTTGGAACTGTTCATTAACATCTTGACTCTTCTCGGATCGACGACCTCTTCCTAGGCCACAACCAAAGCCACCTGATTTGAACTCCAACACCATAATGTTCACACCGTGTTGTTTCTCCGTTCCCAACTTTTTTTGACAGCCATTCCTTTTTCGATCAATGTTATTCCGTGAGATTCTTCCACCGATCAAGAAAACAAGGTGACCACCACCTTTACCGTCTTCTAGTACCCGCAACACTAACCGAACTCAAAACTACCTGCTTTGATTTCCTTCCGCTCATCTTTTCAACGCATTTGGTTAATCACACAAACAAGCCGATCAAGGATGAACCTACCTTCAAGACTACAACCTATCATCATAACATCACAACCCCACTTCTCTTTTTTTGATCAATCTTGTTCTAGAAGACTACCACCACCAAAGAGGAAACAAAGCTACCACTTTTTTTGGTTTCCTTTAACCTGCTAAACAACTCGAATCAAAACCCACATGTTTTTTTAATTCTTTATGCCCGCTTACTTATGCACCTCCGGTACGTCTTCCTTATAACTTGTACAATCCGATCAACAGAAACCCTCAACCCCTAACGCCTTCACTCAAGCTTTTTCTGAGATACTTTTCCACTGGTCAAGAAGACAAGGTCACAGCCGCCTATACCGTCTCCCTTTATCCGCTGTAAAACAGTCCCGAAACTAAGCATGTTTCATGTTTGGAAAATAAAATTGTTTCAACCATTTTGATAGCAAGCTCTAGGAAAAACATTTCTATTGGAGCTTTTGTTATTTATTTGTTTTATTATGTTTGCTTGTAAGCCCTTAGGGCATTAGTTTATTGGATAACTTGTTTATGCATCTTGGATGCATTTTGCATGTAACCATATTATCATTTAGTAGAAATGATCTTTTCATGCTCTAATTGCTTGTTATACTTATATATATTTGTTTCATACATCATATATATTGTGTATTCTAAATATTTTTGCAAGCATTTCATATCTCTAATTGTCTTATAACCTTAAAACGAGGAGGAGTACACGTCAAGGGGAGCTCATACATCAACAGGTTAACCTTTTTTATGCTAACAAAAAGGGGGAGAAATGATATAAACTCACAAAATACTTGTATACATATTAATTTTTGATTTAATGAGTTTAGATTTTTTAATCATCAAAAAGGGAGAGATTGTTAATATAAATAATGCATAAAAACGTTATTAATATTTCTCGATATCCCTACGTTTTAACGATCACAAAATGTTAAATCATTAAACGTAAAATCATTACGTAAACAAGTATTTAGTGATAAAATATCATTCCATCCAACTAAATCACTTAAGGTATGAATAAATACTTGCCTAATACATTTTTATGATCAAAGAAAGGTTTATTTAATCATTACAAAGTTATAAAATGATATAAACATTTTATATATTAAGAAAAACACTTTTGGTAATTAAAGGAAAATGTTTAATTCATAATAAATATATGAATTCAAATTTTTAACCACAATCAGTTAAATTTTCACCAAATAAACTTTCCTCAGAAAAGACAAAGAAATCTGGCCATTACAGATGGGCGGACCCCTTAATTTTAAGGGGGGCGGCCATCATTTAAGGGGGCCGGCCCGCTCCTGTTGTCAGATTTCTTTGCATATAAATACAGGTTCAATCCTGCATTTTTTCCTCACCTTTTGCACTAATACTTTCTGTCCAAATCCTTTCAAAACACTCTTCCAAATCCTTTGATCATAAGTTTATTAGTTCTTGTTTCAAGTGATCCAATTCCTCATCTTTCAAAGTTCAAGAGAAGCATACTCCTTCCATTTCAAATCAAGAAGTATTGAAGATTAGTTGTGTAGCTTGTGTATATATATATTGTAAAGTTGTGTAGTGCTTGTAATAAGTAGATTTAGGTGGGTGTGTAATTAAGTATAGTAGAAGTAGTGGTGTGAAGAAAAAGTAGTGAAGTAGTGAGAAGTTGTGAAGTAGTAGTGGTGTATACAAGTTGTGAAGAAGGTGTGCCAAGTCGTGAAGAAGTTGTGAGATTGGTTCTAGCTACTATTAGAACTCGCCATTTAGCTTAGTGTCGTAAATTTGTGTAAGGAAAAGTTGTGTAAGGTTTCTCCGCCACAAGGGAGTTTGTTGACATAGTGAAGAAAACTCTTGAGTAAGAGACTCGAGGAGTGGAGTAGGGCGAAGAGGAGCTTCGTAGCCGAACCACTATAAATCCTTGTGTTGTGGTTTGATCTTTCTAACTCTATCTTTTCATTACTTTCATATTTACATTATATTTGCTTAGTTAGTTAGATTAAATTGTTCATATAGTGCAAGTGTTGAATTTCACATAAACAAGAATCGAAGTTTTTGAAAACAAAGTTTTTATTATCTAAATTGACATAAAACTATTCAACCCCCCCCCCCCCCTTCTAGTTTTCCACAACATGTTTATGTTTCATTGTAAAGATATAAACATAAAGTCTTTTAATTGTTACAAGACTTATAATAAAGTAAGACGTTATCTTGTTATGTTTTTTTAATTAAGACATATACATGAAGTTATTAAATTGTTAAATGACTTATAACGTATAGTGGGATTATAACAGTTTATGTTTTCTTGTAAAGACATGGACATGAAGTGACTTTGTAAAAAGTACTTGTGTTATAAAGCATGTAATTGCTTTGAAAATTATTATACCATTAAAATGAATTAGTTGGTAAATAGACAAGTCAAGAGGAATATGGTTATCTTATATATTGTTAGATTGTCTTACAATATTAATACTAATGAAATATCAAATGTTTATGTATGTTCAGTTAGGAAAATCAAACTCTTTTTATATTGGTTGTTTTAAAGATAACTATAACTTCTTTTCTTTCAAAAGTTATCAAGGTTAGAATATTGAGTATGCTTGGACATACTTAATAAAACTCCAATGTAGAAGATTAATAAGACATCATCATATGATGGAATGTGATGAATTACATTAAGTCTTAAATTGAAGTTCTAAATTTGTTTAACTTCTTATGAAGAGGTTATTAACAAAGTAAAGTCAGGAACTGTCAATATGTATTTGTAATATCCCAAAAGAGAACATTGTATTGTTGCTTTATTTGCTAAGTATTTAAAGATAGTCTTTAAATTACTAAAAGCAAGTGAGAGTTTTCATCTTTAAAATATAAAATTACAAGATACAAAATCTTCTAAAATACACTAGTAAATATCATGATAAAGCTTGACATTAAAATATTAAACCTCAAGATGCTTGAATTCTCATTCATAAAATAGCAAAATATCTCAGATATTTGATTAATATGTTGAGAGCTATGATTTACAGGATTATTGTAAACCTGATAATCATCATGATACATTACCAAATATGAAATTGGGTAAAGTACACAAGATATGAATGATTAAGATGATGTCCATATAAAGATAATCAATTTTAGAAATTTGGTTTATCTTAATAGTTAGACTAGAAAATAAAGATGGGTTTCTCCAAAGATTAGGAAATCATTGTGGTTTAAATCTTTGTATAGAAATCATATGGACAATATTGTGCACGTATTTAATGTATATCTTATGACAAGATTATTAATCACACTTAAGCAATTAACTGTGATTTAATATTCTATTATAAACTCATTAAATATATAAAGATTATTATTGTCATATTTTGTTTCATTAGTATAAAATTGACAATGGAATATCAAAACTCTTTCTTGTGTGATTACTTGAGCGAGGACGATAAGTAATCAAAAGGAGTTTATAAATTCAAATAAATCTTTGGAAGTGTACAAAGTGCAATAATCCATGGATTGATAAATGCATGCATCTAGAAGATTATTCTTATGTTTAATTATTAAATCCATGTTTTGATTTATAATTGAAATAAGATAATTTCTAAGTATTCCTAAAAGCTAGTGGGAGTATTATGTTTAATTTCCTAAATCATATTGTTGTAAAACATATAATAATAACATTTCATATAAGTAAAATGTTAAGTCTTAGTTTGGAATGAAACTTTACTTGTAAGATTTAGAAAATAAGACACACAACCTTCGAATGAATGTTTATTGTTGAAACATATGCGGTAAATGAATCTAATATAACATGATATATCATTTAGAAAGTTGATGCGTGGGATTGCGCCTACGCAATCGGTTTTACTTCTCAAAGGATCTCGAGAAGCTTGCAATCCCCACCAGGCAGTGTACCTAATCGTTGTAGTATAGTATAGTGACAAGTACCGGGGGATTGATCGTTCAACTCAAAGAATAGTGTTCGCTAGGATTAAAATTCTGCTAAACTAGGTCTAAAGGTAAGGGATGATTCTTTTTGAATTTTTATATTTTTTGGAAAGCAAGTAAAAATCTCGGGTTTTGGAAGATTGGGCGGAATTAGTTGCTAGTCAACTAACCCAAATTACTACAAATACAAATAAAATGAAATAAAATGAAACTAAGATAAATGTTGGTGGAAACAATAATGAGAGAAAATGTGTTTACTTAGATTTCACTATTCCCTATATATCTTTTACCGGTTGATTAGTTTGTTACAATTGCATGGATGACGGGTTATATTCCTTAATACTATTCGTAGGGCCGTGTACGATCTTCCCTAACTCTATAAGCTTCTACTTCATTCTATGTCGAGCCGACTACTAGCTCCTAACATAGTATCACTAGTAGTTACCTATTCATTAAATATAACCAATATATCATAGTACACCTCCGATCATGTTTCTTAAGATGTTCAAGCAAGTTACCAATTGGAAGTCTGCTAGTTTTCTTAAGCCGAACATCAAAATCATTCATCCAAAACAATTGTAAACAAACAACCAACCAATAATCAACATCTATGTTTCATTACATCTAAGCAAACAAAAAGAAAACCTAGCCTAGGATGTTAAAGAGAAGACAAGCATAAGATAGAATCAAACAACACATAGACATATTGAATGATTATTGGAAAACTTATCTTCAATTGAACATGGATGAAACAAGGGTTTGAACCCTTGTAAACACAGAAAATTCGTCTAGGGTTGTGCACACCAAGTTCCCCAAAAGGTTCCACTAAAGTTCCACACTAATGAATGAAAATTTAAAAAGTATATATAGATTTTGCACTCTAACGGCGTCACGTTATGGCTTGTGACGTCGTCACTTAGCAATGCTTGACGCCGTCAGGTACTGTTTCCAGCAAGAATTTGAGACTTTGTCGTTTTCTTCACTTTTCGCTCCAAAAATGTCCAAAATGCTTCCTTTTCTAGATTTCTCTCCAAAAGTACCTAAAATGACAAAAGGAACGATTTAGGGCAATATTTGATTAAATAATCTCGAATTTGGGCTTAAATAACCCCCTAAAAGCGATACACTTTTCGTCTTATCAAATACCCTTACACTTGAGATTTGCTTGTCCTCAAGCAAATGCACTTTTATTATAATCAAAATACAAGTTAAGGGGTCATTTAGCACTAATATAAAAGTAATTACAACAAATAATCATTCCACTTCAACCAAGAACAAGCACATAAATTATATACTAGCACCACACAAATAGTGTTTGGATACTCACATCTCTCGGGTGCGATAAAGTATATATCACAATATGGAAATGTAAAACATCACTCACTACCTGTTATAGAAAATAGATTACCATAGGCTTGGGAAAGGATCAAACCTCCACCACTTGGCATAAGCACCT
Source organism: Artemisia argyi (assembly GCA_030686995.1). Lineage (NCBI taxonomy): Eukaryota > Viridiplantae > Streptophyta > Magnoliopsida > Asterales > Asteraceae > Artemisia > Artemisia argyi. The sequence continues at coordinate 20,639,611 of CM060701.1, read as the reverse complement.
AGGATAAATTATCAAAGTGGTCTTTTAAAAAGGGTTATAACGTTAGGTGTAGGGATATGATAAACACGGTTTTGTTGGATAAAGGCAATATTTACTGGTGGCCATTTAATCATCTTCGTTAGTTACATGTAAAATGTGGCATTGCTAAGACAAGACTCGACTCGACTTAAGCTAATCATAAACTAACAAACTATAAAACAAACATAAAATGAAACGGGATGGTAGTCCTTTTTTTTTTTTTTTTTTTTTGATTGCAGACATTTTTGCCCTAGCATCCAAAATAATACATCATAGGGAATTTGCATTCCCCTTACACTTGAAATTTTACATACTTTACAATCAACTAGTCTAATGACTCGAATTAAGATAATCAAAACACTTGGAGTACTTTTTAAATATTAACGCACATATGGGGGTAATAATTGATGTTCTTCCCCATTACTCCATAACAATAGTACTTTACCCATGAATCCCAATCATCCCAAAACAATATGTACAAGATATGACTCGACTTAGCGACCATGTAATCAATTAGACAATTAACAAATGGTTTAAACAAATAATAATAATGCACTAAAGATGAGTGCATACACGGAAGGCTAAGGCGATTTGGTTGCACATTTGGGGTTGATTGTTAACAAATTCTATCTTTAAGTAAAATGCTTAAATTTAGAAATGAAAAAGATAGGCTTGGAGGGGTGTACTATGGGTATCGTGTACTAAAAATGAGTACATCGCAAAGGTGTGGGAAAAATTAATTAACTTTGCTAGTCAAGTAGTTATGACTTCATTGGTCAAGTAATTATGATACGGGTTTAAACACAAGGGTGATCCTAATGCCTCTTATCATGTAGTAAAACCTAACTACACGAATGTAGTCTCACTAGCGGTCTCGGGATGCATCACTAACTCAAGTTCTAGAATCTAAATACTACTGGTACACTCATAAGCACTAATAATGAATGCTTTTCCTAACAAATCTAAAGGCGAACCTCACATATTTGGGTGGAAAAATTTTTGAGTGGTACTGTTTTTGTGCTAGTCATACAACTCCTATCCAAGAGACGCTTATTAAGGCTAAAGCTTCACTCCTAAATGTTATAAAAAAATTTAAATTTGGCGCTAAAATTGCCCTAACAAGTATTTCTCTTAGTTTTATTACACACCTACTATCAAACAAACAAACTCAAGTGCAATTGTATTCTCTAAGGTATCATCATTTACCCTCCCCTTACACTTAGGATGAACATTGTCCCCAATGTTCAATAAAAAGGATGTAAAAGTAATGCAGGTAAAAGAATGAAAACAAATACTCCCCTGATTCGTTCGGTGTGGATAAAGTGTTAACAAGGTTAGATCTTCTTCCAAGAAAATGAACTTTGAAAGCTTCCCTTCAGAAATATAAATCAACTTCTTGTCCAATATAACCTGTTAAACCTGAGAAAATAATCAAGGCAAACCTCGCGTAAAATCGGCAGCAATCTATAAATTCAAGGATATAATGCTTATGGAATGAATGTTTGCAGATTTCCTGGAGTTTATAAAACTAAAGATTAAACAAAAACTTTAAGACTCCAGTATAAACAAAACTTGCAAAAATTTTCAGAAATTTTGTATCTGACGCCGTCAGGTTATAACCCTGACGTCGTCAGAATGCTCCTGCAGAAATCTCATGTTAAGTTTCCGGAAAATTTCTAGAAAAACTTATGCCTTAATTCCTGGAAAATCCTGCAAAACATCATAATGACTCGATTCAAGCATTTGACTCAAACAATTACTAATATACATGTTCTTTTAATATTGTTGTGGTTCATGCTCAATTTCGTTCTTAGAAACAAATTTGGATCTCCCCTACACTTAGCTTTTGCAAAATACCTTTATATGCAATTAAGACGAAGTTAAAAACAAAATAAAGCATTTTCACAATTTACTTTGAAACATGATCCACAAACAATAAAAATAGAACACGCATACGGAAACAAATAAAATCAAACAAACAAACAATCAAACAAATAAAACAAATAAAACTTGGGTTGCCTCCCAAGAAGCGCTTTTCTTTATTTACGAGTCTTGTAGCTAGACTCAAGGTCACGGGCTATTACATAACCTCATCATTTGTAACACCCCTATTTTTCACTGATCGCAGCGGATAAAGTGTTTGGGGTATTACTTCATAGAATCACAGATACAGTAATAGAAAACGACTCGAAAAGAGACGTTTTAGAAATTTAGTTATCATTCATAATTATCAGAGTTTTAATTATAAAAGATATACTTTTATTTTTGATGAGGTCCCAAAAATCTAAGAGTTAATTAGGTTGGTTGTGTTTGAATGATAACCATGAAAAGTCCTCCGAGTTCAGTACCTCCTTCTGCCATGGATCCATAGAAGTAATATACCTAGAATACATGCTTAAAAAGTCAACACTAGGTGTTGAGTGAGAATCATAGGTTTAGGGGTTAGTGAATACAAGTTCCCTGGGTTCATTTGTTACACCCATCTGGGAAAATGCAAGTTTTGTGATAATTGTGATGCATGCACAATTATCAGGAGTTTAGTATGTTGTACTAAGCTCATGAATCACAAATTAACGATCCTGGTCATGTGGGCTGCAGACCCAACATGAGGGGATGGAAGGATAACTTGCCAAAGTTATACCTTGAATGGATTCAAATATAGTACTTATTGTTACCACCTAGTGGGGTGTTAATACCAACGGGAGTTGTCAAACTCCAATAGATCTATCAACTATATTCGCATTCGCGTGGGTAAAATATCCCAAACGATTAGATTCATGAATTTTGGTTATGTAGGGGTGGCTGTTAGTTTACTCGTGCAAACAACCAAAGAAAAACACTTGTATTCGGTTTTAAATAAAGCATTTAGCATGTATCCCCCTCACAGGGTTTATAAAGCATTTAAAGTGAAAGTTTAAAAAGATGTGAGGCTACAAAAACTCACAGAATTTAAAAAGTATGAGGCTATGAACTCACCTGGGTTTAGAGTAATCTAAGTGATGCAAATAGTGACTCGAAAACTAGACCGCCTTACTCACGTATCCTAGTGTGTTGTTGGTTTTGGATGTATGTCAAGCTTTAGTTATCATGTTTATGTTTCTCAAGTTATTGTTTTTAGGTTTGTTAATGTCTTATATATAACATAACACCGTTCAGGCCATTGTAATTCAGAAGTATATGACTCCTCACATGAAGCTCCCTACTATTGTATTATGTTATCAACATAATACCGTTCGGGCCATCATAATTCAGAAGTTAATACCCCTCACACAAAGCTCCCTATTATTGAGTTATGTTGTTATTAGGGTTTAGTTATAATCATATCACCATTCGGGCCATCATATCTCAGAAGTATATGCAATAATCGTTCGAGGAGTCAGGGCACTTTAATTCGTAAACCCAACAAACTCATCAAAACGAAATATCCATCGCATGAAGCTCCCTAGTATTGTGTTATGCTTCTAAGTTTATTTAGGTTTTATACTTATATGATATTTTCACTTTCTACCCTTATAGTTTATATATTTACGTTTTCTACCCTAAATTTATATTACTTATATTACTTATACTAATAACTATCTATACTTGACACAATTAGTCCCTAAACTTCTATATTTTAAGTAACTAACCTAAGACTCTTAAGTTTTCTATATTTACCATTTAGACCTTTAACTTTATAATATTTACATTTTTAGTCCTTTTTAGTTTATACTTATTTTAATATTTATCCTAGGGTTTTATTATTATGCAAAACTAATCCTTACACTTATAACTTCTAGGAAATGTCAAAAACAGTCCCTAGACTTTATAATTTCAGGAATTTATGATATATACCCTTATGCATGTAAAGTTTTGCAAAAATAGTCCTAATATGCATGTAACTTATATTTTATCTAGCAACTAAGTTTTCGAGCTTATGTTTTACATATTTTAGCTTATCTAGGTTATCTATGTATATGACTCGATCTAGGGTTTTAAAACTTAAACTAGCAAATGAAAGGGTTCAAGGCTCGTGCAAGGGTTCCTAGGGTATCTAAGTCATTCTAAATCAATCCTAAGACTAAACTAAAGCTAAATAAACTATAATGTAAGACTTTATTGGCTTGGGGGGGTTTACGTGGGTTAGAACTAGGGTTAGGGTTTTCTAGGGCTCGCTCGACTTCAAACCACAACACAACTCGACCAAGGCCTAGCTACTAGACTCCTAGGGCTTCTAAGGACTTATTACTACATAAATGTGAAGTAGAGAAGAGAAGGAGAGGTGTGAAGAAGAATGGAGGGGAGAAGGGGGTATTTATACCCTCGCTAAGGCGGTTTGGGGTGTAACGGGGTGTTTAGGTATCACGGAGGGGGAGGGGTGAGCAAGCAAGGCTAGGGGGTTTGTGGCAAGTCTAGGGATGACGAGGAGGAGCTAGAGAGTAGCTAGGGGGCTGAGCTAGGACGGTTGTGGTGGTGGAGAGCCGAAAGAGGCGGTTAGGGGAAAGGTAGTGACAAGTAGGTAATGCACCTACTTGTGTGCTAGCTTAGAGGTGCTTGTAAGCTGCTTAGGGTGTTTAGTGATGGTTTAGGGTGATTAAGGGTGGATTAGTGGTGGTTTACGATAGATTAGTGATGATTAGTGGTGGATTAGTCAAGTAGGTGATGCACCTACTTGTGTGGGTGCTTAGAGGTGTTAGGGTGTGTGCTTGGTATGACTAAGGTGTTAGGGTGCTAGGTTGAGGTGTTTGAGGTGCTTATGTTTAGGTTTTACTTGTTTTAGTTAAGTTTAGACCTAGTTCTACTTATTAAGTGTTTAAGGTTTTACCTAAGGTTTAGTGCCTAAGTTAAGTTCCTAAGTGTGTCTAGTGACTAATCCTAAGTCCTAATGGGTTTATTCTAAGTGAGGGTAACTTATGGGAAAGGTTTGGGAGAGTTTAACCTAGTTTTGTAACCTAAATGACCTAAGTGCGTGTAGTGAGAGACTTGGGTTTATCCTATGGTTTAGTGCCTAGACTAGTGTCCTATGAATGTTTAATAACTATTCCTAAGTTCTAAAAGGCTTATACTAAGTGGTAGTATAACGACCTAAAAATACGATACGATAATTGAACTTTCGAATATGAATATTGCCTAACGTTTGAACATTTAACTAAATATACACTACAGTGTGAGTTAAATTACAAAATATGAGAAGTACTAAACCTTAGTTATATATAAAATGACTTAACTTATGTCAAATATACCACACGTTACATGTATTATGAGGGCCCGGTTTTATTTAATTTTTGTACACAAGCATCTCATATGAAGATATTATAAATTTTGAAAATTAAGAGAACTAGTCCTACCCCATATCCCATAAACTCGGCATTTTATTCTTTGCCTCACCCCATTTTATTCAACCGTATTTCACATGTACACTCCCACACTAAACCCTAAAAACAACACACTAAACGGCTGATTATTTTGGCTCCAAGAAATCAAGAAGTACGAAGCAAAAAGAGAAGGTTTGGGTGATCAGGTGGTCCTTGTTATTTAGCTAGAAAGGGTGTTCGTGAACTTGGGTGATCGCGGACAGTTGCTATTTGTTTTGGTTCAAAGGGTTTTGGCTTTGGTTTTGGTTCGAAAAGGGTCTCGGTTTTGACTCTTGTGTCTTTGAGCCGTTTCGAAATCGTCCAAGGTATCTCTATCACTTTCTTTTCCTCCATTCAACACATACATATTTGTGCATGAAATCAGAAATGAAAACAAGTTGTATGGATCATAATAAGGGTGTTGATATGTATATAAAGATTCGTTAAATCTGTAACGTGTATAACCATAAAACTTCACATAAAATCATGATTTATGAAACCATTACATGTCGACCTTATTCTGTTTTGCTGTTCGAATCTGCTATTGAGTACGTTTTAAATCTGGTCTTTAAACACTAGTTTTGATCTCTAAAACATGACTTAAAACCTGGATATAAACCTAACTAATAAAAGATGGGGCGCTCAGGTTATTTTCGTGGATAATGGCCTGATTATGTGTGATTTCATGTGAAGTTTAGGCTCGTTAATTTGTGTTGTATGTGTGTGACGTGGTTCTGGTCTCGTTCAGTTTATTGTCGGGTGGTGAGTTGTTGCATGGGTGATCTTGGGTGTGTGTCGTATGAGATTCCTAACACTATACAAATCTGAATTAAGAAGTTATTAAAAACGAAGGGGGCGTTGGGTTCCTTTTGGTTTCCATTGTATCTCGTCAATTCTTAGTGATCGTGGTCGGTTGATGTTCATACTCGCGATGTGTTTGTTTTGATTTATTCGCGTTTCAGATTGAGGTACCGCTTGAGCCATATTATACTTATCCGTAATATATGTGATGGCCTTGTTCATTAACATAGAGATATATAAGCATACTGCATATACATAAATCAGTTAATCAAGGTAACTTTTGGTTTATGACATATGAGACATGCGATGCACCTGATCTTTAATTTAACTTCAAGAATATAAACTTTGCATCTGATATGTAATCGAGTAGACTAAACAAATTGACATGCTAATATGCTATAATATATTTTATTATGAATTACTATAAAACATGTTACACTATATTAAAGTATCTCTACTTGTTTCTCATTGTACACAAACAGATATAAACCAATATAATTTTGAAATATTTAAAACTACATAAACTTGTAATGGATAATTACCATAACTATTTATAATCGGGACGTTAAAGGTTATAATACATTAAGTTGTCTTAAAGTATGAAACATCGTAATCAGTTATGTCATTAATCAATGGATTTATAAATAATAGACAATCACTAATTCATGTAGATTCGTTGAAGAAGGAGTAACTTCCGATCCTTGCGTTTTCTGATATGGTTTCATTTGCGGTTTGAGGTACAGATATTTTATCCCTTTTCAGTAGGGACTTCTCATGACTTTCTTTCGATCCTTGACACTGCTAAGATTCCCTTCAGTTATACCATTGCTATGTTCCCCATTTGATATGATTGATATGATCCATTTGATACGATTCGTTGATATGATCTATTTGATATGAGCCTTGCTATGATACCTCTGATTTGATTCTAATTTGCTATCCACTTTGATTATGATTATGTGATTGCGAGATTTTGTTATATTATGCTCTGGGAGCATTCTGTTCTGTCATGCTCTAGGAGCATTTTGTTATGGATAGCCTTGCTTCGTTTGTTCTGATATGTTCTGTTCTGATGCCTGAGTTTTTAGTCTACTCATGGAGGTACCATGGGCGTGTCATTGATGCACCAATGGCATGACACTATCTGGGGCGGTGTGATTAGTCCCCGGCTTCCCCGTCTGATTATGATATGATATGAGATCTCTTGGTCACTTTGTATATGATTTGTTTGTGGGGGGCGTATGGATGCATCCTAGGATTTGTTTTGATATGATGTGATATGATATGATATGATACGATTTGGTTTGGTGACTGGCTGTACGTGCCTTGTACCCCTTTCACGTCTGGTACTTGGAGGTCGCCCCTCTATGTACACCCTATGAATTGACGGATATGTGATTATGTTATTTGAGACCTATTCGAGTGGCTCTGGTAGGTCGGCTCGTGGCTTTCCTATATTTCTTTGTGTCTATTCGAGTGGCTCGGGTAGACAAGCCTTTGTTGATACGTACTCTTTGATTCTGGTTACTATATGATTCATATTACCACTTGACTCTTCGTACTCATTATTCATTTCACTTATAATATTTGTTCAGTTATCGTTGATCTCTTATGCATTTGACAGATGATATTCGTTTCAGCAGGAGCTTATGATTTCTTTTCTTATACTTATATACGTTCCGATTATTCGTTTTGTTATATATCTGTTCACTGGGCTTTTTAAGCTCAGCCGCATTTCTTTTCCTGCGGCAGGTTTTAGGTTGGAAGCTGGGTTAAGTGAAGAGTGCATAGGAGCTCTTAGTGGACCACCCTGATGATTAGATACCCATCTACTCTGGATTAGACTTGGATTTGGATTCAGTTAGAGTTAGTTAGACTTGTATTTCAGTTGTGGATTTCATCTTGAATAGAGTTAGCATTTCAGTTATATTCTTAGATTACCTTCGCAACTTTTATGTTTATAAGTCTTCCGCTTGCATTTTTATGTTCTGATTTGGCACCATAATGTGACATTTTGACCTATGTCGGGTTGGGGTGTTACAGGTAGTGACCTATGGGGAAGTTTTGGGATGGTTTAGACCTAATTCTGGTCAACTATGACCTAGTTATGGTTTAGGGCTTAGGGGGTTTGTATCTAAGTTCTAAAGGGTTTATTCTATAGCCTAATAGTCCTAATATATCCTAATATTCCTAAGGAAACTCATACTTAAGCCTTGGACACATTCATACTAGTTAAACTAAGCATATAGGTTCAAATGAGCACATAATCCTACTTAAGTTTTAGTTTAGTGTTTTATTAGGGTTTTAGTGTTTTAGATTGGTGAATTACTTATTATGGTGTTGTTATGATTTTATGCTTGACATACCTAGGGTTTATAGGATGTGAGTGTTGAGTTATTTGGCTTGTGTGGATACGTGAGCAGGTCTGGTGAGTCATGCAAGTAATAATTCATATAAAAAGTAAAAATTTACATGTGAAATACCTACTATAGGTATTTGTAATGGGAATGATAGTAATGGGTGTTTGTGGGTTGTTATAGTCTTACCCCCTTGGAGAAAATCTCGTCCCGAGATTTTGACGATTATAAGAGTAGGGGAGAGAATAAGTCGAGAAAGTAGAGAAAGAAGAGGATTATCTTCTGATACCAAGGAAAATGATGTGAAAAGAAAGAAAATTTTGTACAAGCGGAGTAGGAATTGCTTATACAGATACCAGATACTTAGGTTTTTATATCTCATTATCTGCAAATAAAGGCGTCCCAATATTTGAAAACAAGAGTGTATAAATTCTTAACCTATTTGACTTATAACTTTCTCATTAAAATGTAGGAACATCCTAATTCATTTTAAGAGGATAGTCATCATAAATCATCCATAAGTAGTATCGGTGAAAAATGAAGAGAGTTTTACCATATTTAAGGATATATGGTAAGGGAATATTTTAGAGACAAGTTTCAGCTGAGATGACAACTAGTTCCCATCTCGGTGGAGACAAGTTCTAGATACGGTAGAGGAATATATTCTAGGGGCAAATAATAAAAAAAGGTAATATACTTGCCACAATTTCATCGAATGGGTAGTGAACTATTTTTTTTTTATTTTGAGGATAATTTTCTTTCAAGATCGTCATCTTTAGGGTATTTTGTAAAAATTTTGGATAATTTTGCCCCTCATAGCTAATACAAAATTTTTTTTCCCGAAGGGCAAAATTGTCCAAAAATTTTGCAAAATACCCTAAAGATGATGAATTTGAAAGAAAATTACCCTTAAAATGAAAAAAAAAAATAGTTCACTACCCATTCGATGAATTTGTGGCAAGTATATTACCTTTTAATATCATTTGCCCAATATTCTAGTAAAGGTAGAGACAAGTTCTAGTCATGATAGAGACAAGTTCTAGTCATGATAGAGACTAGTTCTAGTCATGATAGAGACAAGTTCTAGTCATGATAGAGACAAGTTCTAGTCATGATACTAGTCATGATAGGGACAAGTTCTAAAGTTCTCCAGTTTAGCAACTTGTCACATGGTAGATTCCCATGTTAAGACTAGAATGACAGACGTAGAAGATCTCATGTTTTTACAATTTCTTGCAAAGTGAGATTTAATATCATAGTCGAACATAATGAGGACTAAAGTTCGATGTAGATATTCTTACAAGTTCTAATTAATAGAAACTTGCGGTATGACGAGAAATACAAGTTCTAGCTAATAGAACATTGCAGGATGAGGTAGGGAGAGAATATAGAGAGAAGAAAATAGAGTGTAAAATGACGGAGAAATAAAAATTAAAGGAAATGGGGTGAAGGATTTATTGGAGTGGAGTGAGAAAGGAAAAATGATGAAATGGCAAAGTAGGGGAAATAGAAAAGGAAAAGGAGTTTTGGAGTGGGTGGAGTAGGGAAAAGTATAGGAGTGGGGAAAATGGAAAAGTATGATTTTAATTTGTGGAGTAGGGAAAAAGGCGGGAAAATGGGATTTTAAACGGAAGAGTAGGAAGAAGTGGAGGGAGAAGATTTAAACGGAAGAAAGAGAGAAATGAAAAGATGAGATTAAATGGAAGAGTAAGAGTATAGAATACCTGAAGGAGAATATCCTAACGGATTTTTAGATTGACTAGATTTCTTCCCAGAGTTTTGTTTTCCCCCCTAAGGTTCTTCTAGTTTTTCCTAACTAATCCTAATTTCTAAAGGTGAGGTGTTTGATTCCATTGATGTAGAGGGTTCTAAAGAGGGATTAGGTTTAAGAGTTTTCTTTCCTAAGGGTTGATTAGGTATATCCTTATTATTAGGTGTAGTTTCAGGTTTTCTCTTTTGTTTTAAGTTGTCTATTTTATGTCATAGGTACTTAAAACCAGGTAGGGTAATATCCATAGTATTTTCCTAAGTGAAATTTCCTAATGAGTATTCTAAGAATTGTCAAATCCTAAGGTATAATCTAAAATCCTCAAGTGTATAAGTATGGTTATCCTAAGGGCTAGGTAAGGGTAATCTATGACCTAAATCTACTTATTCCTATAGGGTAGACGTTTGCTAATGTGTCTATCCTAAACTAGAGGTCTAAAGGCTTAGGGCGAGGGTTATCTAATCCTAGGTTTTTCCTAATCTATATTCTAATCCTAAGGTTTTCCTATATCTATTGGGGTAGGGGTTTTGGTTTCTAATCCTAATGGTCTAAGGTTTTCTATTCCTAAGTTTATGTTTTCTAGGGTTATCCTAATGTTATTTCTAACCTCAAGTATGGAAATCCTAACTAAGATTTTAGGGTTTACTAAAGGGGATTGGGGAAAACTAGCTCGGGAATCATGGTAATCTAGGGGAGTAAAGGGTAGGAATATGCTTATATATGAGGATCATATATTTGCATATGGGATAGTTAGGGGTAGAATCTCTAACTAGAACGAAGATAGCTTAAGAAGGCTAAGGAAAGAAGTGAAGGTTTAGAGATCGGAGGAGAAAGAATTCAGATCTCTATGGTGAAGAATGAGGATTCTCACCATCGGTAAAGGGAAAAAGTGTTGAAAAGGTTAGGGTAAGAGAAATTTAAAACAGTTTAGAGATTCTATATACCTAAGACATCGGGGTAGGTTTCCTAAGGTCCTAAGGGTAAGGGTTGAGGGTAGGTTATAACAAGTACCCAACTTGTTATGTTTTATGGGTTATACCTAATTTTCCTAAGGGTTTACTATTGGGTTAAGGGTGTCCTAAGGTGAAAGGCATTCCTAAGTCTAGTTATCTAATCTATCCTAATTGAGAGGTACCAGTAGTTTCTAAATCCTAACTTGTTTTATTTATTTTCTATTCTACTTATCCTATAGGCACTAACTATTCTAAGGCATATCTCCTAGGGTTATTTATCTACTTAGGGTTTTCTAAAGTTTCCTAATTTCCTAATTTCATGAGTTAGTGTTTTCTAAGTTTTCCTCATCGTTATCTATTATCTTTTCTAAAGTGCAAATCCTAAAGCGGGCAAAAGCTACTTTATGGTGATGTTTCATTTGGTTTTTCTGTATTTTAGCTATTTTAAAACGGTTTTCTTGTAAAGTCTTTCTTAAACTACTATAGTCAGGTTGATTATCTAAGTTATTATTATTATGATCTTTTTCTATCTTCTAAAGGAGATCAAGAAAAATTTCATCTAACTTATTTAAAATCTCCTCTAATTGGTTTTCCTCATCTTCTAGAGTTAACCTAGAGGGTTTTTCTCCAATTTCATCTTTCCAAGATGGAATGGGAGGGTTTATAAGTAAGGGGTAGGGTTTAAGGTATAGGGTTGCCTAAAGTTATATCTAGGGGTATAGGTAGGGATAGGGTGTTTAGGTATATATGGTTCTCTCAGAAGAAAGAAACCATGGGGTTCTGTTCTAGAGGTAAGAAAAAGTGGATGTATAATAGGGTTTAGGGGAGGTAGGTGTGATGTCTTAGCATAGAAAACTCTTATGTTTTTTAAATGAGGGTTATCTAAAGAAGGGGTATATCCTAAGGATGAAGGTTTATCTTAAACTATTCCTAGAGTCGTCTACGTTATAGGGTTTAGGGGAATAATCTAGTACATTCGGAGAGGAAAGATCATTCTCCGAATGTAGACTAGATGAGACAGAGGTAGAGTAGTGGGGAGTAGACATAACTATATAATAAAGAAAATACTGTAAATCATTTAGCAGTTAAGCATGCAATTATTATACTTACCTTAGCACGTATGGTTATGGAGGATGGCAGAGGTACTGTGGACTTTCTCGGGTTTAGGAAAAATAGTTGTAGTTTAGGTTTTGACCTTGTTCTCTACAACTGAAGCTCTGATGCCAATCTGTAACACCCCCATTTTTCACTGATCGCAACGGATAAAGTGTTTGGGGTATTAGTGAATACAAGTTCCCTGGGTTCAGTTGTTACACCCATCTAGGAAAATGCAAGTTTTGTGATAATTGTGATTCATGCACAATTATCAGGAGTTTAGTATGTTGCACTAAGCTCATGAATCACACCTTAATGATCCGGGTCATGTGGCTGCAGACCCAACATGAGGGGATGGAAGGAAAACTTGCCAAAGTTATACCTTGAGTGGATTCAAATATAGTACTTATTATTACCACCTAGTGGGGCGTTATTACCAACGGGAGTTGTCAAACTCCAATAGATCTATCAACTATATTCGCGTTCGCATGGGTAAAATATCCCAAACGATTAGATTCATGAATTTTGGTTATGTAGTGGTGGCTGTTAGTTTACTCGTGCAAACAACCAAAGAAAAAGACTTGTATTCGGTTTTAAGTAAAGCATTTAGCATGTATCCCCCTCACAGGGTTTATAAAGCATTTAAAGTGAAAGATTAAAAAGATGTGAGGCTACAAAAACTCACAGAATTTAAAAAGTATGAGCCTATGAACTCACCTAGGTTTAGAGTAATCTAAGTGATGCAAATAGTGACTCGAAAACTAGACCGCCTTACTCATGTATCCTAGTGTGTTGTTGGTTTTGGATGTATGTCAAGCTTTAGTTATCATGTTTATGTTTCTCAAGTTATTGTTTTTAGGTTTGTTAATGTTTTATATATAACATAACACCGTTCAGGCCATTGTAATTCAGAAGTATATGACTCCTCACATGAAGCTCCCTACTATTGTATTATGTTATCAACATAATACCGTTCGGGCCATCATAATTCAGAAGTTAATACTCCTCACACAAAGCTTCCTATTATTGAGTTATGTTGTTATTAGGGTTTAGTTATAATCATATCACCGTTCGGTCCATCATATCTCATAAATATATGCAATAATCGTTCGAGGAGTCAGGGCACTTTAATTCGTAAACCCAACAAACTCGTCAAAACGAAATATCCACATAGTACTCCTCGCATGAAGCTCTCTAGTATTTTTTTATGCTTCTAACTTTATTTATGTTTTATACTTATACGATATTTTCACTTTTTACCCTTATATTTTATATATTTACGTTTTTTACCCTAAATTTATATTACTTATATTACTTATACTAATAACTATCTATACTTGACATAATTAGTCCCTAGACTTCTATATTTTAAGTAACTAACCTAAGACTCTTAAGTTTTCTATATTTACCATTTAGACCTTTAACTTTATAATATTTACATTTTTAGTCCTTTTTAGTTTATACTTATTTTAATATTTATCCTAGGGTTTTATTATTATGCAAAACTACTCTTTACACTTATAACTTCTAGGAAATGTCAAAAACATTCCCTAGACTTTATAATTTTAGGAATTTATGATATATACCCTTATGCATGTAAAGTTTTGCAAAACTAGTCCTAATATGCATGTAACTTATATTTTATCGAGCAACTAAGTTTTCTAGCTTATGTTTTACTTATTTTAGCTTATCTAGGTTATCTATAACTAGTGTATGACCTAAAGTAATGAATTATAGCATGCATGCAAGTATATGACTCGACCTAGGGTTTTAAAACTTAAACTAGCAAATGAAAGGGTTCAAGGCTCATGCAAGGGTTCCTAGGGTATCTAAGGCATTCTAAATCTATCCTAAGACTAAACTAAAGCTAAATAAACTATAATGTAAGACTTACTTGGCTTGGGGGTTTACGTGGGTTAGAACTAGGGTTAGGGTTTTCTAGGGCTCGCTCGACTTCAAAACACAACACAACTCGACCAAGGCCTAGCTACTCGACTCCTAGGGCTTCTAAGGACTTATTACTACATAAATGTGAAGTAGAGAAGAGAAGGAGAGGTGTGAAGAAGAATGGAGGGGAGGAGGGGGTATTTATACCCTCGCTAAGGCGGTTTGGGGTGAAACAGGGTGTTTAGGTGTCACGAAGGGGGAGGGGTGAGAAAGCAAGGCTAGGGGGTTTGTGGCAAGTCTAATGATGATGAGGAGGAGCTAGGGAGTAGCTAGGGGGCTGAGCTAGGACGGTTGTGGTGGTGGAGAGCCGAGAGAAGCGGTTAGGGGGAAGGTGGTGACAAGTAGGTGATGCACCTACTTGTGTGCTAGCTTAGAGGTGCTTGTAAGCTACTTAGGGTGTTTAGTGATGGTTTAGGGTGATTAGGGGTGGATTAGTAGTGGTTTAGTGGTGGATTAGTGGTGGTTTAGGGTGGATTAGTGATGATTAGTGGTGGATTATTCAAGTAGGTAATGCACCTACTTATGTGGGTGCTTAGAGGTGTTAAGGTGTGTGCTTGGTATGACTAAGGTGTTAGGGTGCTAGGTTGAGGTGTTTGAGGTACTTATGGTTAGGTTTTACTTGTTTTAGTTAAGTTTAGACCTAGTTCTACTTATTAAGTATTTAAGGTTTTACCTAAGATTTAGTGCCTAATTTAAGTTCCTAAGTGTGTCTAGTGACTAATCCTAAGTCCTAATGGGTTTATTCTATGTGAGGGTAACTTATGGGAAAGGTTTGGGAGAGTTTAACGTAGTTTTGTAACCTAAATGACCTAAGTGTGTGTAGTGAGAGACTAGGGTTTATCCTATGGTTTAGTGCCTAAAATAGTGTCCTATGAGTGTTCAATAACTATTCCTAAGTTCTAAAAGGCTTATACTAAGTGGTAGTGACCTATGGGGAAGTTTTGGGATGGTTTAGACCTAATTCTAGTTAACTATGACCTAGTTATGGTTTAGGGCTTAGGGAGTTTGTATCTAAGTTCTAAAGGGTTTATTCTATAGCCTAATAGTCCTAATATATCCTAATATTCCTAATGAAACTCATACTTAAGCCTTGGACACATTCATACTAGTTAAACTAAGCATATAGGTACAAATAAGCACATAGTCCTGCTTAAGTTTTAGTTTAGTGTTTTATTAGGGTTTTAGTGTTTTAGACTGGTGAATTACTTATTATGGTGTTGTTATGATTTTATGCTTGACATACCTGGGGTTTATAGGATGTGGGTGTTGAGTTATTTGGCTTGTGTGGATACGTGAGTAGGTCTAGTGAGTCATGCAAGTAATAATTCATATAAAAAGTAAAAATTTACCTGTGAAATACCTACTATAGGTATTTGTAATGGGAATGATAGTAATGGGTGTTTGTGGGTTGTTATATCATTGGTCACATTCTCTAGGTCATCCTTAATCTTAGTTTTATACTCCTGACCTAGTTGCAAGCATTCCTTGTAGAAACCAAATATTCTATTCATAACATAGTCTACTCCTCTACGTCTATCCTCATCATTCCTATAGTAGACCACTTGCTTGTGTTCCTTTTCAATGTTTGATAAAAGATGGAATTGTTCAATCTTATAGGGCATTTGGTAAGCTATCTCATCGTTCTCATCCTTGAATCTAACTATCCCTAGAGATGGGTCATGATTCATCTTAAAGGCCTCAACAAATGGCTTTCCGAACACTACTTGACTTAAGCAACCATCTATTACCGAACGAGTATCTTCTACAATCACAAAGTCGGTAACGTATGTAAAGTTTCCTACAAAACGTGCAATCCTTTTACTCTCCCCACAAAGTTACTCATCCAACGAAATGTCCTAGGTCCAAGTTGTTTTTTCATCACCCAATTGTAATGGATCCTAGTCATGATATTTATGGGAGATCTAAGATCGATGTAGACTTTCCACACATGCACGTGCCCAATGTTGCATGGTATGTTGATGTTAGAGGGATCACCCATTTTGATGATTGGTGAACCAAGGATGTAAGGTGTCTCGGGGTCATCAAATAGATTCTTATGATATTCCCGTTCTTCCTTGGTGGGTAACCTATTGAAGTAATCCTCTACATTTTCTACTTCCTCTAACTTCTCTTCCTTTTATCCTCAACTTCCTTAACCTCATCCTTAGGTTCAATTTCTATTCTAACTTCATCCTTATCACTTTCTTCCCTATTCTTATCAATTGGCTTAATGGTGACAACATTGACAAAGTGGACGTGTTTGGATGATGAGCGGTCCTTAATTTGGGTTCCGCTACTAGTGTCCCTAGTGTCCTTCCTAGGTGTAGTTAGTACTTGGTTGTTAAGGGCTTTCAACAAGTTGTCGATTTTATTGGTCATCTCCGTTTGTTGTTGATTGAATTCGGATCAATCCTTCAAGATTACTGGTACTACCATAGTTATTGGAAGGATTGTTGTTGAAAGTACGGTTAGGAGGTAGACCGTTTGGTTGGTAACGATTAGGTGGATTGGAAGAATTGTTTTGGGGCATGTTTTGGTTTTGTTTCCACCTAAGGTTCGGATGATTTTTCCAAGAAGGATTGTTTGAATCACTGTAAGGTTTTGGCTCAGGTTTGAAAGTGTACCACTTGTCTCCCGCTCCGTCGGTACGCGAGGATGCGTAATCCGCAAAAGCTTGTTCGGGCAGTTCCACGCAATCGCGAGTGTCGTGGGGACCACTACATAATTCGCATGAAAAAGTGATTTTGTTCACTTGGCTTGAAGGCTTAGGAGCTTCGTAGGATTTCATGAGAAACTTGACTTGGTCTTCAAGTTCCATGATCCTACGGTCGGGAGTACTTGAATTGTTCGAAGGCAAAGATATTGCCTTGACCATTTTGTTCAAATCACGGGGATCATTCCAACTTTCGTTGTCATAGAGAGCAAGATCTTCTATGAGTTCCCATGATTCTTCTGCACTTAGATCACGTAGCTTGCCACCGACGATTTGTCAATGGTTCGCCTTGTGGAGAGATCGATATGGTCATAGAAAATTTGGACTTAGAGCCAAAGATCTATGCCATGATGAGGGACTTTTTGGAGTAAGTTCTTGAAACGAGTCCATGCTTCATAGAGAGTTTCACCTTGACGTTGTTGGAATATCAAGATGTCATTTCTAAGCTTAGTAGTTCTCCCCGGTGGGAAAAATTGAGCAAGGAACGAGTGGTGAGATCATCCCAAGAGGTGATGGATCCCGCGGGTAAATGCTCAAACCATTGACTAGCTTGGTCACGTAGAGAGAATTGGAAGAGACGCAATCGGGTCGTCTCTCGAGTTTCAACATCAAGGTCTATCGAATCAACGATTTTGAGGAAATCCTTGAGATGTTGATTAGGATCTTCGGAACAAAGTCCATGGAATGCACATCCGCTTTGCACCAACCGGATGGTGTCGGATCGCAAGAGAGACACATTGACTCCTTGAGTGAGCTCAATGGTATTTCGATAGCCTTGGTGGCTAGGACAGGAATACTCTCCTAAAGTTCGGCGTTAGGAGGTTGGTTTGGTTATGGTGGGTTTTATGGATGGTGTTGTTGTGGTGGGTTGATGGGGTCAAAGAAATTACCACCTTCCATGATAGCGGATGGTAATGGTTACGAACAAAGGAACAAAGAAATAAGATAGACTAAAGAAATCCTATAAAAATAAAAAATCTTACTAGAAAGGAATCTAGCAAGTAGACATAATAAAAATAAATTTTAACCTAGACAATAACTATTCCCCGGGCTGCGGCGCCAAAAACTTGATGCGTGGGATTGCGCCTACGCAATCGGTTTTACTTCTCAAGGGATCTCGAGAAGCTTGCAATCCCTACCAGGCAGTGTACCTGATCGTTGTAGTATAGTATAGTGACAAGTACCGGGGGATTGATCGTTCAACTAAAAGAATAGTGTTCGCTAGGATTAAAATTGTACTAAACTAGGTCTAGAGGTGAGGGATGATTCTTTTTGTATTTTTATATTCTTTGGAAAGCAAGTAAAAATCTCGGGTTTTGAAAGATTGGGCGGAATTAGTTGCTAGTCAACTAACCCAAATTACTACAAATACAAATAAAATGAAATAAAATGAAACTAAGATAAATGTTGGTGGAAACAATAATAAGAGAAAAAGTGTTTACTTAGACTTCACTACACCCTAGATATCTTTTACCGGTTGATTAGTTTGTTACAATTGCATGGATGATGGGTTATATTCCTTAATACTATTCGTAGGGCCGTGTACGATCTTCCCTAACTCTATAAGCTTCTACTTCAGTCTATGTCGAGCCGACTACTAGCTCCTAACATAGTATCACTAGTAGTTACCTACGCATTAAATATAACCAATATATCGTAGTACACCTCCGATCATGTTTCTTAAGACGTTCAAGCAAGTTACCAATTGGAAGTCTGCCAGTTTTCTTAAGCCTAACATTGAAATCATTCATCCACAACAATTATAAACAAACAATCAACCAATAATCAACATCTAGGTTTCATTACATCTAAGCAAACACAAAGAAAACCTAGCCTAGCATGTTAAAGAGAAGACAAGCATAAGATAGAATCAAACAACACATAGACATATTGAATGATTATTGGAAAACTTATCTTCAATTGAACATGGATGAAACGAGGGTTTGAACCCTTGTAAACACAGAAAATTTGTCTAGGGTGGTGCACACCAAGTTCCCCAAAAGGTTCCACTAAAGTTCCACACTAATGAATGAAAATTAGAAAAGTATATATAGATTTTGCACTCTGACGGCGTCACTTTATGGCTTGTCACGCCGTCAACTCGCCGCCAAGATAAAATTCGTATTGCCTAGATCCACTTCTGACGCCGTCATGTGTAATTTAGTTCTGGGCCGTCACATGTATTCTGACCTTGATGGCCTTGGTGACGCCATCAGGCCCAAATGCCTTGAAATTCCTCTGGCCCGTCACGTGTAACTTGAATTATCCACCTCTTTGTCAAAGGGTGACACCGTCACTTAGCAATGCTTGACGCCGTCTGGTACTGTTTCCAGCAAGCATTTGAGACTTTTTCGTTTTCTTCACTTTTTCGCTCCAAAAACGTTCAAAATGCTTCCTTTTCCAGATTTCTCTCCAAAAGTCCCTAAAATGACAAAAGGAACGATTTAGGTCAATATTTGATCAAATAATCTCGAATTTGGGCTTAAATGACCCCCTAAAAGTGGTACACTTTTCATCTCATCAAAAGTCTAAATGGATATGAATAACATGAATAAAATCTAAGTATGACTCAAAGATTTTTTATGAACATCATGTTTTATTGTATCATGCCTAATTAAAAGATAATTTGGCAATGTTAATATCTAATTAAAAGTTATTAGGTAACTTGTGTAATATTCTAAAAGAATGTTTGATTATAGAATCACATCCTCAGTCTGGAACAGCTTCCAAATTCTATAGATGAACAATTGGTGAATTGTTGTGCAAATTGTCATAGCCAACAAACTTGAAAGTTTGAAGGGCATCAAACATTACCCAATAGATATTAATGTTTACGGGAAGGTTTTAAGAGCATATTGTTGTTTGTATACAATGATGCTAATGAAATTGAGATGACCCTCAATACTAGTAATGGTAAGGATTTCATCCTTAGTCATGTGTACTAGTTGTGCTTACTAAGAGCATAGTTGCATTATACATTAAGAGAATAAGAATACTTTAAACTTTAAATTGTTTGGAAGTTTGATTATCATAAATTGATGGTTAAGGATGTCACACATTTTATGAAATATTTGAGTATGCACATACAAGAACTTCAATAGTTGAATTCTTGAAATAAGTATTTTTAAAATTCCGATAGATCAAAGTTGGATGAATTATGCTTTGTCAACAAGTATGAATGTCACTACTTGAGATATAATTCATCAACAAGAGTTATCATGCATTGATCTATTTAGTATTTGGATAAAGGATGTTAAACAATTATTATAATAAATTTAAATACATGGTATGTTTAATTTATAATTTATTGTATCTTATATTTGCATGTTTAATCCAGGAATAAATGTTATTCTAAATTGTCCATTGTCAGTTAATAATATGGGAATATTATTAAATCAAGACAAATCTGAAGGTTGGTATAATATACTTAAAGTATATTGATGCGTAGTCATGCCATTTCAGATGATATTCAATGATACCGAATATAGGACTTATCCCAACTACATGATGTTACTTTATGGATCTTGTCATTAAGTAAATCATGAGAAGTTATCCTTAGACTTGAGATGCAAGATAAGTGTCATGAATGTAGTACATTTTTGTGGAACAACTTAACGCTATACGTAACTGGTAGTCACGAGGGTTGTTTTCGGAAATGTTACAAAGTTTGTGGGTTTTGCTTGTAGTCAAGATAGAATTTGTTCCTTCAAATTTATTTTTGGAGTTTAATACTGTTGGGCTCCTCGTAGGGTTGGTAAGATGTATGTGTAGCCGCACCCAAGATCTCCCCTGAATATGTTCAGAAGATTTGGTAATCTTACTCAATCACAAACAACGAGAAACAGAATGGTTAATTAAGGAATGACTTTAATCCATATCCTTATTAACGTGGTATTAGAAACAAAAGGATAATAATAATGAGAAATCATTAAAAGGTTTTTCCAGGAGCCTTACTCGAGATCGTACTAGAGGCATCGGCGTGTTGCAAGACGCTAACCGATGTGATCACACTATTAAGATATGTCCAAGTGGGAGCTATTAGATTTATGAACATAAATTAATAGATGTGTGTTAGGATCGAACTCGAGATCACGGGATTGCACACTTTACGTATGAAAGTTAAAGATTAATAATTATATATAAATGTTATATTAATTATTAATTAAACATAAACACTTAACGATCGTTAACATTTAACGGAAAAGGCTAATAACCGTTAGACGAAGAAAAGGAAAGTATTACTTGTGAATAAATGGAAAGTCAAGAAAGTTCTAGAATCCCTTAGGGATGTCTAACCGATCGGCCAAGGGGAATTCCACCTCCTTGGTGCCTTGGACTCCAAGTTATCTCAAGTATATAAACACCTCATGGGTTATTGTTTTCTCATAACTTGTACACATAACCTAAAGTGTTTTTCTTCTCTCTTTTTCTCTTGCAAAAATCGATCCATCTTATTCTATAAGGGGAGTCGAAATTTTTGAAGCTCAAAGTGTTTAAGGTTTTGTTTCACTTGCATAACTTTAACTTGTTTTAGTATGTGTGTACAAGAACGTGATATAACCACACTATTGGTTATATCTTGGATTGAATTACAAAAGAGGTAAGGGGTAATTCTTATAATCCACATAAACCCTAATTAGGGTTCTTGAATTGAAGATTCACTTAATTCTTGTTCGGGCTAGAATCACAAAGGTATGTTTACTATTTATTATTGATTAATTAATTACATGTTATATGATCTTGTTATAATGCTTCCGCATATGCTTACCTGATGTTATTGATTTATTTATATGCATGTCATGATTATATAATTCAACATAGAGTCTGAGGCAGATCGTCAAGCAATAAGTATTAACTAAACTCTTTAAAATCAAACAAAATAGATAAAAATGCACTTTTTTTAATAATAATAACTCCTAATACCGTCTTCCACGCGTTATGAGTCCCAATACCGTCTTCCACATTGTATGAGGGAAGTTGAGACGTAGACAGCCTTACCCCTACCTAAGGTAGTGAGGCTGCTCCCAGTTTTACCACAGGTAGAAAAGGACCTCCGGCCTTGCAAGGGGTGAGGATCAAATCCTTGACCTCTGTCTCCATAGACAAGGGTGTTAACCACTTGATCCAACCTTCGCTACCGCTTTTTTGCTACTGCTTATGGGTACAGCTAATTTTTTCAAATCAATCTCAAGTAATTGCCAGATTCCAGGCAAAATTGAAAAGGAAAAACGAATCGTAATCATACTATAATAAACTTATACCAGTTTGGTTTGCTCCGATCCGGTCCAAACAAGCTAGGATTCTATATAAATAAAAAATATTTCTGGCTAAAAGGAAGCTAGAGAGATTTAGATTTCGTTAGTAAATGATACTTTACATTTTATCGAGGATATATAAAGACCGAAAGAACTAGGCTTGAATCACAAGTTTAGAGTTTGAGTCTGGATTTAGGTACTGTATTGGTGCAAATAGGTTAGAATCTAGTATGATGTAATTCGCCGTATCACACTCTGGTTATGGTACTCACATTCTCATCTTTTTCGTACATGAATCAAAGTTGCACACCCCCGCTTAAGATTGTGTCTGTAAACTACTTGGATGATGATTACTATTAAACTTTGAGTTTACATATAGAAGCTCACAAATGAAGCATAACAAAATAGTACTACCAAATTAAATTGTGTTCAATATATTTCAATCGATCATGGATTAAACTCTTGAAATCCCAAGCTTTCGTTTAAGCAAACGTTGGAGAAGGTACACTTGCAAGACACTAGCTAGCACCAATCATAGCAAATGATTCCACGAGAGCTTTGTGCATGGCTCTCTTGCTCATTCTTTCATTTACTACAAATCAACACATATGAAATGAATGTTAAAAAGAACATTGGGATAATTTCCAAAATAGATCGTTGACTTTTTGACTAGTCACTTTTTAAACTTTCAAATTTCACTTTTCAAAATTAAATCAGGGCAACTAAAAAATTGAGCAACCTTTGTGCGACACGTGTCCTTAAAAGATTCTAGATTCTGTACTATACATTCTAAAAGATTCTAGATTCTGTACTATATTAATAAAATATTCGACACGTGTCGCACATATTTGAAGGTTGCTCAGTCGCCAAGTTGCCCTGATCCGCCGGAGGAAAGTGATTTAAAAATATCTATTCAAGGAATGTGCTTTGGGCGACTGATCTATTTTGGTAATTTTCCCAAGAACATTTTAATCGATTTTGTTTAAAGTACAAGTGTTTTAGAAATTTTACTTATTTCATGTCGATCAGCTCAGCCCTAAGCCAATGTTGTTTAAATTGAATGTTAACTAGTTTGTCCCCTAACTTCGATATTTGATCCATAATGGGTATGAAATGATCTGCAAAATAAAACATCTCTCTTTTGAGGCGACCTTAACTAGTGTTGGACATGTAATGCATGTGACGTAACGAGTTAATATCTCACCATGTTTTGCATGTTCAACGTGATTATAGAAAAGACTCGAATGGACATTAACATCCACGAATTCCGGGTACGGTGAATGATTGGAGAAGCAAAATTGATAAAGGCCTTCATTATGCGCCACAAACTTGGACGATTCACTTGTTTTGTCATGAAACTCTTGAATTTGTTCCCCGTTCGGCCCCTTAACCTAATAAAAGCAACATAGAGAAACATACACCATTAGAACTTTCACCTCAGTGCCATATAGAGAGTCAAATGTAACAAACTTTTTCATATGTAGAAAAACTTTCATATACACACGCAAAGAACTTCAACATACCACAACATCTTGTGATAGTTGAATTTGATTCCTATTTATATAACTGTATTATAAAAGAGGCAAAGAGAATTGGATACCACAAGATCGGTTCCATATACAGTATAATGCCAATCATCAGTATCTTCAATGATAATAACAAAAGAAAATCGAACCGTTGCACCATACTCAGCTTTATGTGAAAAACACTCTTTTCCGTCTATCAAAAACCTGATCCCAAACACTCCCTCTATGTTAGCTGTAAGAAGCAATAGTATTGTCTCGACCAACACTTTCGAAAACATATTCATCTATCACAAAACGAACTTTTTAAAGAATTATATTTGAGTATATATAGTAAGAGCAATAGTTAGTACGTAACTAGTTTACCTTAGATTATTTTGGGAATGTGTGTTGCGAGTTGTACATGTCACAAGTATTGTTATGCTCTAACAGAAACGTGATTTAGGAGAGTCGATCAGTTTAGGCAAACGAAAGAGACTCTAAACTGAAAATATAAATTTTGGCCTAATTTCAAAAGTAGTAACTTATAAACTAATATTGAAGTTACGAATTTATTAACCACAAGGGTAACATTATGAGAGTAAAATGGATTAACAACACAAATCTCAAACTAAAACACCCTAATTCATCGTATCGAGACATACTATACGAAGTAGAAAATCGTACAAATGAGCAAAGCTATAGAAACTGATTTTGTTGTCACTGAACTTGGTACTTTCCCATTATCGTTGCGAACAAAAAGCCCCAAGTAGATTGGTACATTAATAAGCACTAATGCTACACAAAGTACTACTTGAATCGCCATGGCCTCAAAGTATGCTCTCCTAGTTATTGTGTCAATCAACGCCGATTTCACAACAAACCCAAGAAAACAGACCAAATAGACCATCGATAGTGTTGCCACATTTGTTGACAAAGGTGACGACACTCCAAATTCCATTAGTTCTCTATCATATCTCCCTTGAACATCATTATCCGCCACTTTTGAGCTTATTACAAATGATAAGTCTGAGCCCAAAATGGTGTCGAGTAATGCAAAAAGGTAGGAGGTAGTTCGCTTGTAGAGCCAGATTCTGCGATCATTCCACCACCCTCTTGTGGTCCCACCGGATTGAAGGAATTCAAGGTAGTCGAATACTGAGATGAAGACTAAGATGTATGTGAATGGGAGAAACCATCCGCTTGATGCCTACATATCGACAAAGTTGTAAGAAATAGATAATGTGTTACTAAAATTATTGCAACTTCATATAAGACATCAATACATCATCAACTTGTTGATTGTCAAGTTGTTTCCCCAGTCATCCGACCAAAATTCACTAGATTTACAATCGATATGACTGTTGATTTACGATCGATATGACTGTTGAAATACCTATTTGGTTATTTCTTAATCTCGTTGTAAGGTGCACAAATGAAAATAGAGTCATAACATACCGTAGGGAAAAGTGAAACCCCTTTAAGGAGACAAAGTGATGAGACAATGGAGTAATAAAGAGTTGGCACGGATGAAGGGGACCATAAACAATAGATCATATAGCCCATCAACTGACCAGGGTGAATCTTCCCAATCCCATACCACGCCGGGCTATACTTTGAGAGCAAAATCAATAGATCACCCTCCGACCACCGCTTATGTTGCACAAGGGTCTGGTCTAGTGTGGTTGCTGCAACGCCTAAAAAGGCCTCTCGTTTAGGATTGTAAAATACTGATTTCCATCCTCGACAATGAATAGATAGCCCTGTTATGACATCTTCAACAGGACATCCATACTTTAAACCAATCTATAATACAAAAATGCATTGAAATAATATTAAGTTGCTGAGTTTCGATGATGATATAGTTGTTAGGAAATCATATAACATGGGCCTACATGTGGCAAAGTGTCACAACGGATAATTTTTGTATTTATCAAAATGGGTCGGGTTGTGTTAGGTTGGCTTGGAATTAGAAACCGAATTAAAACAAACAAGTAAAACCTCTTTGCCCCATTCAGTATCAGTTTCGAAGGTGCATGTCGCGAGCTTCTTTATTTCTTCATTCATGCTTTCTAATGTCGTCTCTTTGTGATCATTCACCATGTTCCAATCGATTCTTTTTCCATCATATAAACTTTTCCCTGAAAGAATTTCTCTTCGGTGAAAGCAGCCAGTTCCAACATACAAAGGCCCGCCCATACCATCAAAACCATGGAAATCAATCTTCATCAATCAACAAAAAACGCGTTAAGCTTTCTTAACAACACTATAAATAAATTAAGCATATATTATATGTATTTATATCGTTCACCTCACGAATTACTCTAAGAGATCCACCATAAAGTTCATTTTTTGTAAGGTTTTCGAAAGATTGTGGGTACTGAACAAAACCAATCTCGTGGCCTTTTTCTTCGTCCATGAAGAAGCAAAGCGCATCTCTTATAGTATCACTACTATTTGAGTACATATCACAGTCGACATTCAGGATTATTGGTCCATTGCTTATCTTCGATGACACCCTTATCTGCATAAAGCGGTAGCATCATTTAACATGATATTTCCCTCCCAGAAAAAAGATTTACTTAAGAAAAATGCATATAGATGTCACTTAAATACTTACCAATGCATTCATGGCTCCAGCTTTGAAGTTATGAAAATGGTTTGGTCTCTTTTCCCTAGCCAAATATACTAATTTTGGAAGGCTTTGCCCTTCTACATCCTGATTATTATCAAGTAAAATCTGCAGAAAACGTTGAGTTAAGAAGACTAATTCGACAACTGATTTGATAAACCCAAGAAAGAAAAACTGATTCGAGTTTAAAACAATGTCAAAAAATTGCAAATTGCCATGAAGTGCTTACTTGGACGATGGCGCTGTGGTCCCTTGGAGATGTAAATGCATCCCATTCCGCAAATCCTTTGTGTTCTACACGTAATTCTTCAGGAACTCTTCCAATCTTTGTCACATTCTCGACTCGATTCTTCATTTCTTCAAACATGTTCTGCAATCCCAAGGAAAAAATGATTTAGTCCCTTGACTTATACTAGTATTTTTTTTGTGGTGTAGTCCCTAATTTTTTTGGTACTCTCAAAAAATTTGCGAAAAACAACCCATAAAAAATTAACATGATTACCTTAAGAACAACATAATCTTGATCATGTTTCGTGCTTGAAGGGCGAGAAGCTGATTTAAAATATGCAGCTGGTGACAATGGCTCCACCTTGTACTTTCGACAATATGGCAACCAATGTTTGGAAAAGACCGCAGCTTGAGTGAGAGCATAGAAAGTAAGCTCAGACCCACCATCATCAGATAGATAGACGGCGAGCTTGTTAGGCGGGTAGTCATAAGCCATAACTGATAAAACAGTACTGATCACCATCATTGGTGGCTCGATCACAGGGTCAGCCGTGCATACGAATATGTCCACACCGGGTAACTTGTTTTCGTACCTAACAATTAAATTTGACCATAACATGTTATGTACGATCTATAACGCGATATTGTTTGATATCTAACGAACTACATTATTTACATAAGTAGATAATCTTAAGTTAATATATAGTCTAAATGTTTGGAGATGGATCCAGATTAAAAGTTATCATGTTCATTTCGTTAAAAAGTAGAAAAGATTTACAACTCAACTTTGGACAAGGTTCATTTGAGAAATGATCAATGGTTTTTGACAATATCTTATATTGCCCATGTAAATGTGTATGTCGTGTTAATTTACAGACCAGTTTAAGGTCGAACATGTTTAGAAAATGTACTAAACTATATTGGTCTGACTTTTGATAGGTCCTTTTTATTGAACTCTTTGACTTTGAAAAATTCCAAGTAAAACCTCAATTATTTCTCAAGGAATAGTTAACAACATGTTGTGCTCAAAAAAAAAAAAAAAAAAAAAAAAAAAAAAAAAAAAAAAAGTATAATATGCGACAAAAAAAAATTCCAAGTATATTATATCAACATGTCAATTAGAATCCAACCACTACTGACCAAATTACACACTTTACTAAATGATATATGTTATCTCTTGTTGAAAATAAACATATACAAACAATCTTACGCAGTTTCACATCTTAAAAAGTCAAATATTTTCCTTCCATTCCAGATTTGGAAAGATTTTATCTAATGACATACTCGGTAACTATTTTATATGGAGTAAGTTTCTATAAGTTGAGAACACGAAACATAATAATAAAAACTTAGTCTATTTTTCCAGCTCAATGATTGACAAAGCAAATTATAATCCTTCATATGTCTATTTCAATCTTTTCTCACTAAACAACATATATATCACATATTTGTTTACTATGCACCACTTATCATTTAATCCTAAAATACTACTTAATTTAAAATAGCAACCAATAAGAGTAAACAAATAATAGAACCATACCTTTGAGCAAGCCTTTGTTTAAAAGTTCTCCGGTACGTTGGATTCCATCGAACTGATTGAGTTAACATCCAATACAAACCCAACAATATTTCCGACACGAACATCCCAACCCAAAACCACGTCCTGCCACTGTTAAAAGCAAACAGTGGCAGTTGGGTTGCTCTATAAACCCATATCCATAAAATACACGCCAAAACCGTTGCTGCAAATACTTTGTGTTTTTTACCACCTTTTCGTGTTTCTGTCTCGAATAGTCGACTGTTTTGGTCGTCCATTTGATTCTTTCCTAAAATGTATAGGTGTTTTTATCTGGTTTTCATCATGTTGTATGAGCATATGTATATTTATATGAGAAGGTGGCTATAGCTAATAGAACTTTTAAATATTATAATAGTCAAGTGTGTCAAATGGTTTGAATTTGTGTATGTCGTGACAAAACGTAATTGTCATTTGTATAAGTATTGACCAACTATAGTAGGAATTTTGTGACTCTCAAATCGTTTACTAAAGGGTTTTTCTTTTTTTTTTTTTAAATTGGGAGGGAAGGGATATAATAATTTTTTTTTTTTTTGTGTTTGGGCTCATATATTTTCTTTACATCATTTATATCCACAAAGCAATAAAATGAAGTAATGAACATCCTCCTCATATAAAGGCTAAATTAGACATGGGACTCACATATATCTTCCCCATTTAAAAAAAAAAAGAAACACCACCTAACTTTCTCTGTTAATCTTAATCATGCATGACACAACTATATGAGCAATGCAAGAATCACATAAAAATTTCACAAAAGAAATCTGCACGCTGACATGTCAGCGGATGATTAATGTATTTTGTTGCAGGTTCTCTCTTCTCTCTCTGATTCAACCAATCACACGCTGACGTGTCAGCGGATAAATGTATTTTGTGCAGTTTCTCTCTCCTCTCTTTGATTCAACTAATCACTCGCTGACACGTCAGCACGTAATTTTTTTATTATTTATTTATTTATTTATTTATTTATTTATTATTATTATTATTTATTTATCTTTATGTGGTTCTAGTATTGCTCCTTAACAAAATCAAATAGCAACTCCTAATTGTCATCCACAAAAAATACCAACACAAATTTGCAGCAAACAGAGACCGACAATGCAGACAACACTCAACAATCCAATATCCATAACTATTAATACCAACATGCAAAAGGCATATGCAAACCACAATGTACACCCTGTGGAACCAAACAATCAATGGCATTATTATTGAAAATAAGTGAATCCGCTAATAGGCGAAACAACAAATACAGTAATCCACCAACATACAAAACTCCCTCAGATAACAAATAACACATGCACCAACTAAACATTGCAAATTACATCAATGAATACTAAAAAACAAAAAGCCGATCACAAGAAAAACTTGCACAAAATATACTGCCATTAAACAAGATTTCGCATTTCATGATTACAGATACCATCTACATACCAGTTACACTTTTTAGATACTAGAAATATACAACTTTTTTTTAACCCCAAATTCATACATACAACAACTTCAACCACAAAACCCATTGGCCACAACCTACAAAACGACCTTCAATAAACCCCAACATAACAATACTGTTGGAATTATATAATCATAACTAGAATATTATAAACCTAAATCACATAGAGCACGCAGCGGAAGACTAAATATAATAAGCATAATTAATTAGCCGAAAACGAAATCGTAAGCGTACCTTTTAGCAATCCAAGAAATTTAGGGTTTATGAAAAACCTCCAAATTAAAATCAAATCATTAACCCTAATAAATTAGGGTTTATATTATTCTACTTATACAAAAGTTGATTAGGGCAAAACACAAACACAAGTAGTGTTAGTCCTATGTTCTTGTACACACGTGTTAGTAGCGATTTGATGCGAATGCTAGTTTTCTTGAATCACAATAACCAACCTAAACACTTTAGTTGATCAAAAACAAATCGAAACCCTTTTGTAAGAGGGTGTATGATCGGTTAGCACAAGGAGGGGAGAAGAAGAACAAGTTAGGGTTAGCTCTTGTGATCAAAGATTACAAATAATGAATACATGAATTTGTATTTATAGTTTGTGAATCTTGGAGTCCAAGTTAGAGTGGGATTAGGAATCCCCATCCATAACCGACCAACATTAAGGATCCCTAAGGGATTCCGGATCCTTCTTCTCCTATTTCCTTTTCAGTCCTTGTATTTGATACTTAACGACCGTTAGTCTAAATCCTATTAAATAATAACGCCCGTTAGTCGTTATTGTGAATTAATAATTAAATATAACTATTTATAAATTAATTATTTAAACATCAGTTCTCATACATAAAGTGTGCAATCTCATAGTCTCGTGTTCGAATCCGGTCATACGTATATTAAATATATCCACAAACTAACAAATACAGACACACCAAAACCTATCAAACAACCTTCAACAAATTAACCCTAACATAAGAACACACTAATTAGAGACACTATTTTCTAGACCTAATAATATACGATTACTGGCCACCAATGATGATCAACCAACATGCCCTACCAACCTTAACCGACTTCGCAAAACATACCTACACGAACCCAAAATCCCCAAAACATATAACGGAAACCAGTAAGCAGCACTAACCAGACCTAAAGACGTAAAATGCCACCCACAAACTCTATGATCACTTTTGCATTTCGACGAGCCTCCTAAACCCCACTGGTATAGACCTTAATCCTCTTTTGATCTTCTGCCTCAATGACCCTCAACCTAGCCAGGCCATGCACAACAACCGTAAGACTTGCCCCCCCCCCCCCCCTTCTAACTCTGCCATATATGCCCGTCCCTCATTGATTCGTTGTTGAGCACGTGAGACATAATCTCTACGTCGTTTCTCTTCAGCAACATTCAAAACCCTCTGTCTCTCAAAATATACATAAAATTGATGCCCATGATGTTGAGATTAGCCTCTTCAGCGAGTCTGTCTTGTATGGGAAAGTTGTCAGCCATGAGACTATGAGATCTAATAAAAAAAACTTTTAATAATCTTTTTGAATGAAGTTGGTATAAGAGTAGATGATAAGTAGTATTAAGTAAACTATTAATGTGATAAGTTTGAGAAAAGAAAGGGTAATGCAGTTTAAATGTATGCTCATCATTACCACGCACAAATATCTACGTAGATACTTCAAAAAAAATTTGGAGCAGCAACTCTAAACAATAAATTTTAAAACAATTAGTCCTGACTTTAAATACATACAAACGTCTAAAAAAATTGAAGTTTTTTTTTCCACTCGGCCTCCTCGAAGACATATCCCGAACAAACAGGTCGAAATTTAGAACACCTTAGAAAAAATTTCTGGCCACAACGCGGCTGGCGCCAACCTTCTTGTTCATTAACCAAAAGGGTAACATTATGAGAGCAAAATGGATTAACCACACAAATCTTCAAACTAAATACACCCTATTTCTTTGTATCGAGACATACTAAACAAAGTAGAAAATCGTACAAATGAGCAAAGCTATAGAAACTGATTTCGTTGTCACAGAACTTGGTACTTTCCCTTTATCGTTGCGAACAAAAAGCCCCAAGTAGAATGGCACATTAATAAGCACTAATGCGACACAAATTACTATTTGAATCGCCATGGTCTCAAAGTATGCTGTCCTAGTTCTCGTGTCCACCAACGCCGATTTCACAACAAACCCAAGAAAACAAACCAAATAGACCATCGATAGTGTTGCCACATTTGTTGACAAAGGTGATGACACACCAAATTCCATTAGTTCTTTATCATACCTCTCTTGAACATCATTATCAGCTACTTTTGAGCTTATTACAAATGATAAGTCTGAGCCGAAAATGGTGTCAAGCAATGCAAAAAAGTAGGAGCTAGTTCGCTTGTAGAGCCAGATTCTGAGGTCGTTCCACCACCCTCTTGTGGTCCCACCGGATTGGAGGAATTCAAGGTAGTCGAATACTGGGATGAAGACTAAGATGTATGCGAATGGGAGAAACCATCCGCTTGATACCTACATATCAATAAAGTTGTAAGAAATAGATGAATGTGCTATTCAAATTATTGCAACTTTATATAAGACATCAAAACATGATCAACTTCTTGATTGTCAAGTTGTTTCCACAGTCATCTGACCAAGGTATCCATAAGATTTATGATATGACTGTTGAAAGTTGAAACAACTATTTGGTTATTTCTTAATCTCATTTTAAGGTGCACAAACGAAAATAGAGTCATAACTTACCGTAGGGAAAAGTGAAACCCCTTTAAGTAGACAAAGTGATGGGACAGCAGAGTAATAAAGAGTTGGCATAGATGAAGGGGACCATAAACCATAGATCATATAGCCCATCAATTGACCAGGGTGAATCTTTCCCAGCCCGTACCAAGCCGGGCTATACTTTGAGAACAAAATCAATAGATGGCCTTCGGACCACCTTTTATGTTGAACAAGAGTCTGGTCCAGTGTGGTTGCTGCAACACCTAAAAAGGCCTCTCGTTTAGGATTGTAATATACTGATTTCCATCCTCGGCAGTGAATAGATAGCCCTGTTATGACATCTTCAACGGGACATCCATATTTTAAACCAATCTACAATAAAAAAAAATGCATTACAATTTGAAGTTTGTGAATTATGCTAACCATTTGCTTCTAAAAAATCATATAGCATGGGCCTAGTGGTGGCAAAATGTCAAAACTGATAATTTTTTATTTCTCAAAATGGGTCAGGTTATGTTAGGGAAGCTTGGAATTAGAAACCCAAAACAAACAAGCAATAAAAAACCTCTTTGCCCCATTCAGTATCAGTTTCAAAGGTGCATGTCGCAAGCTTCTTTAGTTCTTCAGTCGTGTAGTTTTCTGATGTGGTCTCTTTATGATCATTCACCATGCTCCAATCGATTCTTTTTCCATCATATAAACTTTTCCCCGAAAGAATTTCTCTTCGGTGAAAGCAGCCAGTTCCAATATACAAAGGCCCGCCCATACCATCAATTCCATGGAAATCAATCTTCATCAATCAACAAAAAACGTGTTAAACTTTCTTAACAATATTATAAATAAATCAAGCATCAGATGCATATTTAAATCGTTCACCTCACGATTCACTCTAAGAGAACCGCCATAAAGTTCATTCTTTGTAAGGTTTTCGAACCATTGTGGGTACTGAACAAAACCAATCTCGTGGCCTTTTTCTTCGTCCATGAAGAAGCAAAGTGCGTCTCTTATAGAATCACTACTATTTGAGTACATATCACAGTCGACATTCAGGATTATTGGTCCATTGCTTATCTTCGACGACACCCTTATCTGCATAAAACGATAACGTCATTTAACATGATAATTCCCTCCTAGAAAAAAGATTTAAATTACTTCAGAAAAATGTGTATAAAAGTCACTTAAATGCTTACCAATGCATTCATGGCTCCAGCTTTGAAGTTATGAAAATGGTTTGGTCTCTTTTCCCTAGCCAAATATACTAATTTTGGAAGGCTTTGCCCGTCTACATCCTGATTGTTATCGAGTAAAATCTGCAAATGACATACAGTTAAAAGGACTAATACGATGATTGATTCGAACACCCAAGAGAAAAGCTGACTCAAGTTAAAAATTAAATAGTGTCCAAAAATTGTGTATATCATGAAGTGCTTACTTGAACGATGGCATCGTGATCCCTTGGAGATGTAAATGCATCCCATTCTGCAAACCCTTTTTTTTGTACATGTAGTTCTTCAGGAACTCTTCCGAGCTTCGTCACATTTTGAACTCGATTCTTCATGTCCTCAAACAAATTCTACAATATCAAAGAAGATAAATTTTTATCCAGAAATGTTATTGTAACCCTCAATCCCCCCCCCCCCCCCCCCCCCAAGCCAAACTCAATGGACTGCTCGGTTGACTTCTAGAAATGTTATTGTAACACAAATTTTTCCAAAGCTAATAAAAATGTTAATGCTATGATCGCGTTTACCTTAACACAAACAAAATCTTGATCATGTTTCGTGCTTGAAGGGCGAGGAGCTGATTTGAAATATGCAGCTGGTGACAACGGCTCCACTTTGTACTTACGACAATATGGCAACCAGTGTTTGGAGAAGACTGCGGCTTGAGTGAGAGCGTAGAAAGTAAGCTCAGACCCACCATCGTCTGATAGATAGACGGCGAGCTTGTTAGATGGGTAGTCATAAGCCATAACAGATAAAACAGTACTAATCACCATCATTGGTGGCTCAATCACGGGGTCAGCCGTGCATACGAATATGTCCACACCCGGTAACTTGTTTTCGTACCTAACGTTTGAATTGGACCATAACATGTTATGTACGATTTAAAACATGATATTTGTTAAAGTGAAACTACATTATTTACGTAAATAGATAATCTTAAGTTAATAGTGTAAATTTGTAGTGACGAATCCACATTAAAAGTTTTCATGTTCATTTCGTTAAAAAAAAAAAAAAAAAAAAAAAAAAAAAAAAAAAAAAAAAAAAAAACTCATATATACAAATCAATGTGGTTCACAGACACTCTTAGAAACCCCTCGGTCCGCCCATGTAAATGTGTATGTCGTGTTACAAACCATTTTAAGGTCGAACATCTTTAGAACATGTACCAAACTATATATATTGGTCTGACTTTTGATACCGAACACTTTGACTTTGAAAAATTCTAAGTAAAACCTCAATTATTTCTGAAGGAATAGTTAATTTGTGATAGAATATGTTATCTTTTGGATAAAATCTCTCTATCCAAAATCATTCGGTTGTCCATGACTGGCATGTGCACATCTTAAGAAAAAGTTAATTTGGACCATCCAATTTTTTATTTTTTATTTATTTATTTATTATTGTTATTATTTTTTTTTACAAATGTTATAAAAACAGAAACAATCGTGGTTATTTCTATTTTTAGAATGTTCTAGGTGCCAAAGAAGAAATTAGGTATACTAGATTATAATGCGTTTGGGACTATTTTATAATTATAGAAATACTTAAAATTCAAACTTTTTTTTTAAAATTAATTTGTTAGAAAGCAAGTTTGTTAGGAAGCGGTTAGTTGTTCAAACTAAAATTATTTGGCTTAACCATATCTAATATCTCTACATATAAAGCATGAAGACAAATAAACGTGTAACCAAATAACGCAAAATATAATCACACGCTACCTGCCGCCGTATTACACGGGTACCGTTCTACTTTTTACAAAATCATTAATTGAAGATCAAATCAATAACTTTTATAGCATGAACTCATGAATAATTAGAAACTTTTCTTTATAACTCAGTGACCAAACATTTTTTTTTTTTTTTTTCTTATAGCTTGAAAACACGAAACATACTCCGTAATAAAAAAAAAATTTGTGTACATGACGACAACTTATCTACTATCATAAATTTGCGTACAGAACACGTTTGTTTTAAGTATTTGTCAATCTTTTGTCACGAAACAAGATATCACATCATTATTGTGTCCACGTATCTATTACTCGTATCAAAAATTTAAAATCAAAACTTTGCAGAACAAAAAGCTAAAAATTTCATATTCGGAAGCAGTCAACCTCTTTATCCTCGAGTAAAGAGATGACGGTCTACATCCTACTTTCCACATAGGAAAATGATAAATCTACTCTAATGGGCTGAGCAAACCCGACCGATACCTGAAAATCGTCTCGATCCCGACGTCCCGAATCCTAAACCGACCATAATCGGGTCGGGACTCAGTTTGGGTTTTTCAGCTTGTCGGGATTCAGGTCGGGAGTCGGGACGGAGTCGGGATTACAAAGAAAAACCATACAAATCGGTTTCGTTTCGGGACTCGGGACGACTCGGGCTAGACTCGGGTCGGGATTCGGTTAGGATTTTCAAGCTTGTCGGGATTCGGGCTTTGTCGGGACGGGTCAGGACGAGTCGGGTTCCGGCCCGATGCACACCCCTAAATTAATGTGTCTAATAATCCTTCTTACTCATAGGATTTTGACAAGTGTAAGAATTAACGGTTTGTATGCAGAGATAGAATAAGTAAAAATATATATGTATAATATTTTTGTGTGTGTAGAAGGATTATTAAAAGGATATTGTAGGAAGCTTTTGGGGCCGTTTGGTTTGTTGCTAGAAATCATAATAAGTATCGGATTTGGCGTGTGAGGTAGAATTACAATGAATATGAAAAATTATATAATTACAATTATTTATGTTTGGATGAAAAAATATGAAATGAAAAAATGTATAGATATTTAATTTTTTGGAAGAATTGCATATATACCCGCTAAAACTCATAAACTTGCATATATACCCAAAACACAAGTTTTTAATGCATGATGTACAATGTCAAATAAGCATGTTTTGGGTATATATGCAAATATTCAAGTTTTAATGGGTATATATGCAATTGCCCCTAATTTTTTTTAATGAAAAAAATAAGAACCCACGGAATATATTTCATAAACACCAAATTGATGGATAATGAGTATGAAATACTTATTTCATTCTTGAACCTACTAAAAAACATGTTTAATCAGTATGAAACCTATAATCTCATTCCTATATACCCATATCAAATGCACCATTAGAGGTGTTTACTTTTCACTTAATGAGTGAGCCCAATCACTTGATTCATCTTAACGGAGAGGTCCAACAAACCCTTTGTCTCTTTCAATTAAGTAGCTAATATGACAATATGTCCAAGCCACTTAATTTAGCAAACAATCTTAGTAATGCTCTTCCAAATATTCTGGTCTGAAAGATTAACTATTCTGGTCTACATCCTCTTTATCGTGTATGAATTCAAAACTTTGTTATGTTATTACAAAGTTTAATTACAAGGCATAATAGAGTAGAAAATAGTGTAAACAAATAATAAAGTAGAACTCAAACCTTTGAGCAAGTCGTTGTTTAAAGGTTCTCCGGTAAGTTGGATTCCATCGAACTGATCGAGTTAACATCCAATACAAACCCAACAATATTTCTGACACGAACATCCCAACCCAATACCACGTCCTACCACTGTTAAAAGCAACCGTTGTTGTTGCTTTTAACGGTGGCAGTTGGGTTGCTCTATAAACCCATATCCATAAAATACACACCAAAACCGTTGCTGCAAATACTTTGCGTTTTTTACCACCTTTTCGTGTTTCTGTCTCGAATAGTTGACTGTTTTCGTCGTCCATTTGATTCTTTCCGAAAAGTATAGGTGTTTCTATCTGGCTTTCATACAATGTTGATGAGCATGTGTATATATATGAGAAGGTGGCTATGATTATCTAGCTACTATAACTTTTAAATATTACGTATAATAGTCAATTGTGTCAAATGCAGTAGTTATGGTTTTGAATTTGTGTAGGTCGTGACAAAATTGTCAATTGTAGTTATAATTCTTTAATGATTATGTGGAACATTGAGACTTTGAGATCGCTTATTAAATTTCTTTGCTAATTAGTGTTTGTGAAAGATAAAGCTATTAAATCTATCGCTTTAAACTTTAGATTTTTTTTAAAACTTTGAATTATTATGTTTCATTTTTTTATATCGAGTTTTGTGTTTCCTATTAAATAAAATTCCGGCTTTCTAATTTTTCTCGATGCAAATTATGGGTGTTCAAAAGATATTCGTATTCGGATATCCAAAAATTTTATTGAAA
Source organism: Artemisia argyi (assembly GCA_030686995.1). NCBI lineage: Eukaryota > Viridiplantae > Streptophyta > Magnoliopsida > Asterales > Asteraceae > Artemisia > Artemisia argyi. The sequence continues at coordinate 20,601,826 of CM060701.1, read as the reverse complement.
TTTATTAAAAAGTTGGATTTGTGAATTTTCACTTTTGAAACTCATTACAAGTTTTCTAAATATATAGATATAAAATATCATTTGAAATTTCATATTCGAGTTGAAAAAAGCTTAGTAAAATAATAAGTCTATTGTACAACTATCATCCCTAAATTTCGTATAACCAAATTTGTGATATAACTAATTATTGACAAGTTTATTAAATTATATTAAATTATTTAAATTAACATTTTTTTTCCCAAAATGACCCATTTAATATTTTCGCTTTAGGCTTTAAAATCCGATGAAATGACTTTGTCGTTAATCATGGGAGATAACATATAAATAAGGGGTGAGCAAAACCGACCGACGACCGAAAACCAACACAAACAGATCGAAACCGACCCTGACCGACACAAACCGAGCTATACTCCGGTCGAAACTCGGGTTAGGATTTCCAGAAAGTCAGGACTCGGGTTAAACCGGCAAAACACAAAAAAAAAAACCACACAAGTCGGGACTCGGGATATACTCGGGTCGGGATTCGGTTAGGGATTTCCAGGTTGTCGGTTTCAGGATGGGTCAGGACGGGTCGGTTTTGGCCCGATGCTCACCCCTAAACTATTTTAGAAGTACTTATATTTTGCTTATATGATTATTTGTGAATACGTTAGGGTAAATGCAATGACCGACTAAATGGAAATAAGCAATCATGTACAAGAACACGATGGTTAAGGTGGTTTACAAGATAAAGGAATCGACCTACATCTAGGGATGGCAAAAAAATCCGTACCCGACGGGGACCCGATCTACAAACCCGATTTGACTGGGGAATCCCCGAGTTGACCGGGGGAAGGGGATGGGGAATACCCGAATTATGAAATCGGGGATGAGGTGGGTACGGGGATAGCTTAAATCCCCGACCCCGAACCCGAACCCGAACTTTTTAACGTACAAATATGCATAAATTTTATGTATATGAATAATAAATTTACTTGTATATTTATATGTTACTAAGTATTGACAAGTATTATACTTGAAGTATATTTTTATGTATATGTGATATTTAATTGATCAAAATCATCAATGATTTTAAAATTTTAAGCACTAACTACGTATTATCCAACCAATATTTTGTTCGAATGCACTCATTCGATGCACTCTATTTTTATATTTTATGTGATTTTTCAATATATACAATGCTTTAAAGTTGAATAACATTTTAATTAATTAAAACTATGTACAATGTATGGTTTTTAAGACATTTTATAAGCTAATTCTTTATATTTTCGATTAGTTATTTAATTTTTATATTTAATTCATATGGGACGAAAATCCCTGAATCCCCGTGGGAATCCCCAATCTCCGTTGAGGACGGGGATGGGGATGCAAAACGATTCCCCGATGGGGATCGGGGCGGGGATGGGGATGGAGATGGGAGTGAGAAACGGGGATGGGGATGGTAAAGATGATCCCCGATATTCCCCGTCCCGTTAACATCCCTGCCTACATCCACGAGTAAAAGGTTCTAATATATGCTCTCTTTTTTTTTTTTTTAACAATAATATGTCTTATGGAAACAATAATTATTACAAACATGAATCCCATAGACATCTTAATTGTACACGTAATTTAAGTGTTTTTAGCAAACTCTTGTATCTATTTGGGATGTCATAAACATGAAATTTCTTCTATTTATCAAGTAAAAAACCTTTAAAAAAAATAAGATAAAAATTAAAAAAAAAAAAAAAAAAAAAAAAAAAAAAAAAAGAAGAAGAAGAAGAAGAAGTGAAATTATCCTTGTGAAATAATTATTTTTAGTACATTATAAATTGATTACAATATAATTACAAAACTTTGACGGACCATAAGGTTTGTAGCTTTAGCAATACTAGCAGGGTACCCGTGTGTTGCGTCGGCGGGTATCATGAAATAAATTTTTTCGGTGAATCATGTATTATAGTTTATTATGTTCTTTTTGACAATAAATTTATGGATATCAAGAATTTCATATAGCCCGTGCCCGTTCGGGCTCGAACCCGTTGGCCCGTGCATGTTCGGGCTCGAGCCCGTTTGGCCCGCGATTGTTCGGGCTCAAGCCCATTTGGCCAGTTACCCGTTCGGACTTGAATATTATTATAATGTGTTTTATTATTTGTATTAGTGAAATTTAATGCAGGAATTTTGTTTAATTTGATTGTATAATATGATTGATAATTTATATTAGGTATGTTTAAATACACCAAAATAATTATATAACCATTGAGGGATAAATTAAGTAATAATTAATATGAGTCCGCTAATGTAATCAAAAGCAACTCATAAAAGAAAAGTTTTTTCTCTTTCCTATTAATTGTTTTACTTTTATATCAATTTTATTCTAAACATAGTTTATTTTTTGGTTTCATAGCCATCTACCAGAAGTAGAACAAGAAGTGGCAAAGTGTCTTATTAAATTTTATTGTTGTTGGTTGGTTTGTCGTATGGTTTGTCCTTTTAAGCAACTCATACGATTTTCATGTAAGTTAAATAATATATGGTAACAACATTTACCACTAACTTAAAAGTTTAAATATTATTTAATTCTTAAACTTTTATATTTTTCGATTTTTAACCCATAAGATTTCTTCTTGCAAGACTACAAATTAAATCCGTAGAAGTCATATCAAAACCATAAGTTTGCAAGTATAATTCTTACTACTATAAATTATCGCTTTGCACAAATATTCGTCTAGTCATCACTAAAATATACATGCGTGATATTTGTACAATATATTATTTAACTTTTTAATCTTTGGCTTTTTGTTCTTGTCTAACGTGACTAAAACATTTTTTTTTCCCGTTAGTAACACAAAACAAAAATTATGTTACTTCGAGTAAAGGTTTCGTGGATTTGCAACTAGGCGTACGAATGATCTAAATATTTAATTAAGAAGCGCTTTAATTTTTATCGTAATGTTTTTCTTATTTTAGTTAAATTATTATCGTAATTATGAATGAAATATTAATTTAAAAAAAAAAAAAATTACAGTTATCGTTACGGTCATCATTAACAAATTGCGGTTGAAGTGTAATTTTAGAGAAAGAAAACTGAGTTTACGTTGATATGACGAGGGTCATTAGCGTTAGCCTTATAAACTTACATATAAGAGTGAAAAAAAAATAATAATAAAAAATAAAAATAAACATATATTGTTATTTAGCAACCCAAAACGAATGTTACGACATTACATAATTTCTTGTTACGATATGAAACCAAAAATTTAATAAACTCAAAAGGCTAGGAAACAAATCAAAAGGGGTAAAATAAGACGTAGAAAAAAGTTGAAAAAAATAATAATAAAAATAATAATAATTGGTGTTAAAAGCAGCTAAGCCTATCACTACATTAAATGTTCCTTACTTTATTATGTCTCTATCGTAATTAGCAGATAGGAAAATAAATTGTATGCCTAAAACTAAGACCTAAAATTAGATCTAAAAATTTGATTAGTTCATTTGAAAAATTAATTGGTGAAATGAATGGATTAGGTCCATTAGTAGGTCTATATTGTAGGTCTATATATCAACACTCTAGCAAATAAAACTAGCACATATATCAATGTTTATAAACTTTTTAGTGTATTTAGTAGTACTCTTTGTATTTCTTATGTAAGGAGTGTTTTATTGACCAGTTAATTAACTGACGATATTAAATAGCATTAATGTAGTATTTTGTTGTACAATATGCTTCTTGTTTTGTACGTCTAAAAATTATGTGCATTAAAGTGTTGTATACTATGTTTCTTTTCTTGTAAGTAGTAGTCATTATAGTTATTTATAATATTGACCACTTTAATAACATTAATGTTGTAAATCTAAAAATAAGTCTGAAAATTAAACAATGCTTATTTTGTTGTACACTCTGCTTACTTTGTTGTAAGTCTGAAAATTGTGTGTATTAAAGTGTTGTAAACCATGCTTAATTTCTTGTAAGTCTTAAAATTTTGGAGAGAGAGAGTCATCCATGCTTTATATGTAGTATAGATAACTATTGAACTAAGTACCCGACATGCACTACTTTAGGTCAAGCACCCCAAAGCCTATTTCGCCTATATAAATCATGGAAAAAAGTTCTTTTGTTGATCAAGTTTTTTCTACAAACTGAGGGACAAATCACCACCATCCATCTAGTTTGATATAATAGTGGGGATTAACCCAAGATTTTTCATAGAAACCTAAGTCCATGTTTTTTTTTTTTTTTTTGTCTTTTTTTATTCATTCACTTTTTTTTTTTTTTTGCTTTTTTTTAACTCACGTGATACTCTTTTTTCTTTTTTCCTTTTTCTTTTGTTTTTTTTAAACGACGTATTCTATTAATCTAGTTTTTTTTTTTTTTTTTTTTTTTTTTTAATAAATTCATGTTTTTTTCACTTTATTACGCTTTCATCCGTTTTTGTCTCTTTTCACATGTTTATATAATGTTTTGTCCATTTTCGTCCTTTTTTTACGTTTTCGTTTGTTTTCAGACGTTTTCGTCCGTTTTTATACGTTTTCGTGCGTTTTTTTTTTACATTTTCGTCTATTTTAAGACGTTTTGGTTCGTTTTCAGCAATTTTTATACGTTTTCAGACGTTTTTGTCTGTTTTCATGTGTTTTCATCCGTTTTTATACGTTTTGGTACGTTTATGTCCGTTTTTGTGCATTTTCGTCCGTTTTTACACAATTTTGTCCGTTTTTATATGTTTTCATCAGTTTATATCCGTTTACATTTGTTTTCCTCTATTTTCTTAAGTTTTCATCCGTTTCAGATGTTTCGTCTGTTTTTATACATTTTCAGACGTTTTCGTCCATTTCCTACATGTTCGTCTGTTTTCTTACGTTTTCGTCCATTTTTATAGGTTTTAGTCCGCTTTTAAAATTGTTCAGACTTTTTCTGAATATCACAAGTGATATTCTGTGATACTGAGACGTTTTTGTACATTTTTGTCCGTTTTCAAACATTTTCGTTCATTTTCATACGCTTTTGGCAGTTTTTATACGTTTTTACCCGCTTTTTCGTCTGTTTTTTTACGTTTTTCAAACGTTTTCGTCAATTTTAGACCTTTTTTTCGTCCGTTTTAATATGTTTTCGTCTGTTTTTATCCGTTTTCATACGTTTATAAACGTTTTCGTCCGTTTTTATATATTTTTGTCCGTTTTCATTTGTTTTCATACGTTTTCAGCAGTTTTTATATGTTTTAGCAAATTTTTATACGTTTTCATCTATTGATCTGTTTTCAAAAAAATTTCATATGTTTTCGTTCATTTTCAGGCGTGTTTTTATAGTTTCATACGTATTCGTTCGTTTTGTTATGTTTTCGTCCGTTTTCATACGTTTCTAAATATCACAATTGATATTCTTAATATCGTAAGTGATCTCCTGTGATATTCAAAATATTACTTGTGATATTAAGAATGATATTTATAAACGTATGAAAATAGACGAAAACGAACGAAAACGTAAGAAAGTGAAAAAAAAACGTGAAAATCACTTGTGATATTCTGAATATCACTTGTAATTTTCTGAATATCCTTTGTGATTTTCATGTTACAAAACATTAGTTGAAAATCAAATGTGATATTCTGAATATCACTTTTGATTTTCTAAATGTCACTTGTGATATCCTAAATATCACAAGTGATTTTCTGCTAATGTTTTGTAACATGAAAATCACAAGTGATATTAAGAAAATTATAAGTGATATTCATGTTACAAAACATTAGTTGAAAATCACTTGTGATATTTAGAATATCACTTGTGGTTTTAATGTTACAAAACATAAGTTGAAAATCATTTGTGATATTCAGAATATCACTTGTGATATTTAGAATATCACTTGTGATTTTTTGAATATCATTTGTGATTTTCTGAATATCACTTGTGATTTTCTGAATATCACTTGTAACATTCTGAATATCACAAGTGATTTTCATGTTACAAAACATTAGTAGAAAATCACTTGTAATTTTTTGAATATCACTTGTGATTTTCATGTTACAAAACATCAGTTGAATATCACATTTGATTTTCTAAATGTCACTTGTGATACTCTGAATATCACAAGTGATTTTCAACTAATGTTTTGTAACATGAAAATCACAAGTGATATTCTTGTGATATTCTGAATATCACAAGTGATTTTCAACTAATGTTTTGTAACATGAAAATCACAAGTGATATTCTGAATATCACAAGTGATATTCAGAAAATTACAAGTGATATTCATGTTACAAAACATTAGTTGAAAATCACTTTTGATATTTAGAATATCACTTGTGATTTTTATATTACAAAACATTAGTTGAAAATCACTTGCGATATTCAGAATATCACTTGTGATTTTCTGAATACCACTTGTGATTTTCTGAATATCACAAGTGATTTTCATGTTACAAAACATTAGTAGAAAATCACTTATGATATTCAAAATATCACTTTTGATATTTAGAATATCACTTGTGATATTCTGAGTATCAAGGAATAATACTTTTGATATTCAGAAACGTGTGAAAACGTCTAAATATGGCCAAAAACATTTAAAAATTGACGAAAACGTATGAAAATGGACGAAAATGTAAGAATATGTACGAAAACGAACGAAAAAGTTTGAAAACAGACAAAGATGTATAAAAATGGACGAAAACGTATAAAACGAACGAAAAGTAAGAAAACGGACAAAAATTTATGAAAACGGACGAAATTAGATGAAAACGTATGAAAACGGACAAAAACATATAAAAAGGGATGGAAACGTACAAAATCGTATAAAAACGGACGAAAACATATGAAAATGGACGAAAACGTATATAAACATATGAAAACGGACAAAAAATGAACGAAAACGTATAAAAACGGACGAAAACGTCTGAAAACGAACGAAATCGTATAAAAATAGACGAAAACGCTGAAACAAACAAAAACGTAAAAAAATGGATGAAAACGTATGAAAACACCTGAAAATAGACGAAAACGGATGAAAACGTATATAATGGATAAAAACAGACGAAAATGTATAAAAGCCAACGAAAACGTATGAAAACGGACGAAATCGTATAAAAATAGACAAAAACTTATAAAAACAGACGAAAACGTAAAAAATGGACAAAAATAGATGAAAACGTATGAAAACGAACACAAACGTCGGAAAACGTATATGAACATGTGGAAACAGACAAAAACGTAATAAAGTGAAAAAAACGTGAATTTATATATTAAAAAAAAAAAAAAAAAAAAAAAAAAAAAAAAAAAAAAAAAAAAAACTTGATTTATAGAAACGTGACTCAAAAAGAAAAGGCAAAAAAGGGAAGGAAAAAAATATCTATAAAAAGTGATTAAAAAAAAGTGAATAAATAAGAAATACAAAAAGACAAAGAAAAAGGAAAAAAAACATGGACTTAGGTTTCCATATTAAAACTTAGGTTAATCCCCACCATTAGATAAAATTAGATGAACGGCGAGAATTTGTCCCTCAATATGCAACAAAAACTTGATCTTTAAAACAACTAACCTCATAAATCATGTTGAAATATCACCTGGAGTCGTCATCTAAATTCTAAAACATAAGAAAAGCATTTGAGTCCCCATTCCTAGTTGAAGTTACATCCTAACATACAAAAGGTAAAATACAAGAGTACTAGAGAAGTGTTTGAATTTGTGTTATTTGATAGCTTTGAGGGTGTTTGGGATTGTCTACTATTTTTTGCTTAATATTATTTGACATAAAAAGTTGTTTGGTATTGTTTATTTAAGAAAATTATTAGCATGTCTAAAACCTGTGCCTAAACTTATGACTAAAATTACATGTAAATCATTTATTGGTGTTTAGCTGGGGCGCTATCTCACAAACCAATCAACTAATGACATTCATATTTAGGCATAAGTTTATGCATAGATTTAGTCATGCCAATCATATCTCGTTTATTTAAACAGGTGATATACTTATTTTGTGAATGCCTGTGGCTACACGCAATAATCCACGAGAAAAATAAATAAGTAATCACACATAAGACTATAAGAGAACATGACGACTTCTCAGGTAGGCACAAGTAAAAAGTATAGATAAAGCTTTAACTTGAGAAAAAAGTATCATTATAATATAAAGAAACACATTTCTTCTTTTTGAAAATGCAATATGAAAGTACTTTGGCAAAACATAATATGTCAAAAACGATTAGAGTAAACGGAGCAGTAACATGAAGCCGGCGTCAAATCGATGTGGACATCATTTGGCTTGAGCGCCCCCTCTCCCCTGCGCCATAGAAAATATCAAAATTTGAAGAATTTGGTTTGCGTTAGATGAGTGTTTTTTGTTGAATTTTTGTTTTAATTGAGTATGGTGGGTCTTAAAAGTAGAATTTTTGCTTGAGTGACTATAGAGAATATTTTTTAGACATCGACTAAAGTTTAAAAATAGAATAATGATTACATCAAAATTGATTTGTTTTAATGAAAAAGGTTAAAAATATAATTATTTGTTCTATCAAAGTTTGACCCGTTTAATTTGGTGGGTCTGCTTTTGACTCAATTGGGCCTGTAAGTATTTGGCAACTAATGGGCTATCATTTTCTTTGTGCTTTTGCATCACGATGATCTCACCAATTACCAATATATGAATTTCGGTTTATCAAGTTGTATGGATGTTCAAATAACGTTCAACTTGTGTCCAATAACTAAAAATCATACGAGTCTCTATCGAGTTATATGTCATTTAGATCATACGAAATGGTGCAGTGGTGGCCGGCGTCGTGCTGAGGTGGCTCAGCGTCACAAGAGGTCACCACTGCAGAGCAAATCAGCCTTAGTCGTAGTTGTGAGGCCGGGTAAAACTATAATTTCCTCACTTTTATTTTTTTCGAGTAAAGTGGTGAAAAAGTTATGAGAGTATTTGATGATGTGGCGGAAGTGGTGGGTAACACCTAAGAGTGGACCTTATTGAAGGCTAAGAAGGGCCATGGCATTTCCAAAATTTTTTGTCCTTAATGTACTTTGTTTAATAAATTAGTGTCAAGTTTTTGCTTTAGTAATTTGGCCCTCCTAAAAATTAACCATTAATGTTTCGGCCCCCTCAACCAAATGGTTCAAGTTCCGTCGATGGTAACACCGAACTACTTTTGTAGATTTTCACAACAATACATAAAAGTCAATCGATTTTCCGAATAAAAATATGTCCATAATACAAAGGTTAATATATTACGTGAGGGCTTAAGTCACTTAAACGCATAGCCATCGCTAGTTTCACTTTTCATTATTTTCATTTCTTCTCATTTATTTGAAACTTTATTTCTAGTTTTTTCAAATTATTATTATCCACACAAATTAAAGCATTTTTCCGACATTTTTCTGTAATTAGTTATGCCAACCTGGAGTGTGACCACGAGCTTCAAAACAACTAATTCAACAGGTTCCTAAATGCATGTTACATTGTTTGGATATAAAAAATAACAAGAAAAAAATAATAATAAATAAATAAAAATACATAGCTTTTAAATGAAGGTTGTGATACGTCGAGTCAGGTTTGGTTCTGTCTCTACTTATGCATTTAAGTGGCGGAGCTTGCCTAATTTTCTTAAGAGGGGTGAACTGTAAATCATGAAACTTGAGAGGGTCATTTCATCATTTATCTTTAAAATCTAAGGTGACGATGTAAATTGTTTATTAGTATAAAGTTATTTTATGTGAAAATGAAAAATCTGAGGTCATAGCCCTCTCTAGTCTTGTGAAACTCCGTCATTGTGAATAATAGATAACGGGAAAAAAATAAAAATAAACAAATAAATATATTTATGATTTAATGCATAGAGACCAATTTTTCACAAACTAATGAAACACCCACGCGTAAGTTTAGACATGACATTAGTCGTGTCGTTAAGTATCCCAATCATCTCTAGAAAAGCAAAGTTAAGACAAACACAAGAATCTTGAAATGAAACATCAAATCAATCGTAAATGAATAGGAAAGCACATAGCAATTTTTTCCATGATTAATCATTTTATTGAATCTTAATTTACTGCATTGTATGTATCACCTAACGATAGCGCATACAACTTGAAACCACCACGACAAAATAGAAAGGGATTCGGACAGAATGTGACCACGAAATCAAGAATGAGATCGTTCTCTTATGTCTTCCAAGATGTTTGCAACAGAAACCGCTCGATGAGGTGGAGGATGTGGGTGACGCAGGCAATCAATTAGTCGAGTTATGAAATTACGAAAACGACGACACCAAAAGCACAAGCCTACGTGACCAAGTACTCCTGTAAAAGCAGCTATGGCCATCGAGGGCTCCATTCACAACTGCAAGTCGCGTAAATTGTTTCTGGAGTGTGAAATATTTTCCAAAGCTGGTAAAGTCGAATACTGTTGATGACTTGATCTAATAGATCGTATTTGTAGGTTATTATTTCTGAATGTAACATATGTCATTATTTATGTCGAATTGTAACCTATTCTCCATTAATTTCTTAAGAGTTTTGACTTTGCTTTATTGGTTGTTTAAAAAAAAAAGTACCTAAAATTTTAACAAAAAATCGAAGGGAAACTTTCACGACCAACATGAGAGAAATAAATAACGTAACAACTAAAAAGACATGACTACAAAATGAACCTATAAACTTCACTAGTTGTTTTTTTTTTTTTTTTTTTTTTTTTTTTTTTTTTTTTTTTGTGATAACTATATTTTCCGATCTTTAGATACCATTTGGAAAAAATAATTATCTATTTATTTCTCATCTTAGTCTTACCCAAATGACATGATACAACTTATATCCCAACACAAATAATGTTTAAAAATATTAATTAAACCTATATAAATTATAAAATACTACTGTACTTGATAGTTAGATCTCAAAGGCCAACATGTTGGACAAATAAAGACAATAATTCTTGTACCTTTTCATAAAAATCAAGTGCATCATTTCAGCCAAAGTAGTACTTACAAACATCATTTCCTATGTATACCTCAAAATCTACAAACTACACCAATCTCAAAATCAAATCTACCCAATGCCACCTTAAACCAGTAAAAACAATTTGACTATACAATGTATGTACAAAACTAAAAATGAAATCCAATATTGGCACAATACTAAACAAATGAAGATAAAGCATTTTTGTTTCATAAAAATTGTAACTAGTCAATAATGCTCAAACACATTTTTTTAGCCCTTATACTTATGGCTTATCAAAATGATACAAACAATAGTCGAAAAATGATCGCTTGATCGCTTTATCAGTAAGGAGGCGATAACAGAAGTAAAAAAAATCTCTCATTTGTCGTAAAACACATTTCGTCGTACGCACAAAAAAAACTTCTTTTTCAATACAACAGATATTACAAGTGTTCTTTCACATATCGCGAATTAACATCAAACAATTACTATACGAACAACAATAAGCTTCGGCAAGAAAAGAAAATCAATAATGGAAAATAGCATCAAAAGAAATCAAATTCCAGATAATTATCCGAACCCTTTTTCTCAGGTGGGACCGTGATTGCGTCAGGCTTTTTCTCACCAGGATTCGCATCGGAACAGGAATCCGGTCAATCTCGACGGGCCTAGGGACTTCCGGTGGGCTTGCACACCGAATCAAAGCCCAGTTAACACCTTCAAAAAATGGGTGTTGTTTGATCTCAGTAGCACCCCTTTTATACGCCAGTCGATGTTGAGGTTCTTTCACTAACAACCCTCTGATCAAATCACGAGCCGAAAAACTAACCACTGGTGAATCTGGAAACCTCAAAGGCTGACCCACCACATTCATCAACGTGGCCCGGTTCCCAGACCCTTTAAACGGAGTCTTACCAAACAACAATTCATACAAGAATATCCCGAGTGTCCACCAATCTACTGCACTACCATGCCCTTCATTTTTAATGATTTCAGGAGCTAAATACTCGTGGGTCCCGACAAACGACATCGACCGAGCTCCACTTGGTTCTGCCATGAGCTCAGGTAACGGGGTCACCTGGTGTCTGATCTCCGATTTCGTAGGGGCTTTAGGTTTTGATTTCGACTTTGATTTTGATTTAAAAAGACGCGGCGAGAAACAGGATGTGGGGACCACACATGAAGGTGTGATACAAGAAGTGGGTTCAATGCATGCTGGCTGAATGCAATAAGCAGAATTTTTTCGAAGTGGGTCAGTGTCTAGAGATGCTGATTTAACGAGTGTGGGGCTCACAGAACATCGAAGAGAAAGGTCAAAGTCAGACAGCATTATGTGACCGTCTTCACGGACCAGAACGTTTTCAGGTTTGAGGTCACGATATATGATCCCGAGCATGTGAAGGTATTCCATAGCAAGAAGTATTTCTGCAACATAGAACCTGCCATGCAGAAATTACTATGATTAGAGCTACAAGGTAGAAAATAAAGAAAACGGGTCAAAAATGCATAATTATGTGAAAGGGGCCCAACGTGCTATAATAGAGAAAGTGGGTCAAGCATGTACAACCACAGAAGACCGGCCAAACATATAAGATAAAAGGAGACAGGTCAAACATGTAGAAGATAAGAAAGCGGGCCAAACACTTGTGAAAAAAGAAAACGGGGCAAACTTTTAAGATTACTGCAAATGAGTCAAAAATATGTATAATTACAGATAACAGGCCGAACATGTAGCATTATAAGCAAAAGGGTCAAACATGCTAGATCACAGAAAACAGGCAAAACAAGTAAAAGAAAAGAAAACGGATCAAACATGTAAAATTAAGGGTTAAGCAGTAATATTTATTTCATTTATTTTAAAGAGTAATCATTTACAGATATACTGGTCAAAAAAAGTTTGGGGTCGATACAGCCCATTTAAATCTGCACAAAAAGTACCCCTTTCGAGACAGCACACAACACATCTGAGCCTCCAGTTTTGACACCTCTAAACATTTAAATCAAATTTATTTTAAAACACAATCACTGCTTTCTTGTAACATTCACCAGTGGTAGTTCTTTCATTGAGTTCCACCTCCAAATCATGAATCCTTGCCTTGCACTTGCATTTCTCTCCTTAACTGTTGAACTTGAGTATAAAGGCTATGCATTTCATTTTTGTAGTAACCATAGCGTATCTCAGGATCAAGAAAGAAGTAGAACCTGCATTGTCTACCTGAATCCTAAAGGTAACAAAATAACAACAACAATTAACTCAAACACAATCAAAAAACATGAAAATTATTGCTTTTCTTACACTTGGGTTAGGGCAGCATAAGAATCGTCTAGCTGGGTTTGTAGGAGTTCGTGATGTTCTTTCAACAGCAGGCAAGGGACAGAAGCAATGGGTGGGTATAGGTCGAAGCCAATTTGATGATGAAGATTATGAAAACATTGTTAATTGTGTTTGGATTTAGGGTTATTAATTTGGGTAAAAAAATTAGGGTTTTAATTTGGGGGAGAAATGGGACATTTATAAGTAAAAAAGATATGGGGACCAACGGTTATATTTTTTGGTGACTGGACATGCCACGTCAGCAATAACGTTACAAACAAGTCAAATTTTGAAAAAGTGGTTATATTAACACGAAACTGAAAGTAGACCTCCTATACAGGTATTAAAAATAGTACACGTACCATATCGGTACATTTGTGGAAGTATACAGCTATTATACGGACAAAACCCTATAACATACAAAAGGTAAAATACAAGAGTACTAGAGTAGTGTTTGAATTTGTGTTATTTGATAGCTTTGAGGGTGTTTGGGATTGTCTACTATTATTTGCTTAATATTATTTGATATATAAAGTTGTTTGGTATTGTTTATTTAAACAGGTGATATACTTATTTTGTGAATGCCTTTGGCAACACGCAATAATCCACGAGAAAAATAAATAAGTAATCACACATAAGAGAACATGACGACTTCTCGGGTAGGCACAAGTAAGAAGTACAGATAAAGCTTTAACTTGAGGAAAAAGTATCATTAGAGCATAAGCAACCATAACGCAAGGCTTGCGTTAAGGCCTACGTGGAAAATCTTTAACGTGCGTTAAACCCACGTTACCTACAACGCCGGATCGCGTTAACGTGAAAGCTTAAAGCTGGGTGAAGCAACTCACGCTACGTGAAGGGTACTATTTTTTTTTTTTTTTTTTAATGGGTTTTTCTGTGTGTGTGTTTGTGTGTTTTCAGTGAATGTTTTGGTGTGTGTGTGCGCGTGTATGTGTCTCGAGATGTAGAAGAAGGGTTGTATGTGCTTATTTGTTTTGCTTCTTTTAGTCCTTAAGGTTTTCTGTATTTACAGTTTGGTCCTTGTGGGTTTATACAGATTGGCTTCCTTTTTTATTTTATTTTTAGTAAATGAAATTTTTATTTTTAGTTATTTGTTTGAATAAAAATGTAATTTGTTTTAATTTGTATTTTTTTTTAAATAATTGGAAAAAATGATAAAAATGAGGCCTAAAATGTTGAGTTAAGGTTGAGTTATGATTGGGTGTTTTTTTGTGAGTTAAAGTGAAAATGTTAAAGTTGATGTGGCGTTGACATAATATGTCAAAAACGATTAGAGCAAACGGCGTAATAACATGAAGCCGGCGTCAAATCCATGTGAACATCATTTGGCTTGAGCGACCCCTCTCCCCTGCGCCATAGAATTTGAAGAATTTGGTTTGCGTTAGATGAGTATTTTGTATTGAGTTTGTGTTTTAATTGAGTATGGTGGGTCTTAAAAGTAGAATTTTGGCTTGAGTGACTGAGGATATTTTTTTAGTGTATTAATGAAAAGGAAGTGAAACAGAAAAATGATAAAGTAGCTCTAAGAAACAATTTTAGACATCGACTAAAGTTTAAAGATAAAATAATCTTACATCAAAATTGATTTGTTTTTATGAAAAAGGTTAAAATAATTATTTGTTCTATCAAAGTTTGACCCGTTTAATTTGGTGGGTCTGCAGCGTCTGCTTTTGACTCAATTGGGCCTGTAAGTATTTGGCAACTAATGGGCTATCATTTTCTTTGTGCTTTTGCATCACGATGATCTCACCAATATATGAATTTCGGTTTATCAAGTTGTATGGATGTTCAAATAACATTCAACTTGTGTCAATAACTAAAAATAATACGAGATCTATCGAGTTATATGTCATTTAGATCATACGCAATGGTGCAGTGGTGACCGGCGTCGTGCTGAGGTGGCTCGGCGTCACAAGCGGTCACCCACTGCATAGCAAATCAGCCTTAGTCGTGGTTGTGAGGCCGAGTAAAACTATAATTTCCCCGCTTTTATTTTTTTCAAGTAAAGTGATGAAAAAGTTATGAGAGTATATGATGATGTGGCAGAAGTGGTAGGTAACACCTAAGGACGGACCTTATTGAAGGCTAAAAAGGGTCATGGCCTTTCCAAAAATTTTTGTCCTTAATGTATTTTGTTTAATAAATTAGTGTCAAGCTTTTGTTTTAGTAATTTGGCCCTCCTAAAAATTAACCATTAATGTTTCGGCCCCTCAACCAAATGGTTCAAGTTCCGTCGATGGTAACAACGAACTACTTTTGTAGATTTTCACAACAATACATAAAAGTCAATCGATTTTCCGAATAAAAATTTGTCCATAATACAAAGGTTAATATATTACGTGAGGGCTTAAGTCACTTAAACGCATAGCCATCGCTAGTTTCATTTTTCATTATGTTTCATTTATTTGAAACTAGTGTTCTTCTTTATTTCTAGTTTTTTCAAATTATTATTATCCACACAAATTAAAGCATTTTTCCGACATTTTTCTGTAATTAGTTATGCCAACCTGGAGTGTGACCACGAGCTTCAAAACGACTAATTCAATAGGTTCCTAAATGCATGTTACATTGTTGGATACAAAAAATAACAAGAAAAAAAATACATAGCTTTTAAATGAAGGTTGTTATACGTCGAGTCAGGTTTGGTTCTGTCTATACTTATGCATTTTAGTGGCGGAGTTTGCCTAATTTTCTTAGGAGGGGCGAACTGTAAATCATGAAACTTGAGAAGGCCACTTTATCATTTATCTTTAAATCTAAGGTTATGATGTAAATTGCCTTCAGGCATTGTTTTATACGTTTAAACAAGAAAACTTGATGTTCATTAAACTAAAAATAACATTTAAATAAGGTAATTTTCCAGTCTGATTAATGCGTATTAAATGTATTTTCTAATGGTAAAGAAAAGTTTGTGTTTGATTAATACATTTTAACCAATTCTCTGAGGGCACTCATTAGACAAACCCTTTGTTTATTAGTATAAAGGCATTTTATGTAAAAATGAAAAATCTTAGGAAACTTATGATTAGTATAAAAAGAAAAAAATTAAGTCTAAACTTATGATTTTATCAATATGCATAAAGACCAATTTTTCACAAACTAATGAAACTAGACATGACATTAGTCGTGTCGTTAAGTATCCCAATCATCTCTAAAAAAGAGAGTTAAGACAAACACAAGAATCTTGAAATGAAACATCAAATCAATCGTAACTGAATAGGAAAGCACATAGCAATTTTTTCCATGATTAATCATTTTATTGAATCTTAATTTACTGCATTGTATGTATCACCTAAGGATAGCGCATACAACTTGAAACCATCACGACAAAATAGAAAGGGATTCGGACAGAATGTGACCACGAAATCAAGAATGAGATCGTTCTCTTATATCTTCCAAGATATTGGCAACTGAAACCGCTCGTTGAGGTGGAGGATGTGGATGACGCAAGCAATCAATAAGTCGAGTTATGAAATTACGAAAACGACGACACCAAAAGCACAAGCCTACGTGACCAAGTACTCCTGTAAACGCAGCTATGGCCATCGAGGGCTCCATTCACAACTACAAGTCGCGTAAATTGCTTCTGGAGTATGAACTATTTTCCAAAGCTGGTTAAATAATGTTGATGACTTGATGTAATGGATCGTATTTGTAGATTATCATTTCTGAATGTAACATATGTCATTATTTATGTCGAATTGTAACCTATTCTCCATTAATTCTTGAGAGTTTTGACTTTGCTTTATTGGTTGTTTAAAAAAAAAAAGTACCAAAAATTTTAACTAGAAATCAAAGGGAAACTTTCACGACTAACATGAGAGAAATAAATAATGTAATAACACGACTTAAAAGACACGACTACAAGACGAACCTATTAACTTCACCATTTTTTTTTTTTTTTTTTTTTTTCCGATAACTATAGTTTCCGATCTTTTGAACCAGTAAACTTTGTTTTATATTTTACTAGTTGTAATACCCGTGCACGCACGGGGTTTTTTCAGAAAAATTTAATTATATAGTATTAACATTTAAAAACAGAAAATCTTATGTATATTTTAAAAAGTTAGAGCATCAATATGTGCGAAAGTAAGAAAAATAGTTAGCAGAGATTGTAAATATAACCGTGGCATCGATCTTGTATTGTATTCTTGAGCGTGTTTTCTTATAATGTTATTGGGCCAAATGTTCTTTGATCACATGGGTTTACACATAAATCAAATTTATTTTAAAATTTTTGTTTACTATATGGATATATAAGAATTTACCCGTGAAAATTATGATATAAGTACAACTAATTAGTGTGCACGAGTTTTTCATTATGTATTAATATCAATTAATATTTTGTAAAAAATTTATTGGATGAAAGATTTAACTTTATTTAGCTGACATAGATGTTAATGTTGAGGTTAATGTTGTTGTTTAACTTTAACTATTGATATCATGTTATATAAAATGTGCGAGTTTATTAGCACATAATGAGCGTTTATGAAGATTTTAAGAGTAAATTGCAAAAATCGTCCCTAAAGTTTGACCAATTTGCATGTTTCGTCCTACAAATTTCGAAACTGCAAGGATCGTCCCTAAAGTTTCGCCCGTGTGCATGTGTCGTCCCTAAAGTTTGGTCCATGTGCATGTATCGTCCCTAAAGTTTGACCAATTTAGGACGATATATGTCCCAAAAGGACGATATTTGCCCCAAAAGTTTGCCATAGGGACGATTTTTGCAGTTTCAACAGTTCTGGGACGAAACATGCAAATTGGCCAAAGTTTAGGGACGATTTTTGCAATTCAAATGTTTTTCTGGATATCCGTATATAAACTTTAAATAATGATTACATGAGTCGTTATAAGTACAATCGCGTATATTTATTTTCATATCACAGCAACTCGTACTTATCATTTGATATTTATAGGACTAAGTTTGTAGATACGCAATATACTTTCTCAAAAGTACCGAAATACGTAACCTACTAAAAAAAGTCTGTAGATCGCTAACAAACTTTCAAAATTGGCACAAGATACGTAATGTTGACCGGATTTTTACATGGTTGACCGGTTTATAGGTAAACACTTAAAAAAATATACATGATTGGTCCCTGTGGTTTGCGTCTGTTTTCACCGGTCATCCTTTAACGTTATTTCAGTTATAAAAGTTACAATAATGGTCCTTGTCATTTGGGTTGACTTTCACCTTTAGTCCCTTGACATTATTTTCACTTTTTGGTCTGTTTTTACACGTTTTTTTTCGTTTTTTCCACTTTTATAAAAAAAAATCGAATAAAATTTTATAAAAAAAAAATCGAAAAAAAATTTCGAAAAAATTTTCTAAAAAATATATTTTTTCAAAAATATTTTTTTTTTCGAAAATTTTTTATTCAAATATTTTTTTTAATTCGAAAAATATTTTTTTTATTCAAATATTTTTCTAAAAAAATTTTATCTTTTTTCTAAAAAAATTTTAGAAAAAAAATATTTTTTCTAAAAAATATTTTTTTTCGAATTTAAAAAAAATATATATTTGAATAAAATATTTCTGAAAAAAAAAATTTTCTAAAAAATATCTTTTTTCGAAAATTTTTTAGAAATAAGAAAAAATATTTTTTTTCGATAATTTTTTAGAAAAAAAAATTTCTAAAATTTTTTTAGGAAAAAAATATTTTTTTTTAGAAAAATATTTGAATAAAAAAAATATTTTTTCGAATTTTAAAAAAACTTTCTAAAATATTTTCGAAAAAATATATTTTTTAGAAAAACTATTTTTTTCGAAAATTTTTAGAATTTTTTTTTTCGATTTTTTTTATAAAATATTTTTTATAAAATTTTATTCGATTTTTTTTTATAAAAGTGGAAAAAACGAAAAAAAAGGTGTAAAAACGGATCAAAATGTGTAAAAACGGATGAAAAAGTGAATAAAGTCAAGGGAATAAAGGTGAAAGTCAACCCAAACGACAAGGACCATTATTGTAACTTTTATAACTGAAATAACGTTAAAGGATGACCGGTGAAAACAGACGCAAACCACAGGGACCAATCATGTATTTTTTTAAAGTGTTTACCTATAAACTGGTCAACCAGGTAAAAATCCGGTCAACATTACGTATCTTGTGCCAATTTTAAAAGTTTGTTAGCGATCTACATACTTTTTTTAGTAGGTTACGTATTTCGGTACTTTTGAGAAAGTATATTGCGTATCTACAAACTTAGTCTATTAACATTAATAATAATTTAACTGTATTTAATATTCAAACCCCCGTGTACGTATAGATTAAACTTTTAAATAGGATAACATGCTTATTTATATTTTACGTACATAGTAAAAAGATATATTAATAGATGAAAGTTTGAAACTAATATTTATTTTAAAAGTATTTAACTTATATTAAAACTAATTCGTACATTTAATAAAATTTTGTAAGTTTAATGGATGGAAGTCTCAAACCAATACTAATACTCATATCACAGCAACTCGTACTTACCATTTGATATTTATATTACCGTTAATAACAATTTAACTGTATTTAATATTCAAACCCGTGTACGTATAGATTAAACTTTTAAATAGAATAACATGAGTTCTTATTTATATTTAGCGTACATAGTAAAAAGATATTTTAATAGATGAAAGTTTGAAACTAATATTTATTTTAAAAGTATTTAACGTATATTAAAACTAATTCGTACATTTATAAAATTTTGTAAGTTTAATTGATGGAAGTCTCAAACCAATAATAATACTCGTGTAATTGTAAACAAAGTTCACATTATAAAGTGTAGGGGGTATAAAGTGCAAGGGGTTATTTGTTTATTATCTAAAGTTATTAAAAAAACATGGAGATTTATAATTTTACACTTAACTCCATATAATATATTTAAAATTCAACCACTAATGTTTTATTAATTACCTTCTCTTTTTTAAAAATTTTATTTTTATAAATTTGACACATATATTTTTATGTGTTTTTTTCCTCAATCAAATTCTCCACCAAATTTATTAAAGTTTGACCAAAATCAATTCAATTTCGACTTTTTATTGGCCAATAATATTGATCGATTTCGCTTATGTGTCAAAATCGAGTATTCCTATTGGTCCAATTTTTTTCCACTAAGATTGTTTTGTCAAAAAAACTCCGAAACGATGTAATTCCTTTATTATATAAAAGATATCTCAGATTTAGATACCATTTGGAAAAAATAATTACTGTATCTATTTATTTCTCATCTTAGTCTTACCAAATGACATGATACAATATCCCTAACACAAATAATGTTTAAAAATATTAATTAGACCTATATAAAATACTTAATACTTTATAGTTAGATCCAATGTTATAAGAGCACAAGGTGCAAAGTTGAGCAAGAGGCTCCTCATTCGGGCCCCACCATGCCACATCACCAAAACACCTCAACTTCAACTAACCACAACAACCCCCCCCCCCCTCACCAAATAACAAACCTCAACTTCCCCATTAGGGCCTCACCTCTTACACACTTATTTTTTTATTCATTTTTCAATCAAATTAAATTTATTTCATTCAAAAAAAAATAACTAAAATTAAAATTTTATGCTTATATTTTGTTTTAAATTTAAGCTGCTAAAAAAATGCAAATAAACAAGGACCAAAACTATAAATATTGATAAGAAAACTACAAAGACTAAAACTACAAGGACTAAAACTGCAAAAAAAAAATGCAAATACATATTGTCTTCTTCAAATATACAAACCTGCAAACATTGTCTTCTTCAAATATACAAACCTCCAAATAAAAATCCCAACCAAAAAAAAAATCTGACATTTTGTCAGAGGTTTTGCTTCGCCGTGGCCACGGGATGGTGACCAACGGCGAGCAACGGCGAGGGCCGTTTGGTGTGGCGGCGAGCAACGGCTCGCCGTTACCTTTGCTAACTCGAACGGCGAGCTTGCAAATTCCATCTGCACCTTGTGCTCTAAATGGCGTGAGGCGTGGCGTGGCCTTCAAGCCTTACGCGTCATGGCGAAGCCATGGCGTTTTTTGCGGCGTGACTAAAGCGGCGAAAAAATATTTATATATTTATCATTTATGTTATAATATCATATTTTATATGCATATAGAGTTTACAAAAGGTAGAGCTTACAAAAGATGATATGCATAAGAAATAAAGTGAAAATTTGAACTATGTTTAGAAATTACTAGGCCCAAAATTTAAGACCACATCATCCCCTTCTAAAAATGGCGTCACGCCATACGATAAGGTGCGCCTTGGCACGCCTTTTCGCGCCTTATTCCACGTCTTTTCACACGACGCCTAGACTTCACGCCTTGGTCCATTTCGTGGCGCCGAGGCCACGCCTTGGCGGCGCCTTTAGAACACTGGTTAGATCTCAAAGGCCAACATGTTGGAGAAATAAAGACAATAATTCTTGTACCTTTTCATAAAAATCAAGTGCATCATTTCAGCCAAAGTAGTACTTACAAACATCATTTCCTATGTATACCTCAAAATCTACAAACTACACCAATCTCAAAATCAAATCTACCAATTGCCACCTTAAACCAGTAAAAACAATTTCATATACAATGTATGTACAAAACTAAAAATGAAAACTTATTTTTTTCTGGTGACAAACAAGTAGTCCAAATATTGGCACAATACTATACAAATGAAGATAAAACATTTTGGTTTCATAAAAACTGTAACTACTCATTGCTTATCAAAGTGATACAAACAATAGTCGAAAAATGATGGCTTTTATCAGTAAGGAGGCGATAACAGAAGTAAAAAAAAAAAAAAAAAAAAATCTGTCATTTGTCGTAAAACACATTTCGTCGTACGCACAAAAATAACTTCTTTTTCAATACAACAGACATTACAAGTGTTCTTTCACATATCGCGAATTAACATCAAACAATTACTATACGAACAACAATAAGCTTCGGCAAGAAAAGAAAATCAATAATGGAAAATAGCATCAAAAGAAATCAAATTCCAGATAATTATCCGAACCCTTTTTCTCAGGTGGGACTGTGATTGCGTCAGGCTTTTTCTCACCGGGATTCGGCATCGGAACAGGAATCCGGTCAATCTCGACGGGCCTAGGGACTTCCGGTGGGCTTGCACACCGAATCAAAGCCCAGTTAACACCTTCAAAAAATGGGTGTTGTTTGATCTCAGTAGCACCCCTTTTATACGCCAGTCGATGTTGAGGTTCTTTCACTAACAACCCTCTGATCAAATCACGAGCCGAAAAACTAACCACGGGTGAATCAGGAAACCTCAAAGGCTGACCCACCACATTCATCAACGTGGCCCGGTTCCCAGACCCTTTAAACGGAGTCTTACCAAACAACAATTCGTACAAGAATATTCCGAGTGTCCACCAATCTACTGCACTACCATGCCCTTCATTTTTAATGATTTCAGGAGCTAAATACTCGTGGGTCCCGACAAACGACATCGACCGAGCTCCACTTGGTTCTGCCATGAGCTCAGGTAACGGGGTCACTTGGTGTCTGATCTCCGATTTCGTAGGGGCCTTAGGTTTTGATTTCGACTTTGATTTTGATTTAAAGAGACGCGGCGAGAAACAGGATGTGGGGACCACACATGAAGGTGTGATACAAGAAGTGGGTTCAATGCATGCTGGCTGAATGCAATAAGCAGAATTTTTTCGAAGTGGGTCGGTGTCTAGAGATGCTGATTTAACGAGTGTGGGGCTCACAGAACATCGAAGAGAAAGGTCAAAGTCAGACAGCATTATGTGACCGTCTTCACGGACCAGAACGTTTTCAGGTTTGAGGTCACGATATATGATCCCGAGCATGTGAAGGTATTCCATAGCAAGAAGTATTTCTGCAACATAGAACCTGCCATGCAGAAATTACTATGATTAGAGCTACAAGGTAGAAAATAAAGAAAACGGGTCAAAAATGCATAATTATGTGAAAGGGGCCCAACGTGCTATAATAGAGAAAGTGGGTCAAGCATGTACAACCACAGAAGACCGGCCAAACATATAAGATAAAAGGAGACAGGTCAAACATGTAGAAGATAAGAAAGCGGGCCAAACACTTGTGAAAAAAGAAAACTGGGCAAATATAAGAAAACGGGGCAAAATTTAAGATTATAGCAAATGAGTCAAAAACATGTATAATTACAGATAACAGGCCGAACATGTAACATTATAAGCAAAAGGGTCAAACATGCTAGATCACAGAAAATGGGCAAAACAAGTAAAAAAAACATGTAAAATTAAGGGTTAAGCAGTAATATTTATTTCATTTATTTTAAAGGGTAATCATTTACAGATATACTGGTCAAAAAAAGTTTGGGGTCGATACAGCCCATTTAAATCTGCACAAAAAGTACCCCTTCTGAGACAGCACACAACACATCTGAGCCTCCAGTTTTGACACCTCTAAACATTTAATGTTTGGATGAGAGTTCTGATTTTGATTGCTATGACTTAAATATCAATAATCAACATAATTATGTGATTAAAGTTAGGTACGGGATAGGTAATTTACCCAAACACTCAAAACCAATTACTTCAAAAGGGTGATAAACTTTAAAGGATCGAGCAATAAAAAAGCAAGGATTAAGGATCATACTTTACAGCTTGCTCGGTAAAACGCTTTCCGGGTTGTCTCTGTCTCAAAGTATGCAAATCACCACCAGGACAAAACTCCATAACCAAACACGAGAACTTATCAGTCTCAAAATGAGTATACAACGTCGGAAGAAACGGATGATCCAAAGATTGCAATATCTCCCTTTCAGTCTGAGCCCGTAACAATTTCTTACGGCTCTCTAACGACACTTTATCCATAACTTTCATAGCAAAATAAGATTTAGTACCACTAAGTTCAGAAAGATAAACACTACCAATATCACCACAACCCAATCTTTTCAACAATCGGAAATGACTCAAACCCAAATTCCCGTCTTTTGATCTAACGGCTTGAATTGCTTCCCATCTTGAATCATTTGATTTATGGGGTTTACTCATGCTGCTACTTAAACTGCTACAACTACTTTCGTCACTAACATCAGTGCTTGTGCTTCCCCTACATATACTACTTTTTCCACTTTCAACAAGTTCGGATTTTTCGGTTGTTTTTGCACTTTCACTAGTTTTAGCACCGCTGCTGATTCCATCGGTAGATGCTGAGCTGTCTTTGAAAGATTCTTTTTTACCCGATAAAGTTTTTTCTTGATCAAATGTATCTTCCGACTCTAAGTTGATTTTTTCAGACGACTTTGTGGGAGTTGCAGGTTCTAAATTAGTACTCTTTTCTCCCACTGATTGACTACTGACGCTTTTGGTACTTGATTTTGAATCCATTTATAAGACTACGAGGTTTTTTAGATCAATCAGTTCAGTTGCAACATCTCAAACCCTGAAACAAGTAAATCGAATATCAACTTTTTTTTTCTTTTTTTTGAAATATAATCGAATATCAACTTTATTCTCGATATTTAAAGAAAGAAAGATGTATACTGAGCAAATCAAAATACTTTAGTTACAAGTTCAAGCAACCATAAATGGAAATCAAAATATAGGTGATGGGTCATACAAATGGAAAAGAAAATTAGGCGCATAAAACTTACTTCAAAAATTTTGCATTTTTCACATAAAAATCACTATCAAGAAAGAAATCAAGAACCTATCGATGGAAATCAATGTTAGCCAGGTAGTCTCAAACTGATACATCACAGATAAGATTTACACAACATCGCTATCGAGAAATAAATCAAAGTTACAATAGCTCAAACAAATCACGAAACTATCTATGGAAATCAAAATACGCCACCATAAATTATACAACTAATAACAGAAATAACTTAACTTTCATACCAAATCATAATACCATATCAAGATTTCAAGTTACCCCATTCAACTCAAAAACCAAATAATTAACATTTTTCATACAACAATCAAAAGTCAATTACTAGATAAGAACATAGCCAACAGAAAGAAAAAAGGTAAAAAGCAAAAGGGTATATGAAAAGCATACAGATCTTGAAAACAGACCCAATTAAACCTTTACCAATTTGATCCCCACCAAAAAACCCTAATCTAAATACAAAACTCACATAAATCAGTAAGCTCTAGTACACATAAATCAAGAACAGATCCACTAGTTAAAAATGAGCAAACAAAAACATAAAATCCAAAATACCAGTTGCATTAACAATCAAATATCAAAACTTTAAAATTTATTTTAAGCCCAAATATATATCAAAAAACATAAAAATCAAAACCCACATGCATTAACACCTAAATAATCATATCTCAAAAGGGTTTTTAAAAAAATCAAATCTTTAGTATTTTTATCAAAACCCCAAAAGGGTTTTCAAAGATCAAAACTTTAGACCTAATTATGAACCAAAAACCCTAATCTTGAAACCAATCAAGAACACCTAAAACCCAATCAAAACCACATAAAAACCAAAACCCACTTGCATTAACACCTAACTAACCAAACCCTAAAAGGGTTTTCAAAGATTCACAAAACCCTAAAATCTTGAAACCAATCAAGAACACATAAAAAAGGCTTAAAAAAAAGACCCACTTGCATTAACAACCATATAATCAAATTACAACAAGAACCCAATAAGCACAAACCTGCAGGGTGTCTGAAAGATGAAAACTTGATGAGTCAAGAAGTATATAAAAACTATAAAAACACACACACAGAGAGAGTTAAAAGGTGAAGTGTGTGTGGTGGATGAGAGAAAGTGTTTAATGGAAGAGAGAGAAAGAATTTGAGGAATCGAGGGTAAAGTTAAAGCTTTGCCACGTTCTTCATCTTATTTTTATAAAAAAAAAATTTGTTTATTTATTTATTTATTGATGAGTTTAAAAAGAAAGAAAGAAAGAAAGAAAGAAAAGATATGGGGTTCTTGTGGTTCCAAGTTCCAACCTGTATGTATATCATGGTTTTAGCTTTTATGGCAAGTTGTAAAATTTTCTTTTTCATGTGTTTGTTGTACTAGGCTAGTAGATCAAAAGGTGAAAGTTTTGGTATTGTTTTTTTTGTGTTAGTTTGTGTGAGATAAAAGGTGAAATTTTGAGGTTGTAAAGGGTTAATAGATGGTTTAAGACTAGTTTTTTAGTGATCGCTATCATCATCTGTACGTTAATGTCATATTATCATTCAGCACATTATCAAATTAATCACTTTATACAGTCATCATCATTAACAAATAGCAAGGTTGCAAAAATCACGAACCGGTAGTCGGGCGGTCAACCACCTTGTATCTTGTAATCGGTCTAGGCGGGATTAATCAGTGATTAATCGGATTGGCATTACTGACAAATTTTAGTTATTTCCGGCAAGTTTTGTGTATTTCCAGTGAGGTTTAGGTATTCCCGGCAATGTGTTTTCTAAAAAACCACTTGTAATAGACTTAAATAGTTACCAATTATCATAAGTGAGTAAAATAACTTTACAATGAATTTTGGGTACTTCCGGCAAGATTTATAAGTTTTTGACAAGACTACCATTGAATGCAGTTGATCATCGTTGACCACGGTTGACCTATTTGTTTGACTCAGTTACATAATCGGCAAGGTCGGTGGCCTTGTAGCACCTATTCAGCGATTAATCGGCCTTGTAGACCTTTTTTTGCAACACTGACAAATAGAGAAAACTACAAAAAAATGGGATTTTTTTTTCCAACATGGTCATTTTTTAAAGTTCTTTCGAAATTAGTCATTCTCAACTGCTCAACTTCGCAACTCCGTCCAAATCTTCACGTGTCCACTTTGTTAATTTCTAATGGCCCACAAAATCTGGTACAAATGCTCACCCAACGACTGCTCAACTGGAGGTTGAGTACTAAAAGGTACATATAACCACGTACTTAACTGCTCAGCCTGCAGTTGAGCAGTTGAGTACGTGGTTATATGTACCTTTTATCTTTCCCGAGGTACTTTGCACGTGGTTATATGTACTTTTTAATACTCAACCTCTAGTTAAGCAGTTGAGCAGCCGTCAGTTGAGCACTTGTACTAGATTTTGTGGGCCAATAAAAATTAAGAAAATAGACACGTGTCAAGATTTGGATGGAGTTATGGAGCTGAGCAGTTGAGCATGACCATTTTGCGAAAAGCCTTAAAAATGACCATGTTAGGGGAAAAGAAAAGAAAGGATATTGTCCTTATTTTGTACTTAACTCTTAAAATATTCACTTTATACAAATATACCTCACAAAATACACTGCACACAATCACAAACCAAGCAAATTAGAAGTGATGGTCATCACCACTATGCGCAAAAAATAAAGGTGGTGCCAGGCTCTTTATTAGGAATTACGCGTGATGGTCACTATAAGGATGATCCATCACCCTCATAAAAACCAACATAAAGAGTTAAAGAGGGTGATGTGATTGTATATCTCATGTTCAGTATTCAATTACTCTTGTTATTGACGTTAAATTTTATAAAAAAAATATTCTAGTTGTAAGCAAGTTATTTAAATTCTAATAAAATGAAAAATCCTTGTTACATTAGTAAAATGAGATGCATCTTTAATGCTTGGAAATTGGTGAGACCTACACTGTGTTCTAAAGTTGAGTAAAAGGGAAGAAAGAATAAGAAAATTATTTTAATTTTGTTTTCAATTTTTTTTTTAAAGTGAAAGTGAAAGTAAACCACTGAAAGATAAAGTATTCTGCTTTTAAAACTTTCACCCTACTTCTGGGGAAAGTTAACTTTTCTTCCTCTTTTTCTTTACTTTTTTTTTTTAATTTACTTTCACTTCATTTTTATTTTATTTTTTTTCTTGAAACAGTGTAAGTTTCCAAATATGAGCATAAGTTCATATTTTGGATTTACGTAATCTAGATTCGTTACCTTCTCTGTGAATGAATCACCCAGGTCTTTAATGGAAGAGTGTGTCACGTTTATGTTCGATGTTTGAGGCTTGAACATGGTCAAAATTGTACCTTTACCCGACATCTAGCACTTATATTATTAGAGTTGCTCATACTGGATTCATGGATGAAACATTTCTTGTGAATCTCGAATAGGCCTTCTCACGTATGGAAGATTTTTGCTAGGTTTAGAGCGCAAAATTGTTGTCTTGAACCTTATAGGTTACTAGGTTAGTAAATGTCGGCATTGTGACATGATCTTTTGAAAGAAAAGATTGTTAGGTTGGAAATACGGTTGATGTTTTCTTGAATTCAAATTAAATGGATTTAAATTTTTGTCAACTACAAAAGTGTATGTGCCATAATTGGTGAATTTGGTGGTTAGTTCACCTGTGCCTAAAATTTATGTGATTGTACATATTTGAGTTCCAATAAACAAAAAAGAGAACCCTTATCAAGTTAAAGTTTATTCAAGTGGTTAAAATTTAGCTCAGAATGTGTCCAATACTTCAAGTTTGATTACATCACGATATACAAGTAAATTATTAACTTAATCGATAAACAAATCATAAAAGTTTTTTTACTGAGAATCTTTTCTGGCAAATAGATTAAAAAAGAAAAACATATAATTTAATGTAACATGCTGGTCATGAGCAAAGATACTTTATATATTTATTATTTGTATTTAGAAACCAATCACTTGGCATGAATAAAACTGTTTAGTGTCAACAACTTTCATGACTTGTGTTTTATAATACCGAAGTTGTATTTTATTCAGGTTTAACAAATTCAGATCAACCTATCTTATATTAACAAAAAATTAAATAGTAAAGGTATCACTTTCACAAATTTAGTTCACTTGTCATATGCGTTTGGATGTATTGGGTTTTTATTATACTCTTTAAGTTCTAAAATAATTGTTCCATCTAAAAAAACATATAATTTAGGAGGCAGACTGTTTTCTTTCTTTTACTTTTTGCAAAATAACAAATAATAAAAGTAATATGATAAACACGATCAAACTTTTGTATATATTTTTAATAGCGAACAATTAAATTGAGACATCCAAAAACAAAACATAAACATGTACTATCAATTTGAGACGGAGGAGAGTAGTTGTTAACTTCTTGTCTTCATGTATATGTCCTGTGGACAAGGAAAATAATAAAAAAATTTGATGACCCACAAATAAACAAAGTATGTGAGATCCACACAAAAGAAAGAAAAGGTGGGAAGAAGAGTTGGCTCCTTTTATGAGTCAAAGTCAAAGGTTTAAAGTACATGTAACAATGATATGATGTAAACTTGTTCCATTATTAATCTTTTATCCAGTTACTCAGGAATTGAGTTCACTCTTCATCTTTCGGCTAGTTCGAATATTGCAACATATCCACATACTTGACAATTTTAGCTGCGCCACGAAAAAGTCGGCTAGCTTTGAACCATCGAACATGACTATTGATGAACAGTTTGAAGAGAATAAATAACAAGAGTCGTCCTCCAACACGACGAATTCAATGAACAAAACTCAAAATGAAAAGGGAACATTTATCAAGAACAGATGCTTCAAAGCTCCAATAGCGAGAATTTTACGATTGTTTCTAGAAAGAACTTTTATATGTACGACTCCAATAATCTTCAAACACGACCGCAAGCACTGTACACTACTAGTGATCAAGATATTTGGTGGTCTCGTTCAAACTAAAAGTGGGGCGACTTCTAAGTTGCAAAAGCGACCGAAACCAGAATGCAAAATATTGCAGTACTTAAAAACGTGTATGTGTCACTATTGTTGAACTTTGAGTTCACTCAGATAGTAAACAGCCATTGAAATAATTATTTGCCTTTTAACATGCACAACCACACAATTGACATTAGAAACACTTTGGGAGTCATAGTCAGTTCCAGCACATCTCCAGTTCAATAATTCGGTTCATCTGTCTAGCAAATTTGATTCAAGTTTGCACAGCCTTGGTGATGAAATATATTTTGCTCTCAATCTTTTGTTTGACGACGAATTCTTTTTGTGATGAAATACACAAACTTTAGCTACTCGATAAATAAAGCAAACTTGATATGTCAATGAATAGCTAAAAAAAATTTGTTCGATTATTTGATCACCATTCTGGAAAATACAACATTATGAGCAATGCCATTCATCTCATAATACAAGTCAAATGTCCCAAGTCATACATGTTGCGAGCTCAACATTATACAAAAAAATAAATAGATAAATAAAAATAAATAAATAATAATAATAATAAATAAATCAACGAAAAGTGCAAGTTTTCAGAACCAGCTGCACTAATAAGATGTCAGATTAAACATGTATAAATGCATAAGGATATCTCAAAACAGTCCATAAATATTTTGGAATTCAACACATTTCCTGCAAAGCTTGGTTGCAACAGTAAATATGAAACCTGTGTGCAAGAATAAATATCTCGTAGCTGGAGAATTTCATCCTTTCAGTGAAGAACAATTTACTAGGTTACAAGTGTGGTTATACATGAATCAAAAGAGGATAAGTAATTACTCTAACGTTAATGAACAAACAGTACTACTATTAGGGGTCCATGAGATTTAAGCGGAATTAAAAATCTCGATGGGTTTCCCAATCAATATCATCTTAAATCTGGGCAGGAATGCTCAGAATCAGTATAATACTGACTTTCAGAGGTATTGTTATTGAAACTAATACCAAGATTATTATAACCAGGGTACGTTCCTTGAATATTGATACTAATATCAAGATCGCTTGGATCTTCATACGTATCTTGGTTATTGATACTAAGATAAACGTCGAATCGACGAGTTTCCGTATCTTGATAGGTCCATTCTTGAGACAAGAAGGTCGATATATTGAAACACCTCAGAAGGAGTTCCGACAAGTATTGTCCCCGTAGAGACTTTAAGTTCGTCTATCATGACAATTAATTTTAATTATAAAATTAATATATGTTGGAAAGCAGAAAGGGTAGGATTTACTCAGCCAATATTGTATATGTTCCGTACATCGGAAAGTAGAATTTATTATTTAATATACTCGAATATGTAGTAACGTAAAAATTTTCTCGGTTTCCTGATAGAACTAAATGACTCCCCATTTTGACTTATTTAACGACAAAGAACCAAATAAGATTTTAAACACATTTTCTGAGAAAACACTTTCTACAAAAATCCGGTTTTTAAGTTTTCACCCCAACACCATTTGACATGAATATTTATCATGACGCCCTATGATTTCGGAAATATCAACGGCTACCACGGTTACACCACCTAAAAACGCCTACATTATCCATCGAACGGGCTGATCGATTCATCGGTATTTTAATTGGGTTTCTGGATTTTATTGAAAGACCATGTTCTTGAAAATCTCTATAGTTTGAAAATCTGTATTCCTTTCGGTTAACTCAAAACGTAAAACTTGGAAGTGCATATCAGAAATAAGAAAACTAATACGTCAAACATATTAGATTATATTATACAATAAACTGAACCAAACGATTCAGGCTTACAATATTGGTGAAGGCTGAGAGCCTCCACCCCTTTCCTAATAACTACTCACACATATTAAAAAAAACTTACAATCAAATTTAAATGGCAGAGAACACTTCAAATCTTCTATGTGAATTTTTGTGTGTGTTTTTTGGGTCTGCCTTCTTTCTAAACTTAAGAGCCCTTATATAAGGAGAGAAAAGCCACCTTTGCTTCTTTCTCGGGCAAACACAATAATTAAAGTTACATTATTAAAGAAAAAGTAAAAGTAGATGCTTTAGACGTGGCACATCACATCTTCACTTCTTTTCCTTTTTCTTCCATTATTGGTCCTCCACTAGCAGTAGTGGGAATCTCTTCACATGTTATGGGGTCGGTAAATGAAACGTCATTGCTTACGACTCCATCTTCTAGAACCTCAATAGCTGGCAAATTAACAGCTGGCATGTCTTCATATGCGACTTGGCTTAATGAGTTGTCTAGGTATTCTTGACTTCGGAATTCAATCGAATTTTCTCGGAACTGAGAAACTGTAATGAATCTTCCATCTTGTTGGATTTTGCAGTGAGGGTCGAATTTTATCCTTTGCAAAAAATTCTTGATTTCGAACAGACCACGAGTATAGAACATATCCTGGTAGTCTAACGAACTCTTAATAATTGTTTCTCCGAAAGGCCTTTGATCAACGTAGTTGTTCTGACCATCTTTTGAAACTTCGACTAAAATGATTAGCCCTGGGTACTTGGCTGAGGTGTCTCGATCCATTCACGTAAAGTGAGTTCGACTGGAACCTCATTCCGTCTAACCATAAAGGTTGGCTTGGTGCTGAGTACCATAATTTCTGCTTCCTTCTTATCCTGCAAACAATTGTTAGCAAAATTTTGGAAAAAGATTTGACAGTTCTTAAAATCTTTTGTATTTCGAAAAACAATATGACTTAGAAAGCCATAGTCCATCATCTGCCAGAGAAAATCAGGTGATGTCTTTTTGTGGATCGAAATCATTTTTCTGTCATCAATCTGTATTTTTGAAAAGCTATGTTGATCAATGCCAAGAAAGCATGATTCAAACTCTTTTTCATTTAAAATGCTTTTTGAAATAGTATCCCACCAATTCATAAGAAAAAAGAATGTGGGGAATAAGTATTTCTGTAAAGACTGGTTATCAACCAATTTGAAAAGATCTTTTTCGCCGTATTTCCATTCAATCGGGAAGATTTCTGGGTCAAGCGAGGATAAATCATTCATCTTTTCTGTTTTGTTTGCAACGAAGAGTTTTCTTTCGAGGTTACGAAGCAAATCAAGGTTGATGTTTTGTTTGAACAAGGAGTCTAGAATTTCGTATGATTCTGTATCAATTGTTCTTTTTGAATTTGTTTTCCATTTCTTTGTCATCTGTGGACGAAGGTCAAGATGATTTGGGTTAGGAAAGCTTAAGCGCGGGTTAGCGCTTGGTATGAAGCGGGATTGCTCCCTTTGGGTCGATCGTTGTCGTTTTAGGACTTTCTCTTTGCGAGAATTGCTTTTTCCCAAAGCAACAGGGATCAACGGTCTTGATGGTTCTTTACCGGTAGCCGTTTGTACCGGAATAGCCATACTATTCCCCTGAGTATGATCAGTTTCAGCAATTTGATCAAGATCAGAATGCTTCGCCGGAAAAGAATTTTTCCGAGCCAATCGAGGGATGGTCCCTAGAGAAACGTATCTGTCGGGGTTTGATGTTTGTCCTTCTGCCCAGCTAGCTGATGCTGGTAGAAAACCTTTTGAGGTAGCCGGTTTTGCCTTTTGGGCTTCTAGCTCCTGCATTTTTATCTTGACCTGCAAAAGTTCTTCTTGGAGTTTAAGCAAGTCCATTGCGCCTAAAATTTCGTCCTGCAAAACAATTAGACAATTGGAGCAAGATCGTGGGTTAGGGCGTCAGCTAAATGATTGTTTTCTCCTTCGATATGTTTTATAGTCATAAATCTTTCAAACTCTTGAATTTTTTGTTTATCTCGAATTTGTTTACTACTATGACCAGAATGAATATCATTATTGATAAAAGACACTAATGCTTTGTTATCAACAAAAAGTGTGAATTTACCCAGGAGAAACCCCTTGAACTTTTCTAATGCTAATCTAGCAGCTCTAAGTTCTTTATCGAAAATTGACCAGTTTTGTTCCGTGTCATTCCACGAACCGGTACAGTAACAAGCGACTTCTTTATGTTTTAAAGAACTTCTTTTAAACGATAAGACGCCAGACCAGTAATTGTCACTTGAGTCAGTATGAACGAAAAGTTCATCACCTTCTCTTGGAAGACTTGAAACTGGGAGATTTTGACAAGCATTCTTTATGTTTTGAACATATTGCTCATCTTGAAGATTCCATGACCAAGGGACATTTTTCTTAATTTTTCTGGTAAGATGTTTTTTATATTGTATTATCTCTTTAGAAAAATGATTTGTCGCGTATTGAACACAACCTAAAAAGGATTGTAGTTGTTTTACGTTCTTGATCTTTGGAAAATCTTTTATTTTTGAAACTACGTGAGACTGGAGTTTGATCTTTCCATTCTCTATTTCACAACCTAAGAAATCTATCTTGGGTTGCCCAAGTTCCATTTTCTTGTTACTAAGAATAATTCCGTGTTTCAGGAATGCTTCCGTAACTTGGTGAAGATGTTTTATATGCGCTTCTTCGTTTTCTGAGAAGACAATGATGTCATCAACATAAACGGAGCTAAAATCTTCGAGACCTTTGAGAACGTTATCCATTTTTTCTTGAAAGATAGATGGACCGAACTCGATTCCCATTGGCATGACAAGCCATTCGTAATGTCCTACAGGAGTACTGAAGGCAGTATACTGAATGCTATCATCTGTCAAAGGTACTTGATAGAAGCCAGACTTACAGTCGAACTTAAAATCTAGGACAAATTTGCGGGAAATACAGCATCCCAAACTTTCAGTTTGGATGTCATGTATACAAACCCCGAAGATATTCTCATCGCGCTAAAAGAAAACGCAGACTCCGTAAGGTCTCTCGTTCTTCTTTTAACAAGAGAAATAAACCTAAGTTTTTTCGGAAACGTAAGGGTAAAACCTACGTCAAGAAGAAACAAGAAAACGTCACCTGCTACGGTTGTAAACAAACTGGCCATTACGCCAATAAATGTACCAACCTGGCACGACAGCACCATGTTAAGAATATCGAAGATAATTTTGACATTGTTGCGACATGTGACTATCAGTCCGACTTCTCCTCGGAGAGTTTTTACGAGACTGAAACAGATACCGATTACTCTTCATCTTCTGACTCAGAATGAATAAAGAGTTAATTAGGTACAAGGACGATCCGTCCGAACCTGACCATCGGGTGATTGACTGGAAAGAACGCCCAAGAGGATTCTCTTGGACAAAAAACCTTTCCGAACAAGAACTTCTCAATGAAGCTCGACTTCGTGTCAATTACAAGGTCATCGAGGGAAAATCTAAGAAGGACAATCCTGTCTCTTCTACTCCTAAGGAGGAGATTCTTCGCCTCAAGATTGAATTGCTAAAAGCAAAGATCAAACTTGCAAAATTGCAAGCTAAATCCGAAGCTAAGCTAGAACAGCCTAAAGCTGAAATCGCCCCTCGAATCTATATGAAGTTTGTTAAACCTCAAATAGAAGAAAAGGGACACGAATCAGACATCGAGACTGAAAGGTCAAGTCTGGAACAGAACACTGCGACTGAATGGTCAAGTTCTGAAAGCCCTACGGAAACTGATTACTCATCAGAATCTTCCGAGGACAATATTGAAGAGATTCAAGGACAGTCTGAAACTTACGACTCATCCTTAGAATCAAGACAAAATGAGGAGATTCATATCCTTCCAGACTCCGTCTATAAGGTTATTGAACCCTCAAGAAAAAGTCAGGTCAAATTTCTTGATATGACCTTAGACTTCAAAGGATATCCGGAAACAACGATTCGGTGCTTATCCGATTCTGGTTGTTCCTTACTCCTTGCCAAATCCCATATTTTTCCAAAGGATAAATGGATTAAAAACCCATATCCTAAAATTATTGGATTTGCAAATCAAGAAAAGACTTATATACATTTCATAGCCCCGGCTATAAAATTTAAGATAGGTCAATATGTTTATACTTTTAATTTCTGGCAATACAATGGTATGACCCATGATTGTATCATCGGAAGTCCATTCTGGAATTTCCTGTATAAACAAGGTCTTTATATTAAAGATAACGAGTGTAAGACTGACAACAATAGATTCTTCCTTATGGAACAACCTATTCGCGTCCAGCAAACTCCATGGGAAACTGCATCAGAGTGTTCGCATGCTGAGCGTGGTGGATCCATAATTAACCAAGAATTTTCGAGTTATAATAACTCCAAAGAAAGTTCAAATCAAGAAATTCCCGAACGTCAAGTTCAATTGGGAAATTTCAAGTACAAAGACGGATGGAGAAAAAGTATTGAAGAAATTCTTCAACCTACTTTCTCTAATAATCCGCTTGCATTGTTAAAGCCTGATAGCCCGACTTGTCGGATCGATATCTTGCCTTACGATGTATTAAAGGCTGAGGGGATTACTACTCCCATTAGAGTCAAGCCTATGAAAGTAAATGCTCTCGATATCGATGATTTTCGAAAGCAGATCAATGAGCTACTTCAGTTTAAGTTGATCCGAGCGAGCCAGTCTCCTTGGTCTTTTCCCGCGTTTCTCGTCAGAAACCGTGGTGAAATCAACCGTAACAAAGCTCGCATGGTTATTGACTATAAGCGACTGAATAAATGTATTCGGAAAAACGCTTATGGGATACCAAACAAGGACACGATGTTTTTAAAACTTCGTAGTTCAACTATTTATAGTAAGTTCGACTG
Organism: Artemisia argyi; assembly: GCA_030686995.1. Classification (NCBI taxonomy): domain Eukaryota; kingdom Viridiplantae; phylum Streptophyta; class Magnoliopsida; order Asterales; family Asteraceae; genus Artemisia; species Artemisia argyi. Next base: position 20,565,371 of record CM060701.1, on the reverse strand, counting down.
TAAGTCTGGCTTCTATCAAGTACCTTTGACAGATGATAGCATTCAGTATACTGCCTTCAGTACTCCTGTAGGACATTACGAATGGCTTGTCATGCCAATGGGAATCGAGTTCGGTCCATCTATCTTTCAAGAAAAAATGGATAACGTTCTCAAAGGTCTCGAAGATTTTAGCTCCGTTTATGTTGATGACATCATTGTCTTCTCAGAAAACGAAGAAGCGCATATAAAACATCTTCACCAAGTTACGGAAGCATTCCTGAAACACGGAATTATTCTTAGTAACAAGAAAATGGAACTTGGGCAACCCAAGATAGATTTCTTAGGTTGTGAAATAGAGAATGGAAAGATCAAACTCCAGTCTCACGTAGTTTCAAAAATAAAAGATTTTCCAAAGATCAAGAACGTAAAACAACTACAATCCTTTTTAGGTTGTGTTCAATACGCGACAAATCATTTTTCTAAAGAGATAATACAATATAAAAAACATCTTACCAGAAAAATTAAGAAAAATGTCCCTTGGTCATGGAATCTTCAAGATGAGCAATATGTTCAAAACATAAAGAATGCTTGTCAAAATCTCCCAGTTTCAAGTCTTCCAAGAGAAGGTGATGAACTTTTCGTTCATACTGACTCAAGTGACAATTACTGGTCTGGCGTCTTATCGTTTAAAAGAAGTTCTTTAAAACATAAAGAAGTCGCTTGTTACTGTACCGGTTCGTGGAATGACACGGAACAAAACTGGTCAATTTTCGATAAAGAACTTAGAGCTGCTAGATTAGCATTAGAAAAGTTCAAGGGGTTTCTCCTGGGTAAATTCACACTTTTTGTTGATAACAAAGCATTAGTGTCTTTTATCAATAATGATATTCATTCTGGTCATAGTAGTAAACAAATTCGAGATAAACAAAAAATTCAAGAGTTTGAAAGATTTATGACTATAAAACATATCGAAGGAGAAAACAATCATTTAGCTGACGCCCTAACCCGCGATCTTGCTCCAATTGTCTAATTGTTTTGCAGGACGAAATTTTAGGCGCAATGGACTTGCTTAAACTCCAAGAAGAACTTTTGCAGGTCAAGATAAAAATGCAGGAGCTAGAAGCCCAAAAGGCAAAACCGGCTACCTCAAAAGGTTTTCTACCAGCATCAGCTAGCTGGGCAGAAGGACAAACATCAAACCCCGACAGATACGTTTCTCTAGGGACCATCCCTCGATTGGCTCGGAAAAATTCTTTTCCGGCGAAGCATTCTGATCTTGATCAAATTGCTGAAACTGATCATACTCAGGGGAATAGTATGGCTATTCCGGTACAAACGGCTACCGGTAAAGAACCATCAAGACCGTTGATCCCTGTTGCTTTGGGAAAAAGCAATTCTCGCAAAGAGAAAGTCCTAAAACGACAACGATCGACCCAAAGGGAGCAATCCCGCTTCATACCAAGCGCTAACCCGCGCTTAAGCTTTCCTAACCCAAATCATCTTGACCTTCGTCCACAGATGACAAAGAAATGGAAAACAAATTCAAAAAGAACAATCGATACAGAATCATACGAAATTCTAGACTCCTTGTTCAAACAAAACATCAACCTTGATTTGCTTCGTAACCTCGAAAGAAAACTCTTCGTTGCAAACAAAACAGAAAAGATGAATGATTTATCCTCGCTTGACCCAGAAATCTTCCCGATTGAATGGAAATACGGCGAAAAAGATCTTTTCAAATTGGTTGATAACCAGTCTTTACAGAAATACTTATTCCCCACATTCTTTTTTCTTATGAATTGGTGGGATACTATTTCAAAAAGCATTTTAAATGAAAAAGAGTTTGAATCATGCTTTCTTGGCATTGATCAACATAGCTTTTCAAAAATACAGATTGATGACAGAAAAATGATTTCGATCCACAAAAAGACATCACCTGATTTTCTCTGGCAGATGATGGACTATGGCTTTCTAAGTCATATTGTTTTTCGAAATACAAAAGATTTTAAGAACTGTCAAATCTTTTTCCAAAATTTTGCTAACAATTGTTTGCAGGATAAGAAGGAAGCAGAAATTATGGTACTCAGCACCAAGCCAACCTTTATGGTTAGACGGAATGAGGTTCCAGTCGAACTCACTTTACGTGAATGGATCGAGACACCTCAGCCAAGTACCCAGGGCTAATCATTTTAGTCGAAGTTTCAAAAGATGGTCAGAACAACTACGTTGATCAAAGGCCTTTCGGAGAAACAATTATTAAGAGTTCGTTAGACTACCAGGATATGTTCTATACTCGTGGTCTGTTCGAAATCAAGAATTTTTTGCAAAGGATAAAATTCGACCCTCACTGCAAAATCCAACAAGATGGAAGATTCATTACAGTTTCTCAGTTCCGAGAAAATTCGATTGAATTCCGAAGTCAAGAATACCTAGACAACTCATTAAGCCAAGTCGCATATGAAGACATGCCAGCTGTTAATTTGCCAGCTATTGAGGTTCTAGAAGATGGAGTCGTAAGCAATGACGTTTCATTTACCGACCCCATAACATGTGAAGAGATTCCCACTACTGCTAGTGGAGGACCAATAATGGAAGAAAAAGGAAAAGAAGTGAAGATGTGATGTGCCACGTCTAAAGCATCTACTTTTACTTTTTCTTTAATAATGTAACTTTAATTATTGTGTTTGCCCGAGAAAGAAGCAAAGGTGGTTTTTCTCTCCCTATATAAGGGCTCTTAAGTTTAGAAAGAAGGCAGACCCAAAAACACACACAAAAATTCACATAGAAGATTTGAAGAGTTCTCTGCCATTTAAATTTGATTGTAAGTTTTTTTTAATATGTGTGAGTAGTTATTAGGAAAGGGGTGGAGGCTCTCAGCCTTCACCAATATTGTAAGCCTGAATCGTTTGGTTCAGTTTATTGTATAATATAATCTAATATGTTTGACGTATTAGTTTTCTTATTTCTGATATGCACTTCCAAGTTTTACGTTTTGAGTTAACCGAAAGGAATACAGATTTTCAAACTATAGAGATTTTCAAGAACATGGTCTTTCAATAAAATCCAAAAACCCAATTAAAATACCGATGAATCGATCAGCCCGTTCGATGGATAATGTAGGCGTTTTTAGGTGGTGTAACCGTGGTAGCCGTTGATATTTCCGAAATCATAGGGCGTCATGATAAATATTCATGTCAAATGGTGTTGGGGTGAAAACTTAAAAACCGGATTTTTGTAGAAAGTGTTTTCTCAGAAAATGTGTTTAAAATCTTATTTGGTTCTTTGTCGTTAAATAAGTCAAAATGGGGAGTCATTTAGTTCTATCAGGAAACCGAGAAAATTTTTACGTTACTACATATTCGAGTATATTAAATAATAAATTCTACTTTCCGATGTACGGAACATATACAATATTGGCTGAGTAAATCCTACCCTTTCTGCTTTCCAACATATATTAATTTTATAATTAAAATTAATTGTCATGATAGACGAACTTAAAGTCTCTACGGGGACAATACTTGTCGGAACTCCTTCTGAGGTGTTTCAATATATCTGGACCTTCTTGTCTCAAGAATGGACCTATCAAGATACGGAAACTCGTCGATTCGACGTTTATCTTAGTATCAATAACCAAGATACGTATGAAGATCCAAGCGATCTTGATATTAGTATCAATATTCAAGGAACGTACCCTGGTTATAATAATCTTGGTATTAGTTTCAATAACAATACCTCTGAAAGTCAGTATTATACTGATTCTGAGCATTCCTGCCCAGATTTAGATGATATTGATTGGGAAACCCATCGAGATTTTTAATTCCGCTTAAATCTCATGGACCCCTCTCAGAAGTCAAGCCGAGCTCGAGCTTGACAGCGCTTGAGCTCAGCTCAAAAACTATAAGGTAGGCTTGAGCTTGGCTTGATAGCTTGACGAGCTTTAATCATTTAGGTTTGAGCTCGGCTTGAAAAGTTTGAATTTATATATAAATATTAAATTTAATAGCCAAACTCATCAATAAATTGAAACAAAAACAAAAACAAAAAAACAAAAAAAATAAAAAAAAAAATACTGTGACTATCAATAAATTCAAAAAAAAATGTGATGAACTTAAGAGCAAAGAACTTAAAGAAAACATTCCGGAGAACTAGAGTGACAGGTGTACTTTTATGTGGGTCCTTGTGTAATTTTAATATACTTTTGGTGTGCTAACTTGTGCTCCTAAGGCACAAGTTAGAAAAACCCTTATATAAATATGTACAATAAAAGTATATATGTTCTTTAAGCCTCGAAAAGCTCGATAAAAGCTAGCTCGAGCTCGGCTCGTTATGTGTTTCAAGCTGGTTTATTGGGCTCGGGCTCGAGCTCAAGCTTGAGCTCAATAAAAGCTCAACTTGATCGAGTTAAGCTCAAGCTTGAGCTCGAGTTGCTTGATAAAAGCTTGGTTTATTTGCAGACCTAAGTACTATATTAATCAGCATGACCAAAACTACTTCCAGGTGTATAAACATTAACCACCCATATTATAAAAGGTATAGTAAGAGATGGCAACTTCAACCCACTTAAGTTGATTTGCGTTTTTATGCTAAACGGAGCAGATGGGTGGAATAAAAAAACATGACCAAGAAGGGAGCTCAAACAAAGAAAAAAGAGCAAATCTTGCCACCACCAAAAACATGACAAACATGCAACATATGTATATAGTAGTACCAATTCATTAAGATGTCTCTTATTCACAAGACTGTTCTAAAGCATAGTGCGAATTTGTCACTTAGAAAAACTTATCCTAAACAACTACGTCTAGAAAATTGTTATCTGAAAGCAGTATATATATAAGGCTTCATATAGAAGCTCATCCACCTGAAAAGCCTATGAAACTAGTAAAAACATCTGAGCAGGCACAACTTCTAGTGTTCCACACTAGGAAATTAAACACTGCCAAGATCAACTTAGAGTAAAAATACTAGTGCCTATATGAAAGTGATCCTGCATAGAAATCATACGAGCACCTGAACTGAAACTTAGCTATGAACTAAATATACTATAAAATAAGCTTCTTACTTTTAAAAATCTCATAACCAAATACTAAACATAACTACATAAGTTCCTATATTAAGCTTGTCTAAGGAAAAAGCTAACATAAAAACACTCGACCACTGGATCTCTTGTAGCATCTTGAGTTGCAAAAGTTGGAGGAAGCCTAATTTGATTTAAAGATGCCAAAACTAGATAAAACATTTGCCTAGAGCCAAGCGGGATCTTAACACCATAGTTTTTCTACCTTCAATAAGGATGATAGCGACTACCGCCACTATACCCTCCGCTACCATAAGAGCCACCATAACTAGGAGCTGGACCAGAATCAGGACCGCCACCAGCACCTAAATTAGCATAGCGATATGGACCATACTCATCACCGCTTCCAAAACGACTAGCATCACCACGAAAAGATTCACCACGGTAACCGCCACAGTCTCCATAACCACCACTACTCTCGCCAACATACCTTTGTTTTTCTTCAAAACCCCAAAAATCCGGACAGATACCAGCTCTTGAGCCATCGGGTGCCCTATAAGGATCATACCGGCTATAGCCACCAGATATTCCAGGGGGACCCCTATTGGGAGCATACCGACTATAGACACCAGCTATTCCAGGGCCCCCAGGAGCCCTATAGGGATTATACCCACTATAACCATCAACTATTCCAGGGACCCTAGATGCCCTAATGGGACCAGGGCCATATCTACCATCGAAGCTATCATACGCACCATCATATCCACTAAATTTATCTGGGAAAGAACGTGACCTAGACCTGCTAACAAGTGGGGGGTTTGACCCTTTCTTTGGTTCTGCTTTTTTGATCTCCACCTACAAGAAAGTAACTTAGTCAACCTAATTCAATTGTAAATACACTATTAAGATGAGCCTCCTAAAAGACCTACACCTGTAAAATCTCAGCCTACATCATATACATTATGCACAATTTATTTGGATGCGTTAATTATTGTATCAGAACTTATATGTGAAAACACTTGAGATGTAAAACTACTTTTTGGGTTGCTATAATATTCATGTTTACAGATGGTTTTGACTAAAGAAGGGATACCAAAGCGCACCTGATTACCAGCCATATCTATCATATTTCCTTTAGATACTAATTCATCAACAACTTCGACACTATCAAAAACAACAAACCCAAATCCCCTAGATCGGTTGGTCGCATGATCACGTACAATCTGGTGCTCCACCACCTTTCCATACTTCGAAAAGAAAGTTGCAAGCTCATCTGAACAAGATGGAATGACATTTATATCATATGTTTACCAAAAAAAAAAAAAAAAAAAAAAAAAAAAAACACATCACATAGTTCTATACATGAAAACAGAAAATTATAGTGTACCTTCACCAAGTGAGGTTGGAATACCCCCAACAAATATCTTCTTTGTTTTGAAATCCTTTGAATTAGCAGACCCGGAATTAGCTGACCCTTTCGGAATCGTCCTCTTAATCTCAACCTAAAAAAACAGGAAATAGTATGAGCAATATATACGCAGGCCAAGAAGACGTAACCGCATATAGCAACTACTTTTAGTTTCTACCTGCTTTCCACTGAAGACATGGGTGTCCTCGATAACCTTGTCCACAACAACAGGATCAGCGTAGGTTATGAATCCAAATCCCCTAGGTTGACCAGTCATACGGTCCTTCATTACCACAGAATCTGTTATGTCTCCATACTTCCCAAAGTGCTTATTAAATTCATCTGATGTTTATACAAAACGTACCATGTTAGCAGGGACAAAAAAACAACCAACCATATTGCACTTGAAAGGTACATAAATTGTGAAAAGCATCGAGCAAGCAGCGACCAAATAAAGGTGTTACGTTATCTATATGAACAACAGTTACTAGGTCACAAATTTACCAGGGTTCAAACCCTTGACCCAAAAAAAAACAGTTACTAGTTCACGTCAAATACAGCCCTCAAAAAGCATATAGCTATAGTCTCACAAAAACTTCATAAGTGTGAAAATTATTCTGTGTAAAAATCGTTTTTAAGAACCAGAAATTTTGCTGCACTTAATCAAACAGATGGCAATAAAACACTGAATTTCAGACTTACTAAGACAACAAACTCCAATTAAATACTAATCACCGATGTTAAACTAAATTGCACATAGGGGTTTTCCATGCTCGGGTTGGTTTGCTAACTGAACTTGGGGTGTTTGTATTAGCTTATTTTGTGGGCTTATCAGCTTATTGAGATTTGGGAATGCCAATAAGCCTATTTTATTTATATTTTTTGGCTTACATATTTGAGCTTATGGCTTAAACAAGCAACAAGGTTAAGTGGATAAGCTAATAAGCCAAAAAAACAATGAGCTTATTCGCTTTCCTAAATCTCAATAAGCCGATAAGCTAACAAAATAAGCTAATCCAAACACCCCCTAACAGAACCTAAATATCGTGTTTAATAAGCTCAGTATCCTAACAGAACGAAAACGCGGTAACCTTCGTATATCTAAACCCAATTATTTTAAATTTAAAAAAAAAAAAAAAAAAAAAAAGTAATCTCACTGTATTCAGTTTCTTTAGGCAAGCCTCCAATGAATATCTTCCTGCAAATTTTACACAAAACAATCAAACTTTGTCAAAATCGAATTAAAAAAATTGGGGAAAATTAAAATCGAACGTGATAATGGAAGTAAACATACCCAGGGCTCGCGCGATCGTTTGAATGTGATTGATTCATGTTTGATTTTGAATTCGTTCTGTTAAATTTGATTCGATTCAAAATTAGGGTTAGGGTTATAGTATTGAATAAACTTGAGGGAGATTGAGATTGTGATTTGGGGTATTTATAGGGAGTAGTATGGCGGTTTATTTATAACTTGTGGCCGAAGTTATTGAAACTTACAGTTTGGTCCATCAAGTTGTGTTTTTGTGATTCTTGGTTACATTGACTTTTTTGTATCACGGGTGTAGGGCTGAGCATAATAGATCGCGGACCGGACTGAATAGACAGAAGATAGAACATATCTTCGTTTGGTCCTCGTTCCACCCTTTTTTCATATTCGGTTTTCGGTCTGGTTAGGACCAAACATATAATGCTTTGTTAAACCGAACCGAACTAGACCGAACCGAATTTCGGTCCTCGATCCGGTGTTTTGGCTAAAATCGGTCTTTGGTCCGGTCCTGTCTTGGTCAGTTCAGTCCAATTTTTGGACCATGATCAGCTTTACATAAATGTGTTTGGTGCAGAGCGTTTATGATCACTTAAAAATGGTGATCACTAAAGTAGCAAGTACTGTCATCTTTTCTTTTAAATGTTTCTTTAATAACGCATCGTGAAGTAGCATTTAATAGTTAAAAGAATGCAAAATTACTAACATGGCCTCAAAAATACCAATAAATAAATGTTTGGTTTCTCTCGCAGTGGTAGTCTTCGTTAAATATAGTGCGTTGAATACAAAACCTTTTTTTTTTTTTTTTAGGTTATGTAACTAATACAAAATAAATTTAATTCAATACTTTCTATGCTTGCAAAATTTTCTATTAAGTTATATGATTATTGCAAAATTAATTTGATTCAATGACATCTATAGAGATGAAACATATGTAGGCATAAGGACCTTTATGACACAATTAAGAATTCAATTCATTTTCAATTAGGCCTTGCTCTAGCTTTTTTAAGAGTTATTACTTCTTTTGTAGCTCAACACATGTGCTTTTTACCGGCTTATGCATTTATAGCACAAGACTTTACTACTGAAGCTGTGTTATATACTCATCACCAATGCATCACAAGATTCATTATGACAAGAGCTTTTGCTCATAGAGCTATATTTTAATGATATTGCCACTTTAATATGAAACACGCGTCGTCAATAATTTTATTACTAGTGTATCATGAAATTTATGCAATATCAAGCATGTAAAAGTAACTTTATTATTTATTTAAAGAGTTTTCTATTTAAATATGTACATTGCATTTTACGTCATTTGACACATTATGATTACAAATACGTTATCAAAACGTTTTTATCGAAAAAAAATTAAAAAAGAAAATAACTACTGCTTATCGCTACTTGTTATATCTACCGCTTACTGATACTTTTGCCAAATACACCCTATTTCAATTGAAGCAGGAAATTATAAGCCGACAAAAAGAGTAGTTGAAGCGGGAAGTTATGAATGTAAAACTACAAAAAAGATATTCAAGCAAACTTATTAATATTATTTATTAGGTATGAGTGTAATTAGCAATTTCAAAAATTCCTACGGTTTTAAAAAGTTACTTGGTGTCAGCGGATTTATCTAAATGGAAAGTTAAGATCTCATGGAAACAAGTCTCTAGTTAAGTTTCAAGGAGGTTTTGGACTGAAGGATCTCAGTTTGTGGAATGAGACTTTTATGGCTAAAAACATAAGGAATCTTACCATCAATAAAGAATCATTATGGTCAAGTGGACAAATGTAATGACGCTTAAAGGTGTGAGTGTTCGGGATGTTGAGGTGGAATTAATTCTAGTTGTGGATGGAAACGCATATTGGGTCTTAGGGATAAAATGAGACATCGTGTTATTCATAAGTTTATAAATGACCAAACATGTTCTTTCTGGTATGATAAGTAATGCAATATAGGGTCTCTCAGTAACTTGATACAGATGGACAATTTGGCCCAAAACAATCTATGCAATAAGGATAGCGTGTGTGATATGATTGAGAATGGCGAATGGAAGTGGCATGAGGGATGGATTGATTCTTATGCAATTCTCCAAACACCTTTTGTTCCATAGTTAGATGAAAAATGGGAAAATAAAGTTATGTGGATAAATAATGAAGGCAATGTTGGTGATGGAACCTCCAACCTCACAAATCATACCTCCCGATGTTGGGCATGTAGCACCAACTACCAACCCGATTTTGGATGAGCTTTTAAAGGAATTCAAAGATGAGCTCTTGGATATTACTGTGATGGACGAGGAAGCCGAATGTGACCCTACAAAGGATGTGAAGGAACTCGAGGAGATGCTTTCAAAAGACCCTTTTTCATTCTCATCAGACATAAGGGTACACATGGCCGTTGTTGAAACGAATGTGGCATTAAAGCCATTTATTCGACAACGACAAGGAATGAACCAATCTTCTAAATCATCAACAAAATCGGGTAAGGAAACAACGGAAATGACATCCCTTGCAAGGTATTATCCCAATTCGTCATTTCCCTACACCATAGCAAATTCACACCCTTACGGTGTTTATTGCTATTTTCACCTACACTTGATTTCAAGTGAGGGGATGAACACCGTTTTACTCAGTAAATAAGGGTAGAGTCAAGCTCGTGACTCTAACAAAAATAAGTGTTTCGTGGGAGGCACCCCATGCTTATCTTTTTATTTTTATTTTTATTTTATAGGATTTTATGCTTGGTATGTTTGTGCGTCATTTTTACAGGAATCTATAATGAAGAAATGCAGGAGAAGTGTTGGAAGGACCGCTTAACGGCCTAATGATTACGACTCTTCTGAAACTATAATCAGAAGGTTTCTACTGCGTAACTCATCTATGTGGTTACGCTTTAACTATTTACTAGCAGGCATCCATTAACAAATCATTTGACTTACGACGTAACTCAGTCTATTAGGTTACGCCGTAACTGCTTTCTGTAGCAAACAATTTTTCAAAAACATTAACCAAGTTTGTATGTTTTTAGTAGTAACTCAGTCTATGAGGACACTTGTTAATTGTCGTTGACACATGTCGATTTGTGGTTCAGACAACACAAGTTGCCAAAGCAACCGGTCTATTTTTTTCTCAAAAAAAAATAAAATAAAATAAATAAATAAAAATCTAGAAACTGATAACTGGTATACTTCGTGATTTACCCCTTAAATAAACTGTGGAAAACTATAAGGAGTTGAATAGTTTTACGTCTTATTAATTTATTATGAAAATCTTGTTTTTAAAACTTTGATTCGATCTTATGTAAAGTCGGCTCTTGGACAATATGAACAAATATATCTAAGTGAGAAAAATAATTATGCAAGTAAAGTAATGAAATGAAAGATAGGGATGGAAAGATCAAACCACAACACACGGATTTATAGTGGTTCGATAACGAAGCACCTTTTCGCCCTATTCCACTCGTCGAGTCTCTTACTCGAGAGTTCACTTCACTATGTCAACAAACTCCCTTGTGGCGGAGAAACCTTACACACCTTTACTTACACCAATTAACGACACAAAGCAAAATGTCGAGTTCTAATAGTAGCTAGAACCAATCTCACGACTCTTCACGACTTCTTCAAGACATCTTCACAACTTCTTCACAAATCACAACTACTACACATCACACCTATTTCACGACTTCTCACAACTTCTACACTATTTCTTCACAACATAACTACTTCTTCACAACTACAATCTACTTACTTACTTACACTTAGATCTACTTATTACAAATACTTTACACAACTTTAAATCAAATCAACTAAACTACAATACTTCTTCACTTATTGTTAAAGGAGTATTTTTCTCTTGCACTTTTATGGTTGAAGCTTGGATCACTTGGAAACAAAAGCTTAAGATTATATGATCAAAAGTTTTAGAAATATATGTAAGAAGGATTAAATCAGAAAATTTGGAGTGCAAAAGGTGAAGAAAAAGTAAAGAAACAGTTCAGTATTTATAGGAAATTATGAGGAGCTGAGGAACGGGGCCGGTTCCATTAAAGTGTGGCCGGACCCCTTAAAGTTTAAGGGGGCCGCCTGGCTCCAACGGCTCTCAGCTTTGTTTTCTATTAGGGAAGGTTTTTCTGTAATATTTTTGCCATTTTTGGTTCAAAATTTGAATTCATATTTATATCTATACTACATATAATGGAGGAAGCACTCTCTCTCCAAAATTTTCAGATTTACAAGAAATAATGCATGGTTCATAACACTTTTTTTTTTTTTTTTTTTTTTTTTTTTTGTGAAAAGGGTGAAATATTATTAATCACAAAAAGTACAACAAGTTTCTTCACAACCATGGACATATCCCATGTTTGTGTTCTGAAACTTATTAACAACAAATTAGTTTGACTAGACAAACATTCTATACTACTAATACTTTCGTAATACAAAAAACAACATATACAATCAATCTATACTTCTTCATTTATCTGCTTCTTCTATAGCTCTACTAGTGCTCCTTTGCTCCTTCTTAACTGCACATTCCATTTCTTTTCAACTGCCTTGACATTCTCATTATCTTTCACCACAAAACTCATAATTCTCCATTTAATACTATCCATTATATTTTGTATTAGCACATCTTCTGTTCTCTCATTGCTCTTGAATATTCTTGTGTTCCTTTCTTGCCATATGAAGTACACTGTTGCTCCCAATACTAATCTTCTAAGAACACTCCATATACTTCTATTTGCTTTTAACTGAGAGAATTCATCAATTATTCTATGCCAATTGAATGAGAACTTTTTATCAATGAGTTTCTGCATCTCATTCCATACATTCTCTGTATATTTGCATTTGAAGAATAAATGCTCATGAGAATCTTGATTGAGTTTGCAAAATACACATCTCATAACATCATTTGGTTTCCATATAGCAATTCTATCTTGTGTCATAAGCCTATCCTGTATTGCCATCCATAGAACAAAAGCATGTCTAGGTATATTCTGTGAAAACCAAACCACATCCTTCCACAATACATTATTTCCAGTACCACAGAAATCTTTCCAAACCCATTTTGTTGCAAACTCAATTTTATTACCAGCATTAGTAACCCACATAGCTTTGTCTAAAACCTCATTATGCAGAACTGGTATTTGGATGTTGCCCAAAATTGGGTACTTATCAGACCACTCCTCAGGCTAGCCCCAACTACCATTATTGATAAATTTTTCCACACAACAGTCATTTGGCAATCTTGCATTATACACTTCCCTTGTAGAAATATATTCACATAATGGTCCTACTTCACACCACTTATCAAACCACGCAGAAATATTTTTCCCATTACCAATTTTGTAGTATACATGTTTTCTGACTTTTTTTCTCAACCTCAGAATATTATTCCACCCAATACTACTATTACTATCCTGTTGTATTTCCCATATACTTCTTCCTTTAAGCTTCTCCACATTTATCCACTTAACCCACAATGTATCTTTCTTAGCAGCTATATTCCACAAGTGCTTCATAATCAACACTTCATTCCACACTTGTAAATCTTTTATACCCAACCCACCTTCGTCTTTAGGCTTACAAATATTGTCCCATGATATCTTAGCTTTCCCCTTAGTTAACTCCCCTTGACACCACAAAAAACCTTTAAGCAACTTGTTAATTTCTTTAATCACGGTCTTAGGAAGGATGAAAACCGATGCCCAATATACTTGCAAAGAAGATAATACTGATGCAATTAGTTGTAGTCTCCCTGCATAAGACAATGTTCTATTTCTCCAATCTTGCACTCTGCTTCTAACCTTCTCAACCAATGGCTTGCATTCAGTTACACTTATCTTTTTAGTTATCAATGGGACTCCAAGATATCTAACTGGTAGCTTTCCTATTGTGAAAGGTAATATTTGCACAATGGTTACTTGTTCAGGAATAGATAAACCTCCAAAGAATGTAGTGCTTTTTTGCATATTAACTTTAAGCCCAGAGAACTGACTAAATTCATCCAGAGTCTTCTTAATTACCTTAACAGAGTTGCAATCACCATGACTAAAGACTATTAGATCATCAGCAAACCCTAAATGTGTGATTTTTAATTTTCTGCATCCCTGATGGTAAGTAAAATCCTCAGCATCCCTAATATTCTTCTTCATAAGCAGATTAAAAACCTCCATTGCCATTGTGAATAAGTAAGGTGATATAGGATCACCTTGTCTTAACCCTCTACCCCCACAGAAGTATCCAATCCTCTCACCATTGACATTAAGAGTGAATTTTGTAGTTGTTACACAGGTCATGATCCATCCAACCATTGTTCTATGAAACCCAAATAATTCCAATGTTTTCTTAAGAAACTTCCAATCTAATGTATCATAAGCTTTCTGTAGGTCAATTTTTAGAGCACACTTTTTAACTTTTTGTTTTCTATTGTACCCCCTTAGTAACTCCTGTGCTAACAAGATATTATCAGTAATTTGTCTCCTAGCAATGAAAGCATTCTGATTCTCATGAACAATCTTCCCTCACACCCCCTTAATTCTATTAGTTATCACCTTACTAATGCATTTATATAAGACATTGCAGCAGGCAATAGGTCTACAGTCAGAGACCTTATTAGGTGTTGGGATTTTAGGAACTAAAGAGATCAATGTAGCATTCAAATCACCTAGAAGTTTTCCTGAATTGAAGAACTCCTGAATAGCTAAGCATACTTCTTTCCTAATAATACCCCAAGATGCTTTAAAGAATTTGGCTGTGAAACCATCAGGACCTGGTGCTTTGGAATCTTCTATATCAAACATGGCCTCTTTAATTTCAGCATCAGATACATGTCTCACCATTCTTTCTGCTTCCTCAGTTGATAGTTTATGTGTAAATTCAACATGATCCTCTTGAAACTCTGCAACTGTATCACTGGTACCCAAAAACTTTTTAAAATGCTCCAAGAATTGCACAACAACTTGTTCTTTCTCATAGCAGCATCCATTCTCATCACATATATTCATGATTCTACTTCTGTGTTGTCTACCCTTGATGATTTTATGAAAAAATTTAGTATTTCTATCCCCATCCTTCATCCATTCAACTTTAGCTTTTTGCATTAATAAACTTTCCTCATCTCTCATTGCTTCACAATATTCTTGAAGAAGAATGCAGCTTAATTTCTTTGTTTTCTCACAGAATGGATTTTTATCAACTTCTTCTTGTGCAATTTTAATCTTTTCTCTCAACACATTGACTCTATCATAAACATTTCCATTCTTCCAGCTCATATAATTCAATTTGTGTTTCAGCATCTTCATCTTTTGAATCACATTGTACATTTGAAAACCATTGACATTCTTCTCCCATTCATTCTTTACCACTTGTAGAAACTCCTCTTTCTCAGTTATAAAATTTGACATTCTAAATGCTTTCTTTCTTTTTGTCCCTCCACTTGGTATTACTAGCACAACAGGTGAATGATCAGAAATGATATATGGTAGATACACACAATGAGCTATTCTAAAAGTATCCAGGAAAGGTTCATTGATCATCACTCTATCCAATTTCTTCAATGTTTTACAGTTAGGGTTTCTTAAACTTTTAGTCCAAGTGAACTGAAACCAGAGCTCACCAAATCTTCAATTTCCACATTCTCCACACATTTCTTGAAATCAATCATATCACTTGTATGCATTGAGGTTCCATTGAAATGTTCATGAACTTCAAGTGTTACATTAAAGTCTCCCATAATCACCCATGCAGTCCCATTTGTTATCTGTTTATAAGCTCCCAGTTCATTCCACAATTTTCTTCTTTCCATTCCTGAATTGGTAGCATAAACCACTGTACAGAAAAATCTACTCTTTTGACCAATTGTTTTTGCCATTAACAACATACTTTGCTTGGTTTTATTAATTAACCAAACATCCACCATATTTTGATCCCACCCCATCATGATTCTGCAACCTTTATTGTTGTCTTTAGCATTTGTCACATATTCTCAATTACCAAAAGTGTAGTCACCCACTTTCTTTATTTTGTTGTATTTGATGTGTGTTTCAAGTATTGCACACATCTGCAATTTCTCCTCAGCAATAAACTTTCTAACCTCTTTCTGCTTTTCAGAGGTGCTAAGGCCTCTTATGTTCCATGTTGCAATTTTAAAATCCATATCCTCTCTTTCTATTTTTAGCTCACTTTAATCTCTCAATTCTTTTGGCTCACTTATACACTCTGTCTGTTTTTAAAAACCCACAAACCTCTCTTTCTGTTTTTGATCTCACAAATTTATCTCAATTCTTTTAGCTTTCAATCTCTCTGTCTATTTTTCCACACAAATATTCTCTTTCTGTTTTTGACTCGCCAATCTCTCAATTCTTTGGTTCATAACACTTTAATGCACCCAATTTTCAAAATTACAACAAAGTAAGCATATTGTACAACAAAAATAAGCATAATATCATTTTTAGACCAAAATTCCAAAATCACAACATTAATGCTATTAAAAACACCCCTTTACCCAAAATTACAACCATTTAAGCACAATGTAAAATATAATTTTGAAAATCTTCAACAAACTCATACAAACAACAGCTAATCAACTTTAACATCTTTTTAACACAACACCCAACTTCACAACAAGATTCAAAAATATAATTGAAAGGATCTCAGGTTTTTTTATTTCTATTCGTTAACAGATCTTTAAAGATCCAAACTAGCCCATCATCGATTCAAGATTCTTTCATAAAGATCAGAAACAATAAAAATCATAATAACGAAGATCGATTAATAGGGTTTCGATTATCATTAAAAAATATATATATATTGTTTTTTGATAGTGACACAGACAAAAATAAGAGATTAGTTTGTTTGTGGCTGCGTATTTACTATGGTACTCCATATTAGGTTTAGAAACATTATATTGTTATTTATTAGTGGGGTGCTTAGGATTAGGTTTAGTTAGAATTTGGACTTGGGCTACTTTATTTGGGCCTCTATAACCCATCAAAAGTTGAAGTGGACTTTCATGTGGTTATTTGTTTGGCTATTTGATTCATCATTTATTATACAATAGCAGAGTACCCGTATAATGCGGCAGCGGTTACTTTGTGACTAAATTTTGTGGCGAAATGTTTTTCGTTTATATGTTTTTCCTAACAATAGCTTTATGTATTTTGATTTCCGGTGAACTACGTATTTTAATTTATTAGAGTTTTTTTTTTTTTTTTTTTTTTTTTTTTTTTTTTTTTTTTTTTTTTCACAATAAATGCACGGATGTCAAGAATTTCATGTTATATTTCAACTATTTAGCCATTGACAATGTTTTTTATTATACAGTTGTAATAATAAATATTTTAATAAGCAACGGTTTTTTGTTGTTCAAAATTACTACATGATTTATATAAAGTTATTTCAGGGTACCAGCCGCTGCAACGCACGAGTACCCTGCTAATATTTATTATGGATTAAACATATTTCTTTATTTACCAAAAATGATTTTGTAAAAGATATAAAATATTTGTAACATTTTATAAAAAAATTAGAGATTAAGTAAATGTTCCTTTGATCATAAAATGCATTAGGCATTTGTTTATTCATACCTTAAGTGATTAAGTTGTTAAAATGAATATTTACAACTAAATACTTGTTTACGTAATAATCTTGCGTTTAATGATTTTACATTTTGTGATTATCAAAATGTAGAGATATCAAAAAA
Organism: Artemisia argyi; assembly: GCA_030686995.1. Classification (NCBI taxonomy): domain Eukaryota; kingdom Viridiplantae; phylum Streptophyta; class Magnoliopsida; order Asterales; family Asteraceae; genus Artemisia; species Artemisia argyi. Next base: position 20,548,004 of record CM060701.1, on the reverse strand, counting down.
TATTAATAACGTTTTTAGGCATTATTTATATCAACATAAACTTCATATCAACAAAAGCTATTTAGTCTTTTTCTTATCAATCCAATTATGTCCTATCATACCAACTAAACATGATTAATAACGGTAATTATATTATAGCATTTATTCTATTACATCGTTTATTTCATTCATTTGACATTTCATTACGTCCTACCAAACGAGTGCTTTGTGTGAAATGAAATGTTACCAAAGCTCAATAAGCAAAAAGTAAACACCCCTAAATAGCTTATTAAAGCTTTTATAAGTGTTTATAAATAATGTTTTGAAAACCGGATTCGAAATTGACCCGGTCGAGTCACCGAACACCGGTTCGATATCCGGGTCAATCCGGTTTTCAATTTATTATTTTTTTATTTTTCGACCGGGTCAACCCGGGCTTTTATTAAAAAGATTTGAAAAAATGAAACCCAGCCGGGTTTCGAGAACCGAGTTGTCCAGGGTCAATTAAAACCCGGCGGGTTTAACTGGTTAACCTCTCATTTTTTGGCCGTAACACTCAAACCGGTTAACCCAGCCTGATCAATCCAGGTTTTACACTACTTATAACAAATAAAACTTATTTTTATAAACTATCTTATTTGGGTTATTTACACATATAGGTAACGAACTTAGAAAAATTTTCCGTGTTATGTAACGAACTTACAAAAATATTAAGTTAAGTAACAAAACTTGGCAAAACCGTCTAAGTTAGGTAATTAACCGGGAACAATTTTGGGCCCACATGTCATACCCTATTCGTTGTAAATCTCTCACACATGCAGATGATTTTGCAAACCTTATACCTAATACCTAACTCTCTCCCTCTCTCTCTTGATACTGCCGCCGCCGTCACCATCAATCACCACCGTCACCATCACGACACCGCCACTCCCACCCATGTAAATCATCACCGCACGCGCCACCACCACCATTTTTGTCTCGTTTTCTTGTCTTGGTAAGCGTAAACGTAGATCTAAAGGTAACGTTAACAACCACACCGATTCACAACCTTGTATGAATCGGTGTGAGCCAAAAACGAGTAAGAAATGTTTATATTTTGGTTGGTCTCGAGCTCATTTTGAGCTTATTGGTAACAAACGGGCTTATTTGGTTCTTGTTTGGAGTTGGTTTGCGAGCTAACCGTGACCCACGAATGAGGTTTTGTTGTTGATTTTAGGATTAGTTAAGATTTGGGTGTGAGATTTGGTATTTGTGGTTTGGATTTGATCCGATTGGTTACATGGTATTTGCGGTTTGGATTTGATCTTGGACTCGAGCTGTAGGACTAGTTTTGGCCGAGAGTTAATATCGTGGAGGGGCATCAGGTGGGACGGCAGGGAACATGCTCCAATTCTACACGGATGATGCACGTGGATTGAAGATCTCTCCAAATGTCGTTCTTGTCATGAGCATTGTCTTCATTGCTTTTGTTGCTGTACTTCATGTCGTCGGGAATCTCTACCTCATCCGTAAGGAGTAAGAGCAGTATCATAGTCTAGTGACTTTTGTTTGGTTAAGAAGAGATAGTGTTATCGTTTGTTCCTCAACTGAAATGTTATGTTATACCTTTTCTTAATGATCATTATAAGCAAAATGACGGATAATTGTGTTTAGTCGAGATTTATTTGCCACCCTTGTGTTTATCTGGTGTGACCATTAGAGTGGCATTTGAATTCATAGACTGTGTAGTTGCAAAAGATCTTGATATCTACATCTTAACCGTTCCAATGAAAGACCATAGTTTAGTACAAAACAAAGGTTTGATGGCAAAAGTAGATTGTGATTTGTGATCACATTCATTGATTGTGTGTATTGATGTGGATTAAGTTTTGGGTAAAGTGTTTATAAGAAAAGGGTTAAAAGTGGTCAAAGGTAAGGGTTAAACAGAAGTAACCGGGTCAACAGGTTATCGGTTGTAACATTGGGTAATATTACCTAACTTTAACGGTTTTGTAAAGTTTTGTAACTTAACTTAATATTTTTGAAAGTTCGTTACATAACACAGAAAATTTTTCTAAGTTCATTACCTATATGTATAAATAACCGATCTTATTTTTAAAAGTTAAGGCTCTCTGTAGCACCTATAAGACCCGCGACAAAGAAGATGACTCTATTCCACACTACAAAATTAATGGATCCAATTTTTTTATTGTTATTATTTTTTAATTTTTTGTCGTATTCAATATTCCTCAAGCAGATAAAGCTCCCAAAATGTTATTTTCCATGTGTTATATTCATGTCCCCACGTTATGAAATCATTCAAATTCCAGCTTTCTTTCTTTCACCACTTTTTTAAAAGCATCACTTTCTTTTTTAAATTTCAAGTGTCTGTCTACCCACATATCACAACAGCCATTCAAACTCACTCAATTATTTCATCTCCAAAACTTTATACTATACCAAAAAAAAAAAAAAAAAAAAAAAAAAAAAAAAAAAAAAAACATTTCATCATCATAAAAAAAAATGAAACAAAAAAACCAAGACATGAAACTAGTTCCATACAATGATCCAAACCAAACATCATTAAACTCACCAGCATGGCAAGACATGTTCAAAACAGCTTCCACCCACAAACCACAGCCGCCACCCCCGCCACCGCCGCCGCCGCCAGAAGCCACCTCACCAGAGCCACCGCCGACACAGCCGCCGGCGGCGCCGCCAGAAGCAGCCGCCACCACAAAAGACAGCCAGGTCCGTTTAGCACTATACATAGCAACAGCACATGCAGGATATGTGCTAACTTTTTTTATATTTTATGGTGTGTATAGGCTGCTAGAGCAATATTTAAGACCAATATTATGGGCTGTACTTTGTTCAATACCATTAAGAGGGATCCAGCAGACCTTAGTTTCATTTTGGAGTGAGCCTCTAAAGATGGGTCTAACTGAGACTGTTTTAGCTATCCCTGTTTCGGTTTTCCGGGTTTTCGTAGGTGCTTTAGTCCAGTTTAGGGATATTTTGCTCAAAGTGTTTTGGCGAAAAGGCGGAAAGTTAAGGGCTTTGAAGCGGAAACGATCCGGGTTTTCGATTTTATTAAGATGGTTGGTGGCTTTTTGGGTTTTCGTTATGTTATATGAGAATCTTGGTGGATTTGGCGTTGTGAGTGTTTTAGTGTTAGGGTTTATGTTTACGAGTAGTAGTGTGGATAATACTATGTTGTATGTGTCGTCTTTTAGGAATCATAGTTTTAAGCGTAGTCCGTATTCGGCTTTTTTTACTAAACGGATATTGAATGGGTTGGAGACTATTGTGGCGATTGGTTTGATTGTGGGGATGATTGTTGGGTCATTGGCTATGGTTGTGTTTTTGTCGTATAAAGTTGGTGTGGAAGGTAAAGATGCGGTTTTTTCGATTAAGTCTCATGTTGAGGAGAGTAATTATGCTGAAAAGATTGGTTTGAAGCAGTGGATGGATCAGAATGATGTGTCGGGAATGGTGGATCGGTATACTAATCAGTTTTATGAAACGGTTTATGAACAGATTGATAGTTTGGCGGTTCAGTATAATATGACTGAAATAGTTGAGGAGATTAAGAATATTGTTTCGCCTCGGTTTAGTAATAGTTCTGCACGTTCGACTGCTTTAGCTGTGCGAAATCCGTTTGCTGATAAAATTCTTAGTTTGAAAAAACGTGTTATTAATCGAGAATGGGGAGAGATATATCCCGAGATAAATGTTCTTTTTAAAGAAGTTGTGATTAGCAGGGTGGATATTACTCAAAAAGCGAAAGCTATTGCTTTTCAGGGGAAAGATGTGATTCAACGCGTGTTAGCAAATGGTAAATTGGTTATTGGTGGCAGTAGTAAGCTTGTTTTTGTCATTGTTGAGTTGATTGTGTCGGGTGCAGCAGGTGTACTAAATTTTGTTTCACAAATGACGGTTTTCATTTGGGTTTTGTATTCTTTGATAACATCGGATTCTGGTGGTGTTACTGAACAAGTTATGTGTATGATACCGATCTCAAAACCAGCTCGAACACGGTGTGTTGAAGTTCTTAACAAAGCTATTTCGGGTGTACTTTTAGCAACAGTTGAGATTGCTTTTTTTCAAGGGTGTCTTACTTGGCTTTTGTTTAAGTTATTTGATATACAATTTTTGTATACGTCCACTGTTATAGCAGTCCTTAGCCCATTTTTTCCGATTATTCCGTATTTTGTTTCAACGTTCATGGTATGGCTGGAATTGATGCTTGAAGGTCAATACGTACTTGCCTGTTGTCTGGCGCTTATTCATATTGTGCTAATTGAGTATGGTGCAACGGAAATTCAAGAAGATATACCGGGTCATAGTGCGTATCTCACAGGGCTTAGTATCATTGGTGGAGTTGCATTGTTTCCGTCTGCAGTTGAGGTATGTTTACAAATCTACCCCTCATACTGTTATTTTCACTAAAGGTTTACTTCTTGAAATTTTAATCGTGGTAAATGTGTGGGTTGGAGTGAGTGTCGGACTTGTTGGCTAATAAGTTAAGAGCTGAAACGGGTTCAGTTAACCCGCAATCACTTTCTTTATCTGTTTCTTTTAAATTTTTAGGATGTTCTGTGCATTTGAATACACTCTAGGAAACCAATCTGTAAACATTTTGTGTATATACTAATTGTAAGACTTGCACTATAGGTGCCAGCTAAGTTGGCAATATTTAGAGCAACTCAAAAAGTTTTGGTCGTGTTGCTTTGTCATCAATTTTTGTCCGTATTTGTCTTGCGTTTATCAATAATCTGGGCCGATTTCATAAATAGCAACGTGCTTTGCAAAGTGTTCCATGATGGTAAATTATACTTTTATTGTGTCAACCTGCAAATTTAAGTTGTGACAATGATCTAGTTTGGTAATTCAAGTTTACACTGGGTGACACTTACTGATCGACTTGGTTTACTTATGTTGAACCTTATCAATGAAACAGAACCCACAGCGACCCAGTTTTACATAAATGGGTTGAAGTTGCCGCTTTTAACTTGAGAAATTAACTTGTTTTTTTTAATGTTACCCAATATCAATGAAATATATGCCATAGGAACAGGAGTAAGCATTGCGAGTTGAGCGCCTACAATATGAAATCTTGTTTTCTAGGAAAATTGTATGCTAAATATCAGATGTTAATGATTTTTTATCTTCAAGATGCTTATATGGTGTTTGTAAGTACTAATATTTTGCTTTTCTCGTGTTGACGGGTTCTTTTAACTGTCAAATATGGTGATGTAGGGAGCGATAATGGGACCATTGATAACGACGGTTGTTATAGCTCTCAAGGATTTGTATGTAGAGTTTGTTTTGGATGAAGCAGATACAGCAGAAAAAGACTCGAATGATATTTCAAGTTAAGAAGCAGTTTGCACTTGCAGTTGTATATTGTTAGTTGTTGAAGCAGTTTGTTTAGATTCTTGTCAACCTACCCTTTAAGAAGCACGGTTTTTCTCGAGTGATTTTGTTAGGGTAGAAAGTATGGGTTTTAGAATGTGTGCTCTATTGGTATGTATGTATGTAGGTTACTATGTAATTACAAAGTTGTAAAGATGATCTGTTGTGATTTCGTGTGTCTGATGTTGCAAGCAGTGATGTCAATTTTGGTACATTTGTTTTCGGTTGATTTAGGTCATGTTTTTGTTAAGGGATTAAGACTAAAAAACGTAGTTTAGCTGAAAAAGAATATGGGTCTATTGGTTAAGCATGTCAAATTGGGTAGAAAGTCGTTAGATCAGGTATGGCGGACTCACACAATAATTACCCATTTTGACCCGCTATAATACTAAACAACCTACTTATAAGAAGAATTAGTAGAAACTTGAATAGTAGATTTACATTTTCGTCCCTAAACTTGTCCAAAACCATCATGCCGGGTCGTATATAGGTTTTTTTTCACCGTGAGTTCCTATTCCATGTTTTGTGATCATGTTGAGTCCAACTTCTGTTATTTTCTCCCATTTGACTGTGATTTCTCAGTCAACTCCTGTTATACTTTTTGATGTGAGGGGCATAATAGACATTTCCACTTTTGTTAATTAATTTGGTTATTTACTAAAAGTTAACACTATTACCTCACTCACCCACACGGCCACACTACCTTCACTACCACGTACACCACCATCATCTCAGTCACCTCCACCGCCATCACCACCACCCACCATAATTATATATATATATATATATATATATATATATATATATATATATATATATATATATATATATATATATATATATATTTTTCTTTATTACTTATTACATCTTTATCTCCAAAAATCACCACAAACCACCACTTAACAGGTCACTTTTCCACGAAAAATAAGATGTTGCAACTCTAATAGGATATCTGAAAAAGGAAATGTATACTAGTGCTTCTACTATCACTTATACAAGAGTACATTTATATTGTTTATCTGTCATTCCAATCACAATCACAAAATCTGTTATGTTTTCAGCTAACAATCTAGAATCATTATCTCAGTTTCCTTCCAACAGAAATATGGGTGCTCCAATATGCGGCAAGCGTCTGATATGATTACAAGCATATCCATTTTCCGGGTTCCATTTCACTTTCCAGATATCATGAAATTAACACACAACATCAAATTTTCATTTCTAAACAAAAAGAATCAACAAGAAAGCATGTAAGCAGTTTTACGATTATAAACGAAACAACTAATGAAAAAAGAATCTCTAACTCACCATCTTGTGTCACAATAGGATAATCCGAAGCACTAAGAATAAACCAATCCCAATCCAAACTCTCCTTCAACAAAATCGCAATCGCTTGAAGAGTTGTTGCAATTATCGTCGGATCCTTATAAGTCACCAAATGTGACTGAGCCATTACCCGAACATCCTCAACTTCACTAAAAATTTCATCATTCTTAACCGCCATCGTTAACTCCAATCTTTCTCTTGGCGGAGCCTCGAGATCTATATGCAAAATGTACTGATTTCTAGGATTACACAGCTTGCAAAGTTCTCAACGTTCTTTTACTACCACCTTTCGTACCTGTCATACCCCGCCACGGCGGAAACGCGCGGGTGTAACTTCATGGATATCATCACAACACCTGGTGTCTACATAGAGAACAACTACATGCACATAAATAGAGCAATGCACAAACACAAAGTGTTGTAACAATACCCCAAAATAAAATAACCAAAACAAAACATAAATCCAAACATAGATGATAAGCCACTTCCAATGCAACTAAGGTCTCGTCTATCCACATCCTTCTATCTTATCCTTAGAAAGCTCACCTGAAAATGATGCTTAAAATGTCAACATTACGTTGGTGAGATTCATAGGTTTGAGACTCAACACACAAGGCAACCGAATTCACTGTGATTACAAAATATAGCTGGACAAATAATATAGTTATCATAAAGCTACATGCATTTGCAAGTCAATATCCACACACAAAGGCAACAACACTCATAAGGCAACCATTAGGACGGCTCGTGTCCTCCGATCCCATAATCATCAATTAGGTCGCATGCGCGAGCAACAGGATAAGCATCCTCCTAATTGGATCCCAAAACATATCATCAATTAGGTCGCATGCGCGAGCAACAGGATAAGCATCCTCCTAATTGGATCCCAAAACATATCATCAATTAGGTCGCTAACCTAATTGGATCCCAAAAACATATCATCAATTAGGTCGCATGCGCGAGCAACAGGATAAGCATCCTCCTAATTGGATCCCAAAACATATCATCAATTAGGTCGCTAACCTAATTGGATCCCAAAAATATCCACACAAGCAAATAATCACACATAGCATACATACGTAACATTATAAGTCCAAGCTCTTTAATACCACACACATAATCACAGTAAACCAAAACATTTAAGACAAACATCATTCCCATCCCAAGTTTAAAACAAAGTAAAAATATGGGACTATGAACTCACCTTAAACTCCGCAGCTCCACAAAACAATACACAATCTATAGCACACAAAAATAATCCACATTACACAAGGTCAAACTAAAAGCTACAACCCATGTAATACACATATGATAGATGTCTAAGACTCATATAACCCACCATGGATCTCCTAGACACCACACTAACTACTACCATAACTTAATACTCACTAAATCCCTTGCACTCTAAAACTCAGAAAAAGCAGAATTTTTGAGTACATTCCCTCACATGAAATCACGACAAATAAAGCTTAACAACTCACACCAAAAATTTACCATGGTCTCTCATAAGCATAGAAGCTAATCCCAGAAGGCCATGGACCAATAACACACATAAGTACTCATAGAAAATTCAAACTTGTCAACTACTCAAATTCGGATCTGAACGCACACCAAAAAGTTTTGATTTTTAATAATTACTTCCACAAGTTTTTATCGCGAATCCTCTTTGTGGTAGTCTAATATAACCTAAAACTTAACTATTCCAGAAGACCAAGTCAAAATACCACTTTTACAACCACATGCCAACCTCAAACTTTTACCCAAAATCTGTCCCGGTTTGACAGCTTTGACACCTTAACAAAGAAAAATCAAAAGACCGACTTCCCGACCTCAAAATTGATCGTGGCTGGACTTTTTGGAAAGCTATTTCATTATACTACAATTTAGACCTAAAATTCGTGATCTAACTCATCACCATATGTTATGTACACTCACATCTTTACAGCCTTACAAATCTGTCCAAACCCTAACTCAATAACTAACATGTTTTACGCTCAATTCTCTTCACCAATCATCATAATATTACTAATTATTGATCCCAACATGTTTTATAACATTAATTTACAGAAGTTAACACAAACCCTAATCCATCATATAATTATTACATGAATTATATTAATTAATCAATTAATTGAACATAGGATTTAAAGATTTTACCTTGATTCTTGATTATGCTAGACAATTATGAAACCCTAATTTTTCCCCTCTTGATTCTCCATGTGTCGACCCATAATTGCAGAAAAAATGTTTTAGGGGTGTTTGGTTTGGTATATATATTAATTAGGGATAATCCTTGGGCCTAAGAGTCATATTTGGACTCAAATTGGGTTTCCTTTTTCCCCCTTATCCCTTAAATCCGAATTTTACATATATAAAATATATATTTTTATTTTTTTTATTTAAATTTATTTATTACACTCAAAACCTCATACTTTTCATATTTTATATATTCACATATCGAAACCTAACGTCTTACGCGATAAACCTTAATTTTACGATAAACCAGAAAAATATCATTTTCAAAACAAAGTTTCCAAAAATAGAATTTCACACTCTTTTTGAAATATAACTCATAAAAACAAATCCCACGTAACTTACTAACGCTCAATTACTTGAACAAAACCTCGTTACGCAAAAACACCAAAACTACACAAGTCATTTCTACACCACAAAGGTGATCAAAATGAACTTTTCCAAATTCTAAACTTTCCAAATCACAATAAAACCACTCACGCAAAGGGATTTAGTGCTAAAACTCACCTATATCACTCATATATCACTTCAAACACCTAATACACACCAAACAAACGTCAACCGAGTCAAGACTATTAGTCAAACTAACCTGCCAAAACCATGGTTGTTACATCATCCCCCACTTAGGGAAATCGCGTCCCGAGATTTCAACTACTATAGTCACCACTCACAACAGCAAAAGGAAATTTATGGATTTTTAAGCGGATAAATACCACACCATAAACTCACAGAAAAAGAATCGCAAAAATGTGAACCGACTAAATACTCAAATTCACATGATAGAAAAACATTCCGTCACTCCAACGATACACGCAAATAGATACACTCCCCGATCAACAACACCAATGATCAAAACGACTTCTCACAGGTAGGTACGATACCCTCGAACCAAATGAAAACCCGAATGGTAACCGCAAGACGCACTCACAAATAACAAATACTCATAAAACAAACATTAATTACCTCTGATTCCTCACGCTCCCAAGTAAACTCAGGACCACGCTTAGAATCCCACCATACCTTTACCAACGCTATCTCACCACACTTCAAACTCTTAACATCTCATTTCCATAATCTCAACAGGTTTCTCGACCAAACGAAAAGTCTTGTCAACCTTACTCTCATCTAATGGCACATGCAGACTAGCATCCGCCAAACACTTCTTTCAATTAGATACGTGAAACGTATCATGCACTTTACTTCACTCCTCAGACAAATTCAACCGATATGTTTCAAATCCAATCCTTTCCGTAAATCTCAAATGGTCCTACGTATCTCGGTGCTAGCTTGCCTTTCTTACCGAAACGCACAGCACCCTTCCAAGGAGATACTTTTAACCACACAATATCACTAACACCAAACTCTAAGGCTTACAGCAATTATTCGCATAACTCTTTTTGGCGATCTTTTGCTGCCTTAAGTCTTTTCCTTAGCCAGAAAACCTTATTCGTAGTCTCTCATTCTAGTTCAGGACCACAGTTCAGGACCAATTAGTTGGCTTGTTCCAACCTTTGCCCATAGAACAGGTGACCTACATTACCTTCCATACAACTTTTCACACAACACATACTCAATATTAGAATGATATTTGTTGATATAGGAGAACCCAGCTAAGGATAAATGTATACCCCGGCTTCCTCCAAAATCAAACACACCCATGCTCTCAGCTCACCATCCATCTCCTGATTTGTACGCTCACTTAGTTAACTCATTAGAGAATGATAAGTCGTACTCATCTACATACGCGTTCTCAAGACTCTATAACACATTTACCACAACCGCGAAGTAAGTATTGCATCATGTTTCTTGATGATCAACGCGACACCCCATGACTCATTACCAACTCACCGAGCGAAAAGTCTCGCCTACTCCTCCATACATCTCTTGCTAAGGTAATAATATGTCTTATCCATTCTCGGATGTATCAAATACCTTTCACGGTCGATGTCCTTAAGCTTCCTCTCCATGAAATCATTAGCGGGTCCGCAAAGTACAATCGTCCATCTTCGTTCCTTTCCATTTACTGGTATAAACCAAGTAATCATTCTTCTTACCTGTTCTCATCCTTGAACCTCTCTCTCTAGGCTGTCAGTATCATCTTCTCAACTCCGAACTAAATTATCATAATCATTGCTCACAAACATCCAAGTTTCACTCGTTTATTCCCGTTCAGCGCTCTTACCACGATGTCCTCCCTTCCTTGACGATAGCGAATCAGACAATCGTAGTCACTGAGAAACTCCACACCCAACTTCTCTTCAACATATATTAACCTCTTGTCAAATATATGCTAAAGATTCTCATGATCTGGGTAGACCACGCTTTCTGCTCCATACAAATATCATCTCCAAGTTCTACTCCCCAATTTTAAATCACGTATCACACAGTTCCTCTTATGGATCTTCCACCTTCGCGATGCCTACACAATCTATAGAAAGATAGAAATGAATCGTCAATAGTACCTGCCACCCCTAAGGACAATCGTCTCTCAGATGGTGTCTCAGGTACTTTCCACTTTTATCTTACTAGTGTCCACGAACACTCGCTATCGTTAACCACCCTCCTAAAGAACGTACATCTTAAAGCTACACCTCTCACTTGAACAACTTGGCAAACACCCTCTTCTTCTTCAACGAACAAATTGATAATCAAAACGGCAATCTATCCTAAGTAAACGACGCGAACCATGAAACCGGTCGAACTAAAACGTATATTAACGAACTCAAAAGGGGTACGAATTACCGAATAGCGAAGTAGCGAACATCAAAATCAAAGCTAGAAAAACACAATGAGAAATTTTCCCAATAAAAGTAGACACGGATAAAATATTTCATGAAAACCCATAAAAAGAAAATATAAAATACACATACCCATAAAACATCCACAAGCGTACCTCAACGAAAGAAACACTCGATAAACCAAATACATAACAAGTTTGGTAAATGAGAACCATAGACAGTTCTTATTCCCGTACTCGACCTTCCCAAAAACAAATGAACACCGTTTTTCACAAGACATATCTTAAACTTATACATTTTCCTTATAATATATATATAAACCATTTTTTTTTCTTCACACTTCATTTCCCATAAAAATATTAGTTTCCATCAAACGTTCTTGAAATACCCAAAACAAATTTGTAAAATGCCATAAAGACTCTATTACAACCTCTTAATCAAACGCAAAAGACATTGAAGAATTCCGAAATCAAAATAATCCTCAAACAAACTCATACCAGTGAACACTCACGCAAATACATTGCAAACCAATCGAAGAACGCAAAGACTCATTCGTACACCGATCAAACCAAAATCATAGAAAACACCGATACAAACGGGTCACAAAACATGTCACGAAATTCAATTGGTGTGTGTCACACCCCCAAAATCGGGTCTAGCGGAAGCATATACGTAGCTGGGGTGCAACTCAATTGGTATTACAAAACAAGTGTAAAATGGTTTTCGTTTCAATCATTTAGAATAAAATAGCTTAATCAAAAATGTTGAATTTACATTGTTAAAAGTGGTGCGGAAGTAGGCCTTTAAAATACTTTTAAATGGTCCCCAAATGAATATCAGAGTCTTCTATGACCATGTCATGCCCTGCCAAAACCTCCTGTAGCGTGCCATTGCTTAATACCTGAAAATACATGCTAAAAAGTGTCAACACGAGGTTGGTGAGTTCATAGGTTTATAATAAAACAGTAGTATTGTGAGTTCAATAGAGAGTTTTGTGACCATTGTGTGACTCACAATGTCATGAAAAATAGTGTTTACTTTACAGTAAAATTTGAATTGTGGACCATGAGTAGAGTGTGTGATCATTACAACAAATATAATATCACATAGAAAAATAGTCTATTACGCTAGCGCTAAGTTCATGCAACCGAAGCTACGACAGTGTGCATGCTCTAGAAGCATGTTAAATATAAAGGCTCGGCAAGTGTTTATCCCGTTTCACTTGTAATTCGACATGTTATACGCTCGCGTTTGCCTATCCGGTCAAACCGAACGGGGGAGTCACCACCAATAGATCTATTTATAACATTCGCGCTTCCCAGCAGGAATTGACGGTTCATGAATTTGGGCATAGTGGGATTCAAGGGCTTAGGCTAATCCGCGTAATAGTTTTGATAAAACATAAGTTTCAGTATGGTCCATAAAAGTGTTTGCATAAAAGCAAGAATTCATAAAGTGTGTTGCATAAAAGCAAGAATTCATAAAGTGTGTTGCATAAAAGCAAGAGTTCATAAAGTGTGTTGCATAAAAGCAATAATTCATAAAGTGTGTTGCATAAAAGCAAGAGTTCATAAAGTGTGTTGCATGTTTATAAAGCATTTAGGTATGTGAGGAAATAATCAAGTATGCAACCGATATACACATAGGTGCATTTAAATAATCAATCAAACCTTCAAAGAAACAGTAGTGTTTAAGTAAACAATTGCGCATTCAAGCATTGAGTTTAGTAAAAAACGAGCATGTATTTTCCCCCAAAACAGTTATAAAAACAGGTAAAAGTAGGGGGTATGAACTCACCTGGTGCGATAGCTATGACGACAAAAATGGATACACTGAAATGAGGCACGATCTCTAATCACAACCTAATATGAATGATAGTTTCTAATGTAAGAAATGAAATGATGCTACACATGCAAATACGTATGTTATCGATACCACTCATTAGTTTTGAAAATAACGTTTATCGTCGACAAATACGTCTTTGACGTCTCGTTAGGTTAATAACCACTTTTCAGGTAAATATGTTGAAATGGTACTCCACGATCCTCGTTTGGTGTTCTATCGACAAATATAAGGTTTTCGTCGCAAAAATAACATTTTCATTACTTGAAAAATATGCCCAAAATGGCCTCGCAAAACAAGTCGCGTAATGTTGTACGTTAAGGGTTAATGATGAAACTCGGCGTTTTTGAAAACCTTGTAACAACATCAAGAAGTCGCGTCATTTAACTTTTGGCGATACGGGTCTTGATCGATGAGAAAATCGACTCTCATTGTTGTTACTTGAAAGTATTATGTTCAACACTTAGAAAATTTCATTATAGTAAAAGCTGTCAAAATATATATAGTTTATCGGGTATATAGATGAGGTCGTAGTTTATTCGTTACGAGTCCAATGATCAAACGGCCAATTGATTTGAAAAGCTTGCTGGGAGATCTTGATTTCATAAAACTACGGCTCGGACTCAAACTGATCCGATCATAAAGAAAAACAGCCGAGAATGTGGTGTCTCGCAAAGACAGTTTTGCGGCAAAATAATAATAGAAAAGCTGTTGGAAATTTGTAGAAATTGTCTAAGTTCAAACGCTTGTATCTTTTTCGTTATAAGCTCGTTTTCTACGTTCTTTATATCCCCGGAATCGTGGGATGGCATACTAATATATTTTTGATAAATCGGAATGGCTAAATCAAGTTTTAGGCCTCGAAACAGTCCATGAAAATCGTGGGACAGCAAGTAATTTTTCAGAAAATAGTTTTCGTTGTTAAAATTGAAAATAGCATATCTTTTTCGTCGTAACTCGGATTTTAGTGATTCAAGCGGCCACGGTTTCGTTTTTGAAAGTATTTTCTGAATATCTAACCCAATGTTACCCGGAAACCCCTGAGTTTTCTGAAATTGGCGATTTGGGACAGAACCTATATTTAAAAGTATTTTTCGTTGTTAATATTCGGAAAATCATATCTCCTTCGTTATTAACTCGTTTTTATCCCCGTTTTCGGCCATAGTTTCGTCTCGGAATGTATTTTCTAAATCTTTGGTCCAAAGTTACACCCTAGACCCTGAGGTTCCCACGTTTTACAAAAATAGACAGTAGCCTTTGTATAGTTGTAAAAATCAACTTTTCTAGTTTGTAACTTGTTCAAGGCTTAACCAAACTATCTCAAATCAACTCCACAAGTACCAAATCCTACCATACACCTTCTCAAGGTGTCATGGGGTCCTAAACATCACCAATCTTAGTGGATCTAATGAGATTGTTAATAAAAATTATAGATCTATGTTTATAAACAAAATAAACAATAAGTGGTATGGATCATAGTATATTTGCATGTTTTTGTTACTAGATCATGAAAATATATAAAGTAGATGTTTAAAAGAGTAGGAAAGATTGTTAGTAACTTACTTGAAGATTTGATGATTTTTGAGCAAGAAAACTTAATAATCTTGAGGTTTTTATTTCAAAACATTAACTAGACTAAGACTTGTTTAAGCACTTGATCTTGAAAAGTTAGTGATTTCTCCCTTGTTCCTTGCTCTTGGCCGATTATACACAAAGGAAGGAGAGATGAGAGTGTTTTTGTTTGAGTTTTTCTTTTTGTTTCTTGTAAAATGGCTTTAGGTGTATATATATTGATCTAAGTCTTTATGGTCTTTATTTATCACATGGTTTAGGGTGGCTAGGGGGGAGGGGGCGGCACCAAAAGGAGAAAAACAAGGAATGGTGTTTTGTGGCTAATTAAAGCCCATGTCTCCCCTTTTGTAAGTATTTGTTGGATATTTTGTATTTTAGGTGTTATCGGTTACCGAGTTAACTAAAAATAAATGTTAACGAGGTGAAATAAAATACGTCGAAGTTGTAAAAGTTGTAAAATGTTATTCCTGATGATAATCGGGTGTTAAAATAATTATTGAATTGAAATAGCGCAAACCGACGGAGTTATAAGCTCCGACCGTAAAATATAGTAATTGATTAGAAAACACCGGGTAAAATAATAATATAATTTTTTTTATATTATTATTATGAGTATGTAAATATGTTAGGATCATAGTCGGGAGTATTGGGTATACATTAGTGGTAAAACTGAGAGGTATCGTTAATTACAAATTAAACATACGTAAATGGAAATAATGCATATCCGTGTAGTAACTAATGTGATGATGATGTGTAGACTACTCCAGTCTATATGATGTGTCATTAATGAATGATGCATGAATTCGCAGCTAAACCTAACTGGTTACGCGAATTGAATACCCGTAAACTCAGTTTACGATGGAATGAACGGCAATCGTGAATAGTGATTCCCTCCGGGAATGAATAGTGTCACATGAATAGTAAAATTTTGAACGTTTCTCGGAATCACAAACTGACTCCGAAAATGATGAATAGTAAAATGATGAATAGTGACCGGTGAATTGTAATCGATGAATAGTGAATAGGAGAAATGTCCCGAAAATGCGGGTTGTTACAGTCTCACCCCCTTAAAAGGAACTTCGTCCCGAAGTTCAGTTTGTGTTGGTCTCTAGAGTGGTATTGGTGAAAAGATGATGATTTTTATCGTGCATCCTACTGAGCTCTAATGGGAGCTCAAGTCTGACGGTCACTAGGCCTACTCTGTCAGAAATAGTAAATGGTTCAGTGTGTATCGGGTTCAACTTTCTGAAGTTTTCTGACTGGTATCATGCCTTTCCTAGGCAGAACTTTCAACATAATCCTGCCACGAACTTGAAATTCTAATGGTTTGCAACTTATCGAATTGGTAACTGATTCTTGATTTGTAGGAAAATTCCTGGTTATTTCATGAATGCTTACGGGACTAGTGAGTTGGGTTTTTCCAAATTTCAATCCGTCAATGGATGTTGGCACTTCGGCCATAGAGTGCTTCAAATGGTGTAGTCTCTACACTCGTGTAGTAACTAAGGTTGCAACTGAATTTGATTTATGGCAAATGGTTAATCCAACCATTTCTAGTGTCAATCACACCCGATTTGGGCATATCTCCCTATGTTTGAATCAACCTCAAATTCCGACCATTGGACTGAAGATAATGGGTGGTGTGGTTCCAAAGGAATCTTAATGAAATTGCTAGGAGTTCGAGGTGAATCAAATTCCTCTATTAGGAATAATTGAAATGGGTATCCTGAATCTTGTGGAAAAACTTACAAGGTTAAGTCCGTCAAAGGGTGTTATTAGCAAGATTAGGTTAGGATAAGGTTGTGATCCTCCGCAGGATGTCATGAATCGAGTCTCTTTCCACATGCGATGCTTAGTTTCCATTACTAAGATTTTCTCCAAGGTCTATGTCGTCAATTCACAAAATCCTAAATGTATAAGTGATGTAATATAGTGATTGGTTTTCAAAGTTTGTGTTGAGATTGTGTGTTTTGTTCATAAACCTTCCCTGAATAAATGAATTTACAATTTTAAGCAAACGGCTTTCTAAGTAATCTTTTCCTTGATGTTTCAAAATTTAATAGTTATGCAAGATAGGACAATTTTTCAACATAAGGTGGATAATATGGTTTACCAAAGATCGATGTTTAAAATTTCCTAACATTCAATAGTTTTGTAAAAGATTAACCAAAAGGAATTTGCTTGTCAAAATAAGTGCTTCAGAAAAGTATTTCTTACAAGATATATGTTTTGTATAGCTTTGGAGAAAAATCCATTTAAAATTGAAAGTATTAAGAGGATAAAATAGTCAGGTATGTATGTCTGCACAAATGCATAGGTGTGTAACATGTTTAAATAAAGTCTATTAGTGAGGACATGTTCAATCTATAGTCTTGGTTAGGAGGTTGGATTTATCTCTATGGTGTTGCTTAGTGAGCATTTGCATCTAAACAAATCTTGTAATTCGATCAAGCCGATATTTTCCCAGATGATGGAATTTTTGGTGATCAGGTCAGTGATAGTGGTTCGAATGGTTTTGTGGTATCCTGAGATTTCTGTTGAGTTTTGAATGGTTTCAATGTACCGAGGGATCCTCCTTTTAGATGGTATGGAAAGTCTTTCCTAGGGAGGTCATTGATAATATCCACTTATCAATATAGGGAGTAGTGAGTAATGAGTGACATACGGATTCATAGAGTGTCACCTAATTCTTAGTATATATGGGGGTGGGGAAAAGAAATGATAGTGAGGGTGGGAAGGGAAGAGACTGTGACAACTACACATAATAAGATTGTGATGAAAGAAAACACTGTGATGTAAGTGTGTCGTGCATAGACGTGAATGTCCATGAGATGAAATGACCAGTTGACGTGTTTCTAATCGGTGGTTCACGAAGTGATGAAAAGTATGAATGTTCCAACAACGAGGGTATACACATACCTGAATGAAACATTTGGAAATTGAGTAAAGGATTCAATCCAGACATAATCTTATTATAACCACTCTCAGTGTTGCAAAATTCACTTTTGAGTCAGACATAGGTGGTCAGCCTATATCTCACTATCCCGGGTTGAATATAGATGACCAGTCTACATTCCACCGAGGTTCCATGAATTTTGAAATACTCAGCTCAGTTATACTAATACCATGTCCTTCACAAATACCAAGACGTTCTGAAAGACAAAAGCAAGTGACCAAACTCGAGGTCAAGTTATGAAACTATGCAAGGAGAAACATAATGTGGTGACATATATGATACGTGAACATGCTTATATGAAAAACAATTATAGTAATCAACTATAATAACTGAATATAGTACATCAGATAATGAGACACAAATCTCATTACCTAAGTCAGCAACTAACCACAAATGAGGCTTCAGCTTGGCAGGCAGGCACGTGACGGTCATAGGGTTAAGTTTTCGTAAAAGTAGCTATAGTCTAGGTTTTAAAAACACTTAGTTCGCTATAGCCAAAGCTCTGATACCAATCTGTCACACCCCCAAAATCGGGTCCAGCGGAAGCATATACGTAGCTGGGGTGCAACTCAATTGGTATTACAAAACAAGTGTAAAATGGTTTTCGTTTCAATCATTTAGAATAAAATAGCTTAATCAAAAATGTTGAATTTACATTGTTAAAAGTGGTGCGGAAGTAGGCCTTTAAAATACTTTTAAACGGTCCCCAAATGAATATCAGAGTCTTCTATGACCATGCCATGCCCTGCCAAAACCTCCTGTAGCGTGCCATTGCTTAATACCTGAAAATACATGCTAAAAAGTGTCAACACGAGGTTGGTGAGTTCATAGGTTTATAATAAAACAGTAGTATTGTGAGTTCAATAGAGAGTTTTGTGACCATTGTGTGACTCACAATGTCATGAAAAATAGTGTTTACTTTACAGTAAAATTTGAATTGTGGACCATGAGTAGAGTGTGTGATCATTACAACAAATATAATATCACATAGAAAAATAGTCTATTATGCTAGCGCTAAGTTCATGCAACCGAAGCTACGACAGTGTGCATGCTCTAGAAGCATGTTAAATATAAAGGCCCGGCAAGTGTTTATCCCGTTTCACTTGTAATTCGACATGTTATACGCTCGCGTTTGCCTATCCTGTCAAACCGAACGGGGGAGTCACCACCAATAGATCTATTTATAACATTCGCGCTTCCCAGCAGGAATTGACGGTTCATGAGTTTGGGCATAGTGGGATTCAAGGGCTTAGGCTAATCCGCGTAATAGTTTAGATAAAACATAAGTTTCAGTATGGTCCATAAAAGTGTGTTGCATAAAAGCAAGAATTCATAAAGTGTGTTGCATAAAAGCAAGAATTCATAAAGTGTGTTGCATAAAAGCAAGAGTTCATAAAGTGTGTTGCATAAAAGCAATAATTCATAAAGTGTGTTGCATAAAAGCAAGAGTTCATAAAGTGTGTTGCATGTTTATAAAGCATTTGGGTATGTGAGGAAATAATCAAGTATGCAACCGATATAAACATAGGTGCATTTAAATAATCAATCAAGCCTTCAAAGAAACAGTAGTGTTTAAGTAAACAATTGCGCATTCAAGCATTGAGTTTAGTAAAAAACGAGCATGTATTTTCCCCCAAAACAGTTATAAAAACAGGTAAAAGTAGGGGGTATGAACTCACCTGGTGCGATAGCTATGACGACAAAAGTGGATACACTGAAATGAGGCACGATCTCTAATCACAACCTAATATGAATGATAGTTTCTAATGTAAGAAATGAAATGATGCTACACATGCAAATACGTATGTTATCGATACCACTCATTAGTTTTGAAAATAACGTTTATCGTCGACAAATACGTCTTTGACGTCTCGTTAGGTTAATAACCACTTTTCAGGTAAATATGTTGAAATGGTACTCCACGATCCTCGTTTGGTGTTCTATCGACAAATATAAGGTTTTCGTCGCAAAAATAACATTTTCATTACTTGAAAAATATGCCCAAAATGGCCTCGCAAAACAAGTCGCGTAATGTTGTACGTTAAGGGTTAATGATGAAACTCGGCGTTTTTGAAAACCTTGTAACAATATCAAGAAGTTGCGTCATTTAACTTTTGGCGATACGGGTCTTGATCGATGAGAAAATCGACTCTCATTGTTGTTACTTGAAAGTATTATGTTCAACACTTAGAAAATTTCATTATAGTAAAAGCTGTCAAAATATATATAGTTTATCGGGTAATATAGATGACGTCGTAGTATATTCGTTACGAGTCCAATGATCAAACGGCCAATTGATTTGAAAAGCTTGCTGGGAGATCTTGATTTCATAAAACTACGGCTCGGACTCAAACTGATCCGATCATAAAGAAAAACAGCCAAGAAATTGGTGTCTCGCAAAGACAGTTTTGCGGCAAAATAATAATAGAAAAGCTGTTGGAAATTTGTAGAAATTGTCTAAGTTCAAACGCTTGTATCTTTTTCGTTATAAGCTCGTTTTCTACGTTCTTTATATCCCCGGAATCGTGGGATGGCATACTAATATATTTTTGATAAATCGGAACGGCTAAATCAAGTTTTAGGCCTCGAAACAGTCCATGAAAATCGTGGGACAGCAAGTAATTTTTCAGAAAATAGTTTTCGTTGTTAAAATTGAAAATAACATATCTTTTTCGTCGTAACTCGGATTTTAGTGATTCAAGCGGCCACGGTTTCGTTTTTGAAAGTATTTTCTGAATATCTAACCCAATGTTACCCGGAAACCCCTGAGTTTTCTGAAATTGGCGATTTGGGACAGAACCTATATTTAAAAGTATTTTTCGTTGTTAATATTCGGAAAATCATATCTCCTTCGTTATTAACTCGTTTTTATCCCCTTTTTCGGCCATAGTTTCGTCTCGGAATGTATTTTCTAAATCTTTGGTCCAAAGTTACACCCTAGACCCTGAGGTTCCCACGTTTTACAAAAATGGACAGTAGCCTTTGTATAGTTGTAAAAATCAACTTTTCTAGTTTGTAACTTGTTCAAGGCTTAACCAAACTATCTCAAATCAACTCCACAAGTACCAAATCCTACCATACACCTTCTCAAGGTGTCATGGGGTCCTAAACATCACCAATCTTAGTGGATCTAATGAGATTGTTAATAAAAATTATAGATCTATGTTTATAAACAAAATAAACAATAAGTGGTATGGATCATAGTATATTTGCATGTTTTTGTTACTAGATCATGAAAATATATAAAGTAGATGTTTAAAAGAATAGGAAAGATTGTTAGTAACTTACTTGAAGATTTGATGATTTTTGAGCAAGAAAACTTAATAATCTTGAGGTTTTTATTTCAAAACCTTAACTAGACTAAGACTTGTTTAAGCACTTGATCTTAAAAAGTTAGTGATTTCTCCCTTGTTCCTTGCTCTTGGCCGATTATACACAAAGGAAGGAGAGATGAGAGTGTTTTTGTTTGAGTTTTTCTTTTTGTTTCTTGTAAAATGGCTTTAGGTGTATATATATTGATCTAAGTCTTTATGGTCTTTATTTATCACATGGTTTAGGGTGGCTAGGGGGGAGGGGGCGGCACCAAAAGGAGAAAAACAAGGAATGGTGTTTTGTGGCTAATTAAAGCCCATGTCTCCCCTTTTGTAAGTATTTGTTGGATATTTTGTATTTTAGGTGTTATCGGTTACCGAGTTAACTAAAAATAAATGTTAACGAGGTGAAATAAAATACGTCGAAGTTGTAAAAGTTGTAAAATGTTATTCCTGATGATAATCGGGTGTTAAAATAATTATTGAATTGAAATAGCGCAAACCGATGGAGTTATAAGCTCCGACCGTAAAATATAGTAATTGATTAGAAAACACCGGGTAAAATAATAATATAATTTTTTTTATATTATTATTATGAGTATGTAAATATGTTAGAATCATAGTTGGGAGTATTGGGTATACATTAGTGGTAAAACTGAGAGGTATCGTTAATTACAAATTAAACATACGTAAATGGAAATAATGCATATCCGTGTAGTAACTAATGTGATGATGATGTGTAGACTACTCCAGTCTATATGATGTGTCATTAATGAATGATGCATGAATTCGCAGCTAAACCTAACTGGTTACGCGAATTGAATACCCGTAAACTCAGTTTACGATGGAATGAACGGCAATCGTGAATAGTGATTCCCTCCGGGAATGAATAGTGACATGAATAGTAAAATTTTGAACGTTTCTCGGAATCACAAACTGACTCCGAAAATGATGAATAGTAAAATGATGAATAGTGACCGGTGAATTGTAATCGATGAATAGTAACTGATGAATAGTGAATAGGAGAAATGTCCCGAAAATGCGGGTTGTTACAGTGTGTATAAATGAGGGATTCAAATATCCACACCAACTCGTCATGAACCAACAATACTTTAAGAATAGCATAACATTCATCCGAGGAATGAATGTATGGAATAACCAAAGAAACGAAACAGTATCCAACAAAAACGAATTCGATTTCCCAACACCTATCACGACGTCGAATAGAAAGAATATGGCATACGTACCATCATGGTACGAATAGGAATGCCAATCAAAAAAATTAGGTATACAAACGGAGCGTCTAGCAAACGAATCAACTTAAATATCACAACATAAGTACCCACCGATAATTGAGGTATCAACATATGATAGGTAGGATGGAATCTTACCACCTACACACCCCAACATATAACGACTGCCCAAACGGTTAAGAGAATACTTCTCTAACCATACAGCCATCACCAACATGATATCACATACCACCTACCACAACATATAACAACAAACATCAATCAATGCGATAATGGTCACAAGTCCACATGTGTGATACCCTTATAATTATGTTTGCGACCATAGTTATAAGCCTATTCCACATGCATACTTTCTTCCAAAACCACACATCTCAATGATAACACACATATACCACATAGCACCTAATACACCATGCAATCCATGCTATCATGCTTGCAAGTCCACTTGTGTTGTAACGCATGTATAATTATGTTGGCCACCATAATTATCTATGCCCCCTTTCATAAGTGTACTCCCTCCTATGACAACACATCATGCAAACCATCACGCAAACAAAAACAAAAGGCGTCGCAACAATCATCTCACATGGAACAATTCCAACGATAACGTAAACTCTATAATCAGAATCACTTGGATAAGGTCGATCCAATATCCAAGAGTAATCACGCTCCAACATGGCTCCAGACGGCAAAAGACAATATACGAATTCCAAAACATGACACAAAACAAAAGACGTCGCATAACGGCTCAAACTCCACTCTCACACTTATCTCCCCACTCAGATCAATTCAACATACTACTCGCTGTGGACTCTAGATCTGAATCCACACCATTCCATCCTAACTCCCTTTCATCTTTATTCAACCACCCATTCATGTTTCCTACATGTTGAGGTAGTCGACAACATGCAAAACCATCTCTATTCTTTTCTTCCAATTCCACATGATTCACAAGCGCATACAAATCACGAGGTTTAGACTAAACCACATCTCCTTCCTATGTGAAGTGAGGACACTACCAAGGGTATTTGGTAATGGCTCCATCTCCAGAAGTCGTCGTGGTTCCAAACCTCTCCACTTCTTCTCCACCAACGTTTCCCATAAACGTCCTCTCCTTGTCCGAACATAGATACATGCTATCGGGAACTTGGATTATGCGGTTAGTCCGCTTCATCCTACCGCTTTTCTCACATCCGATAGCGACAACGGTAGTCCAACGAAGCATCTTACGTGCGGAAGATGATATAATAAAGTCGATATATACAATACTATGTATAGGGGATAAAATAGACGTCCGAAACTCGATAAAACATCTCATAAATATACGAAAATAGACATATAAAATACTATACTTACACATAGATCCTAAATGCAACTATATGAGGGACTCCTAAGTTATAGTCTAGGTTCAACCACCTAATTCTCTATAACCAAGGCTCTGATACCAATCTGTCACACCCCGCCACGGCGGAAACGCGCGGGTGTAACTTCATGGATATCATCACAACACCTGGTGTCTACATAGAGAACAACTACATGCACATAAATAGAGCAATGCACAAACACAAAGTGTTGTAACAATACCCCAAAATAAAATAACCAAAACAAAACATAAATCCAAACATAGATGATAAGCCACTTCCAATGCAACTAAGGTCTCGTCTATCCACATCCTTCTATCTTATCCTTAGAAAGCTCACCTGAAAATGATGCTTAAAATGTCAACATTACGTTGGTGAGATTCATAGGTTTGAGACTCAACACACAAGGCAACCGAATTCACTGTGATTACAAAATATAGTTGGACAAATAATATAGTTATCATAAAGCTACATGCATTTGCAAGTCAATATCCACACACAAAGGTAACAACACTCATAAGGCAACCATTAGGACGGCTCGTGTCCTCCGATCCCATAATCATCAATTAGGTCGCATGCGCGAGCAACAGGATAAGCATCCTCCTAATTGGATCCCAAAACATATCATCAATTAGGTCGCATGCGCGAGCAACAGGATAAGCATCCTCTTAATTGGATCCCAAAACATATCATCAATTAGGTCGCTAACCTAATTGGATCCCAAAAACATATCATCAATTAGGTCGCATGCGCGAGCAACAGGATAAGCATCCTCCTAATTGGATCCCAAAACATATCATCAATTAGGTCGCTAACCTAATTGGATCCCAAAAATATCCACACAAGCAAATAATCACACATAGCATACATACGATAACATTATAAGTCCAAGCTCTTTAATACTACACACATAATCACAGTAAACCAAAACATTTAAGACAAGCATCATTCCCATCCCAAGTTTAAAACAAAGTAAAAATATGGGACTATGAACTCACCTTAAACTCCGCAGCTCCACAAAACAATACACAATCTATAGCACACAAAAATAATCCACATTACACAAGGTCAAGCTAAAAGCTACAACCCATGTAATACACATATGATGGATGTCTAAGACTCATATGACCCACCATGGATCTCCTAGACACCACACTAACTACTACCATAACTTAATACTCACTAAATCCCTTGCACTCTAAAACTCAGAAAAAGCAGAATTTTTGAGTACATTCCCTCACATGAAATCATGACAAATAAAGCTTAACAACTCACACCAAAAATTTACCATGGTCTCTCATAAGCATAGAAGCTAATCCCAGAAGGCCATGGACCAATAACACACACAAGTACTCATAGAAAATTCAAACTTGTCAACTACTCAAATTCGGATCTGAACGCACACCAAAAAGTTTTGATTTTTAATAATTACTTCCACAAGTTTTTATCGCGAATCCTCTTCGTGGTAGTCTAATATAACCTAAAACTTAACTATTCCAGAAGACCAAGTCAAAATACCACTTTTACAACCACATGCCAACCTCAAACTTTTACCCAAAATCTGTCCCGGTTTGACAGCTTTGACACCTTAACAAAGAAAAATCAAAAGACCGACTTCCCGACCTCAAAATTGATCTTGGCTGGACTTTTTGGAAAGCTCTTTCATTATACTACAATTTAGACCTAAAATTCGTGATCTAACTCATCACCATCTGTTATGTACACTCACATCTTTACAGCCTTACAAATCTGTCCAAACCCTAACTCAATAACTAACATGTTTTACGCTCAATTCTCTTCACCAATCATCATAATATTACTAATTATTGATCCCAACATGTTTTATAACATTAATTTACAGAAGTTAACACAAACCCTAATCCATCATATAATTATTACATGAATTATATTAATTAATCAATTAATTGAACATAGGATTTATAGATTTTACCTTGATTCTTGATTATGCTAGACAATTATGAAACCCTAATTTTTCCCCTCTTGATTCTCCATGTGTCGACCCATAATTGCAGAAAAAACGTTTTAGGGGTGTTTGGTTTGGTATATATATTAATTAGGGATAATCCTTGGGCCTAAGAGTCATATTTGGACTCAAATTGGGTTTCCTTTTTCCCCCTTATCCCTTAAATCCGAATTTTACATATATAAAATATATATTTTTATTTTTTTTATTAAATTTATTTATTACACTCAAAACCTCATACTTTTCATATTTTATATATTCCCATATCGAAACCTAACGTCTTACGCGATAAACCTTAATTTTACGATAAACCGGAAAAATATCATTTTCAAAACAAAGTTTCCAAAAATAGAATTTCACACTCTTTTTGAAATATAACTCATAAAAACAAATCCCACGTAACTTACTAACGCTCAATTACTTGAACGAAACCTCGTTACGCAAAAACACAAAAACACCAAAACTACACAAGTCATTTCTACACCACAAAGAAGATCAAAATGAACTTTTCCAAATTCCAAACTTTCCAAATCACAATAAAACCACTCACGCAAAGGGATTTAGTGCTAAAACTCACCTATATCACTCATATATCACTTCAAACACCTAATACACACCAAACAAACGTCAACCGAGTCAAGACTATTAGTCAAACTAACCTGCCAAAACCATGGTTGTTACAGTACCCAAAATGAGGTAAGCTAATCTATGGGCTTTATCCTTAGGAAATGCACTAGCTTTATCAACATCCATCTCACCAAAAGAACCCTCAAAATCATCTGATTTCGCATCGAAATTCACCAAATCTTTATCATATGATGAAGATGATTAAACCCCGAAAACCGCAGTTGAAACTAAACTAATCCATACAACCAAAGCCGACTCAAAAGAAACAGCACAACAATACATATAGTCTGAAGCCGACTCAAAAGAAACACCAGGATTCGAGACCCGTCTAGATCTATCAAAAGATTCTCGGGCATCTATTGGAGGTCCAAAGAAGAAGAGAGAAAGATTGAATGCTTGGAAACACATTAACATCCCGAATCATTGGTTTTTCTTCCGCACAAGCATGGACAATGTTGTTTCGCCATCTCCAAATAGCCCACATAACAACCAAGCGCACACCATGGAAAATCTTATTTCTCCATTTGTTGTTTAAGAACGTTTTTTAACCTACAACCATGTCTTTAATCGATATAGATGGAGACAGCCATCGAATTTGCCACCACGCAAAGCTATTTTCCCACTCACCACTTTCCGGCAATTAACAAGCACATGAGAGAGGTCCTCAATCTCATCTTCACATATTGGACACAATATCGAGGGCACATCCACACCTCGATTATTGAGATTAGACAAAATGAGGCAGTCGATCGTGAGTTATTCTCCACCCCAACACATTCACCTTCCTCGGCACCCAAGAATTCCACCTAAAGACGAGCTCACCATTGCTTGGATTTAAGATCAAAGGGTTGATAATTTTTGACAGCCTATTGACTGAAAAACAACCCAGAGTGTCTAAATTCCACTTCCAAAAGTTCGGTAACTCAGAATTGAGTTGAAGGTTCTGAAGAAGAGAATAGAGATCACTTAGTTCATCCATACATCTGCCACGAGGAGAACAACGCCAATCCCAGACACCATCTCAATAACCATTAACACTTCCATCTATCTGCAAGCTTGCAATCCTTATTATTTTCTAAAGCAAAATAGCGTGGGAAATCAATCATAAAACAACGGCCCGAGCTATTCCATGTATCTTTCCCAAAGAGTACAATTTCATCATTTCCCACGGATTTTGAAAAAAAAAAAAACAACGGAATGGAATTCAAACCTTTTCAATATCAAGAATGACTTTTAAAATGTCTCGCCAGGGGCCTTGATGTAAGCTGGTGAGGGATTGAAGATTAAAACTACCATCCGAGCAATAAAAAGCTTTAACGACCTTGCACCATGGAGCATCTCCTTCATTTAATAATCTCCAATGCCACTTTCTTATAAGTCTAGGATTTTTAGCCCGAATACTACCAATTCCAAGGCCACCTTGGTCTTTGCAAGAAAGGATATCAGACCATTTTATCCAAAATATGCCTTTAGAATCTTCCTTAAATCCCCAAAAAAATCGCCTATGAATGATCTTGTTCAAGGCTGCTTTTTCATTAGTATAAAACTGCAACTTTTAAAATGTGTAGCACAAAGTTCTATACTTATCAAACTTAACTTTTAAGTTTTGAAATTGCAATATTCGATCGTGCAAGAATTAGTACAAAATCCCATGCTGGCAACCAAAAGCTCTCAAGTTTTGTTCCGATGGTTCCAATTTTGTAAAGATGGATCATACAACAACACCCTATGATAATTAGCTTCAGGCTTTAAGGGTCTAAATCATTACTTGTTATAAGTAAATTTTAGTCATGTCAGTCTAATATCAAGATTATTGGGATCAGATACTTAACAATAATTCAACATTATTATGCAAAAAAGAAAAACGACACTCCAATGTTCATACATTAGGATATGCAATGCATCAACAGAATAATTGTCACAATCATATAAAACTTTATTCAAGCTTACACGAAACAGCAAGGTTCTTCCTTACATGGTTTATTCAAACATTTATAGAAATGAAAGCAATAAAACTGCTTCTACAATGCGATTCGAGTATCGCTTACTCAGCAAGACTGATCAAACATTTTTGTAGAAGTTGACATAGAAAGGATCTTTGCTGACAGCCAAACGTTGCATCCCATTAAAGCCTGAAACTAATCCAAGATCCTTGCACATAACTTTGCAGGTGCTGCAGACACTCGGACAGAACACGAACTTATAACCAAATACTGTTTTCTCAATCTTAAACCAGTTATCCAATGTTTCCGGTCCTGGGTTTCCTTCAACACCTCCCACCATCACAGCATATTGTTTTATATTCTTATCGTATTTGAACTTCCATACGTTTGACTCGTGACACATGGTTGAACCTGAGAACTTAATGTTAACATCTGTGGAGAGACGGATTACACCTTTCTTGGGGTTAACAGGAGTGAAAATCAAGGGGTCTCCCATATACCCACCCTCGGCTTGTGAAACGCCAGCTGGACAAGTAAAGTTGCCGACTTTAGCTAGTATGAGGCCGCCATCTTCTTCTGGATGTGCGTAGTATTCCACCCCTGCTAGGAGGTTTTTCCCAAAGGCATCGAGCACGGGACTAGGAGCCGAATTGGCTGACAAGGCAAAGAGAATGAATGCTAGTATGAATAATTTCATTTTGTTTTTGGTGATTGAGAATGTTGTGTGAAGTGTTATTTATAGACTTAATAACTTTGCTAGTTTTACGTTCAAAAACATGGTGATGGTTTTAATATTTTTAGATATAAAAACTGATGTGGATTTGGACTTTTACAATGGGTGTTATGCTGGATAGGATAAATTACCTTCAAAATTAGTGTTAGATGAGACATTGGTTGGATGGCTGGTAAAAAACTGTCCATATATTTGATAGTCAATATTCAAAGTCACTTTACTAAAATATTTTATACATTTTTTTTTTTTTTTAATTTGTAATTGAGAGCCTTGTTCATTTGGAGCTGTGGATTTGGAGCAGTGGGTATGTTCAAGGCTGCTTCCACATTAGTATACTGCAATTTGCAATATATGGCTAATTTAGCTTTAAAATTTTTGATATTGCAATATTCATGTATCAAAGCATTAGTCCTAAAGTCCCCATGCTGCCAACCAAGAGCCTAATAGCTTTGGTTTTAATTGTTATTTTGTTATAACAATCAAATTTGTTGGGATCTGATACCTAAACAATCATTTAACACAACCGTACGTAGTACTAACAAAGAACGGCACTCCAATGTTCTTTATTATTATAGAATGCATCAACAGAGACAGAATCAAAAACAAATTTATTCAAGGGATAAAGAAGCTAGGTTCTTCCTTGAATAGTTATTCAAGCGTCGATATAACAGCAAGTTATAACTGCTTGTACGACCTTATTAGAGTATCGATTGCACAGCAACACCGATTATATTGTTTGTAGAAGATGATAGACAAAGGATCATTGCTACACCGACAAACATTCCAATACATTAATGCTTAAAACTATTCCAAGTTCCTTAAACATAACTTTGCAGGTGCTGCAGACACTCTGACAGAACACAAACATTCCAATGAAATATATGCCATGCACTTCCTGTCACATAGGAATAGGAGTAAGCATTGTGAGTTGAGCGCCTACAATATGAAATCTTGTTTTCTAGGAAAACGGCATGCTAAATATCAGATGTTAACGATTTTTTTCTTTTCAAAATGCTTATATGGTGTTTGTAAGTAATAATATTTTGATTTTCTCGTGTTGTTGACGGGTTCTTTTAACTGTCAAATATGGTGATGTAGGGAGCGATAATGGGACCATTGATAACAACAGTTGTTATAGCTCTCAAGGATTTGTATGTAGAGTTTGTTTTGGATGAAGCAGATACAGCAGAAAAAGACTCGAATGATATTTCAAGTTAAGAAGCAGTTTGCACTTTGCAGTTGTATATTGTTAGTTGAAGTCGTTTGTTTGGATTCTTGTCTACCTACCCTTTAAGAAGCACGGTTTTTCTTGAGTGATTTTGTTAGGGTAAAAAGTATGGGTTTTAGAAATTGTGCTCTATTGGTATGTATGTATTTAGGTTACTATGTAATTACAAAGTTGTAAAGGTGAGGTGTTTTCGTGTGTCTGATGTTGCAAGCAGTGATGTCAATTTTGGTACATTTGTTTTCGGTTGATTTAGGTAATGCTTTCGTTAAGGGATGTTAGACTAAAAAACGTAGTTTAGCTGAAAAAGAATATGGGTCTATTGGTTAAGCATGTCAAATTGGGTAGAAAGTCGTTAAATCAGGTATGGCAGACTCGCACAATAATTACCCATTTTGACCCGCTATAATAGAAACTTAAAATGTGTAGCACAAAGTTCTATACTTATCAAACTCACCTTTTAAGTTTTGAAATTTCAATATTCGATCATCGTGCAAGAATTAGTCCAAAATCCCATGCTGGCAACCAAAAGCTTTCAAGTTTTGTTCCGATGGTTCCAATTAGCTTCAGGCTTTAAGGGTCTAGATCATTACTTGTTATAAGTAAATTTTAGTCATGTCAGTCTAATATCAAGATTATTGGGATCAGATACTTAACAATAATTCAACATTATTATGCAAAAAAGAAAAACGACACTCCAATGTTCATACATTAGGATATGCAATGCATCAACAGAATAATTGTCACAATCATATAAAACTTTATTCAAGCTTACACGAAACAGCAAGGTTCTTCCTTACATGGTTTATTCAAACATTTATAGAAATGAAAGCAATAAAACTGCTTCTACAATGCGATTCGAGTATCGCTTACTCAGCAAGACTGATCAAACATTTTTGTAGAAGTTGACAGCCAAAGGATCTTTGCTGACAGCCAAACGTTGCATTCCATTAAAGCCTGAAACTATTCCAAGATCCTTGCACATAACTTTGCAGGTGCTGCAGACACTCGGACAGAACACGAACTTATAACCAAATAATGTTTTCTCAATCTTAAACCAGTTATCCAATGTTTCCGGTCCCGGGTTTCCTTCAACACCTCCCATCATCACAGCATATTGTTTTATATTCTTATCGTATTTGAACTTCCATACGTTTGACTCGTGACACATGGTTGAACCTGAGAACTTAATGTTAACATCTGTGGAGAGACGGATTACACCTTTCTTGGGGTTAACAGGAGTGAAAATCAAGGGGTCTCCTATATACTCATCCTTCCCGACTTGTGAAACGCCAGCTGGACAAGTAAAGTTACCAACTTTAGCTAGTATGAGGCCGCCATTGTATTCTGGATTTGCATAGTATTCGACCCCTGCTAAGAGATTTTTCCCAAAGGCATCGAGCACGGGACTAGGAGCCGAATTGGCTGACAAGGCAAAGAGAATGAATGTAAGTATGAATAATTTCATTTTGTTTTTGGGGTAGTAGATTGAGAATGTTGTGTGAAGTGTTATTTATAGACTTAAATAACTTTGCTAGTTTTAGGTTCAAAAACATGGTGATGGTTTTAATATTTTTACTTTTTTAGATATACAAAGATTTGGACTTTTACAATGGGTGTTATGCTGGATAGGATAAATTACCTTCAAAATTAGTGTTAGATAAGACATTGGTTGGATGGCTGGTCAAAAACTGCCCATATATTTGATAGTCAATATTCAAAGTCACTTTACTAAAATATTTTATACATTTTTTTTTTTTTTTAATTTGTAATTGAGAGCCTTGTTCATTTGGAGCTGTGGGTGTTCAAGGCTGCTTCCACATTAGTATACTGCAATTTGCAATATATGGCTAATTTAGCTTTAGAATTTTTGATATTGCAATATTCATGCATCAAAGCATTAGTCCTAAAGTCCCCATGCTGCCAACCAAGAGCCTAATAGCTTTGGTTCTAATTGTTATTGTTATTGTTATAACAATCAAATTTGTTGGGATCTGATACCTAAACAATCATTTAACACAACCGTACGTAGTACTAACAAAGAACGACACTCCAATGTTTTTTATTATTATAGAATGCATCAACAGAAGTGACAGAATCAAAACAAATTTATTCAAGGGATAAAGAAGCTAGGTTCTTCCTTGAATAGTTATTCAAGCGTCGATATAACAGCAAGTTATAACTGCTTGTACGTCCTTATTAGAGTATCGATTGCACAGCAACACCGATTATATTGTTTGTAGAAGATGATAGACAAAGGATCATTGCTACACCGACAAACATTCCAATATTCAATGTTTTCTTAATCTTAAACCAATTATCCAATGTTCTTAAACCAGGTGCTGCAGACACTCGGACAGAACACAAACTAACCATCCTTAGTTTTCTTAATCTTAAACCAGTTATCCAATGTTTCCGGCCCAGGGTTTCCTTCAACACCTCCCATCATCACAGCACATTGTTTCATAGCTGGAAAAATTCATGATATACCTTTCAGTGAATAACAATTTACAAGTTTACAAGTGTGGTTATACATGAATCAAAAGAGGCCAAGTAATTACTCTAACATTAATGAACACATAAGTAAGTAGTTTCATAGGCTTGGTAAGGTTGTAATCGAGTCAAGCTGAGCTCGAGCTTGACAGTGCTTGAGCTAGGCTCGAAAATTATAAGGTTGGCTTGATAGCTTGACAAGATTTAATCATTTAGGCTTGAACTCGGCTCGAGCTCAGCTTGAAAAGCTTGAATTTATGTGTAAACATTAAATTTGATAGACAAACTTATCAATAAACTCAAAAAAATACATGATGAACTCTAGTGCAAAAAACTTGTACAAAACATTTGGGAGAATTAAGGTTTAAATAGTCCTACAAATATTTAAGTATTATAACAATACGCATGTTAGCCTTGAGGTTGTTTATATAAATATGTATAATAAAAGTATATATGTTCTTGAAGGCTCGATAAAAGCTAGCTCGAGCGCGGCTCGGTATGTATGTATTTAGGTTACTATGTAATTACAAAGCTGTAAAGATGATCTGTTGTGATTTCATGTGTCTGAGGTGCAAGTAGTGATGTCAATTTTGGTACATTTGTTTTCGGTTGATTTAGGTTATGTTTTTGTTAAGGGATGTTAGATTAAAAAAAACAGTTTAGCTGAAAAAGTATAAGGATCTATAGGTCAAGCATGTCAAATTGGGTAGAAAGTCGTTAAATCAGGTATGGGGGACTCGCACAATAATTACCCATTTTGACCCGCTATAATATAAAGGGATTGATTCGCACACTATTTTTTTTTATAAACACACCATTTTGTACAACACTGTAATGCACAGAGAGTACAACACTGTAACGCATAGAGTGTGGTGCAAGAATAAAAAAAATTTGCGTGCAAATCACCTCCCTAATACAAAACAACGTACTTATAAGAAGAATTAGTAGCAACTTGAATAGTAGATGTACATAATAACTATTACAGATAGAACCATCCCAGGTGTTTCATTGTAGAAAGAAGCTCACAAATTCAATACTGTCAAGTATTATACAATCATATAGCCAAAAGTTGATACATTGAACAAGATTCTGACCGTTAAAGAACCAGAAACTTTTTGGACTTCCCTTCCTGTTCCCAGTCTTTGACCTAAGAAACAAGGTTCTACTTCATGTACTTCTGCAGAAACTTTCGATGAAAGTCGCTACGGATAGTGTCATTGATGAAACGCTTTGGAGCCTTGGCTTCCCCACGAGCCTGGTTCTTGAAAACCACATCATCATCCCACCTGAAATATTAAACATTAGATATCAATAACACTTGATATCGGGATTCAATTAACAGAAAGATTACACAAAGGTGGAGGTTGCAAAATCGATCTGCCAGGTGTGACAGACAAGTCAAAACAGATTAATTTATGTGACAGCTGAGACGGGTCGGGTTGCTTACCCAACCCACTTGCCCACAATATTGAAATTTAGTAAATACTAATAATGTATATGAAAGCAACCTAACTATTCAGCTTTTTTTATATTTGCTACCCAGCGGTTGAAGGCACCCAAGTACATATCCGGTTCTTTTATTGCACCAAATCTGATTTAAAATAAGTGTAGTATGACGAACATTCTCTTCAATTTTACTTTCAAAAAAAGATAATAGGCTATCTTCATCATCAAGCCTGTTTTTCGAATTTGGTATTTCAAAGTTCTGTGGCCTTGATCATAAAAGTTGAATAGTTGGGCAGCCTCCTAATACATTTCTGTTTAAATTATTATAATGATTATAAGAGTTATGTTATTATAATTTTATCTTTTTTTATAGTAGAAGTGTAAAACTAATTGAGAGGTGCAAGGCAGATAAATTACATATTGGAGAAATTCGACCAATCTCCAATAAATCTAAGATTTTTATTTCACTGGGCTGTTAGAGATAAAACCGGCCGTAAATGGGTCGCAATTGACACCTCTACATGCTGATGGAGATAGGGCAACTAACCTTCGTGCCGTCCCAAAGGATACTCCATTATTGAGCAAAGGGTTTCCCCGTATTAGTTCTGCTTCTTTAACTTTTAGCTCCTCTTCTTGCTCTTCACGTTCCTGCAAAAAAATAGGTTTATGAGACACACAAAAACACAATATTCTTCCAACTAATTAGCCTAGAAATCTAGATCAAAGATAATTATTTTAACCCCATCCCGCCATCAAAACAAGAAACAAAAAAACATAGGAGACATAGAACTTAAAAAGCCCAAAGGATGTCAAAAATGACAGTGTAGGTGACAAATGGTCTGATTATGCAGGTTGAGTATGACCTGAAATATGTCTGTCCAAAAAATATTATATTCAATAAAAGCAGTCAAGTACGGTTACAAAAATCATACTATTCCGAATATAATTTGTTTTTTTGGATAAAATGATTTTAATAGTATTTTGTAATAAAGATATACAATGAACGATGTGTAACCCGTTAAACCCAGCTAACCCTCTTCTTTAAGCTAATCTGTTTTATTCACCCATTAGGTCTGTCGTGTATATATATACATAACCCATTCACAAGAAAATGGGTCGAAATTGCCACATTAACCCTCAGTTCAACAAAATTTAAGCAGCAAGAGAACTTTATTGAAACTGAGAAAATAAGAAAAGGAATGATAACAATGCACCAAATAAGGCATACTGAGAAAAACTTACTTTACGCAGTTTCTCTTCGGCTCTTTCCTTCCTTATTTGTTCAAGCTCTGCCATAAGTGCTTCTGTGTCATCCTCATCATCATCATCTTCATCACTAACAAAAGAAAAAATTTGTCAGCCATATAGAACATATCCGATAGTTAAGATAACAAAAAAGGTCGGTTGGCCTTTAATAAATGTATTGATGTTACTAAGGGGTGTTTGAGATTGCAATTGCAAACTACTCAGATGACCATTTTAGAAGCAGAAATATGCAGAACCAATGTCTTTATAGTACTACTACAATACTACCGCCAAACCACAAATATGAACCAGCATATATGTTCATGTACAAAGACTCCAAATGTATAACATTTATAAAGTGAGTAAAGCTGGATCAAGTATGCAAATGATTAGACAGAAACAACAGATAAGAAAAGATGTCTAAATTGGCTAATCCTGGAGGTAGAAATTTAATAGATTCAGGGTATGTTTCTCTCCAACTGTTCAGCTAAAAAGGAAGCATGTCAGATGTGCTGACAGTGGCCAAAAGTGTACCTTTAATGCATTAAACTTCCTAAATTATGTTATTATCCTACAAATACAATTCTCATAGCTATATATGTGACACCAATTAACGATATATCACCCTGCAAATACAATTCTAGTGGCTATATATGTGACACTAATTAACGATAAAAAAACAACAAATTGAGGACAAAAATTGTCTCACGTCCACCAAACCATGCCCAACCCACCCAATTTTCCACCTCTGGTTGACCGCTAGCAAACAAACAATGCCCAGACGCAGAAACTGACATCAGCATGTTAAACGTGGCAATACCTATCTTCGTCACTATTGACATCCCCGTCAGCATCATCTGCATCTGCACTGCGTGGAACAATGCGTTCCTCAAATTCTCTTTTTGACCCTATTAATAACAAATTGACAATTAGTAAATACATTACATTTTGCACATGTGAGCTGTAATAATCAGTCAAGAGAAAAGTAATCAATAAGATCAGCATAAAAGGTGCAATGTCAACCTTCTAGCAGATGATGACCACTCTCTCTACGATCTCGGTCCTCTGAAACCATAATAAAATCAGCACAAGAAAGTCAATATTTTGTGAAGACCACAACAAAAATACAAGTAAGATGAAGAGAGCGTGAACTTACTTCCATAACCCTTGTCTTTGGATGAGAAGTGCTTCCGCTCACGCTCCTCCAACTCTGCTTTAAGGTCTCTCTTTTCGAGTTCCTCTTGGGTGTCTTGACCCTCTCTCCTGCAGTAACAAGCAAAGCACGACATTTAAAGAAATAGCCAAATGGCGAAAACATGGAAATAAATTAAATAGAGAAAACACTAGATTGATGCTGTAGATGCTTCATTTATTTGATCAGGAATTCGAAACAAACTTAATTTCAGAGAAGAAAGGCAAACGTTGAGGCTAATAAAAATCTAACTATCGCCTTGTTAAACATTTAATAAAATAAAGATTAGGTGTCCAGAAGTAAGCTTCGGTAAATGATTGTTTTAGACCCAACCTGAACGAGTTTCAGCTCCTCGTGTGTAAGTTAAGATGCATAAAGGACCAAATGAGCTTTAACACTTGCTATGCATATGAGTGGGCATAAACAATATTTACAAAGGCCACACAGATATATCAATCAACTAACAAATTAAATGAGAATGAAAATTTTGCAGTGATAGATATGTGACATGTAAAACTACGTAACTGATACAGCTCACGCATACCATGCTTAAGTTTAGGCTTAGCTTACGAAAGATAAAGACGATATACTAATCCCAATTCCCGAACATGACCATCTTTTGTCATACTGGTTGTATACGTCAAGCCTTAGTGTAGTTAAGAGCCTACACTATTTGTTGTCTTGTTGACCATGAATAGCAAGTATATCCTACGCTGCAACTATACTTGCTGTAACTTGATGGCCCTGCACTAGAAAAACCTTTGTCGAGATCTATTTAAGCAAACCACTATTGGCATCAAATGACAGTTATCCCTTCTGTGAATTTTAACTTCAAGTATTGCACACTTCTTAAGCTCCTCCAAATTCATGCCAGCCTAAAACCCAAATTTATTTCTAACTAACAAATTATCATAGCTTGCTATCTCCACCGCCATATTGGCCTAGTGGTAAGACACCCAATGTCCTCACAAGAGGTGTAGGGTTTAAACTTTAAACCTCAATAAGTACACATTTGGGGGTGGCCAAGGAAAGCGTCGGAAATGGTCAAGGGGATACCCCGGTTAGACCGTATATCTGAGTCAAAGACCCACTCTCCCCAGAAAAACCTCATCCGTTTACCCCGTTACCAGTGCCTGCTATTAATAACCCATTTAAACATTGGTCTACTCTGTAACACCCCCAAAATCCTGACGCAAACGACTAGCCCAACACCTACACGTTTTAACTAAAAACCAAAGTGAAAGGTATTAGTAGCCCACTACTTTAAACGTATAAGAACCTCGGGCCGTCACACACATAGTAATTAGTTTCTTCTAAATCTATGAGTTAAACTACATATTCACAAAAAATTCTTGGCTTGAGAGTAGTGTGAGTGGCGATATCCCTGGACAAGTACTTCTGATCAAAGCCAAATACTACTACTAATCCCAAACATGACTAGTCTTATATGTCGAGGCTAATAGTAATAACTAATAAATAAATAACCTACACTGTTTGTTAATCATTAAAAAGTTGTATATCCTCTGTTGCATCTATAACTACCGTAACGTAACTAATACCTAAACTATCAAAGCCACGTATTGATAAATATGCAATCTCGACATAGTTAGTAATACCTTTCTTCTAAATTACGCGCACATATATTAGAAAAAGTAAAGAGAAAAGAAAAATAAACCTTGGCTTGAGAGTAGTGTGAGCGGCGATATCACGCGAGGAATACTTCTGAGAGGGACCGAAAATACGCGCCCCACCTTGTTCATTTCCACCTTTGGCCGGTGCCCATGTCGGTCTAGCAGCTGTCGTCATACTTAATCACAAACTCTTTCAAAAACCTAACCTATCAATTCACATCCATAAACCAATCAATAACCCTAACAACACAAAATAATTAATCAAAACTAACCAAAACATCAAATCATTACTATTTAAAGGGGGTGTTTGTTTCAACCTTATTTTCGGGCTTACGCGGTTTCGGCTTATGTTTCGTAAACTCAATTTTTTTCTCGGCGTATTTTGAAACTTATTAAACAAGCTTATTATGTGGACATAATAAGCTTGTATAAAAGGTCATAAGTTTCGAAATAAGCCGAGAAAAAAAATGAGTTTACGAAACATAAACCGAAACCGCGTAAGATCGTAAGCCCGAAAATAAGGTTGAAACAAACACCCCCTTTAATAAGAATAATAAATTGAGCTAACCCTAACAACAACAAAATAATTAACCGAAACTAATTCACATATCGAACCAGTACTATATAAAGGGGGTGTTTGTTTTAACCTTATTTCCGGGCTTACGAGCTTACGCGGTTTCGGCTTATGTTTCATAAACTCATTTTTTTTTCTCGGCGTATTTCGAAACTTATTAAATAAGCTTATTATGTCCACATAATAAGCTTGTATAAAAGCTAATAAGTTTCGAAATAAGCCGAGAAAAAAAATGAGTTTACAAAACATAAACCGAAACCGCGTAAGCTCGTAAGCCTGAAAATAAGATTAAAACAAACACCCCCTTAACAAGTAAAAGCATAAAACTGAAATTGAATTAATGGATCGAATATATAAATTAAAAAAAAAATGATGAATTGAAAGTATTGATTTAGGGTTAGGGTTTTACCGTTGAGATGATGTAATTTTGACCGTGTGTGTTTATCGGAAGTAGTAAGGGGAAAGAAATTAGTAGAGATGTGGTTTGCGCTTTTTATATTTTGGGTGTGAGTGCTAGTTTGGAGTTTATAAGTTTGGCCCTTTATCTTTGGGTGTGTTTGTTTTATTGGCTCAGGAGCTTATCTGTTTTCAACTTATGTTTCATAAGTTTTTCGTTTGATTTATAAGTGACGTTGGATTATGATTTAGATTTAGTATATAACGAGCGGGGGCACCCGCGCATTGCTGCGGGAATGTTATGTCTAATGAAAACTCGAAATAAAACGATAATTTTTTTTAAGAACTAAATTTGCAAAAGATCGCTAACGGGGGACTAGTGGTGCAATTTATAGTTAACCTGAGGGACTAAAAGAGAAAATCCTTAGCTACAGTACACACACTATTCCCCACTGTTTTTCACTGTAGCAACGAATTTTTCAGTTTTAGTCCCTTAACGTGACATTCTGTTGCAAAGTTAGTCCTTAGGGACTAACGGTGAAAAAAAGTTAACGTTAGTGGCTATTTCTGTTTATTATTTGCAAAGAAACCGTCCCTAAAGTTACTGGTTCGTTGCAAATTTAATCCACATCTGTTAGTTAACGGTCGTTAGGACTAACTTCGCAATTAATCATTAACCTCAGGGACTAAAATGGGCAAACACGAAACTTACATGGGTACTGTTGCTACAGTACACATCACGCTTTTTAGTATATATATAAATTTGGATTTGAGTTAAGTTTACGAGAGAGAAATTATATATTTTTTTAAATATATTTTATAATAAATTATAATATTTTGAATGATAAAATAGTAAAAAAAAAATGTAAATAGCATACTAGGGTCACATCTATAGATGGAAAAAAACTTAGATGGCCAATAAAAATACATATACTTACTTGAAACCCGCTTACATAACTCTTTTTTTTTTTTTTTCATCAAATTACATTCCACATTTCAAATGAACCAACCAAACAAATAATAAGGTGGTGTTTGTTTTTTTAAAAATGTCTCTTAACAGCCTCTTAATCTGACTCATTCATACGCAGTCAGATATTTGGGTCATTAAGTACGTTTGTTTTTTTTTTTTTTCTTTCTCGTTTAGAGGCAGTTAGAGGCTCAAACCTCTTTACCAACAAGATGTGTAGGGGATGTCTTGTTGCCTCTTAATGTCTTTTAATGTTTATGTGTCGTAAGAATAAAATTGCATCATATTCATATCATTTAGATATTTTTTTACAAAAAGATAACAAATAATATCATTTCATTCAGATTTAAACATTTACGCCTTAGATTCATATTCAAATTCAGATGTGCGAATCAGATTCAGATTCAGAGCCTCTTAATAAACAAACAGCACCTTATAGCTTATTCACTTTAAGTCTCTTTCATACCTTTTTATCTTTATTAAGCTTAGCCTAATAGCTTATTTAGACTAGCTTTTTGGATAAGCTTTTCATATAGCTTATTCAATAAGCATTTTTTATTTCTTTATTTCTTTTCATAACTTCTTTAGAATTATTAAATCTAATAATTTTTAGTTTATTTCTCTTAAGTCTCATTTTATTTACAAAGCTTTTTCTTAATAAATCTAGTTAGTGTAACACCCCCAAAATTTGATACAGCGGAAGACTCAACAAGCTTTCGGGGTGCTACGGGGATTGGTATCCAACACAAGACATAATAGAACGAGATAAAGTAAACATAATAAAAACGCAACCAAAACGGGGTTTTAAAGTTTACATTTATCCCAACATCATTCAGAGTCAGGCCCAAAATAACATAACAGTAGGTCCATAATTAATTATCAGAGTTTAGAAAAATCGATCCATAAACCATGAGCCTTAGCCGAGCCTTCCATTTCAAGCATCCATATCATCACTTAATTACCTGAGAAAACGTGTTAAAAGTCAGCTTTCGCTGGTGAGATCATAGGTTTAAATTCATCTAACAATATAGTGGACATATACGCAAAACGCTTGCTAGCTAGACTAAGGATTCACTAAAAGCCTGCGGATACCCTCCGCTCCAATCCTAACACACGGATACCCTCTGTTCCAACACAGATATTCGGGTAACCCCCGCAATACCAAATAAATACTCGGATAACCTCCAAAGTATCAATAACCTATAGGTGCACGCTACAGTATCTAAATAAGCCAACCTTGAATAGTACACACGAACCGTGTGACTAAAGCTGACAATAACCACATAAGTCAACCTTGAATAGTACACATAAAATGTGACTAAAGCTGACAAAACATCCTAGTTTATACGCATAGCAAGTTTAGAAAGAATATAAAAGCGATAATAGTCCACATAAAATAATTTGCACGTTTCTCACCCCAAAGTATTGAAAACATAGTTCAAGAGTAAAAGTGGGGCTATGACTCACCTCAAGTCCAGAAAATAGCAAGAAGAAGTCGGTAGAAATAAGATGTATAGTAACTCACAACACAGCAACTACGGACTCGGCACGACCTAACAATATCAGCTCATTCAGAAATCATTTCCTCAAATTCAAAATATTCCCAAACCCGGACGTAATCCGTTTTATTTTCCGAAAATCCATTTTGTATTAGTTTGGTGTATTTGCGTTTGGTATCCATACGGGTGGTGGGTCGACACAAAACAAATCAAAAAGGTCACACAAAGAATAATAAAATAAACTATAGATCTAATATTAGCCCAATATATTATTTAAATAAATCGCCGAAGTTTATCAATCCCGTCGATTTGATAATCCTCATATTTATTTACGTAACATACCGTTCCAAGATTACACCCAATCCTAAAGCACATAGCACATAAATACTATATGGTATATATCGTAGTTTAATAAATTCCTCATATACATCGTCAAATTGGCCGGATTTCCCAATATATATATTCGTAATTTATTTCCCTTTACATATACCACAACCTATGGGCGTCGTAGGATACGATGCCCATTAATATATTCACTTCATATAGTCAAATAACCCGGTTCAACCCTACGGTTAAGTGGTTATTTAGTTATAGAAAACGTTTATATTAATCGTCATATATCCGTGACAACACG
This sequence comes from Artemisia argyi, assembly GCA_030686995.1. Taxonomy (NCBI): domain Eukaryota; kingdom Viridiplantae; phylum Streptophyta; class Magnoliopsida; order Asterales; family Asteraceae; genus Artemisia; species Artemisia argyi. The sequence continues at coordinate 20,505,427 of CM060701.1, read as the reverse complement.
AAAGTCACAAATAAAACTTACCTGAACTCGTGTAACTACGACTCCGCATAACTCGATAAGTTTACTCGTTATATATATATATATATATATATATATATATATATATATATATATATATATATATATATATATATATATATATAAAATGACATTTTATTTAATATTTAATAATTGTCGAGAGTTTCTCGTTTTATAACACATTTTTATAATAATAATACGTTCAATAATATTACGCCACTTTCGTAGCCTAATATATATCTAGTCGTATTATTTATAATATGACTCGTGATTATTATTATTATTAATATGTGCGCTTATATAATTATATATCCGTTATTCACGTCTATATATTCATATAAACGTTTATATTATCAATAACTATTATTACGAGTTTTATTACTTATGTTTTATTTGTAAATAGTTATCGAGTCATACGAAATGGTCACATGTCCGAGTCATGACTCTCGGCTCATTGTCCAAGTCCAAAGTAATAAGTAAATGTCATAGATACAAAAGTATCTCCGTCCAACACAATCCCAAACCACGTGCTACAACAATAGGGTCCGACTACGGCACCCGACTAACCTATCTCCGTCAATCTAAGTGACCGTCTCACAATCGGTCCCCAATATCATAATTCGTCAACACTTCTCAATACCAAAATTCAATATCCAATGTCGAGACCCAAACGTGGTCTCGACCCACATGTATTCGGCCAAGGAACAAGTAAACATCCAACTAATAACAATTAATCCAAACAAAGTTATAAACCAAGAGCAAAGTTATCAAAGTCATACTCGGGTGGGTTTACCAAGCCACACCCAAGTCCACATGACTCGACCGAGTCGTGGCAAAAACCACGAGCCAAGAGGGCTCGAACCAAGTATCAAGGGTCACTAAAAAGGCTCCAAAGAGCACTCCAAAATCACCATTCGACCCAAAAAGGTCTCGGCAACAACAATAATAATACGGCTACGAGCCGCGACTCACAAGAGTCGAACCAAGGCAATAACGAGCCCAAGGCTACAAAGAGCCAAACCACGGCTCCAAAATAACAAGACAACGAGCCCACGGCTCGAGTCAATATCCAAGCCGTGAGTCGAGGACTCACGGTTCGAACCAACCCACGGACAAAACGACCCGGATACCAAACCATTTATAAAAATTGAGGTTCCAACAAAACCCCATAAGTATTACTCCGTTTTTGGGTGAAAACCCAACCGAAACCAAACCCATCGTGACCAAGGGTCACGTTTTAATAAAATACGCGAGTCTCACTCGCCTCACCTTCGGCTAAATATGCTCTAAACCGTGTAAACCTTCGAAAATGGTGATTGGTGGTGAGATTTGGTGACAATACGTGATGAAAATGATGTAATAAGGGCGCGTGTAGGGGCGGATCTTGGAGATTCGAGGGTGAGGATCTCGAAAATGGTGGTGGTTTGTTGTGGTGGTCGGCGGTGGAGTGGTGGTGGCCGGATTATCAAGCGGCGGCTAGGGTTAGAGGGGAGGGGAGAAAATGAGAGAGAAGAGTGTTGGTGTTTGTGTTGTGTGTTCGTGTGAACCGACCCCAAGGACCAATTTGTAGTTTTATTCTTTTTTTTTTTTTTGTATAATTAATAATAATAATAATAATAATATTACTAGTAGTGTGGAGCGGGTAAAGTGGGTAAATGTAAAACTTGTGGCCCGAAACCCGAACTCATTTCAAACTTTAATATCTCCCGAAAAACATCTCGTAATTACTCAAATATCGTCGGACTCGTAAAACGAATCATAAAATCTTTCGTTAGGTAAACCTAGTGCCAGAGTCAACGTAGTACCAGTGAGAATTTAAGAATACATCACCGAGCATAATATCAAAATGAATTATTAAAATAATTCACTAATTCCATAACGTCATAAAAACATAATTATCCATAAAATAGGTCTTACAAGTTCGTTGTGAATAAAAATTCCAAATACAAATTATAAATGAACTTTAACGTAATGCGGGTTTTCAAAATAACTCCCTAAATTGCCGGTTGTCACATCCTCCCAGTCTCAGAAGAAACCCGTCTCGGGTTTCACTCGAAACAATTCATCTACGAAGCGAAAAGCTTCGGATATCTCTTCCGGAACTCATCCTCACGTTCCCACGTAAATTCTGGTCCGTGTCGGGAATTCCAACGAACCTTGACAAGCGGAATGCGACTTCGCTTGAGTCGTTTAACTTCATGATCTAAGATCTCAATTGGCTCTTCTACGAAATTCAATTTCTCATCGATATGAATATCCTTCATCGGAATAATAGGCATCTCATCAGAAAGACATTTCTTCAAATTACTAACGTGAAACACGTCGTGAACTTTACTCAGCTCATGTGGTAATTCCAACCTATAAGCTACGGGCCCAATTCTTTCTAAGATAAGAAATGTTCCAATGTAGCGTGGGTTGAGTTTACCACGTTTCCCGAAACGTATCACACCCTTCCAAGGCGAGACTTTCAGCATCACTTTGTCTCCAACCTGGAACTCTAAGGGTTTACGTCTCTGATCGGCGTAACTTTTCTGCCTATCTCTGGCTGCTTGCAACCGATCACGAATCTGAGCCACTTTCTCTGTAGTTTCCAAGATAAGTTCAGGGCCTGTGAGTTGGCTATCTCCAACTTCTGCCCAACCTATAGGCGAACGACACTTTCTGCCATACAAAGCTTAGAATGGTGCAGCTTTAAGACTTGTGTGGTAGCTATTATTATATGAGAATTCCGTAAGGGGCAAGTACTTCTCCCAGCCTTTATCAAAGTCTATGATGCATGCACGAAGCATATCCTCTAACGTCTGAATGGTCCTCTCACTTTGACCATCGGTTTGGGGATGATATGCATTACTCATATCAAGTCTCGTCCCCAAGGCCGTTTGAAGTGATCGCCACAAAGCTGACGTAAAGCGGCTATCGCAATCCGAAATAATAGATATCGGGACTCCATGACGAGAAATAATTTCCTTCACGTATAACCTCGCAAGTTTATCAACACTATCATCTTCACTAATTGCTATGAAATGAGCAGACTTTGTTAGACGATCCACAATTACCCAGATAGCGTCACAACTGCTAGCTGTCCTCGGTAATTTGGTAATGAAGTCCATTGTAATCCGCTCCCATTTCCAGACTGGAAGTTCTGGTTGCGTTAGTAATCCTGACGGTCTCTGATGTTCGGCTTTAACCTTAGAACATGTCAAGCACTTACTAACGTACGATGCTATATCTGCCTTCATGTTTGGCCACCAATATAACTTCTTAAGATCCTGGTACATCTTGTCAGACCCAGGATGAATAGAGTACCTTGACTTATGCGACTCATGCATAATCAACTCCCGAATTCCTCCATATAAAGGTACCCAAATTCGATCTCCAAAACATAGTAATTCATCAGAACGCTTAACTAATCCTTTCTCATTCTCAGCCATCCCAAATATATTCTCAGCAGATCGGTTTTCTGCTTTCAACGCTTCCGTTTGAGCTTCAAGTATTTGAGACGGTAACGGCGATACGATAGTCATTCCCAATGATCTAACTCGTAACGGTGGTATTCTTTCCTTTCGACTAAGGGCATCAGCAACAACGTTTGCTTTACCAGGATGGTAGCAAATTTCACAATCATAATCGCTTAGCAACTCAATCCAACGTCGCTGTCTCATGTTAAGCTCTTTTTGATTCAAGATGTGTTGTAGACTTTTATGGTCAGTGAACACAACACACTTTGTTCCATACAAGTAATGTCTCCATATCCTTAAATCGAAAACCACAGCACCTAACTCCAAATCATGGGTGGTGTAGTTTTTCTCATGCTTTTTGAGCTGTCGAGAAGCATAAGCTATCACCTTCTCTCGTTGCATTAACACGACTCCCAATCCTTTATGTGAGGCGTCACAATAGACGACGAAATCCTCGTTACCTTCAGGTAATGCTAAGATAGGAGCACTACACAACCTCTTCTTAAGCAGTTGAAATGCTTCCTCTTCTTTGTCTCCCCATTCATACGTAACATTCTTTTTAGTCAATTTGGTTAATGGTTTAGCTATCTTCGAAAATTCGTCAATGAATCTTCAGTAATAACCGGCTAACCCTAAAAATTGACGAACCTCTGTTGGGGTCGTAGGTGCAGCCCAATCTTTTATTGCCTCAATCTTAGCAGGATCCACATGAACTCCTTGTCTATCAATCACATGACCCAAAAATTGTACTGTCGGAATCCAAAATTCGCATTTCGAAAACTTGGCATAGAGTTTCTCCTTCCTGAGCAATTCTAAGATGAGTCTTAGATGCTCCTCATGCTCCTTCTCACTCTTCGAATAAATCAGAATGTCATCGATGAACACAATCACGAACTTATCTAAGTAAGGCTTACACACCCGATTCATGAGATCCATGAATATCGCTGGTGCGTTAGTCAACCCAAACGGCATCACCTGAAACTCGTAATGCCCATAACGGGTTCTGAAAGCCGTTTTCGGAATATCTTCCTCGCGAACTCGAAGTTGATGATATCCTGATCTCAAATCGATCTTCGAATACACACTCGATCCTTGGAGTTGATCGAACAAGTCGTCGATCCTCGGTAACGGGTATCTATTCTTCACCGTTAACTTGTTCAACTCTCGGTAATCAATGCACATACGGAACGATCCATCCTTCTTCTTCACAAATAAGACTGGGGCTCTCCAAGGTGAAGAACTTGGTCTTATGAATCCTTTTTCGGCTAACTCCGCTAATTGTTTTGACAACTCTTCTAGCTCGATAGGTGCAAGGCGATAAGGCGCTCGTGCTACCGGTGCAGCACCAGGTATCAACTCAATCTGAAACTCCGCTTGTCTAGTCGGCGGGATTCCCGGCAAATCATCGGGAAACACATCAGGAAAATCACGAACTATAGGCACATCTCCAATGCACCTTTCCTTTTTCTTCGTCCCTCCTTTTTCAGAAATTTGAGCTAAGAAGAGGTAACATCCCTTCTCCATTAGCTTTGGTAACTTGGTGCAAGAAATAACTGCTAATCGGGATGGGCTCTTAGAATCCTTTCGATCTCCTAATATATTTAGGATCTCCCTTCCGTAAGGTACACGCACGATCTTCTCGTCGCAAAGTATGTGAGCACGATACTTCGACAACCAATCCATACCAATGATAACATCAAAACTTCCTAACGTGACGGGTAGAATATCTATATTGAAAGGGTGGTTCAAGAAATTTAACGTGCAACCACGAATGATGGTATTAATCCTTTCTATATTCCCGTTTCCTAACTCAATATCATATCCAATTCCTAAGGCCATCGGGGGTTTCTCTAGTAAGGGTGCAAACGTAGTGGACACAAAACTCCTATCGGCACCAGTATCAATTAGTATGGAAGCATAACGATTATTGAGAAGGAACGTACCAGTAACGACGTTCGGATCTTCTCCTCTCTCGCTCCCGAGTGCATACACTCTTCCCTGAGCAGCTCCAGCTTTCACACGTTGGTCCCCATTATCTTGTCGTCCACGGTTTCCTCCAGCTCCACGGTTTCCATGATTGTACCCATTACCACCCGAGCCTTGATTTCCACGGTTCCACGATTCTCTACACTCATTCCTATAGTGTCCCTTCTTTCCACACCCATAACAAGTAACATCTGCCTTGTTTCTCATCTCAGGAGCAGCCTGAACCATAGCAAGAGGTCGAGCTCTACAGTCCTTAGCTGTGTGTCCTTTCTTTGAGCAGTTCTGGCATTTCACACTACACCATCCAGTATGATGCTGGTGGCAACGACCACACTTGGATGCATCACCATTCTGATTCTTCTTATCTCCATTCCCAATAGCATAAGCCTTAGCTTGTCTCTTGCTTCGGTGATCATTACCCTTAGAGTGTTGGTCTCTCTTTCTCTTTCCATTCTTCTCCTTATCAGCTCCTTCTAATTCCGATGAATCCATAAGTTGTTGAGCAATAGTGATTGCCTCATGGACGTTTGCAGGCCTAGCAGAAATCACATCATTCCTTGTAGCTACAGGCAACCCATCAGTATACCTCTCGATCTTTTGAGTCTCGGTTTTCACCATATCTGGGCAAAGCAAGGCCAACTCCTGGTAACGACGATTGTAAGTCGTCATATCATTACCTTTCACTTTGTGGTTCCAAAACTCAATCTCTAGCTTCTTAACCTCATTCCTTGGGCAATAAGTCTGAATCAGCATGGACTTAAATTGCTCCCAAGTCATGACATAAGCTACATCACTCCCAACGGAATTTCGGTAATTGTTCCACCAAGTTAAAGCTTCATCCTTGAAAGTAAAAGAAGCAAACTTTACCTTCGCATTCTCCGCACAACCACTGACATTGAACACTGACTCAGTCTTCTCAATCCATCTGACTAAGTAAACCACTCCTTCAGTTCCACCAAACTCAATGGGTCCACAAATCTTGAACTCCTTGTATTGACATCCATTAGCATGAACAGGTGGAAAAGTTCCAGCAGAATTGTTGGAATGATTTGACTCGGCTAGCAGTTCAGCAACTCTTTGCTCCACAAGTTGATTGATCATTGCTTGATCCACAGTAGGTGCATTAAGTGGAACATGATCATTATCTCCCTGAACATCAACATTTTGATTCCTGTTGTTGCGGTTAGTAGTGTCCAGGTTGTCAGGAGTAGGGGTTTCAACATTTCGAGTAGGTCGACGTCCTCGACGACCAGGGGTAGTCACTGCAGGACCAGTTCTGGTAGCTCTAACAGGGTTTCGTCGTGTGGCCATTGATCTGAAACATCACACAAGTTCATGAGTCTCCAATAGAACTTATCAATATGCTCAACAAAATAATTCAACGAAGCCAAGTCATAGAAAGAATAGCAACAATACACCATGAAACATCAATAAAACAGATAGGGACTCAATTTCCATAACACTCAAAATCACATAATACCATATACTAATAACCATCAACCATACAATAGCGATCTAACGTCGTTCCAACTACTGGATAACACAAAACGTACTAATCGTTCCAAAAGAGATGAATACTGAACAAAATACATCAAAATATGATAACTAGCTTTTCTAGCCGAACACACCTCGGGTAGAAAGCAACAAGACAACGTAACCCAAGCAACTAGCCACGCTGCTGGCGGAGGCTCCTCAACTCCTGCCTCAAGCCATCAAGATCTCTCCATAATGATCCTAGCTCCACGCTATGGGTGTCTCGGTCTCTCTTGAGGTCAGCCACCTCCTTCTCTAGCTCGGCATTCCTTTGCCATAGCTTGCGGTCGGCCTCTCGAGTAGTAACAAAACCTCGCTGCAAACTATCGATATGCTCGTGAACCTCCATCAAAACTCTCCTCATCTCAGTAACTCTCCTCTCAGCCATAACCATGTCAACCCTCAACTGCCCAATGAACTCAACAGTCACCCTATCAATCCGCTCAGACATACGTGCAACTCTCTCACCAAGATCAGTAATCTGAGCCCATAACCTGCCAATCTCACCTAACTCTGCATGCTCAGAAGAAACCTCAGAAGATGCATTCGATGCCACTGGGCTACCAGGTGGTGAATCTAACAGAAACGGATGATCAGGTGAGACAGGCTCAATCGGATGTATAGGTGAATCAGGCTCCTCAGCCTGAGCTGGTGGTACTAACACATCATCATCATCAGGCATCTCATCCTCCTGAGGGTCATCCTCCTCCTCAGGGTCATCATTATCACCCTGCTCAGCTTCCTGAGGGTCATCCTCCTCCTCAGGGTCATCAGCCTCATCCACACCCTCGTACTCCTCCTCATCCTCATCAGAAGAGTACCTCATCAATCGTCGTCTCCTAATAGGTGAACCATGTGGAGATGTGGTAGGTGATCTAGGACGACGACGCAATGATGTGGGTGGCGCCTCAGACAGAAGAGAGTGAGCATCAATCTGTAAAGGTGATGGAGTAGGGCGTACCGACATGCGTGCCGTAGCTCGGTGGGCAAAGCGTGGGGCCACGCGAGCCAAATCCTGATGAAGAGTAAGCTGCCTCGATGTACCAGGGAGCACTAGAGAAGATGAGGGTCCCTGCGTAGATGCAGCAGGTAGTGCTGAAGTAGAAGCTGTCTGCGGCACAATAGCTGAAAGCATGGCCATCTGGTAAGGATCATCAGATGCCATAGTGAACTGTGCAGGTAAAACCGGTGCAGTAAGAATATCCTCGACAACATCGGGCATATGTGAGGCCATGGTCTGTGACAACGGCGTAGGGTAGGTGTAAGTGTTTCAAAACAACTAAATCACAACTCAAAATACCATACCAAAAATCCTCATTAAATAATTCAAACATATAATCTCAATAAAGAGTTTCAAACACCGCATTACTAAAATGTTTATAAAACATTTAGACCATATAATTCTTCGAAACGCCATCTTATACTAAATCCATAAACCTCAAATCATCTCAATAAATCCCAAATCTAATAATCATCTCAAATATCTCATAATACCTCAAACAATAGAAGATGCTTCGGCTTGGCGGGCTGGCGGCCAGTGGTCAAGGATCATTTTCTATAAAAATTCTGTTATAGTTTAGGCGTTTATTTACCTAGTTCTCTATAACATTGGCTCTGATACCAATCTGTAACACCCCCAAAATTTGATACAGCGGAAGACTCAACAAGCTTTCGGGGTGCTACGGGGATTGGTATCCAACACAAGACATAATAGAACGAGATAAAGTAAACATAATAAAAACGCAACCAAAACGGGGTTTTAAAGTTTACATTTATCCCAACATCATTCAGAGTCAGGCCCAAAATAACATAACAGTAGGTCCATAATTAAGTATCAGAGTTTAGAAAAATCGATCCATAAACCATGAGCCTTAGCCGAGCCTTCCATTCCAAGCATCCATATCATCACTTAATTACCTGAGAAAACGTGCTAAAAGTCAGCTTTCGCTGGTGAGATCATAGGTTTAAATTCATCTAACAATATAGTGGACATATACGCAAAACGCTTGCTAGCTAGACTAAGGATTCACTAAAAGCCTGCGGATACCCTCCGCTCCAATCCTAACACACGGATACCCTCCGTTCCAACACAGATATTCGGGTAACCCCCGCAATACCAAATAAATACTCGGATAACCTCCAAAGTATCAATAACCTATAGGTGCACGCTACAGTATCTAAATAAGCCAACCTTGAATAGTACACACGAACCGTGTGACTAAAGCTGACAATAACCACATAAGTCAACCTTGAATAGTACACATAAAATGTGACTAAAGCTGACAAAACATCCTAGTCTATACGCATAGCAAGTTTAGAAAGAATATAAAAGCGATAATAGTCCACATAAAATAATTTGCACGTTTCTCACCCCAAAGTATTGAAAACATAGTTCAAGAGTAAAAGTAGGGCTATGACTCACCTCAAGTCCAGAAAATAGCAAGAAGAAGTCGGTAGAAATAAGATGTATAGTAACTCACAACACAGCAACTACGGACTCGGCACGACCTAACAATATCAACTCGTTCAGAAATCATTTCCTCAAATTCAAAATATTCCCAAACCCGGACGTAATCCATTATATTTTCCGAAAATCCATTTCGTATTAGTTTGGTGTATTTGCGTTTGGTATCTATACGGGTGGTGGGTCGACACAAAACAAACCAAAAAGGTCACACAAAGAATAATAAAATAAACTATAGATCTAATATTAGCCCAATATATTATTTAAATAAATCGCCGAAGTTTATCAAACCCGTCGATTTGATAATCCTCATATTTATTTACGTAACATACCGTTCCAAGATTACACCCAATCCTAAAGCACATAGCACATAAATACTATATGGTATATATCGTAGTTTAATAAATTCCTCATATACATCGTCAAATTGGCCGGATTTCCCAATATATATATTCGTAATTTATTTCCCTTTACATATACCACAACCTATGGGCGTCGTAGGATACGATGCCCATTAATATATTCATTTCATATAGCCAAATAACCCGGTTCAACCCTACGGTTAAGTGGTTATTTAGTTATAGAAAACGTTTATATTAATCGTCATATATCCGTGACAACACGAAAGTCACAAATAAAACTTACCTGAACTCGAGTGACTACGACTCCGCATAATTCGATAAGTTTACTCGTTATATATATATATAATGACATTTTATTTAATATTTAATAATTGTCGAGAGTTTCTCGTTTTATAACACATTTTTATAATAATAATACGTTCAATAATATTACGCCACTTTCGTAGCCTAATATATATCTAGTCGTATTATTTATAATATGACTCGTAATTATTATTATTATTAATATGCGCGCTTATATAATTATATATCCGTTATTCACGTCTGTATATTCATATAAACGTTTATATTATCAATAACTATTATTACGAGTTTTATTACTTATGTTTTATTTGTAAATAGTTATCGAGTCATACGAAATGGTCACATGTCCGAGTCATGACTCTCGGCTCATTGTCCAAGTCCAAAGTAATAAGCAAATGTCATAAATACAAAAGTATCTCCGTCCAACACAATCCCAATCCACGTGCTACAACAATAGGGTCCGACTACGGCACCCGACTAACCTATCTCCGTCAATCTAAGTGACCGTCTCACAATCGGTCCCCAATATCATAATTCGTCAACACTTCTCAATACCAAAATTCAATATCCAATGTCGAGACCCAAACGTGGTCTCGACCCACATGTATTCGGCCAAGGAACAAGTAAACATCCAACTAATAACAATTAATCCAAACAAAGTTATAAACCAAGAGCAAAGTTATCAAAGTCATACTCGGGTGGGTTTACCAAGCCACACCCAAGTCCACATGACTCGACCGAATCGTGGCAAATACCACGAGCCAAGAGGGCTCGAACCAAGTATCAAGGGTCACCAAAAAGGCTCCAAAGAGCACTCCAAAATCACCATTCGACCCAAAAAGGTCTCGGCAACAACAATAATAATACGGCTATGAGCCGCGACTCACATGAGTTGAACCAAGGCAATAACAAGCCCAAGGCTACAAAGAGCCAAACCACGGCTCCAAAATAACAAGACAACGAGCCCACGGCTCGTGTCAATATCCAAGCCGTGAGTCGAGGACTCACGGTTCGAACCAACCCACGGACAAAATGACCCGGATACCAAACCATTTATAAAAATCGAGGTTCCAACAAAACCCCATAAGTATTACTCCGATTTTGGGTGAAAACCCAACCGAATCCAAACCCATCGTGACCAAGGGTCACGTTTTAATAAAATACGCGAGTCTCACTCGCCTCACCTTCGGCTAAATATGCTCTAAACCGTGTAAACCTTCGAAAATGGTGATTGGTGGTGAGATTTGGTGATAATACGTGATGAAAATGATGTAATAAGGGCGCGTGTAGGGGCGGATCTTGGAGATTCGAGGGTGAGGATCTCGAAAATGGTGGTGGTTTGTTGTGGTGGTCGGCGGTGGAGTGGTGGCGGCCGGATTATCAAGCGGCGGCTAGGGTTAGAGGGGAGGGGAGAAAATGAGAGAGACGAGTGTTGGTGTTTGTGTTGTGTGTTTGTGTGAACCGGCCCCAAGGACCAATTTGTAGTTTTATTTTTTTTTTATTTTTTTTGTATAATTAATAATAATAATAATAATAATAATAATAATAATAATAATAATAATAATAATAATAATAATAATAATAATAATAATAATAATAATAATAATAATAATAATAATAGTAATAATAATATTACTAGTAGTGTGGAGCGGGTAAAGTGGGTAAATGTAAAACATGTGGCCCGAAACCCGAACTCATTTCAAACTTTAATATCTCCCGAAAAACATCTCGTAATTACTCAAATATCGTCGGACTCGTAAAACGAATCATAAAATCTTTCGTTAGGTAAACCTAGTGCCAGAGTAAACGTAGTACCAGTGAGAATTTAAGAATACATCACCGAGCATAATATCAAAATGAATTATTAAAATAATTCATGAATTCCATAACGTCATAAAAACATAATTATCCTTAAAATAGGTTTTACAAGTTCGTTGTGAATAAAAATTCCAAATAAAAATTATAAACGAACTTTAACGTAATGCGGGTTTTCAAAATAACTCCCTAAATTGCCGGTTGTCACAGTTAGCTTATTATTCTTAATCTAAATAGCTTATTTATTCTTTTCTTCAATTCAATCTAGTTTTTTAGCTTTGGTTGATTCATAACTAGTTTAGATCTATTAGCTTCCTAGCTTATTAGATCTATTACTAGTTTTCCTAGATTAGATTAGCTTATCTATAGCTTATTTAATCTAGATTTAGTTTATTTGATAGCTTATTTGAACTTATATTGCATAAAGTTTTTATCTTTCTTAGTTTCTCATAATTCTAAACATAAGGCGAAAAGCTTAAGAGTTTTATAAGCTAGCTTATTAATAAAGTTTATCTCTTTTTAGTTTTAATAAAGCTAATTAGTTAATAAAGTCACAAACTTTATTAACTATTTGTTTATATTAAAGCTTTTTAAGAAGTAAACTTTATAATTCGATAAAACGTGACGCCGTCACGACTTCTAATCGTATCTAGAACCAATATCACGACTATTTGGTTATATTAAATGTCGAGTTCTAATTGTGAGATTGGTTATATTAATGATTAGAACTCGACATTTAGAAACGTCGTGTTGTGATTGAAGTCGTGAGATTGGTTCTAGTCGTTAAATTGGTGTAAGGGAAAGTGTGTAAGGTTTTCTCCGCCATAAAGGAGCTCGTTGACTTAGTAAAAAAAAGTCTCGAGTAGGTGACTCAGGGAGTGGAGTAGGGCAAGGAAGGTGTCCTTGTAGCCGAACCACTATAAATCATCTGTGTCTCGGTTTGATCTTTCCATCTCTTGCTTATTATCTTATTTATATCGTTATTACTTTCGTAGACGTAGACGTACATATATATAATTGCTCATATAGTGCTAGTGTTGATTTCACATAAAAATCAAACAAAAGTTTCATTTACAAAACAAAGTTTTTACAATCAAACTAAAAAGGCAACAAACATATAATTGATCATTTAGATCAAGTATAGTTTTCATACAAAACTATAATTAAAGGTTTTGAAATAAATGTTTTTATAATAAGAAAAAGAGGTAAAACTATTTAACCACCCTTCTAGTTTTTCACATTTTTTATTTAGTGAATTGAGAGATTGTAATGATCTTTCGTTCATGTAGCACTAATTTAATAAATTGAATTGAATTAAGTGAACATTTGGGGAAATGATGAAGAAATGAGATGAATAAATAATTATTTGAGGGTTGTGAAGTTGAACAGCCAAGTTATTATTTTCTCTCCAATTTTGTTTGAAAAAAAAAATGTTTTTACTTGTCTTTTGTTTATGAAACTCGTGCGTTGCAGCGGCGGATACACTAAAATAAAATTTTTCGATAAATCATGTTTCATTATATTCTTTTTAACAATAAATTTACGGATATGAAGAATTTCGTATAGCTCGTGCCCGTTCTGGCTCGAGCCCGTTTGGCCCGCGCCCTTCGTGCTCAAGCCCATTTTGCCCATTGCCCATTCGGGCTTGAATATTTGTATAATGTGTTTTATTATTTGTATTAGTGAATGCGGGAATTATGTTTAATTTGGTTGTACAATATGGTTGAAAATTTGTATTTCTTATGTAATAGGTCTTTTAATAACTGTATTAATTTTATGTATTGAGCAGTTAATTAATTGACTACATTAAATAGCATTAATGTCGTGTTTTGTTTTTCTAATATGTGCATTAAAGTGGTGTATATTATGTTTCTTGTCTTGTACGTCTTAAAATTATATGCATTAAAGTGTTGTATACTGATGTGTGGATTGCGGTTTACGCAAAAGGTTTTACTTCTCAAGAGATCTTGAGAAGCTTGCAATCCCCACCAGGCAGTGTACCTGACCGATGTAGTATAGTGAGTGGCAAGTACCGGGGGATTGATCGTTCTATCGGGGAATAATGTTCGTTAGGATTGAAACTAATCTAACTAGGTCTAGAGGCAAGGGATGATTCTTTTTGTATTTTTATGTTTCATGGAAAGCAAGTAAATATCTCGGGTATTGGAAGAGTGGGCGAAATTAGTTGCTAATCAACTAACCCAAATAACTACTTAAACAAATAAAATAAATTACAAGAAAATAAAAAGTGAGAACTTCTAATATGGAGAAAAGCGTGTTTACTTAGATTTCATTACTCCCTGGTTATCTTTTATTGATTAATTGGTTTGTCACAATTGCATGGGTGAAGGGTTGCATTCCTTAATACGATTCGTGGGGCCGTGTACGATTTTCTCCAACTCTATACGCTTCTATCTCTTCCCATGACGGCACGTTTAGTATCCTATCATGGCCTCATTAATAGTCACTTATGCATTTAATACAACCAATAGAACCGTAGTACACATTCGATTACCGTAGTACACATCCGATTACGTTCAAGCAAGTTACCATATAGAAGATTAGCCAGTTTTCTTAAGCCTAACGCTAAAATCAATCACCCACAACAATTAATGACAAACCAACAACTAACAATCAATAACTATGTTTCATTAGATATAAGCAAACACAAGTAAATCTAAGCTAGTATGTTAAAAGAAAGAAAAGCATATGATATAATCAAACAACACATAGAAATATTGAATGATTAAAGGATAACTTATCTTTAATTGAACATGGAAGAAAAGAGGGTTTGGAACCCTAATATTGCTGCAAAAGTCGACTAGGGTTCATACCAAAAGTTCCCTACCAAAAGTCCTCTCTTATGAATGAAAAATCGAAAAGTATATATAGATTTACAATGGTGACGGCGTCCCCTTTTAATGGCTGACGCCATCATCTCGCCGTGTATAGGGTTTCTTGTAGTCCAATCCAACTTTTTGATGTCGTCCCCTTGTAGGACTTCTGGGCCGTCACGCCTTGGAAAATACACGTGACGACCTACTTTCTGTATAACGTGACGTCGTCACGCCTTATGCTTTAACTTTTCTTTTGGCTCATCAAGTGCAATTGTGATATCCACTTCTCGTTCCAATGAGTGACGCCGTCCCTTTGAAATGCTTGACGCCGTCAGGTACAATTTTCTGCTTGGATTCTTGACTTTGTCGTTTTCTTCACTTTTTGCTCCAAAAACGTTCAAGATGATTCGTTTTCCAGAATTCTTCTCAAAAGTACCTAAATTGACAAAAGAAACGATTTAAGATAATAATTGTTCATATTATCACGACTTAGGGCTTAAATGACCCTTTAAAAGCGTAACAAATTTCTCCTTATCATATACTATGCTTCTTTTCTTGTAAATCTTAACATTTGGGGACAAAGTCATCCGTCTATTATACGTAGTATATTTTCATTGTTGGGCTAATGTTTAAAAACAAATTTAGGCCCGTTTGGTTTGTAAAAGGGTTTATAATTTAGATTTGAATTTTGATTAAGATTTGGATTTAATGTATGTTTTGCAGATAGAAATATATTTAAAATTAAGATAAATAAACATGTAATATGTTAAAAATTTGTTGTTTTGTGAATTGGTTTAAGGTGTAAAAATAGAATTTCTATTTAAAAATAATAAAAGGAAGCAAAAAGAACAAAAGTTGCGGCTAATAAGTACTATGGGCGTACAAAAATCAAATATGAGTTCTATCCCCCACATAAGTGGTGGGTTTTTGTAACACCCCCAAATTTAAGTTTGTAGCAGCGGAAAAGTAATTTGGGTGTTACGGGGAGGATCGAAGTTATAATCTCATAAAACAACTTAAAAGAAGCGTTTTAAAAGTTATTTGTCATTCAAATAATATTTTTGATAAAAGATGAACCATTTGATTTAAAATCTTTTTAAAAGATGTAATGGCTTGAAAGAATGACATATTTGATTTTTACACCATTTTAATTTATCAGAGTAATAAATGACCACTCCGTGTCTTGTCCTGCTTCGTTAAATTACCTGGGATACACATGCCTAAAAGTGTCAACACAAAGGTTGGTGAGTTCATAGAGTTTTATGAAAACCCATTTATTTTGATAGATTTCAGAAATATTTGGTAATGATAAATACAAACAATGATGGAACAAGTATTGAGTAATGTTAACTATAATCACAGATAAATCATATAAATATTCAATCAAATTCAAATAAGGGATCAATAATCCTAACATGAGCTGGAAACTCATGATTCTAATTTAATCAGATATACCATTCAAGTATGGTCAAATTCCTATACAGCTGTATCTAAATATATGTTGAAAACATACATTCCTTATGGATATTGCACCAAGCCTCATGACACGCAAAACGTTAATAAAAGAGGTGTTTTATCAAGTCAATGATAAATTTTGCCCTCTTATAATAGGTGATTTGCCAATTCCTATTTTTACTCAAATATAGTGTATCACGACTAATACGACTAACCATATGCATATGGAATTCCGTCAAGTATTAGTGGGACAGGAGGTCAATCCTTAACAGGTTTCGAAGCTGTTCACTATATTCGCGCTCACATAACAGTGATTAATGGCTCATGATTAAGGGACTTTATGGCGATAAGGTAAATTAGGCAATATCAAGGTAATAATGGGATCATTCAGAATAATATCATATAATCAAATATCATACCACAGTAATCGATTTGGAAACATTATCTCTGAGTATCAGTAATTCAGTTTAAGTATTTCGCCAGTAATAATCAAATTGGAAACATTATCATCAGAGTATCAGTATTTCAGTTACGTATTTCACCAATAACATACATATATCACATACCATAATAATCAAATTGGAAACATTATTATCGGAGTATCAGTATTTCAATTAAGTATTTCGTCAAGTATTGTATATATCACATCTTAAGTCATAAACCATATCAGATAAATATAAATAAGGAAATTGATTTGAATCATGTAATTTATTCATATACTTATAAAATTATCAAAGTATATGTAAGCATGTATCTCCCCCAATGAGTTAAAAACAAGTATTGGAAATGGGGCTATGACTCACCTTGATTGATTCGAGAATGATGAAAAGTAAAGTAGGATGAGATTTATGAGAATGATTAGGGAAACGTCTTTGATACGGAACCTGATAAATAAATTTATCTGAGAATTTGACCAAATACTATTTGGTAAATACGAACGAATAACGAATAATAATTATTAGTTATGACGAATAGATGATGTGCAGTGTAATTATTATGCCATGCATTAGGGCTGGCATAACAGGTCACACGAACCTGTTAAGACACGAACCTGTTAAGGTCAAACACGAACACGACCTGTTAACTAATCGTGTCGTTTTTCTCAAACACGAACACGACACGAAAATTAACAGGTGCACCTGTTAAGACCTGTTGTTAAGACCTGTTAACAAAATCCGACTAATCTAATCCCAGGTTATAAATCCGACTATAAATCCGACAAATCTAATCCGACTAATTAAACACCAAATCCACAACAAAAAGAAGCTTGAAAGATCAATAACAGTCGAAACATAAAGTATTAAAGATCAAAATCAATAACAGTCAAAATATAAAGATCAAAATCAATATCAATCTATAAAGGTTTCTTCATCTAATAAACATCACATCTCTCTCTCTTTTCTTCATCTTGAGCCGCCACCACCTGCAATCTCACGCCACCACCACACTGCCGCTCCCACTATCTCACTGCCACCACCAAACTAACCACCACCATCTCCTCTATCTTCTACTATTAAAATAATAACGACAGCAACAACAATACAAAATCAACCATAACATCAAGGAAGGATCAAGAGTCAACCACAAGTATCACAATAGCCTAAAAACAATCAAAACCCATCAAATTCGTGGGTCTAGCCCACGACCTAGGTGCAAATCCGAACACAACAAGAATCAAGAATCATTAATATGTGAAAACTCATCAAGTTTGAACCCATATTTACAAGATTTTATAAGTTTGAAAACCCATGGTGATGGAGGTCGTTTTGTGGTGCGTGAATAGTGCCAAATGAAAGAGGAAGTGATTTTGAGTGTGATGGTGGTGGCGGTGTGGTTGTAGAGGTGGCGGTGTGGCGTGGTTGGGTAGTGGCCGGCGTTCAAGAAAGTGGAGAGGGAGAAGAGTGTTAAAGGGGGCGGATTTAGATAGAATAGATTAGGGTTATGAAGTGTGTGTGGTGGTAATTTATTACTCCTAATCTTAACAGGTCATAACAGGTCTTAACAGGTCAGACCTGTTAAGACACGAATATTAACAGGTCTTAACAGGTCTGACCTGTTAAGACACGAAACCTGTTAAGGGTTGACACGAAACCTGTTAAGAACAGGTCGTGTCGTGTCGTGTTAACAGGTTTCGTGTCAAAATTGCCGGCCCTACCATGCATGATATGATAAAATACTTTATTTAAATTATCCATCGAAGTTTTACCTTTTTAATCGTAAGTAAAAATATTAACTTTTGAAATATCGTTATATATATTATTAACATTACGTTAAATAATATATATAAATAAAAATGAAAGTTTAAATGCAATACGGAATAAATTTACGAAAATAGAAAATAAATAAGAATATTAAATAGATTATGTTTAGTCCTTGTCCTTTTTCCAATTTTACCATTTTTACTATAACGATGTTTGCGTTACACCGTTAGTCCTTTTTATAAATAAATTACAACTATAGTCCTCTGATTGTCCAATAATCCAAACTAGGCTTAGAATATTAAATTTTATCAATTTTTACCCTTATGGTTA
This sequence comes from Artemisia argyi, assembly GCA_030686995.1. Taxonomy (NCBI): domain Eukaryota; kingdom Viridiplantae; phylum Streptophyta; class Magnoliopsida; order Asterales; family Asteraceae; genus Artemisia; species Artemisia argyi. The sequence continues at coordinate 20,486,665 of CM060701.1, read as the reverse complement.
TGATTTTACAGTTTTAGTCCTTACTTTTCAATATTTACAGTTTTAGTCCTTCTAGGTGTCGTCGCGTTACATTTTTAGTCCAAAGTTACAAAAATGATTATAAAAATTATCTAAAAATTTCCGTGGCTTATTAAGTCAATAATAAGCTTATTTCAACTGCTTATTTGATTAAAAGTGCTTATTTTCAGTAAATGGGCCTTTAACGAATCAAATTCAAGGCCCGTTAAGATTTTTAGAGGCGAGGGCATGAAAATTGTTTTGGGCCTGAACTTGGGCTATTTTTATGATTCTAAAAATATTTTATATGGGCCCAGTGGGCTTATGGTTTGTTATTTCTTGTTGTGCCTTGAATAAGCCCAATCGATATATTAAGTTTTTAACTAAATAAATTTTGAAAAATCTTGTGGTTTGTCGACTCAAAATGAAGTAAATTAAGTGTCGAAACGTGGGTATTTTTACAAGTTATCTATATGAAAGTGGTAGTCTTCTAGGAGATCTATTGAATCGTGTAAAAATATAGTACTCTTGTTACGTGATATTTCAAATTATACAAGCGTTTTGTAGCATGTTTGGAACGTGTATATATAAGTTAAAGACTTAGTATATATTCTAAGTGTTTATATGATTTTCATATGTGTGAGCATGGTTCAAATTATGTTTGTGTGATGCATGTAACGTTGAAACTAACGTGAAATACGTGTGCTACGTGACTCCTAGGCCTTCCAAGATAGAGGCTAGCCACGTTTGTGTTACTACAAATTTATACGTACATATATATATATATATATATATATATATATATATATATATATATATATATATATATATATATATATATATATATATATATATATATATATATATATATATATATATAGACACACACACACACACACATAAAGCTTATATAGGATCTAATAAAAATGAACATGGTGCATGGACTAAATTTAACGTGTGAAATGAATTGAAAGTAGTTTGAAACGACTTACTACACCTCTAGGGTGGTGAAGAAACGAGTAGGAACGGAGGAAACACAAGATATAATCAAATTCGACTATAACCCAAGTAATATACGAATATATTAAACTCGATCCTTGTTTCTTGCTTCCAAACGATGTTGTTTCAACTCCTGGACTTGTAGAGATAGTTTTTATAAAGAAAGGAAATTGTGAAAGTGAATGAGAGATGATGGAAACGGATGCATGCATGTAGAATATATATGGTGTTATTTTATCACACGTAAGTGTGAAACTTTCAAAGAAACCATATGTACTATGCATTGTCAGTCATTCTAGGTTCTAGGATGAAATATATGCTTATTATATAAGTTTGAGAGTGCTTGAATCAAGGGAAATGTCTTGGTGAATCACAAGGATGTCGACCACCCTTTCTTTTCATACACGAATTGATTAATTTCGTACTACTTGATTATAGCTGATCATAGATGATATTTAAACATGAAAACATGTTAGAAATATTATTAGGAACACGTAGGAACAAACGGGAATCAAAACGGTTAAGTTTTGAATTTAATATGGATCGATTGAGGTGAATATTCGTCAAACACTTTGCGCCTTAAAAACGTATCAAACGTCGTCCAATGAACTTGGGATTTGACACACTAATAGTTGGCTAGGTGGTAAACGAGATGGTGTAAAAATATATATGTGTCGTGTGTAAAAATTTGGAATACGCGAGGTGATTTGGAGGGGGTCTAGTCGATGTATATGAAATCATAGAAAGAAAATGGGTTATAGTTTTTGGGCCGGTTGGGCTTAGGAAAGATCATGGGCCCGTTTGGTTTTGTAATTAGTTTATTAATTAGGATTAGTGATTTGTTAATATTTTGTTAATCGTGTCGAGAACTTGTTTTGTCGTTTGGTGAATTTTGCAATATCGTAATCGTGACTATTTTATATAATAAGAAAATTTTTTAATTTCCTCGTAAAAATAGTGATTAAAATAATGACAGAGATTTATATATAATTAATCGTTATTAATTATAAAGATTTTTGCGAGGTTTTACAGTTTTATACAATTCTAATTTTTCTACCGAACTACATTTATGATCCCAAACCCCAATCCAGTGGCCCAAAAACCTCAAACCAAACTGCACATTAGTTTATACTGCGAAGTATGATATGTTAACACATAAATTAATTATTTTTCTTGTTCAGGTTATGCGGTCAAAACGAATTTTTACTCGCACCATAACCGGAGTATATTCATGAAAGTTTCAGACCCTTTTCCTGGTTATCATAAATGTGTATCTATTGAGGTTTGAACCCTAAATCTCTTGTTAGGATATTAGTGTCTTACGACTAAACAAATTGGTGGTATATTAGTTAAAAGTGAGTGTGGTTCTATTTGAGTTGAATTTGGTCAAAATCAAAACATAATTTATGCGTGTGGTTTATGAATATCTGATATTTTTTGGTATATGGAAAAGTTGGTTAGGTTTGTAGCAGTGGTCGGTAACCAAGGATCAGTCGACCTCGGTCCTCTTTGGTTGTGCCCAATGTGGGGATTCGATATTGATCGGTCGTCGGTCCCCAAAGTTTACAACTTTGTCGAAAATCCGATCGATTATTTACACACATAAATTTCAAAATCCAACCGTTTGGCTATTAAAAAAATAATTAAAAAATAAATAAATAACTTTGCCACTTTACAACCTTATAAATACCAACCTTAAACACACGTCTAAACACACAATTCAAACAAATTCTCATCAATATTCATCATGTTAAAAAAAATACTCTCACATCAAAAAACCGACGATCCCGACTACCCCAAAATGCCTCGAATTTGAATTTCTCGCTGGATCCACCGTTTCAATTAACCGGGATAACACCACCACCAAATCAACGTATTCGGTTTCGAGCACCCACTTTTGAATATCCAACACGACTACCACAACCGAGTCAAAATAAAAACCCGTTTTACGTTAATCGTCCATATGTAAATCTGTATCGTCCTAATATGGATTTTAACCAATCACCAAGTGGGTCGTCGTATCGGCCTAACATGGATTTCTCGCAGTCTTCCTAACCAAATCAAGCGTTTTCACCGCTTCACGGTGTTAACCTTGATATGGATTTGGAGGATATTATTCAAGACTATCTGACTCAACAATACTGTACTCAAAACTATCCGAGTCAATATGTTTCGATGGGGCAAGGTTCGTACCACGGTTCCTTGAGATGAAACGCTATCAACAAGAATGGGTTTTGGGATGAGGTGATAGCGTACTTTGAAAATGAAACTGGTTCACAAAGAACGTACGACTCGTTTCTTTCCAAATGGAAGAATAGGGTTCGTAGTAGGGTTGGTGGATTTTGTGCAATTATGGATAATGTCAAGGTGAATCATGAAAGTGGTGAGAATGATGCAGACGACTAATCAAAAGCTCTTAGAGAATACCGTGTGATACAGAAAGGATGTCTATAGAAAGATAATTTAATTCCTGTTGCAACGGTATAATTTTTTTTTTGCGTAACGATTAACGGTTTGCGGGATATTTAACTTAAAAAAAAAGGTGAATTTTTTATTTTTTATTTTTTTTAATCAAAAAAATGAATGGCCATAATTGGTTCATTGGATTTATGACAAATATAAGATCTATATTGAACTTTTCCCTTTACATGGTTCGAGTGGCGAAAGCCAAACATGAGGTCAAGCGAATTAGCGATTTTTGCTCGGTCAGGCTGGGCCAAGGCATAAAGCTTCAATATTATTTTTGGGGCACATGTTTCATAAAAGCCCAGTGTATATAACATTCATACATTGCCCGTTATTAACTCACTAAGAGGCCCCATATTCAAACTCCAATACTCCATGTTGATTCACTATTTGTGCAAATAAACACGCAGGCAACATGCCAATATCAATTTCTGATATATCGATCAGTGTCCGACATCACATTTTACTTGGACTTCTTCATTTTTTTTTTAAATCTATTGACCTTTTAGATTTGCTTAGGTTTATCATCGCATATTACCATTCAAAATATCCAAATTTTGCTTGTCGAAGGGGCATATTTTTTGTTATGGTACTAGGCATCTCATATTCTGCGTATCTTTCGTGCATGCTTTGTTAGTTTTTAGTACTAAATTTGAGTCATTCATTTTCCTTGCAATAGTTTTGATTGAGTGATTGAAAATATCTAGTCAACTCACTTACAGTATGATGTTTTGTTATCAAAGATAAAGATGCATGATTTGGTTACTATAGTTAATACTGGATGCTTATAACATAAACACCACTCTAAATTCTACAACTTCAAAACATAAAATATCTAATCGCAACACATGCCTAGTTACAATCCTTGTTTTAATACATAACTCTAAAAAAAACAAATGACACCTTAAACATAAAACTAACATAAACTTATATCTTATCCCACTATGTTTTACTCATCTTCATCATCATGAACACTAGAGGAATAGAGTGCCACTGTACATATAACAGTAGTAGCTACAATAGTCGACCCACCAACAACAAATCGTTTGATAGACGTAGATACCCGTGTCCTCCCTAACACCACCGCTAACCATCCAAAAAAAGCTAACCCCACTGATAGGATAATAGCATATGCTATTATCCTCTCATAGTAATCAAGTTGTAGTATCAAATTTATATAAAAATATGACGCTGTAGTCAACAGAGCTCCTATAATAAAAGCCACAAACGAAAAAATTGTGACTATCCATGGGTTTGGGGTAGGGGTGCGCATTGGGCGGTTTTTGGCTAAAACCAAATTCCAAACCAAAACTTCGGTTTTATGTTTTTTAAAACCAAACTCCGCAATAAAAGTTCGGTTTGGTTTTATTGGTTTTTGGTTTTTTTCGGTTTGGTTTTCGGTTTTTCTGTTTTTCGGTTTTCGGATATCTAAAATTTTCGATGACGGTTTTATGTTATAGCCATTATTTTAGCTAAGTTTCTTTCAATTCGGATATCCGAAATTTCGGATAACGGTTTTATATATCCGAATATCTATAATTTTTGGAAAACTTTTATATGAGCTCTAAAACTGACATTTTATAAAACCCAATCTTTTTAGTATATTATAATAAATTTTTCGGATATCCGAATACGGATATTTTTTGAACACCCACAACGTAAATCAAGAAATCCTTGAAATTGGTTGAATTTTTCGGATATCCTAATACAGATATTTTTTGAAAACTAATTTTACGAATTTATTGCGGTGTCTAAATAAACATATGTTTAGAATATCTAATACATGTGTCTTTTATTTTTTGGACTTTGGTGATAACTTGTATTAAAACAAAAAATGTATATATTTTTTTATTAGTTTTATTAATACTAGTACCAGGCGGTTCGGTTTTTTCGGTTTGGGTTTTCATATTAAACCAAAAATAAAACCAAAACTTTTGGCTTTTTTAAAAAGCAAAACCGCACCATCGGCTTTAGAATTGGTTTGGTTATTTTGGAGCGGCTTTTTCGGTTTTTTAGTTTTTGGTTTTGTTGCTCTCCCCTTTGGGGAGTGTCTCCTATCCATGCCTCTTTCTTGTTGCATGTCAAACCGAGATTTTACGGCGAGGTATTCTCCCAATGCCATGCTTGCCCCTCCAGCTTAGAAGCATACATTTTCTTTGTGAAAGATATATTCTATTTTCGCTGAAAAAATTATCTATAATCACCGAAGCTGGTGCCATCAGGGCATAAATGGCTCCAACTACAACCGAACGAAGCCATTGGGATTGTTTTAAGTGGGTGAAAAAATCCACATTGGCTTCTGTTGTTAAAAAGTTCCACTTTTAAATAATTAGTTTATTAATATAATCATGTTTGTTGGAATATTTGTTTTTATTAGTTTAATTGATATGATTAGTGAGTAGTCTCTTTATGTTTGCTAAGTGATATGGATATGTGATTTAAGTGTGATTAATAAAAATGATTGTGATTAATAATTAGACAAATTATTTAGATTTGTAATTTTGTTATTTGAAGGGCAAAAGCCGAAAAATAATCAAATTACACATCTAGTAATTATTTTTTTTAAAGGATTGTTTGCAATAAAAACCAACGTTGTGAGGAAATAGTCTTGTTTAAGAAATATAATTCGTCATCAAACCTTATTTGACACTTAATGAACTTATTACGTCACTTAGCAAACATATTTCCCATGTATGTCTTTTAGATCATATTTAAAATAATCTAGTTGCCTTAATTGCTTAGTAAATTTGTTGAATTAATGTTAGAATAATTAGTAGTATAACAATTAGTTTTATAAAAATTAGTTTAAAACCAAAATTCCAAATTTCACTTTATTCACTATTCACAAATCGGAAATCACAATTCCATTCACTCATTCATTAGGACTACGACCCGGGAATACATATTTCCTTTGTTTACCTTGGAGAATATAATTGACACAAATGTCTTGTCAATTCAAAACTCATTTCATACCCCACCCATATCAAACGGGCCGTTATTTTAAAAGTTATGGGGTTATTTAAGGGGTTTTTTTTTTTTTTTTTTTTTTTTTTTTTTTTTTTTTTTTTTTGACCAACTAATTCATAGAATTTGAAATCACCTCAACACATTCTCAAATCAGGTAAAGTATTTATTATTATTATTATTATCATTATTATTATTATTATTATTATTATTTTAAGAAGCTGGTATGACTACTTTAAGGTTGATTGCACTTAATGTGAATTGAACAAGCTTTTTAGCCACTAGACACCCTAATTGGTTGGTTATATAAGTTTCTTATAACAAACTTAGGTGGTGTTTTTTTTATGTAAAAAAAGTCTTAACAACCTCTTAATAGACTAAAACTCTTAGTTAGTTAGAACTTTTAGGTGTTAAGTGTGTTTGGTTTTTTATTTTTCGTTTAGAGGCAAACAGATCTAAAAACATCTAAACTGACCAGACATGGAAGGAGCATCTGAATGCCTCTAATTGAACTAATAAATATTCACACATTTTCTTAAAAAAAAAAAAAAAAAAAAAAAAAAAAAAAAAAAAAAAGTATTATTTGATTCAAATTTAGACATTTTCACCTCAGATTTAGATGTGCGAGTTATATTCAAATTTAGAGCCTCTTGATAAACAAAAAAACACCTTATATATAAGGTTGTGTTTTAGATAAAACATATAGATGTTTAAGCTTTAAAAATAAAGGAGCGTATAAATTATAGGCTTTTTTTGGTCACACAAGTTTATAAGAAAGGTTGTAATCAAGTCAAGTCGAGCTGAAGCTTGAGCTCGGCTCGAAAATCATAAGGAAGGTTCAAGCTCGGCTCGAGTAATATTCGAAAAAGGATCGAGCTCAAATCAAAGAGCTCGAATTCATACATAAAAATTGTATTTGATAGTTAAAAAAAAAAAAAAAAAAAAAAAAAAAAAAAAAAAAAAAAAAAAAAAAGCCTCTATGAACTCAAAAGCAAAGAATTTATACAAAACGTTTTGGATCACTAGGGTTTAAAAAGTCTTTCAACAATAAATACTTAATTATTATACCAATATTCACATTAGCATTTAGGTTGTTTATATACACTAGTCATTCAGACCCGTGCGTTGCACACGGGCTCTATCTAATTGGTCATAGTGTAATGTGTGGTATTTATTTTCGTCATTAGGTTTGTAAGTTGTGATGGTATCACAACTTTTGTAAGCATCACATGAGTTTAAGATGAATGAGTTTAATTAGTTGTTTGTGACTTTTATATTTAGACCGAGTCATTAATACTCGTGCAATGCACACGGGCTTAATCTAAATGTTCGTTAGTGTATTGTTCAACACAAATTTTCGTCATTACATGGGTTGTATATAAGTGTTCATAGCGTAATCTTAGACACTTATTTTCGTCATTATATATCTAAGTTGTGATAGTATCATGCCTTTTCAAAGCATGACACACATTTAAATAGTTTATTGACATTAAAAGAGTATATGTGAAGATACTTTTTTCAAGATTCTACATTTAAAAGAGTCTTTTCACATGTAATTTTTTAATATGTATAAGTTACATACTAAATGTCAAAGGGAGGTTAAACGCATGCGGTTTTTTTAAAATAAATGTAACCCGTATATAAAATCGTAACAAAGTGGATATTCTCTATATTTTGAGATCTAACTTGTGACAATGAATTATCCTTTTGGTTTATCATATCAAATACGATAGCTCCACATTACTACGCTTAGTTACTCGAACTTTATTTTATCCACAAAACAATTTATGTTTCAATACTTTTTTATTGTTGTGAAAATCGGTCTAATATTGTTAGTATATTTAATTTGTAGCATATTGCATATATAAATATATTTGAAAACATCAATCTCAACATATAATTTTTCTACTCTTAATAACTAATATAACAATTTCATTTTGCCAAATTTGTTTGTCATTCTACAAATGAAACTAAAATCATATTAAGATAATCAATTAATCTCCATAGTGATATTAACACACCGCAAGACGAAAAACTACATTAAGAGCAAAAATATTAAAATGCATCAACAAATTGTAGTAATAATTATTGATTAATAATTGAATGATCGTCACATTATTTTCAAGAAACTTACTTGCTAACGAATCAATAGTATTAGCCCGTTTATCGGTATTACATGAAGTAAAATATTGCATGTTTAATTTGTAACGTAAAATTAATATGAATGCTAAGTATTCATCCCACCGATGGCCATGGCGTTGTTCTTGTTTTTGTTGTTGTTCTTGTTGTTGTTGTCTTTGTCGTTGTTCTTCATTGGCCTTTTGCATGTTTTGTTCTTGATACAATTTTTGTGACTTCTCGATCTCTTTCTTTAATGATTCTTCACGTGCTACAAAAAACAATTAGATATAGTTGATCGAGTAACTTAAATACAGTTAATCAATATATTGTATTTTCGATCAAAGTAAAAATATTCGTGCATGTTACACTTAATTGATTAGACAACAATGTGTGGGATCTCTTAAACCATTAGAGAGGATGATGTTACTACCAAACCTCATAAGCACCATCTTTATGTCTTACGTCGTTACACACACAAAACACACGTGAAATTTACATGAAAAATATAAATCAATATGCTAAATAAGTAAGACGATATGATGCTTACTTTACTATCATAATAAGTTGTAGGCCAATGTGTACGCGGTGTGGAGGAGGTTGTGGTTTGTTGTGTGTGATTTTTGACACATTATATACTTGATAAAATATTTGTAACTCATGGACGGGAAGGTAAAAAGACTAACCACTGATTAGTGTGTTTAATTTAAGCATTCATGGCACCAAACACTTCATCTCCTATGTACTTATCCTTATGCATGACTATTAAATCAATGTACTAACACATGAAGCATCTGCATTTCACTTTCAATTCATGAGCCATTTATTATGACCACTTACATTTATAAGGCTACTTAAGCTTTTAGTATATAAGATATGTATAATAAAAATATTTATTTACATGAAGGCTTGAAAAACTTGATAAAAGCTAGAGCTCGAGCTCGACTCATTATGTGTTTCGAGCTAGTTTGTCGGGTTTGAGATCGGGCTTGAGCTCGACAAAAGCCGATTCGATCGAGTCAAACTTGTGCTCGAGTTGCTTGATTAAGCTCGGCTTGTTTTTGCACCCCTACTTACGAAAGCTTTTATAAGTCGAACCTTCCACAAGCTAAAGCTAATTGATATGAGCCTTTAGAAATGAATATGGCATATATTTAGTTAAATTACTTAAACGCTGTTAAAATTATAATAAATTTACACTCAAAAGCTTGAAAAATATATGAATTTAGTTTGATGTATTTTTTATGTCACATTACAATAATAAGTATTAGCTTTAGTTAAATTCGCCAAACATACACTAAATATACAATTTCAAAATAAGCTAAAGAAAATAAACTTACGAAATATATGCCAAATACTTATAAGATTATAAGTTCAAATAAGCTTTAAACAAAACATGCCTTAATAAAATTTAAAAAATCAGTTACCACTTACCAGTAAATTTGTATGGGCAAACATATGATTTGCCCAAACTTTTTATACTCTTTCGCAAAGTGACCAACTTTTGTATGTTTGTGGCATTTATTTGGGCCAAACAAAATTGTGGCCCATTATATAACACTTACTGCTGGATATTTGAAAGGTGGTCACAAAAATGATAGAATAAATACACTCCACAAAAATATAATAAAAACTATGAAAATGACAAAATGTTCATATGCTGGACATCTTTAAATACATATTTAAAAATACTAGACGAGTACCCGTGCATAGCAACGGGATTTTATAGCGACAGATAGTTTATTGATAAAAAAAGTTTATAGGTTATAAACGAAAAATAATAAAAGTTTGAATATTTGGGAATTTAACATAATGTTTTGAAACCCGATTCGACCCGGGTGATTCAACCGGTTGAACCGTTCCGGTCAAAAAATGAGTCGATTTAAACCGGGTCAACTTGCTAGGTTGGGTCGAAAACGGGGCAAATTAAACTGGGTCAACCCGTCCGGGTTTGAAGCGTCCCGGGTTAACCCAGTTTTGTTTTAATTGGTTGTATTTAATTTGATAGATATGTTTTTAATTAGTTGTACAATGTGAATAAATCGTTGTACTTTTAAGTAATTGATAATGTTTTGAAACCCGGTTCGACCCGGATGATTCAACCGGTTGAACCGTTCCTGTCGAAAAATGGGTCGATTTAAATTGGGTCAACTTGCTAGGTTGGGTCGAAAATGTGTCAAATTAAACCGGGACAACCCGCCGTGTTTGAAGCGTCCCGGGTCAATCCGGTTTGTGTTTTAATTGGTTGTATTTAATTTGATAGATATGTTTTTAATTGGTTGTACAATATGAATAAATAATTGTACTTTTAAGTAATGGGGTATTTTAATAAGAGTATTAAATGCATTTCAATATTTCCTTATATACATTTTTCAACATTTCACATTTCACTTTCTTGACTTTTCTACTTTCACCTTTGACCATTTTTCCTTTATAGATAGTATAGATTTTATGCTATATAAAACTGAAAAATATGTATATCTAACCCCTTGACCATAAACACGTCATTTGCAAATACATTTTCCATTAATATAAAATTATAAATAGTTGGTGACACACTGATAAGTCAAGCCTTATTTGATTGTATAATTTTTCACATGTTACACGCAGACTAAAATAAGTTTTGAATTAAAGGTAACAAAACGTGGTCAGTAGTGCTAGCAACAAGTTAGATTATTGATGTTAACAAATCAAGACGGGTCGGATACTTATGTTGTTATTTTTCTCTTATCTTACATCAACTTCTATGGTAATATGTGACGGAACCAGGGTGAGTGTCGGAAGGTCCCGGAATACCCATGAACTTTTGCGGCCTAGTGTCAATTTTTGTGAAAACCCTTAATTTATCATAAATGCACATGGTTTAAAAAAAAATGTTTCTAGTCTTGTTTAGTTTTCCCAAATGCACATGGTCCAAAAAAATTAGGTTTCCAGTCTTGTTTAGTTTTTCTTAGATGCACATGGTTAATTTATGTTTTGGTTCCGTCTCTGATGTTAATCATCTCGTATTATAAAATTTTCAAATTTAAGAAGGGAGATATGAAATTGCCCTAATAGTATATATAGTATATCATAATATATTATCATTGGAGCACATATTTGACTAAATAAAAGTCAATCCGGGGTGTTTTGAGTTGGAGCAAACCATGGACCATACTGATCATTTTTCAACTATGTATTTCCAATCATTTGATATGTAGTTAGTGTCCATAATTTTAGAGACGTCATTTCTGAATATACACATACTATGCAACCTTCTTAAATGACATTTGAAATACAAAGTTTGTCACATACACCAACAACAATACGGAGGAATACCCAATTCCGTTGGAACGAAGTACAAGAAAAGTAGGGTATAAACTCTAATAATACATACGGACTAAAATGACACTCGTAACTTTGGTTAAAGAGTGATGATCTCGAAGACTAAACTATCATACACATAATTGTTTATTTCTGACTTTAGAGCGTAACGGTAAAAAGATTGAGTTCGGTAGTTTTTGAGCTCATTTTAGGGACTTGGACCAAAGCTAGCTCTTGATGTAAGCCTGAAAAGAGCAAATCAAATTCCGACTTAAGTTGCTTGATAAAAACTTGACTCATTTAAATCTAGCCAATTTAAGTGTAAGGAACAAAAGTGTTATTTTTTCTATGTGACTTCTCATATAAACCAAAGCGAGACAAATATTTATGTTGATTTTCACGTGGTTAGGAAGATGTGATTAGCGATACTCATGTTGTCATGTGTCATGTCATGTCATGTGGGGAATCTGGACTGGACTGACTTGGCCATTTCACCATATCCTTAATTTGCTTTAAAAAAACAAACAAACTGCCTTATCCAAAATACTAATAAATCTTCTTTTAACGATTAAGCAATTCAATTTTAAAGAATTGAAAATTTGAAATGCTACATTCGTAAAAAATTTTTTAAAAAAAATTCACACTCATAGGTGTCAATCAAATATGGAAGGTGTGAAAAAAGAAATCTTTTATATAATAAAACAATATTATTTTTTTATTACGTAATATTTTAATTATTATCTTTAAATTCATAAATTTATAAATTATTACACAAGTATAAGATAAATACAAAAAATATAGATAAAATGCAACTAACAACATGATTAAACTTTTTAAATTATTATTTTTAATAATAAAAAACTATAATTAAAAAACATAAATCAAACAAAACAAAGAACAAATTATTTGTTTTTTAACAAGTAAAAATATATGATTCAAAAAAAAAAAAAAAAAAAAAAAACTGCACATGCGCGGGGAAAATAATTAGTACAAAGTATAATATAATGTGATTCGTAGGTTATATTTTTCACATGTATGTGTGATTTTTTTTTATATAAAAATTTTGTGTATGAAACAGTTCTTTTTAAAGAAACTACAGGTTCTATTAGTATAAAGGGTTTTTTTAACTTGTGTTTTAAGACACAAGTTAAGCACACAAAAAGTATCATGAGACCCACGAAAAAGAATATAAAAATTCACACAAAAGTATAATTGTCTGTACTTTTGTGTGAGTCCCTGAGTACTTTTATTTACTTTTTTGATATACTTAACTTGTGTCTTTAAGTATAAAAATACAGGTTTATTAGTACTTTTGAAATTTTGGTTTTGAACACCAAATGCTATAAATGTGTATTACTGGTACTAAATGGCTATAATTGGCAATCAATTTCTTCAAGAAACACATGGCTACTCATAATTAGTTAAGTTTAGTGATTGAAGGGGATGTTTTGTTGCGCATGCTCAAATTAATTGTCATGAATCACGATTTTGACAATATCAATAACGATTTGAAATTCATAAATACAATTTATAAGAGAAAATTAATTTAAAAGGGTAAATTGCAAAAATGGTCCTTAAGGTTTCACGAAATAGCAAAAATGGGACCGAGACAAAAAGTAGCGCAAAAAAGACACCAACGTTCCACATTTTTGCAAAATCGCCACCGAGAGGCCTTTTCCGTTAGTTTTCCCATTAAGTATCATGTCATCAAGGGCAGTATCGTCATTTCATTGCTACTGTTGATTCAGGGACTAAATTTGCAAAGTACTTTTGATCTTTTATTTCACTTCACCACCACCACCACTCTCTACCGCCGCCGCCACCCTCTACCGCCACCACCACCACCACCACCCTCTACACCAGACAACCAACACCACCTAACAGGGCAACAAGCATTTAATGCTACCACCCCTCACAGGCCAGGATCAAATTTAGCCATCCAATGTTGCAAGGGCTTGTGGGACCTCAAAACAACTCAAACAAACTGAGATGAGAGATTTCTCAAGCTTATGCAAGCTTGAATGATCAACAGATGTGGGGCTTATTATGAAATCAGTGAGTTCTTATGAAATAAGCAGTTAATCCAATAAGCATAAGTCAAAGCAGGGTCAACCATGAACAAGCAAAGTTACAAACAAACTTAGACAAGTTTAAGTCAACAAGATCACAACAATAAACAAGCTAGGATCCAACAATGGTGAGTTTGTGTTCTAGGTGAGCTGAGATAAGCAGTTTGCTAAATAAGCCCAAAAGCACAATTCACAAGCAAAAACAAACATAAACAGTAACAATCAATATTAATAAGCTAATACTAACAAATAAACAACTAATCAACAAGCTTAGGTCTAGCATTTATCAAACTCAGTACACATGGGTCACATTCAGCAGAAATAGGCCAAACGTGGCAACTTTTGGAGCTAAAATAAGCAAGAAAATAAGCTAACAAGGCCAAACCAAGCATGGATCAAGCAAGATAGGCCAGAAAACTTCACAAAACACCAAATCTCAAGCAAGATAGTCAAATAATGAACAAGGTGTGGCTAAAAAGAAAATGGGGCAACTTGTGGTACACGGGAGATTTACTAAAAAGTGCTAAAAGAAAAGCAGCAAATAAGCAGTTTAACTAAGCTAAAAATAAAAATAAAAATATCCTAATGAAGATAAGCAGCAAAATATTAATGTCCTGAAAGCATAAGTCCTGAAACCTAGTATTAGGACCTAGGGAAAATCAACTAATTAAATAAAAAAACTGACTAACTATGAATTATTTGACTTTTTTGAGATATTCTTGAAACTTTGACTTAAATGAAGTTTGATCTGATACTAATGACTTAATATGATGTAATAAGCTAAAATAAACCTACATTTGACAAGCTTAACAATGTTTAAAGCTAAAATGGTGGTTATGCCAACTTAAATTTCAACAGTGAACAAGTATATGAGCTAAAACAATGATTTTGACTTTTTTTTCAAATTACCACTGAATTTTATGACTCAAATGTCCTAATACAACCTCATGTGAGGTGACTAGACCATTTGCACCAACAAAATCTCACTGGATCTCAGTGAATTAGCTTAAACCAAACACCCCTTAACAAAGATGAAAATGAGATTTTCAAAGGTTTTGATGAAATTTAGCCCATGAAACTGAATTGCAAGACTTATTATGATATATTAAGCTTATTTAAGTACATAAACACTAACAATTCCAACAAAAATCTCATGAATCATTACTAAGCATTCTTGACTGTGAAATCCAAATAACTAGCAACCATGAGATTCCATTAACAAGCAGGCATCAAATGAACTTAAAACATATCTAATACACAGAATAAGCACATAAACCATAGAGATAAGTAATCATGAGCAATTGAACAGTGATTTGACAAAAAATCCAAAAAAATGGCTTACAAATGATCCAATGTTGAGAACATGTAACCAAGGCCTTTCAACACACCCTAATGTCTCCCATGAGACTCTAAAACCATAGCAATCCAAGATCCACCCTGCTTCTTTGCTTCTTCTATTTCAACACTAATTTTTTTTTATTTTTAGACTATTTTCTTTGATTATTGAGTATTTTTGCTTTTTATGTTAAAACTGGTTTTTAGGTTTAGTGACCTATTAAAAACTTACAAGTGAGCTTAAAGGAACTTAAATAAAACAGATTTAACAATACTTAACAAGTTTTAAGTAAATTTGTCAAATTTACTTAAAACTGCAAAGATTAAATTCATTGAACAAGACTGGAATTAATGATTATAGGAAGTTTATTACACACTAAGGGAACTGATTACAACATTTTTAAGCTAAAAAGTACAACTGGAAATTACAATTACACTAATTCGTCACTGTTACACTAAGCTACACTACTACTTTCTTCATTCTGCTTCTTTTTCTTCTTATAGGAGACTTCTAGGGTTTAGTGGGGCCCTCTGAGTGTTTCCCATCAACAATCCTTGCAGCATTGGATGGCTAAATTTGATCCTAACCTTTAAAATGAGTTTTGGCGCTAAAAGGGAAATTGCAAGTTGGGGCCTGTGGGGGGTGGTAACATTAAATGCTTGTTGTCCTGTTAGGTGGTGTTGGTTGTGTGGTGGTAGAGGGTGGTGGTGGTGGTGGCGGTAGAGGGTGGCGGCGACGGTAGAGAGTGGTGGTGGTGGTGAAGTGAAATAAAAGATCAAAATTACTTTGCAAATTTAGTCCCTGAATCAACAGTAGCAATGAAATAACGATACTGCCCTTGATGACATGGCACTTAACGGGAAAACTAACGGAAAAGGCCTCTCGGTGGCGATTTTGCAAAAATGTGGAACGTTGGTGTCTTTTTTGCGCTACTTTTTGTCTCGGTCCCATTTTTGCTATTTTGTGGAACCTTAAGGACCATTTTTGCAATTTACCCATTTAACAAAGTGAGTACTTTCAAAAATTTTTAACATGTCATATATTTTATGTATATAAAACTGTAAATTGTATTACTTCGCAGAAAAGAAAAACCTAAAGATAATATTATCTTTTTCGTGCACAATTGCAACGTCGACCTCCTTCCACCCTTTACCGAGTAACCGTGACAAAACATTATCCACTTTTTGTCACTGTATATATATAGCAAATACAACCACTTTATATTTTTAATCACAAAACATTATACCCACATCTTTAATTCCTTTTAAAACATTATCCATAATTTCATTGGGTTATGTTATTGAAAGATGATGTTTTCAATGGATTCGGCAAATTACCTCTTGTTTTTTAAATTTTCGTCAATAATTAACTTGTTAAAACTTTGAAATTATAGTTGTAACTTTTTATAACATCAATTATTGGTTTAACTATCACTATTAATCTTGATTTAGGTATATAACCCCATATATTTTGGTGTGACAATAACTATTTATCATCGGAGTAATGCTACACTTACAAAAAAAAAAAAAATAAATAAAAAATAAAAAAAATAAAAAAATCACAAAATGAGGTGTCATAGAGTGATTAATCAAAGAAAAGAGAGAAAAACTATAATCAAATATACCGATCACTCACCTTATTTGGTGGATTTTATTTATTTATTTATTTATTTTAAGTGTAGCACTCCTCTTGTCATCCTTTGTTTGAATCTAACAAAACTTATAAAATCCTTTTTCTATATATTAATGGGGTATAAAAATTTGCTCGGAGCAACCTTCAGAATTTCGTAAACTGATGTTGAATATTGTTTGTTCAAAAACTAGGCTAACATAGTTACAAGTCATAATTTAGAATTTAGAGCATATCATAATTTCTTAAATATTTTTGAATGTACTCGATTTGTTAATTTATTTTAAAACTATACTGGTCAACCAAATAACTCTAATTTAAGGCTCCCTCCATCCCTAAAAAAGAGTTCACTAACAAAAAATGAAGAAATTATGATATGTGTAATTAATGTTATTTTTTATTGATAAAAAGTCATTTTTACCCTCGTAGTTAATATAGAAATAAAAAATAAGTAAGTAATGCAAGTTTTGATTAAAAGGGTAAAGCATGTGTGGAAAACTAGAAGGGGGTTGAATAGTTTATCGGTTTTTAATTTAATTATCTTTGAAAACTTTACGTGTAATCGACAAATGCAAATAATTGACAATAAGTAAATGCAAGATAAAGTAAGAAACGATTAAACCACAACACGGATGTTTATAGTGGTTCGGCTACAAGGACTATTTTTCCTTGCCCTACTCCACTCCTCGAGTATCCAACTCGAGAGTTTCCTTCACTAGTCAACAAGCTCCTTTCACCGGCGGAGAAAACCTTACACACGTCGCTACCACTTTTTCCGGTACAAAGCTAAATACCGGGTTCTAGTTCGAGATAGAACTAACCTAATGTCGCGTCGTCGCCTATACAATATTTCCGATACTAAGTGTAATACACCGTAAAATCCCAGGTCATTTATTAATGCTAATTATCGACATTATTCTTAACTAAGCCATTTTTGCGGGCTAATTTAAAATTTTTACATGAGACACTGTCTGTTTAAACACCCGATTATTTTGTTCACTGTTTATTTGACACCCGAATGTTATGAACACCGTTTGTTTAACACCCGAACATGTTTTGTCACCCGATATCACCCGAATGTTAATCTTGGATGTCACCCAATGAGGTTAAACACCGATAACTTCCACTTGCGACCCGACACCCTAATTGAACACCGAGAAACTATTAATGTATATATACGACAATATGTATATATATTGACTTTTACAAATTTATTATTATATATATGAGTATATATATATATAAATGACGACACCGTTTAAATAATTAAGGTTTTTACGAACCAACATCGACACCAAGATATATTTCACAAATTATACGGAACACCGACACCCCGATAATTTTGGGCCGATTACACCCCCAAGCCCACGCGACATTTGTATTGGATCGGATTTTTGGCATAAGCCCACTAGCTACTCTTTTGTTCTTTCTTTTTCTACTACACGGGTAATACAAACGAGTATTTCATGCACGTTTTTCTTTTGTTCCCTCACACTCGACACACAAAACTCCTTTGATAAGTTGACTTTGTTTTGCCATGGAAATCATTCAAAAGAAAGCTATAAGCCGGCCTAGTCTCTAAACTTTAAACATGCGATCCCATGGGTTATGTTATTACACGAGTAAACAACCCCCACAACTTACTAATCCTTGTAACCCTTGGATATTATGCCCCTAAAACCACTTACAACTTAATAAACTAATAACCAAGTGTACCAAGCAAACCATCGTTGCCCCCTTACCACCCCAACTCGATGTGACTTGAGGTTCAAAGGCAAGAGACAAAGTTGTCTCCCATCGAATGACAACTAAGGGAACATGTCTCACAAGCTCAAACACACAACCACTCTCACTATCCTATATAAACTACATTTAATGCACTTTTGCCTCACACTTGCAAGATTTCACAAAAACTCAAGTCATAAACACTCTCTATACTCTTGGTTACTGTCGAGGAAACGCAAGAAGCACACAAGCAAGGAGTTGGGTAGGAACGAGTTGGGTAACTCATTTGGAGCAAGCAAATCACTTGACGGGTGAAGGTACTACGTTGCTTGCCTTGTACACACGACCTCCTCACCACCAAATCTTGGTGTTGTCGCAAGTCGGAGGAATTTCATTGCTAGTCATAGCAATACACCATCACTTTTGAGCACCTTGTGATTACGCACCTTTCAGGTGAGTTCATGGTCCCACATTTTTAATTGTTTTTAAACCCCGTGGAGAGATACATGCTATAAACCGAACACAAGTATTTTCTGTATGCTGTTATCACCTGATATTGCCTAAGTTGACACCCGTGCTACAAGTCCCTCATATCACGAACCTTAATCACTTACGAGTGAGCGCGAATATAGTTGATAGATCTATTGGAATGGCAGCCCACCTCTGTCAAGGTGATCACTTGGCAGGAGGTGTGCTATATTCGAGGTATTATGGAAATTTGGCACATTTCTTGTCACCGAGGGCCCCTTGTCTTTTACATCCGCTGTGGTGTAGATGATTGTTATTATCTTTGCGATATGTCAAATCAATGTTAAGGCTTGCGTTTCATGAGGCTTAGGAGCAATATTACACCCGATTTAGTCAAGACCTGTCTATCTTGGCTTGTTTATTTCAAATGCTTGACTTGTGTTCACACTATTACTATTTAAACTACTATGGATTCACTCAACCTTTGTGTTGACTTTTTAAGCATGTTTATCTCAGGAAATTAGCAAGCATGGCGGCACGGAGCTGGCAAAGGGCACAGGACCTCCCTTTTGATTTCAATAATTATATCATTCTTTACAAACTCATCACCACTTTTGTGAAACAATTAACATTTTGGAAAAATGTTTGTAACTCTGAATATTTGAGTTTTCATGGAATGATATTGACAATCTTTTGAATTGTTTTCTATGAGTATGACTGTGTACTAAACTGTAATGATCCCGATTAGACTTCCGCTGCTTAATCAAATTTCGGGGTGTTATAGATTGGCATCAGAGCCATGGTTATAGAGAACCAAATGATTTTTCAAAACATTGGACTATAACCTCACCGAATTTTAAACAAACTATTTATCACCGAAGTGCCCTCCGTGCCAGCGCTTGCCAACGTCATGTTTTAAGGTTTGATTTTTAGCACCCATTGCATTTAACTCACTATGACACCATGATCACTTTGCATGTAGCATTATGTAGACTAAATGACTTATATCACTGCTATTTTTGGGATATTACAGTACCATGTCGCCCCCAGTTATTATTTTGTCCGACAGTGACGACGTCATACCAGCATCATCCACTCACCCTACTATTGACTTATCTGATTATGACACCCATGACACCCGAGACACCCATGATTCTGACCATGACACCCAACCTGTATCACCTGCTATACCATCTCCTGTCCCATCTGGAGACCCATCTGCTGATACTGAGCCCTTTGAGGAGGGTGAGGTTGCTTCTACACCCGTTGATTCTTTTGCTATTCAGCCTCTCTTTCGTCCTGTTTGTGGACCCATGACACAGGGACAGTACCTTTATGACCAGTACCTGACATCCCAGCAGTTTCTTACGGCTGATGATCGTCCTACACCACCTGCTAGTCACCACTCCGGTTCAGATGCTGATGACGAGTCTTCTGACTCCGATACTTCTGACACTGCTGCTTCTGTTCCACCATCATCCCCGCCTGCACCGATTCGTCAGCGCAAGCGAGTGAGGATTCTTGAGCCCTATGAGCCTGAGCCTTTTGGCGAGTTGTTTCGATATCATGAGGGAGACTATACCCGCAAATGCACGGCTCGGAAACGAGTCTGCTTTTTGCCTGCTTCTACTGTTACACCACCTGTACCTACACCTGTACCTACACCTGTATCATCACCCATATCTGTATTACCACCTGTTTCTATGCCAGATTTGACACCTGTGGCATCACCAGCACCCCCACCATCACCTGCATCACCCCCACCTAAGCCACATCCTTACATGTTGCCTACTTACACCGCACCCCTTACCTCTGAGGTTTTGCCACCCATGCCACCACCTACAGTTTTCTACTCTCAGACTACCACAGTACCGATACCATCACCTGCTACATCACCTGTACCATCACATGCTACCACCGAGACACCCACCTCACCTGGCATTCATAGATTGGTTGATGCTCGTCGATGGTCGTTTCTGTTAGACTACATACATAGATGGAGATTAGCAGAGGGATCACCTAGGGCTGCTGAGCTTGGAGATGGCTCTTCAGCGGTGTTACCGGTCACTGGGGAGCCGATACACCATACTATCCCTCTTTTGGCTGCTAGATTGGATAGACATGAGAGTCGTCTTGACGAGCTGTTGAGTGTTATCGAGGATATATCCTTGGAGAGGATAGAGTGTATGCAGGAGGAGGTCACGAACCTCGTGGCCCATAGGACAGCTTTAGAGATGGTATTTGAGATGATAGGGACAGAGATCGAGGAGGCACAGGCTACCATCACTGAGTTTGGTCATCCACTAGATGTTCAGAGGCACGAGATTGATGATTTGAGAGCGATTGTGGCCATCACACAGGAGATGATGGAGCATCAAGCACAGGAGTTAGCCGCATCCAGTTCTACCATCCATGCACTTTCAGCTACTATTGAGGAGATTCAGGACCGTGAGAGATCCAGGGATATGGAGATGTTGGGGATGATCTGGATTATCAGAGAGCTAGAGAGGAGATCAGGAGGCGCACCTGGACCTTCATAGATCTATGACATGTCATTACTTACAGAGACATCTTAACTTGCCGCCTGTGGTATTAATAATTGTTGTAACTTATTGTTTTGTAACAATGAATTCCAAAAATTATTAAAACTTTATGTTGGTTACGATTGTAACGTATTGATATTGATTTATGATGTTCTAGTTGTCTGATCTTTCTTTTTATTATGCTCCCATATTGAGATTCATTATAATTTCCATGCGTGTTGTTACATGTCGTGATGTTTATTTATGAATGATATGGTTTATGTTGATGTATGTATTTATGGTGTGGTTGTGATATGTACTTTGTGATGATCTCGACTATTATGAGGTAGATACACTATTTCTCTTGTTATTGATGTTTGGGATTTGTACTTATGTACTTGCGATTTTATAGAATTATGGCCCCAAGGAAAACCACTACTGCTACCTCGTCACCCGCTATGACCTATCCTTTTATAAGAAAGTTGGTTGCTGACAGTGTTGCTGCAGCTTTAGAAGAGCAAGCTGCTGCAATGGCACGAACTAGTAGCAATAACCGAGCCACTGCTGAGAGCGAGTCCGCTGCGACTCGAAAGTGCACCTATAAGGATTTCATTGCTTGTAAACCATCTCACTTCAAAGGAACTAAAGGAGTAACAGAGCTTGCTCGATGGTTCGAGCGAACTGAGACTGTGTTTGTGAGGAGCGGTTGTGCCGCGGAAAACCGAGTCTCGTTTGCTACTGGAACATTGTTGGAAGACGCGTTGTCTTGGTGGAATGCAACTGCTCAGAAGATAGGTGTGGAGGAGGCCTATCAGATTACCTGGGCTGATTTTAAGGAGAAGATGTTGAAGAAGTTCTGCCCTAGAGGTGAGATCAAGAAGTTAGAAGATGAGTTTCACACGTTGGTTGTGAAAGGAAATGATCTCAGGGCTTATGATAGGAGATTTCAAGAG
This sequence comes from Artemisia argyi, assembly GCA_030686995.1. NCBI lineage: Eukaryota > Viridiplantae > Streptophyta > Magnoliopsida > Asterales > Asteraceae > Artemisia > Artemisia argyi. The sequence goes on along the minus strand of CM060701.1, from coordinate 20,464,116 downwards.
CTTGCTACACTTTGCCCTTCAAAGGTTCCCGATTTGGAAAAGTTGTTGGAAAGGTATATTGAAGGATTACCCAGGAGCATTGAGGGAAACGTCACCTCGTCTAAGCCTCAATCTTTGGATGAAGCAATGTCCATTGCCCAAAGACTGCTAGACCGGGAGATTAAGCGTAACTCTGCTCAGGGAAACAACGATCACAAAAGGAAGTTTGATGATTGAAGGACAAACAACAACAACAACAACAACAACAATCACAGCAACAACAACAACAACAGCAACAACAACAACCGAAACCCCAACCGTAACTATTACCATGATAGAAACACCCACCACAACCAACAGAACCGACGACAGGAAGCTGTCAGAGCTTATGTCGTTGCACCAGTTAAGGATGCTAGGTATGCTGGACCTCTTCCATTCTGTGACAAGTGTAAGATGTATCACAATGGACCCTGCTATGCTAAGTGCGGGAAGTGTTCAAGGGTTGGACATAAGACACGAGATTGCAAGGCGACAGGAGCCAACTTGCAACCCGTGGCTGTGGTATGCCATGCTTGTGGAGAAAAAGGACACTACAGGCGTCAGTGCCCTAACAAGGATAACAATGCACGTGGGAGAGCATACGTGCTGGGAGATGGAAATGTCCAGCAAGATCCGAACGTAGTCACGGGTACGTTCTTTCTTAACAACCGACTCGTTAAAGTTTTATTTGATTCCGGAGCCGATCAGAGTTTCGTATCTATTTCACTTGCACCCCTGCTTAATATTACACCCACCCGATTAGACACCACGTATGAGATTGAACTAGCCGATGGAAAGCTAGTAAGCACTAACACTATACTCCGAGGTTGCACCCTACGACTATTAGACACCCCATTTGACATTGACCTTATGCCTATTAGACTTGGTAGTTTCGACGTCGTTATAGGAATGGATTGGTTATCCGAGAACCGCGCTAAGATCATTTGTGATGAAAAGGTCGTTCACATTCCACTGAATAACGAAACCCTGGTTGTTCGCGGAGAGCGAAGTAAGACACGTTTGAGCGTCATTTCTTGCGTCAAGGTTGTGAAGTACATCGAACGAGGATGTCAAGTGTTTTTAGCTCAAGTCACCAAGAAGAAGTCGGAAGAGAAGCGACTCGAGGATGTGCCAGTAGTCAGGAACTTTCCAGAAGTTTTCCCTGAGGACTTGCCTGACCTTCCGCCGACTCGTCAAGTGAAATTTCAAATTGACTTGATGCCAGGAGCCGCACCCGTAGCACGAGCACCCTATAGGCTAGCACTGTCGGAAATGAAGGAGTTATATGGACAATTGGAGGAATTGTCGAATAAAGGATTTATTCGCCCTAGTTCATCACCGTGGGGAGCCCCGGTGTTGTTTGTAAAGAAGAAGGATGGAACCTTCAGGATGTGTATCGATTATCGTGAGTTGAACAAACTGATGGTTAAGAATCGATATTCGTTGCCAAGGATTGACGATTTGTGTGATTAACTACAAGGATCGAGTGTCTACTCGAAGATTGATTTGAGATCGGGTTATCACCAACTGAGAGTTAGGGAAGAAGACATCCCTAAGATGGCTTTCAGGACAAGATACGGTCACTACGAGTTCCAAGTAATGCCATTCGGTCTAACGAATGCACCCGCTGTATTCATGGACTTAATGAACCGAGTGTGCAAACCCTATTTGGATAAATTTGTGATCAATGTTGCAAAAATCGTGAATCGGTCCCGAGGCGGTCGGGGGCCGAGTTGCGATTTTTTCCCGATTAATCGGCCGCCTCGGCCGCCTCGGCCGATTAATCGGCCGATTACCTTGGAATTTCCTACAAGTTCCAAGGCCGAGGCCGATTAATCGCCGATTAATCGGACGCCTCAGCCAATTTTTGCAACACTGTTTGTGATTGTATTCATCGATGATATCCTTATTTACTCACGTAGTAAGGAAGAGCACGCAGAACACCTGAAGGCTATACTAACACTGCTCAGAGAAGAGAAATTATACGCCAAATTTTCCAAGTGTGATTTTTGGATTGAGAAAGTACAATTTCTCGGGCATGTTATCGAAAGTAAGGGTATTCATGTTGATCCCGCCAAGATCGAAGCTGTTAAAAATTGGGCGTCACCTACGAGTCCTACCGAGATACGCCAATTTTTAGGTCTTGCCGGATACTATCGGAGATTTATTGAAGGTTTCTTAAGGATTGCTAAACCTTTGACTGAGTTAACACAAAAGAAGAAGAAGTTTGAATGGGGAGATGAGCAAGAATCGGCATTTCAGTTCTTGAAGCATAAGCTTTGTGAAGCACCGATATTAGCACTACCCGAAGGAAGTGAGGACTTCGTGGTATATTGTGACGCATCAATCCAAGGTTTGGGTGCCGTATTGATGCAAAGACTTAAAGTGATCGCTTACGCTTCTAGACAACTTAAACCCCACGAGGAAAACTACACTACTCATGATCTAGAATTAGGAGCGGTAGTATTCGCTGTGAAGATCTGGAGACACTACCTATATGGAACCAAGTGTACGGTTTTCACCGATCACAAGAGTCTTCAACACATTTTAGATCAAAAGGAGTTGAACATGAGGCAACGTCGATGGCTAGAGTTGCTAAGTGACTATGATTGTGAGATCCGCTATCACCCGGGGAAGGCAAACGTTGTAGCAGATGCCTTGAGTCGAAAGGAACGACTTAGACCCCTCTGAGTTAGATCATTGGGTATGACAATTAGATCACCACTGCCGTCTCAAATTCTTGAAGTTCAAACTGAGGCTCTTAAGGAAGAGAATAGACCGCACGAGAAGATTTACGGTATGCCGGAAAGCACGAATGGATTTGTCAGGAAACCAGATGGAAGGTTGTGTTTCAAAGATAGAAGTTGGATTCCATTGTATGGAGGAATACGAGACCTCATCATGCACGAGTCTCATAAGTCTAAATATTCCATTCATCCTGGTTCAGATAAGATGTATCAAGATCTAAAGAAGTTGTATTGGTGGCCAAACATGAAAGCTGACATTGCTGAGTATGTTGGTAAGTGTTTGACCTGCTCGAGAGTAAAGGCTGAACATCAAAAACCATCCGGTCTTTTGGTTCAACCCGAGCTACCAATGTGGAAATGGGAAAGGATTACAATGGATTTCATAACGAAATTACCCAAGACATCGAGTGGGTTGGACACAATATGGGTTATTGTTGATCGTCTCACGAAGTCAGCGCACTTCTTACCAATCAAAGAGACTGATGATATGGACGTTCTTGCACGTTTGTACCTTAAGGAGATAGTTTCCCGGCATGGAGTGCCGATTTCTATTATCTCCGACCGAGACAGCCGTTTCACGTCTAACTTTTGGCAATCTTTACAGAAAGCCTTGAGAACTAAGTTAGATATGAGTACAGCTTACCATCCACAGACTGATGGTCAAAGTGAAAGGACTATATAAACCCTAGAAGACATGCTTAGGGCATGTGTGATTGATTTTGGAAAAGGCTGGGATAAACACCTACCGTTTGCAGAGTTTTCATATAACAACAGTTATCACGCTAGCATTAAGGCTGCACCGTTTGAAGCACTTTATGGAAGAAAGTGTAGATCACCAGTTTGTTGGGCTGAGATTGGAGATGTACAACTCTCAGGTCCCGAGTTGATTCTTGAAACCACTGAGAAAATAGTAAAGATTAAGCAACGATTACAAGCCGCTAGGGATCGGCAAAAGAGTTATGCCGATGTGCGAAGGAAACCAATAGAGTTTCAATTTGGAGACAAGGTCATGCTTAAGGTATCACCTTGGAAAGGAATGATTAGGTTTGGAAAACGTGGGAAGCTAAACCCAAGATACGTTGGACCCTTCGAGATCATTGAAAGGATCGGTCCCGTGGCATACAAACTGGAGTTACCTGAGGAACTCAGTGGGGTACACAACACCTTCCACGTGTCAAATTTGAAAAAGTGTTTATCGGATGAAACACTTGTGATCCCACTAAAAGAGATCAGAATCAATGATAAGTTGCACTTTATTGAGGAATCCGTTGAGATTATGGATAGGGAGGTCAAACGACTTAAGCATAGTCGCATTCCCATTGTTAAGGTCAGATGGAACTCTAAGAGAGGACCCGAGTACACATGGGAGCGCGAGGATCAAATGCGTGCCAAATACCCACAACTATTCGATGAGACAACCCCGAGCACCGATTCAACTTTGGATTTCGGGACGAATCCAATCTAACGGGTGGGTACTGTAATACACTGTAAAATCCCAGGTCATTTATTAATGCTAATTATCGACATTATTCTTAACTAAGCCATTTTTGCGGGCTAATTTAAAATTTTTACATGAGACACTGTCTGTTTAAACACCCGATTATTTTGTTCACTGTTTATTTGACACCCGAATGTTATGAACATCGTTTGTTTAACACCCGAACATGTTTTGTCACCCGATATCACCCGAATGTTACTCTTGGATGTCACCTAATGAGGTTAAACACCGATAACTTCCACTTGCGACCCGACACCCAAATTGAACACCGAGAAACTATTAATGTATATATACGACAATATGTATATATATTGAATTTTACAAATTTATTATTATATATATGAGTATATATACATATATATAAATGACGGCACCGTTTAAATAATTAAGGTTTTTACGAACCAACATCGACACCGAGATATATTTCACAAATTATACGGAACACCGACACCCCGATAATTTTGGGCCGATTACACCCCCAAGCCCACGCGACATTTATTTCTTTCTTTTCTTGGGCCGAACATGTCACAAGCCCACCACACCATGTTTTCGTTGTATTGGATCGGATTTTTGGCATAAGCCCACTAGCTACTCTTTTGTTCTTTCTTTTTCTACTACACGGGTAATACAAACGAGTATTTCATGCACGTTTTTCTTTTGTTCCCTCACACTCGACACACAAAACTCCTTTGATAAGTTGACTTTGTTTTGCCATGGAAATCATTCAAAAGAAAGCTATAAGCCGGCCTAGTCTCTAAACTTTAAACATGCGATCCCATGGGTTATGTTATTACACGAGTAAACAACCCCCACAACTTACTAATCCTTGTAACCCTTGGATATTATGCCCCTAAAACCACTTACAACTTAATAAACTAATAACCAAGTGTACCAAGCAAACCATCGTTGCCCCCTTACCACCCCAACTCGATGTGACTTGAGGTTCAAAGGCAAGAGACAAAGTTGTCTCCCATCGAATGACAACTAAGGGAACATGTCTCACAAGCTCAAACACACAACCACTCTCACTATCCTATATAAACTACATTTAATGCACTTTTGCCTCACACTTGCAAGATTTCACAAAAACTCAAGTCATAAACACTCTCTATACTCTTGGTTACTGTCGAGGAAACGCAAGAAGCACACAAGCAAGGAGTTGGGTAGGAACGAGTTGGGTAACTCATTTGGAGCAAGCAAATCACTTGACGGGTGAAGGTACTACGTTGCTTGCCTCATACACACGACCTCCTCACCACCAAATCTTGGTGTTGTCGCAAGTCGGAGGAATTTCATTGCTAGTCATAGCAATACACCATCACTTTTGAGCACCTTGTGATTACGCACCTTTCAGGTGAGTTCATGGTCCCACATTTCTAATTGTTTTTAAACCCCGTGGGGAGATACATGCTATAAACCGAACACAAGTATTTTCTGTATGCTGTTATCACCTGATATTGCCTAAGTTGACACCCGTGCTACAAGTCCCTCATATCACGAACCTTAATCACTTGCGAGTGAGCGCGAATATAGTTGATAGATCTATTGGAATGGCAGCCCGCCTCTGTCAAGGTGATCACTTGGCAGGAGGTGTGCTATATTCGAGGTATTATGGAAATTTGGCACATTTCCTGTCACCGAGGGCCCCTTGTCTTTTACATCCGCTGTGGTGTAGATGATTGTTATTATCTTTACGATATGTCAAATCAATGTTAAGGCTTGCGTTTCGTGAGGCTTAGGAGCAATATTACACCCGATTTAGTCAAGACCTGGCTATCTTGGCTTGTTTATTTCAAATGCTTGACTTGTGTTCACACTATTACTATTTAAACTACTATGGATTCACTCAACCTTTGTGTTGACTTTTTAAGCATGTTTATCTCAGGAAATTAGCAAGCATGGCGGCACGGAGCTGGCAAAGGGCACAGGACCTCCCTTTTGATTTCAATAATTATATCATTCTTTACAAACACATCACCACTTTTGTGAAACAATTAACATTTTGGAAAAATGTTTGTAACTCTGAATATTTGAGTTTTCATGGAATGATATTGACAATCTTTTGAATTGTTTTCTATGAGTATGACTGTGTACTAAACTGTAATGATCCCGATTAGACTTCCGCTGCTTAATCAAATTTCGGGGTGTTACACTAAGCTAGATGTCGAGTTCGTTCACAAGGGTACAACCACTCCTTTCACTCTAAGTATTTTAAGGACTAAAATACTAACCACAACCTACTGAGTGAATACAATAAAGAGGTGTATAAACTATACAAGTTTACGCAATGCAAATGCTATCAAGTCTTGCAATGTCGAATTAAAAATTGTAGACTTTCGTATGAACTTGTGATCTTCTTGCTACAAAAGAATCTCACACAAATGAAATGTTACTGAGTTAGATGATGTAACACCCCTAAAATCAGGTCGCAACGAAAGACAATGTCATTGGGGGCGCTACTAAATCGGTATCACAACACAAAGTACAAAGAACGGTTTTACCTGAATCGTTTAAAAGAAATTTCATATTCAAAAGTATTTTGTTTACAGCATTCCAAAAATAGTGCGGAAATATAAGCCCATAAAAGAAATAAAGCGGTCCCAAATACATCAGAGTTATCTATGACCATGCCAAAAGCCTTCAACAGTTAGCTATCGCTTTAAACTTGAAAATACATGCTAAAAACGTCAACACGAGGTTGGTGAGTTCATAGGTTTATAATAAAACCTCTGTTGTAAAAATCAGCCCAGACGGCCGATTAATCCCCGCATAATCGCCGATCGCTTACTAAGCGCCTTGATTTATCATAATCGGCCTATTTAATCGCTTTGGTCAAAGATCGCTTAAAAATCGGTTAACAAACCGAATAATCAGAGAAAATCGGTCTAATCGAATTAATCGGGAAAAATCGCTTAAAAATCAGTCAAAATTGCTTAAAAATCAGTCAACAAACTGATTAATCGGACAATGTCAGTCAAAGATCGCTTAAAAATAGTCAACAAACCGAGTAATATCTATGTTTGCCTTTGAACGAGAGGGGTACGGAAGAAAGTAGAGAGAGTGGGATCACTAGCCAAGATTGGCTTCCGAGTGCGACTACTTGGATATTAGCCAAGGTGAAGTGAAAGTTGTATTACAGAAGATGGGAAGGAAAAAAGCGGTAGGCCCAGACCAAATACCCATAGAAGCTTGGAGGTGCTTAGGAGATGATGGGTTAAGATGGCTGACTTCCCTTTTCAACAAGATCTTCTTTAGCGATAGGATGCCAGAGGAGTGGAGGCTCAGTGAAGTCATCCCCATCTACAAGAACAAGGGCGACGTACAAGTGTGTAGCAACTATAGGGGTATTAAGCTCCTTAGCCACACTATGAAGCTGTATGAGAGTGTTATCGAGAGAAGGCTGAGAAGGGAGACGAGGGTGTCAGAAAACCAGTTTGGTTTTATGTCAGGAAGGTCCTCGATCGAGGCTATTCACCTCCTCAGAAGCCTCATGGAGAAGTATCGAGAAAGGCAAAGAGACTTGCTTATGGCCTTCCTCGACCTAGAAAAGGCCTACGATTGTGTCCCACGTGAGTTGATTTGGAGAACTCTGATAGAAAATGGAACCCCTAGGAGATACTTAAGAGTCATTAAGGATATGTACGAGGGGGTGAAGACCCGTGTACGGTCCACAGTGGGAACCTTAGTTTTTCCCCGTGAGAGTAGGACTACACCAGGGATCAGCCATTAGCCCTTATCTATTTACCTTGATTCTTGATGAGCTATCACGAGGGATCCAAAAGGGCATCCTTTGGAGCATGATATTTGCAGATGATATTGTGCTGGTGGCAGAGTCTGTGGACGGGTTAAACAACAGGCTTGAGCACTGGAGGGAGGCCCTTGAAGCCAATGGCCTTTGAGTAAGGAGGGAGAAGACGAAATATCTGAGATGTATTTTTGGTAGGAGCGAGATCGGGCACAACGAAGAAACGGAAGTTTGTATCGGAGACAAGATCCTCTCACCTAAGGAGTCTTTTAGATATTTGGATTCGGTGATCCACAACTCAGGGAGGATAGACGACGACGTAACCCACCGTATTGGAAGAGGCTGGGCGAAATGGAGAGCGGCGTCAGGAGTTCTATGTGACAAGAAAGTACCCTTTAAGTTAAAGGGGAAATTTTATAGGGTGGCTATTAGACCTTGACCTGCTTTGTTGTACGGGTCAGAGTGCTGGCCTATCACAAAAGCTCAAGCAAACAGGGTGGAAGTAGCGGAACTGAGAATGATGAGGTGGACCTGTGGTAAAACTATGTTTGACATGATTCCGAACGAGGTATTTAGATCTGTACTGGAAGTAGAATCTATTATTTCGAAGATGAGAGAAGGAAGGTTGAGGTGGTTCGGTCATGTCAGGAGAAGACCACAAACTGCGCCAGTAAAGAGAGTAGAAACGCTTATAGTCGACGGGCGGAGAAGGAGGGGTAGACCTAAACTTAGATGGAAGGATAGACTTAAGCTCGACTTGGAGGACCTTCACTTTTCCGAGGACATGATCTCAGATAGGAAGGCGTGGAGAGATAGGATTAGTATGTGTGGTTAGGCTTGGGTTTGCCATGGAGTTTTAGGCTTTTTGGTGCCTCTTTCTTGCCTTGCCCTTTGCTTTCTGTTTTTAGGGTCACTTTGCTTGTTCCCCCTTTAGGCGCTAGGATCTTTTTTGTGCCCACTGCTTGTCTTTGGTTTTGCTTTCGCTTAGTCTTTTGGCTTTAGGCCCCTTGCTTTTCTCTTTACTTGCCCTGTTTGCTTTGCCTTAGCTTTAGGCCCTGTGCGTTGCTTTCTTTGGTCTTTGCTGCTTTTTGGCCTTGCCCTTGTACATGTGTCTTTTTAGCGCTTCTTCTGTTACTTGCATGTCCGCTTTGTTGGCTTGTTTGCTCGCTTTTTTTTCTCTTTCTTTTCTGGTCCCTCTTTTGGTGTGGTTTTTGGGCTGTGTGGTATGTCTTTTGCTTTGTTTGCTTTCTTGCTTATGCTTGTTGTCTCGCTTTTGCGTGTTTGCTTCTTTTTCCTTGTATGCTTTTTTTCTTTTTTTTATGTTTTTTAATTCTTATATATATATATATATATATATATATATATATATATATGTGTGTGTGTGTGTGTGTGTGTGTATGTGTGTGTATAGGTGTGTAATTATATATATGTATGTATGTGTGTGTGTGTCTATATATATATATATATATATATATATATATATATATATATATATATATATATATATATATATATATATGTGTGTGTGTGTGTGTGTGTGTATGTGTGAGTGAATGTGTAGGTGTATGTGTATGTGTATGTATGTATATATATATATATATATATATATATATATATATATATATATATATATATATATATATATATATATATATATATATATATATATATATATATATATATATATATATATATATATATATATATATATTATACTATATACTAAAAGGCGTTTTTAAACGGGGTTCAAAGTGTTTGCATTACGGAGTCATTATCATCTTAATTGTCCGTCCTATTGGTCTAGCAGCTATACTTTTTTGGTAATGGGACAAAAGGCAGCTTATCATTGGCTCTTAAAATTAATCATGTCCCCTGCTACAGTGCGCTATGAACAGTACCACCTGTTATACCACTGTTTTGCACTGTAGCACCGTAAAACAATTGTAGCAATAACTGTTTATTCCGTTTCTCTAGACCTTTCTCCCACAATCCCCTCTCTTGAAGCTTCCTCATCCCCATAATTCTAGACCTTTCTTCTTCACATACATCCTTCGTACCATCTCTCTAAAAAACACATACAACACCTCACTATCAGCTGTAACCAAACATATCATTTTTTAGATGGTTTATATGCTCGGTGTTTAACTAAAAACACACACATAAACCAATTTCAGGTTAACCAAATCAAGGGTTCTTCATCTTTTTAATTTCAGTTAATTATTTTATAAGAAGTTTGTATTTTTATTTACATGTTTATCTTTAATTGCAGGTTTGAACATGGATTGCAAGAGGATGAAGTGCCGCTGCTATGAATTTTTTTTTTACTCAAGGTATGTAATTCTTTATCTTTTTTACTAATTTGTGCTTAATTTGTGTTTAGTTTATTTGGGTATTGATAGGATTTTGGTTTTGTGATCTGAGTGGAGACTAAGGTGTCTTGATACAAAAAAAATTAGGTGTAACAAATTACCAAGAGTTGGATGTTTTAATTGATTTATAGTTAATTTGGGTTTTATTGAAATGGTTATTTATTGGATTTTTGTTATGTGATTATAAGTGTTTGATGAAATTCTTGAAAGAAGGCTCTTATATTGAGTTCGATTTGTGAGTGTTCGATTTACTTGAGTTTTTACGAATTATTTTGACAGGATGCATATGGGTGAGTCACAACATATTGACGTTCAATTGTGTGTGGTTCAGTAGGTGTGTTAAGGGGGTGTGTGTTCTGTTAAGGGGGTGAGTTCCTCTGTTGTGCAATCAAGGAAGTGATGAAGCATTTGGTGACACTCAATTTCTTGAAGAGTATTCAAAGGTAAGGGTTCGGTATCTAAAAGCTTCTCTTTATTATTTCCATATAACTGACCCTTCAATACGTGTTAGTGTTGTGTGCAGGTTTCGTTTCAGATTGGTTTGACGTTGTTTGCGTCATTGTACTATGTATTTGCAGAACATGTAACTCCATTTCCATTTTAAGTAAGGTGTTTGTTTTTACTCGGTTTGTGATTAATGTTTTGTTGTTATTTTTCAAGAAAATGGTTTGACTCCTATTTTCTTTTTTTAATATTACAAAAGTAAAAAATAAAAAATAAAAAAATCAATAACAGTCTCTTGATGGTTGTTTGCTGCAGGAAGTGTCTATTGGTACTCTATTGGTACGTGATGTCGCTACTGTATGTGTGGGATCAGCCGAGCTGAAACTCAAGGTGAATGAAATTCTTCCATTTTTTTCTTATTTTATTCTTTTCATTTTACTGTACCTTTTCTTTCGAATGGTATCATGTAGTAATTCAAAGAAAAGGTAATGGTGTCAACGATGTGAGAGTCGATAACGTTTTTTTATGACAAATGTGTACGGAATATATCCGCATTGTGCGTAATCCAATTGTTTGATGGCATATATGTGAAGGTTCAATAAAAAGCATTGCATTTTCAAACAAAGGAGATTATATCGCGACCATTGGAAAAGATAGTATACAATAATAATTGCTACCTTTTTTTTCTGGGATTTTCGTTGCCAATTTTTCTAAACGTCTATATATTTCTGATTCATTGCAAGTTATCTTCGACTTTAAAAGTGAACAACTTATATGCGGAGGAAGGCAAGATTTTGACTTTATTGGCTCTAAGCAGGTAAAGTATTTGATTTTTAAAAGAATTGTTCATCGTTAAATAATTGGTATGTGGTTCTTCATTAGGCCGGATGGGCGAATAAGTTAATGAGTAAAAATGGGCTATTTTTATTCAGCAAAACGAGTCAAAATGGGTTGGATTAGGCTGACATGAGAGCATCTTCTTGAATGAGTTTCTCAGACTTTATACAGAGTTGCCGAATCAAAAAAATGGCACTAAGACTCTTTTTTGTGATATGTTTCAGATATTATAAAGCATTTAAGCTTTTAGTAAAAAAGAAATGGGTACTATTTGGATGAAAAAGTATTTTTTTGGTCGGCAAGGGTGACTTGCTAGAGAAGGACCACAAGATTATCGAACTGACGTATCCACAATGGTGAGTATTTCATAATGTATAAAGCGTTTGAGCTTTAAGTCATAAAGATTGTGTTTATGATTGTTCGGTTAACTTATACTTTTGTTTGTTTGATTTTGTGATAAAAGTCTGCACGTTTGTTCATTAGTAGATATGGTGTCTACGATAAAATGACATAATTACTATAATGGAATAAAACATTCTCCCTCTTTTAGAGTTTACATTTATATGTAAGTATGCAATTTAATCATGAAGAGTTATGTGTGCCAAAATGCCAATCTTAATGTTCTACACTTCTGTCTCCTTAACTTCGAAGGTTTGTGTGGCAGCTACAGTAGGGTATGACTCATCCAATCGGAAGGTATTTGCTCATTTAACCTTATTTGAGTTTCAAAGGCTATACATAATGCTTTTGTCATAAGTTAAAATATGTGTCAACTGGTCAGGGTAAATTCTTAATCAAGATAAATCCCTGCTTCTTTCTCTAGAACGAAGTTAACAACAACGGTTTTGGGTATAACACCTCATCAGTTTCAAATGTTTTTTCAGGTTCAGGATTGGTCAATTTCACTTCGAAGCTTCATTTATGTTTACTGATATAAAGGTTGGTTTGACACATCTTTTCCTTCTTGGCTTTGCTTTCTTGGGTTATAAGATCCACCGAAGTGGAAAGTGTTAACCGGATGTGTATGGTAACAGGTAAGCTCAAAAGTTGTTCCCGTCCCTGTTAGGGCAGATGCTAACCATCTCTCCTTCTTACGAATTCTTTTGTTCTTTAAAGATGGTTATTGAGAAAATACAGATTTTATGAATAAACCACTACCGCAATTTAGTTTTAATAGTGACAACATTAATAAAAAAAGTTATTAAGGGCTCTTTGGATAGCCTTTTTCAGCACCTTTGAATAACCTACTATTAAGGGCTATTTGGATAGTGTATTGCAGAAGTCAATCAATAGTAACTCGGTAGATTAAGGGCTGTTTGAATGCTCTATTTCAACAACCATTTAGCATCCGAAACATGTTATTCAAGGCTGTTTGGATAGCTTATTTACAGCAACCCTTAAAATGTCTTCACATCTTAATAATGGCTGTTTGTATAAGCTACTTTAGCAGTGATTTGGTGGCCAAGACATGTTATTATGGGTGGTTTTGTATTTTTTTGTAGACACCATGGCAAGGAAATAACCCACAAGATCACCCTGCCATGATTCAGGTAAATTATCAATTTACCTTTTCCACCATTATAATTTTTCTTACTTTTAATAAACTTTGATTTTGTCTGGTTTACAAAGGTTAGAAGTGGCCGAATTCAATTTCGAATGTTGTTTTGACTGTACCAACTATATAACTAGAAAAAAACCTTCTTGATTACCAATGCATAGTTAAATCTTGAACTGTTACAAAGTACATGGTTAACTACTTAGCTAAGAGGCCAAGGGCCCTGATGTATGATGCCTTAGTGATTATTTATATGAAGTTTTTGCTTTTCCTATTCATACTTAGCCCATGCCTGCATTCACATAAGAAATAATTTTTATTTAAGTTTGGTTGCTATAGAAAAACTTTTTAGACGATGGATCAAATAGTTAGGAAATAACACCAACAAAATTTAAGACACCTATACACATGACAACAATAAACGATAAACACGAAAAAATAACTCGACACTATCGACAAAGCAATCCCGCGGCAACGCGCGGGCTACCACGCTCGTATATATATATATATATTTCGTCCCTTTGGGCTCCTTATGCACACACCAGCCGGAAGTCTTCCTGGAAGCAGTCTCTTTACTTTCAGGTGTATCCTGAGGTAGGGGTAGGATCTGTCTACATCCCACCTCCCCCATACCCCGCCCCGGTGGGATTGGGTATGTTGTTGTTTTATATTTATACACTTGAAATATTTGAACTTTAATGCATTATTCTTATCTCATACATATAATATAATATAAAACACAAAAAATTGTGTTCCCAATATGATGTATTTATTTTACAAATCTATAAACTTTATAGTAACTCAATACTAAGTAAGTTTAGATTTAATAATATAATATAATAATCCTCTATTTTTTTTTGAACGGCAAATATTATAAAACTAGCAAGAAGCTAGAAAAACAATTACAAGGAAATTAAATGAGGGTTTTTTAACCATTTCTATAATCCTCTATTTACACATAGATTTTTTCTTAATCATTTCTATAATTGTATTCATTCAATTTTTAAATTAACTACACACTCACTTTTCAAATTTTTATGGGAGATGATTTGTACACTATTTTTATTTGCCATCCACCACTAAATTATACATAGCATTGTTATACTGTGTGCATTACTGGTGTGATTTAGTGTGTATAGCAAAAAAGAAATGGTGCACAAATCATATCCCAATTTTTATACACATTCTCATTTCTTGATGAAAATACCGAATTCACATATAACTATAAATTTAACACACTTAGATTTTATAGAACTTTTATTTTTTCAACACGAAAATATATAAGAAAATGTTAAAGTATATATAAAAACACAACAACGTGCAAATATTACTATACTTGTTGGGTAACATTTTGAGTAATGTTAATTCGGTATTCATTAGAATCATTACTTTACTTTTAACAAGAAAATGTGAACACACCAAAGTTTCAAATAATAGATAAGTAGATAAAAAGGGTATATTTTCACCAGCTTCATAGTTAATTAATAGGTATTTAATTTGCTGTAAAATTCAAAGGGAATATTTAATTTGTCATGATTCGGAGAATAGGAATCAAATTAAATAATTAAATTTACAAATAATTGGATAATCTCTTCTAAAAACAAAAACACTACTCTATTTATTTCATATTAATTCACCTTGTACTCTTATTCAACTTTTAGTTTTAGCTGTTAGGGGTGGCAACGTACGAGTTTATGGCTCGGCATGGATCGGCATCAATCGGCAATGCCATTGCCTCCTAGTCGGCATGCACAAATCGGCAAGGACTACGGTGATGTTCACTGATCGGTATGAAGTATAGTTTCAAAATTTTGTACCGTTGGAGCATTGAAGTATTAAAGTTTAGGCATGGTTATGTAACATTGCCACTAAAAATATGTACTTAGGCATCATTAGGCATGAAATTAGTTGGATTCATTCTATTGGCTAATTACAATTAAGTTTTAGGCATGGTTAGACAACATTGCCACCCCGTTAAGTATAATTTATAAATGATACAAATCAGTTTTATTGAATAAAATTTGCTAATTTTGCCGCAATTGTTCAATATCAATTATGTGTATTAAACGGCTAAAAAATCAAAAACCATCTCTTACCTTAAAATAATTTAATACCATGTGAATATATTTCACTTTCACACTAAATAACACCATTCCATTTTACCTTTCATAAATGCTATACTTTAATAAATGAAAATCAAAATTGTTGTTGCATTTAGTACCAGTTCAATCCAAACTGGCAAACACGTAAAATTGTTGTTGCACCATTCCATTTTACCTTTCATAAATGCCATACACGTAATATATTCAAGTACTTTCAATGGTGACACTTTAATTGACTTCCTACCAATATATTTATGAAATCAAATCTCAAATAAAAATAGAAAACTGATAAAAGATAAGTTTTAATATTGTCTTTAGCATGTTAAGTTAATTTAATTTATCTCAAATAAAAATGTTATTTATTGTTTTCACCATCTCAAAATAAGTATCTGAGTTACTTTCTAGAATGTGTTTGTTTCTTTCAAATCGTATGTGATTTTTTTAGAAGTAAATTTTATCACTAAAACAAAACTTGAAAAAAAAAAAAAAAATATATCGTTGAAAATATATCGAATTGCCCGTAGATAAAAAATTTTATGTCACAATATATTTTTTATCGTTTGATGATTTACCATTTGTAAAATATTTTATTTAAAAAAACCGATTAAAAGTTTTTTTCTTTTCTTTTTTTTTTTTTTATTATTTTATTATTTTTTTATTTTTTAGTGAAAAACTAAGTGGTCAAGATTTGTTTATTAAGTCTTTAAAAAAAAAAATATGAGATATGTATTAAACTAAACACCTGCTTCTGAAAACCGAGGAAAGCGAGTGAGAAACACAGAAGTAAGGGTGCGTTTGGTTGGATGGCGTCTCTTTAGAATTTTGGTTTAACGAGAAAAAACATGCCTGTTTAAATAGTATAATTTTAAAATTAAAAATCACGCATGATGATCCCACATTCTTCAAAAAATTTATCGCTAGCTAGGTTTTGTGTGAATTTTGTATTTTAGTGGACCATTTTTCACAACTTCTCTCTTTTTTATTTTAATTTTATTATAAAATTAATTTAATAAATATAATTTCACACTCATAAACCAACACAAAATCCAACCAAGCTGGCTAAGTAAAAAAATTCAAAAAAAGGGAGCGATACATCCCAGACTTTTTATTATAAGAAGAAAAAAAGACTGTGCGTGTTTGTGTGTATCTGATTATTCCATAAAATACAGCGGCATCTTCACCTTACAAATACCCCCAACACACATCACACACTCACTCACTAACAAACTTATATTACTCCAACAGAATCTGTTATTCTGTTAGCACTATTTAACAAAATGAGCAGTAGTACCGATCTGAAATCCAAGTTTTTAAAAGTGTATGATACACTTAAATCCGAGCTTATTAACGATCCCGCCTTCGAATTCGACGATGATTCCCGTCAATGGATTGAAAAGGTTTATTATTATTTTTTTTCATTCTTTTTTTTTTTTTTTTAAATGTGTTTAGTTAGTAGATCCAGATGTCAAGTTGTATAGTTACTTTATGTCTCACTTTTTGTGGCTTATTTTAAAACTTTTTGGCTTATATAAGCTTATCATGTCATGAGAAGCTTATTATAAATGTTTCAAAATAAGCCACAAAAAGTGAGCCAATGCTGGCAATATAAAATCCGAGTTATAGGGGGTGTTTGTTCAAGCTTATATTGCCAGCTAATGGCTTATTTGGTTTTCGCCTTATGGCTCACTTTTTGCAGCTTGTTTTGAAACTTTTATAATAAGCTTATCACGACGTGATAAGCTTATATCAGCCAAAAAGTTTCAAAATAAGCCGCAAAAAATGAGGCACAAGACGAAAACCAAATAAGCTATAAGCCGGCTATATAAGCTTTTAAACAAGCACCCCCTATAAATACGGATTTTATAAATGGAAGGTTTTCTCGCGTACTATTTTAAGCTTATATAGATGGCTTATGGCTTATTTGCTTTTCGCCTTATGTCTCGCTTTTTGTGGCTTATTTTTAAACTTTTATAAGGTTATCACGGCGTGATAAGCTTATATCTGCCGAAAAGTTTCAAAATAAGCCGCAAAAAATGAGGCATAAGGCGAAAACCAAATAAGCCATAAGCCGTCTATATAAGCTTAAACAAACACCTACTGTAACTACGGATTTTATAAATGGAAGGTATTCTCGCGCAGTTTGTTTTATTAAAGTGTTTGGTAGCGTAGTTGTATATGTAATTATATAGTGTAAAATGACGTAAAAAGGTACACACTTATTTTATCAGTGTTTGGCAAAACTAGCTGTAGTTGTTTGTTTTATAAAAGTGTTTGGTAACGGAACTGTAATAGTGTCTAAACAAAATCTAACGCTTCAAAGAGCTTGTCGACAAACAGTATAGAAGTTATGACGAATAAAGATATTGAAGGTGGACAGGTGTTGGGTATTTTTGGGATGAGTATAGATTGGCGTTAGTATTGACTTGTGTGATTGACGATGTTTGACAAGATAAAAAAGGCTTTAAATGCACTTTTTACAATGAAACAAATTTACGAAACAACTGTAATGGTTCAACTGTAATGATGCTAACCATGCTATAAGCCTATAATGCATTTATTGCATACGGGCCAACTACTAGTACATGTTTGTCTGGTGATACGTATGCATATAAGTTACAGGGAATTTAATGAACTACGCCTACATAAAATTGAGCTCCAACTTTTTGTCAACTTTGCGGGCTACTCTGTTATTAATAACGATACTTTTTATACTATTATTCTCATTCTGTTTTGTTATGTAAGTCAATATTCGTATTAGCGTATATGTATTAGTATAGTTAAGATAAAATCAGATTATATCAACAATAGTCGTGTACCCTTGTGTACTTTCTTTGTTTAACTTATGGAACTAATGTATACGTGACTGATTGTGTTTGTTTGCTTATTTCGTTGCAGATGCTTGACTACAACGTACCTGGAGGTAATACTTTCTCTTCTTTTCCTATCGGTTTTTTTATTGGTAATCATTTTGATGTATTAACGTTACGTATTTAAATGTGATTTTTACAGGAAAGCTGAACCGGGGATTATCTGTTGTCGACAGTTATCAGCTGCTTAAAGGAGGAGAACTGTCTGATGATGAGATTTTTCTTTCATCTGCCCTTGGTTGGTGTATTGAATGGGTAATTACAGTATTCTCTAACCAACTTAAGCCTTAGTAATTGTTGCATGATATACTGAAATCGTTCATGTCGCTAAATGTTGCAGCTTCAAGCATACTTCCTTGTGCTTGATGATATCATGGATGAGTCTCATACACGCAGAGGGCAGCCCTGTTGGTTTAGATTACCCAAGGTGTGATTCTAGAGCAATAAGCTATTATTCTGAATTGGATTTTATATTGTTCTTGCTTAATTTCTGAATGATTGAATCTAGGTTGGTATGATTGCTGCGAACGATGGAATTCTTCTTCGCAACCATGTCCCAAGAATTCTTAAGAAACATTTCCGAGGAAAGCCTTACTATGTGGATCTTGTGGACCTGTTCAACGAGGTTGGTTGCTCATTATATATTCAATGTGTCAATGATCATATGTACTTTTTTTAATACTTACGAAATATTATTTACCCTGTACTCGAGTAGGTCGAATTCCAAACAGCCTCTGGTCAGATGATCGATTTGATCACTACACTTGTTGGAGAGAAAGATCTCTCGAAGTATTCATTGTCTATGTAAGTAACCTCCTTAATTATTCACTTATACCCCCATCTGATGTATTCTATATGTGTTTTACATTCTCTGAATTAGACTGTGTCGTGTTGTCTTGCAGTCACCGCCGGATTGTTCAATACAAAACAGCTTACTACTCATTTTACCTTCCAGTACGTAGATTCCTCTTTACATATAAATAGCTTCTTTTTCTTGCATAAATAAACGAACTGTTAGGGGATAATGAAATTTTCCGCAGCACTGGTTAAAATTTTACTACTCTTTTCTTCAAGGTTGCCTGTGCACTCCTTATGTTTGGAGAGGATCTTGACAAGCACGTTGAAGTGAAGAACGTACTTGTTGAAATGGGTACATATTTTCAAGTTCAGGTACCAACTATTTTTATATAACTGGCATGCTTTAGACCATTGGAGGTTCTTTTTTTACCACCTTAAATTTGTTTGTATTAGTTTGTGAATGTTGATATGTAAACTCTGAAATTATTGCAGGACGATTATCTTGACTGTTTTGGTGCTCCCGAGGTGATTGGAAAGGTAAATCGGGAAATATCTTCCATTATTACTCCATTTAGCTACTGATTCATTATAGAGTTATAACTAACAAAATGTTGTCATCAACCTCATTGTAACAGATTGGAACCGATATTGAAGACTTTAAGTGCTCCTGGTTAGTTGTCAAAGCATTGGAACTCGCCAATGAGGAACAAAAGAAAGTCCTACATGTAAGCAACTAACCACTACTTCTGCATGTGCAGCCATAGTACATAAAACATATGCACATATACATGTACACTCACAAAGAAACTAGATGTATAAATGCACAAGAACACCCATACATGGACAAATTTTATGTGCAATTGGCATAATTTGGGTACTGCATACAGAACTGTAGGGATGGCAATTTCGACCCGTGTGGGTCGATTTGTGATATATTCTTATATAGTTATATCTATCATGTCAAATGTGGGAGAAGTCGTCCAAAAGTCTTTTTTACTCCTAAATCATTTTATACAGAACAATTTTAGACTGTTATTAAAATAAGTTTTTTTGTACTTGAATAATTAATGAGCTGTAAAAAGGTAAAATCTTGGGCAAAAATGTTTATGATCGGTCATCCTGACCCGCCCCGATGCGTGCAAATGCATTGACAACTTATTTTGCTCATAACCTATACGTTTGCTTTACTTATACAGGAGAACTATGGGAAAAAAGACCCCGCATCTGTCGCTAAAGTGAAGGAAGTATACCACGCTCTCAAGCTTCAGGTTTGTGACTTTTTCTTGAAAACCATAGACTTCATCTACATGTGTTCTTATTATCTTTTTTTGTGTTCTTATTATCTTGGTATATATGTAGGCTGTATTCGAGGATTATGAGGCCACAAGTTACAAAAAGCTGATCACATCGATTGAAAATCATCCAAGCAAAGCAGTCCAAGCGGTGTTGAAATCTTTCTTGGGTAAAATCTACAAGAGGCAAAAGTAGATTTATGGTACCACTAATTTCTGATTTTGAGTCTCGCGAGTGGAAAATCATTCGCATTCTCCTGATAAGAGGCAAGGCGATGTTGTCTGTATCTTTTGTTATTTGTATTATTGCATTCTTCCTAGTGATATCTCTCTGTCTTTAGTATGTGTAATAAAACACTCTTATTGTTTGTAAGAACCGTTTTGGAGTTCTTGATTTATTTCGTATGTAGTTTTGGTGGTGCAAACTCATCAACCGATCTTGTTTTTTAGCCATTTATTGTGATCACGAAAGAGTTATTGACTATTGAGGCATGTGGTTCTTATATGCATTCTTGGTTCAAATAGGGGTCAAAATAACCACACACGGGTTTCTAGATAGTAGACGGTTTTTGACTATCATCGATTAAAGGAGAGTGACGGCTTGAGTTTGTGTGAAGATCGACTAAGACCAGCTGGGTTAGTATGTGTTCAAATAAAATGGGTTGGGCTCAGTTGCACACAGTTTTTGGTTCATTCAATACCTAAAAGTTAGTTGTTAAATTAGGATTTTAAGAAACTATAAAGCAAAATGATCCGAATCTTACGTAGGATTTAGCAAGCTTAAGATCTTACAAGATTCCGATCTTGACCACAAGATCTTAAATCTAATCCGATCCGATCTTAGGTGTCGTTTGTTTTTTCAGAGCTTTTACCTCTTCATCTGCAAACCATGTCTGCAGAATAAGAGGTACATTTAAGCTCTTCATCTGCAAAAAGAAGACCGTTTGTTTTTTTTTTATACTATTGAAGTACTTTTTTCCCTTTCTTTTGTGCACTAATATCTTTTGTGCCATTGAAATACTATTTTTTGTGCTACTGAATTACTTTTTTTTTTCTTTTCTTTTTCAAAAGTTTTTTACGTTTTCATCTGTTTTGGTACTTTTTTTAAGTTTTCGACCGTTTTTCTACGCTTTGACTGTTTTTTTATGTTTTCGTTCGTTTTTTTAGGTTTTCGTCAGTTTTTCTACGTTTTCGTCAATTTTTTATGTTTTCTTCGTTTTTTTTTATTTTATTTTATTTTTTATTTTTTTATTTTATTTTTTACGTTTTAGTCGTTTTTTTACGTTTTCGCCTGTTTTTTTTACGTTTTCGCCCGGTTTTTTTTACGTTTTCATCTTCTTTTTACATTTTCATCCGTTTCGTTACGTTTCCGTTTTTTCACGTTTTCGTCTGTATTTTTACGTTTTCGCCCGTTTTTTTACGTTTTCGTCCCTTTATTTACGTTTTCGCCTATTTTTACGTTTTCGTCTGATTTTTTAAGTTTTCGTCCGTTTTTTTACGTTTTCGTCTATTTTTTAGGTTTTGATTCGTTATTTATGTTTTCGACATCTTTTTCATTTCCATTTTTTTGGTTTTTGTCTTTCTTTTCACAATTTCGTATGTTTTTTACGTTTTCGACCACTTTTTACGTTTTTGTTTGTTTTTTTACATTTTCGTCTGTTTTGTCACGTATTCGTCCGCTTTTTAAGTTTTTTTTCTTTTTTTTCTTTTTTTAATGTTTTCAACCATTTTTATCTGGTTCTTTTAGGTTTTCGTCTGTTATTTTACGTTGTAGTCTGTTTTTTGCGTTTTTGTCTATTTTCATATGATTTCGTAAGTTTTTGTACGTTATTGTACGTTTTCTTAAATTATCTTACATAAGAAAACGTAAGAAAAAGGACAAAAATGTAAGAAAACGGATAAAAACGTAAGAAAAAACGAAAACGTAAAAAAAACAAACGTAATAAAAAAGACGAAACATAAAAAACAGACGAAAACGTAAAAAGACGGAAGAAAACGTAAAAAAACGGACGAAAACGTAAAAAACGAGCGAAAACATAAAAAACGGACGAAACGTAAAAAATGAGAAAAACGGGCAAAATAGTAAAAAAAAACGGCTAAAACGTGAAAAAACGGACGTAAATGTAAAAAAACGGGTGAAAACGTAAAAAAATCAAACGAAAGCATAAAAAAACTAATGAAAACGTAATAAAACAGGCGAAAACGTAAAAAAACTGATGAAAACATAAAAAAGGGGCAAAAACGTAAAAAAAACGAGCGAAAACGTAAAAAAGGGACAAAAAACGGAAAAAAAACGAACGAAAACGTAAAAAAATGGACGAATACATAAAAAAGCAAACGAAAACATAATAAAATGGGCGAAAACGTAATAAAATGGGCGAAAACTTACAAAAACTGACGAAAACGTAAAAAATCAGGCGAAAACGCAAAAAAATAACAAAAACGTAAAAAAACTGACGAAAACGTAATAAAATGGGCGAAAATGTAATAAAATGGGCGAAAACGTAAAAAAACTGAAGAAAACGTAAAAAATGGGGCAAAAACGTAAAAAAAAAAGGGAGAAAACGTAAAAAAACGAACGAATACATAAAAAAACAGACGAAAAGGTAAAAAACTGTCAAAAACGTAAAAAAATGACGAAAACGTAAAAAAGCGCGAAAACGTAAAAAACGGACGAAAACGTAAAAAATGGTCGAAAACGTAAAAAATGGTCGAAAACATTTATAAACAGATATTGAGAAAGAGATGTTGGATTTGCAAAAGAAGATGTAAGAAGTGAAAGAAGTGGTAAGAAGTGAAAGATAATGTCTGAAATTTAGAAGAGGAAAGAAGTGAAAAGAAGCTCTTATGTCTGCAAAAAAACAAACAAAACCTCTGCCCTCCTGCAGACAAAAGAAGTGAAAAGAGGGAAAAAATGCTTATTTTGAAAAAACAAACGACACCTTACTTTTCTCAAACCGGAAACTAAAAAACTACATAGTTATAGATCATGTTTTATAGAATTTTAAAAAGGACTAAGTTTGTAGATACGCAATATACTTTCTCAAAAGTACCGAAATACGTAATTTACTAAAAAAAGTCTGCAGATCGCTAACAAACTTTTAAAATTGGCACAAGATACGTAATGTTGACCGGATTTTTACATGGTTGACCAGTTTATAGGTAAATACTTAAAAAAAAATACATGATTGGTCCCAGTGGTTTGCGTCTATTTTCACCGGTAATCCTTTAACGTTATTTCAGTTATAAAAGTTACAATAATGGTCCTTGTTGTTTGGGTTGACTTTCACCTTTAGTCCCTTGACTTTATTTTCAATTTTTCGCCTGTGTTTACACATTTTGGTCCGTTTTTGCACGTTTTCTTTCGTTTTTCTATTTTTATAAAAAAAATCGATAAAAATTTTATAAAAAATATTTTTAAAAAAAATCGAATAAAATTATTTCAGTTATAAAAGTTACAATAATGGTCCTTATCGTTTGGGTTGAATTTCACCTTTAGTCCCTTGACTTTATTTTCACTTTTTCGTCCGTTTTTACACGTTTTGGTCCACTTTTACATTTTTTTTTTCGTTTTTTCCACTTTTATAAAAAAAAATCAAAAAAAATTTCTAAAAAATTTTCGAAAAAAAATATTTTTTCTAAAAAATATATTTTTTCTAAAAAATATATTTTTTCGAAAATATTTTAGAATATTTTTTTTTTAAATTCGAAAAGAAATTTTTTTATTCAAATATTTTTCTAAAGAAATTTATTTTTTTTATAAAAAAAATTTAGAAAATTGTTTTTTTTTCTAAAAAATTATCAAAAAAATATTTTTTCTAAAAAAAAATATTTTTTAGAAAAACTATTTTTTTCTAAAAAAATTTCGAAAAAAACTATTTTTTAGAAAAAATATTTTTTTTCGATAATTTTTAAGAAAAATATTTTTTTTTCTAAAATTTTTTTAGAAAAAAATTTTTTTTTTAGAAAAGTATTTGAATAAAAAAATATTTTTTGAATTAAAAAAAAAATATTTGAATAAAAAATTTTGGAAAAAAAATATTTTTTCTAAAATATTTTTGAAAAAATATATTTTTTTGAAAAAATAATTTTTTTCGATTTTTTTTTTATAAAATATTTTTTATAAAATTTTATTCGATTTTTTTTATTAAAGTGGAAAAACGAAAAAAAAAAGTGTAAAAACGGACGAAAAAGTGAAAATAATGTCATGGGACTAAAGGTGAAAGTCAACCCAAACGACAAGGACCATTATTGTAACTTTTATAACTGAAATAACGTTAAAGGATGGCCGGTGAAAACAGACGCAAACCACAGGGACCAATCATGTATATTTTTTTAAGTGTTTACCTATAAACCGGTCAAACAGGTAAAAATCCGGTCAACATTACGTATCTTGTGCCAATTTTGAAAGTTTGTTAGCGATCTTTAGACTTTTTTTAGTAGGTTACGTATTTCGGTACTTTTGAGAAAGTATATTGCGTATCTACAAATTAGTCCTTTTAAAAACAGTATGGTCATCTTATTAAACATTTAATATTCATAATTTATGACAACATTTTCATGAAACATTTAAATAATTTTGTGTTTATGGTATATAATAATTTGTAGATTTGAATAATATTACAAAGACTATCAAGAAAATAACATTATAGTAAGATCTTAGGATTATGATCCGATTTTACAATTTCGATCTTGCAAAAACGAAAATGATCTTAAGTAGGATCCCAATCTTGAAAACCTTGCCTAAAACATTGATAAAATATACTTGTCAAATAACCATTAAATAATTTAAGAGGTAGTATTATAGTATGCATTGAAAATATACAATTTGAGGAAGTTGCGACCCGTTTTGACCCATCAATTCCCTTTTTAGCCATTGTACTTATTTGACTTGAAAATTCAACTCTACTCACAATAAAAAATCCAGTTGACAGTGATACTCTACCATTTAATATAAACAAAATCGTTCACTCAAAAGATCATTTGATATAAACAAATAAGGCCAGCTAACCAGACTCTTAACTAGTACAGTAATCTATAAAACTTCTTAGGTGCAAAATGACACAGAGAATGAAATTCCATTCCACTCCTATATGTTTCGGTTCCTAGATGCAAACAAAAAACAGGAAACTCGATGGAAGCTGCAAATGTAGTACGAGAGAACGACATTTCATTTTGTTTCGACTCCAAATTACAAACAACAAGATAAGGACAACGATGAATTATTCACTAACAAAGGACCACAATAACCACGATCGTACGTACCTAAAATGATTAAAATGAAACACTTGCAGTATGCAATATCCTCTAAGTCAATAATAACAACAACAACCAAAAAAAAAAAAAAAAAAACCCTACCATAATAAGTGCTTCATTGTCCATGTTATTTCATGCTCATCATCAAACCAATGTGTAACTAGTGATTTTTAAAAATAAATTATTTGTTACAAGATTTGTACGAAATATTATGCAAGTTAACTATTGTTTAGGTATTGATCCTTTTTTTGAGTAAATTATAAGTATAGAAGACAACAACATTCCGTCCTATGTCGATGCCATTTCGTCTAACTTCCTAATAACATCTAACAAAACAAGGACCACAAATAAATTACCCATACATAATGCATTGTCGACAAAAAATTTACGGAATGAATTCCACACAATGATGCGGTAAGATAACTTGTCCAATCAAATAAATTTCTTCTTTTTCTTTCAAAATTATTTTGATGAACAAATGATCTAGCCACATTATTCATTATGTAGAACTTTTTTGTAATTTCTTTTGTGTACATATCATAAACACAAGTGTATAGTAACACGACTCAAGCCACACTTCTACTATATCTTCGGGGTTCAATGATAAGAATTGGTAATAACAACTGTCAAGATTAAGATCATACTAATTAACGATTGTTTTGATCCTACTAATATAGGATCAAATGTACAACCACTTAAAGTAGTATGTCAATACTATACAAGTATCTAATGCATGAATTATAGCGTCTCAATCAATATTCAATGTGAAATCAATTCTCTTTAAAAATATCATCATTTTAGTTTTTTCATTCTTACTCTTTGCAAAAGGATAGTTTCACAATTAACTAATTAATTTGTAACTTTTTAGTTTGTAATAATAACCTTAAATGAAAATAATATTGTAAACTTGATATAAATTTTTTATTTACTTTTGAAAATGAATAATTAATTTGGAAGAACCTAACAAGGAAATGCGAACAATAAATTTAAGACGGAAAGAGCATGAATTTTTCATCAAAATCTCTTTCTTTTCATCTTTTGTATAAGCACACAAACATCAAATTTGACATATATCTTAGGCCATCCAGAGTGGTGGGTGACCGGCTCACCATTAGTGCAAGTGGATGGTGACAACCAAAACGGAAGTGATATGTCATGCTCAAATTGCATAAGTTTGGTGACCGGTTGAGCAAAGTGAGATGCAAAAAAAATGAGGCCCATTTCCAAAAAGTAAATGTTTTTTTATTTGTTTTGTTAGTGTGTGTGAGATATTTAGTGAGGTATATTTGTATAAAGTGGGTATTTTAATAAAATGTGAGAAGAAGATGATCAAAACTGGTGAAATATGAGGAGTGGCGAGGTAAGCGGAGAGAAAAAACTGATTTTATACTAGTGACACTAAAAAAAAAGAAAAAAAAAAAATTCTCCCCATGTAAAGGACGAAAAAGACCTTATTTAAGTGATAGACTCCCTATCACTGTCACATAGTTTCAAACACAGACACCACAACATCTTAAATTGTTGTGTTTTTATTTATTTTTGTTTCACTTCATTTATTTACTTCAATCATTAATTTCTTTCAAATAATTCAACTTCATCATTTTGATAAAAGGTTAGTTATTAAATCTAAGATCCCTTACTTCAATTATCCATGTACTTAATTATGTTTAGTTTTGAGTTAATGTTGCTTTCTTGTTTTATATACTAAGATCTCATTAGTATGTTAAAATTTGTTCATTTGCTGACTTATATTTGGATGTTAATATTGAAAATGTGATAGTCAGTTTTACAAGTTGTTTGATAATTTGGATGTTAACATAGGTTTACAAACCCATCACCAATTGGTAGGTTTAGAAATTGCATATGTTGTTGTTGTATAATTTTGAGGGTTTGATACCCATATTCAAATACCAAACCCACCAACCAAACAAATACAATAGGAATGAAAGTCATTCCTTGATACCCATACCCTCATACCAAACACCCCATTACGTAGATAGATATCCAGATCCGAGGGTAACTTCTAGAAGGTGTTAGATTCGTTCTTCGTTGAATTGAATGTTGAGTTGCTTTAAAAACTTTGAGTTATAGTTATGTCGGTATTTGGATTGTAATTCGTTTTTTTTTTTTTTTTTTTTTTTTTTTTTTTTTTTTTTTTATGTGTAAATGATTGGATTGGTTTATTTCGAGTCTTTGCTAACGGTATAAGTACTTCTAGAACATGTTTAGTTGGCCTGAAAAGGGAGGGTTTACCTGGTTTGAGTCTGTGTGGCGGTGGTTTCAAACCCCGTGGATTAGTCGGCCAAAAGGTTGGAAACCATGGTTACCTAAAACATGTTTAGTTGATCGAAAGTTATAGTCACTCTAATGATAGTATTGAAAGAAAACATTTATGCTGATGTCAACATTTGCACCCAGTTCATGTTTGTAGCCTGAAACAGATCGAGGTTTCAGTTGACATTCACACATCTACTTAAATTGGTTTATTTCGAATTAAATACATATCAAGATCTGAGAATTCTACAAGGTGTGGGATTCTGTGTTGGTGATTTTCATATCTAGTTATTGTACTTGCCATTGAAAAAAAATCACTCTTATCAGGGGAAAAAAAAAGTTTTTGGCCCCAAACAGGATGACTATGTTTCTACTGAAAGTTAGCGTTTAAAATGGTTCTTCTACTTTAGTTGGTTTAATACAAGGTTTCTGAGAGTAAGTTCTAGAAGATATCAGATTCATTCTTTGATGAATTTTGTGTTTGGTTAAATTGGTGGCTATAGTTTTGTGGTACTCTAGTTATGGTATGCGCCCGCGCTTTGCGTTGAAAGTGATCATGTCTATCTATTTCTTATACAAGAATTTATGTCTTGAGCCGAAAACAGACCAAAGGTTTCAACTTAATTAAAGTATCGAGATTGCAGAGTGAGCTCTTGACAATCTTGGATTTGTTCTTTCACAATTTCCACATTTAGTTGCCCTAAATCTTTTAGTTACTCTAGGCGCATTCTAGTTATAGTATATGCCTGATTTGTAATGTAAGAATTCGTGTATATGAATGTCAAAAGTTGGGATCCGGTATCATGATTTTAGCCTGAAACAGACTAAGGTTTAAACTAACCTTGGTATGTAATTGAATCATATACTTGAAACAGTTGTCTTGATATTCTGTTTTAACTACATATTGAGACCCGAGAGTGAAAGAAATGATGGAGTTTATTCTTTGGTGATTTCCACTTAGTTGGTTAAAGTTTTGAGTTTCAAATGTGATTAAAAAAGACGATGAAAGACATAGCTCGTGACTTGGGATGAAAGGCATATTGCATGTAAGATTTGGATTTTAGGAACCATTAATCAGGAAATAGGATTTTATGCTGATATTCTATGTTTATCCCTATAATTTAGTTTTTGGAACAATTAATTAGGAAATAGTATCCATTCTTATGTGATTTTCATTTTCATGTTTAGTTGTTCAAATCTTCACATGTTTTGTATGTCTACTATCTATATTCAGTTTTTATCATTAAGCAATACACGTACAGCATAATAATATTAGTTTCCTGAAGTTATCACTATGTGGCATGTGCAACTCCCATATGTTTTATATAGGTAATACGTGTGTGGTTAAAGAAGATTAGCATGTTTTATATGATAAAACGTGTGACATCTATCTCCAAGCTAATCGCAGGCAACACACATGTTCTGTATGCTTAACCACTCGTGCATATAAGAAGATAAGTATGTTGTGCATGATTAATAGTGTGACGTTAATCCCCACAACAAGTCATGCAACACCAATTTGTAATTCATAGGTCATGTCACATGTGCTTAAAGAAGGTGCGTATGTTTTACATGATATACATGTGATATCTGTCTCCAAGCAAATGTTCTCAAGTTCATATTTACGACAAGATTTGAACAACACCAATATATGTTTGCTGAACAAAATTAGTACTTGATAGCATAACAGTATTTCTCTGTTTTTTGTTTGTAACCATTGTAACGAGATTTTCTGATTAAGTATTGTTTCACTTTGAACAGATATAGTCTGATTGCTCCTCTCATCAAGTGATTTGCAAACTTTAAATCATAGCAGCAATAGGAAATGGTCAAAAGGTTATTTCTAATCCTTGGAGTAGTCGCTACAATTTTCGCATATATTGCGTTTAGTTATAAGGTGTTTGACATTTTTTTAAAACTTTATTCAGGATCAAGTATGGATTATTTTAGTGTGCAACAAATAACATGACTCAGTGCTTAGAGGGGATCAGGCATTTACTTGCTTCCATATTGCGCTGCTGTGATCTTGAATTGTACAAACAATCAAGAGGCCTTGACGATCCTGAAATTTTAGCTAGAGAGACAGTGTGTATGTGACTAGTCTTAACATATTACATTCCAGAATTTGATAGTTTTGAAATATTGTACTTTTTAACATATAAATCACTGATTAAATATTTACACATTTTCTTTGTAAACCTTTTTAGTTTTATATACATTCGCAGTACCAACTAATTGTGTGAGGGTCTTAGATGTAGCCAGACACTCATATTTGTTGATGATCTACGATGTCATTCTCTAAAAAAGTCATACTGAAAAAGGCTATGTTTTGCTCAATGCAGTTAGTGTAAGTGAAATTGAGGCACTTTATGAGTTATTTAAGAAGATTAGCAGCGCAGTTATTGATGATGGTTTAATAAATAAGGTTCATACTTTTTTTTGTTTCCTTTTTACTTATTCTTTAAATCCGTGCAGTATCAGCCCTGTGAAATTACCATTGATGTTCATCTTACGTTGATGCACCTTGCAGGAAGAGTTCCAGTTGGCGTTGTTTAAGACTAATAAAAAAGAAAGTTTGTTTGCTGATCGGGTATGTCCTCTTTAAGATAAATAAAACAGTACTGTTGATGTACAACTGTGCTAAATTAACAATTTAGCATTATAAATAGGTGTTTATAAAACTCTCTTCTGTTGATCAACTCCAGGTGTTTGACCTATTTGACACAAAGCATAATGGAATCCTGGGCTTTGAGGAGTTTGCTCGTGCACTATCAGTATTTCATCCTAATGCCCCGATTGATGATAAGATTGAATGTGAGTTAAATCTTATTTCTTCTGATGATATAGTCATGTAGACTCCGGCTTGCAGTTTGTGATTCCTTATCGCATCGTTATACTTTTGTTGGCAAACTTCTAAGCTAATGTTAAAACTTGCCGCAATATGATATTGATTTTGGTCCACAAAATTTACTTTAGTTTGAAAAATAACTGAAGGTATTTTAGACATTTGGCCAATTGTTTAATACTTGCATAAGTGATTGCTGCAAATTTCGTGAGTTCTGATGGAGTATACGTGTGTGTGTGTGTGTGTGTGTGTGTGTGTGCGTGTGCGGTATATGGTATGATTAAGAATCTCTTATTCATTTCTTCTTTATTTGCAGTTTCCTTTCAACTATATGATCTTAAGCAACAAGGTTTCATAGAGAGGCAAGAGGTAAAGTCATTTGATCTTTTGTACATGCAACAGAAACCGTTTAACAGTTGGCTTTTCTGGTGTTAAGTAAGATTTGCTCTGTTCACAAAGCTATCCAATATTTTATATATGCTTGTTATACGATTTAAATTATAGGAATTAAAGTAAGTGGGTTTGAGTAAATGTTAGAATAAACAAGGCCTATCACAGCTTAGTGGTTCAAGCCTGACATGGATTAGAGACAACTCAACTGCCTGCCAAGCCAAATTCGAGCTATAATTTTCATTAAATTTTATATTTTGCTGTTCCGTTTTCCCTAGAGAAAGGGTCCACTTTACAGTCCGGAGAATATAAAAAGAAACTATTTAAAATTTTATTATTAAATAGGATAATATTTACGCAGAGTAGGAAGACTTTATGCTGTTATTATTGAGTTCAATTGCCAATTTGACACGTCTAATTATTTTTCATATCTGAGTAATAGTCAACGCACTTATCATTCTGTCAACATGTAGGTGAAGCAAATGGTGGTAGCTACCCTTGCCGAGTCTGGCATGAATCTTTCAGACGATGTTATAGAGAGCATCATTGACAAGGTACTATAGCTGATCAGTTTTTCTGGTTATAACGGCAATTCCCTGTTATGGCTTATATCCCAAATGTGTACAGTAATTATTTGAGACATCTTATAAGGGAGGTTAACTCACCAGCGCCATTTGTTTATCCATTTTATTGATTTAGCACACCAAGTGAATGTATGCAAACCAAAACAGGACAAAAATGATAGTATTTTTTTGCTGGCGTGATTTCAAAACAAATTAAATGTTACCCATGTGATCTCTAGGTTTCATGTCAATTAAATGATAGTATATAACCCAATTTCAGATAACTGGGATGAATTTTTCCTCTCTAGGTTTCATGTCAATTGAGATGAATCTTGTAGATATAACATAGTTTTAGTTTCAGAAATATACATTTCCCACAGAATAACCAATGGTTTTTACTTTGTTTAGACATTTGAGGAAGCTGATACAAAACATGATGGGAAGATTGACAAGGAAGAATGGAGGAGTCTTGTATTGCGACATCCATCCCTTTTGAAGAATATGACGCTTCAGTACCTTAAGTAAGTTCCATTTCTTATTAAAATGTTATAGTTGATTTTTACTCGGTAAATGTTTGGCAGTTTGCACATACTTTCATTGTTCTCTAGAAATTGCAATACTTCCATTTCTCGGAAGGATAATTAGTGATATTGAATAATCAAAATCAGATAATCTCATAATCAGCTGTAACCAAACAGGCAGCAGGAGATGGCGTTCAGTTAAAATCAACTGTTTGGGTGTTTGGCATATTGCTTATGTAAAGACATATATGTAAAATGACCTCTTGATAATCAAAAGAGCAGAATCAGTTCTGTTGCAACTACTCATAAAAAGTTATCCGAAACAGACTTTCTCTGAGCATTCACATAATCATAATCAGCTTCACTGTACCCAAACACAAGAAACTCATTATCTGCACCCCCTTGAAACCTGCAATGATCAGAAAATCACTTTCAATACGCAATGCCAAACAGCCCTGAACCATAAATTCATAAACTCCCATTCATTCATTATTAGTGAGTCGACTGGACTCATCTGGCAGCACAGCCATATGAATGCTGCAAAAGGAGCATTTGGCCTAATAAGTAGTTAGCCATTAGCATTTAAAGCCATTATATGTTTTTCCTCTCCAAACATACAACGTATATGCATAAAGGAAAGAGTTGCTTCTGTTGGCAAATGAACGAAACAAACTAGTTCTTGTTTCTTACCCCTTTTAGCTAAAGAATAAGAAAGTTGTTAAGTCTTCTATCTTGTAAAATATGAATTTTGATGGACTACACTCATTTAAGTTCTGTAATTTACCTGCAGGGATATCACGACAACGTTTCCAAGCTTTGTTTTTCACTCGAGAGTTGAGGATACATAATCTAGAATTTGCGCTTGAACACGAGTTCAATTTGTGCGTTTGTTGTGGTGTGAATGTGGATGAAGATGAAGGCCTCCGTGAGGATGTATTTAATTTGTTTATTATGGTTTTGATTCTGATGTCTGGTTTTTGCTGTCACAAGCAGAGGTGACTTTGTGGATAAACTTTGGTTTATGAATGTTTTTTGTTATGGAAATCTAGACCTTCAGTTATATGTTTATAAACACGTACATTTGTTAGACTATTAACATTCAGTAAGAAATTTGTGGGTTCCATGTACTAGTATGTGAGTTCTTTTTCTTCTCTATTTGGGGGATAAAGGATGAAGGAAGGAGTTTCCTTGGATGTCGGTTTTATGATGGTTGACGTTTTTTGTTACGTGTGAACCAACATTAATCTACCATGTATGGTGTATGCAGTGCTGGGCGTTGTCATCATTGGTTTGATTGTGTCTAAAAGAGCGCCCGGTCCATTGCTGGTAGTTATATAATCAAATGACGGTTCATTGAGTTCATTTCGAGTCCCTGATCTATTATCTCGATGTATGCACGATTAACAGTTTCTATAACTACTGATAAATATTTATTCTTTTATTGAATAATTGCTGCATGTAAAACCACTAGATTAAGATATGTGTAACTGGCAAATATACAAGCATTGGAAATTTAGAACAATAGGACCGGTGGTGCTTCCTGTACTAGTTTGTCGGAGTTAGTTGTTAAATTATAGTTGTTAGTTAAAACGGTTAGTGACACGTGAGGTGCACGTGCCTAGCCTAGCTAGTTTCTGGTTGCTCTTTGCTTATATCTGATATCATTTCACAATGATTTGTTTTCCAGCCAGAAGCCCAGAATAAGCTCATTTAAAAGATCACACACAACTTGTTTGATCAAGCAGACACATGCTCAGATTATTGTGTGATTTGATTACCATAAGTGAAGTTTAAAGCATGTATCTTTGAATTAGAGTTCATTCAATTCAATTATAAAATAAAATATCCCTAATGACTAAACACACATTTCTAATGGATCCAACCATCACCAACTTACCCCTACACCAAATGTGCTATTTCACCATTAAAATCACACGTTATAGCCGATGAACAACACGAAAAATACTCCAATCGACTAAAAACTGAATCATAAATAACTCTTTAATTCTCTTTTCTAGACAATTTACAAATCATTTTATTAGAAAGAACATCTAAAGTCATAGTATACAATTCACATACATTTTTAACCGCATTGAAATACAAAACCTAAATAAGCATACAAAAAGCATGCGGTTTATTACAATCGCACAAATCAAGCAGCATAAACCCTAAATTAAATATCCTCAAATTATAATATACCTAATTATGTATATACATACACCATTATCATATATGAAATCAGGTTCATTATGCAAATAAAAAACCTAAATTGAACAACTTGCCTGGATTCTTCCACGTGAATTAAGATAGACCAGTGGATTGAGTTGGTTCAAAAAGGAGTTGTGAAGCAAAAGAACAAAAGCTTTTACATATTTAGTCTCTCTTATTAAAGATGTTCAAAAAGGAGTTCAACCTGTTGTGGATATTATACTTCCTACCCCCAAACCTAGTAATTGCATATAGCTCCGGAGTAGACAAATCTCCCTTGGTGAAAACTTTCATTTGCGGACAGAAATGAATTTGCAAGGTAACCAATGATGGAAATTCAAAAGCTTCCTTTCCTAAGCAAAATCCCTTGAGACTTCCAAGACGTTCAAGTGATAACGACTTTAGACAAGGAAACACCACATTAGCATTCACTATGGCATCACATTCTTCTTCTCCCTTCACAATTACCTTCATATTGCCGCACTTAAGTATACGTAGTTCCTGGAGTTGCAATAGACTACCAACCATGGGACATGTAAATACATATTCTAAATTAAAGCAATATAGAATTGACAGTCTTGTTAGGTTCGGAAACTTTAATACTGTCCCTTGCTTGCTCTTCCATATATACTTGAGACTATATAAATACACCAAGTCCACTTGTCTCAAGTTTGGAATTTCAGCAACAGTTTGTGAATCAAATATCTCCTCAATGTCCTCACAGCCCCCAAAAAGTCCACTTGTCTCAAGCTTTTGTAGCTTTTGTAGTTGTGACACTTCATCAGATGAAAAAAAAGTCTGTCTACCACTGAGGTTATATTTCATATCCACTTCAATCAAATTATGATAACACCAAGGCAACCGTTCCATAGTAGTAGGGCAGTATGAGCTTAAACTCTCAGAACTCGGTGATCGGATCTACAAGGTAAAAAAAATCACAAGCTTATGTCAGTGATAATTGGACATATAAGTTTGGTTCAACGATTAAAAAAAAAAAAAAAAAAAAAAAAAAAAATCAGATGTGAGTTAAATAAGCCAAAAGGCTCTACATGATTGGACAACCGTTGGGTTTTGGGGATCACATCAAACTGTTGGTATTTGCTAATCATATTACTTTCGATCAAATAATGACGCTGTAACTTTGATGAAGCTAGATTACTATTATTAATAAGGTTTATTGACTCTAATACTAGAAGTTTATGCTCTGTTTCAAATATTAAGTTATACACACAAGGCCCGAGTCTAGAAAACAACCTGACATGGGAAGGTTTTTTCTTTTCATTTAAAATAGAAATAATACCTGATGCGAGGAGGTGGTCACACGAAAGTTAAGGCCACATTCACCACTATGTTTGCCTAAGCTTGTATTTATGTAGTTAAGCTTTGGAGTTGTAGACTGACCATAAGTGAACACCGTTATTTTTGGGCATTCACTAATCACAACCTTTTCCAATGTTGGCCACATGAATTCATTCTTCCCCAAATAGAAACCCACGATGTTTGGTAGATCGACTAGTGTAAGGGATTTTAAATGAGAAAAGACCACCACATCAGATGCCGTTGTCTGCTCTCCATTTTCTTCCGTAACAATGACTTCCATTGCCTTGCAATCCTTTACCTCTAACTCTTCGAGTTGCGTGAGGCTTTCAAGAGTGGAAAATGTGAATATATGTTCCAAAAGGTTGCACCCTTGAATTTTCAAGATCTTTAGTTTTGGAAGTTTGAGCATCGTAATATATTCTAGCCTCGGAAGTGACTTTCCAATATCACTACCACACTTGTTGTTGATCTCTTGACTTTTTAGCACCTGAAGCTTTTGCATTTGTCCTACAATATACTGTGGAATCAAGCTTGACAATGCATCACAGTCTCTTATACTTATCTCTCTAGCATATTGGCATAAGGACCAAGAAGCTTGAGATAACTGAAAAAAACGAGAATTTAATTATATAATTAACAGAGCTAATAATACTAACAAAATTAACCAACCTTTATTTTAGTCGCTGCATATACAGGAAAAATACCTTAAGCTGGTCATGAATATGAGTAGATATGCTATTGGCACCACCACCAATACACTTGAGATTTTTGAGGTTATCAAAGTAAAGAAGGTCTAAACGAGGGAAGAAAGTGGTGGTTGTGTGGGAATATATAAACGCATCTTCATCATCTCTGTTTGAAACAATCTCTTCAATACCATCACACCGTGATATACGAACTTCCTTTAGGTTGAAAAGAAGTTTCGCCATGAGAGGTGAAAACAAGTACTTGATGCTGTTGCACGCGTACATTGTTATGGTTGTGAGGTTATGGAATGAGGACTCTGATTGTGGTTTTTGAAGAATTAAAAATTCTTTCCAATCGCACTTCCACACATGACTCATCCTCCCCATATCCTGTAAGTGTAATCTTTCAAGATAGGGGAGTAGTGATGGTTGTTGAGTATTGTGAGGTGATTCCCTACTACTTGGAGTCGTTATCTCAAAGACCACCTCCACACCTTTATAGTCCCAAAAAAAAAGTTTTTGAAGGTGATGAAAATTGTGTAAGAGATAGGATGGGAGTGCAACTTTAGAAATATCATCATTCACTTCCTCCCCGGATGTGGGTATAACATTAATCTGCATATCACAACCACAAATGTTATAATTTTTGAAAAAAAATTAAAAAAAAAAATCTAAGGAATATCTGGATACAAATCGTGTGACAAATGATCCCAGATGAAAATGTGCGACAAAAAAATCAAGGAATTAAAAAATATCTCTCCGAGATTAAGGTCATCAATAGCTCTCAAAGAGCTTCGTCATTTGGCATTGTAACCTTGGTGTTTGTGGAGGTGTTATTCTGAAATATCAGCTCTTTATTATATATAGGGCAGAAAATTTAGGAAAAATCCAAAATTATTAGCAAACCACAGAGACCATTTTTTTTTAACTTAATAAAAAACAAATGATAGTTGATAGTAATATACTACTTTTCTTTTATTTAGACAAATATTTTTGTAAGGTAAGAAAATTCAAGTAAAAAAGCCACAATCAAAATAGTTGTTTATTCAAGATGTTTGGAAAACTTTATTTCGAATATTATATATATATTTTTTCTATTTCAAAAATAATAAATAACACTATTCAAGTCATTTATGTTAGGTTCAATCATGCAATATAAAGAAAGTACCTTTTGATTTAGGTTATTCTCAACTAAATCAGTGTTTCTTTCGCTTTCTCTGCCGCTTCTAATAATTTCAACTTCTTTGAGTGCTCTCATATCAAAATTGGTTGTGGCAGGTGTGATTAAGTTTTCAAACCTCCCACAATCTTCAATATGTATGCTTTCAACAGCTTCAAAGCCATGAATCAAGTTATTTCCAGCATCTTTTATCTTCCACACCTCTCTAAGCTCCCTTAACCCATTCAACCGAATCTTTCTCAACCTGCTGCTGCTAACTTTATCAATTTCACCAACACATCCAATGTCGATGTCGAATATCATTTCAACAGAAGCACACCATGTAACTTCAAGCTCTTCTAGATTATTGAATAATGGCATTGGATTGCTTGGGAAAAGATTCACAAGACTCTTACATTGCTGCACTTCAATCCTTCTCAAGCTGCTGCTACAAACCTGCTCTCCAATATTACGAGTACGTCCCGAGTCAATGTCAAATAACACTTGAATGGAACCACATTCACTAACTTCAAGCAATTGTAAATTATTCAAGAATGGGAATGGATTGCATGAAAAAAGCTTCACAATACTATTACATCCCCACACTTTAATGCTTCTCAAGCTGCTACTAAGGTGTTTGATTTCACCAAAATCCATGCTGAACAAGACTGCAATGGAACCACAACCCCCGACCGTAAGCTCTGTCAATAGGCCCAGTTTGCTAATACTAAACTGAGGAGGCCATATCTCCTTCAAATTCTCCATATGAAAAACAGACAACTTTTCCAGCTTAGGAGTCGCATCCTGCAAAGTAAAAAAAAAATATATATTTGTTCATTCATTAGATACCTGCCTGTTATTAAAACATTTTTCGTTGAAAAGATTGTATATACAAAGCATATACCTACCTCTTCGTTCAAGAAAGATTGTGTGGGGGATATATTACTCAACACAAAAGATGTTGCACTATCGGGATAAATGCTTGTAACGTTTGGAAGGCCTCCAAGTTGCAACTCCATGAGACGCGGAAGCTCAATTACATTGACATCATTGCACAAACGCAATAGCTTTGGTAGCATAAACAGACGGAGATGCTTTAGGTTGGAAAACCTAATTATATCTGATCCGTTGTTCTTACTATGTATCACCGCTTCCATATTAGGGCAACCTGAAACTTCCAGATACTCAAGCTTTGACAAATTTGTTGCAACACTCAGTGTGAAAAGGTATTCCAACTTTGCACAATCTGTAACTACAAGGAGTCTCAAATTGTAAAACGAAGAGTTTCGAGGAGGATGCTGAGGTTGCGGGGATTCCACGTCAACATCTTCAAGAATATTCATATCATTCACTTGTAGATAAAGTGCATCTGTGATCTTAAACAGCTCGTTGATTTTCGATTTTAATAGTTCTTCTCTGTTGGTGATCAGCTTCAAGATGTTTTGATATGAGCTTGTTTCACCTTGAGGTCTATATAGCCAGTGAAATTCTGTAAAACGACATCCCACTGAAATCTTGAATCTTTTAAGTTTCTCATAAGACATGTTATTCATATGAGCATTGTTACCAATAAGTTCCAATTCTAATGCACAAAGGTTCTTTGAACGCTCTGCAAGTTCGCTACTGTTGTTGTCTGTGAAGCAGATTGCACAATCATCAAAAGTTCTCATATAAAGCTCTTCAAGTTTCACTAAGCTTTTCAAGACACCGTCATCTATAACAAGATTGTAACAACCTGTTACATCCAGTAGTTTTAGCTTCTTCAAATTTTCGAATGTGGAAGGTAGGATTGTAATGCCAGAGTTAGCAAAGCTAAGCACTTCCAGATTCGAAAGGTTTCCTATACAATTTAGATCAAACACCAATGAGCATTCATGGAGACAAAGAGTTCGAAGGTTGGTGGAGCACTGAAATGATGTTGGAACTATTGGATACTCCAATTTCTCAAATGCTATAACTTGAAGCTTTTTCATTTCTACATAAAAGTCTTGAGGAAACCTTAGTGACTCATCTCCTTGTATAAGTTTCAAAACTGTAAGGTTTGGAAACTTAAAGTCACTAGGAAACTCAGACATACCATTGCATGCTAACGAGATTCGCTTACAAGACTGGCTCATATTAACATCTTCACTCCGCTTTGAGAAATCATCATGGTGAATGATCCAACATCCGTCCTCACCACCTTTGGAAACAGTACCTACCACAAATGCAAGCACAAGATCATGCATTTTTACACACTCATTGTGATAACTATCACCATCCATCAACAAATATGCATTTTTGAGATTGCTCACACTTGTTTGAGTGCTGTCTCTAGCATTTCCCATGGTAGAAACTTGTTTTAAAAGTTTTAGTCCCCATGCGTATCTTGTGAGATCTTCTATAGGAATATTAGAGTCCTCCGGGAACAAGCCACAAAGCAGAAAAATTGCTTTATCCTCTTGTTTTAAACTCTTGTAACTTATCTCAATGATTTCTTGCACATTCTCATCAAGATCATTTTTCTTCAAACGATTAAGTGTACGTCTCCACACAAAATCCTTTTGACATTTAAGAGTCGCGGCAATGAGTTTGATGGCAAGGGGTAAACAACCACATTTCTTGACAATATCACATCCTATATGATATAGATCACGATCATGCTCCTCTGAAATCCCTGCTATTCGAGAAAAGAAATCTTGTGCTTCCCCCTCCTCCAAGACATCAACTCTAACTACTTTAAGAACAGAATCAGCATCAATTGCAATCTGTTGGCAAATATTTTCATCGCGTGATGTGAGCAACAACTTGACCCCATTTGGCAAAGGACTCCCTAATCCAATATCTTCGAGTTTAATCTTGCTCTCCTTCCACACATCGTCAAATATTACCAGACTACTTTCTTTACGCTCTGAAAATACTTCAAATCTTTTGGAAAGATAAGTTGCCATTAGTGTTTCATCAGTTTGGGCTAGAGGTTCGCCTGTCTGCACTGCTATGGCCTTCTGAATGGCAAGCAAGTTGGGAGTTTTCCCAACAACTACATCCACAATCCACTTAAACATTTTTTTATCTTTTGCAACCTCTTTCAGTTGTTTCATCAGCGTGGTTTTCCCCACACCACCCATTCCACACAAGGCTATTACTCGAGTCTTATCATCGTCAGCTTGTTGAAGGAGCTTCAATGCATCATTGAATGTTTTTACTCTTGAGTTGAACACAATTCGGGTATTTCCACCTGATGTTGATGTTGATGTTGATGCCGGTCGTTTGGAATCGACTCTTCCAAAAGGGATTTGGGCATCACTCCAGATGATGTCAGAACTCTCTTTAATCAGACCTTCGATATCCTGGGTTAGCCTCAATGCGTTTCGTCCTGCTAGATACTTCTTTTTGACATTAAAGCATCTAATGTCGTTACTTGAAATTTTGTCGACATCTTCCTTGATCTTCTTAACATCTTCCAACCACCCTGGTACACGAGTAGGTATCTTTCGATTGCTTACACTGTTTTCTCTCATGTGCTCTTCAATATCAGCCCTTAGACCTTCCAAAAACTGCCCCCTGTTTTTCATGTGCTTAACATGTTCTGTGGAGAATGTGAGATATCCCAGCTTCTGCGTAATATGAACCATCAAAGCATTCACAACAGGACCAAGGATAGCAGATACGAACTCCATTTTCCTAAGACATAAGAATTCAGTTAAACAAAGCTAGGGGTGGGTATTCATCTCATGACACAAAAATGATGGTTAGGTGTGGGTCTAAACAGGCTTTGGGTCAACCCATTAATTTAACAGTTCGTGTTCGGGTTAGAAGTGAATTAACTGCATTGCACGCCAATTCAACCTTGACCACCTGTTTAGACAATCAGGTTGCAGGTTGCATGGGTCGTGTTTGGATCATGTGTAACTGGGTTAGGGCAATTGGTTGGGTCGTTCACCCCACCCCCAAAAACAAACCAGCTAAAGGGATGAGGATGTTAATTACATGGGGGGTTTGGAGTGGCTTATTTTTTCAGCTTTACTGCTTATTTTTGTGTCACCCTAACTGCTACCTTATTTTGGATTTTGGAGTGAAATAAGCAGCAAGCATGTAGTATAGGGAGCTGCTTATTTTAAAGTATTATTATTTTTACTTTCATATTTGACCTTTAACGGATTTGATTGAATTTTTTAAACGAATTATTATCTTTTATATAATAAAAGAATTACATCATTTCGGAGTGTTTTTGCTAATCTCTTCTTACTGAAAAAAAAATTAGACCAGTAGGAGAGCTCGATTTTGCCATGTAGGCGAAATCGAGCAATATGATTGGTCAATATAAAGTCAAAATTAAATTAATTTTGGTCAAACTTAATCAATTTGGTGGAGAAATTTGATTAAGAAAAAAAATGCATAAAAATATAGGTGTTAAATTTATGAAAACAAAAACTTAAAAAGAGATTAAGTAATTAATAAAACTTTGGTGTTCGAATTTTAAATAAATTATATAGAGCTAAGTGTAAAATTACAAGTTTCCATGTTTTTTAATAACTTTAGAAAAAATACAAATAACCCCTTACACTTTGTACCCCATATACTTTATAATATTAACTTTGTTTAAAATTACATGATTATTAGTTTAGTTTTTAGACTTTCATCATTAAAATTACAAAATTTGGTAAATATGGTAATTAGTTTTAATACAAGTTAAATAATTTTAAAACTAATGTTAGTTTTAGACTTTTCATTTTTTTTTTAAAATAAGGGCTCATGTTATTTTATTTAAAAGTTTAATTTATGCGTACACTGGTTTAAATATTAAATATATATATATATATATATATATATATATATATATATATATATATATATATATATATATATATATATATATATATATATATATATATATATATATATATATATATATATATATATATGGGGATAACTTGGCTATAATTATTGTAGCTAATTGGCTACAATCCTATACCAAAATACACAAGAAATTAAATCAGGGACCCATAGAAAGACCCAGGACCCACAATTTGTAGCACAAATTGTAAGGAATTGGCTAAAATTCAATTGGAGCTAATATATATATATATATATATATATATATATATATATATATATATATATATATATATATGGATATCCATAAAAACATTTTAAAAACTTTATGGAGCATAATTTAACTTTATCAACGCTCATTATGTGCTACTAAACTTACACATTTTGTACAACATGATATCAGTAGTTAAAGTTAAACAACAACATCAACATCAACCTCAACATTCTATCAGTTAAAAACGTTATACAAAGCTAATTATTAAAAAAATAAAAATAAACAAACACATGGGTTAGATAATCATTTTTTAATGAAGGTGTTCTCCTTAAATTATAAAAAAAATGCACGCATCACAATCCTTATTTGATAACAATCGCCTCCTAAATCAAAAAAAGAGAAACTACATGGGTGATAACCTAACTTTATTCATTAACGTGACGTTAAAAAAAAAAAAAAAAAGAAAAAAAAAAAAAGAAAAAAAAAAAAAACCCTAATAGTTGGCTGTTGTAGAGGAATTAAAAGTATGTACATGAGAATTATTAAGCAAATATATTAATCAGGTTATTACGTTACTATAATGCGATAATTTTATTGAGTTGATAATCACGGATGTGAGATACAACCATTCTTCTATACATATGATTTATGTGTTAACCTCTTTTTGCCTCTGAATAGAATCCGAAAGAGACCTCAACAGAAGTTTTACTTATGTCTTATCTAGCTGATAGTTTTTAGTAACTTTTTTTATGGTTTAACTTTTTTTTTTTATACACACCAACTTTTAGTAACTTTTTTTTAATGTTTTATTGAAAACTTATACACCTAATATTTGTGTTTTTACTATAAACATACTACGCTATGATAGAATTAGTTGTGAGTTCAGGGGTTTTTTATTAAGCTTCTCAAAAAAGCTTAAAGCTTTATTATAAACTTATTGTGTTATAGTAATTGAATAAGCCAATAAGCACCTTCAATAAGCGTATCCAAACACCCCATTAGTTCTAATCTGAAGTTTTCTTATTTGATATTAGGACTAATTTTGTTGTTATCCTCACTATAATGCAACATGTTAGTGGTGTTTGCAGTTTTATGATCTTATCGTACACACTAAAATGCAAAGCAATTTGTTGTGTGCGTTTTTAGAGGAGGATTAAGTATCAACACATGATTGTCGTGGAAGGATTATCTACGCCTGCTCAAGGTATGAATGTATAATTAAGTTGAGTTGCTAATTTAG
Organism: Artemisia argyi; assembly: GCA_030686995.1. Taxonomy (NCBI): domain Eukaryota; kingdom Viridiplantae; phylum Streptophyta; class Magnoliopsida; order Asterales; family Asteraceae; genus Artemisia; species Artemisia argyi. The sequence continues at coordinate 20,420,353 of CM060701.1, read as the reverse complement.
ATAATACATGAATGTATTTTAATGTACCAAAGATGTGTTTTAGTGCCTATATGAGGAACTTTACGGTAGAAATTCTTAGCAGGTGTCTTTGAGTGAGTTAATGAAACTTAGCAGGTGTTTGTTGTCATTGATAACACTATAGGTGTCAACCAACGGGCTAAAATATGGGTGTTTTTTACATTGATGATTTAGGCTAATTGTAAAGAAAGTTGCACTAAAGTGAAAGGTCGGTAAGGATTCAAACAATCCTAAAAGACTTGCGAGTGTACTCTTTGCCGTTTTTTCCATGCATTTATAATTTACTTATGCAAGTAATAATAATTTCCTTATATAGTTCGGTCTCACAGAAAAATTATTCTTATACCTTATAAATAAACGTATTCTACCATTACATCTTTTTTTGTTTCTCTTTATGTAATAAAAAAGCTATAGTGTAAGCATCTATGTTAATTTGGTAATTTTATGATCAAACATGAGAAGTAAATAGCACAAACTTATGAAAATATAATTTTTCAAACAAAAATGTACATTGGTAAACATGGTATGATGGTTATTTATAATCAAGGAAATGAATCAATCTTCAAAGCTATCTAAATATGCTATAAGTAAAAGAAATACCACAATTAGAAAACACATCGTAAATTGATATCATGGGTTATCAAAACTAAAAGCATATATCACTAACATCTTATGCAAGTCAAGTATCGTCATGTGATTTTGCTTGAATAATAAAATATTATTTTTAATCTAAAAGCATTATGCTAAAATAATAAGTAGATTATAACATATATACATGTAGTTTTTTATTTTTTGTCCACAAAGTAAAACCATTTGAAATATGTTAAGTGATTCATTTCTTAATCGATAATAATATATAATCAAAAAGAAATTTTAAAAACCCTGTGCGTGCATAGGTATTATAACTAGTTGTTTTCGAGAACTATTACATATTTTTACAAAACAAGCAAACACAAACACTATTTCTTGAAGAAAAAAAAAAAAAAAAAAAAAAAACACTTTCTTGAAGTGCTTATTCTTAAGCAATTTGTAAGCACTTATTTATAATCATAAACAAAAGGAGAACAAAATAAGAAATGCCCTGGCATAAAAATATTATATGCAATTCGTAATTTTCGATAGCAGCTAAAAAAAAACATGGAATGTAGATGAAGGACAAATAACATGCCCATTTAAAATGATCAATGCTCCAGGTAAAGCTGATGAGGTTTTCCCTATTTAGGTTACCTAGACTTTGACTAATACGTGTGTGTTAGTCGAATGTTTATTAAGCCATATGGGTTTTATTTGTTATGTTAGGCCTAGCCCTTACTCTAGTATCTTCTATTGTACTACTCCATGTCTCCATATATTGTTATGACTGATTAATGAAAGGCACACAATTTACAAAACTGAAAAGGGGTAATAACTTTAAAAAGCATCATATTTGTTTAAAAATACTCTTCTGAGTATCGAACAAATTTTTTTTCTTATATGGGTGCTAAACTTTCAATTTTGGACTCTTTAACGTACTTTGTGACATTTTTGCCCTTCAAATTGTTAAAATCCAGGGGCAAAAATGTCACAAAAGTACCTAAAAAACACCGAATTTCAAAGATTAGTACCTCAAAAAGTCCGAATTTGAAAGTTTAGTACCCGTATAAGCAAAAAATTTTGTTCGATACCCTCAAGAATATTTTTGGACAAGTATGATGATCTTTAAAGTTATTTATTATCCCAACTAATAATATGTGCATGACCTAACCGAGATATCTCCTACTCAGGTTCGAACATGAGATCTCTTGTGAGGTTTTCTAATCAATGCAATAAAAACCACTTGTATAACATCATTTAAATTTGAATCCACAACGAACAATATAATAAAAGCTGTTTTCTTCAGTAATTTACACAATTTATCAAACAATTGGGTATGCATGTGTTCACTAAACAAACTTCTAGTCGAAAGTCATATTAAATCATATTCATTAAAATGAGACAGTCAAATACGTAAAAGCAGTTAAAATTACAGAGATCTCACCAGTTGTTGTGAATTAAGCAAAAAATTTTGTTCGATATCCTCAAGAGTATTTTTGGACAAGTAAGATGATCTTTAAAGTTATTATTATCCCAAATAATAATATGTGCACGGCTTAACCGAGATATCTCCTACTCAGGTTCGAACATGAGATCTCTTGTGAGGTTTTCTAATCAATGCAATGCAAACCACCTGTATAACATCATTTAAATTTGAACCCACAACGAATAATATAAATAAAAGTTGATTGACACAATTTATCAAACCGTTGGGTATGCATATACGTGTTCACTAAACAAACTTCTAATCGAAAGTCACATTAAATCATTCATTTAAATGAGACAGTCAAATACGTAAAAGCAGTTAAGATTACAGAGATCTCACCAGTTGTTGTGAATTAAGAACAAAGCGACAATGAATGAAGTCGTAGAATACCAAAAGCCCAACAATGACCAATTATGAGCAAACAAAAAAAGGTTGTTTGAGCTAATCCATATGGTAATAAAAGTGCTTGAAGGTATAAACCGATGATCAAGCAATAATCTTGCGTCATGGAATCCAGTACTTTGCTTTCCTCCATCATCACAAATATACTTAGTCACAAGTTTAAGCAAGCTTAATGTTTGTTTAAGTAACTAATTTGGTTTTAAATAAAGGAAAATGCTACGGTGTGTTTGAGGTCACCCACATGCGTATCTATTTCTATACTACTGTATAATAGTGCATTTTGGACTATTCTATAATTAAAAAGGTTTAAAATTCAGATTTTTTTCTTGCTTATTATGAAAAAGGTTTTAAAATTAATTTGTTAGAAAGCAAGTTGGTTAGGTAGCAGTTGGTTTTTCAAACTAAAATTATTTGGCTTAACCATCTCTAATATCTCTACTTATAAACCATGAAGACAACTAAACGTGTAACCAAATAACGCAAAATATAATCATATGGTACCCGCCGCCGCATTGCGCGGGTACCGTTCTAGTTTTTGAAAAATGGCCCGCTATCTATGAAACGAGTTATTAATACTAAAATACTAAATTTCATAAAACATTACATAATATTCCTAAAAAAACATAAAATAACATTACATAATACTAAAATACGAAATTTCATAATACTAAAAAACTAAACTTCATCGTCGGAATCGTCCGCCTGGAGGTATGGTAATTGTTGAGCGTGAATATGCTCCATAAGATCAAATCGAAGATGAAAATGTGTGTTCTCATGTCGTATCTCGGCTAAGGCTGCTTCGTCAAACACCGGTTGGATCGATTGGTAATTTTTGGTAACTATTTTTTTTTTGGTAGCTGATGGGTATATATACAAAAGAAAAAAAGAAAAAAAATAAAAAATAAAAATAAAAAATAAAAAAATCTAACCGTTGCATGCAAACGGTCGAATCAAACGGTCAAAAATGGAATCCAACGTTCGAAATTTCACTCCTTCCCGTGTGTGAAGACTTCCGTGCGTGGCCCTTACCGTACGGTACCGTAGGCATGGCGACGGTGTTCCCGCACGGTAGCACGGTACCGTGCTTCCCTTACCGTGACCATTGCCAAGCCTCTAAGCAGGGGCGGATCCATGTAGAGTCCAGGGGTAGCGGTCGCTACCCCTGAACATTTACCCGGCAGTGTAATTTTTGGCGATTTTTTACGTTTTTTGGCCATTTTTGACCATTTTTTGGCGATTTCGCTACCCCTGAAACAAATTTTCACTACCCCTAAACAAATTTTCGTATTTCGCTACCCCTGACAGAAGCTCCTAGTTCCGCCGCTGCCTCTAAGGTGATCATGAAATTAGTGTCACATATTCAATTTATCCATAGATCAGAGATGTCCATAAGGTATTATGTGTTACATATTCAATTTACAACATGTTGAATCACAGAGATTTTTAAAATAATTATTTATTAAAGAATTACGTCTGTGAATAAAATAAGAAACAATAATAAAAGTGTAAGCATGTTTCATTATTTTTTTTGAAAGAAATAATAAGTAATAGTTAATGATTCAATAAATAATTTGGTTTTTGTAACTATTAAAATAATAAATATGCATGCATAATCTTCTCAACTTTGATAATCTTGAAGAACAAATGTATACAGTGAATGTCAAACATTTAAGTAGCCAATGTTCATTCTATGAACACCTTAAAAAAAAAGTTATTGATAAATTACATATACTCCTTTGATAAATTATTTAGAATTAAAATTTATCATTTAAAATGACAAGAAAAGAAAAGAATAAGCGGTGGTAAGAGAAAGGGGCCCACATATCTTTTAAAACCTGACATAATCCTACCATTTTGGCCAACATTAGAAGAAGGAAGATAATTGGGTTTTGGTGGGGCCATCCAGACATATACCCTTAAACCAAACGTTGTTTTTCAAGGCAAATTAAATTTTTAGGACTCAACTCTTTATACCAAAGGGGCCTTTGGTTTGTACTCCCTTCGTCCTAAAATAATTGTCTATAGACAAAAAAAAAAACAACACACAGTTTAAGAAACATCATCATTACAGTTTCTTTTTTTTATATTTTGCACAAAAGACAATTTTACCTTCAACTAATTAATTTATAACTTCTTTAAAGTTTGTAATAATAACTTCAAGTGAGGTTAATATAGTAAAGTTGATCTATATTCCATATCTATTTCTAGAAGTGGACAATTAATTTGGAACAACCCAATACTAACGACATTAGTAACAAAAGAACGCAAGCACAAAATTGTATATAATACAAATAAAATGAAATAAATTTATTGGTAATATCAAAGTTTGTAAAGTACTTTTTTATTAACAATGTTGTTTTATTAGTGTATTTTCCATCTTTGTTGCAACATAGTATCTTCAACCCATTATTGCTCTTTACTCTTGACACATCAATGTACAGTTGACCGCAAGAGAGAACATTTGTGTCAACATAGTATCTTCAACCCATTTTTGCTCTTTACTCTTGATACATCAACGTACAATTGACCATTAGAGAAAACAAATCATTGCAAAAACAGACTAACATTCAACAACATTTGCTCGTGACTTTCATTTATCGTTATAGCAAAACAGACTCAAATTGAAAATTGCATTATGTTAAACTTGAACCGCATTTTCTTGCCACATTATCTTAGGGAGATGGAGTCGTAAGGTTGATCCAAGCATCATGCTGGAAGCATAGAAATACTATTCCTCACAAATAATCTAACAATATCATTTGAGTATCACAAGTGAATGAATTATGTTTTACGAAGAATAGTTAGAAAATAAAATTTTTGATTTCAAAGTTATAAATCTAATGGGTCAAAATTGTTAAAAAATATCTTAACCAAAAAATAATATGGTCAACAGGTTATAGTCGCCAAAAATGTGTATATAGTACGTAAGACCTCCTACTCTGAGTTTAGTAATAATTATAGAATATCATTGATTCAATGTGACTTTGTAATCACTCCATACACTTTAACTATTAGAGTAAACTGTAAAAGATGTCCATAAACCTTTTGAAAAATGCAAAAAATGTCCTTGAAAAAAAAACTGCAAATATTGTCATTGAAGCGTTACTGTAGCTGCAAAAAATGTTTTTTTGGCTAATGCTCGTTAGTTTTGGTTGTGTGAAATGCTATTTTACCTTCGCCTACTACAGGGACATTTTTTGCAGTTTACTATTCATTTTCTTTTCAACTTCTCATCACCACCACCCTCTACCACCACACAACCATCACCGCCACCCTCCACCACCAGGTTAGTTTGCTATTCTTGAATAGTCTGAATCGACAATTAGCTGTGAAAATGTGTTGTGCGTGACAGTGCTTTGATGTACTTTGGCCTATATTGTCAGTTTTCTTTTATAATTAGAATGAGGTTACTCAAACACTGGCTGGCGCAACAATTGGATACTAAAGACCATTTAGTTGCTTTTTTTAAAGGTATTACTCAAACACTTGCCTAAATTGTTTTTTTAATTGAACCAATCCGGTGGATACTAAAGACCATCAAATCGTTTTAGTAACTGTTGATATAGTCAAATGACCTGACACAACAATTGGTCTCTTTGACCTTTGTTTTTTTATTGGATGTTGACTCTCTGGCTACATGAATATTATGCAACAGTTGTCTTACTCACTTTTGGTCTCTTCGACATTCGTTTTAGCAGCCGATTTTAGTATTAGATGACCAAAGTCAACATCTAGTCTTACTCACTTTCGATGTCTTTGAATTGGATATTGACTTTGTTGTTACATGAAAAATGTGCAACAGTTGGAACAAATGTCGGCGACATAGGATTGTGGGAAGTTGGTTCCCGGGACAAGTTGGTTCTTAGAAATTTGTACCCCACTTTAATTGTTTCAGTTGACATGATCGATATTAATATTAATATTGGTGGTGGTGGAGGGTGGTGGTGATGGTTGTGTAGTGGTAGAGGGTGGTGGTGATGAGAAGTCAAAAAGGAAATGAACAGTAAACTGCAAAAAATGTCCCTGTAGTAGGCAAAGGTAAAATAGTCATTTTACATGGCCAAAACTAACGAGCGTTAGCCAAAAAAATATTTTTTGCAGCTACATTAACGCTTCAAGGACATAACTTGCAGAAAATTAAAACATTAGGGACAATATTTGCAGTTTTTTTTTCAATGACAGTTTTTGCATTTTTCAGAAAGTTTAGGGACATTTTTTGTAGTTTACTAGTTAATAAGAATTTGATAAAATTGGGCCAAAACTTGATAACCATAACATGACCCGACATGTACTAAAACTATCAATTGCATTTGAGTAGATTCCAGGCATAACATGCTTATTATCAAGTACTTGTTCTTTAGAAAATAAGAGAGACAGTTTTCAATGTACTGTTTGGGATTATTTATCTACATATAAGCTAAATAGTTAATACCAATCCAATAAGGAGGCCTGAAAAGGAATCCTAAACATCTCCTTACATTAAAATATTCGATTTCATGTAAAGACTAAAAAATGATTATATGCTAAAAAAAATTGTAAATATTCGATTTCATGTTGACCTGTTTTGTAACAATCAAACAACTCTATACATTGCAGCAAATCCAGTGTTTCATGCAAGAACAAAACATATAGAGGTTGATTGTCACTATGTAAGAGATCAAATGAAGGCAGGTCAAGTGAATCCTTCTTATGTAAACACAAAATCACAACTGACAGATGTGTTTACCAAGGTCATATCAATGGAACAACATAATACTTTGTTAGACAAGTTGGGAGTTGCTGTTTCACCCCACTCTCAACTTGCGGGGGAGTGTGCAAGATAAAATAGTCTGAGGACTCATATTGCAAATATTGTAAATAGAAGGTGCTACATTTGTACAAGCTGAGATGTTGTAACAGCGTTATAAAATCAGTTGTATCCCTTTCATTTCAACTCAATGAAATTAATAACTGTTTTTCCCTCTCTTTTTCTTTCTTCCTCCATTGTTCTCATATTGAGTTCAATTACCATTTTGACATGTCTAATTATTTTTCACATCTGAGTAATAGGCACCACAATCATCATTCTGTCAACATGTAGGTGAAGCAAATGGTGGTAGCTACCCTTGCCGAGTCTAGCATGAATCTTTCAAACTATGTTATAGAGAGCATCATTGACAATGTACTATAGCTGATCAGTTTTTTTTGGTTCTAACGGCAACACATATGTTTGTTCCCTGTTATGGCTTATTTCCCAAATGTGTAAACTAATTATTTGAGAAATCTTTTAAGCGAGGTTAACTCACCAACGCTATTTGTCTATCCATTTTATTGATTTAGCACACCAAATGAATGTATAAAAACCAAAACAGGACAAAAATGGTAGTAGTATTTTTTTACTGACGTGATTTCAAAACAAATTAAATGTTACCCGTTTGACCCGTGATCAATCATCAATGATATACAACCCATTTTTAGATAACTGGGATGAATGTGTCCTATCTAGGTTTCAAGACAACTGAGATGAATCTTGTAGATATAACCTAGTTTTTGTTTCAGAAATATATATTTCCCACAGAATAACCAATGGTGTTTACTTTGTTTAGACATTTGAGGAAGCTGATACAAACCATGATGGAAAGATTGAAAAGGAAGAATGGAGGAGTCTTGTATAGCGACATCCGTCCCTTTTGAAGAATATGATGCTTTAGTACCTTAAGTAAGTTCCATTTCTTATTAAAATGTTATTGTTGATTTTTACTTGGTAAATATTTGGCAGTTTGTGATACTACCCGGTTAGGGGTTGTATCGGGATAAGGCACGACTTTTAGCGTGTGCGAGCTCCTTAAAAAAATAGAGAGAAGAACTAGAGAATTGTTTATATTAAACTTTGATTGATTGATTATAATAAATGATTACAAGAGTATTTATAAGACAAAGTAGGGTAAAACCCTAAGACATAAGCCCAAGCGTATTAGTTTGCATCTCGGAAGGATAATTAGTGATATTGAATAATATTGAAAATTAGATAATCAGCTGTAAGATAGCGTCCAGTTAAAATAAACTGTTTGGGTGTTTGGCAGATTGCTTATGTAAAGACATACATGTAAAACGACCTCTTGATAATGAAAAGATCAGAATCAGTTCTGTTGCAACTACTCATAAAAAGATTATCCGAAACAGACCTTCTCTAAGCGTTCACATAATCATAATCAGCTTCACTGTACCCAAACACAAGAAACTCATTATCTGCACGACTGCACCCCCTTGAAACCTGCAATGATCAGAAAATCACTTTTAATACGCAATGCTAAACAACCCTGAACCATAAAGTCATAAACTCCCATTCATTCATTATTAGTGAGTCGACTGGACTCATCCGGCAACACAGCCATATGAATGCTGCAAAAGGAGCATTTGGCCTAATAAGTAGTTAGCCATTAGCATTTGAAGCCATTATATGTTTTTCCTCACCAAACATACAACGTATTTGCATAAAGGAAAGAGTTGCTTCTGTTGGCAAATGAACGAAACAGACTAGTTCTTGTTTCTTACCCCTTTTAGCTAAAGAACAAGAAAGTTGTTAAGTCTTCTATCTTGTAAAATATGAATTTTGATGGACTACACTCATTTAAGTTCTGTAATTTACCTGCAGGGATATCACGACGACGTTTCCAAGCTTTGTTTTTCACTCGAGAGTTGAGGATACATAATCTAGAATTTGCCCTTGAAGTTGGAGATTAATTTGGGTTTTTGCTGTGGTGTGAATGTGGATGAAGAAGAAGGCCTCCGCGAGGATGTACTTAATTTGTTTATTATTCTGATGTTTGGTTTTTGTTTCTTTTGTTCTTTTATCCGATTGTTTGGCCTGAAAAGGATTTAGCAAATAAACTAGTCATTGTTGGGCCGGCTGGTTCATGAGGTGCGGCCAGATCTGTTGGACTCGTTTTTTCGTGCTCCTTCTCCATCCTTGAGGCTTCATTTTGACCTCATTTGGACTTAGATAAAAATGTATACGTGATTGCTACTCATCCGAAATTGCATGTTTTTGCTCCGTTTTCAATTCTTCGTACCTACAAAGTAAAATAACGAATTTTCGGATGAGTATTTTACTTTGTAGGTACGAAGAATTGAAAACTGAGCAAAAACGTGAAATTTCGGACAAGTATCAATCACATATACATTTTATTGAAGTCCAAATGAATCCCCGAGGATACCGGAAGAAAGTGGAAAAAAAAAAAAAACCCCCCGAGTACAATGGATCCTTGTGTTGCAGCATGATTTCAACATAAATTTATTAAGTTGATGCAATTACTATAACTTATTAACTTAGGTGGTTCTTAATCCATTTAAATTTCGTTTTCCCAAATAAGATGACAATGATTTCAAACTATTAGAATTGTTATGTTTAACTACTTATAACGTTTTTATATATAATCTGGGCAATTTACAGAATTTTCTAATAGATGTATGCATACCCCCAGCACATCGATCATATCATTTATAAATTTTGTTATTATTATTATTATTTTTTTTTATGAAAGCTCTATATTATTAGCATGTGTAGCATGTGGCTGGTACGAGATTTCGTTGAAAATGTCTTGTCTTTTAAAGATTTTTGAACTCGAACCATCTTCGAAAGCTCATAACAAAAATTTACAATCATGCATTAAATGCAAACGCTTATAAGAAAGCAATCAAAAGGCCAATTTGTAGATGTTTATCTGGCTTTAAATGTTAATAAGTCTGAACATAGAATAAAAAGAAGAATACAATTTATAAAAAATGTCAGAACATAGAATAAAAATAAAAATCCTAATTTTTTTACGAAAACTCTATATTATTAGCATGTGGTATGAAATTTCGTTGAATATTTCTTTTACGGGTTTTGGAACTTGAACCCAATGTTTTGAAAACCGGGTTCGAAATCGACCCGGTCGAGTCACCGGGCACCGGGTCAACCGGTTCGACCAGTTGGACCGCCGGGTCAACCCGGTTTTCAATTTATTATTTTTTTATTTTTTTGACCGGGTCAACCGGTTCGACCGCCGGGTCAACCGGGTCGACCACCGGGTCAACCCGGTTTTTTATTAATTTTTTTTTAAAATATGAAACCCGGCCGGGTTTCGTGAACCGGGTTGACCCGGGTCACTCAAAACCCGGCGGGTTAAACCGGTTAACCCGGTTTTAGAAACCCGGGTTGTTTTGACCCGTTTTTTTGGCGGAACCGGTCAAACCGGTTAACCCGGCCGGGTCGACCCGGGTTTCAAAACCTTGCTTGAACCATCTTCGAATTGAAAGCTCATAACAAAAATTTACATTCATACATTAAATGCGAACGCGAATAAGAAAGCAAATCAAAAGACCAATTTGGAGATGTTTATCTGGCTTTGAATATTAATAAGTCTGAACATAGAATAAAAAGAAGAATACAATTTATAAAAAATGTCAAACATAGAATAAAAATAAAAACTAATCTATCTATCTATATCTATACGAGTATATAACAAGTGAAAAGTTTTTTGAATGCTACTTCCTCTCTCTCTGACGTTATATTCCTGATGTCATAATGGCACATGTCACTTTCTCTATAAAGCAAGACGCCTTTTGCTCACGTCATGTATGTATCTATAAAGGTAAGTGATTGGCAAACTCTTAAATCTTATTAGAGGACTCCACTGTACAAGTAGTTAAAGCAAGTTATACTTAAAATACAGCTGTCCCAATAAATTTTTAGAGTGTACGAATGTCCCCATAAATTTTTAGAGTGTACGAATCATTTCTCATCTACAAACGATCCGATCAATCAATTTAAATTCCCATCTCAAATTTACATAATTGATCCTTTTGCTATTTATCCACTTTCATAAATACACCTTATTCAATAGTTAACCTTTAACATATCGCACTAAGTTTTATGCATATTTTTCTTAGGGGTGGCATCGTAGTCGGTAATGGATCGGGAAGACTCGGCATGAATCGGCAACACAAAACCACTCCATCGGCATGGGCAAATCGGCAAACCAAGCGGTATTCTTTACCGATTCGGTGTGGAGGCTTGCTTTTAATGTTTTCGACTGTTGCAACATTTACTAGAAGAGGCAGGTTCTGAATTCGAATAAGATGAAATTTTATGTTTTCGACCGTTGCAGCATTTACTAGAAGAAGCCGGAGTTGGTTCGCCGGAGATGGTTCACCATTCATCGAAACTGTGTCACTGTTGTCGTCGGGTTTCCTTCATGCCATGGTCAAACATTTTTCTTCCTGCTCACTCTTTTTGCTTTCTCCAAGTAAAATGTAAGAAGATCACAAATGTTGGAAAAGACAACTAGATAAGCTTTTGGTCTGTGCATGTGTGTAGCAAGGTGAAGGGAAAGCCACGAGTGTATTTTTTTGACTTTATGAATTTACTATAACAATTTGTTATTTAGTGATGCATTTTAGGCAAAAGTTGAAATATTTTATTTTCATATGGGTCGAGTCGGGTATGGCCTTTTTTAACCATAAACGGAAGCCATGGCAGTTTATTTTACCGTTTGATGCTTAAAAAAAAAAAAAAAAAAAAAAAGGGTTTAGGCATGCTTAGGCATGACATTGCCACTAAAAATGTATTTTTAGACATATTTAGGCAAAAAATGTGTTGTATGCTTTTTATTGGTCAATTAAAAATAACTTCCATAAACCTTTAGGCATGGTTGCCACCCCTTAAGCTCGTATCTATATGATATACTTATTAATAAAATAATTTTATTAAAAGCTTAACATACAACATAAAATTTATAACATGTGGATATTTTTTAGTCTCTAATCACTCGATATTAGAACTTACATATTTGATTTCGTTTTCAAAATAAATTTGCTGATAACATCTTAACATAACATACTAGGCGTATTTATGAAGCAAAAATTTTCTTTTTCAAATGCTTACTCTCATATATAAATAACTAGGTACCAAATTTTTTTTATAAGTGACGCATGTCATTGCATATCATTAATTTATAAACCTATTTTTACTATTGTCGAAATATGTTACAACTTTATAAGTGTTCCACGTTACATATGCATTAACTCTGTTTTGTCTATTGAAGAGTTTCAAGAACAAGGTCCATGCATAGAACGTTTCGCTATTAATTACAATGATTATCATGAAAATATAAATTCCGTTGAAACTCTTTCGATAACGGGTATTACACATCTTGTTTCACTACATGTCATTGTTAAAATTCTAATAATGTGATATTTTTTGTACCAAATATTTCTTTATCTATTGATGTAAAGTCACCTCGTGAGTTTTGTGAGTTTATAAACTGGATTTGTTTTAGAATACCAACTGAAGTTGGACAGGATTTCTAAAACATATCTTTGTAATATGAATACGAACTATCTTCTTATCTATTATTGCATTAAGCCACCTCAAATTTCATGACTCTACAAAGTAAATTAGATGGTTTAAAAGGAAGTTAGTTAGATGGTTTAATGTTTAGATTATTAACAAGATAATAATTTTTAATCAAATCTTAACACACTAAGTGGCTATTGACCAAAAAAGTTGAAATGGCTCGACGAGCCCATTCAAATTTTGAGTATTTACTGACATCATCAATTTTTTGCGTCTACTTATGCGGAAGTAACATATAAGAAGGATTGTAATTCATTGAATATCATATTTTGATTACAATCTTTTCCACTTTGACTAATGCGTTAATATAGTGTTTAATGTAATTTAATTTATATTTCATTATCTTTTATTACTATGTTTTTTTTTTTTTTTTTTTTTAATGTTTGAAGTTTTCTTGGCCCTTCAGGTTTTGGGATCCATGATCCAAAAAGAAAAGAAAAACATAACATCACTCTTAAGTGTGTCACAATTATTATTAAAAGATATACAATAGTATTTTGTTTTGTATACTTTTGGTGCGGTTGAATTTATATTTTATGATAGACCGTTTAAGTTATAGATGTTTCATGGGTTTAATAAAAGTTAACAAAAGTTACTATTTAAATGATTTACATGCGATGATTATTTAGCAATTTATTTATTTATACATTTACGTTATGTATTTTGTGAATGTTTTATCGTAAAAAAGATAATACACTTGTGTTTTATTTTCCCAATCATTTCAACTTATATTCTTTTTATAGTCACCCGCGAAACCCGCGGGTCTATAGTCTAGTCTTATATATTCTCTATCGTGCTTAACTTGGGAGAATTATGTCGACACAACATTCCTCTTTTAAAATAAGTTTTTTTTTTTTTTTTTTTTTTTTTTTTTTTTTTTTTTTTTAAATTACATGGATGGTCTTTATGGTTTATCAAAAGTTGCAACTTTCGTCCCTGATAGTTTGAAGTTGTTGGTGAATTTAGGGTTTCCCAGATCAGGGTGTAGATAATCAATGAGTACCGGATATTCATTTGAAATCGTGTTATCACTTTCCAATAGATACTATTCGACCCTATGCCTGAGTTACACGAATATCTCTATAGGATAAGACCAAGTGATGTTCTTGTTTTAGGCACAAATAAGGAACAGAACTGTATTTAAGTGTTTAGGGTTTGTGTATTGTATATATATGCAATTATGTTATGACCTCTATTTGTAATAGAGATTACTCAAACCCTAACCCATGGAATTATGTATAATTAACTGCCCATTAATTATATCATAATAGTTTCCAAAATAGTAGGAATTAGTGGTTAAAACGAGCAGTATAGTAGAACTGTTAGTATTAACACTACTAGCAGAAACGTTACACTACCAGCAGAAACATAACACTACCAGCAGAAACGACCAGCAGAAAGGTAACACTACCAGCAGAAACACTAGCAGTAAAAACGTATAAAGACGGACGAAAATGAATGAAAACATATAAAAACGGACGAAAATGTATAAAAAAGTTTGAAAACGTACTAAAATTGATAAAAACGTATGAAAACGTATAAAAATGTAAGATAAACGTATAAAGACGGATGAAAAAGTATAAAAACGAATGAAAACGTATAAAAACATATGAAAACGTATAAAAACGGATAAAAAGCATGATAACATATTAAAACAGATAAAAACATATGAAAACAGATAAAAATGTTTGAAAATGTAAGAATTTTTTTTAAAGACGGACGACAACGTATAAAAATGGACGAAAACATATAAAAGCGAATGAAAACATATAAAAATGGACGAAAACATATAAAAACAGATAAAATGTAGGAAATGGATGAAAACATTTAAAACGGACGAAAACGTATAAAAATGAATGAAAACATACAAAAAAAGACGAAAACGTATAAAACGGACGAAAAACTTTAAATTATAAACGGTCGTTCTTATAAAGGATAGATGATGTAAATGGTCGTTAGCTAAAAGGGCTAACGTGTAAATGATAATAGAATCTGCTTAATACCAGTAAAAAAAAAAGACATCGAGTGTTATTCTTTGCAAAGATAAGAATTGTCCATGCAACTTTAAACTATCACGGACAAAAGTTGCAACTTTTGATAAATCATAGGGACCGTCCATGTAATCTAACATCCGCCGTGCTAACAAAAGTTGACATGATTGACAAGGAAGAATGGAAAAGTCTTTGCAATTTAACATCCGCCGGTTTCTTCGAAACTACGTCAAGTAAGTTTACTACTAGTATGTTTTTTTGAACAAAGTTTACTATGTTAATACGTACACATGTAACACATTTTTTTTTTTGTCCCTGTATGGGCCTTATTTCAACAAAATGGTTTCTTCCTGTATGGGATGGGACCTAGCTCATAAATGAAGCCAACCAGGGAACACGTTAAGAATGCCATGTGGACCCGTATACACGTTAAGAATGCATGCCATGCAATAAGAAACTTGCCTATTTAAGTAGCTTCAGTTGAAGATGATTCAAATTCAGAATTCCTTTACTGCTTCTTAATAAAATACCGCCATTCAGAAAAAAAATATTCAGATTCCTCACATTGCTTTGAATGGAGCATTCCTTGGCCTCAATCCAAGTTTTAGTTACCAAACTGAAATCCGAGATTTTCTCGAAACAAAAGAGTGGCCATCTTCACTCATTTATGCCACCATCAGCTTACGACACTGCGTGGTTAGCAATGATTCCACACCCTCAAGAACATAATACCCCATTGTTTAAGGGTTGTGTCGAATGGTTGCTTCATAACCAGAAGGAAGAAGGGTATTGGGGAGATCTTCCCACCATTGATGCTCTTCCTGCTACCCTTGCTTGCATGGCTGCGCTGCAAAAATGGGGATTCGGCGTTGAAAATATAGAAAAAGGTATTTGATACATGACACATTATACCTGCACGTGATAAAGGATTATATTCTATATATAAAAGTCAACCAACGGTCGACTTTATCAACTGTCAACTTTAGTCGACCGATAACAAAGCCGTACTAACAATCGACTAACAAACAAACAATAAAACCACTATAAACTTTTTTTTTCAACAATAAAACAAAAACATATAAATCACTTCATGGGCTTGTTTAGCATTAATGCCTCACGTTCTTCAATCCAAGCTCTTTATCCCTAGCAAGCCCCAATACTCTTCCGGGTGTTCCAACAACGTACAATATGAGGACATTCATTCTTCAGTGTTCCTTATGAACAACGTACAATATGAGGACATTCATTCTTCAGTGTTCCTTATGAATCTTTATGTTGACCCCTCCATAGAAGACAACAACCTTTGGATCGGGCAAGTATCTACTGATCGAGAAAGCAGTAGCCAATATTTTCAATCATGACTAGTCATGCTTCAGTTTACGTTCCACATCATTCTTCTCCGGCTGTAACTTTTTTTTTTTTTTTTTCCCTTCTTCTTCTTCTTCTTCTTCTTCTTCTTCTTCTTCTTCTTCTTCTTCTTCTTCTTCATGATTAGGGTTAGATGGGGTGGCCTAGGAGAGGCGGCTCAACATAGCCGCCTAGGTTTGAGGATCATAACCGCTCCGATACAACATTAAATTAAAACCCTGTAGGCAAAACTTTATTAGTGATCGATATTTATAGATTAACCCCACACCGGGTTTGGGCCATATTTATCATCTAATAAAAAGTACATAGAAAATTGTTTTAACATGGATGAAGGTACGCCATGGAAATCAAGGTGTATGTGATATCATCGACGTACAACGAATATAGAGCATATAGCAATTTTTAAAAGTGGTCTTAATGTATTGATGCTAAATATAACTAATGGAGAGTTGTGTTTGTTTTCCTCTTTGTATATTGCAGGATTGAAATTTATACATGAAAATATGGAGGAGATGCTTCACGGTAACCTTGATGATCTTCCTCGATCGTTCTCCATTGTTTTCCCGGCAACCATTGAACTGGCAGAATCATCAGGTCTAGAGCTTAAGTTATCGGTTCACATAAGATCAACTATTTCTTATATATCAAATACAAGGCAACAAATTCTTGGCGTGTAAGCATACAATCACCGTCTTTTTTTTTTTTTTTTTTTTTTTTTTTTTTTTTTTTTTTTTTTTTTTAAGTTTGTATAGTTTTGGGTTTCAACCAATAGCAATTACAAGTATTCACATATATTTAATTTGAATGTTGAGAGTGAAATTGTCCATATGGGTTAGTATTACCTTCTGATTGGAGACATAATAAATGAAATTTCTTGCAGAGAAGAGATGGTTGATAAATGGCAGTACCCTCCATTGCTTGCTTACTTAGAGACCTTTCAATTCACAAAGCATAATGTTGATCAACAAACCATAATGAAGCATTTGAGCGAAGATGGATCACTTTTTCAATCACCCTCGGCTACCGCACAGGCATACATTTCTACCAGAAACCACAAATGCCTTGAGTATCTAATGACACTTGTTCATATGTGTCCTAATGGAGGTAATTAATCAGATAATCACATCTTCTATCTTTATTATTCAAACAAACCTAAGCATTTTTTCCCTTCCAATATTGAAACAACTTGTTACGATGCTTAATATAATCAAGTAAAAACAACTTTTTTGTCACGTATTAGTGCTTCAAAATTTAAACTTTAACTTCTAAGTGTACATAAACCTATCAATAGATTATCGACACTTATAAATGTGTAAAATAGTATTATGTACAATGATTAGAACTTTTGTTATCGCCTTTAGTTACTTTAAAGTGTAGAGATTATGCACTTTAACTTCTACCTGCTTTGATGGATTTAGTTTTAGAACATTTTTTTATTGCATTTGTAAAACACTTTAATGTGTTCTAAATGATTAAGCTGATAGATATGTAACAGTTCGTGTTTTTCATTATGGCCGCAAAGCATCAATATGTCACAAAATTTGTTTCATATATTTATTTATCCTCTTAGTCTTTTATCTCTTTGGCTTTGACTTCAAAATAATTCATCATATACATTCACAGTTCCACAAAAGTACCCAATGGACGAAGAACTAGTTGAGCTAAGCATGGTTGATCAACTGCAGAAGCTAGGCCTATCCGAATACTTCATTGAGGAGATTCAGAACATCCTGAAAAAAGTTTACAGGTGATACATCAAATACATTAATGAAATGATATCATCAGAGTTTAGACATTTTAATTAAAATACGTATAATATATCTCCAAACCAAAATATGATTGTTCAGGAGTTACATGGAACAAGAATCACAGCAAGATAATTTGAAGTCTAAAGCTGATAAAATATACAAGGACTCCTTAGCTTTTCGACTTTTTCGGCTGCATGGGTATAATACATCTCCAAGTAAGTAAAGATTATGGTTGATGGTAATATCTTAACCGTTTTTTGGCTGCATGTGGATTTTGCAATATGTAATTATATTGTAACGAAACTAAATTAGACTAATAATATACCAATCGTTTGATTTATATGTAAGTTTGGGGTAAAAGGCAGTCCTATGAAGTATATATATGATATTATTAAGCTTTGAAGGGACACACCACATCAAGCATTCAAGAAATTAAAGGCCACCGGTGTTGCTTATCACATTGAGTTATCAAGGATGATTGTGAACCAAAACCATGTCTTATATATTTTCATTACATAAGATGATATGTGCATCGAACATTTTAGAAATATGTAAAGGCTTGTTCTTATATGTTGAAAGCACCATTGTTTATGTTTAGGACAAATGGGTCGGGCTTTCCATGAAGAATTTGTTTGGATATTATTTTTAAACTCGTGCATACGTGATAATCTTGATTGATTTTTTCTTTAACACGTTTCAGGGACCTTTTGCTGGTTCTTATATGATGATGAAGTCTTGAATCATTTGGAGAACAACTGTGGACAATTGAGAAGCTTATTATATTGTGTTTATAAAGCCACAGATCTAATGTTCTTGGGAGAAAATGAAGTAGAGAAGGCCAGATCATTTTCAAAGAAAATGCTTCAGAAAGTCTCGACCATGAAAACCATAACGGAAGATAATATCATCATATTCCCCAATTTATCCAAAGTGGTAAATACACTCCCTCTGTTTATCACTCTCTCAAACACAAACACAAACACAAACACACCTATAACTATTTAATTAAGGTTTTTATCATACTTTTGTAGATTGATGAAGAACTAAGCATACCATGGATCGCAAGACTTGATCACCTTGATCATAGGATGTGGATTGAACAAAGCAAAGAAGGACCTTTGTGGAGAGGAAAGGCCTCCTTTTATACGTTATCATGTGTTCATAGTCCAGGGTTAATGCAACTTGCTGTCGAAAACTACACATTTCGGCAATCAATTTACCAAAATGAACTTAATGAACTAAAAAGGTAGACCATTGATTACTTCTAGTGTACATTCAAATAGCACCAAGTCCAAACAAACAATATGTACAATGCGTAATGCATCAATAGTACTCTGTATCCAAAAGTAAAGATAGATCCGAATCACTAAACTTCTCCTATTAGTTTTATGTATTTGATTTTTACAGAGTTCATATTGTGTAGGTGGTCCAAGAAATGGGGACTCACTGAAATGGGATTTGGTCGAGAAAAAACTTTGTATTGCTACTTTGCTATTGCAGCTAGCACTTCGTTACCTCATGATTCTATTATACGAATGCTTGTCGCGAAGAGTGCTATAGTGATTACAGTTGCAGATGACTTCTTCGATATGAGAGGCACTCTTGAGGAGTTACACTTGTTAATCGATGCTATTTACCGGTACCATATATTTTCCTTGTTTTGATACAGCTTGCCATCTATTTGAATCCCCTTGCTTTGTGAGTTATTAGCTCTGTCAATTCCAAAGTTTCTTAATTTCATGTTTGAACAATAGATGGGACGGTAAAGGCTTAAATGGACCAAGCAAAGTCATTTTCGATGTGTTGGATGATCTTGTGACAAATACTACCAAGGAATTAGTCCTTCAGGGAAAGATTGATGTAACAGAAGATTTCAGAGACCTAGTGAGTTTCTTAGTCCTATAGCTATAAGTAAAACCTCTATAAATTAATACTTGATAAACTTAATAATTTGTCAAGTCCTAACTTGAGACTAATACAAATTTGAACACCAATCGATAAATTTATAAGATAATAATTTTTTTGAAACCACAGTGTATGTACATTGGTCCCACCCAAACTATAAATTATTAATTGCTAAAAAATTACACAATTTCTTCAATGCCTTTAACCTCGTAACATTCATCAGTATACATTCATTAATTTCTTCAATGCCTTAAATTAATAAAATGTTAAACTGAAACTTGTTTTTCTAATTTATTTTTTATCTCTAACTAGTATAGATTGTAACTACTCCATATTGGACTTGTAAATTTAAATTATACGTAAAACTTCTTTAAATTAATAAATTAGTAATTTATCAATATAATAATATCTCGATAAATTAATAAAATATCTCGGTCACAACATCACGAGGTTTTACTGTATTGTAATGTAAAAAGCAAGAAGTTCTTACAACTGTTATCCTTCCATAAAGTTTCTAACTCACACTTCCTTAATAATCGTGAAGTGGAGGGAGACATTCAACTCATGGTTAACCGAAACTACATGGGGAAAGAGCAGCTACATACCTTCGATGGATGAATACCTTGAAACTGGCATGATCTCCATTGCTACACATATTTTGGTCCTCACTTCTTCATGTTTCCTAAATCCATGCTTACCCAAAAGCAAAGTCAAGCCACAAAAGTATGAGAGCATCACACAATTACTTATGGTTACTACCCGGTTGCTCAATGACATTCAAAGTTACAAGGTCATTCTTCAAAACCACTTACCATATTCATTTAGCTTTAGATGATTTTTTTTTTTTTTTTTTTTTTTTTGGCCCATACTTATTCAATAACATAATTTTTCAAGCAGAAAGAACAAGAAGAGGGGAAAATGAACCTTGTACTACTTCACCTCAAAGAAAACCCAAATTCAAGCTTAGATGATTCAATTGCTGAAGTTCAAAGGTTTCTAGAGCGGAAAAGACAAGAGTTACTCGCCCATATTTTTACAGATGATGATAACGGTGATTCTCCTAGTCAATGGAAGTACCTTCATCTATCTTGTTTCAAGGTGTTTCAGATGCTATTTAACTCTTCCAACCTATATGATACGGACGTTGAACTACAATATGACATAGCGAGAGCAATTTACATTCCTCCACGAGATGAACTTTCCCACTATTTAAAGAACCAAACAACTTTCCTTCCCTCGTCAGAAAAGCGGAACTTGACTATCAGCGCTAGATATGCTCAAACCCCACTTCGCCTAAATGGTCGTAGTCGTATGAACATTAGTGTCCGTGCACTTCCCAAGAAGTACATGAGAAATGACAGCTATAATGTGTTTAACACCACATTTTATAGTTTATGTCAGATTTAAGAGCCCGTCATGTAGCATTCGTCAGATTAAGAAGGTAACTTAAAGAAACCAAATAGTTGTATATCATATATCTGGTTCTGTGTATATTTTTCATAGAAACCAAGTCTAGCTGCACTTATGCAAACCCTAAGTTAAGATTTGAATATGTTTTGTTTTTGTTTTTTTTTCCATATGTTTGTAATCTAATAAATGTTAATCATGGGTTATATAATTGTTTGCTTTATAGAATACAAATGTGGAAAGTATCATAGTAATTTTATAACATTACTTGTGATCTCAAATTTGAAAGGCAAACACAAAACCAATGATCGAGATATGTATAGTTGCTTTTATGATGGCCGTAATATGATCAGTATTTTTTTTTTTTTTTTTTTTTTGAAACGGCAATTTTATATTAAAACTAGCAAGAAGCTAGGAGATACAAAACCCAGAAGTAACAACCGAGAAAATTCCTAAGAAGGCCTAAAGAAACATCCGAAAATAACAACCTTACAAGATAGAAATAAAGAACCAACACCTAAAAATATACTAAACCTAGAGATTCACACTTGAAAAACCAAACACCATTCGAAAGTACACAAACAAACCATGATTCCGTAAACAAACAAATTAACACGCCGCTTTACGTATCAACTTGAGTGCTTTGGTTGATCTTTGTTTTGGAGAGGGATTTTTTTTCCTATTCACCGATTTCTTGCAAATTTTTTTCTCTTTCACGGTCCTCATTTTTTTCGGTTTTATTGGAGATGCCTTTTCAGATCGATGCATTCTACCTTCAAGAGAAGCTTCTGCGTCCAACGTTTTGGTGTTGCTTATTTGAGATGGACTCAAATAATTTTGTGATTGAAACTTAACAAATCCTTCACGTATTTCTACAATGGACATGTTTGGACGAAGCGTTTTAGAATATGCTACTATCTTTTTTAAGTCCGAGTAGGAAGGCTTTGGTTTAATGTTGTCAACTCTTTCCCCAATGTTAGATGAAGACATTTCCTTTTCTCCAATGTTAGATGGTGACATTTCCTTTTCCCCAATATTAGATGGTGACATTTCCCCAATGTCAGATGGTGACATCTCCTGCTCTTTTGTAGCATGTACAACCGGCTCATCTGGAATCCCGGTCCCCAATCTCGATTCAAAATTCAAAATTTCATTTTTATTTTGGACGGGAAAACGAGAAAAATCTCTGCCATCGGTTTCTGTGCTCTCACCTTTTGCCGGAAAATCACCACGAGTGACAACTTTTTCAGCCATGCCACTCTCCATGGTAATCCCATATGTCTCCTTAATTTTTGAGGGTATACTATCAACACATCCCTCAACCGCTTTACTACCAGTGCCAGTTTCAACAATATGTTCTGCACTTTCAGAGTTGGCCTGATTCAAATCGAATTCTTCCTCTTTGTTTCTGAATTCTAGCGAAAATATCGAACCACCCATGTATTTGACCTTGCAATCTGTTGCTTTAAAACAATATGTTTCAACAATATGTTCTGCACTTTCAGAGTTGGCCTGATTCAAATCGAATTCTTCCTCTTTGTTTCTGAATTCTAGCGAAAATATCGAACCACCCATGTATTTGACCTTGCAATCTGTTGCTTTAAAACAAGACCATATGGGTTGAAGTTCTGTAAGTGAATGAATCATCAAAGATTCACCCTCCTGTGGTTTCTCAAACCTTGTATTACTGCATGTGTTAGGAAATTTATGCAGCTCTGGAGGGATATCGAACACCCATCCATCTCTCTTGTAACCTTGATTTGACTTTGAAAAAGTCTTTTCATATTTAGCAATGTTCGCTTTAAGTCTAAAGCTCCCAATACTAATCCGATTTAATCGCTTTTCAAGAGCTTGAATATTTCCAACTCGGAAAAAACGAGCAAACCCGAACCTTTTACCTGCCTTGCTTACCTTTGTAGCAACGTAGACCTCTGCTATCTCTCCCACCTCAGAAAAGAGTTCATACATGTTGACCTTGCTCCATTCGGGTGGGAAATTGGTAAAGAAAAAGTTCACCACATTCCGACAAGGAACATACTTTCTCTTTTCGTCCCCTTCACTGTCGTCTTGCTCACCTTCTTGCTTAGTTGCCATCACAGTTAAGTATATAGCTAGTTCTAAAATATAACCGCCTATTCTAGCTTTATAGCCTTTCGTGGTTGGAAATCTAATTTATGGTCTAATGGTTTTGAAAATGTAATATGGTAATGTGGTAATATGGTGAAAATGTAATATGTTTGAAAGTTTTGGGGTAAGTACCTGAAATGTAACTAACACATATGATCAGTATTTGGTCGAAGCATTGAAATCAAACATGAAATTAATGCTTTCAAAAATGAAAAATGACCCTTTCAAAGCAGAAACTGTTAGTCTAATTCTATGAACAATCGAATATAAAGTATACTAAGGTTTTATTTATAATCAATCATTAGTTTTTACATACTTGGGTTTTATGGGTATTTATAACCCATGAACCGACACAACAAAACAACACAACGTTTCACTAAACTAACATAACGTTTCTATAACTAACATAACCAAATAAACGGTTACTAACTTTGTTCTTGTCATTCTAGGACCCTATACTTTATACATATACATAAACGACTCTAACTACTTGTCTTTCATGTTTGACCTTCATGGATTAGATAAATTAGTATCCAATACTCCTCCCTAATTTATTAATCCATGTCTTCGATATCTTCAAGCTCCATTATCTTTATCTTTGAACTTTGGCTTGTTTCCACTTTCTTTGTCTTGATCTTTAACACGAACTATGTCTTGAACTTTCCTTTTGGTTTGACTTCTTTCTTCCTTGTCTTTAATTTCATCTCGATCATCTTTGTCTCCTTTGTCACTATCTTCCTTCATTTATATCATTTCATAATCTTGCATCTCCAATAATCTGTTTCTTGTATCATGATCTTCTGGTTCAACTTTCTTGATGCATGATTTAATGTCTTTCTCAATCTGGCTTTCCTTCTGAAATCTTGATGGCGTCTCTTGATGCTTCTTGCATTCGCCCTTGTCAACTCTTTCTTCTTCTAGGAGTTTCTTATCTAAAGTAACTTCATGGTCTTCTTTCTCAAACTGTTCTCTTTCTGATCTTAACTCTTTCATCTCTTTGCTTGTGCAATCTCTCAACTTCTTGAGGTTCTCTAACTCTATCTGCATTTGTTTCTCAAATGCTATTTCTCTATTTCTTATTTTTGCCTCAAACTCTTGTTTCTCAATCTCTAACTCTTGAAGCATTTCAAACTTCCAAAACTCTAATTTACTCCTCAAATCAATTTCTTTCTCTGACCGCATATCTTCTAACTTTTCCTTTTGAATTTCATCCTTCTCAATGACAATTCCTTTACTTTTCGATTCTTCCTTTATCTCCTTTTCATCTTTACTAGTAACCATCAATAGTGTTGGTTCGTCATCTTCGAACACAAGGTTTGCTTTTTCTTCTCTACGGTTTGGTTTTGGACAATTTGCAGCAAAGTGTCCAAACTCATGACAATTATAGCACTCTATTTCTCTAAAGTCTCTCCTATGGTAGTTTTGATCTCCATGGTTTCTCTCGTTTCTATCATAACTATTCCTACTATCTCTTGTGAATCTTCCTTGGTCTCTTCCTCGTGTTTGATTACCACCTCCTCGTCTATCATTTCCATAGTTGCGTTCATAACTTCTGTTATTCCCTTGACGTGTGAACAACAATTTTTCACTATTATCTTCCTCACTTCCTTTTCTAAACTTAAGCCTTTCTTCATAAGTCTTAAGTTTCCCAATAATCTCCTCCAACTTTACAGTTTTAAAATCAACAACCATTTCAATAGTTGCTACTACTAGTACAAACTTATCTGGCACTGCATTAAGTAATTTTCGTACTTTTGTTTGTTCATCAAACGTCAATCCACATGTAGCAGCCTTTGTAATAATACTCATCAACTTTCCAGCGAATGTATCTATTGATTCATCTTCTTTCATCACAAGTCTCTCAAATTCTGATTTGAGTTGTTGCGAGTGTGCTTGTTGTACATCTTCTGTCTCTATAAATCTAGCCTTTAGTGAATCCCAAATTTCTTTTGCTGTTTCACATCCCGCAACTTGCATTTGCAAATCCTCTGGTAACCCTTGAAATAGGTATGCTGACGCCGAACTATCCTTCTTTACATCAATCTCTTTTGATGTACTTACTCCTTCTACTAAATCCCATACTCCATTTGCCAATAATATCTTTTTCATTCTTAATGCCCATAATGTATAATTCGTATTGTTTAAAACTGGACATTGATATGATGATAATGATGAGGCGAAAACAATATTTTCGTTTCTATCTCCCGACATATTCTCTTGCCTAATGATCTTCACCTTTAGTTTCTACTAAAAAATCGATATAACTTCTAACAATAGTCGAACTTAACTTTCTGTCTAATCCATAATAATTCTCAAGCAATTCTAAATGTTTTCTAATATGAATTGTAATAGAAAAAAAACTATTCTACTAATAGAGTAAAAAAAAATATTGAAAATGTAGAACTTGTTAATTTTCCCTTTGGGCCTCTAGAATTCTTGTGGGCTTTTTTAAAATATCGTATTCTTATACCTAATAAAACTTCTCCTTCCTATTCCCAAACAAAACTGCTTCTGCTATCCTTTTATCCCCAAATAAAATGCTGCTACTTTGTTCCCAAAAATACACTTCTTCTTTATGCAAAAACGCTTCTTCCTGTTACAATCGATGGTGGTTCTTGTCCTTGTTTCTTTTCAGATGACGATGGCGGCGGTTGTTTCTTTCTTCTCCGGCAAACAATACGGCGGCGGTAAACACAACCGGTATGTTTTTTTTCTCTCCTCTTTTCCTAATTCTCTGATCGAATCGTGTTTCTTTCTTTATTTGATTACTCTGAATCAAAAACTCTTCTCTTCTCTTTCTCTTGATTGATTCCCTGAATCAATCGGATTTTTCTTTTATTCTTTTTCTGGAACGATTCCCTGAATCGTTGGTTTTCTTCTCTAAAACGATTCCCTGAATCATTGTCTCTCTTTTCTATCTCTGGTTCCCTGAAACTTTTGGCTCTGATGCCACTATTAGTCTAATTCTATGAACAATCGAATATAAAGTATACTAAGGTTTTATTTATAATCAATCATTAGTTTTTACAGACTTGGGTTTTATGGGTATTTATAACTCATGAACCGACACAACAAAACAACACAACGTTTCACTAAACTAACATAACGTTTCTATAACTAACATAACCGAATAAATGGTTACTAACTTTGTTCTTGTCATTCTAGGACCCTATACTTTTTACATATACATAAACGACTCTAACTACTTGTCTTTCATGTTTGACCTTCATGGATTAGATAAATTAGTATCCAATAGAAACCTCCAAACATAAAACCTTAGGAAGAATTGCAAATCAAAATAAGGGTGAAAATCAGACAAGCGTTTACGAAAAGAAAAAAAAGACCGAGTTATAGAACATACTAAAATAAGACTAAATAATAATTTTAGATTAAAACCGAATGAAAGATCTATTCGACGCACATCAAACTAATGCTTTTATCTGACTCAAGCTTACCTACGAAAGTAGCTCAAAAGAACTAGCTCAATATCAAAGACACTACAAGAATAAGGAGAACTGGCGACGAACAAAATCCCGACGACACACAGCGTCGGCATTTACGCTAAACGACAAAAAAGTCGCTTGACCGAGCAAACTCGCGTTGAATTTTTAGGATTTTAAAATCCCGATGCCAATTCGTCGGTATTTATTTGGTCAAATTTGCCTTTTTCAATAATTGGGAAAACTTGGGTGGGAATTTGACCTGCAAAAAATATACCGACGACATGTCGTCGGTATTTTACTAATTAAAAAATTATTGTGATTAACGTTTTGAATAGCTTTTAACCACATTTTGTTTGTTAAAAATCCTGACGACATGATGTCGGGATTTAATCAAACCATTTTTGGTCTACCCGCGCTTGCGAATAATAGCGAATATTTGGGCGGGGTTTTTTCCCGCCTATTTTTTACCGACGACATGACGTCGGGATTTATTTTCCCGCCTCATTTTCTCTTTGTCCCGCCAATTTTTTACTTTATATATAACGAATAATCCTTAACTCGGCAAAACACACATAAACTCAAAAAATCAAAACTCCCAAGTCCCGTTCTCGATGTCTCGCAAAGATTTCTTGTAACAATTCCCAAGTCCTCACAAAGATTTCTCACAACAATTCCCAAGTCCTCCAAATGAACCGGTGATTGTGAACACTTGCAGAAAATGAAAATCAACAACAAAACACTCCAGCTGAGAATGAACCGGTAAACAATCCACCAATGAAATATATTTAAATCAAACTTAAGTTTAAGTTAACAAGATTAACAGAGTTTCATATCCGAATGTTGTGGTACTTAATTAAGTTAACATGTGCATATACATTATCTGTGGTTTACAATTACGTTCATCCTATATATGTAGCAACGAATGTAGTAAGTTTTAATTTTTAAACAAATTTTTTTTTGCGAATAATTGTTTTGGCCCACCCAACATTCAAGTCCTAGCTCCGTCACCTGCTTACTCTCATATATAAATAACTAAGTACCAAAATTTTTTTATAAGTGATTCATGTCATTACATATCATTAATTTATAAACCTATTTTTACTATTGTCAAAATATGTTACAACTTTATAAGTGTTTCACGTTACATATGCATTAACTGTGTTTTGTCTATTGAAGAGTTTCAAGAACAAGGTCCATGCATAGAATATTTTGCTATTAATTACAAAGATTATCATGAAAAATATAAACTCCTTTGAAACTCTTTCGATAACTGGTATTACACATCTTGTTTCACTACATGTCATTGTTAAAATTCTAATAATGTGTTATTTTTTGTACCAAATATTTCTTTATCTATTGATGTATTAAGTCACCTCGTGAGTTTCTCGTGAGTTTTGTGAGTTTATAAACTGGATTTGTTTTAGAATATATAACCAACTGAAGTTGGACAGGATTTCTCAAACATATCTTTGTAATGACTACGAACTATCAATGGAACATTTTCTTATCTATTATTGCATTAAGTCACCTCAAATTTCATGACTCTATAAATTAAATTAGATGGTTTAAAAGGAAGTTAGTTAGATGGTTTAGTGTTTAGATTATTAACAAGATAATAATTTTTAATCAAATCTTAACACATTAAGTAGCTATTGACCAAAAAAGTTGAAATGGCTCAACGAGCCCATTCAAATTTTAAGTATTTACTGATATCATCAACTTTTTGCGTCTACTTATGCGAAAGTGACATATAAGAAGGATCGTAATTCATTGAATATCATATTTTGATTACAATCTTTTCCACTTTGACTAATGCATTAATATAGTGTGTTTAATGTAATTTATATTTCATATCTTTTATACTACTATGTTTTTTTTTTCACAATGTTTGAAGTTTTCTTGGCCCTTCAGGTTTTGGGATTCATGATCAAAAAGAAAAGAAAAACATAAAATCACTCTTAAATGTGTCACAGTTATTATTAAAAGATAAACAGTAGTATTTTGTTTTGTATACTTTTGGTGCGCGCGGTTGAATTTATATTACATGATAGACCGTTTAAGTTATAGATGTTTCATGGGTTTAATAAAAGTTAACAAAAGTTACTATTTAAATGATTTACATACGATGATTATTTAGCAATTTATTTATTTATACATTTACATTATGTATTTTGTGAATGTTTTATCGTAAAAAAGATAATACACTTGTGTTGTATTTTCCCAATCATTTCAACTTATATTCTTTTTATAGTCACCCGCGAAACCCGCGGGTCTATAGTCTAGTCTTATATATTCTCTATCGTGCTTAACTTGGGAGAATTATGTGGACACAACATTCCTCTTTTATAATATATATATATATATATATATATATATATATATATATATATATATATATATATATTAATTACATGGATGGTCTTTATGGTTTCTCAAAAGTTGCAACTTTCGTCCCTGATAGTTTGAAGTTGTTGGTGAATTTAGGGTTTCCCAGATCAGGGTGTAGATAATCAATGAGTACCGGATATTCATTTGAAATCGTGTTATCACTTTGTAATAGATACTATTCGACCCTATGCCTGAGTTACACGAATATCTCTATAGGATAAGACCAAGTGATGTTCTTGTTTTAGGCACAAATAAGGAACAGAACTGTATTCAAGTGTTTAGGGTTTGTGTGTTGTATATATATGCAATTATGTTATGACCTCTATTTATAATAGAGATTACTCAAACCCTAACCCATGGAATTATGTATAATTAACTGCTCATTAATTATATCATAATAGTTTCCAAAATAGCAGGAATTAGTGGTTAAAACGAGCAGTATAGTAGAACTGTTAGTATTAACACTACCAGCAGAAACGTTACACTACCAGCAGAAACATAACACTATCAGCAGAAACGACCAGCAGAAAGGTAACACTACCAGCAGAAACACTAGCAGTAAAAACGTATAAAGACGGACGAAAATGAATGAAAACATATAAAAACGGACGAAAATATATAAATTTTTTTGAAAACGTACTAAAATTGATAAAAACGTATGAAAACGTATAAAAATGTAAGATAAACGTATAAAGACGGATGAAAAAGTATAAAAACGAATGAAAACGTATAAAAACATATGAAAACGTATAAAAATGGATAAAAAGCATGATAACATATTAAAACAGATAAAAACATATGAAAACAGATAAAAACGTTTGAAAATGTAAGAATTTTTTTTAAAGACGGACGACAACGTATAAAAATGGACGAAAGCATATAAAAGCGAATGAAAACATATAAAAATGGACGAAAACATATAAAAACAGATAAAATGTAGGAAATGGACGAAAACATTTAAAACGGACGAAAACATATAAAAATAGATGAAAACATACAAAAACAGACGAAAACGTATAAAACGGACGAAAAACTTTAAATTATAAACGGTCGTTCTTATAAAGGATAGATGATGTAAATGGTCGTTAGCTAAAAGGGCTAACGTGTAAATGATAATAGAATCCGCTTAATACCAGTAAAAAAAAAAAAAAAAAAGACATCTAGTGTTATTCTTTGCAAAGATAAGAACTGTCCATGCAACTTTAAACTATCACGGACAAAAGTTGCAACTTTTGATAAATCATAGGGACCATCCATGTAATCTAACATCCGCCGTAATAACAAAAGTTGACATGATTGACAAGGAAGAATGGAAAAGTCTTTGCAATTTAACATCCGCCGGTTTCTTCGAAACTACGTCAAGTAAGTTTACTACTAGTATGTTTTTTTGAACAAAGTTTACTATGTTAATACGTACACATGTAACACATTTTTTTTTGTCCCTGTATGGGCCTTATTTCAACAAAATGGTTTCTTCCTGTATGGGATGGGACCTTGCTCATAAATGAAGTCAACCAGGAAACACGTTAAGAATGCCATGTGGACCTGTATACATGTTAAGAATGCATGCCATGCAATCAGAAACTTGCCTATTTAAGTAGCTTAAGTTGAAGATTCAAATTCAGAATTCTTTTACTGCTTCTTAATAAAATACCGCCATTCAGAAAAAAAGTATTCAGATTCCTCACATTGATTCGAATGGAGCATTCCTTGGCCTCAATCCAAGTTCTAGTTACCAAACTGAAATCCGAGATTTTCTCGAAACAAAAGAGTGGCCATCTTCACTCATTTATGCCACCATCAGCTCACGACACTGCGTGGTTAGCAATGATTCCACACCCTCAAGAACATAATACCCCATTGTTTAAGGGTTGTCTCGAATGGTTGCTCCATAACCAGAAGGAAGAAGGGTATTGGGGAGATCTTCCCACCATTGATGCTCTTTGCAAAAATGGGGATTCGGCGTTGAAAATATAGAAAAAGGTATTTGATACAAAAAAAAGTCAACCAACGGTCGACTTTAGGACCGATATCAACTGTCAACTTTAGTCGACTGGTAACAAAGCCGTACTAACAATCGACTAACAAACAAACAATAAAACCATTATAATTTTTTTTTTTTTTTTTTTTTTTTTTTTTTTTTTTTCCTACAATTAAACAGAGACATATAAATCACTTCATGGGCTTGTTTAGCATTAATGACTCACGTTCTTCAATCCAAGCTCTTTATCCCTAGCAAGCCCCAATACTCTTCTGGGTGTTCCAACAACAATATGAGGACATTCATTCTTCAGTAGTTCTTTATGAATCTTTATGTTGACCCCTCCATAGAAGACAACAACCTTTGGATCGGGCAAGTATCTACTGATCGAGAAATCAGTAGCCAATATTTCAATCATGACTAACCATGCTTCAGTTTACGTTCCACCATTCTTCTCCGGCTGTAACTTTTTTTTTTTTTTTTTTTTTTTTTTTAATGATTAGGGTTAGATGGGGCGGCCTAGGAGAGGCGGCTCAACATAGCCGCCTAGGTCTGAGGATCAGAACGGCTCTGATACCATGTTAGAACATTAAATTAAAACCCCGTAGGCAAAACTTTATTAGTGATCGATATTTATAGATTAACCCCACACCGGGCTTCGGCCATATTTATCGTCTAATAAAAAGTACATAGAAAATTGTTTTTAACATATGGATGAGGGTACGCCATGGAAATCAAGGTGTATGTGATATCATCGACGTACAACGAATATAGAGCATATAGCCATTTTTAAAAGCGGTCTTAAAACATTATGTTTCTTGTTCATATATCTTATAGTTCAAACAGTTACTGTATTGATGCTAAATATAACTAATGGAGAGTTGTATTTGTTTTCCTCTTTGTTTATTGCAGGATTGAAATTTATACATGAAAATATGGAGGAGATGCTTCACGGTAACCTTGATCATCTTCCTCGATCGTTCTCCATTGTTTTCCCGGCATCCATTGAACTGGCAGAATCATCAGGTCTAGAGCTTAAGTTATCGGATCACATGATCTCAACTGTTTCTTATATATCCAATAAAAGGAAACAAATTCTTGGCATGTAAGCATACAATCACCTTTTATTTTATGTTTGTATATTTTGGGTTTTCAAACAATAGCAATTACAAGTATTCATATATATTTAAATTGAATTTTGTGTGAAATTGTCCATATGGGTTCGTATTACCTTCTGATTGGAGACATAATAAATGAAATTTCTTGCAGAGAAGAGATGGTTGATAAATGGCAGTACCCTCTATTGCTTGCTTACTTAGAGACCTTTCAAGTCACAAAGCATAATGTTGATCAACAAACCATAATGAAGCATTTGAGCGAAGATGGATCACTTTTCCAATCACCCTCGGCTACCACACAAGCATACATTTCTACCAGAAACCATAAATGCCTTGAGTATCTGATGACACTTGTTCATATGTTTCCTAATGGAGGTAATTAATCAGATAAGCACACCTTCTATCTTAAATATGCAAACAAACCTAAGCAGTTTTTCCCTTCCAATATTGAAACAACTTGTTACGATGCTTAATATAATCGAGTAAAAACAACTTTTTTGTCACGTATTAGTGCTTCAAAATTTAAACTTTAACTTCTAAGTGTACAGAAACTTATCAATACATTATCAACATTTATAAATGTGTAAAATAGTATTATGTACAATGATTAGAACTTTTGTTATCGCCTTTAGTTACTTTAAAGTGTAGAGATTATGCAATTTAACTTCTACCTGCTTTGACGGATATAGTTTTAGAACATTTTTTTTTTATTGCATTTGTAAAACACTTTAATATGTTCTAAATGATTAAGCTGATAGATATGTAACAGTTCGTGTTTTTCATTATGGCCGCAAAGCAGCAATATGTCACAAAATTTGTTTCATGTATTTATTTATCCTCTTAGTCTTTTATTTACTTTTTGCGGTCTTTGGTGATTGCATCTCTTTGGATTTACCTTCAAAATAATTCATTGTATACATTCGCAGTTCCACAAAAGTACCCAATGGACGAAGAACTAGTTGAACTAAGCATGGTTGATCAACTGCAGAAGCTAGGCCTATCCGAGTACTTCATTGAGGAGATTGAGAACATCCTGAAAAAAGTTTACAGGTGATACATTAGATACATAAGTGAAATTATATCATCAGAGATTAGACATTTTCATTAAAATATGTATAATATATCTCCAAACCAAAATATGATTGTTCAGGAGCTACATGGAACAAGAATCACAACAAGATAATTTGAAGTTTAAAGCTGATAAAATATACAAGGACTCCTTAGCTTTTCGACTTTTTCGGCTTCATGGGTATAATATATATCCAAGTAAGTAAAGATTATGTTTGATGGTAATATCTTAACCGTGTTTTGGCTGCATGTGGATTTTGCCATATATAATTATATTGTAACAAAACTAAATTAGACTAATAATATATCAATTTACATTTGGCCAAATTGTATCCAAGTTTCATCGTCCTCGCCTATTAACTGTAGAATTCCCAATGTTGACAATGTGTGAGATTTACGTGTAAGTTTGGGGTAAAAGGTAGTCCTATGAAAAAGTATATATATGATATTATTAAGCTTTGAAGGGACACGTACACCACATCAATCATTCAAGAAAGGCCACCAGTGTCGCTTATCACATTGAGTTATCAAGGACGATTGTGTACCAAAACCATGTCTGATATATTTTCATTACATAAGATGATATATGCATAAAAAATTTTAGCATATGTAAAGGCGTGTTCTTATATGTTGAAAGCACCATTGCTTATGTTTAGGACAAATGGATCGGGCTTTGCATGAAAAATTTGCTTGGATATTATTTTTAAACTCGTGCATACGTGATAATCTTGATTGATTTTTTCTTTAACACGTTTCAGGGACCTTTTGTTGGTTCTTATATGATGATGAAGTCTTGAATCATTTGGAGAACAACTGTGGACAATTGAGAAGCTTGTTATATTGTGTTTATAAAGCCACAGATCTAATGTTCTTGGGAGAAAATGAAGTAGAGAAGGCCAGATCATTTTCAAAGAAAATGCTTCAGAAAGTCTCGACCATGAAAACCATAACGGAAGATAATATCATCATATTCCCCAATTTATCCAAAGTGGTAAATACACTCCCTCTGTCTATCACTCTCTCAAACACCAACACAAACACAAACACACCTATAACTATTTAAGGTTTTTATCATACTTTTGTAGATTGATGAAGAACTAAGCATACCATGGATCGCAAGACTTGATCACCTTGATCATAGGATGTGGATTGAACAAAGCAAAGAAGGACCTTTGTGGAGAGGAAAGGCCTCCTTTTATACGTTATCATGTGTTCATAGTCTAGGGTTAATGCAACTTGCTGTCGAAAACTACACATTCCGGCAATCAATTTACCAAAATGAACTTAACGAACTAAAAAGGTAGACCATTGATTACTTCTAGTGTACATTCAAATAGCACCAAGTGCAAACAAACAACATGTACAATGCGTAATGCATCAGTAGTACTCTGTATCCAAAAGTAAAGATAGAACCGAATCACTAAACTTTTCGTATTACTTTTATGTAGTTAATTTTTACAGAGTTCATATTGTGTAGGTGGTCCAAGAAATGGGGACTCACTGAAATGGGATTTGGTCGAGAAAAAACTTTGTATTGCTACTTTGCTATTGCAGCTAGCACTTCGTTACCTCATGATTCTATTATACGAATGCTTGTCGCGAAGAGTGCTATAGTGATTACAGTTGCAGATGACTTCTTCGATATGAGAGGCACTCTTGAGGAGTTACACTTGTTAATCGATGCTATTTACCTGTACCATATATATTTTCCTTGTTTTGATATAGCTTGCCATCTATGTGAATCCTCTTGCTTTGTGAGTTATTAGCTATGTCAATTCCAAAGTTTCTTAATTTCATGTTTGAACAATAGATGGGACGGTAAAGGCTTAAATGGACCAAGCAAAGTCATTTTCGATGTGTTGGATGATCTTGTGACAGATACTACCAAGGAATTAGTCCTTCAGGGAAAGATTGATGTAACAGAAGATTTCAGAGACCTAGTGAGTTTCTTAGTCCTATAGCTATACATTAAAACCTCTATAAATTAATATTTGATAAATTAATAACCTTGATAAAATTAATAATTTGTTCAGTCCCAACTTGAGACCAGTACAAATTTGGACACCAATCGATAAATTTATAAGATAATAATTTTCTTGAAACCACAGTGTATGTACATTGCTCCCGACCAAACAATAAATTAATAATTACTAAAAAATTACACAATTTCTTCAATGCCTTTAACCTCGTAACATTCATCAGTATACATTCATTAATTTCTTCAATGCCTTAAATTCATAAAATGTTAAATTGGAACTTGTTTTTCTAAATTATTTTTCATCTCTAACTAGTATACATTGTAATTAATATATTGGACTTGTAAATTTAAAGGTTATACATAAAACTTCTTTAAATTAATAAATTAGTAATTTACCAATATAAAAATATCTCGATAAATTAATAAAATATCTCGGTCCTAACATCTTGAGATTTTACTGTATTGTAATGTAAAAAGCAAGAAGTTCTAACAACTGTTATCCTTCAATAAAGTTTCTAACTCACTTTCTTAATAATCGTGAAGTGGAGGGAGACATTCAACTCGTGGTTAACCGAAACTACCTGGGGAAAGAGCGGCTACATACCTTCGATGGATGAATACCTGGAAACTGGCATGATCTCCATTGCTACACATATTTTGGTCCTCACTTCTTCATGTTTCCTAAATCCATGCTTACCCAAAAGCAAAGTCAAGCCACAAAAGTATGAGAGCATCACACAATTACTTATGGTTACTACCCGGTTGCTCAATGACACTCAAAGTTACAAGGTCATTCTTCAGAACCTCTTACCATATTCATTTAGCTTTAGATGAAATAATTTTTTTTTTTTTATTATTATTATTTTTTTTTAATTTATTTTTTGCCCATACTTATTCAATAACATAATTTTTCAAGCAGAAAGAACAAGAAGAGGGGAAAATGAACCTTGTACTACTTCACCACAAAGAAAACCCAAATGCAAGCTTAGATGATTCAATTGCTGAAGTTCAAAGGTTTCTAGAGCGGAAAAGACAAGAGTTACTCGCCCATATTTTTACAGATGATGATAACGGTGATTCTCCTAGTCAATGGAAGTACCTTCATCTATCTTGTTTCAAGGTGTTTCAGATGCTATTTAACTCATCCAACCTATATGATACAGACGTTGAACTACAATATGACATAGCGAGAGCAATTTATATTCCTCCACGAGATGAACTTTCCCACTATTTAAAGAACCAAACAACTTTCCTTCCCTCGTCAGAAAAGCGGAACTTGACTATCAGCGCTAGATATGCTCAAACCCCACTTCGCCTAAATGGTCGTAGTCGTATGAACATTAGTGTCCGTGCACTTCCCAAGAAGTACAGGGGCGGAGCCAGAATATTTTTTAAGAGGGGGCAAAATTTTTTTCACGACGGGCCAATAAAGGAAAAACTTAAGTTAACCGGTAAATGGGTCGAGTCTGGTCGAGCCTAACACAATAATAAAAGTGATTATAACGAGGAACATCCCAATTTTATCGTGTCTAATTCAACACCATACTAACTTATACATTTTCTTAGTAACAAATAAAATGTTTTATATTCTTTGATGACATTATAAAACCAAACTAAATATTTAGTATGACATCACTACGTAATTGTGAAACATTTTTTTATAATAGTATTAACTTGTAAGGTAGACGTTAAGTGAGAAATAAATAATTTAAATCACAAGTCTAATAACATGGCTAATTCATATACTTCGTAAATTTTAACAGATGTAATGGCTATTTTATCTCTTGTTATCTCAGCTTTTTAATTTGTCATGTGTTACAATCAGACCGTAAGATATGATTTTAGACACAAATTTTAATTACACCAATCATTTCCTCGTTAATATATTGTTATATTTATTTCTCGATCCTTCTCTTATCACATGATTTTTCATATATGATCTTAAAATCTTAACTTCTATGTCCGAACATTTGGTTTTCTTTCCCTTTGTTTTCACCAACAAACTATTATTAAATGAAAGAAAGTAAAAGTTTCTCTCTCTTAACAAGTGGACAAAATAGCACAAAGCTTTCACAATTTTCCAAATATCATTACTCATCCCATTTATATCAAGTCCTCACGTGACTCATTTAATTCAATATTTAATCTTCTCTCCTCTCTCTCTCTCCTAGATAAATATATAATCATCATCTTCTCTAAATTTAAAGACAGAGTAACTTCTGCACTTCAATCATCTTCTTCACTCAAAATATATTTTTAGGGGGGCAAAATGACGAAAAACATGAGATTTTTTGAAAAATTTACACTACATTGGAAAGTTGAGAGAGGGCACGTGCCCACCGTGCCCCCTCCCTAGCTCCGCCCCTGAAGAAGTACATGAGAAATGACAGCTATAATGTGTTTAACACCACATTTTATAGTTTATGTCAGATTTAAGAGCCCGTCATGTAGCATTCGTCAGATTAAGAAGATAACTTAAAGAAACCAAATAGTTGTATATCATATATCTGGTTCTGTGTATATTTTTCATAGAAACCAAGTCTAGCTGCACTTATGCAAACCCTAAGTTAAGATTTGAATATGTTTTGTTTTTGTTTTTTTTTTCCATAAGTTTGTAATCTAATAAATGTTAATCATGGGTTATATAATTGTTTGCTTTATAGAATACAAATGTGGAAAGTATCATAGTAATTTCTATAACTAACATAACCGAATAAACGGTTACTAACTTTGTTTTTGTCCTTCTAGGACCCTATACTTTATACATATACATAAACGACTCTAACTATTTGTCTTTCATGTTTGACCTTCATGGATTAGATAAATTAGTATCCAATACTCCTCCCTAATTTATTAATCCATGTCTTCGATATCTTCAAGCTCCATTATCTTTATCTTTGAACTTTGGCTTGTTTCCACTTTCTTTGTCTTGATCTTTAACACGAACTATGTCTTGAACTTTCCTTTTGGTTTGACTTCTTTCTTCCTTGTCTTTAATTTCATCTCGATCATCTTTGTCTCCTTTGTCACTATCTTCCTTCATTTGTATCATTTCATAATCTTGCATCTCCAATAATCTGTTTCTTGTATCATGATCTTCTGGTTCAACTTTCTTGATGCATGATTTAATGTCTTTCTCAATCTGGCTTTCCTTCTGAAATCTTGATGGCGTCTCTTGATGCTTCTTGCATTCGCCCTTGTCAACTCTTTCTTCTTCTAGGAGTTTCTTATCTAAAGTAACTTCATGGTCTTCTTTCTCAAACTGTTCTCTTTCTGATCTTAACTCTTTCATCTCTTTGCTTGTGCAATCTCTCAACTTCTTGAGGTTCTCTAACTCTATCTGCAGTTGTTTCTCAAATGCTATTTCTCTATTTCTTTTTTTTTTGTCTCAAACTCTTGTTTCTCAATCTCTAACTCTTGAAGCATTTCAAACTTCCAAAACTCTAATTTACTCCTCAAATCAATTTCTATCTCTGACCGCATATCTTCTAACTTTTCCTTTTGAATTTCATCCTTCTCAATGACAATTCCTTTACTTTTCGATTCTTCCTTTATCTCCTTTTCATCTTTACTAGTAACCATCAATAGTGTTGGTTCGTCATCTTCGAACACAAGGTTTGCTTTTTCTTCTCTACGGTTTGGTTTTGGACAATTTGCAGCAAAGTGTCCAAACTCATGACAATTATAGCACTCTATTTCTCTAAAGTCTCTCCTATGGTAGTTTTGATCTCCATGGTTTCTCTTGTTTCTATCATAACTATTCCTACTATCTCTTGTGAATCTTCCTTGGTCTCTTCCTCGTGTTTGATTACCACCTCCTCGTCTATCATTTCCATAGTTGCGTTCATAACTTCTGATATTCCCTTGACGTGTGAACAACAATTTTTCACTATTATCTTCCTCACTTCCTTTTCTAAACTTAAGCCTTTCTTCATAAGTCTTAAGTTTCCCAATAATCTCCTCCAACTTTATAGTTTTAAAATCAACAACCATTTCAATAGTTGCTACTACTGCTACAAACTTATCTGGCACTGCATTAAGTAATTTTCGTACTTTTGTTTGTTCATCAAACGTCAATCCACATGTAGCAGCCTTTGTAATAATACTCATCAACTTTCCAGCGAATGTATCTATTGATTCATCTTCTTTCATCACAAGTCTCTCAAATTCTGATTTGAGTTGTTGCGAGTGCGCTTGTTGTACATCTTCTGTCCCTATAAATCTAGCCTTTAGTGAATCCCAAATTTCTTTTGTTGTTTCACATCCCACAACTTGCATTTGCAAATCCTCTGGTAACCCTTGAAATAGGTATGCTGACGCCGAACTATCCTTCTTTACATCAATCTCTTTTGATGTACTTACTCCTTCTACTAAATCCCATACTCCATTTGCCAATAATATCTTTTTCATTCTTAATGCCCATAATGTATAATTCGTATTGTTTAAAACTGGACATTAATATGATGATAATGATGAGGCGAAAACAATATTTTCGTTTCTATATCCCGACATATTCTCTTGCCTAATGATCGTTGTCTCTCTTTTCTATCTCTGGTTCCCTGAACCTTTTGGCTCTGATGCCACTGTTAGTCTAATTCTATGAACAATCGAATATAAAGTATACTAAGGTTTTATTTATAATCAATCATTAGTTTTTACAGACTTGGGTTTTATGGGTATTTATAACTCATGAACCGACACAACAAAACAACACAACGTTTCACTAAACTAACATAACGTTTCTATAACTAACATAACCGAATAAATGGTTACTAACTTTGTTCTTGTCATTCTAGGACCCTATACTTTATACATATACATAAACGACTCTAACTACTTGTCTTTCATGTTTGACCTTCATGGATTAGATAAATTAGTATCCAATAGAAACCTCCAAACATAAAACCTTAGGAAGAACTGCAAATCAAAATAAGGGTGAAAATCAGACAAGCGTTTACGAAAAGAAAAAAAGACCGAGTTATAGAACATACTAAAATAAGACTGAATAATAATTTTAGATTAAAACCGAATGAAAGATCTATTCGACGCACATCAAACTAATGCTTTTATCTGACTCAAGCTTACCTACGAAAGTAGCTCAAAAGAACTAGCTCAATATCAAAGACACTACAAGAATAAGGAGAACTGGCGACGAACAAAATCCCGACGACACACAGCGTCGGCATTTACGCTAAACGACAAAAAAAGTCGCTTGACCGAGCAAACTCGCATTGAATTTTTAGGATTTTAAAATCCCGACACCAATTCGTCGGTATTTATTTGGTCAAATTTGCCTTTTTCAATAATTGGGAAAACTTGGGTGGGAATTTGACCCGCAAAAAATATACCGACGACATGTCGTTGGTATTTTACTAATTAAAAAATTATTGTGATTAACGTTTTGAATAGCTTTTAACCACATTTTGTTTGTTAAAAATCCCGACGACATGATGTCGGGATTTAATCAAACCATTTTTTGTCTACCCGCGCTTGCGAATAATAGCGAATATTTGGGCGGGGTTTTTTCCCGCCTATTTTTTACCGACGACATGACGTCGGGATTTATTTTCCCGCCTCATTTTCCCTTTGTCCCGCCAATTTTTTTACTTTATATATACCGAATAATCCTTAACTCGGCAAAACACACATAAACTCAAAAAATCAAAACTCCCAAGTCCCATTCTCGATGTCTCGCAAAGATTTCTCGTAACAATTCCCAAGTCCTCACAAAGATTTCTCACAACAATTCTCAAGTCCTCCAAATGAACCGGTGATTGTGAACACTTGCAGAAAATGAAAATCAACAACAAAACACTCCAGCTGAGAATGAACCGGTAAACAATCCACCAATGGAAAACCAACCCAATACATTTGGGTTGACTGATGAAGGACTCTTCGAGCAAGAATGAATGAACAGATGCATTTTGTGTTATAGTTTTCCAGGTTTGGTTTTTGTAGATTTTTTTCGGAAAAAATCTGGATTTGCAGCATTTCTGCTGCTGTTTTTTTTTTTTCTGAATGAATGCACTTTGTACCGACGACATGTCATCGGCATTTTAAAACATTGACTGTTTGACTTGTTGACTTATTGACCGAGTAATTAATGATTTTTTGTTAATTGTAATTAAAATACTGACGAATGGATATTATTTGTCGAACGAAGTTTTCGTTTGACTGAAAATGGCTGTGGGCCCCACCTCAGCGTCGGGAAATGACGTCGGCACAGTAAGTCCCGACTAGGCATTGCCGACTAACGCCGGCCAAATAAGTTTCGTCGGCATCAACTAAATGCCGATGTCATGACGTCGGCACAGACGAAAAAAAGTCGTCGGGGATCATCCTGTTTGTACTAGTGAGAAGATTTAACTGTATTATTAGAATTGTATTATAAAAGAAGATTTTAATGGATATTCTTAGGCTATTTGAACTCTCAAAATGAACAGCCTCTTTGTTTAACATCAATTAATCGACTCCGAGCCTACCATAACAAGCCTTAGGCCATAATAGGTTATGGTTATGGTTCATTATTTATCCGTAAATATTTGGTAGATGACATAGTTATATTACCCTATAAAAGTTTAGAGTCTTAGAAGTTACTAATACTTCAAAAATACTTCATTGAAGGATAGTTCGTAGCATTTATATTCAAAAGGTTTAAACGTCAACTTTGAGCTGGAGAATAATAGATGGAGTTCGTAAGCGTAAGTTCTTAAGTCTGCCTGTAAATACATGTACTCATGTAAATAATGTAATTTCTAACCGGGATATCTCAACACATTTTCCGAGCTTTTTCTTTTGAATAAAGAGTAGAGGATACCTAATCCTGGACCATGAGCTGTTCGATTATGAGTAAATTTTCATTTTTGAAAGATTCGATAATTGTTGGATATATGAGATGTTACTTTCACAAAAAATTGCTCACAAAATATTAAACGTTGTTTAGGAGACAAAATGGTAGTATTAAGATTAATGCTCCAAAAATATAAAACTTGAAATATTCTTTCTTCAAAATCTTTTGTGAAGGCAGGTACATTTTAGTACATCTTTGGTGTTCCTTTTACACACCAAGTTTCACCAACTTTGCATGGTGAGAAACATATATAGTATGCAAACTATTATTCAAAGATAGCATGAGATTTCTACCGACACTAGCACATACATTTCATCACATGTTTGTTGACTAATGTGTAGAATGTAATTTCTGATTGAGATGTTTTGAATTCTGCCCAGCTATTCACTTGTCAACTCTTTAATAGTAGGGCTTGTTCTTTTCTCATGCATGCATAGTTGTGCTTGTCTCCTTGTCCTTTAGAAAATGTTTTTTTTTTTTTTTTTTTTTTTAAACACATTAGTTTACAATAATCAATATACTAATCAAAACAACCAATGGGTCGCATAAGTAGCAGAAGCCAGAAACTGCAAAAAGTCATGAAACTTGTCCAAAGACCCTGAAAAAAAAAAAAACACTAAATAGCTACTGAATCGACTTCCTCCATCTTGCTGTCAGCATCAACCTTGGCTTCTTCGAATAGCAGCGATTTCAGGAAGAAAAATCTGATAAAAAAACTCATCATCAATACTCCAGCCAAGCTTCAACATCTGATATGATGTTTAATTGGGTTCCCTTATGGCGACTGGGCGATAACCTTTAAATGTTGACAAGTGTTCCGTGAAAGTACTTTTTCTGTAAGTGTGGTGCAAATGGTGTGTAAAGTACTTTTACTATACTTTTTTTTAACGACGGACGACTATATACTTTGAGTGACCATATTTTTGTCTTTTAGCAAAAAAAGTCAAAATAAAAAAGTTGTACTTTTATAATTAAAATGGTCTCTACAAAAGTTGGACGATTGACGGCTTGCACTTATTTATTTTTGACAAACAGGAGTTGAAAAGTACAATTTTTTTTTTTTTACTTAAAAAGTTTGTGTAATCATACTTGATATGTGTACTATAATTTCGTTTTATATGCCACTAAAAAAAAATAAAAATAAAAATACACAAAAATTAAAACACACACTAAACACACTTAAACGCAACAGTGATAGAAACACACACAATCTTAACACCACCGTCACTCTTCATCTTCTTCACCACCAATACAAACACACACAGTGGCGAAGCTAGAAGTTTTTCAGTGGGGGTTCGGGATCTAAATTTTTTTTTTCCTAAAGCTATTTTTCGGGTAATACCGAAATTTTGGGGGGTTGAAACCGAATATACCGAAATTTTTCTACACGAAAACAATATACCCCTACATCGCAAAAAAAATTTCGGGGGATCGGGCCCCCCGGCCCCTTAATAGCTGCGCCCCTGAACACACACAAGATGGGCCCATGTACACACACATGATAACCCTAACGTTAACTTTTTACACCACCCATCTTCTGCAAATCGGGCCCAGGTACACACATATCGTAACCATTTGTAGGATTGTTCATAAAAAAGAAAGAGTAAACACAAGAGCATG
This sequence comes from Artemisia argyi, assembly GCA_030686995.1. Lineage (NCBI taxonomy): Eukaryota > Viridiplantae > Streptophyta > Magnoliopsida > Asterales > Asteraceae > Artemisia > Artemisia argyi. Next base: position 20,376,504 of record CM060701.1, on the reverse strand, counting down.
TTTATTGGACTTATTTGGTGTACATCTTTATGTCTACCCTATGTTATGCAGTTAATTACATACATTTTATACGTCGAAATTCATATTAATCTTACTTTGTACATATATACATTGATATAGCCCGTGTTTTAAATCTGCCAACTAGTGGCTGGGTCAGTCAGCTAAGCTACCACCACTAATGTCGCTATGGCTTCTCCGAAGCAGGGTGATGAAAAGTAAAAACAATGTTGTAATTTGATCATTAGTTAACAGAGAATACAAAGTACAAATGATTTTTTAGGGTATGGAAATGATTGTTTAAAATGGACAATCTTAAAAGGTTTAACAACTTAATTTATTTATTTCCCCTTTTTTATACATGTATATATCACTAGTGAAATCGATTACATGATGTGGACGTCAAACAAATTGGTCAATTATGTTAGCTCAGGTTGTGTTTCATCTAATCTCTTTATTTATTTATTGTCTGTTATAACTTGGAATCACATATAGCTCTAGGATAACTCAGATGACATTTCAAATTTTGGCAGAAAGTTATTGGAGATTCATACATAACATAAGCAGATAGCATGTCTAAAGAAGTAGTTTCTGACTATATCTAGTGTATTATGATTCTTGGTTATACTGTGAACAGTATTTTGCTGAATATTATTTTCTAGTTAAGGATTATAAAGTTTTTTATTTACCTTAGGCTCACAACCAAATAACGTAAATTCACACAGCATAATATAAGTAGACTGCTTGTTGATAAAAATGATGCTAATCTTAGTTGAATTGGTTATTTGATAATTTGACAGTAGTGTTCTCTTACTATATGAGTTCATTTATAAAGTTTCTGTCAAATATTTGCTTCTGAAGTCTTCTCCTTGTTTGCTGTTCATCGTATGAGTTTTATTAGTTTGTTGGTTGTATTTCGCCTGGTGTATACAATATCTGCTAAAGATATATCCAAGACATAAGAGTCCCCTTCTAGAACTTCAAGGGTAAGCTAATGCATTGTGTTGGATAATCTTGATGGGTTAGATCAGTATGTGGGTCGCGGATCGATAGTCATGGGTCAGTTTAGTCACTGGTGGACTAAGTATTCAGTAAAAGGAAGTGGTTTTACCAGGTCATGTGGTTGAACGAGTTTATTGTTTCCTGTTTTCTAGCCTAGTGGGTCAGTAGTTAGTACCCATGTTATCTGTTATGTACTTTAGTTTAGTCTATAAATAGGTAGTAGCTTTCATATTGTATGTAATCAGTTTTCCATATTGTAGCAAGTAATACATGAGAGTCGATTTCGAGTAATTGCTATGAGTGTGTTTGCCGTGTGTCAAAGGAAGGCTGATTCCTTCACATTGTTGATACCCTGTGATTGCTTAAACTCTCTGTGGCTGATGGAAAAGTTCCTTGAGCTTGAGTTGCTGGAGGTGACCAAAAACGTTTAGGTGGAACTTGCAACCGTTCAGAGTCTCCTTCCAACATCTCCACAACTCTACTTATAGATGGGCGGTCTGATGGATCTGACTGGATGCACCACAGGCTTACAGTCACCAGTTTCCTGGCTAATTCTTCTTCCTCTTCGGTTGTCACCCCATCAACCCCTAGACTGTCTCCAGCTTCTACTTGCTTGTATATCCATTCTGGAAAGTATGCTTCACTTGTGCTTGTCAAGTTAGCATTCTTGTTTTTACATGCACCTGTCATTTCAAGAACCATCATCCCGAAGCTATACACATCAGATTTGTGAGATGCCCCTCCGAAGCTCTTGAAAAATACTTCTGGGGCCATATATCCTGGAGTTCCTCTCGCACCCGTTACAGACACAATACTTTCTTTTCTTTTGCACAACTTAGCCAGTCCAAAATCAGATATTTTTGGGACAAATTCTTCATCCAAGAGAACATTGTGAGGCTTTATGTCAAAGTGCACAATTCTTGTGTTACAACCTCGATGCAGGTACTCTAGACCTCGTGCAATCCCTTTTGCAATTAAGAATAAAGTATTCCAGTCCAATGGAGAGCTATCACTGTGAAGAAACTTATCCAGGGATCCATTTGGCATGAACTCGTACAGCAAGGCTTTTTTCTTTCCCTCTATGCAGAAACCTAAGAGTGTCACTATGTTGACATGCAAAGTTCTACTGATGCTAGCGAATTCGTTAATAAAATCATCTCCATCCGCTGTGGCTTCACTCAAGAGCTTCACTGCAACTAGTTGCCCGCTAGGCAAGTTTCCTTTGTAGACACTCCCGTACCCTCCTTGTCCCAGTTTCTCGTGAAACGAGTTTGTCATTTTTTTAATTTCTGAATACTTAAATCTTTGTAGTGCTAGATTTCCGTTTTTTCTAATGAATACTTCGATTTGATGATTTGCGGCATTCGAAACTTCACGTGACCTCTTTGTTTTACAGAGATATCTCATAAAAAATATAAGCATAATTCCTGCTATGGCAGTTGAAAAGCCTATACAAGATGTTTAGCAGATGAGAATCAGATCCTTATACAGAAGTATGATTTCTGTCGTGTTTCTTTAAAAAAAAAAAAAAAAAAAAAAAAAGGGGAAATTACTGTCGAAATTAATCATTTATCGAATGTATGATCATTTAAACTCGATCATATAGATCTGGTTTCATCAGCTTACCTATTATTACAAGCTTCAGTACAGCTTCCGTGTTTTCTGTTTGGAAAAGAAGGTAATTATGCAGGCGTAGACATTATGGAATATGACAATGAACAACAAAGGTCTGTGAATATTATAATCTAAGAATGAAGCTTAGGAGGCACTAAGATAAGATCTACAAGTGCAGCAAAGCAGTAATATAGTTGCCCTAAACCACTAAATACACATGAATCTGAAGGTGCACTGAAGAAGAGATTAAACAAAACATGGAATGTAAAACTAGAAGTAATATAATTCAACTCAATTCTCGACTACATCTGTCAACTCGCATAAAACAAACTTAACAACCAAATAGAATACGTGAGCACCACTCATTAATTATCATACCAACCATACTAACAGATAAACAAGAGATGCAATCACATGTCACATAAATCAGTTTAAAACAATAATCACATGTCATATAAAATCACGTTTCACATAAACCCATGTTCAAGAAGCCTTATACAAGAACTCAGCAAAAACATATATGTGTTCAAAAACAAAATACTTACCCTAGCATACCACATTTTTTTTTACCAATTAAGATGAACAGTTACGCGTGTGTTAGGGTTACGATGTGTGTGTACCTGGGCCGCTCTTTTGTGAGTGTCTGTATCCATGTTGAAGAAGAAAGATGAAGAGTGATTGGTGGTGTTAAAGATTGTGTGTGTGTGTTTCTATCGCTTTGTGTACGTTAAAGGTTATTTATTTTATTTTTAATATTTTAAATGGCACACAAAACGCAATTATAACACACATATCAAGTATGATTACACAACTGTTTGGTTAAAAAAAAAAAAAAAAAAAAAGGAAAATCTGTTTTTCAACGACCGGTCGCTCAAAAAATTAAATGGTAATGGCACCAAAATGTATTATAGTTGTCATTATTCCTTTTATATGTATCGAATATATATATATATTTTTTTGCTATTCTATATAATAAACTTGATTTTTTGAGCATTTTTGTGTCATTTAAAACTATTTTGCCCCTCATTTTTTAACATAGTAGGGGCAAATTGGTCATAAAGTACACAAAAATGCCAAAAGAAATAAAGTTTAGAACACATAATAGCAAAAAAATTGTTCGATACACATAAAAGAATACATTTAGAGATAATTAGCCCAAAAAGATAAATGCAAACTGTCATTCGCCCAACTTTTGTAGGGACCATTTTGATTATAAAAGTTTTTTTTTTTTTTTTTTTTTTTTTTTTTTAATTTTGACTTTTTTTTGCTAAAAGACAAACATGATCGCCTACAATACATAGCCATTGATCGCTAAAAAAAAGTACAGTGAAAATACCTTACAGACCACTTACACCTCTACAAAAAGTACTTGCATAGAACATTTGTCAATATTTAAAGTTTGTTGCCCATTTGCCTAAGTCTAGTTTGGGAAGTCACTTTTTTTTTTTGGTAGAAAAAGTACCACCATTTAACTTTTTGAGGCAATCTTAGAATTTTGCTCTTTAGTGTAATAGTTCAACCAAGTTAAGTTTGATAAAATATACATGTAAACTTAATAAAATAAAACAAGGAATATACTCTTTATAAATCTATATGAACTATTAATTAAAAAAAAAACTCAAATGAAAACATGGCCAGTTTCATCACTTTCATCCGGTTAAATCACATTCAATCATATTATTTCACCAGATTAATCCTATAAATCATTCAAGCATGAGGTCGTTCATTTAAAACATGATATTAGCCTAGCTTAGTAGCTAAAAAGGTTTAACTGAAAGAAGAAAACAATTTACGATGTTTTTAGCATAAACTACAACTAAAATTGTGTGTTATTTAGGTTAATCTGTGAATCTTCAATTTTCGAGAGTAAAGGGTTAGTAATGCTATACGAATCTAACACACCGCTACATTTTAGTCATGCGCGTATATATTATCGCCACAACAATAACAAGAATACAAATCATCTAGGTGAGGGGAGATAGGATATAAACTGTCACACCTTTACTCTCACCAGAAAATTTTACTTTGAGAAAGCAAAATTGTACATGTAAAAGTATATGTGAGCAAAATATGCAATAATTTGATTAGAGATATGAATGAAAAAAGATAAAAGTATTATAGTATACGAGCATGTAAGAAAATTTGGCTTACAAGCATATATATAATAAACTAGAAGTAAAATAAGTAATATTCACTAAAAAAAAAATCAAAAAAGAAAATTATCTTCATTGCTTTAATGAATTGTGATGATAATGTAAAAAATTAAAAAATGTCCAATTTAATTTTAATTTAATTTTAAAAGAATTGATAATAAACTAGAAGTAAAATAAGTAATATTCACTAAAGAAAAAAATCAAAAGAAATATATATTCACTATTTAAATGAACTGTGACGATAACGTAAAAATTAAAAAATGTCCAAAAAAATTGACAAAAAGACTACATGTAAAATGAATACTTTTGGCTTAAAAAGCTATCTTAAGTAACTACAAACAACTACCACATTTTACAAAACACCCATATAAAACTACCAACAAATTGACGCTGTGTAATACGCTTGAGTGCATAAACAAAAATGTGGTAGACGTTTTGGACAAAATTCTACAGCCACCATCCCAAACGAACTCGCCCCGCCGCAACGCGGCGGGGGCAACCCCCTTGTTCTCTACTATATACTCTAGGACAATACACTTGCCGGCCAAAACGAATTTAAAACAAATATATTTTGGGCTGGGAAAAGGGCTCTTTGGCTTTGTCCAGAAAATGAAGTGTTGGCCCGTTTTCTTTTTCTTTTTTTGTGTAATAACAGTTCACACCTCTTCTTTCATATCAAATAGGTAAGAAGTACCACAGTTAGGCTATCACATTCTAATAAAACAATGGCCACCCAATAAACGTAAAGTAATGTAAAAAAACACATAAAGGCCTTCACTATGCAAACTGACGCGACATTCGTCCTAAACAATACATCAACTTCGGCACGACATTATACCACAAAATAGACCGGAAAGCCCCGCCGCAACGCGGCGGGTGCTAGCTTCCTTGTTTGTGACCAAAACACATGAGAGATTTAATCAATTAAAAACTAAAATAGAGTAAAATGCAGAAATCGTCCTTGTGGTTTGCAAAAATTGCACGTATCCTCCTTGGTCTTCCATAAGTGCAGACGGCCTCTCTCGTTTTCATACATTTGGTTCGTTTTGGTCCCTGACACTAACAACCGTTAGTCCATCTCAGTTAGTTGATATATAAATGGTCCCTGTCCCTACGCTAAATTGCATCCAACGTCCCTATTTTTTTAAAATTTTCTTTTTCCAACTTTTTTTTCTCGAAATTTTTTTTTCCGAAATTTTTTTTCGTAATTATTTTTTTTCTCAAATTAATTTTTTTTAGAAAATTTTTTTCTTCGTGAAATCATTTCTTTTTCTTAATTTTATTTTCGAAATTTATTTTTTTAGAAAAATTAATTTTTTTTTGAATTTTTTTTTTCATTTATTTTTTCTGAAATAATTTTTTAAGAAACTTATTTCCAAAAAAAATTTTTAGAAATTTTTTCAAGAAATTTTTTTTAAGAAAAATTAATATTTTATTCGAAATTTTTTTCAGAAATTTTTTTCTTAAATATTTTTTTTTCGAAACTTTTTCTAAAAGAATTTTTTTTTTGGAATTTTTTTCCTGAAAATTATTTTTTAGAAAAATAATTTTCAAAAAATTTTTTTTTTCCAAAACAATTAATTTTTCTTAAAAAATTAATTTTGAAAATAAATTTAAAAAAAAGAAATGATTTCACGAAAAAAAAAATCTACAAAAATTAATTTGAGAAAAAATTAATTCCAAAAAAAATTTCAGAAAAAAAAAAAAGTTGGAAAAAGAAAATTTCAAAAAAATAGGGACGTTGAACGCAATTTAGCTTAGGGACATGGACCATTTATGTATTAACTAACTGAGATGGACTAACGGTTGTTAGTGCCAGGGACCAAAACGAACCAAAAGTATGAAAACCAAAGAGGCCGCCTGCACTTATGAAAGACCAGGGAGGATACATGCAATTTTTGCAAACCACAAGGACGATTTCTGCATTTTACTCACTAATATATATGTAAATTCACATTATATGAACCCAAAAAAAAATGCATATGCACTTTATCTTTTAAAATCACGCATGCTGAAAAAAAATATTTAAAAAAAAAATCTAAAATTTAGGAAACAAAAAAACATTTTTTATTAAAAAAAATTCAAAAAAAAAGTGTAATTTTACTATCACAACTTTTTGAATTAAATAATAAAAATAAATATTAAAAAAAATCTGATTGGTTGATGATGGTTATCGTAGTTTTCGACCTTTTCTCGATTATGAAAAGAACCATCCTTTATCTTAACTACTTATAAAGCATATACATATAAAGCATGTATCACATCTTTTAATCTTTTAAAAATTCTTAATTTTTGAGTAATGTTCTTTCTCTATTATAACCCTTATTATCAATGACAACATTTTATAATTAATAATAGTTTCCGAAAATCATACTACTTTCTAATATATAATACCATACATATCTTTTTACTATTGCCTTAATTTATAGTTAATTTGATGGAAATGGAAATGAATGATCAAGAGAATTTTAATGTTGATATTACTATATTGTCTAAAAATATCACTATAACTATCTGCCAATATATAATCCCGTTGCTATACACGTGCAATCGTCATTCGTCTAGTATGCGCTCTAGAATTATCTAAAAACTAGCTATGAATATTTAGACTTAATCTCATAGACAAATATGTACACATATAGCTACTAAAAAGGCTAGCATAAATTATCAATAAGTACCGCACCACATTTCCCCATCATGTTCCTCATATTCGTTTCATTTTCAAGTATAGCATACTTTAAAGTATTCTTCCCACATGACCCGATCAACCTGACCCGATATATATCCATACCCAGATCTAGACCTGATGAAGACAGTTTGACATTAATACGAGGTTTTTAGTTGTATGGTTATCAATTGAGAATCGCAAATCTGTAGTGAATACAGTGGCAGATATAAGAATCTATCACAGGGTGGGCCCAAACTAACACAAAAGAAAAATCGATGTGAGTTTATTAGGGTTGGGTCGACTTATTAAATCGGGTTTTCTTTTTCCGTTTTCTTTGATTTTCTAGATTGGTTCAGGTCATTTTAGTTTTTTTTTTTAATAAAAAATCTGAATTTTAGCTAAACAAAGAACTATAATTTAGTTGCCATAAGTAAAATATAGTACCACTATATGTAGTTTGTATTTAAAAAAAAATAGGATAAAAACTACGTAGTAACTAACTAGTTATAATACCCGCGCACGCGTGTGTTTTTTAAAAAATTTTTGAATCATATATTTTTATTTATTAAAAAATAAATAATTTAATCTTTGTTTTGTTTAATTTATAATATTTAATTATAGTTTTTTATTATTAAAAATAATTATTTAAAAATTTTAATCCTATTATTAATTGCATCTTATCTATATTTTTTGTATTTATCTTCTACTTGTGTTATGGATAAATATAAAATATTACCTAATAAGAAAATAATCTTTTTTTAAAATAAAATTATTACTAAATATAAGATATAAATGGATTTTTTTGAAATGGAAAATTCTCAATAAAGGTTTTGTTGTATTATATAAATAAAAGATTTGATAACTCCTCGGAAGTAAACATTCGTAGGGAGAGATGATAATGCTAGACCCACTTTTCCACCCACAAACCTACACGTCTCTCAAATACATTCTCTTTCGTTAAAACCTCTGCAACTTTCGAACGACCATTGAAACTCTCAATGTTGTTCCTTGAATTCTATTTTATTTTTAAATTTTGTTTTCATTTGTTTTAACTGAGAATGAAAAGGGTATGCATTTAACTTTTACAAAGTATGCACTCTATGTGAAATTACTAAATGAAAACACAAAATGAATATTTTTACACTAAGCAAGGAATTAACACGATATGCAAGTGCGTACCTTGTATATACTGTGATGGTGGTGCTGCAAATGTGTAATAATTGTAGTTAGAAAAAAAAAAAAAAAAAAAAAAAAAAAAAAAAAAAAAAAAAAAAAAACCTTGGTTTTAACTAACTTTCACGGTTAATATGCCAAAAACAGAAAAACTTACCAAAGCAATAGCCCCCGTTGGGCCTATCAGTACAAAAACAAACAAACGTCTCATTAAATCCACACCTCCCGCCACTTTTTGCACAATCACCACAATTTTTCGCCCGCCACGTCAGCTCAAATCCTCGTTCCATCACCTCACCATAATTCGTACCATTCACGCGCCACCCTTCACCACCACCCGCCTCCACCGGCGCCTCCACAACCGCACCACATCTCCCCATCATGTTCCTCATATGTGTATCATTTTCAAGCATAGCATACTTTGTACTATTCTTCTTACATGACCCGATCAACCCGACCCGATAAATATCCATACCCGGATCTAAACCCGTTGAAGAACATTTTGACATTAATACGAGGTTTGGAGTTGTTTGGTTATCAATTGAGAACCGCCAATCTGTCGTGAAATTTCGAATATCCAAATTTTCACAGCTCTGACTACTTTTAGTAAGAACTGCTGTATTCTGAAGTCTAACTCTGTTATACTCGGACACAATATCCATAACTTTGTATTCATTTAGTGACATGTTAAAAACAGCTGAACCATTACTGTTACATTGAACCTCGAATCCAGGGTAGCCGCATATAGGATCATGCAAACCTTTAATAATAAATGGATATGAAATATTAACACCATCACCACAATCTTTGGGGAGACATAAGTCATAATATGGATCCAAACATAAAATTTGTTTGAAACATGTAAAAAAAATGAAGAAAATGGGGTTTATTGAGGTTTTTTGTTTGATTTTTTTCATTGGTGTTTTTTTGTATGGGATGTGCTGCTTTTGTGAATGATAATATTATTAGTTTAAATGGAAAGTGTAATATAAGAATAGGATGGTGGTGTAGGGGTGAGCAAAACCGCCCGCCGCCTGTTTTCCGGCCCGATTCCGACCAACCCGCCGGCCCGATTCCGATCCCGACTATCAAACGGTTCGGGAGTCGGTTTGCAATTCCGGCGAAAGCGGGAGTCGGGTCGGGACGGGATGATTCCGATCAATAACAAGCTAATCCGGCCCGATTCCGACCAACCGATACCGACCGATTCCGATACCGACTAACCGAACACAATCGGGATCGGGAGTCGGTTTAGGATTCCGGCCACAATCGGGATCGGGCTTCGTCGGGACGGGATCAGTTCCGGCCCGATGCTCTCCCCTATGGTGGTGTGTTTATTTGACTTGGTCACTTGGGTGATAAGAGTTATGTGGTTCATACAGAATCATAAAATGTTCATATTGGTCTTTTGACTAATTCAATCTTCTTTCACGTTTTTTAATGGGTGCCCTTTTAATAACTTGTTGGAAATTAATATGTAGTGATATTAATTTTCTAATAATAGTTTGAACATTATAAAGAAAATATGTATGTTTATAAGTTGATGAAAAAATTAATTAATAAGTTTGTTTTATAAGTTTGATTAAACAACTTTGAATTGACTTGAATTATGTGAGAATAAAGAGTGTCGTGGGGGTAAGCTAGTGATAATTGCTTGACTTGTTCAAAGTAGTGGGTTATAGCTAGGGGTGTTCAAAAAATCCGAGAAACCGACGAACCGAGCCAAACCGCTTAATCCGAAGTTAAAGTGGACAGTTTTTATGGGACAGAGGTAGTAACCACAAGAGCATGTTTATTGGAATTATTTGGTGTACATCTTTATGTCTAGTTGTCTACCCTAAGTTATGCAGTTAATGACATACATTTTATATGTCGAAATTCATATTAATCTTACTTTGTACCTTATATACATTGATTTAGCCCGTGTTTTAAATCTGCCAACTAGTGGTTGGGTCAGTCAGCTAAGCTACCACCACTAATGTCGCTATGGCTTCTCCGAAGCAGGGTGATGGAAAGTAAAAACAATGTCTGTAATTTGATCATTATCTAACAGAGAATACAAAGTACGTACAAATGATTTTTTAGGGTATGGAAATGATTGTTTAATGGGTAATCTTAAAAGGTTTAACAGCTTAATTTATTTATTTTCCTTTTTTTATACATGTATATTACTAGTATATATCATGACATAAATTCACACAGCATAATATAAGTAGACTGTTTGTTGATAAAAATGATGCTAATCTTTGTTGAATTGGTTATTTGATAATTTGACAGTAGTGTTCTCTTACTATAGGTTGTATGAGTTCATTTACATAGTTTCTGTCAAATATTTGCTTCTGAAAGTCTTCTCCTTGTTTGCTGTTCATAGTATGAGTTTTATTAGTTTGTTGGTTGTATTTCGCCTGGTGTATACAATATCTGCTAAAGATATATCCAAGACTTAAGAGTCCCCTTCTAGAACTTCAAGGGTAAGCTAATGCATTGTGTTGGATAATCTTGATGGGTTAGATCAGTATGTGGGTCGCGGATCGGTAGTCATGGGTCAGTTTAGTCACTGGTGGACTAAGTATTCAGTAAAAGGAAGTGGGTTTACCAGGTCATGTGGTTGAACGAGTTTCCAGCAAGTGGAGTTATTGTTTCCTGTTTTCTAGCTTAGTGGGTCAGTAGTTAGTACCCATGTTATCTGTTATGTACTTTAGTTTAGTCTATAAATAGGTAGTAGCTTTCATATTGTATGTAATCAGTTTTCCATATTGTAGCAAGTAATACATGAGAGTCGATTTTGAGTAATTGCTATGAGTGTGTTTGCGGTGTGTCAAAGGAAGGCTGATTCCTTCACATTGTTGATACCCTGTGATTGCTTAAACTCTCTGTGGCTGATGGAAAAGTTCCTTGAGCTAGACTTGCTGGAGGTGACCAAAAACGTTTAGGTGGAACTTGCAACCGTTCAGAGTCTCCTTCCAACATCTCCACAACTCTACTTATAGATGGGCGGTCTGATGGATCTGACTGGATGCACCACAGGCTTACAGTCACCAGTTTCCTGGCTAATTCTTCTTCCTCTTCGGTTGTCACCCCATCAACCCCTAGACTGTCTCCAGCTTCTACTTGCTTGTATATCCATTCTGGAAAGTATGCTTCACTTGTGCTTGTCAAGTTAGCATTCTTGTTTTTACATGCACCTGTCATTTCAAGAACCATCATCCCGAAGCTATACACATCAGATTTGTGAGATGCCCCTCCGAAGCTCTTGAAAAATACTTCTGGGGCCATATATCCTGGAGTTCCTCTCGCACCCGTTACAGACACAATACTTTCTTTTCTTTTGCACAACTTAGCCAGTCCAAAATCAGATATTTTTGGGACAAATTCTTCATCCAAGAGAACATTGTGAGGCTTTATGTCAAAGTGCACAATTCTTGTGTTACAACCTCGATGCAGGTACTCTAGACCTCGTGCAATCCCTTTTGCAATTAAGAATAAAGTATTCCAGTCCAATGGAGAGCTATCACTGTGAAGAAACTTATCCAGGGATCCATTTGGCATGAACTCGTACAGCAAGGCTTTTTTCTTTCCCTCTATGCAGAAACCTAAGAGTGTCACTATGTTGACATGCAAAGTTCTACTGATGCTAGCGACTTCGTTAATAAAATCATCTCCATCCCCTGTGGCTTCACTCAAGAGCTTCACTGCAACTAGTTGCCCGCTAGGCAAGTTTCCTTTGTAGACACTCCCGTACCCTCCTTGTCCCAGTTTCTCGTGAAACGAGTTTGTCATTTTTTTAATTTCTGAATACTTAAATCTTTGTAGTGCTAGATTTCCGTAGTTTCTAATGAATACTTCTATTTGATGATTTGCGGCATTCGAAACTTCACGTGACCTCTTTGTTTTACAGAGATATCTCATAAAAAATATAAGCATAATTCCTGCTATGGCACTTGAAAAGCCTATACAAGATGTTTAGCAGATGGGAATCAGATCCTTATACAGAAGTATGATTTCTGTCGTGTTTCTTAAAAAAAAAAAAAAAAAAAAAAAAAAAAAAAAAAAAAAAAAGGAAATTACTGTCGAGATTAACCTTTTATCGAATGTATGATCAATTACACTCGAACATATAGATCTGGTTTCATCAGCTTACCTATTATTACAAGCTTCAGTTCAGCTCCCTTGTACGTTTCTGTTTGGAAAAGAAGGTAATTATGTAGGCGTAGACATTATGGAATATGACAATGAACAACAAAGCAGTAATATAGTTGCCCTAAACTACTGTATAAGTGTAAGACACTAAATACACATGAATCTGAAGGTGCACTGAAGAAGAGATTAAACAAAACATGGAATGTAAAACTAGAAGTAATATAATTCAACTCAATTCTCGACTACATCTGTCAACTCGCATAAAACAAACTTAAAAACCAAATAGAATACGTGAACACCACTCATTATCATACCAACCATACTAACAGATAAACAAGAGATGCAATCACATGTCACATAAATCAGTTTAAGACAATAATCACATGTCATATAAAATCACGTTTCACATAAACCCATGTTCAAGAAGCCTTATACAAGAACTCAGCAAAAACATATATGTGTTCAAAAACAAAATACTTACCCTAGCATACCACATTTTTTTTTACCAATTAAGATGAACAGTTACGCGTGTGTTAGGGTTACGATGTGTGTGTACCTGGGCCGCTCTTTTGTGAGTGTCTGTATCCATGTTGAAGAAGAAGATGAAGAGTGATTGGTGGTGTTAAAGATTGTGTGTGTGTGTTTCTATCGCTTTGTGTACGTTAAAGGTTATTTATTTTATTTTTAATATTTTAAATGGCACACAAAACGCAATTATAACACACATATCAAGTATGATTACACAACTGTTTGGTTAAAAAAAAAAAAAAAAAAAAAGGAAAATATGTTTTTCAACGACCGGTCGCTCAAAAAATTAAATGGTAATAGCACCAAAATGTATTATAGTTGTCATTATTCCTTTTATATGTATCGAATATATATATTTTTTTTGCTAGTCTATATACTAAACTTGATTTTTTGGGCATTTTTGTGTCCTTTATAACTATTTTGCCCCTCATTTTTTAATATAGTAGGGGCAAATTAGTCATAAAGTACACAAAAATGCCAAATGAAATAAAGTTTAAAACACATAATAGCAAAAAAGTTGTTCGATACACATAAAAGAATACATTTAGAGATAATTAGCCCAAAAAGATAAATGCAAACTGTCATTCGCCCAACTTTTGTAGGGACCATTTTGACTATAAAAGTTTTTTTTTTTTTTTTTTTTTTTTTTTTTTTGTTTTTTGTTTTGTTTTTTTTTTTTATTTTGACTTTTTTTTGCTAAAAGACAAACATGATCGCCTACAATACATAGCCATCGATCGCTAAAAAAAAGTACAGTGAAAATACCTTACAGACCACTTACACCTACACAAAAAGTACTTGCATAGAACATTTGTCAATATTTAAAGTTTGTTGCCCATTTGCCTAAGTCTAGTTTGGGAAGTCACTTTTTTTTTTTTTTTTTTTTTTTTTTTTTTGTAGAAAAAGTACCACCATTTAACTTTTTGAGGCAATCTTAGAATTTTGCTCTTTAGTGCAATAGTTCAACCAAGTTAAGTTTGATAAAATATACATGTAAACTTAATAAAATAAAACAAGGAATATACTCTTCATAAATCTATATGAACTATTAATTAAAAAAAACTCAAATGAAAACATGGCCAGTTTCATCACTTTCATCCGGTTAAATCACATTCAATCATATTATTTCACCAGATTAATCCTATAAATCATTCAAGCATGAGGTCGTTCATTTAAAACATGATATTAGCCTAGCTTAGTAGCTAAAAAGGTAGAACTGAAAGAAGAAAACAATTTACGATGTTTTTAGCATAAACTACAACTAAAATTGTGTGTTATTTAGGTTAATCTGTGAATCTTCAATTTTCGAGAGTAAAGGGTTAGCAATGCTATACGAATCTAACACACCGCTACATTTTAGTCATGCGCGTATATATTATCACCACAACAATAACAAGAATACCAATCATCTAGGTGAGGGGAGATAGGATATAAACTGTCACACCTTTACTCTCACCAGAAAATTTTACTTTGAGAAAGCAAAATTGTACATGTAAAAGTATATGTGAGCAAAATATGCAATAATTTGATTAAAGATATGAATGAAAAAAGATAAAAGTATTATAGTATACGAGCATGTAAGAAAATTTGGCTTACAAGCATATATATAATAAACTAGAAGTAAAATAAGTAATATTCACTAAAAAAAAATCAAAAAAGAAAATTATCTTCATTGCTTTAATGAATTGTGATGATAATGTAAAAAATTAAAAAATGTCCAATTTAAGCTTAAAAGAATTGATAATAAACTAGAAGTAAAATAAGTAATATTCACTAAAGAAAAAAATCAAAAGAAATATATATTCACTATTTAAACGAACTGTGACGATAACGTAAAAATTAAAAAATGTCCAAAAAAATTGACAAAAAGACTACATGTAAAATGAATACTTTTGGCTTAAAAAGCTATCTTAAGTAACTACAAACAACTACCACATTTTACAAAACACCCATATAAAACTACCAACAAATTGACGCTGTGTAATACGCTTGAGTGCATAAACAAAAATGTGGCAGACGTTTTGGACAAAATTCTACAGCCACCATCCCAAACGAACTCGCCCGGCCGCAACGCGGCGTGGGCAACCCCCTTGTTCTCTACTATATACTAAAGGACAATACACTTGCCGACCAAAACGAATTTAAAACAAATATATTTTGGGCTGGGAAAAGGGCTCTTTGGCTTTGTCCAGAAAATGAAGTGTTGGCCCGTTTTCTTTTTCTTTTTTAGTGTAATAACAGTTCCTACCTCTTCTCTCATATCAAATAGGTAAGAAGTACCACAGTTAGGCTATCACATTCTAATAAAACAATGGCCACCCAATAAACGTAAAGTAATGTAAAAAAAACACATAAAGGCCTTCACTATGCTACACCGTATAAAATAAAACTACAAGAAAAGAGAAGCTCATATTTAAAAAAAAAAAATAATAATAAAAAAAAATAAAAAAAAAAAGCAACTACAAATGCAAACTGACGCGACATTCGTCCTAAACAATACATCAACTTCGGCACGACATTATACCACAAAATAGACCGGAAAGCCCCGCCGCAACGCGGCGGGTGCTAGCTTCCTTGTTTGTGACCAAAACACATGAGAGATTTAATCAATTAAAAACTAAAATAGAGTAAAATGCAGAAATCGTCCTTGTGGGTTGCAAAAATTGCACGTATCCGCCTTGGTCTTCCATAAGTGCAGGCGGCCTCTCTCGTTTTCATACTTTTGGTTCGTTTTGGTCCCTGGCACTAACAACCGTTAGTCCATCTCAGTTAGTTGATATATAAATGGTCCCTGTCCCTACGCTAAATTGCATCCAACGTCCCTATTTTTTTTAAATTTTCTTTTTCCAACTTTTATTTCTCGAAATTTTTTTTTCCGAAATTTTTTTTCGTAATTATTTTTTTTCTCAAATTAATTTTTTTAGAAAAAAATTTTCTTCGTGAAATCATTTCTTTTTCTTAATTTTATTTTCGAAATTTATTATTTTAGAAAAATTAATTTTTTTTTTCATTTATTTTTTCTGAAATAATTTTTTAAGAAACTTATTTCCCAAAAAAAATTTTAGAAATTATTTTCAAGAAATTTTTTTTAAGAAAAATTAATATTTTATTCGAAATTTTTTTCAGAAATTTTTTTTCTTAAATAATTTTTTTCGAAACTTTTTCTAAAAGAATTTTTTTTTTGGATTTTTTTTCCTGAAAATTCTTTTTTAGAAAAATAATTTTCAAAAAAAAAAAATTTTTTTCCAAAACAATTAATTTTTCTTAAAAAATTAATTTTGAAAATAAATTTAAGAAAAAGAAATGATTTCACGAAATTTGAGAAAAAAAATAATTCCAAAAAAAATTTCAGAAAAAAAAAAAGTTGGAAAAAGAAAATTTCAAAAAAATATGGACGTTGAACGCAATTTAGCTTAGGGACAGGGACAATTTATGTATTAACTAATTGAGATGGACTAACGGTTGTTAGTGCCAGGGACCAAAACGAACCAAAAGTATGAAAACCAAAGAGGCCGCCTGCACTTATGGAAGACCAGGGAGGATACATGCAATTTTTGCAAACCACAAGGACGATTTCTGCATTTTACTCACTAAAATATATGTAAAGTCACATTAGATGAACCCAAAAAAAAAATGCATATGCACTTTATCTTTTAAAATCACGCATGCTGAAAAAAACATATTTAAAAAAAAATCTAAAATTTAGGAACTAAAAAAAACAATTTTTATTAAAAAAAAATTCAAAAAAATAAGTGTAATTTTACTATCACAACTTTTTGAATTAAATAATAAAAATAAATATTAAAAAAAAATCTGATTGGTTGATGATGGTTATCGTAGTTTTCGACCTTTTCTCGGTTATGAAAAGAACCATCCTTTATCTTAACTACTTATAAAGCATGTATCACATCTTTTAATCTTTTAAAAATTCTTAATTTTTGAGTAATGTTCTTTCTCTATTATACCCCTTATTATCAATGACAACATTTTATAATTAATAATAGTTTCCAAAAATCATACTACTTTCTAATATATAAATACCATACATATCTTTTTACTATTGCCTTAATTTATAGTTAATTTGATGGAAATGGAAATGAATGATCAAGAGAATTTTAATGTTGATATTACTATATTGTGTAAAAATATCACTATAACTATCTGCCAATATATAATCCCGTTGCTATACACGTGCAATCGTCATTCGTCTAGTATGCGCTCTAGAATTATCTAAAAACTAGCTATGAATCTTTAGACTTAATCTCATAGACAAATATGTACACATATAGCTACTAAAAAGGCTAGCATAAATTATCAATAAGTACCGCACCACATTTCCCCATCATGTTCCTCATATTCGTTTCATTTTCAAGTATAGCATACTTTAAAGTATTCTTCCCACATGACCCGATCAACCCGACCCGATATATATCCATACCCAGATCTAGACCCGATGAAGACAGTTTGACATTAATACGAGGTTTTTAGTTGTATGGTTATCAATTGAGAATCGCAAATCTGTAGTGAATACAGTGGCAGATATAAGAATCTATCACAGGGTGGGCCCAAACTAACACAAAAGAAAAATCGATGTGAGTTTATTAGGGTTGGGTCGAGTTATTAAATCGGGTTTTCTTTTTCCGTTTTCTTTGATTTTCTAGATTGGTTCAGGTCATTTTAGTTTTTTTTTTAATAAAAAATCTGAATTTTAGCTAAACAAAGAACTATAATTTAGTTGCCATAAGTAAAATATAGTACCACTATATGTAGTTTGTATTTAAAAAAAATAGGATAAAAACTACGTAGTAACTAACTAGTTATAATACCCGCGCACGCGCGGGTTTTTTTTAAAAATTTTTGAATCATATATTTTTATTTATTAAAAAATAAATAATTTAATCTTTGTTTTGTTTAATTTATAATATTTAATTATAGTTTTTTATTATTAAAAATAATTATTTAAAAATTTTAATCATATTATTAATTGCATCTTATCTATATTTTTTGTATTTATCTTCTACTTGTGTTATGGATAAATATAAATTATTACCTAATAAGAAAATAATCTTTTTTTAAAATAAAATTATTACTAAATATAAGATATGAATGCATTTTTTTGAAATGAAAAATTCCCAATAGTGGTTTTGTTGTACTATATAAATAAAATATTTGATAACTCCTCGGAAGTAAACATTCGTAGGGAGAGATGATAATGCTAGACCCACTTTTCCACCCACAAACCTACACGTCTGCCTCTCAAATACATTCTCTTTCGTTAAAACCTCTGCAACTTTCGAACGACCACTGAAACTCTCAATGTTGTTCCTTGAATTCTATTTTATTTTTAAATTTTGTTTTCATTTGTTTTAACTGAGAATAAAATGGGTATGCATTTAACTTTTACAAAGTATGCACTCTATGTGAAATTACTAAATGAAAACACAAAATGAATATTTTTACACTAAGCAAGGAATTAACACGATATGCAAGTGCGTACCTTGTATATCCTGTGATGGTGGTGCTGCAAATGTGTAATAATTGTAGTTAGAAAAAAAAAAAAAAAAAAAAAAAAAAAAAAAAAACCTTGGTTTTAACTAACTTTCACGGTTAATATGCCAAAAACAGAAAAACTTACCAAAGCATTGGCCCCCTTCGCCCCAGTCCGGCCTATCAGTACAAAAACAAACAAACGTCTCATTAAATCCACACCTCCCTCCACTTTTTGCACAATTACCACAATTTTTCGCCCGCCACGTCAGCTCAAATCCTCGTTCCATCACCTCACCATAATTCGTACCATTCACGCGCCACCCTTCACCACCACCCGCCTCCACCGGCGCCTCCACAACCGCACCACATCTCCCCATCATGTTCCTCATAGTTGTATCATTTTCAAGCATAGCATACTTTGTACTATTCTTCTTACATGACCCGATCAACCCGACCCGATATATATTCATACCCGGATCTAAACCCGTTGAAGAACATTTTGACATTAATACGAGGTTTGGAGTTGTTTGGTTATCAATTGAGAACCGCCAATCTGTCGTGAAATTTCGAATATCCAAATTTTCACAGCTCTGACTACTTTTAGTAAGAACTGCTGTATTCTGAAGTCTAACTTTGTTATACTCGGACACAATATCCATAACTTTGTATTCATTTAGTGACATGTTAAAAACAGCTGAACCATTACTGTTACATTGAACCTCGAATCCAGGGTAGCCGCATATAGGATCATGCAAACCTTTAATAATAAATGGATATGAAATATTAACACCATCACCACAATCTTTGGGGAGACATAAGTCATAATATGGATCCAAACATAAAATTTGTTTGAAACATGTAAAAAAAAATGAAGAAAATGGGGTTTATTGAGGTTTTTTGTTTGAGTTTTTTCATTGGTGTTTTTTTGTATGGGATGTGCTGCTTTTGTGAATGATAATATTATTAGTTTAAATGGAAAGAGTAATATAAGAATAGGATGGTGGTGTAGGGGTGAGCAAAACCGCCCGCCGCCCGTTTTCCGGCCCGATTCCGACCAACCCGCCGGCCCGATTCCGATCCCGACTATCAAACGGTTCGGGAGTCGGTTTGCAATTCCGGCGAAAGCGGGAGTCGGGTCGGGACGGGATGATTCCGATCAATAACAAGCTAATCCGGCCCGATTCCGACCAACCGATACCGACCGATTCCGATACCGACTAACCGAACACAATCGGGATCGGGAGTCGGTTTAGGATTCCGGCCACAATCGGGATCGGGCTTCGTCGGGACGGGATCGGTTCCGGCCCGATGCTCTCCCCTATGGTGGTGTGTTTATTTGACTTGGTCACTTGGGTGATAAGAGTTATGTGGTTCATACAGAATCATAAAATGTTCATATTGGTCTTTTGACTAATTCAATCTTCTTTCACGTTTTTTAATGGGTGCCCTTTTAATAACTTGTTGGAAATTAATATGTAGTGATATTAATTTTCTAATAATAGTTTGAACATTATAAAGAAAATATGTATGTTTATAAGTTGATGAAAAAATTAATTAATAAGTTTGTTTTATAAGTTTGATTAAACAACTTTGAATTGACTTGAATTATGTGAGAATAAAGAGTGTGGTGGGGGTAAGCTAGTGATACATGCATGTTCTAACGTCTATATACAAGCCTTTCATGCTTGCTTGACTTGTTCAAAGTAGTGGGTTATAGCTAGGGGTGTTCAAAAAATCCGAGAAACCGACGAACCGAGCCAAACCGCTTAATCCGAAGTCAAAGTGGACAGTTTTTATGGGACAGAGGTAGTAAACACAAGAGCATGTTTATTGGAATTATTTGGTGTACATCTTTATGTCTAGTTGTCTACCCTAAGTTATGCAGTTAATGACATACATTTTATATGTCGAAATTCATATTAATCTTACTTTGTACCTTATATAAATTGATTTAGCCCGTGTTTTAAATCTGCCAACTAGTGGTTGGGTCAGTCAGCTAAGCTACCACCACTAATGTCGCTATGGCTTCTCCGAAGCAGGGTGATGGAAAGTAAAAACAATGTCTGTAATTTGATCATTATCTAACAGAGAATACAAAGCACGTACAAATGATTTTTTAGGGTATGGAAATGATTGTTTAATGGGTAATCTTAAAAGGTTTAACAGCTTAATTTATTTATTTTCCTTTTTTTATACATGTATATTACTAGTATATATCACTAGTGAAATCGATTACATGATGTGGAGTGTGGACGTCAAACAAATTGGTCAATTATGTTTGCTCAGGTTGTGTTTTCATCTAATCTCTTTTCTTTATTTATTTATTGCATGTTATAACTTGGAATCACATATAGCTCTAGGATAACTCAGATGACATTTCAAATTTTCTAGACTAGTGTTGTAGTTAGAAGCGATCCAAGGGCCTAAGTTGACAGTAATAACCCAAGTAAAAAAATATTTTGGCAGAAAGTTATTGGAGATTCATACATAACATAAGCAGACAGCATGTCTAAAGTAGTTTCGGACTATATCATGTGTATTATTATTCATGGTTTATATAGTTTTATATTTACCTCAGGCTCACAACCAAATAACATAAATTCACACAGCATAATATAAGTAGACTGCTTGTTGATAAAAATGATACTAATCTTAGTTGAATTGGTTATTTGATAATTTGACAGTAGTGTTCTCTTACTATATAGGTTGTATGAGTTCGATCATTTACATAGTTTCTGTCAAATATTTGCTTCTGAAAGTCTTCTCCTTGTTTGCAGTTCATCGTATGAGTTTTATTAGTTTGTTGGTTGTATTTCGCCTGGTGTATACAATATCTGCTAAAGATATATCCAAGACTTAAGAGTCCCCTTCTAGAACTTCAAGGGTAAGCTAATGCATTGTGTTGGATAATCGTGTTGGGTTAGGTCAGTATGTGGGTCGCGGATCGGTAGTCATGGGTCAGTTTAGTCACTGGTGGACTAAGTATTCAGTAAAAGGAATTGGGTTTACCAGGTCATGTGGTTGAACGAGTTTCCAGCAAGTGGAGTTATTGTTTCCTGTTTTCTAGCTTAGTGGGTCAGTAGTTAGTACCCATATTATCTGTTATGTACTTTAGTTTAGTCTATAAATAGGTAGTAGCTTTCATATTGTATGTAATCAGTTTTCCATATTGTAGCAAGTAATACATGAGAGTCGATTTCGAGTAATTGCTATGAGTGTGTTTGCCGTGTGTCAAAGGAAGGCTGATTCCTTCACATTGTTGATACCCTGTGATTGCTTAAACTCTCTGTGGCTGATGGAAAAGTTCCTTGAGCTTGACTTGCTGGAGGTGACCAAAAACGTTTAGGTGGAACTTGCAACCGTTCAGAGTCTCCTTCCAACATCTCCACAACTCTACTTATAGATGGGCGGTCTGATGGATCTGACTGGATGCACCACAGGCTTACAGTCACCAGTTTCCTGGCTAATTCTTCTTCCTCTTCGGTTGTCACCCCATCAACCCCTAGACTGTCTCCAGCTTCTACTTGCTTGTATATCCATTCTGGAAAGTATGCTTCACTTGTGCTTGTCAAGTTAGCATTCTTGTTTTTACATGCACCTGTCATTTCAAGAACCATCATCCCGAAGCTATACACATCAGATTTGTGAGATGCCCCTCCGAAGCTCTTGAAAAATACTTCTGGGGCCATATATCCTGGAGTTCCTCTCGCACCCGTTACAGACACAATACTTTCTTTTCTTTTGCACAACTTAGCCAGTCCAAAATCAGATATTTTTGGTACAAATTCTTCATCCAAGAGAACATTGTGAGGCTTTATGTCAAAGTGCACAATTCTTGTGTTACAACCTCGATGCAGGTACTCTAGACCTCGTGCAATCCCTTTTGCAATTAAGAATAAAGTATTCCAGTCCAATGGAGAGCTATCACTGTGAAGAAACTTATCCAGGGATCCATTTGGCATGAACTCGTACAGCAAGGCTTTTTTCTTTCCCTCTATGCAGAAACCTAAGAGTGTCACTATGTTGACATGCAAAGTTCTACTGATGCTAGCGACTTCGTTAATAAAATCATCTCCATCCCCTGTGGCTTCACTCAAGAGCTTCACTGCAACTAGTTGCCCGCTAGGCAAGTTTCCTTTGTAGACACTCCCGTACCCTCCTTGTCCCAGTTTCTCGTGAAACGAGTTTGTCATTTTTTTAATTTCTGAATACTTAAATCTTTGTAGTGCTAGATTTCCGTAGTTTCTAATGAATACTTCTATTTGATGATTTGCGGCATTCGAAACTTCACGTGACCTCTTTGTTTTACAGAGATATCTCATAAAAAATATAAGCATAATTCCTGCTATGGCACTTGAAAAGCCTATACAAGATGTTTAGCAGATGGGAATCAGATCCTTATACAGAAGTATGATTTCTGTCGTGTTTCTTAAAAAAAAAATAATAATAATAATAAATTACTCTCGAGATTAATTATTTATCGAATGTATGAACAATTAAACTCGATCATATAGATCTGGTTTCATCAGCTTACCTATTATTACAAGCTTCAGCACAGCTCCCTTGTTTCCTGTTTGGGAAAGAAGGTAATTATGTAGGCGTAGACATTATGGAATATGACAATGAACAACAAAGGTCTGTTAATATTATAGTAATATAAGATATGAAGCTTATATATGAGGCACTAAGATAAGATTTACCAGTGCAGCAAAGCAGATATAGTTGCCCTAAACTACTGTATAAGCGTAAGACACTAAATACACATGAATCTGAAGGTGTACTGAAGAAGAAATTAAACAAAACATGGAATGTAAAACTAGAAGTAATATAATTCAACTCAATTCTCGACTACATCTGTCAACTCGCATAAAACAAACTTAACAACCAAATAGAATACATGAGCACCACTCATTATCATACCAATATTACAAACAGATAAACAAGAGATACAATCATATGTCACATACATCAGTTTAAAAATATAATCACATGTCATATAAAATCACGTTTCACATAAACCCATGTTCAAGAAGCCTTATACAAGAACTCAGCAAAAACATGTGTTCAAAAACAAAATACTTACCCTAGCATACCACATTTTTTTTTTTACCAATTAAGATGAACAGTTACGCGTGTGTTAGGGTTACGATGTGTGTGTACCTGGGCCGCTCTTTTGTGAGTGTCTGTATCCGTGTTGAAGAAGAAGATGAAGAGTGATTGGTGATTTGGTGGTGTTAAAGATTGTGTGTGTTTCTATCACTTTGTGTACGTTAAAGGTTATTTATTTTATTTTTATTTTTATTTTTTTTAATGGCACACAAAACGCAATTATAACACACATATCAAGTATGATTACACAACTATTTGGTAAAAAAAAAAAAAAAAAAAAAAAAAAAAAAAAAAAAATCTACTTTTCAACGACCGGTCGCTCAAAAAATTAAATGGCACCAAAATGTATTATAGTTGTCATTATTCCTTTTATATGTATCGATTATTATTATTATTTTTTTGGAACTAAACGTGATTTTTTAGGCATTTTTGTGTCCTTTATGACTATTTTGCCCCTCATTTTTTTTAACATAGTAGGGGCAAATTGGTCATAAAGTACACAAAAATGCCAAAAGAAATAAACTAAAATCCACAGGGGATGCACATAAAGTAGACATAACTGAAGGTAACATATGTAATACTGGTGACGTGGTGGCAACGAATGGAGGTACAACTAATGCAACTAATACTGTCAATGAGGTAAAAGAATCTCAATCTTCTGAAAATTCATTTACTTCTACTGAAAGTGTGAAAATAAGATTGGTAGGGGAGCAATTGGGATTTAAGTGGATGGGGGCTGTAGATGCAAGTAAAAGGGGTGAGACAAGTAGGAGTGTTTACGGTGGAGATAATGTGGGCAAAATCAAGTAAGTTGGGTGTTGTTAGTCGTGTCGTTATAAATAGGGTGTATGAAGATTCTTTCGATTAATGCTAGGGGTTTGGGTTCTGTGGACAAGATTGATTGGGTCAAAGAGGTTTATTATGATGTAAAACCCTTGGTTTTAGCTATTCAAGAAACAAAGATGGATAATTTGGATGAAAATTTGGTTCGTTCTTTATGGGGATCGGTTAATTTTGGGTACGCAAAAGTAGATGCTATTGGTAGCGCGGGTGGTATTTTAACAATTTGGGATGAGGCTATGTTTGTTAATACTACAGCTATGGGAGGGGATGGGTTTCTTGCGGTATTAGGCTCATGGAAGGGGAAAGAGGGGTTGGTTGGGTTCATTAATGTATATGCGCCACAAGATTTGGATGTGAAGTCTGTACTTTGGGAGAATATTCTAAAGGTTATAAGTTCAGTTGAAGCGGCATGGTGTATCTTTGGAGATTTCAATGAGGTTAGAAGTGCACTTGAACGAAAAAATACGAGTTTTAATAAACGAGGGCAGAAAAATTCAACGACTTTATTAGTGATGGCAACTTGATTGATATTCCTTTGGGAGGTAAACGGTTCACTCGAATTAGTGATGACGGTTTAAAATTTAGCAAGTTGGATAGATTCTTGGTGAATCATAATTTTTGTGGGTTATGGAACTCGCTTGGAGTGGTGGCAAAGGAAAGAAAGCTGTCTGATCATTGTCCGTTAGTATTGCATGATACGATAGTTGATTTTGGCCCTAAACCATTTCGCTTTTTTGATGTGTGGTTAGATGACTTGGAGGTTGAAAGTATAGTGGCAGAATTGTGGTCGAAATCAGTTTCATCGATAAATCCAGATTCAAAGTTCAGAGATAAGCTCAAAAATGTAAAAGAAGGGCTTAGGAAGTGGAGTAGAGATAAGTACCAGAATAACAATAATAATACTGAAGATTATAAAAATGAAGCTACAAAATGGGAAAAAGTGGCGGAAGTGAGAGATTTAGACGAAGATGAAATGACAAGATGGAAAGAGGCAAGAAGAAAATGGATTGACAAAGATAAACGTGAATGTGAGATGTTAAAACAAAAGGCGAGAGTTAAATGGGTGTTGGAAGGTGATGAAAACTCGAAGTTTTTTCACAATTATGTTAAAAGAAATCACAGAAAAACTAGACTGAATGGGTTGATGGTGAATGGGGAATGGTGTGAAGAACCAGCTAAAATTAAAGAGAAGGTGTTTGAATACTACAAAGATATTTATAGAGAAACTTCTCGCACACGTCCAACTATGGAAAACAACGGATTTACAAAGCTAAGTAGGGTCGAAAAAGAGGAGTTAGAAGTGGAATTCGGGGAAGATGAGGTATGGAATGCGATTAAAGGATGCGGAAGTAAAAAAGCTCCCGGTCCAGATGGTTTTAATTTCGGTTTTATAAAAAAGTTTTGGGACATTATAAAAAACGATCTGCTAGTAGCTCTGAAGTGGTTTTGGAGGACGGGTTTAATATCAAAAGGTTGCAATTCTTCTTTTGTCACTTTGATTCCAAAATGTCAGGATCCAATCGGGTTAAGTGATTACAGACCCATAAGTTTAATTGGGTGTTACTATAAAATATTAGCAAAAATTTTAGCCGAAAGAGTAAAAAAAGTGATTAGGAAGCTCATTGGTGAAGAACAAAATGCTTTCATTAAGGGCAGGTTTATTCTTGATAGGTAATGAAGTCGTTGAATTTCTGAAAAAGAAGAAAAAAAAAAGCGTTCTTGTTGAAAATTGACTTCGAGAAGGCGTATGATAGTATAAATTGGTCTTTTATTCGAAACTCGATGATTCAAATGGGCTTCGGGGATCGATGGTGTAATTGGATTGAAGCTTGTTTTAAATCAGCCAGGATATCAGTTCTAGTAAATGGGTCTCCAACGGATGAGTTCAGTATGGAAAGAGGGATTCGTCAAGGGGATCCATTATCTCCATTTTTCTATCTTATCGCTGCAGAAGGTCTTAATGTTACTTTAAAAGAAGCGGTGTCAAAGGGTATCTACAAAGGGGTGCAAGTTGGCGGGGAAGGGATGACGCTTTCTCATCTTCAATACGCGGATGACACACTTGTGTTTGGTGAATGGAATAGTGTAAACGCAAAAAATCTGATGAGAATCTTGGAGTGTGTACAACAAGCATCAGGTTTGAAAATAAACAATAATAAGTCAAAGTTGTACGGTATTGGTACTAGCAATCAAGAGGTGGATTGGATGGCAAATTGAATGGGATGCTTGTCGGGGAGGATGCCGTTCATGTATCTTGGCATTCCTATCGGTTTAAATATGAAAAAGATCGATAGCTGGAATGGAATTGTCGAGAAGTTCAAGCATAAATTGTCTGATTGGAAAGCAAGGTCAATTTCCTGTGGTGGAAGACTAACTTTAGTCAAATCAGTTCTTGGAAGCCTACCTCTTTATTATTTCTCAATGTTTCGTGTGCCGGTGGCGGTTCTTAAAAAGTTAGAAAGTATTAGACAAAAGTTTTTTTGGGGTGGTAGTGATGAAAACCGGAAAGTAGCATGGGTAAAATGGGATCGTGTTCTTAATAAAAAAAGTTTCAGGTGGTTTAAATATTGGGAGTTTATAAGCGTCAAACTGGGGTTTATTAGGAAAGTGGTGGTGGAGGTTTCGGGTTGAGGCAAATAGACTTTGGGTAAAAATTATCAAGAGTCTTTATAGTGAAAGTGGTGGCCTCGAGGAAGATGGTGGAATTGGAGTATGTGGGAAGTGGCAGGATATCATAAAAATTGGTAGAGATACAGAAAGTGTTGGCGTTCGATTTACTTCCTCGTTCGAAAGAAAGTTAGGTGGGGGTGATAATATTCTATTTTGGTTGCATAGATGGGTCGGGGATTTTACACTTAAGGAAAAGTTCCCTATACTGTTTAGATTAGAGAGTAGGAAAGAGGTATCAGTGGCGGAGAGAGGAGTATGGAGGGAAGGTGGATCGGAGTGGTCGTGGGAATGGGAAAGAGTTATAAGGGGGAGGGTAGCGGGGGAACTTGTGGAAATGACTGCTTTGATTCATTCATTTGCTCCTAGTGTGAGGCAACCCGATACATGGAGTTGGAATCTTGAGGAAAATGGGTTCTTCACGGTAAAAAGATTAAGAGAAGCAATAGATGAAAAAATTCTACAAAGGTCTAATACATGGCAAGAAACAAGATGGTGCAAAATCATTCCAAGAAAAGTTTCTATTTTTATTTGGCGTCTAAATCAAGGTAGAATCCCAGTTCGTTTTTGGCTTGATCACATTGGATTGGATATTGATTCGATGCTTTGTCCTCATTGCGACGAGGAGGTAGAAACGATAGATCACTGTTTCTTGAGATGTGGTCGAGTCTCACAAGGGTGGAAAAAAGTTCTTGATTGGTGGAAGATGAGTAATGTCAATTTTGGTTCGGTTGATGAGGTTATAAAGTATAAAGGATTAGTACACTTTAACAAAAAACAAAAAACGGTATGGAAAGCGGTGGTGTGGTCGACGTTATACAATATATGGCAGGCTCGAAACAAAAGAGTTTTTGAGAATAAGCATACAAACCTGTCAACTATATGTGATGAAGTTCAAGTCATGTCTTTCTTTTGGATCGATAACAGAGTCAAAGGTACCATTTCATCATGGGTAGAATGGGTGTCGGACCCGGCTCGGGCTTGCAAGTTCTAGGGATGCACGGTTGGTAATATTTGTAGATTTCGTTTTTAGCGTTCAGTTGTTTTTTAGCATTCAGTTGTTGTGGTCTTGGCTGCTCCTACTTTATACTTATGTTTCTACTGCTTGTAGTTTGTTAGCATAGGGTAGGAGGAGTTTTGTTTTGTTGGCTGCATTGCTCTTGCTGCTTTGTATTTTCAAGTTTGGTTTTTTAATAAATTATTGCCTTACTAAAAAAAACATATAAAAGAATACATTTAAAGATAATTAGCCCAAAAAAAATAAATGCAAACTGTCAATCGCCCAACTTTTGTAGGGACCATTTTGATTATAAAAGTTTTGTTTTGTTTTTTTTGTTTTTGTTTTTTTTTTTTTAATTTTGACTTTTTTTGCTAAACGACAAACATAATCGATCGCTACAATAAAGTACAGTGAAAATACCTTACACACCACTTACACCTACACAAAAAGTACTTGCATAGGACATTTGTCAACATTTAAAGTTTATTGCCCAGTTGCCCAAGTCTAGTTTGGGAAGTCATTTTTTTTTTTTTTTTTTTTTTTTTAATAGAAAAAGTACCACCATTTAACTTTTGAGGCAATCTTAGAAATTTGCTCTTTAGTGTAATAGTTCAACAAAGTTAAGTTTGATAGAATATACATGTAAACTTAATAAAATAAAACAAGGAATATACTCTTCATAAATCTATATGAACTATTAATTAAAAAAACTCAAATGAAAACATGGCCAGTTTCATCACTTTCATCCGGTTAAATCACATTCAATCATATATTATTTCACCAGATTAATCCTATAAATCATTCAAGCATGAGGTCGTTCATTTAAAACATGATATTAGCCTAGCTTAGTAGCTAAAAAGGTAGAACTGAAAGAAAAAAACAATTTACGATGTTTTTAGCATAAACTACAACTTAAATTTTGTGTGTTATTTAGGTTAATCTGTGAATCTTCAATTTTCGAGAGTAAAGGGTTAGTAATGCTATACGAATCTAACACACCGCTACATTTTAGTCATGCGCGTATATATTATCACCACAACAATAACAAGAATACCAATCATCTAGGTGAGGGGAGATAGGATATAAACAGTCACATCTTTACTCTCGCCAGAAAATTTTACTTTTAGAAAGCAAAATTGTACATGTAAAAGTATATGTGAGCAAAATATGTAATAATTTGATTAGACATATGAATGAAAAAAGATTAAAGTATTACTAAAAAAAATCAAAAAAGAAAATTATCTTCATTGTTTTAATGAATTGTGATGATAATGTAAAAAATTAAAAAATGTCCAATTTAATCTTAAAAGAATTGATAATAATCTAGAAGTAAAATAAGTAATATTTACTGAAGAAAAAAAATCAAAAGAAAGATAACTTCACTATTTAAATGAACTGTGACGATAACGTAAAAAATAAAAAAATGTCCAAAAAAATTGACAAAAAAACTACATGTAAAATGAAATACTTTTGGCTTAAAAAGTTTTTGAAAAAACACCGGTGTTCATGGTTTAAACTATATGTGAAGTTAGGAACAAACGATGATATTAGTTAAAAAAAAGTTGAAAATATACTAGAGTTAAAATAATTAAGAATCATTAAAAAAATTAAAAATAAAACTTATTCCTAATAGTAATAAAATTGTGAAGTTAAGGACAATAGTGATGTTAGTCAAGAAATTTTAAAAAATGAGATATTTACTATTTTGCCACTTCACTTTTTTTACCAGGACTGAGATGATTAACGCTGTGATTAGTCTATACCATCCGCACTAAAAGCTAAATAAATACATACAGACACATAGGGGTGGCAATTCGGGTCGGGTTCGGGTTGTCGGGTTCAGGTTGTCAGGTTGGCGAGTCAGAAAACCCCAACCTGAACCTGACCAATTTAAATCATCGGGTCAGCTATGCCAACCCTAACCTGTTTACACGTAACCCGAACCTGACCCATTTAACCCGTATATATACTTAGGTTTACAGGTTAAATAGGTTACATGAGTTGAATATGTTAAACGGGTTTCGAGTTGACCCATTTAATCCATTTTATATATAAAAGTTAGCACATTACATGAGTTAAATGGGTTAAACGGGTTAGTGGGTCGACCCGTTTAACCCATTTAACCCGTATAATTAAATATAAATAATTTTTAATTAAGAAAAAAAACTTAAACGGGTTGGCGGGTCGACCCGTTTATTTTATTCTCAACCCGAACCTGACCTGTTTAATAAACGGGTTAGATATGTCGACCCAAACCTGACCCACAATCTATTTAGCTCAACACGAACCTGTTAATTTTCGTGTCGGTTTCAAGTCGGGTTTCATATCGGGTCAGAAATTGCCACCCCTACAGACACATACATCATACTGCATGCACACACGTCGTATTTAAATGAATCAGATTTTGTTTTCTATTTATATCAATAGAAATTTTTATTTATTTATTTTTTTAGAAGAGAGCACATATTTATGTTTTCTTCTTGCTGATGACACTTCCATTTTGGTCCTTTTTGAATATGTTATGGCTTTGAAATTTTTTTCTAGATCTTATGTCATGTTTGGTGCAGAGCTTTTTGGAGTTTTTTGAGGCAATGAGCGGTGAGCAATGAGCTTTTTGATTTTTAGTGTTCGTTTGGCAAAAAAAGGTGAGCTTTGCTATTTTTTAGAAAAACTAATTTTTCCAACGCTTCTATAAGAAGCTGTGAACGGTGAGCAATGAGTTGTGGTTATAATTCATAGCTACTTTTGCCAAAGATAGTCTTGGTTTGCAGATTTAAAAGAAAATGCACGTGCATAAAGGTTGGATGATGAAAAGACATGGGATTGGATTTTATTTAGTGATTTAGGTTTATGATTTAATAGGATATGAATCTTTTATGTGTGATCATGGTATATTAAATGAATAGGATGGTGGCACAACCGGATTTAGGCTATGTTTGGTGCAGAGCTTTTTGAAGCTTTTTGAGTGATGAGCGATGAGCAATGAGCTTTTTGATTTTTAGTGTTTGTTTGGCAACAGAGCGGTGAACATTCAAATTTTTTAGGAAAGCTCATTTTTTCAATGCTTCTTTAAGACGTTGTGAGCATTGAGCAATGAGTTGTGACTATAGCTCACAGCTACTTTTGCCAAACATAGCCTATATTTTGTCAAAATATCACTATAACTATCTGCCGTTATAAAATCTCGTTGCTACGTACGAGCAATCGTCAATCGTCTAGTATGCGCTCTAGAATTATCTAAAAACTAGCTATGAATCTTTATACTTAATCTCATAGACAAATATGTACACATAGAGCTACTAAAAAGGCTAGCATAAATTATCAATAAATCTCTATACACCTAAAATTACATAGAAGAAAAACTAAACATTATTTGTCTTATATTTGTGATTTATACCAATCATTAGGGTACTGGCAGCCATGCCGCTAAGGCAGCGGTTTGCCCCCAAACCGCCGGGGAACACCGCCGCCACCCCAGCGGTTTGGGTGGGCGGTGTTCTTCAGCGGCAAAAATCACTGCTGCGGTTTGGAGAAAGAGGAGAAAGATATCAGGTCTTATAGTGTTTCATATGGTGCACCACCTCAAACTAACATGGATCTTGTTGTTGCTAACAAGTTTGACTTCAAGAAAGGAAAGTCAACTGCAAAGTCATGGAGTTTTAATGATCCTGAGTTTCAAAGGAAGAAAAGAGTTGCTAGCTATAAAGTTTATGCTGTTGAAGGAAAAGTCAAAGGGTCTTTTAGGAAGAGTTTCAGGTGGCTTAAAAATCACTGCTGCGGTTTATTAAATTATTTATTTATGAAAAAAAAAAAAAAAAAAAAGTTGGTGGTTTGGGAGGTATGAAAAAAGTATGGTTGCCACTAAAAAGGGGTTGGGAGGTATGGAAAAAGTGTAAGTAAGGTGGAATGATATTATTGGTTGGTTGGGAGGTATGAATTTTTTTGGGAGGTATGGTTGCCACCACCCTTAGGATAGAGGGTGATACGGGAAACGTGCAAAGGAAAGCACCAAAAGATTCTTTTTTCATCCCCTCTTCTTGCGGGAAACGTGCATGAAAGCATCAAAGTTATCTTTTGCTAGAGTCAAGTCCCGAATATGAAGATGAGAGAGAATGTTTTTTTTTAAGAAAGAGAAATAATTATTTATTGTATTGTGACTGGGTATTTGTGGTTTGTGGTATTTTTAAATGGTAAAAAATAGAAAAAAAAATAATATAAGAGTGAGAAGATACTGCAATAGTTGAAAGAAAGTTGAAGGAAAATGTTTTGGAAAGAAAAAAAATGATATTGAGCTGACGTGGCCAGGGAAAACATAAGACCATACCCTCCACACTTATAAAAACAAAGCTTAGTAATAGTGCGTAGTAGTAAAAAGGGTTAAGTCCATATATTAGCAACATACTTTCACTATTTTACACATTTAGGTAACCAACTTATTTTATTACCAATATAGTCAGTAAAACCGGCTAAGTTTTGACGATATAGTAAATATGACCTGCTGATTTTCCAAGTAGATAAATACTTTTTTTTAAATCTTAAATTTTTTTCCACCTCATTTTTTTTTTCAGTCCAGTTATTTTTTTTTTGAGCTTATGAGTTCATACTCGTCATTATTGTGCCAACTTGCATTTTTGCTCAAAAATCTCACACACAAAAAATCTAACAAAAAAACACACACCAGAAAATCACCACTCTCGATCTAAACAAAAGGTGTCACAGATCCATCACAAATAAAAGAAACCAAAACACACATTTAAGTTATACCAGATTGGATCCGGCTAAAACAATAGCGGCGGCTACAACTTCTCCACCAAACCTTAATCCTTATCAAGAAATGAAACTTAAACAAAAATAAAATAAAAATAAAAAAATGCGTATGAAATGGTAAATGGGTTTGAAATAGATTGATGCTTTGGGGGTTACTGATTGTGATGAATCAGTGATGTGTGTGTTGTGATAGTTTTTGTGTAGATCAGATGATGTGGGACGGAGATTGGTTTGTTTTGTTTGTGTGAGTGGTGTTTTTTATTGTGAGGTGGTAAGTATCTCTGCTGTTGTTGCGGGAGGCGTGTGCCGTGTTGCCTAAGAAGACAAGGTGAAGGGGAAGAGTTTTAGCATGTGTGTTTGGATAGAGGTTTAATATGGGTGATGTGTACAATATTGTTATAAGTAAACATCCACGTAGGAATAAAATTTAAATATATATTAGGTGGCAACTGATTTTACCTGAGGAGCCGGTAACAAGTCATCATATACACTATATTATTATAAATTTGAAAGTTTAGTTTACTAGATTGGTAATATAATAAGTTGATTATCAAGATGTGTAAAATAGTGAAAATATGTTGCTAATATGTGGACTTAACCCTAACCCTAGTAAAAAGATAAAACCGTTAATATGCTAAAAACAAAAACTTACAAGGTACTCCTTGTGTAGGGCCTATCAGTACAAAAACAAACAAACCGTGTAAACGTCACATTAAACCCACACCTCCCCCCCCCCCCCCCCCCACTTTATGCACATTCACCACAATTAGACGCCAGCCACGTCAGCTCAAATCCTCGTTCCATCACCTCACCATAATTCGTACCATTCACGCGCCACCCTTCACCACCTCCCACCAACACCGGCGCCTCCACAACCACACCACATCGCCCCGTCATGTTCCTCATATTCGCATCATTTTCAAGCATAACATACTTTCTAGTATTCTACTCACATGACCCGATCAACCCGACCCGATATTCATCCATACCCGGATCTAAACCGGATGAATAACAGCTTGACATTAATACGAGGTTTCGAGTTGTTTGGTTATCAATTGAGAACCGCCAATCTGTCGTGAAATTTTGGATATCCAAATTTTCGCAGTTCTGACTACTTTCAGTCAGAAATGCTGTATCCTGAAGTGTAACTCTTTCTTTCGCGTACTTAATATCCATAACTTTGTATTCATTTTGTGACATGTTAAAAACAGCTGAACCATTACTGTTACATTGAACCTCAAATCCAGGATAGCCGCAAAAAGGATCATGCAAATCTTTAATAATAAATGGATATGAAATATTAATACTGTCACCACAATCTTTGGGTAGACATAAGTTATAATATGGATCCAAACATAAAATTTGTTTGAAACATATAAAAATAGTGAAGAAAATGGGGTTTATCGAGGTTTTTTGTTTGAGTTTTTTCATTGGTGTTTTTATGTATGGGATGTGTTGTTTTTGTGAATGATAATACTATTCGTTAAAAATGGAAAGTATAATATAAGAATAGGATGGTGGTGTGCTTTAATTTGACTTATGTGATACGAGTTATGTGGTTCATACACAACCATAAAATGTTCACATTGCTCTTTTGACTAATTCAATCTTTCTTTCACGTTTTTTAACGAGTGCCCTTTTAATACCTATCATTCTCTTTCTTTTAAGGGTAAAATACACTGTTCGTCTTTAAATTTGTCAAAAAAATCACTATGGGTAGTATTTTCGTATTTTCGTTTTTTTTTATCAAGCTGAGTCCTTTTGACTATTGTTTTTTGTTCAACACCTGCTATCCGTTTTGGCAAGATGGCATAATAGACATTTTCACTTTTGTTAATTATTTTGCTGGTACAACCTTAAGACAAACGGTGTATTTTTTTCTAGAAAGACAACATGTTATTAAGAACCTTGAAAGAAACCAAAATACAATACTAGATGCCTCACATTTATTAAACAAGATAATTAAAAGAGGATGAGAATAAAAAAAAATAATAAGAAAAACCATACAAATGAAACTAAAACTATATCGTATTTTAAACCCAAAAACTGAAGCTGTCACAAATTAAATGTAGAACGAAGACCCATGTGAGGAGAAAAGTATTCCAAACAGTAAACACATTAAAAGCCATCATTGTCAACATGAGATTTAAATGAATTCTCCCAACTGTATAGATATTCTCTACTATATATTATAGGACAATATACTTCCCACCTCTTCCCTCATATCAAATAGGCAAGAAGTACCACAGTTAGGCTATCACATTCTAATAACACAATGGCCACCCAATAAACGTAAAGTAATGTAAAAAAACACATAAAGGCCTCCACTATGCTACACCGTATAAAATAAAACTACAAGAAAAAAGCTCATATTAAATAAATAAAAAAAAAAACGGCAACTACAAACGCAAACTGACACGACATTCGTCCTGAACAATACATCAACTTCGGCACGACATAAAACCACAAAATAGACCGGAAAGCCCCGCCGCAACGTGGCGGGTGCTAGCTTCCTTGTTTGTGACCAAAACACATGAGATATTTAATCAATTAAACACTAAAATATATGTAAATTCACATTATATGACCAAAAAAATGCATATGCACTTTATCTTTTAAAATCACGCATGCTGAAAAAAAAATATTTAAAAAAAAATTCCTAAAATTTAGGAACTAAAAAAAAACATTTTTTATTAAAAAATTCAAAAAAATAACGAAAAAATGTAATTTTACTATCACAACTTTTTGAATTAAATAATAAAAATAAATATTTAAAAAAATCTTATTGGTTGATGATGGTTATCGTAGTTTTCGACCTTTTCTCGGTTATGAAAAAGAACCATCCTCTATCTTAACTACTTATAAAGCATGTATCACATCTTTTAATCTTTTAAAAATTCTTAATTTTTGAGTAATGTTCTTTCTCTATTATACCCTTATTATCAATGAATAATAGTTTCCAAAAATCATACTACTTTCTAATATATAAATACCATACATTTCTTTTTACTATTGCCTTAATTTATAATTAATTTGATGGAAATGGAAATGAATGATCAAGAAAATTTTAATGTTTGATATTAGTATATTGTGTTAAAATATTACTATAACTATCTGCCGTTATAAAATTTCTATACACGGGTAATTGTCAGTCGTCTAATATGCGCTCTAGACTTATCTAAAAACTAGCTATGAATATTTAGACTTAATCTCATAGACAAATATGTACACATAGAGCTACTAAAAAGGCTAGCATAACTTATCAATAAATCTCTACAGGCCTAAAAATGCATAGAAGAAAAACTAAACATTAATTGTCTTATATTTGTGATTTATACCAATAACTACATAAACAAAGCTTAGTAGCCAAGTTGCATGATAGTAGTACGTGGTAGTAAAAAAGACAAAACCGTTAATTTAATATGATAAAAACAGAAAAACTAACCAGGTTTGCAACTCCTTTTGTGAGGCCTATCAGTACAAAAACAAACAAACCGTGAATCCCTCTCACTAAACCCACACCTCCCCCCACTTTGTGCACATTCACCACAATCAGGCGCCCGCCACGTCAGCTCAAACCCTTGCTCCATCACCTCAGCATAACTCGTACCATTCACGCGCCACCCTTCACCACCACCCACCTCCACCAACGCCTCCACAACCACACTACATCTACCCGTCATGTTTCTCATATTCGTATCATTTTCAAGCATAGCATACTTTAAAGTATTCTTCTCACATGACCCGATCAAACCGACCCGATATATATCTATACCCGGATCTAAACTCGATGAAGAACAGTTTGACATTAATACGAGGTTTTGAGTTGTACTGTTATCGGTGTAGAACCGCCAATCTAGAGTGAAATTTCGAATATCCAAATTTTCACAGCTCTGACTACTTTTAGTAAGAACTGCTGTATTATGAACTCTAACTTTGTTTTCCGCAGACGCAATATCCATAACTTTGTATTCATTTTGTGACATATTAAAAACAGCTGAACCATTATTGTTACATTGAACCTCAAATCCAGGATAGCCACATATAGGATCATGCAAATTTTCAATAATAAATGGATATGAAATATCAAGACCATCACCACAATCTTTGGGTAGACATAAGTTATAATATGGATCCAAACATAAAATTTGTTTGAAACATATAAAAATAGTGAAGAAAATGGGGTTTATCGAGGTTTTTTGTTTGAGTTTTTTCATTGGTGTTTCTATGCATGGGATGTGTTGTTTTTGTGAATGATAATACTATTCGTTTAAAATGGAAAGAATAATACTACGTATAAGAATAGGATGGTGGTGTGTTTTAATTTGACTTAGACTTAGGTGATACGAGTTATGTGGTTCATACACAACCATAAAATGTTCACATTGCTCTTTTGACTAATTCAGGTCCGTTTGGTTCAAAGTGGGGAAAGGAAAAGGGAAAGGGAAAAGGAAAGGAATGCAAAGGAATAAGTGAGGTGGGTAATCAATACCTTACCCCCCAATTTAATCTATAATGGTTGATTACCCACTACGGGGCAATCAATACCTTACCCCTCCTTTACCAAGCACCATTATTCAAAGAATGTGGGCCCTTTTCAATTCTTTACCCATTCCCCACCCCTCCTTTACCCCCCACTAGGGATGAGCATTTTGACCCGAATCCCGGAACCGTACCGGTACCGTACCGAAACGGTACCGTTCCCGATATACGGTACGGTACCGGGACTATGAAATAAGGTGAAAAAAAAATCGGGACCACTAATTCGGTACGGGACCGGTACCAAATCGGGAAATTCCCGAATAAAAACGGGAAAAACCCGATTTCCCGGTACCGGTACCGAAACCGGTACCGGTATCCGAATCCCGTCCGGTACGGTACCGGTACCCCCCTTTCATGCTCGGGAAAAAAACGGTACCACCAATTCGGTACGGGTTCGGTACCATTCTGGTACCGTGCTCATCCTTACCCCCCACCAAGCACCCCTCAATCTTTCTTTCACATTTTTTAATGAGTGCTCTTTTAATACCTATCATTCTCTTCAAAATTTCTTTTAAGGGTAAAATACACTGTTCGTCCTTAAATTTGTCAAAAAAATCACTATGGGTCGTATTTTGGTATTTTCGTTTTTTTCATCAAGCTAAGTCCTTTTGACTTTTCTTTTTTGTTCAACAACTGTTATCCGTTTTGGCAAGATGGCATAATAGACATTTCTATTTTTGTTAATTATTTTGCTGGTACAACCTTAAGACGAACGGTGTATTTTTTTCTAGAAAGACAACATATTATTAAGAACCTTGAAAGAAATCAAAATACAATACAAGATGCCTCACCTTTATTAAACAAGATTATTAAAAGAGGATGAGGAAAAAAAATCATATCTTAAACCCAAAAACTGAAGCTGTCACAAATTAAATACAGAATGAAGACCCATGTGAGGAGAAAAGTATTCCAAACAGTAAACACATTAAAAGCCATTATTGTCAACATGAGATTTAAATGAATTATCCCACTTGTATAGATATTTTCTACTATATACCAATGTTTTGAAAACCGGGTTCGAAATTGACCCGGTCGAGTCACCGGACACTGGCTCAACTGGTTCAACCGCTGAGTTAACCCGGTTTTCAATTTATTATTATTATTTTTTTTTTACTGAGTCAACCGGTTCGACCGCCGGGTCAACCGGTTCGACCATCGGATCAACCCGGGTTGTTATTAAAAAATTTTGAAAAAACGAAACCCGGCCAGGTTTCAAGAACCGGGTTGACCCGGGTCACTCAAAACCCGGCAGGTTTAACCGGTTAACCCGGTTTTAGAAACCCAGGTTGTTTTGACCCGTTTTTCTGGCTGGAACCGGTCAAACCGGTTAACCCGGCCGGGTCGACCCGGGTTTCAAAACACTGCTATATACTATAGGACAATGCGCTTGCCGACCAAAATGAATTTAGGGGCTGTTTGTTTGATCACTTTTGAAGCTTGGAAGTAACTTTGATTTTGAAATTAATTGTTTGGTAATTTTTGTAGAGAAAATTTGTGGGGTTTACTCTCATTGACAAGTACTGTTTCCAATCTCTAGTAAAAACATGGGTTTATCTATTTTTGATGGGTCCATTGCATGCATCTCTGTCTATGTCTTATATATAAATCTAATAAAATAATAAATCTTTTATTTTTTAATCCATTACTAACAATTAAATATAATATATTTAATTAAATATAATTTTTTCTCCTACCTCCTCAAATCTAAATTCAAATCTTAATCTTTAACTTTATATCCAAATTAAAATTGTAATCCTAAAAACATCTACAAACCAAATGGCACCTAAAATTAATATATTTTGTGCTGGGAAAAGGGCTCCTTGGTTTGTTCAGAAAATGAAATGTTGGCCCATTTTCCTTTTTTTTTTTAGTGTAATAACAGTTTCCATCTCTTCTCTCATATCAAATAGGTAAGAAGTACCACAGTTCGGTTATCACATTCTAATAACACAATGGCCAATTAAAACTCAATCAACGTAAAGTAATGTAAAAAACCACATAAAGGCCTCCACTATGCTACTCCGTATAAAATAAAACTACAAGAAAAGAGAAGCTCATATTAAAAAAAACACACACGGCAACTACAAATGCAAACTGACGCGACATTCGTCCTAAACAATACATCAACTTCGGCACGACATTATACCACAAACAAAGACCGGAAAGCCCCGCCGCAATGCGGCGGGTGCTAGCTTCCTTGTTTGTGACCAAAACACATGAGAGATTTAATCAATTAAACACTAAAATATATGTAAATTCACATTATGGTCATGTTTGGCAACACCTTTTTGGAAGCGTTTAAGAGCGGTAAGCGACAAGCGTTCCAGTCTTAATGCTTGTTTGGCAACACTGCTGCTAGCGTTTAGCAACACCTCAAAAGCTTGCAATCTTAATGCTTCTTAAAGAAGCTTTCCAATATACCGCTAGCGTTTTACTTTTAATATAAACAATTTACCCTTAAAAATAACATTCATTCATAAGTATATGTCCTTTTTCGTAATTTTATATTTTATAATTACAACTACAGCTACGTTACCAAACACGTTTTTTAAACAAGCAACTAATGCTTACTGCTACTGCTTACTGCTACAGCTTACTGCTTATTGCTACTGCTTACTGTTACCTGTCGCCAAACATAGCCTATATGACAAAAAAAATGCATATGCACTTTATCTTTTAAAATCACGCATGCTGAAAAAAAACATTTAAAAAAAATAAATTCCTAAAATTTAGGAACTAAAAGAAAACATTTTTTTTTTAAATCAAAAAAATGTAATTTTACTATTACAACTTTTTGAATTAAATAATGAAAATAAATATCTAAAAAAATCTGATTGGTTGATTATGGTTATCATAGTTTTCAACCTTTTCTGGGTTCTGAAAAAAACCATCCCCTATCTTAACTACTTATAAAGCATGTATAACATCTTTTAATCTTTTAAAAATTCTCAATTTTTGAGTATTGTTCTTTCTCTATTATACCCCTTATTATCAATGACAACATTTTATAATTAATAACAGTTTCCAAAAATCATACTACTTTCTAATATATAAATACCATACATTTCTTTTTACTATTGTCTTAATTTATAGTTAATTTGATGGAAATGGAAATGAATGATCAAGAAAATTTTAATGTTGATATTACTATATTGTGTAAAAATATTACTATAACTATCTGTCAATATATAATCCCGTTCTTATGCACGTGCAATCGTCAGTCGTCTAGTATGCGCTCTAGAATTATCTAAAAACTAGCTATGAATCTTTAGACTTAGGCCCTGTTTCTTTTTCTAGTGCTTCGTCTGTCTGGGAATATTAGTGGGGCCGATCATATATATTAATGTTTTTTATTAATTTGGGCCCACACAAATTTGTTAACTCGTCTGTATCCAAGGGCTTTAAAAAAGCATCTCCTCCCCATATAGAGCTATTAGTGGATATGGCCCACATTATTTATGAGGATCTGGATGTGGAATAAAAAAAGAAACACGGCCTTAATCTCATATACAAATATGTACACATAGAGCTACTAAAAAGGCTAGCATAGATTATCAATAAATGCATAGAAGAAAAACTAAACATTATTTGTCTTATATTTGTGATTTATACCAATCATTATAACAACAAAGCTTAGTAGCCAACTTGTAGTATTAATTAGTACGTAGTAGTAAAAAAGATATAACCGTTAACATGCTAAAAAAACAGAAAAACTTACTAGGGCAACTCACTGAGTCAGGCCTATCAGTACAAAAACAAACAAACCGTGAAGCCTTCTCATGAAACCCACACCTCCCCCCACCTGCACATTCAGGCGCCCGCCACATCACGTCAGCTCAAATCCTCGTTCCATTACCTCACCATAATTCGTACCATTCACGCACCACCCTTCACCACCACCCGCCTCCACCAGCGCCTCCACAACCACACCACATCTCCCCGTCATGTTCCTCATATTCGTTTCATTTTCAAGCATAGCATACTTTAAAGTATTCTTCTCACATGACCCGATCGGCCCGACCCGATATATATCTATACCCAGATCTAGACCCGATGAAGAACAGTTTGACATTAATACGAGGTTTTTAGTTGTATGGTTATCAATTGAGAATCGCAAATCTGTGGTGAATACAGTGGCATATATAGGAATCTATCACAGGGTGGGCCCAAACTAACACAAAAGAAAAATCGATGTGAGTTTATTAGGGTTGGGTCGAGTTATTAAACCGGGTTTTCTTTTTCCGTTTTCTTTGATTTTCTAGAATGGTTTGGGTCATTTTAGTTTTTTTTTTTAATAAAAAATCTGAATTTTAGCTAAACAAGGAGTATAATTTAGTTGCCATAAGTAAAATATAGTACCACTATATGTAGTTTGTAATAAAAAAAAAATAGGATAAAAACTAACTAATTTGATAACTCCTCGGAAGTAAACATTCGTAGGGAGAAATGATAATGCTAGACCCACTTTTCCACCAACAAACCTACATGTCTGCCTCTCAAATACATTCTCCTTCGTTAAAACCTCTGCAAGTTTCGAACGACCACTGAAACTCTCAATATTGTTCCTTGAATTCTATTTTATTTTTAAATTTTGCTTTCAGTTGTTTTAACTGAGAATAAAAAGGGTATGCATTTAACTTTTCCAAAGTATGCACTCTACGTAAAATTACCAAATAAAAGCACAAAATGAATATTTTTACACTAAGCAAGGAAATAACAAGATATGCAAGTGCGTACCTTGTCTATCATGTAGCGGCGCCTGTGACAGTGGTAGTGCATCTGTGTAATAATTGTGGTTAAAAAAAACTTTGTTGTAACTAACTTTCACGGTTAATATGCTAAAAACAGATAAACTTACCAGGTTTGCAACTCCTTGCATGGGGCATATCAGTACAAAAACAAACAAACCGGAAAGTCGTCTGATTAAACCCACACCTCCCCCCACTTTTTGCACATTCACCACAATCAGGCGCCCGGAACGTCAGCTCAAATCCTCGTTCCATCACCTCACCATAATTCGTACCATTCACGCGCCACCTTTCACCACCACCCACCTCCACCGGCGCCTCCACAACCACACCACATCTCCCCGTCATGTTCCTCATATTCGCATCATTTTCAAGCATAGCATACTTTGTAGTATTCTTCTCACATGACCCGATCAACCCGACCCGATATTCATCCATACCCGGATCTAAACCAGATGAAGAACAGTTTGACATTAATATGAGGTTTTGAGTTGTTTGGTTCTCAATTGAGAACCGCAAATCTGTCGTGAAATTTTGGATATCCAAATTTTCGCAGTTCTGACTAAAAGTAGTTAGAAATGCTGTATTCTGAACTCTAACTTTGTTTTTCGCCAACACAATATCCATAACTTTGTATTCATTTTGTGACATATTAAAAACAGTTGAACCATTACTGTTACATTGAACCTCAAATCCAGGATAGCCGCATATAGGATCATGCAAACCTTTAATAATAAATGGATATGAAATATTAACACCATCACCACAATCTTTGGGTAGACATAAGTCATAATATGGATCCAAACATAAAATTTGTTTGAAACATATAAAAATAATGAAGAAAATGGGGTTTATCGAGCTTTTTTGTTTGAGTTTTTTCATTGGTGTTTTTATGTATTGGATGTGTTGTTTTTGTGAATGATAATACTATTCGTTTAAAATGGAAAGAATGATATAAGAATAGGATGGTTGTGTGTTTTTATTTGACTTAGGTGATAACAGTTATGTGGTTCATACACAACCATAAAATTCTCACATTGCTCTTTTGACTAATTCAATCTTTCTTTCACTTTTTTTTTAATGAATGTCTTTTTAGCACCTATCATTCTCTTTCTTTTAAGGGTAAAATACATTGTTCGTCGTCAGAGTCTTTTTTTCATCAAGCTGAGTTCTTTTGGCTATTATTTTTTGTTCAACACCTGGTATTCGTTTTGGGCTTTTGGCAAGATGGCATAATAGATATTTTCACTTTTGTTAATTATTTTGGAAGTACAACCTTAGAACGAATGATGTATTTTTTTTTTTTTTTTTTTTTTCTAAAAAGACAATATATTATTAACAACCTTGAAAGAATCCAAAATACAATACAAGACGCCCCACCTCTATTAAACAAGATAATTAAAAGATGATGAGACAAAAAAAAAAAAAAAAAAAAAAAAAAAAAAAAAAAAAAAAAAAAAACATACAAATGAAACTAAAACTGAAAAGCCAATTACCAAAATAATCCTTCTGAATAGTGGTTTTACCGAACTAAACCTTTTTCCTATGTTTTACGGAAATGAACACAATATGTGACAATCATACTTTTCATCTTTTCATTCGCCCATTACTCGCCTAAAAAAATCTTTTCATTCGCCAGTAACTTTATTATAGAAGATTTAGTATAAGTGTGTTGTGATGACATGATGGAAGAAAGTGATTTTTTTTAGTTTAAAAAAAACTCTCCCAAAAAATGGCGACTAACTCCTATAACCCTAATCCGATTTTTCTTCTTTAATTCTTGCCTCTAATTCGTTTTTGATATCAGTAGTGATTTAAACACTCGTGGTTTTGATCTTGCTATATCATTTACGTCATCTTGTCAAATATTTGAAGATCAATTTTCGTTTTTTCTAGGGTTTATTATTGTGTCGCCATTTTTTACATACCATTGATCTGTTATTTTAATTTATCATGGTTTAGGGTTGTTTATCATCTCTGCAACGCCTAGTATTGTGACATCCTTCAATCCAAACCCTAATCTATTCGTGATATTTTGGATGTGACTATTTTGGTTGAGTGTTGAACGTGGGTTTATGATTCTTGTTTGTGGGTTGT
Organism: Artemisia argyi; assembly: GCA_030686995.1. Taxonomy (NCBI): domain Eukaryota; kingdom Viridiplantae; phylum Streptophyta; class Magnoliopsida; order Asterales; family Asteraceae; genus Artemisia; species Artemisia argyi. The sequence goes on along the minus strand of CM060701.1, from coordinate 20,331,966 downwards.
GGTAATGACGGATGATATGGGAGAGGAGACTACATCTTCTTTGTTAAGTTCGTTAGCTAAGAAGATTAAACATATCGACGGCAACATGATTACGTCGAGTAAACAGCTTCGTAAAGCTGTTCGTTTTGGTGGTCCTGTTGTTACTAGATCACCTGGTCGTAAGGTACACTTTTATGAGCATGTGGCCGATGTTGGGGCACATTCTGAAAATAATGATTCTTCAAATGGTGACGCTAATCCGGTTGGACACCAGCCTATTCATGGTACGAATTCAGCCCCTGTTGAGCAGGCTACTGTGACGATTAGTGAGGAACATGTGGAGCCAGTTTCACATGCCACTAGCTTTCCTAATGCTGTCGATTCAAGTAATGTTACGGTTGCCAATCCTGAACCAAATGTTGTGCTACCGTCTGATGCTTCTAAAGTTGCACCTGGTAATAGCAAATCGACATTTGCACAGGTTTTGAATCCTGAATCGTCTAAACCAAAGGTAATTGTGTGTCAATTGGTATCTGATATTACTTGTGATGGTGCTGATATTGCTATTCCACGTGCTACCGTGGAGAAGGTTAGTAACAAATTCAAGAATACGCTTTACGGGTATTTCATTGGTAAGAACATTGCGTTTCCGGTGGTTGAATATTATGTACGTAGTATGTGGTCTAAATATGGTTTAACCAAGGTTATGAGAAATGCAAAAGGCTTTTTCTTTTTTCAGTTTGAAACTAGAAAGGGTATGGAAGAGGTGTTGGAAAACGGTCCGTGGATTATCCGAAATGTTCCGATTTTTCTCAAAGAATGCACGCTGAATACTTGTTTGCTAAAGGAGGACTTGACTAAAATACCGGTGTGGATTAAACTATATGATGTGCCTTTTGCGGCCTATTCAGCAGAAGGGCTAAGTATGATTGCTACAAAACTAGGGATTCCAAAGATGCTTGATTCGATGACTAGCAAGATGTGTGAAGAAGCATGGGGTCGATGTAGTTTTGCGCGGGTGTTAGTCGAGGTTAGCTCAGAAAATGTTCTGAAAGATAGTCTTATTGTTGCTATTCCTTTGATGGAGGAAGAGGGGTTCTCTAAAGTGACTATTCGCGTTGAGTATGAATGGAAACCTCCAAGGTGTCATTCATGTAGGATTTTTGGTCATGATATTGATCAATGCCCCAAAAGGCCTAAGGAGGCTGTTTCAACCCAACTAGCGGATGATGGGTTTGTGGAAGTTACGCGGAAGCAAGGGAAAGGGAAACAACCTGAAAAGGGTCGTCACATTGATGGTGTTCGATTAAACAAACCTAAACCCAGCTACTACTATCGTCCGAAGAGTAAGCCGGGTAGTACCAATAACGAAGCATCTACTTCAAAGCCTAATAACATGGGTCGGAAGAAGGTTACACATGATACTAATATTACAACACCGAACCCTTTTGATTCTCTTGCATTTGATCCCGAGGAGAGTAAACAAGATCCTTCAAACAAGGTTGGTGATCCATTTGTGGATGTTGCAACGGATAGTGAAGATGAAGTGTTTGAGAACTACGATGATATTACTAATTACGTGAATTCTAAAAGCTCCAAGGCTAAGAGTGGTACTTCAAGAGACTTCAAGGTTCAGACTCGCAAAAAGAAGTAGTTATTTGTTAATGTTTATGACATGTCATAAACATATCTTAGTTTGCTTGTTAGCTAGTTGGTTAGCTTGTTAGCTAGTTAGCTGCTATTGTGTGGCTTTTGTTTTTAGCCCTGATCGGGCACAGGTGGGGGATTCACCCTCATCCATTGTTCTTCAATGCTTTTTTGGTGTAATATATTTTTTACCGGGCGGAAGGCCCTTTACCCAAAAAAAAAAATGACATGATGGAAGAGATATATCAACCTATCTACCTATTATATATATATGCATGAGCTCCTTTTTAACTGTAGAACCTTAAAAAGAAGATATATGTCTATCTGTAGAACCTTAGAAAGAAGACATATGACCATCTAAAGTTGATCACTATTTTCACGTATTTTAAAAAAGTCACACATGGTGAAACCCACGCTCATAAGATTGGTACGTTGTGGATCATCCTCTCTCATTTTCTGTTCCAATGAATAATTTCCGGCACAGCAAAATAGATCAACACCGGCGACCAACTTTACAAATTATGATAAGTTTTTAGATCTTCCTTTCCCATTTTTTTACGAGTTAAACCTTCATCTTTTCTTTTCTTTAACTCGTTCAAATACTTTTATGTCAATGTACACATTAGATTTTATAAAATTCATTCAAGGATTTTTACATCCACTTCATAGTGACTTATTATGCAGTGGCATGAAGATAGGGACAAACCAGTTAATGGTCAACTATGGTGTAGTTCATGAACGCCCAGCTAGGCCTCGCCCAGCTATCGCTAGCCATCGCCAAGGCATGAAGATAGGGACAAAACTATTAATGGCCAACTATGGTGTAGTTCATGAATGCCCAGCTAGGCCTCGCCCAGCTATCGCCTAGCCATTGCCAAGGCATCGCCCAGCCTTCGCTAGCTCGCCAAGGCATGGACCTTGCCTCGCCCCTCACCTCGCCTAGCTAGCCTAGGCCTCGCCCAATCTAATTACTCAAATTTTGACTCGCCCCTCATCTCGCCTAAGCCTCGCCCTCCTCACCTCGCCTAGCACTTGCCTAAGCCTTGCCCATCGTTCGCTGAATCACATGTCCTCGCCCAGCACTCACGCATCACTCCTTATATACAGGTGTGTATGGTCCTAAACTAATCTACTAATATTTAACGGTTCATTTTAGATAATTTTGTGTGCGAGGTTTATATCCATAAACTAGTTAACTAAATCGTATCTTAGACACAAAAACTGAAGCTGTCACAAATTAAATGCAGAACGAAGACCCATGTAAAACATTAACAACTATGTTGATAATTCAAACAAACGAAACAAACAAACAAATTCAAACAAAACGAAGCAGAAGCTTTATTCAAATACCAAACCAAATTCAAACGGTACCAAACTATTATTCAAAAGGTACAAAGAAAACTAATGCCATCAATCCCTATTTATAGACTAAAACTAACCGTCATAGATTAGTTTCCTAATTTTAAACAAACTTGGTGGACAAGTCAAAATTTTACCAAACAACCCTTAAAGTTTAAGTCACATTCTAACAATCTCCACCGTGACTTAAACTCCTCCACCTGTTTCAAATCAAATTCAAAGTTCCAATTTCCGAATTCCAAATTTCAAATTCCAAAATCCAAATTCCAAATGCCAGAGATGCTAGCCAAATTCAAATCAAATGATCGATTCCCAAAAGCAATCCAAAACAAAGTCGATCCAAAACAAACTGAACAAATACAAACGCCGATAATCTTCAAAACGAACAATCAAACGTTAACCGACAAATTCAAACTCGGTCAACCGAACAAAACCAAATCGGCTCAAACGATCTTCAACAAAGACAATCAAATTCGGGCAACCAACTTCAAAAGCCTGAAAAACGAAGATCCAAATTTTCAAACTAACAAATTCCAAACGATCAAACAAATTCCAAACGACCCGATTACAACCAAGTCTTCAAACACCAAATCGATCTTCAAATTTCAAATACCAAATTCAAATTCCAATGGCCCACTTATATAATAAGAATTACGACCCCAAATATCAAATTCAAATTCTAATGACCCACTTATTGATAAGTATTATGGTCCAACTTCAAACTTATTATCCAAGTATCAAACAAATTCAAGTTAATAAATAACTTGACGAACGGGCTCTAATAATTTAAACGCCCCAAATATGATACTCGATAATTCTAATGACCCAGTTATATAATAAGAATTATGGTCCAAATTCAAATTCAAATACTAACCAATAAACGAACCAAAATCAAAAGCCTAATTTTTCGAATATTCTCATCTTCTTGCGGCCAAAACAAGATGTATCAAATTCAAAAACTTCAATATCTGTATCATGAAATTGAAGTTACCAATATACAAACGAACATTCAAAACCCAAATTTAATATTCCACGGTTGACGAAAGCATTCAAAATCCAAATTTAATATAGGCCCAATAGCTACCAAGGAGCACTAACGAACAAAAAGAAATCCAAATTTTGCGAATATGACTTATTCCAAATCGACAAAAACGATCGTATCCCAAAAACCAAACGAAAACCTTTTCTTTTTCTTCTTCTTCATAGCGAACGAACCAACCTAGCTCTGATACCACTTGTTGATAATTCAAACAAACGAAACAAACAAACAAATTCAAACAAAACGAAGCAGAAGCTTTATTCAAATACCAAACCAAATTCAAACGGTACCAAACTATTATTCAAAAGGTACAAAGAAAACTAATGTCATCAATCCCTATTTATAGACTAAAACTAACCGTCATAGATTAGTTTCCTAATTCTAAACAAACTTGGTGGACAAGTCAAAATTTTACCAAACAACCCTTAAAGTTTAAGTCACCTTCTAACAAACTAGTATCATGTCAACATGAGATTTAAATGAATTCTCACTTGTATATATTTGTGACCAAAACACATGATAGATTTAATCAATTGAACACTGAATATGTAAATTTACATTATATGACAAAAAAAATGCATATGCTGAACGCTAAAATATATGTAAATTTACATTCTATGACAAGAAAAATGCATATGCAGTTTATCTTTTAAAATCACGCATGCTGAAAAAAAATATTTAAAAAAAATAAATTTCTAAAATTTAGGAACTAAAAAAAACATTTTTTATTAAAAAATTTAAAAAAAAAATAAAAAAAAAAAATGTAATTTTACTATCACAACTTTTTGAATTAAATAATAAAAATTAACATCTAAAAAAATCTGATTGGTTGATGATGATTATCATAGTTCTCGACCTTTTCTCGGTTCTAAAAAGAACCATCCTTTATCTTAACTTCTTATAAAGCATGTATCATATCTTTTAATCCCCTTATTATAAATGACAAGATTTTATAATTAATAACAGTTTCCAAAAATCATACTACTTTTTAATATATAAATACCATACATTTCTTTTTACTATTGTCTAATTAATTTATAGTTAATTTGATGGAAATGGAAATTAATGATCAAGAAAATTTTAATGTTGATATTAGTATATTGTGTTAAAATATCACTATAACTATCTGCCGTTATAAAATTCTGTTGCTATGCACGGGCAATCGTCAGTCGTCTAGTATGCGCTCTAAAATTATCTAAAAACTAGCTATGAATCTTTAGACTTAATCTCATAGACAAATATGTACACATAGAGCTACTAAAAAGGCTAGCATAAATTATCAATAAATCTCTACACGCCTAAAAATGCATAGAAGAAAAACTAAACATTATTTGTCTTATATTTGTGATTTAAATACCAATCATTATAAAAACAAAGCTTAGTAGCCAACTTGCATTATTAGTACGTAGTAGTAAAAAAGATATAACCATTAACATGCTAAAAACAGAAAAACTTAGGGCAACTCACTGAGTGAGGCCTATCAGTACAAAAACAAACAAACCGTGAAGCCTTCTCATTAAACCCGCACCTCCCCCCACTTTTTGCACATTCACCACAATCAGTCGCCCGCCACGTCTACTCAAATCCTCGTTCTATCACCTCACCATAATTCGTACTATTCACGCACCACCCTTCACCACCACCCACCTCTACCGGCGCCTCCACAACCACACCACATCTCCCCATCATGTTCCTCATATTCGTTTCATTTTCAAGCATAGCATACTTTAAAGTATTCTTCTCACATGACCCGATCAACCCAACCCGATATATATCCATACCCAGATCTAGACACGATGAAGAACAGTTTGACATTAATACGAGGTTTTTAGTTGTATGGTTATCAATTGAGAACTGCAAATCTGTGGTGAATTTCGGATGTACAAATTAATGGGATTTTATGTGTATTATATATAGCTGTATATAGCTGGTATACAGCGGCAGATATAGGAATCTATCACAGGGTAGGCCCAAACTAATACAAAAGAAAAATCGATGTGAGTTTATTAGGGTCGGGTTGAGTTATTAAGCTGGATTTTTTTTCCCGTTTTCTTTGATTTTCTTGATTGGTTCGGGTCATTTTAAACTTTTTTTTTTTTTTTTTTTTTTTTTATTTATTTTTTTTTTATTATTTTTTTTTTTGTTAAATAATCTGAATTTTAGCTAAACAAAGAACTAATTTAGTTGCCATAAGTAAATCCTAGTACCGCTATATGTAGTTTTTATTAAAGTAAATAAATAAATAAATAAATAAAACTTACTAATTTGATAACTCCTCGGAAATCAACACTCGTAGGGAGAAATGATAATGCTAGACCCACTTTTCCACCCACAAACCTACACGTCTGCCTCTCAAATACATTCTCCTTCGTTAAAACCTCTGCAACTTTAGAACGACCACTGAAACTCTCATTGTTGTTCCTTGAATTCTATTTTATTTCTAAATTTTGTTTTCATTTGTTCCTTGAATTCTATTTTATTTTTAAATTTTGTTTTCATTTGCTGTAACTAACTTTCACGGTTAATATGCCAAAAATAGAAAAACTTACCAGGTGAAACTCTCATTGTTGTTCCTTGAATTCTATTTTATTTTTTAAAGGTATGCATTTAACTTTTACAAAGTATGCACTGTAAAATTACCAAATAAAAGCACAAAATGAATATTTTTACACTAAGCAAGGAAATAACAAGATATGCAAGTGCGTACCTTGTCTATCATGTAGCGGCGCCTGTGACAGTGGTAGTGCATCTGTGTAACAATTGTGGTTAAAAAAAACTTTGTTGTAACTAACTTTCACGGTTAATATGCCAAAAACAGAAAAACTTACCAGGGCAACTCACCCGATGGGGCCTATCAGTACAAAAACAAACAAACAGCGGCCATGTCGTCACATTAAACCCGCACCTCCCCCCACTTTTTGCACATTCACTGTTAGTGGTTATTAGTAAACAAGTTCCCAGATTAGGGTTAAGATAATCAATAAAGGTACCGGATATTCACTTGAAATCGTGGTATCACTTTCCAATAGAAACTATTCGACCCTATGCCTGGGTTACACGAATATCTCTATGGGATAAGATCAAGTGAAGTTCTTGTTTTAGGCACAAATCAAGAACCAGATGCGTATTAGAGTGTTTAGGGTTTCGTGTTTAGTATATCGTCTGATAACTCTCTTCCATGCAGAATGATGTGATCTCTATTTATAATAGAGAATACTCAAACCCTAGCCCATGGTATTATGTATAATTAACGGCCCATTAATTATAACATAATAATTTCCATAATAATAGGGATCAGTGGTTAAAACCTAGCAGCAGAATTGCTGATGCTATCAGCAGATTCTCACTAGCAGCAGAATCAGCTAGCAGCAGAATCAGCTGTCAGCAGAATCCTATCAGCAGGATCAGCTAGCAGCAGATTCACAACACTAGCAGCAGAGTCTGCTAGCAGTACTTTGATCAATACATAACCACTATTGAGTCAGGGGATTCAGTGACCAAATGGGTGTATACTCCATACCTCCAAACCCATTACCAGGTGTGAATTGATCCCTCAAGTGCACTAAATTTTCCAACAATCCTCCCCAAATTTAGTTCACTACCTTTGCATGAAAAAACAAACAAGTGCATAAATGAAAATATCCTGAGGATTGAATTTCCACATTAGTACATATACTTTCAAATATTCGAGAATCAGGGTGTTCTAAGAATTGAACCCTTCAACCCATTTGAATACCTGATGATAAATACACACAAGTTTTCAAACACTAAAATACTCCTGACACTATACAAGCCATGTGTCCATATCCAATTCATAAATGTTGTAAAAGCTAAAAGTCCAAAGCTTCCTGAAGCGGCAAAACTTCAACATTTACATAGGTGGTTCATCTTTAATTCATGCTCCTACTTAGCACTTTTTCAAAGAAAATTAACCATTAAGAAGTGAAGACTTCATCCTCCTTTCAGCAGGTAACAAGCACAACCTTGGGATGTTTGTAATACATGTGCTTCAGTCCACCAAATGATCAGCTTTCCACATTGAACTCAGCTTCCAAGTTTCCTTAGAAAGGAGTTGGGTATCCTTGCATTCAGTGACTAAGTTGGACTTAAACCCATCCCTGTAGCAGACTTCAAAACCAAGTCTCTAGCCAAACCCTTCGTCAAGTGATCAGCTAAGTTTTGTTGAGATTTAACAAACACTATAGATACCACCCCATTCATGATAAGCTCACGAATCATGCTATGCCTAACACCTAAGTGTCTAGACTTCCCATTGTACATCTGGCTATAAGCCTTTGCCAATGTAGCAGCACTATCACAATGGATAGAAATAGGTGCTATAGGTTTAGACCACAATGGAATCTCAAGAAGCAAGTTTTTCAACCATTCAGCTTCTTTGCCAGCAGCAGCTAAAGCCACAAATTCAGATTCCATGGTTGAACTGGTAATGCAAGTTTGTTTCTTGGATGCCCAAGAAATTGCACCTCTACCAAGTAGGAATACCCAGCCACTTGTAGACGAATTGTCTTCAGTGTTACTGATCCAACTTGCATCAGTATATCCTTCTAATACTGAAGGATAACCAGTATATGAGAGACTATAATCCATAGTTCTCTTCAAATACTTAAAGACCCTCTGAATTGCTTGCCAATGATGAGCACTAGGATTACTAGTATACCTGCTCAGTTTACCCACAACAAAAGCAATATCAGGCCTTGTACAAGTCATGGCATACATCAAGCAGCCAATAACCCTAGAATACTCAAGTTGAGATACAGCTTTGCCAGTATTAGGCATTAGCTTCTCACTTGTATCCATAGGAGTACTCACTAGAGTACAATCAAAGTAATTAAATTTCTTTAACACCTTCTCAATATAATGAGACTGAGATATAGAAATTTTGTTACTTTCATGTTTAATCCTTATCCCAAGGATAACATCTGCCTCCCCCATATCCTTCATGGAAAACTTTGATGACAAAAATTCTTTTGTAAGATCAACTTGATTTTGGTCAGTGCCAAAGATCAACATGTCATCAACATATAGACAAATGATGACTCCTTTACCAGATTCATCAAATTTGCTATATACACATTTGTCAGCCTGATTAAGTAAATAACCACTAGACAAAACCACTTCATCAAACTTTTGATGCCATTGCTTAGGTGCCTGTTTTAGTCCATAAAGAGACTTAATCAGTTTACACACCTTGTTTTTATTGCCAGGCATGATGAAGCCCTGAGGTTGGTTCATGTAAACCTCCTCATCTAAATCACCATTCAAGAAAGCTGTCTTCACATCCATCTGATGAACAATCAGATTGTGAATTGATGCCAAAGCAATTAGCAATCTTATGGTACTGATACGTGCCACTGGAGCATAAGTATCAAAGTAGTCTATTCCTGACTTTTGTTTAAAGCCTTGAATAACTAATCTTGCCTTGAACTTTTCAACAGTTCCATCTACCTTCATTTTCTTTTTGAAAATCCATTTGCTACCTAAAGGTTTGCAACCAGGTGGTAGATCAGTCAACACATAAGTGTTATTGCCCATGATGGAGTCCATCTCATCATTAATTGCTTCTTTCCAGAAAGCAACATCCTGGGACTTCATTGCTTCTTCAAATGTTTTGGGATCATCCTCCACAATGAAGCAATAGGAGTATTGGTCTGAGACCTCACTCCTTGTACCTTCAATTAAGTATAATTGAAACTCAGGTCCAAATGACTTTGGAGTCCTCACCCTATTGCTCCTTCTGAGCTCAGGTTCAGGTTGTTGTTCCACAACCTCAGCAGGAACCTCATCAGCAGGAACCTCACCAGCAGGAACCTCATCAGCAGGAACCTCTGAAACACCATTGTCATTGGTTCCATTTGGAATCCTTTGACTTGGTCTAGGGATAGATGAGAATCTGTTCTCATCAAATATTGCATCCCTTGATTCAATTATTGAGTTAATTGAAACAGACTCATTAGGTTCTATAACATAAAACCTATATGTCTTGGAATGCTCAGCATATCCAACAAAGATGCATTCAATGCCTCTTTCACCCAAAGTTTTCTGCTTTGGATCAGGGAGTCTTACAACAGCCCTACAACCCCATATCCTAAGATAATTAAGGTTAGGTTTCTTTTTAGTCCACAGTTCATAAGGGGTAACTTTGTTCCTTTTGTTGGGAACCCTATTTAATAAATAGCAAGCTGTTAACATAGCTTCACCCCAGAATCCTTGACTCAGCCCTGAATAGGAAAACATGGAATTAACCATCTCCTTCAGCACCCTGTTTTTCCTTTCAGAAATACCATTTTGCTGAGGAGTATAAGGGGCAGTCGTTTCATGGATTATACCAACAGACTGAAAATACAGAGTATCCATGTACTCACCTCCCCTATCAGTCCTTAATCTTTTGATCAAAGAACTTTGTTGCAATTCAACTTCAGTTTTAAATACTTTAAATTTATCTAATGCTTCATCTTTAGAATGTAATAAATAAACATGACAAAACCTAGAAGCATCATCAATAAAAGTCACAAAGTATTTCTTATTCCCCAAAGAGGGAGTAGCATGTAAATCACAAAGATCACTATGAATTAACTCCAAAACTTTAGTTTCACGTTTTACTCCTTGAAAAGGTTTCTTAGTTATCTTGTTCAACATACAAGTTTTACACTTTTCAGTATTCACATCAAAGGCTGGAATTAACCCATCCTTAGACATATCTTGCATTCTTTTAAAATGTACATGGCCAAGTCTTGCATGCCAAAGGTTTGAATCATAAAATATAGATGTAGATATAAAAGCAGAATCAATATTATCATGAACAATATTAAGTCTGAACATTTGATTACATAAATAACCAAAACCAATAAATACACCATTTTTAGACAAAACAAACTTATCAGATTCAATAACCTGTTTATAACCACAATTATTTAAAACACTACTAGAAACCAAATTCTTTCTAATATCAGGAACATGTAAAACATTAAATAAAGAAACAATCTTTCCAGAACTAAACTTCAACTCAACACATCCTTTTCCATGCACCAGGGCAGTTGACTCGTTTCCCATGTGAAGAATAGAACCATCATTCATTGACTTGTAGGTCTTGAACCAGCTTCTATCTTTACACACATGAATTGCAGCTCCAGAGTCAACCCACCAAGCAACATCATCATCCTGCACAAAGTAAATATCAGATATATATGTAACATAATAAATCGTAAAAGACTTATTAAACACATTCTGACCTTTCAGAGAATTGGTGTTACCATTCCCTCCACTTGTGCCTGATCCATTGAATTTGTTTCCAACTTTACCACCCTTGCAATCTTTCCTGAAGTGTCCAGGTTTCCCACACTTCCAACAAGTCACCTTAGATTTCTTGTTAAGATCAGATTTGGTGTTATCTTGATGCTTACGCTTGCCCTTGTTGTCATTGTACTTGGTGGAGTTGTTATGCTCCACCATATTGACAACTGATGGACCAGTAGCAATGCTACTCTTTGGCTTGTCAATGTCTTGAGCTTTGAGTGAATCCTCAATGCGCAAGTGACTGCCCAACTCAGCAAGAGTTAACTCCTCCTTCTTATGCTTAAGCATATGCTTGAATTCTTTCCAAGAAGGAGGAAGTTTATCGATGATACAAGAGACTGAAATAGCCTCATCCATGTTCATCTTGTGTTGTGTGAATCGACCAAGTAAACCAAGAAGTTCATTGTATTGTTCCATGACAGGTCTAGAATCAACCATTTTGTAATTGTTAAAATTACTTACAAGGAACTTCTCACTTGATGCATCCTCAGCCATATACTTGGCTTCCAAGGAATCCCATAGTTCTTGTGAAGTTTCAACATTCTGATAAATATCAAATAAAGTATCAGACATACCATTGAGAATTAAACCTCTGCAAACATAATCATCATTCTCCCATTTGCTTCTTGCTCTCATCTGCTCCATAGTAGCAGCTTCTCCAAAATCTTCTGGAATCTCAGTAGTAAGAACAGACACCACGTTCATACTGGTCAGCAAGAATTGCATCTTCTTCTGCCATCTTCTGAAATCCACACCTTCAAACTTTTCCAACTTGGAAAAGTTAGCAGCTATTTGTCTCATAGCAGCAGCCATTGATTATCACTAATAGTTTCTATTGATTGTTAGTGGTTATTAGTAAACAAGTTCCCAGATTAGGGTTAAGATAATCAATAAAGGTACCGGATATTCACTTGAAATCGTGGTATCACTTTCCAATAGAAACTATTCGACCCTATGCCTGGGTTACACGAATATCTCTATGGGATAAGACCAAGTGAAGTTCTTATTTTAGGCACAAATCAAGAACCAGATGCGTATTAGAGTGTTTAGGGTTTCGTGTTTAGTATATCGTCTGATAACTCTCTTCCATGCAGAATGATGTGATCTCTATTTATAATAGAGAATACTCAAACCCTAGCCCATGGTATTATGTATAATTAACGGCCCATTAATTATAACATAATAATTTCCATAATAATAGGGATCAGTGGTTAAAACCTAGCAGCAGAATTGCTGATGCTATCAGCAGATTCTCACTAGCAGCAGAATCAGCTAGCAGCAGAATCAGCTGTCAGCAGAATCCTATCAGCAGGATCAGCTAGCAGCAGAATCCTAGCAGCAGATTCACAACACTAGCAGCAGAGTCTGCTAGCAGTACTTTGATCAATACATAACCACTATTGAGTCAGGGGATTCAGTGACCAAATGGGTGTATACTCCATACCTCCAAACCCATTACCAGGTGTGAATTGATCCCTCAAGTGCACTAAATTTTCCAACATTCACCACAATCCGGCGCCCGCCACATCAGCTCAAACCCTCGCTCCATCACCTCAGCATAATTCGTACCATTCACGCGCCACCCTTCACCACCACCCGCCTCCACCGGCGCCTCCACAACCACACCACATCTCCCCATCATGTTCCTCATATTCGTATCATTTTCAAGCATAGCATACTTTGTAGTATTCTTCACACATGACCCGATCGGCCCGACCCGATAAATATCCATACCCGGATCTAAACCCGATGAAGAACAGTTTGACATTAATACGAGGTTTTGAGTTGTTTGGTTATCAATTGAGAACCGCCAATCTGTCGTGAAATTTCGGATATCCAAATTTTCGCGGTTCTGACTAAAAGTAGTCAGAACTGCTGTATTCTGAATTCTAACTTTGTTTTCCGCGGACGAAATATTCATAACTTTGTACTCATTTTGTGAAGGGCCCTTTCGTGGAATGTTAAAAACAGCTGAACCATTACTGTTACATTGAACCTCAAATCTAGGATGGCCACATATAGGATCATGCAAATCTTTAATAATAAATGGATATGAAATATCACGACCATCACCACAATTTTTGGGTAGACATAAGTTATAATTTGGATCCAAACATAAAATTTGTTTGAAACATATAAAAATAGCGAGGAAAATGGGGTTTATTGAGGTTTTTTGTTTGAGTTTTTTCATTGGTGTCTTTTTGTATGGGATGTGTTGTTTTTGTGAATGATGATATTATTCGTTTAATATGGAAAGGATAAGCTAAAAATAGGATGGTGGTGTGTTTTGATTTGACTTAGGTGATAATATTCTAAGATTTGACTTATGATGGAGTTTGGGATTTGAGATATAGTTGACTTGAATGTGATTAATGTTGTATTGGTATTTGAGGGTGTTGAATATTCTAAGATGTATATATGAGGGTTGAATATTTATATGATGGCATGTAAAACACTTTTTGAATTAATTTGATTTAGAATGCTAGCTTAATGAATATTTTAAAGTAAATTGCAAAATATTAATCTACACTAAAACCTCTATGAATTAATAGTGTTTGGCCCGAGATATTTTATTAATTTAATGAGATATTATTATATCGATAAATTAATAATTTATTAATTTAAAAAGGTTTTATTATGACCGTTAAATTTTCAAGTATAATATACTAGTTACAATGTATACTCTTTAAAAATAAAAAATAAATTTGAAAAACAAGTTTCAATTACAATTTTATAAATTCATATTAACACTTTATGAAAATAAAAAAATTAAGACTAGCTTTTGTTACAATTCTGGAAGACAACACACTAACACTTTACAGCAACAAAGAGATTTTGAGATAAACTCAATATAGATTTGAAGTTCAACAAAAAATAACAAATGACAATAAATTTCATTTTTTACTAAACAATCTTAGGATTTTGAAATGTATCTCTCACACACACATATATACATATACATATATAATTTTTAGTAATTATTAATTTATAGTTTCGTTGGGACTGATATATATACACTAGGTTTTCAAAAAAATTATTATCTTATTATTTTATCGATTGGGGTCCAAATTTGTACTGGTCTCAAGTTGGGACTAGACAAATTATTAATTTTATCGAGGTTATTAATTTATCGAGTATTAATTTATAGAGATTTTACTGTAGTTTTTTCAAATCACCAGACGTGACAAAATAAAATAACTGAAATACCCTAAGTTTAACCTTTTACTCAAATAAGGGCATTTCATATATTTCACTTTAGCCATGAGCAAAAAGTAAAACAAAAGTTCACCACAAAAGACATGTTTTGCAATTTACTCTTTTGCATTTAGCAAAAGTTCAAAAACTTAAAGAGATAATGCTATGTGCATTTAAGTATAGGGCTATATATATATTCTTTAATAATTCTACTGTTGTTGACGATAATGAATATTGGTTAATATATCTCCTCTCAAATACAAAACGCTTAAAGTTATACTTCAGAATGATTATGTAGCTCGCTTGAAATATGCATACTAGGAAAAATGACCATAGTCCCATACATCATTCTAAAACTGACGCACTTGAAGACTGACCTCGAAGTTGCAGTGGACATAAATTGAATTCCTATTCGGTTAGAAAAATCCTAGACCCCAACCATCAACCATTATGTTACCTCTTTGGAATTTATAGTCCTTTATGTAGTTACATCGTCCAATTATGTCTTTGTCTAAACAAACTTGTTCGGTCTTAATGTTTACTCATATTCGCAGCTTAGATGGTTGGGCTACACCATTTAGCAAAGATAATATAATCAAACAAAGATGTTAAAAATTGATGGTGCTAATTTCCTTCCATTATCCACTAGAACATTGGCTACAATTTTGTTCAGCTTTTGAGACGAATCTCAAATAAAGCAACGTACCTAGTTTGTATCTAAAAAAATAGGTTATACACAACAAATATTTGTCTTAGGCTATTTTGAGAGCCTACACCATATATCTTTCAAATGCAATCTCACATATGTGTTAAATGAGACTTGAACCAATAATCTTTGGCCAAAAGTTTTGGTTTTTTCAAGCTTTTTAAAATTTACAAGAGATGTCTTCATTATCATAAATTTGAAAGTTATTAGTTCAATTCAAACTTCATCTTCATTTTGTCAAGTTTGTAATCATTGTGACTTTAGTCATCCATTATCGCCGTGTATGGTATAAGTTAATCATTAAAAAAATGTGTAAATAATGGTAGACAAAGTTAGTTCAGAGAAGTTAAATGCAATGGGTGTGCAGTTATAAATTATTATTAAAGGTAGAATCAATTGACATAGAATATTATATTATATAACATTCATTGAAGTGTTTTAAGGAGCCATCATTATTCCGAAGCCGCTACTTGATGGACCGGCTTGAGGGAGTTGGGATTTATGAACTATATAAGCAATTATACACATAATTTACGCAACGGATTAAGGTCCCAAAGCTGATCCTTATGATGTACGAGTAATAAGATTAACAATTAAATACTTACTAACTTCTTGTATTTAATCCGTTTGGATGACCTCTACGGTTAGTCCACACTACACATCGTTGTAGATTACCCGAATGCTAGTTCTAAATTTCACGATCAAAGCAACGAAACACGTGGTTTTGCTTGTTGGAAAAGTTAAACCAAAGAGCCTTAAGGGTTTTGGCCGATCTATTTGTATGAGGAAAAAAGGGAGTTTTTGTATTTTATTTTTCCAAGAAATATAAGATTATGCCTAACATAATCCTTATATGGAACAACTAAACTTAGGCAAAAAGTTAAGCCCTCTCCCTTCCTTTTTCTTTGGGGTGATTGCATATATACATACTAAAATTTGCATATTTACATATATACTCAAAACATGCTTAACTTGCATTGTACATCATGCATTGAAAACTTGTATTATGAGAAAATATGCAAGTATTTAAGTTTTAGTGGGTATACATGCAATTCTCTTTTTTTTTTTCTTTTATTCGGCCGAATAACCCAACACATATGGTTTCCCATATGTTCTGGGCTAAGTCTCTAATTAACAAGTCCATTACTAGTTAATCAAAGCCTATTCGTTAATTATTGCGTCCAACGAAATAATTGACAACCGTTAAGTAAAACATGAAATATAAACTAATATAATTACTATAAATATGTTTAATTACATTATTAAAAGTAATCCCTCGGTTTATGCGTGTGTGACCTTATAGGCTCACGTCTTTCTAGCCGTATAACTATTAACTATGATACGAGCACTTCCAATAGCTCCCACTCGCGAATTTCATAATCCTAAATAACTTATATAAGCAAATGTTAGCGTCTAGCAACATGCCAAAACTCCTAGAAATACTTGAGTGCAATTATATAAAACGTCTCAGTATTAATGGTTTATTATTATTATTAGTCATCCTTTTTGTTTCAAATACATATTAAACTATGAATATGGATCTAAGTGATCACATATGCTTAACTATTTTGTTTCTCAATATAGATATTGAACTAGATTACCAGACGTAAACAAGATTCATCTCGACTTACTTTGGGCACGGCCATGCAAACATCTGATCAATTCATCGAGTGACCCAGTAGTATCTAACTCCAGAAAATATGTGGAGGAAGAAATCCTATTTTGACTGCACATGTCATTCATGTGCTTTACATCACTTCTGAAAATAGCCTTTATAACTACATATAGCGTTTAACTATATCAAGGAATGATATTCCACACATGCAAGACCTACTTGCATCTCAAGTTTGAGGACGAGTAAAATACAACCACTAGCGAGTTTCACTTAATGACACTGATCTATAAAGTGATATCTCGTAGGTTGAGGTAGTCCAATATTTAAATCCAGTGAATAGCATATGAGTTTGGTAGACATATCCTTTAATATTCATCTAGTGAATATTATCAATCGCTCACATTTGTCTTAGTTCAACAATGCTCCCATATTGTTGATCGACAATGGATAATTTAGAATAAATAAATTATTCATAGATTAAACATGCAAAAGAATACAATAGTATAAATGAAAACAATCATACCCAGTATATCAATTCTTTATTTGATACGACTGCTTAGAGTTCTATTATCCAAATACTAAATACAGATATGCATGAAACTACTAGTAAGTCAAAATCCAATGTTATCAACACACTCAACTTGTTTGGTACAAGACAGCTAAGTAGTCAACTGAATAAACTTTGAGAATATATGTTTCAAAAACTCGCAAATAGTGAAATTTTTGAATAATACAATGATTGTCATTTTGTACATGTGCAATCAAGTACAAGTATCACAATATGAGTATTATCACAAATAGTGGGGACCAAGGTCGACTATACGACCCTCATCGCATCCGACCCTCAGCGACAGACTTCCCCACAGCAAGGCTGACAGACTGTCGATCGACCGTCGACCTAGCTATTGTGCCTAGCCTTACAGTCATGTAAAAGATCTCTTTCATATTTACACTAGCACCACGTCGGTAGAGTTATGATTCTTGTACAAGCCTATGGTAAGAGATGCATCACGATTGACAATTGTGCGTTTAATTTAAAATTATGCAATTTTTTCGCATAGTACTCATTCAAAATTATGTAAATTCTAGCAGTTTTATCTCACAAATTTCCCAAGCTTATAATGACTTCTGCGCTTCTGGTGTGTTGATACCTAATCCAGGACAGGGCTTGAACAGGGCCATCTCGTAATTTTCGGTGGCCTTAGACAATAACAACAAAGAGGCCCTATCACACTTGTAAACTAAAGAGAAATTGCATATAAACTTGAACTGTATGTGTGACGGCATCTATTGCACACCCATCCAAGACCCCTCTAGGCTTGAAGTTAACGATTTGTACTTCTGGTGTGTTGATTGTTGCAGCAAAATGTTGGGGTGCTTTACTTAAAGCTTCCAAGCTTTCTAACAATGTGGAAATGGCTGAGCTTGCTTCTAAAAAGATGGTCAAATTAGAGGCTAAGAACGATGGTGCATATGTGGAGTTGTCAAATGTTTATGCAGATTTTAATGAGTGGGATAGTGTTGATGGTGTTAGACATAAAATGAAGTCCGAAAGGGTCATAAAGGTCCCTGGTCTTAGTGTAATAGAAACCCATGCTTGATGGAGCTAATTTATTGTTTACTTAACCCACAAGAGCTTACTAAGTCGGTAACACAGCTTGGATATCTTCTGTCTAAAACTCTCTATTTTTTCAGTAAGATTGCTTTTTATTATTAGAAGAAAGTTCTTGATAGAAGTGAATTATAAAGTAAACGCCTGAGGTATAAAACCAGTGTTTGTAGTATAACATAGTACTAGTTAAGTAACACGAGAGGTTATTACATCAGTAACACAACTTAGATATCTTCTGTCTTTAACTATCTGTTCATTTTTATCAGTAACATTTTGCTTATCAGAAGGAATTTATTGGCAGAATATGCATTATAACAGCGGTAATCAAATACAACTAGAGTAAATGACTAAGCTATAAAACCAGAAAATGTCACCTGTACTCAAACACAGGGACTACAGCCTAAGGGGTCTCCAAGAGGATGTACCTAAACAATATGTAAATTTTTTATTTTTTTTTCCCCCAGTGTTCGGTTATGTCACAAGAAAAGGCGAGTGTGATAAAATTTTGATTTTTTAGTTATTTGATTAACAAACTCCAAAGTCCAAACCTTCAAACACATGTTTGTAGACAAATTTGTTCTGTCTGTAGCAAGTCAAGAAGGAATTTGTCTGGCTTCATATATGGATTAAAAATATGCATCCTTCCTTTCGATATCAACTAATTAGAATCTTATGGAGTATAGCATGCAACTCAAATAAAAATTGAATTTAACAACAAAGATCAACCAAACCTCAAGTAACTGAATGGCCAAACCACAATACTCGATCAATTGTTACAAAAAAAAGTAGCAGAATAAGCAAACATTCATAAAACTAGTCCAAACACCATAAGAGTTAAACATAAAAACAAAAACGTCATTAATAAAACTTAATCAACTTCCTCCATCTTGCTGTCAGCGTCAACATCAGCTTCTTCAAGAGCAGGGATATCGCCTTCGCCCTCAGCAGCATCATCATCAATACTGAGTCCAAGCTTCAACATCCTATGAATCCTGTTCCCAAAAGTGTTCGGCTCATCAAGACTGAATCCAGAAGTCAACAATGCAGTCTCGAACAGCAACAAAACCAAGTCCTTCACAGACTTGTCGTTCTTATCAGCATCAGCTCTCTTCCTCAACTCTTCCATGATGGGGTTCTCAGGGTTGATCTCCATTGTCTTCTTGGAAGACATGTATCCAGCCATACTCGAGTCCCTCAAAGCTTGAGCTTTCATGATCCTTTCCATGTTAGCAGTCCACCCGTACTCGCCTGTGACCAAACAGCAAGGAGAGTCAACCACACGGTCCGATACAATCACTTTCTCGACCTTATCACCCAAAACATCCTTGATCACTTTGCATAGCCCCTCAAACTTTTCCTTCAAAGCTTCTTGCTTCTTCTTTTCATCTTCGGTTTCTTCAAGTTTCAACCCTTCTTTAGTAGCAGAAACGAGCTTCTTCCCTTCGAATTCCTTTAGCTGGCCCACAGCATACTCGTCAATAGCATCAACCATGTAAAGAACCTCATATCCCTTCTTCTTTAGCTTTTCAAGGAATGGTGAGTTCTCCACAGCCTTCTTGCTTTCACCTGTGATGTAATAGATGTCGTTTTGACCCTCTTTCATTCTTGTCACATAGTCCTTCAAGGAAGTCATCTCATCACCACTCTTTGTGGAATGGTATCGAAGCAATTCAGCCAGTTTGGTCTTGTTTGTGGAGTCTTCATGGATACCCAGTTTAAGGTTCTTGGAAAAGGCTTCATAGAACTTTGCGTAATCTTCCTTGTTCTCAGCAATCTCTTGGAAAAGCTCAATGCATTTTTTGACCAAGTTCTTGCGAATGACTTTCAAGATCTTGTTCTGTTGCAACATCTCACGTGAAATGTTCAAAGGAAGATCTTCAGAATCAACAATACCCTTGACAAACGAAAGGTATTCGGGAATGATCTCTTCACAGTTGTCCATGATAAAGACACGACGAACATAAAGCTTGATGTTGTTTTGTTTCTTCTTACCGTCAAAAAGATCAAATGGGGCTCGTTTGGGAACAAAGAGAACAGCCTTGAACTCCAACTGGCCTTCAACCGAAAAGTGCTTCACGCTCAAATGCTCCTCCCAATCATTAGTAAGACTCTTGTAAAAAGCGGTATACTCCTCCTTAGTAATTTCCTCAGGCTTCCTCATCCAGATAGGTTTTTGTTTGTTCATCAACGACCACTCGTGTGAAACCTCTTTAATCGTCTTCTTTTTCTTCACCTCTTTCTCCTTCTCTTCGTCAACTTCCTCAACCTTTCCTTCTTCGTCCTTCTTCTCTTCCTCATCCTCATCATCAGAAATTTCCTTTTCGGTTGTTTTCTCGACCCAAAGTGAGATCGGATAGCTAATGAACTCAGAATGCTTCTTAACCAAATCCTTTAGCCTACGCTCTTCAAGGTATTCAAGCTGGTCTTCTTTGAGATGAAGGGTAATCTTTGTCCCTCTGCCAAGTGGCTCACCACTGTCTCGGGTGACAGTGAAGGACCCACCAGCTTGAGACTCCCAAACGTACTGCTCATCATCATTGTGTTTTGTTGTGACAACGACTTTGTCAGCAACTAAGTAGGCAGAGTAAAACCCAACACCAAATTGTCCAATCATGGACACATCAGCACCAGCAGCTAGAGCTTCCATGAACTCTTTGGTACCAGATCGAGCAATGGTACCCAAGTTGTTAACCAAATCTGAAAACAGAACATCACCATACACATTAGTATATGCTAAAACTATCAAACATCTATGATTATCATACATTTAAAACCGCGGTTGTAAGATACATACCAGCCTTAGTCATCCCGATACCACTGTCGACAAGGGTCAAAGTGTTGTTGGTCTTGTCAGGAATGATGTGGATGAAGAGTTCTGGTTGCCCATCTAACTTGCTCTTATCAGTCAAGCTCTCAAAACGGATTTTATCCAGAGCCTACACAACATATATAAAGTATGTATTATTAAGGATTTTCACTAATAAGTAAAATTGGGTAGCAAAGTAAAAATATTATCAAGCAAGTTGATGATCCTACACTTTGTAATGTAAACAAGGATTTTCATACTTTAGAAAAACCACACTTGTTCCAAATACAAAAATAGGGCTAATCACATAGAACAGGGGTGCTAGCAATGTACAATAAAAATTACTTTCGATTTTGTTACTTAGTAAAACCTTGATTTTATTAGGTTTTGTACACTTGGTATCCCTATCATATAACTGAAGACTAGCTGCTTAACGCATAGTAATTCCAGTAAAAGTTAAAATCAGATCAAACAATAATGAATAACTTATCAACATTAATCAAACGTGGAACAAGTACCAAGTACCCAACAATAACAATGTATAACATAGATAATCTTCCATTAAACACATGAAAGGTATTTGGCAAAACTAGTGGTAGAAGGAACATATATCAACAATAGCTGTGTAACTAGTTTAAAGCCTTTTAAAAAGTACATGTTGTCAAACAAACAATGTATACAAAACACTAAACGTTAATTGGTTCTAAAGTTTCCTACCAAACATATACCCTAAACAGATGTACACTAATCATAAACATTATATTAACAATATATCATTCATAATAATCGCTCAACTCGCATTAATCTATCAATAAATTAACACCACCTTATTGCATTATACTAATCCTAAACAGTAACAATATATCACACACAAAAAAATAATAATAATAATAATAAAATCTACTAATTTATGAACAAGAAAATAAAAAGGTTATAAACATGGACTTACATCAGAAGCATTGCTAATAAGCTCACGTAGAAAAATCTCCTTGTTACTATAAAACGTGTTAATGATCAAACTCAACAACTGGTTAATCTCTGCTTGGAATGCAAACGTCTCAACATCCGCCATTATTGCTAAATACGATTGATCAAACGAATTTAAGAATGCTAGCTAGGTTTTGGAGAAAGTACGAGGAAGTGTGTTTGTGTTTGTGTTTCTGTGTTTTGTCCTTGTGTTGCAAAGGTTGTTTTTATAGGATTGCTAGGTATTCTAGATGCTTCTGTTTTTTCTATTTTAAGGTAAAGTAGATCGTGTTTAAATTTAGCAGTCGAAGGATTCGTTTTGGCTTCTAGATGCTTCGGTATATCGAATGTTTTAATATTTGGTTCGAGTTGCAACTTGGTGCCTTGGATGTTCGATATTGCTTTTTGAGGTCCTTACTATTTTTGTTAATTGTTAGAGTATATGTTTGGTTATCACATTATTAGATTTAACTATTGTACCGTAATAATAAAATAGACGAGTCATTTTTCCTTCTCGCAAATGAAGTACAAAATAACCAAGGGTTCGTAAAACGAAGGGAGTGTACAATTGGGTCGTAGCGCCAGTATTTTGTTCGTAACTACGCTAAGATATAATGGAGTTTGTAGTTCACAGCTTTAAGTAAGATCGCATTTCATATTCAAAGAAGCAAAGTTTAATCATTAGTTGAGTTGTAGAAGTCGGTCGTGGGATACAAACAAGTGACGTGAACAAATCTGACAATGGAATAATCATTGACGCATACATATAGTTTACTGACACACTCTTACACACACACGTCAAATCACCTAATAATAGGTATTTTTACCTAGCCAATCATTGGTGAGTTATGACTTATTAGCAGGGTACCCGCGCGTTACAGCGGCGAGTACCCTGAAATAAAAATTTTCGATTGAATTAATAAAAATATTACGGGAAGTCATTTCGACACCTAAATTTTCCTCGAGAACGAAATACTAAAAGATTTGGTAAACTACACTTCCCACTCTAGCATATATTTACAATCTTAGTCCCTAAGGGTGCAATAGAGTTCACACAAGGTCCAAAACACTTTCCTATATAAACCTCATTATAGCCTCACTTAGTGTTTGACACCCTTTCTCTCTCAAACCAGCCGCACCCTATTTCTTCTTCTTCTCCAGTCGTTTTTCTAGCCAAACAAACACCACCGTAGGTGATGCGTGGGAATCGCAACAGCCTTTACCTCTCGAGGGATCTCGAGAAGCTTACAACCCCCACCAGGCAGTGTACCTGATCGTTGTATAGTGACAAGTACCGGGGGATTGATCGTTCAGCTTAGGAATAGTGTCGCTAGGATTAGAAAGCCTAAATACTAGTTCTAAAGGTGAGGGATGATTATTTTTGTATTTTTTATATTTTTTTAGAAAGCAAGTAAAAATCTCGGGTTTTGGAAGAGTGGGCGGAATTAGTTGCTATTCAACTAACCCAAAACTAAGATGCAATCAAAATAAAATACTATAAATGAAAATAAGCTAAATTATACTAAAGTTGTGAGCAGTAATTGGAGAAAATGTGTTTACTTAAATTTCACTACTCCCTAGATATCTTTTACACGTTAATTACTTGTTATAATTGCATGGATGACGGATCGTATTCCTTAATACCATTCATGGGGTGGCATACATAACTCCCCAATTCTATGAGCTCTTATCTCCTCCTACACCATGCCCAGCACAACTATAGGGATTGTAAACAGTGGCTCATGCATTAAATACAACCAATAAAGACCTAGTACGCCTCGGTTCATGTTTCTTAAGACGTTCAAGCATGTTACCATTTGGAGATCTGCCAGTTTTCTTAAGCCTAACATATAAATCATTCATCCAAGACAAGAATAAACAAGTAATCAACACATAATCAATATCTAGGTTTCATTAGATCTAAGCAAACACAAAAGAGATCTAGCCTAGCATAATGGAATTGAGACAAGAACAAGATATAGACAACCAACACATAGACATATTGATTGAATTAGAAGAACACTTATCTCAATTACAATGCAAGGTATCAAGGGTTTGGAACCCTTGAAAAACCTGTAAAAGTTGCACCAAAATCGTACTTAGGGTTTCTCCAAAACTCCTCTCTTTAAATGTGAAAAATTAGAAAACTATATATAGAAAAATGGGTTTGACGGCGTCAAGAGTAATCTTGTGACGCCGTCACCTCGCCGCCAAAACTCTTCTCGGACTGCCTAGATCTACTTCTGACGCCGTCAAGACTTATATGTTTCCAGGCCGTCATGACTCTTTTACTCTTGACGCCCTTCCTACGTGACGCCGTCAAATCTTCTCTGGATCGTCATGGATTTTCATGAAATTTGCTCTTGACGCCATCACATACTGTTCCCAGCATGGAAAATTAAGACTTTGGAGTTTTCTTCACTTTTATGCTCCAAAAACGTCCGAATTGCTTCCTTTTCCAGATTTCTCTCCCAAAGTACCTAAAATCACAAAAGAAACGATTTAGGGCAATATTTGATCAAATAAAGTCGGATTCGGGCTTAAATGACCCCCTAAAAACGGATCATTTTTCGCCTCATCAGTAGGCCACTTAAACTCACCGCCACCACTACCACACTCCTTACAACCTCCCAATCATTTTGATGTACAACATGCTCCTAGAAACACCTCCCAACACCACGATTAACACCACCACTGCTTGAGTTCATCACCAAAACCATCTATCTCTCTCGTTTTGTTGATATCGGCGGTCGAAGGTAGGAAAACCCACCACCCTTCTTGTCGTTCTAGCGACGGTAGGGGATAAGTACATGAATTTTCAAGAGTTTTTGATTAAATAAAGATTAAAACTAATAAATATGAAGCTAAATAATTGTTTGGTATCATTTTCTTTCTTTTTGTTGTTGTCGTTGTTATTGAGTCGGGAAAACAAGGGATGCCGTGAACTTGAGCTCACAGCCTTGTGTATCGAGTCGAGTTGTATTGAGTCGAGTCTTGGTCACAGGTTCGTGACTAGGTTAAGATATAGGGTTGTACATTGTGTTTAAATGATCGTAATATTGGGTGTAGGAGTGTTTTTAATGCTATTAATATTGAATGATGGTTTTACATTGTGTTTAAATGATTGTAATATTGGGTGTACGGGTGTTTTTAATGCTATTAATGTAGAATGAGGGTTGTACATTGTGTTTAAATGATTGTAATATTGGGTGTAGGGTTGCTTTTAATGCTATTAATGTAAAATGAGGGTTGTACATTGTGTTTAAATGATTGTAATATTGTGTGTAGGCGTGTTTTTAATGCTATTAATGTAGAATAAGGGTTATACATTGTGTTTAAATTATTGTAATATTGGGTGTAGGGGTGTTTTTAATGCTATTAATGTAGAATGAGATTATTTGATCAAATATTGACCTAAATCGTTCCGTTTGTCATTTTAAGTACTTTTGAGAGTAAATCTGGAAAAGGAAACATTTTGGACCCTTTTGGAGCGAAAAAGTAAAGAAAACGACAAAGTCTCAAATTCATGCTGAAAAATGTACCTGACGGCGTCAGGATATGCTTATGACGCCGTCACCCTTTGACAAAGAGGTGGATAAATCAAGTTACACGTGACGCGCCAGAGAGTTTTTGGAGGAATTATACATGACGGCGTCACCAAGGCCGTCAAGAATAAATTGCATGTGACGGCAAAGATGGAGTTTACACATGACGGCGTCAGAATTGGATCTAGGCAATACGATGATAATTATGGCGGTGAGTTGACGGCGTCAGAACTCACTCTTGACGTCGTCAGACCCAATAATCTATATATAGTTTTTGATTTTTCATTCATAGTGTGCAACTTTGAGAGGAGAAAACCCTAGACGAATTTTACAGTATTTTTAAGGGTTTCAAACCCTTGTTTCATCCATGCTTAATTGAAGATAAGTTTTCCAATAATCATTCAATATGTCTATGTGTTGTTTGATTCTATCTTATGCTTGTCTTCTCTTTAACATGCTAGGCTAGGTTTTCTTTGTGTTTGCTTAGATGTAATGAAACTTAGGTATTGATTATTGGTTGGTTATTTGTTTATAATTGTTATGGATGAATGATTTCGATGTTAGGCTTAAGAAAACTGGCATACTTCCAATTGGTAACTTGCTTGAACGTCTTAAGAAACATGATCGGATGTGTACTGCGATAAATTGGTTATACTTAATGCATAGGTAACTAATAATGAGGCCATGTTAGGAGATAGTAGTCGGCTCGACATAGGAAGAGGTAGAAGCTTATAGAGTTAGGGAAGATCGTACACGGTCCTACGAATGGTATTAAGGAATATAACCCGTCATTCATGCAATTGTAACAAACTAATCAACCGGTAAAAGATAGCTAGGGAGTAGTGAATTCTAAGTAAACACATTTTCTCTTATTATTGTTTTTGCCACATTTACTTTAAGTTCATTTTATTTTATTTTGTTTGCATTTGTAGTAATTTGGGTTAGTTGACTAGCAACTAATTCCGCCCATTCTTCCAAAATCCGAGATTTTTACCTGCTTTCCATAAAATACAAAAATACAAAAAGAATCATCCCTCACCTGTAGACCTAGTTTAATTGAGTTTTAACCCTAGCGAACACTATTCTTTGAGTTGAACGATCAATCCCCCGGTACTTGCCACTATACTATACTGCAACGGTCAGGTACACTGCCTGGTGGGGATTGCAAGCTTCTCAAGATCCCTTGAGAGGTAAAACCTTTTGCAAGGTTGCAAAACCACGCATCAAGTTTTGGCGCCGTTGCCGGGGAATAGTTATTATCTAGGTTGAAATTTCTTTTTATTAGGTCTACTTGCTAGATTACTTTCTAGTAAGATTTTTATTTTTATTTTTATAGGTCTTCTTTAGTCTATCTTTTTCTTTGTTTCCTTTGTTCATAACCATTGTCATCCGCCATCATTGAAGGTGGTAATCTCTTTGACCCCATCAACCCACCACAACAAAACCATCCACAAAACCCACCACAACCAAACCAATTTCCTAGATCCCGAACTTTGGGAGAGTACTCCCGTCCTAGCCACCAAGGCTATCAAAACACCATTGAGCTCACTCAAGGAACCAATGTGTCTCCCTTGCTATCCGACACCATCCGGTTGGTGCAAAGTAGATGTGCATTCCATGGACTTCGTTCCGAAGATCCTAACCAACATCTCAAGGATTTCCTCAAAATCGTAGATTCCATAGTCCTTGATGTTGAAACTCAAGAGACGACCCGATTGCGTCTCTTCCAATTCTCTCTACGTGACCAAGCTAGTCAATGGCTTGAGCATTTTCCCGCAGGATCAATCACTTCTTGGGATGATCTCACTACTCGTATCCTTGCTCAATTCTTTCCACCGGGAAGGACTACCAAGCTTAGAAATGACATCTTGATGTTCCAACAACGTCAAGGTGAAACTCTTTATGAAGCATGGAATCGTTTCAAAGACTTACTCCATAAAGTCCCTCATCATGGCATTAATCTTTGGCTCCAAATCCAAATCTTTTACGATGGTGTCAATCATCAAACTAAAAGGGCCATAGATTACGCTGCCAATGGTAGGCTAAGCAGACTCAGCGTTGATAAGTATTGGGAGGTCATTGAAGGCTTAGCACAATATGAAGAAGAAGGATGGGAGGACCCAATATTCTTGGAGGAAGGGAGTCTAAACCACGTGAATGCAACCCAGGAACAGTTATTGGAGAACATCGAAAAGCAGGTTAAGGAATTAATGAAAACTGAAATGCCTGCAGTTGAAACCGAAGTAAGTCCCAATAGACATGTGAGTGCAATTAGTAAACATACTTTCCCTGAACGTTCACGACAAGAGGAGTTCGAAGGGATAATGATAACCTTTATGAACAATCAGGAGAGACAGATTCGACAATTAGAAACTAGCATGGAAAGCACTAGAAATGCTTTTATGGACTTGGCTGATAAGTTTATATCAAGAATTAAGGAGAAAATTAGGGAAAAATCCACACCAAAGAAAATCGAAAAAATCTTTGAACTCCCGACCCCTAAGGTGATAAGTGAAGGAGGGGATAATGGAAAACCCTCCCCAGGTGATTCACCTTCAAATCCCCCTTACTTCTATGAGCCCCCTCAAGAAGAAAAGAACTCGCAAATTCATAGCATCTTCGCTGGAAGCTTGCAAGTCACGCTCCCTAATTTGCACGAAGCTAAAAAAATGTTCATTTGGTTTTAAACCCGGTGTGAAAAGGGTGCACCTCAAACACAATTCCACTTAAAAAACTTATATGGAACAAATCCTTCCCTTGTCCACTCATATGGGAATTGTCACAAAGTATTCAAAACCATACCACACCTCGTGACAGTAAAGAAACATTTGACCTTTGTGGACTCCACTAACGAGAATGGCTATCATAGTTTACGACCTTGATAAGCTATTAACAAAAGTACAGGGACTCATATGGGAATTGTCACAAAGTATTCATGATCCGGGCATCTGACGGCGTCAGAATTTACTCATGACGCCGTCACCTCGCATTCTCAGCAATATTAACCTCATATCTATCACTTTCATCACATACCCCACAAACCATATCCACTTGATACTCTCCCACTGAAACTTCAAGATCAACTCCAGCATCTCTCGTCGCCAATGTCCACGTGGTAAGTGATTTTTCTTCATCCTTGTTCGTTCAATTATCCTTAGGACCCATCGATTTTGAAAAATCCCCATTATCCGAAACCCTAAAATGGATTCATTACTAGAACTCATAATACCCTTCTATCGGTGTTGTGTGACCACAATTAAGGCATTAGGTAGTAGTAAGTGATAGGGTTCGTGAGTCAATTACGAAAAAAAATCTTCAAACCACGAATTATTGATCCACCACCCATTATTTCTGTCAAAAGGGGTGTTTGGCTCATGGATTTAGAGTTTGAAAATTGATTTTTCCCTCGTAATTGCATGTTTAAATATTTGATAAGCCTGACGGTGTCAGCCTTTATGGTCTGACGGCGTCAGGAGGGTCTGACAGCCTAGCTTCCTTGAGCTCTTATTCTAATCACTTCCGTTCCATCCTATTTTGTTCTAGGAAAATGAGCAAGCGTTCTCGACACAACCGAGGGAGTTCTTCAAGATCTCAATGCGAAAACTTGGGTGACACGGTCCTTAGTTGGAGTATGTTCGATGATGACGCCTCCACAGCCAAATACGCCGAATTGCTCTACCACCAGATTGATAGTAGGGCAGTGATTGATAGGAATTTCTTAAGAAACCAGGGCCTTGAGCAAGCTTTTCTTCAAAGCTTCCAAACTGATGCATTCACCGGTCCTCAATGGGAAAGATTGTCCAGAGTGCGGGAGCCGGTTTATAATGAATTTGTACGAGAATTCTTTGCTACTTTTTTGATTTAGCTGAGGCAAGAAATGATGTGGGCGGTACTACCATCTAATTTAGGTTGGGGGTGAGCTTAGGACCTGTTCAGTCGCAGAGTTTGGTTGGAGGTTGGGTTTGTACAGTCAGCATGAGACGACTCAGGGAGGGTTTATGCGTAGGTTGTTGGGTGGTGAGACGATGAGGAATGATTTGAGGTGTGCTACATTTTGGCTGACTATAGGGAATGGGGTGTATACCTCGACTACTGGAGCGACCTTCATCAGAGATCCTAGGATTAGGTTAGCCCACAGATGTATCACCTACAGCTTAGCAGGACACCATAGCTCCAACCATCGTGTCACTGCTTCTGACCTCTTCTACCTAAACACCATTTTCTAACCGGATGTGTACTGCAACATCCCATTCTGGGTGGCGAGCTATCTGAAGGGGTGTAGGGGAAAAGGAAGGTGATAAGATCTATGGGGGGATGTTTGTGACCCGCCTGGCCCGTTCTTATGGGAACCTTGTGCCTGAGATCATGGGATACTTAAGTGATTATGGTGCATGTAGGGTGGTGAAGGCCAAGTCCCTTAAGCAGATGAAAGTTGTAATGGAGTTGGGGGACGGGTTGGTGTGTATTAATTTACACACCTTTTCTTTACCAAATACCAGACTAAAACGACCAAAACCCGACTTAAAATGCCAAATACGTTGTGTTTTTGTGTTTTTGAATGTGCAAGTACGGATATGAAAGAAATGGACAAAAATCATGGAAAATCAACAACACGAGCACGGGAGTGGAAAAGAGGACAAAAGCCGAGGTCGAGAAAGCTATTTTTCAAGTCCGGATCAATATTTGAGCTCAATTTGTCAGAATTTACCCTTGTAGAATCATCAATTGGCAAGAAAAGTCCTTAGACAATATTTTGAAGTTTGGCAGAATCAGTTCTCATAATTTCAATAACTACAAGATTGGTCCTTGATTTTTATTAGCATCAAATCTAAAATCCAAAGTAACAAAACCAAAAGCCTGGTCCATAGTCATAATCCAAGCCCATGTTGCATAACTAATACCCATAGCCCAGTCCACCTTTTATATTACCCACAACCCAAGCCTACTTCCCACTACCCGGTCAACACCCTCAACCCACAAGTCAAACCCAATTTAATAATAATTACCCCGTATATTTTACCTGCCCCCAATTTATCCCACAACCCATAAACTACTATTCACCATGAACCCTAGAACCCCAAATCAAATAATTACCATCATTAAGGGTATAAGGGTCAAATCAACATGTTTCTAGAAGGTCAGGGTGTTGTCAGATGGTGTCAGTCTCAAAGAAACACACGAATGGTATACGTGGCAGCTAATGATTGGGAGGAACGCGTCATACATTTTGATCCAAGGGCGATTAAGAGATGGGATGGATATGATTATGATCTAAGGGTGTAAATAAGACTCAAAGAAGCACAATATCACTCGGATTGCCAGCTTGGTAATCCAAGACCTCAACCCTCATCCTCATCTATAAATAGAACCGTTGTTAGCTTAGTTTTGGGGGGAGTTTTCGATTAGCGAAGCTCTGCCGGTTTGATTTCATGTATTTAGATTAGACTTTTGTATCAATTCTCATTTAGTTTTAATGAAATTCTCAGCTTTGTTCTTTGACTTATTTGGATTTCAACTGATCATAAATGAACCTAGATTTAATAAAAAGCTGTTATGAAAGTAAACTAACCTAAGAATACCCACTATTTAACAATGTGCAAATTCCTAGCTTCTAAACTCTAATACTGCTAACAGAATTTAGATCTAGAGTAAGCTTTGACTTATTGCTATATAAGGCACCAATTTTATGTATTTACTGATTTTAAAATACCTAAAATGATTCAATAGTGCAGCAAGTTCAGCAATTAAACAACAAGAACCTATAATCACAGCCTAATCCAAACACTCCCTTTATTAATCACCGGTCTTATGTTTGGTATGTTATTGGGGGAGCAGCTGCAGCTGGTGATGATGATGATGATGAAGACGATGATGAGGGTGCACCCCATCAGCAGCAATATGGGGATTATGAGGTCGGTTCTGCAGACTACTACCGGCATATGAGTCGGGGGGACTGGCAGGCCCATTAGGGGGCCTGGATGGGTCAGATGGATGCATGGAGAACCACCACTGACCAGAGGTTCGATTGGATGTACGATCACACAGTCCGTCAGATGCAACATCTATCGACCCGTGATCATATCGAGCCTCATTTGCAGATTGACCCATTCCCTGGACGTGACCAGGACTATCCACCCTATGGGTACACCGAACATCTCCCTTATGGCTATGACTACCACTTTGGTCCCCCTCCCCAGTGATGTATTTGTGATTGTGTTATGATTTCTGAACAATTTATCCATGGTTGTATGTTTCGAACAATTTGGTCTGTAATAACGTGTGATTCGGCCTCTGTTGGCCATTGAATATTTGCCACTATTTCTTTTTATGCATTTAGGATTTTCATTATTGTGGTTGTTTATTTAGTTTTGTTTGATTGTTTATTTTTTTGATTTTATTTGTTTCCGTATGCGTGTTTTATTTTTACTATTTGTGGCACATGTCTCAAAATAAATTGTGAAAATACTTTACCTTGTTGTTTAACTTTGTCTTAACTTCATAAAAAGGTATTTCGCAAAAGCTAAGTGTAAGGGAAATCTAAATTTGTTTCTAAGAACGAGACTGAACATGAACCACAACAATATTAAATGAACATGCATATTAGTATTTGTTTGAGTCAAATGCTTGTATCGAGTCATAATGATGTTTTGTAGGAATTCCAGAAATTAAGGCATGAGTTTTTTCAGAAATTTTCCGGAAACTTAACATAAGATTTCTGTCAGAACACTCTGACGGCGTCAGGATTATAACCTGACGGCGTCAGGTGTAAAATTCTGAAATTTTTTTTGCAAGTTTTGTTTTTCTACCGGAGTCTTAAAGTTTTTGTTAATTCTTTAGTTTTATAAACTCCATGAAATCTGCAAACATTCATTCCACAAGCATTATATCCTTATCATATATATAGATTGCCGCCGATTTTACGCGAGGTTTGCCTTGATTGTTTTCGAGTTTAACAGTTTATATTGGACAAGAAGATGATTTATATTTCTGGAGGGACGCTTTCAACGTTCATTTTCTTGGAGGATGATTTAACCATGTTACCATATTATCCACACCGAACGAATCAGGGGAGTATTTTTTTCATTCTTTTACCTTCATTACTTTTACATCCTTTTTATTGAACATTGGGGACAATGTTCAGCCTAAGTGTAAGGGGAGGGTAAATGATATGATGATACCTTAAAGAATACAATTGCACTTAAGTTTGTTTGTTCAATAGTAGTTGTGTAATAAAACTAAGAGAAATACTTGTTAGGGCAATTTTAGCGCCAAATTTATTTTTTTTACAACATTTAGGAGTGAAGCTTTAGCCTTAATGAGAGTCTCATGGATAGGAGTTGTATGACTAGCACAATAACCGCACCACTCAAAATTTTCCACCCCAAACATGTGAGGTTCGCTCCTAGATTTGTTAGGAAAAGATGCTTATGAGTGTACCGGTAGTACTTAGATTCTAGAACTTGCGTTAGTGATGCATTCCGAGACCGCTAGTGAGACTATATTCGTCTAGTTAGGATTTACTACATGATAAGAGGCATTAGGATCACCCTTGTGTTAAACCCGTATTATAATTACTTGACCAATGAAGTCATAATTACTTGACTAGTAAAGTCAATTAATTTTCCCACACCTTTGCATTATACTCATTTTTAGTACACGATACCCCTACTACACCCCTCCGAGCCTATCTTTTCGTTTATAACTTTAAGCATTTTACTTAAAGGAAGAATTTGTTTACAATCCACCTCAAATGTACACCCAAATCGCTTTAGCCTTCCCGTGTATGCACTCATCTTTAGTGCATTATTGTTATATGTTTAAACCCTTAGTTAATTGTCTAATAGATTACATTGTTGCTAAGTCGAGTCATATCTTGTACATATTGTTTTGGGACGATTGAGACTCATGGGTAAAGTACTAGTGTTATGGAGTATTGGGGAAGAACATCATATATTACCCCCATATGTGCGTTAAACTTAAAAAGTACTCCAAGTGTTTTGATTATCTAGATTCGAGTCATTAGAATAGTTAATTGTAAAGTATGTAAAAGTTCAAGTGTAAGGGGAATGTAAATCCCCTATGATGTATTATTTTGGATGGTATGGCAAGAGTGTATGCCTAAAAAAAATCGAAAAAAATCAAGAAAAAGAAAAAAAAAAAAAAAGAGAAAAAACATACGGACTACCATCCCGTTTCCTTTTATGTTTTGTTAATTTTTGATTAGCTTAAGTCGAGTCGAGTCTTGCCTTAGCAACGCCACATTGTACATGTAATTGACCAAGATGATTAACTCGCCACGAGTAAATATTACCTTTATCCAACAAAACCGTGTTTATCATATCCCTACACCTCACGTTATAACCATTTTTCAAAGACCTCTTTGATAGTTTATCCTATGTGCTTACGCCAAGTGGTGGAGGTTTGATCCTTTCCCAAGCCTATGATAATCTATTTGCTATGACAGGTACTGAAAGATGTTTTTCATTTCCATATTGTGAATTTGTGATATATACTTTATTACACCCGAGAGATGTGAGTATCTAAAAACTATTTGTGAGGTGCTAGTGTATAATTTCCGTGCTTGTTTTGGTTGAAATGGAACGATTATTTGTTGCAATTACTTTTATATTAGTGTTAAATGACCCCTAGCTTGTATTTTGATTAGAATAAAAGCGTATTTGTTTGAGGACAAGCAAATCTCAAGTGTAAGGGTATTTGATGAGACAAAAAGTGTACCACTTTTAAGGGGTTATTTAAGCCCAAAGTCGAGATTATTTGATCAAATATTGCCCTAAATCGTTCCTTTTATCATTTTAGGTACTTTTGAGATGAAATCTGGAAAAGGAAGCATTTTGGACCTTTTTGGAGCGAAAAAGTGAAGAAAACGACAAAGTCTCAAATTCATGCTGGAAAATGTACCTGACGGCGTCAGGATATGCTTATGACGCCGTCACCCTTTGACAAAGAGGTGGATAAATCAAGTTACACGTGACGCGCCAGAGAGTTTTTGGAGGAATTATACATGACGGCGTCACCAAGGCCGTCAAGAATAAATTGCATGTGACGGCCAAGATGGAGTTTACACATGATGGCGTCAGAATTAGATCTAGGCAATACGATGATAATTATGGCGGCGAGTTGACGGCGTCAGAACTCACTCTTGACGTCGTCAGACCCAATAATCTATATATAGTTTTTGATTTTTCATTCATAGTGTGCAACTTTGATAGGAGAAAACCCTAGAGGAGTTTTACAGTATTTTTTAGGGTTTCAAACCCTTGTTTCATCCATGCTTAATTGAAGATAAGTTTTCCAATAATCATTCAATATGTCTATGTGTTGTTTGATTCTATCTTATGCTTGTCTTCTCTTTAACATGCTAGGCTAGGTTTTCTTTGTGTTTGCTTAGATGTAATGAACTTAGGTATTGATTATTGATTGGTTGTTTGTTTATAATTGTTGTGGATGAATGATTTCGATATTAGGCTTAAGAAAACTGACAGACTCCCAATTGGTAACTTGCTTGAACGTCTTAAGAAACATGGTCGGATGTGTACTACGATAAATTGGCTATATTTAATGCATAGATAACTACTAATGAGGCCATGTTAGGAGCTAGTAGTCGGCTCGACATAGAAAGAGGTAGAAGCTTATAGACTTAGGGAAGATTGTACACGGCCCTACGAATGGTATTAAGGAATATAACCCGTCATCCATGTAATTGTAACAAACTAATCAACCGGTAAAAGATAGCTAGGAAGTAGTGAAATATAAGTAAACACATTTTCTCTTATTATTGTTTTCGCCACATTTACTTTAAGCTCATTTTATTTTATTTTGTTTGCATTTGTAGTAATTTGGGTTAGTTGACTAGCAACTAATTCCGCCCATTCTTCCAAAATCCGAGATTTTTACTTGCTTTCTATAAAATACAAAAATATAAAAAGAATCATCCCTCACCTCTAGACCTAGTTTAATTGAGTTTTAACCCTAGCGAACACTATTCTTTGAGTTGAACGATCAATCCCCCGGTACTTGCCACTAGACTATACTACAACGGTCAGGTACACTGCATGGTGGAGACTGCAAGCTTCTCAAGATCCCTTGAGAGGTAAAACCTTTTGTAAGGTTGCAAAACCATGCATCAATGGTTATCTTGTTGCAAGTACGAAGTCCACATCTTCCCTGATAAGTCCTTATTCCTTCACAGAATGAAAGGAAACTCTTGATATTATTCATTGCTTCTTTATACTTTACTTCTTCTTCATCTGCATCATTGGCAAATTATGTGTCTTCTTCAATCTGCGAGCTCATAATTGACCTTTCTTCAATATACCCTTCCTTTCTTCTTTTCAAACCAATCAATATCCGTTCAAGAGTTCCATCAAAAAACTTTTCAACTTCATACATTCTCATCCCCTTTTAACTCGAGCATCATCGAGATATGTCACCCCATGATATGGATAATTAATGATTGTATGAACGTATTGGATTAACATAATTAAATATTGTCATTAATTTATGAGACCATAAGGGGACACACAATAACACGAGACTTCAGTTCTATGTATTTATTGTAAATACATAAATGATCTATTAAACGAAAACATGATTGAGTTTAATCAGTTTGATTGATTAATAAGTATTGGGATTAAACCAAGAACCAGATGGAAAGCCCGTTTGACTCACTAGTTTCGGTCGCCCCTTATAGGGGTTTGCTAGACTTGGGCTTGGTTCAATTTTTATTGGAAAAGATAAAGATATTATGGAATAATATCATATCTTTTAGTAATTATCTTATATAAGAATTAAAGTATATCGTGTATTTAAATATAAAAGATATCCTTTAAGTGTTATATAAATACCCTAACCAGGAATTAGGGTTTGAGCTATTTGTTTTCTCTTCCTTCTCCTTTTAGTTTTCGGCCATAACCCATAGCAAACCAAACACATCCTTTGTGTTTGATTTAACTAATCAATATTGTTGTTGTGGTGTTGTAGATCAAGCATTTGCATGCTGCTTAGGTCGTCTGGGTGTTAGTGTGGACTAGACGTGGAAAGATCATGCTATTGATCTTGTTGAGTTCGTGAATCTCCCATCTAAATTACAACGTACCCAATTGTTGTTTTTTTTACTTTTCACTAGTCATTAACATGTATCTGGATTGTTGCGTATAGAAAAGGTTTTAAATGGTTTTTGTTTCTGCTGCAATTCTGATTTTTATGTTTAATTGTTAAATAATTTTTAAAATTATAATCTTGTTTTCCATCAATGGTATCAAAGTTAGGTTATACATGTTATAACTATTATGTGATCTGTTTTAAATACATATTTTATGGTTATACTGATCAGATCGAATTCCCATAGGAATTTCAAGCGATTTGTTAAAGCAAATACATATCTGATTTGATGACACATAACAAATATTGTAAACCTTTTCACCTTTCCTATTTATCATAATATGTATTTGGTTTGATAGATCTGGTGATAAATCTATTAAATTGGTGTATACATGTTTATTATAATAGACGAAAATTAAATTTTGATTCTAATTTTTATATTGGCTTGTTTAAAATTACTTGTTTTAATTTTCTGCATATATCATGATCAATCTCATGTAAAGTTGATCATGAGCAAGCCAATGGTAGTATTTTAATAATTGTTATTATTGTCATGTGTAGCTTGTAATACCCTTAGGCATTTGTCATGTTTATTGCCATGATTTGTTATTTTTGTGATTTATTCATTCCATGTTTTTCAGGAATAAGCCTAGATAACGAGTTGTAATTTTAATTAAGTTTTGTACTTGTATTTATTTTTAATTGTAAATATTAGAATATGTTGTACTTTTCAATTTTAGTAAACTAGTATTAAAGCCGCGCGTTACCGCGGGCATTTTAAATACAAAATTATTGTAAAGATTTTTTAAATTTTTTTTGGAACGTGTCCTAACGTTAGCGTTTAATTGCGAAGTTAGTGATCAAGGACTGACTTTGCAACAGAAGTATAACATAAAGGACCAACGGCGGACATTGCACTGGATGTATAACATGAAGGACTAATTATGTAAATTACGTGAGGACTAAATCTGCAACGATCCTCTTAGATGAAGGACCAAGTTCGTACGGATTATTTTTAAAATTGTTAAAGATAACGGTCGTTAGCTACTTAACATAAAGTTAGTCACCAAGGATTGACTTTGCAATGGATGTATAACATGAAGGACCAATTTTGTAAATTATGAGAGGACTAAATCTGTAACGAACCTTTAAGATGAAGGACCAATTTCGTACGAATTTTTTAAAAAAATGTTAAAGATAACAGTCGTTAAGTAACTAACGACCGTTAGTTACTGTTGTGCTACAGTGTTTTTCACTGTTGTGCTACAGTGTCCTTTTTTTGCAATAGGAACTAAGCCCCCTAATTGTATTATATATAATAATGTAACAAGACGAAGGTTAAGACCAGATGCATGGAGACAAAAGTTGGTGTTTCAAGACAGCGGAGACGTAGGAGACAAAAGTTGGTGTTTCAAGACAGCGGAGACGTAGGCTTATGCTCCACTTAATAAGATAATAGGATTTTGAATCAAGTAGGTATAAATGATAAATAAGCTCAAGCCCATTTATGGGTTTAGGTTCCCACTCATGTAACCTCTATATATTGTGAATCAATAAACATCATAACCTACGGGATTTACATTGTCTAGCATGAGCGGGCCTGTTCCTCAGACTTATGTGGCTACATTAAGCGCCTCCCCTAAACCACCCTGTCAAACCCTAGTCGCCATCCCTTATCCCTTAAAAAAAAGTTCAATTTTTGGCTAAAACCATAGCTCCTTACTGTTTCGATAAGAACTCCCAAATTGTAAGGAGTTAATTGTAATTCAGAAGAAAAACATTCTGGAACCGCCACCGTAGTCGCCGCCACACTCTGTCATGCGCTGTAACAAGCAGTCGGGTTTTATAATACAATCGGGCCACTGTTTTGCTTATAACTCTAAAACCACTTAGAGTTAGCCGACGCCGTTAGCTGTCGTGAATTAGTAATTAAATTCCGAAGAAAAGCATACCGGAATCACCGCCCTCTACCAGTTGGATGCTCCGCCCGCACCGTTATAAGACAGGATAGTCGCAAAAAGAAAAAAGAAATATTTTCTGATTACGCTTATGTGTTGTGACTGGGTACCTATCAAAGTTTTTTTTTTTTTTTTTTTTTTTTTTAAATCAAGATAACCATCTTTAGTTTTGTTTTTATGTTTTAATAACTGAGTTATTTCTTCCAATTCGGGCTTTCGTGATTTTGCTGCTTGAATTGCGAGAGAGTATTAGATTATAAATAAGCCCAAGCTTGTTTTTAGGTTTAGGTTTCCACTCATTTAACCTCTATATATTGTGAATCAATAAACATCATTACCTATGGGGTTTACATTGTCTAACAGTAGGAGCATTGGATTGTCCCTAGATAACCATTGTATCTATGTTGTACAACTATAGGATTTTTGGCTAGGCTATACATGTTATAATGTTTGTGTGGATGTGTTTATTTATTGCTTTAATTATGATTGCATGCCATGTTTGATAAACACCGTTTTGGGTTCAAGGATTAAAAGGGGTTTTGAAAGTGAAACACCAAATTGATTTTAAAATAGTTTAAATCTGTTAAATTGTTTTTAACAAAATTTCCATCATAAGTAATATGCATGTATTGTTTATGACATGATGTTATCTATAAATTTTAATCGTGCTATTCAATTGAGATGAGGACATCTTAATCACTTTTTGACATGGTCAGACCTAGTTTCAATTTGGGACAAGAACGGGGCATTGGAAATGGTGAGACCTAGCTCAACGTGTCATCGACTTCTAATTAGAGGACTAAATTGTGCAGATAGTCATACCAGAGCTCGGGGCAAAGATAGGACAATGTGACGTGTATATTTTATATTTTAGGTCCTAGAAAAACTATTGCTACGACCCTTGAACACTCCCTTCGTTTTACGTACCCTTGTTCGCGAGAAGGAAAATGGACTCATCCTTCTTATTATACTGATCACGATAGTTAAATCTAATAATGATGATAACCAAAACATATACAGTAACAATTCTTAAAGATAGTAAGGACCTCAAAAGCAACATGGAAACATACAAGGCACTAAATTGCAACTCAAACCAAAAGTTAAAACATTCGAAGAAGCATCTAGAAGCCAAAACGAATCCTTAAACACGATTTACTTTAAGAAAAAACAGAAAGCATCTAGAACACCTAGCAATCCTATAAAAACAACCTTTTTGCAACACAAAGCAAAACACAAAAACAAAAACACACTTCCTCGTATTCTTTTCTCGAAACCTTAAAATCGTTTTTTCTTTTGTTTGCTAGCAATAATGGCTGATGTTGAGACTTTTGCGTTCCAAGCAGAGATTAACCAGTTGTTGAGTTTGATCATTAACACGTTTTACAGTAACAAGGAGATTTTTCTACGTGAACTTATTAGCAATGCTTCTGATGTAAGTCCATATTTTTAACCTTTTAATTTTCTTTTGATCATTAATTGCTAGATTATTATTATTATTATTATTATTATTATTATTATTATTATTATTATTATTATTATTATTATTATTATTATTATTATTATAACTATGTATGTGTGTGATAAATTGTTATTGTTTGTGTATTAAATTGATCATGCAGTTGTTTATGATTAGTATAATGCATTAAGGTGGTGTTATTATGCATGATTTATTTGTTAAGGCTTCAAATTATTAGTCATATGTTCTACCACTAGTTTTGCCAAACATATATGTTTTATGTGTTTAATTGTGTGACGCGATATTATGGTTTGCTTCAAAAATGGAAGATGATCAATATTATGATTATCTGTATGATACATTGTTATTGTTGCGTACTGTGTACCTGTTTCGCTTTTGATTGATGTTGATACGTTATTATTATTGTTTGATCTGATTTTAAGCTTTTACTGGAATTACTATGTCGTAAGCAGCTAGTGTTCAGTTATATGACAGGGATACCAAGTGTACAAAACCTAATAAATTCTAGGTTTGTCTAAGTAACAAGACCAAAAGTATGTTGCTATACTGTTCTTTGTGATTAGCCCTGTTTGTATTTAGAACACGTGTGGTTTTTCTAAAGTATATCTTTGTTTACATTACAAGTGTAGGATCATCAACTTGCTTGATAATGTTTTACTTTGCTTATGTTTTTTGTTAAATAAAGCCATTGTCTTTGTAAGGCTGCTTCTGTTGTAGCTTGCTACCTAATTTCATATTAGTGAAAATTCTTAATAAAATGGACTTGGTATATGTTATGGTAGGCTCTGGATAAAATCCGTTTTGAGAGCTTGACTGATAAGAGCAAGTTAGATGGGCAACCAGAACTCTTCATCCACATCATTCCCGACAAGACCAACAACACTTTGACCCTTGTCGACAGTGGTATTGGGATGACCAAGGCTGGTACGTAAATCAAGACAACTGTTCTATCTAATGGTTAATGGTATGTACTTATTATATCGAGTACTAACCTATATGCTAATGTTTTGTATTCAGATTTGGTTAACAATTTGGGTACCATTGCTCGATCTGGCACCAAAGAGTTCATGGAAGCTCTTGCTGCTGGTGCTGATGTATCCATGATTGGACAATTTGGTGTCGGGTTTTACTCTGCCTACTTGGTCGCTGACAAAGTCGTTGTCACAACAAAGCACAATGACGATGAGCAGTATATTTGGGAGTCCCAAGCTGGTGGGTCCTTCACTGTCACCCGAGACAGTGGTGAGCCCCTCGGCAGAGGAACAAAGATTACCCTTTATCTCAAAGAAGATCAGCTTGAATATCTTGAAGAGCGTAGGCTAAAAGATTTGGTTAAGAAGCATTCTGAGTTCATTAGCTATCCGATCTCACTTTGGGTCGAGAAAACAACCGAAAAGGAAATTTCTGATGATGAGGATGAGGTAGAGAAGAAGGACGAAGAAGGTAAGGTTGAGGAAGTTGATGAAGAGAAGGAGAAAGAGGAGAAGAAAAAGAAGACAATTAAAGAGGTGTCACACGAGTGGTCGTTAATGAACAAGCAAAAACCAATCTGGATGAGGAAGCCAGAGGAGATTACTAAGGAGGAGTATGCCGCTTTTTACAAGAGCCTTACTAATGATTGGGAGGAGCATTTGAGCGTGAAGCACTTTTCGGTTGAAGGCCAGTTGGAGTTCAAGGCTGTTCTCTTTGTTCCCAAACGAGCCCCATTTGATCTTTTTGACGGTAAGAAGAAACAAAACAATATCAAGCTTTATGTTCGTCGTGTCTTTATCATGGACAACTGTGAAGAGATCATTCCCGAATACCTTTCGTTCGTCAAGGGTATTGTTGATTCTGAAGATCTTCCTTTGAACATTTCTCGTGAGATGTTGCAACAGAACAAGATCTTGAAAGTCATTCGCAAGAACTTGGTCAAAAAGTGCATCGAGCTTTTCCAAGAGATTGCTGAGAACAAGGAGGATTACGCTAAGTTCTATAAAGCATTTTCCAAGAACCTTAAACTCGGTATCCACGAAGACTCCACAAACAAGACCAAACTTGCTGAGTTGCTTCGATACCACTCGACCAAAAGTGGTGATGAGATGACTTCCTTGAAGGATTACGTGACAAGAATGAAAGAAGGTCAAAACGACATCTATTACATCACAGGTGAAAGCAAGAAGGCTGTAGAGAACTCACCGTTCCTTGAAAAGCTAAAGAAGAAGGGGTATGAGGTTCTTTACATGGTTGATGCCATTGACGAGTATGCTGTTGGTCAACTAAAGGAATTTGAAGGGAAGAAGCTTGTTTCCGCTACTAAAGAAGGGTTGAAACTTGAAGAAACCGAAGATGAAAAGAAAAAGCAAGAAGCTTTGAAGGAAAAGTTTGAGGGGCTATGTAAAGTGATCAAGGATGTTTTGGGTGATAAGGTCGAGAAAGTGGTTGTATCAGACCGTGTGGTTGACTCTCCTTGCTGTTTGGTGACAGGCGAGTACGGGTGGACAGCTAACATGGAAAGGATCATGAAAGCTCAAGCTTTGAGGGACTCGAGTATGGCTGGATACATGTCATCCAAGAAGACAATGGAGATCAACCCCGAGAACCCAATCATGGAAGAGTTGAGAAAGAGAGCTGATGCTGATAAGAACGACAAGTCTGTAAAGGATTTGGTTCTCTTGCTATTTGAGACTGCATTGTTGACTTCTGGATTCAGTCTTGATGAGCCAAACACTTTTGGGAACAGGATTCATAGGATGTTGAAGCTTGGACTCAGTATTGATGATGATGCTGTCGAGGGTGAAGGTGATATCCCTGCTCTTGAAGAAGCTGATGTTGATGCTGACAGCAAGATGGAGGAAGTTGATTAAGCTTGATTTATGATGTTTTGTTTTTCTTTTGTTTAGTTTTACAGTGTTTGGACGAGTTTTATGACTGTTAGCATATTCTGCTATTTTTGCGGCCCCCTTATTTGTTAGTACTATTATGTTACTTTGTTTTATATAACAATTGATTGAGTTTAGTGGTTTGGCCACTCATTTACTTATGGTTGATCTTTGTTGTTAGCATCAAATTTTTTACATATTGTTTCGGGGAGTCCTTGATATTTTACTGCAGCAATCAACACAATAGAAGACATGCAAGTCATTATAGGCTTGAAGTTTACTGCAACAATAAACACACCAGAAGCACAAAAACTTGAAGCCCATGTCCCGGAAAATTTGTCGGAGATATCCCTGTTAGGAATTATATAACTTACATGAGTATTTTTGAAGTATTAGTACGTAACTTGTAAAATTGTAAAGTTTTTATAGGGCAAACCATGTATGTGATCTACCAAATATTTACTGATAAATAATGAGCCATAACCTATTATTAGCATCTTAAACTTACTCGAGGTATCGAGTACAAGACTTTTTCATTCTTCCTGGTCAATCTTGCCATCAGCTGTCGTATGAGCCTCCTCAAAGGTCTTAATAAAGTAAAAAAAAAAAAAAAAAAAAAAAAAAAAAAAAAAAAAAAGATTAATATATAACTCTGTGCAAAAACATTGTGGGGAAAGACTGTAAACCTTGGTGATCATATTTCGGAAATCTTATTGTTGTTAAAAAAAAAAAAAATGGTGGGTTAACCAAATCTTAAACCTGTCCTTCCATTGGTCATCCTAGAAACCATATGACTTTATTAAACAAGGGGCACCTTTGTCATTTCACTTCGGCCAAGGACGAAAAATGCAATCAAAAGTTCTACACAGGGACGATAAATGCACTTTCAAAAAAGTAGGGACGACACCTGCAATATGACCAAACCACAAGGACGCTTGTGTTTTTGAATATTGCAATAAGACCCTTCAACTTTTGAACAATATAGACAATATCATCCGTTGCTCTTTATCCACACTCCAACCTTTATCCATTTTGTTTTGTTTCGATACTCTTCCAAGAAGCCATGGAATCTTTTCTACTTCAAAACATTATCAGCGTAGTTTCATATTCTCAAAGGTATCAACTTTTCATACATATGTATTTTTTTGTTTATAAAAATGCTGACTTTAGTACTATTTCATACTACCAAATTTAGTTAAGACTATATAGCTTCCAATGTTGTTAGTGTTTATTTTATGGGCTGCCTGAAATACTATATATTATTGATTCATGATTATAAGTGGGTGTTTGTTTCGGCTTATATAGCGGGCTTATGGCTTATGTCTCACTTTTT
Organism: Artemisia argyi; assembly: GCA_030686995.1. NCBI lineage: Eukaryota > Viridiplantae > Streptophyta > Magnoliopsida > Asterales > Asteraceae > Artemisia > Artemisia argyi. The sequence goes on along the minus strand of CM060701.1, from coordinate 20,287,433 downwards.
GTGGCTTATTTTGAATATTTTGAAACTTTTCGGCTCACATAAGCTTACATAAGCTTATCATGTAAAAATAAGCTTATATAAGCCAAAAAGTTTCAAAATAAGCCACAATAAGTGAGTTTATGAAACAAACATAAGCCCAAAACCACATAAGCCATAAGCCCGTTGTATAAGCCGAAACAAACACTCCCTAACATTCAGTATGCGTATGCCGAACACGATTATTAGAAAGTTACTCTAAAAAGCTCGGAATTGTACATTCAAGGTGGGCCAACGAAGCTCCGGATCGGAGCAATGGACCATGTTGGTAAAAGTGATATGTTTATTGACGCAAGCAAAAAAATCAGATTATTGGGGCAGAGTATCTTGGTGATGGTGTTTTGGTAGAGCCTGGCTGGATGCGGGAATTGAGGCCAGAAAAGATCAACAGCCACCTTCTGTAGTTTTGCTGATTGATTGTCTTACATTATGCATGCATCATTGTTCATATAGTTAGTTGCTCTTAACATGGTTCCGATTTGCGGCTTGGGCTTGCTAATATACCTCTAATACAAAACACCCACTAAGAAGAAAGTTTGAGGGTGTTACTAGCCGGTTATTATTGTTCGAATGTGGAACCCTGTGAACAAGCATTACTGTTATACTTTTGTTGCAACTAGATTACTAGATGTTAATAGTATTTGCCGATTTGGTGAAACAAGTTTTAGGTTCTTTGCGTGTTTTTGAGATGTTGGCTTCTAATTTAAGTGAGATCAGTGCAATCTAGTTAACTCTCGTTTAGCCCTGCCTTAGATGTTGTGCATGATTGGTATGCCTGAGTGACAATTGCGAGCTGTTTTGATTTAAATAAAGAGAGATGCTCGTGTACACCGTCACTGAATGTGTTCTAGTTAATGTCAATATACTTGTAATGATTTTGACTTATAGGCAGTTAAGGCACACCTAATGTTTCATGAGTTTATAAATATCACGTTTATGTACATAGTTCAGCAGCATTAAAGATGGTAAACACGAAATTATATGCTACTTGATACCTAATACGGAGTACATATTTAATCATAGACACATTGTGTCAAGAACACAGTTTTTCAAGACCTCGTCACTCCAATAATTATGTGATCCAAAACTCAAGCGGAAAAGTACCGCCATGCAAAATGATTCCAAGAAGAATGGTTTTGCACTCGCTTGGATTCGTACCCATATTATTCAACAATCCTCTCATTGCTGAAGCTCTGGAGATGAAGGAACCCGATGTTATTCGGTATGTGATCTCTGAAGTTTTTCTTACTCTATTATGTCAGATGTTTCATCTGCTATCGCCCTAAATAATATGCGATTTTCTTTTCAATTGGAAGCATTCAGGTCCCAGAAGCTTGATAGTGGAGTAAGAATACAAGGTACTTTCTCACTTCTCACTCATTTCTCAGTGTGTAGCCGTGTAGTATCGAATGGCTTACATAAACATGAGCTGAAATGAAATGCAGGAATTTTAGGCCAAATTTGTGGCAGCTACTAGATCGTATGATTTTGAACCTTAATAGTCTTTTTGGGAGTGGAAGTTGAATCGTTATGTTTACTTGATGTTTGTTTCTTCGGGTTTCCTTTTGTAGATATAGTTGACGGGGAAGGTCCAGCAGCGCGGGAAGGGGATCTGGTTGAAGTCAATTATGTGTGTCGGCGGTCAAATGGCTATTTTGTACATAGGTAGGCACAAAAAAGTATTCTTGATTTCGAATAGTTGATTGTATTAGAGCTATCCAACTTCTTTGTTCCCCTTTGGGAAAAAAAGTTACTGAAATGGGGAGAGATAAAGTTGCAGTTAGGACAAAAAAAACTTCAGGGTTTGATCATTTCTTTTAAACCTTGCAGTACAGTGGATCAATTTAGTGGAGAAAGTTCCCCAGTTATACTTCCTCTGAATGAGAAGGAGGTTAGTGTCATTTAAATATTATGCTCCATTGTTGCAAGTAGTACTAGATAGAAGACACATAGAAGTGGTAATTCCGGCCCATTTACTTATTCGTAGATGTATTTGGGTTATGTATAATCTCTAACGGGTAAAACAGATAGAATGAAAAACAAGCTTAATAAAAACACAGGTCAAACGGGCCAAAAACCGCCAGAAGTGAACATTTAATGCAATTAAACCTCCTGAATCATTTTACTGAATAAATAGTTATCTAGTGACATTTTATGAATTTTGCAATTATATGGACGTTATAATTGTTTATAAAAAGTTAAGAGTATGCTTTAGATAGGACAATGTGTGTTTTGGTATGGTCCTTAAGGTTAACTTATGAAAAACGGTAAGAATGGTATTTTGACCTCTAAAATGGCAACATACTCAAAAAAATGCTTGCAAGAAAGGGGCAACATACTCGGTAAAAGTGAAGTATGATACCTTAAACACACATTAGTGTGTAGTACATTTACACTTTGTTACAATTTTTCCTTATAAAATAGTCAAAATTTTGGACTAAGAGTTCCGTACGTCAACCAACCCAATCTCTACAGAAAGTTAGCTGTTCTGACCCGTTTCCAGTTCGTCCTGTTTAGCACCTCTAACCACTAGTATTAACAAAGTACACGGCAGAGCATTAACTGTAAATGGTAACATCCTTAAACAAGTATAGTCTGGTTACATCTGCAATCTGAATGAATGTATCTTTTGAAAAGTCAAAAGGCAGCCCTGCTAGTTAATAATCTTTACTAGCAAGCAATTCAATTGTCAATGTTTTGTGTAACTGATATAGCTTGTTGTATGATTTGACAGATTATACAAGGTTTGAAAGAAGTCATAATCGGAATGAAGGCTGGAGGTATGTACTTTTATTCACATATCCTTGTGTTTTAAATCTAAGTCTACACTATTCAGCATACAGTTTTTTTGCAGGAAAGAGAAGGGCATTGATACCTCCTTCTGTAGGATACGTTAACGAGAACCTGGGACCAATTCCAGATGAGGTTTGCTCAACATTTTGCTCTCTATGAACACTTAACTCACTTCTTGTTGTTACTTGATTGCGTCATAAGACAAGTGCGACATTTGATAGGAGTCACAGATCACAAGAATTTACTTAAATTGTTAGATAATTAGCCAAACATTCAAAACTAGAGGTTTCAATTTCAACCCGTTTACTTTTAAATGGGTCGATTTAGCTTTGCTTTATTTCAAACTGGTCCATGGATCGAATAGGTTGAAAGTTGCCTAAGTGTATTTAACCTCCTAAATCATTTTTATTTTAAGATTTAATAATTAGTGTGAGAATTCTGTTTTGTAGCATAAATAATTCACTATTCTTTTACAAGTCCTTTTTAAGAATGGACGGTAAGCGTTGTGGGTCACCCTAACTCGACGTGACTGTCTTCCCACCTCTAGTAAATTACATCAGAAATTTGCATAATATATTTCATAATGTCATAATGAGTGCTACGCAATTTAAAAATATTGGATTTGTGTTTGTTTTAAACAACCTCTTTTGCATATCACGTTGTTTATTGCAGTTTGGTCCTCGACGCAGCCTTTTGTCCCATGTTAAGGAGCCCTTGATATTTGAGGTACAACTTCTGAAGGTACTATGAATGTTTGTAAACTATGTATAGAGGTCCAACGTAAAAGTTAATGGTTGGAAGCATTTTTTCATGCAAGTATAATGTTTCATGAACAAATGAGGCAATACATTGTTTGAACTTAGCATAATCGTATTCACTTGGTTAATAAAGATACAGGTTTTGCATCCTTGAACAAATTATGAACCTTGTGTAGTCAGCTAGATGGGCAGAACTGCATAACATTTTATGCTGTTTTATATTCATAGTATGTTATTTTTTTATCCAACTAGTCCATGAGGTTCGTGCATCGTGCTCCCGTTAGATGAACTTTAGCTCCCACATTTGTGATCCTTACATAGTTGACGGCCGTTGTTCCAGCATCACTCATATCGGAAGTGGACTTAAATGTTGTTGTGCTCTTGGCCTTTTGGGATCATATCAAGTTCATAAGTCAAGACTAGAGGACATTAAATTGCGCTGCATTTTGAATGTAATGACAACTTGCGCACCAAAGGGTCTTTGGTCTAGCGGTATGTGAGTGGCTCATCAAGCAAAAGTGTGTCTGTGAATTATAGTATGAGATATTATGTGAGAAGATACGTGGTTTAGATGTGTAGTTAATTTCCTTTCTAAGATCAAAAATGTCTTAACTTGTGCAAACCATCCTGTCCAGAGATAGGTTAGCGACACCTTTCTCTCCTTCATGGGTATGAGGGGAAAAGTGTTAGCATGATGGTACGTAGCAGTGTTTACGATATAGTCTCAAGAGTGGGTGATAGCTATCTCCATTAAACGGAATCCAACTTGCACGTTTATACGATTAGGCCACTCTTCTTTCAACTAAGTTCACATTATGTCGGTTCGTTATTAAAAAATCAAGGGTTTTCATACCTTTCTTTGTGTGCTTTGAGCCTGAAACATGTTTCACACTTCAACTGTGTGACTCGAGGCTCATGTTAGGTCAATTTTAGTGGTTCATTTTCACTGAATATATGAACATGATTTAGGTCCACATTCCTTGGACAGTGTTATGTGAATTTCACCATCAAGGAGTGTCTGAGACATACTTAAAACATGTGGTATTTTTTAGGTCATATATCATTTAACGAAGTATGTTAATCCTAACGCCAATGCTAATGGCTTGGTTGCCGCCCCCCCCCCCCCCCCCCCCCCCCCCCCCGACCCAACCGAATGGATGACCAAGTTCCCGCCTCTAGCTCAACCGAGCTCGACCACGTTCCCACCCAACCTTTTCATTTAATCGGTTTGTCAGCCAGCCAAAACTTCCAATTTTTTTTTCCCGGTTATGTTTGCCCCATTAGCAAATTGTAGTTGGAGTGTAGTATTTGAGAGAGAAAGCTGGTGTGCTGGGAGTGAACACAATACTTATGGTTACCATTGTCATTGGCCTAACACTCATCGATAATTCAAGTGAAAATAATTTCATTAAAACAATATTCTGGAAGTGCAGAGCATACAAATTAGATGTCCAACTTTCTATTTACGTTTGTCCATAAATGACTACTTTTATTATTTATGTTTGTCCATAAATAAGTGTCTACTTTTATATTAAAATCAATCAAAATGTTTTTCAAAAGTCAATATAACATTTTATTGATGCACAGTGTAATGATTTAGTTACTCTTTAACTACGTGCTAAGGCTAATGTAATAAGGCTTCACTCAACCGACTCCCTGCCCATGTTGCATGTTGAGAACGCGTCTCACCCACTTAGACCCCATCCCTCAACGCGTCCCATAAGCAAAAAAAGGAGAAGAGGGTCTGTCCCCGACCGACTTGTGTGTTTGGTTGTGTGTGAGTAATGTATTTTTGTGGTGTGGGTCTAGGGATGGCACCCGTGGGTAATGGGCATGGGTACCTCTAACCCGTCACCCGCCCATGTAGTTTTTTTTTCACCTATCACCCACCCGTCACCCACCAATGGGTACAAATTTCTACCCATGCCCTTGCCCGTGGGTATTTGTTGCCCATGGGTAAACCCATGGGTTAGTGTTATGAAACAAAATTACAAAACGATGATATGAAAACTAACTACGAAATTGCGTAATAAGACACCAATCAATTTGCCAAATACAACTTTGATTATTTGATCTTTCATACTCTCTTTTTAGTTTTGAAACTCAAACAAACTTTTAGGTTAATGTGTTTTTTTGAGACTTGGTAGTAACTGTTAAATGTATACCTGCAACATAATAAAAATTTTAATTAGTATAATTAATTTTAATATGGGTTTATGGGTACACCTACGGGTATTTTGACGGGTATACCCGTGGGTATTTTAAATGGGTTTAATTGGTTTACCCGCGATGGGTATGCCTCACCCGTCACCCACCCGCCACCCACTGATGGGTAAAGATTTTCACCCACAACCCACCCGTGGGTGAAAATTGACGCGTTTACCCACCCATTTATGGCGGGTACCCGTGGGTTGTGGGTTTTTTCTCGCCCATTGCCATCCCTATGTGGGTCACCTTATTACACTAAATTGGTCATGAAATAGTCTAGAAGAGAGAAAACTGAGGTGCCAGAAAAGATGAAGGTCGCATAAAGATACTTATTACACCCGGTCTAAATAAACATTTCATTCAAGATGAAGGGATATCTATACTACTTATAATGCATTTAAATACAACTTTTTAACCACAATATATAATATAATTAAGCTTCCAAGACATTAAGCTTTCAAAAGAAAAATATGAGATCCAGCAACCCGAAACAATAATTTGAGATATTCGTCGCCGCAAATTTTATTACAGGGTACCCGCCGTCATTCGTCGCCGCAAATTTTATTACAGGGTACGCGCCGTCGCATCGCGCGAGTACTCTGCTAGTTGATATTAATGGTGATGTTCGTCTCTCTTTAAATCTACTATAGTCAGTATTTAAACAATAATCATATATTTGTATCAAGCAATATTACTAGTACTACTATTTATTTGTTGGAAGGACAATGTGTATATGTTAAACAGCATCTTTCATTTAAGTCGCTCACCAACTTCATCAAAAATATTGATACTGTTTAATATGAAAGAAAATATTACTATAAGAACGCCCAATCTATGATTAATTGTACAATCAATGTGTTTTCTTTATTGTTTAATTCGTCATATACTAGCGTAGTAGATCTAACCACTATATGTATACATATAAACACATACTAAAATTAGTAATTGTTATGTAATGGGAGAATTGCATATATACCCACTAAAACTCAAAAACTTGCATATATACCTAAAATACAAGTTTTTAATGCATGATGTACAATGCAAATTAAACATGTTTTGGGTATATATGCAAATATGCAAGTTTTAGTGGGTATATATGCAATTACTAATAAAAGTCTAGTTTTGTAGTGTGCATTTAGGACTTATAGATTTTTTTTTTTTTTTTTTTTTTTTGAACAGCAAGTTCGTTGTTAGTGATTCGAGCTCACAGTGAGTTCCAATTGGGCAGTATGCAAGCTTCAAACCTTCGTCTAAATGGATAAATCACACTCATGCTTCAATTTATTTCCGCCACTGAAGATCCATGACAAGACTCGAACCTTAGACCTCTCTAAAGATACCTCCCCAAAGTTATTCTTGATGGTCAACTGATCTAACACAGTTGATTTTTAGAACTTATAGCTACATAGAACAATATGTTTCTATCATGTACCTAAACTTTTGCAGCTAATATATACTAGTTAGCATCAGGAACAAAGTTATATATGAGGGTGTGCGTTGTGTAGTCGCACATGGCATCAAAATCTTAAAGGCCTCAATTTTTTATCGTGTTGTTATATACGGGTCATAAAATTCACTTTCAACAGATATGTTACCGATATATGCTTTTGTACATATTTGTTAAAACTGAAGCTAGATCCTTACAATAATACCGTTTATATAATTCCAATATATGATATATTTTTTTTATCATCATGTTTGATTATCAAATCAACTTTTGCACAATGCCTTTGTTGACTTAGCTACGGCTCTGCCGATGATCAAGGTTTTTTACAAGTATAAAGCTAGTCGATAAAGTTGGCTTTACTATACGTCTCATATAATAACCATGTCATAAAGTAATCAAAGTTTGATTTCCAAGCATTATATAAAAAGATTGTGGGTGGGTGTGTTCGTGTGTGTATGATGAGTTTGGACTAGAAGACCCCTAAATTAGGGATGGATTAAGACATAATCTAGTCATTAGGGAACATTGATAGCAACTTGATCAACACATTTTATTTTAAAAATCTCCTAATTATACTAATTGTTTGATGTTGGATGTCTCATAAAAAAACATAGTTTGTCGTTTTATTTTGTATCATTTTTATTTTTCTTTTCTTTGTGGCCGGCCCCTTACCTTTGTTAAAAGTTAAAACATTGAATTGATATGATACTTGCATTGACTAGCATTATGAATATTGTTAATGTGACAGATTGTGCTTGTATGACCATGTTACTTGATCATGTGCAATGTGGGAGCTATACTCCAACAAGACCCAAGACTAGGTTTGGACACATTGTGGATGATATTAAAGCCATAATTTCTTCTTGCTTAAGTTTCTAATTGAATGCGGATACTCATAAGAATGGTAAGTGGGTGGCACATCAATTAGCTAGTGTAGATCAACGAAAATCAATGTTTTAAAACCCGTGTTGACCCAGGAGGTAGAACCGTGAAGCGGTCGGGTAACCGGAAGCCGGTTTCTAGCAAAAAATCAGGTTGAACTGCAAACCGATAGCTCAACCAGGTCAATTAGAAAACCGGTTTTTAAAATATTGGTGAAAACTTTTAATACAATCGAATACAACCAACAACCAGAAGCCATGGATTTAAAACAACTTATCTAGTCAGTATATGAGTAGAAAGTGTTGTTTCTAGCCCAAAGATTACATTTTGCTACTCCATTTTTTGATTAGCGTTTATTTAAGATTACTGGTGAAATTGTACTTATCATGTGATATGATGACAATTTATGTCTTGTTCAAAGATAAATTATCGTAATCTTGCGCGCTAACATTTTAAATAACTTTATTTACACAAAAACCACACAAATCTTCATCTTTTAAGTTTTAAAAATACGATCAACAAAAAACTTGAGCATGCTCTGTTAAAGAAGTTAATTTAAATCTTTATTATATGTGTGATACCATAGCTAAAAAACTAATGGAAATAAATTGTTTTATAAGCATGATGCTTGTAATTTTATTACATACTACACAATATTAAATCGAAATAATACTTATTATAACCATTTTATTTGTTGATTATTAGTTTTTGAAAAAGGTGAAAAAGAAAGCAAAGGAAGAATTAGCAAAATGTAAAGATGCCTTTTCCTTTTCATGAAAACCAGGAAAATGCTTTAATAAAGGTGACTATTGTTCCAGAGCTAAAATCACTAAACTCAAAACAATTATGTTAAGGTCATATGTATATTTTTCTTTACAAATTGTACTTTTTTCTTGATTGTATGTTTTTGGTTTAGAAATAGAAGACTGGGCCACCAGCCGACTTTCCTGATCCATCATGACACCAGCCCAAAACCATCCGTCCAAAAGTGGATATTGAACATTTGGTCCCACTATAACTGCTCATGAAGGACGGAACCAGTTAGTGCCGAGCAAACCAACCAAACGGACCGGACCGACCGATGGACCGGACCGACCACATTTGGTCCGGTCCTCGATCTCGGATTTTAGGCTAATTCGGTCTCGGTCTTGATCGGTCCGGTCCGGTCCAGAACCGATGCTCAGACTTAGAACCAATACATAAATTGACTGGGTACATTTAAAAAAAATATACCGAAATAGAAACATAATTTTCATGAATCGGATGCCTACGAAAAATCAATTTTACTTTTACAAAAATTAACATTACGTCGCAAAATTTTATGAGTATCCCAAGACTCACTCTGGTTCTGTCATTGCTTATCATAAACAAACCAATTCACAAAAATTTGGGAAATGTTTTGAGGTTTTGTTATTAACAAATTTAGATACTATGGTTAAGAAATGATTTAAACTTTATACAAAAAGACTCGTGTTGTATAAGTAGCACAACACGGCTCATAAAATCCTCGCACTACATTGGCCTAAATATTATTGGAACAATACTCATGGTTAACTAATTCACCACTAAAACACACTTTATCTGCAACATCATTGTTCGTCAACACATAAACCTTGAAAAATTCAATCAGTCTTTATTTTATTAATTGATCTCGGTAAATTTAAACAACAAATGAAAGTTTATGAACTTTATGTGTAAGAAATGATATTAGACTAGCTGTAATGCTTCAGTCCCTCATTCGGTCGATTCAAAGGACTAGTCCCAACTGATCTCACCCATTACACCTCATCACAACAGACTAGTCCCTCACCCAAAAATTGCACAAGTCGGTTGCATATGTGACCGAGTTGTATACTATGTTTGTGTGTGTGAGTTTTATTAAACGATTTATGCGAGGTGTTTTTTTTCTTTTTTCTTTTATTTTCACACTAAATTAGTTATGAAATTATTCTTGAAAGAAAAAATTGATATGATAATGGAGATGATAGTGTCACATGAGTTCTCTTAGCTCCTATGTATCATTTGAAAAAAGAGAAAAGATATTAGAGAAAGAAAAAGGACAATTTGGGTTGTAGTAGCAAGTTAGCAAGATGTGTTTGTCTCTACTTTTGATGGTACATGGCATTTTTATGTATATATGCTTTCTAGGGGCTTACCATCTTCCACTCTACCCTATTCTCTATCACTTACATTTTTCTTCTTTTTATTTTATCTTTCTGTTCTTCTTTTATGCCATTTTTGTATATGACATTAAGACTATGTAGGCTCTAGTTTGTCAATGATACACATATGAACCACATGGACATCTAAACAAAATTGTATCACTTTATAGACTGTCAAGTTTTGGATTCAATTTCGTTAGCCGTTATTAGTTCTTGCTAAAGTTGGTTCACCAAATCTAATTTGTATGAACCGAATATACTCTACTTAAATATAGATATATCAACTTAAACATAAAATGCTTACAACACAGTCACACAAGCAAACATTTTTTTTTATTGTGTGATCTCCACCAGCAATCTTTCTGATTTCTAGGTGCCCCGTGCACCACGCATAAACACACAACACTGTAAGAAAAACAATGGTTTAACAACGTGTGAAAGGTGGCCCAAAAAAAAAACCCTAGCTGCGTGAAGGAAGCGACTAATCCGTCTAGTCTAACAATGTTATTTCTCATATAAAAACCATCTGTTTCATTCTGTCAACCAAACACGTTATAGAATGAAATCATATTGCAATTCCTTCAAAATCCTGAAAATTCTACGAATCAAACAAGCCTAAGATCTCCTAAATTTGCTCAAACAAAAGTCAAATGCCATTGAAACCACATGGAACATCACATCATTTATTTTTTAATAACCATCTAAATATCATGCTAATATAGAATTATATAAACTCAAAGTAATACCCTACTTATGGTCAACAAAACAACAAAATTCAATCCTTTGGCAAGAGCATGAGTTCACTTCAGGCCCTGTATATTATTTATATGTCCACTAATACGTTTTTGGCTCTTGCAACTTTATCTTCGAGATGCAAGTTAATCTTTTGTCAAGTTCAATAATGCATTATTATAAAAATGAACATATTTATATAGACAAATGAGAAGAAACTCAAATACTATTTGCTTTGATTGTTGGTGGAGAGTCATAGATTTGGATCTAAACATATCAATCATCGATTAGATCAATCATCTACATCAATATTTTAAGATAATATCATTCTAGATATGCTCTTCTTTTCAATTACCATCAGGGACTTGCGTGTTCCGTTAAATAGCGTTGCGTTAACGAGAAAGATATAATTAAAATTTTCGACGAGCAATGTTGTTGGTTATAATTTTTTTGTGACAATATACATTTCCGGGTCATACAAATTACACAGAGTATCACTTTTCACTTTATTTAATTAAATTCATTTACCTAAGACTTCAGCGCTATGAAATGATTGATACAACTCCCACACTTGTCATCTGGGCGACCAAACCAGCTTGTCATCTCAGTGTCACCTTAACTTATCTCTTTAAGACCAAATACATGACCAAATGCTCGTAGTAAGGCGACCCCGGTTACAGCCTAAAATATACTCACAAAAATTATATAAAATAAATACTCACACACACAAACCATTTGATTGCTTTACCGATCAAATCAAGCAAAAAAGAGAGGGGGACGCGTTCGTTGTGGGTAGGCCGACCAAGGTTGAGTCGTTATTATGACTAACCTTAGTTAAGTTGGCTATAAGAATGTAAGTGTACAAAATAATTAAAAATTCAAACAAAATTAGTTGGTACAAGAAATTTTAAAAAAAATTAGTTACAATTCTTCAAGCTTAACGTTAATATTGTTGGTACAAGAAATTTATTATTAATATTAATAAAAAAAAAAAAAAAAAAAAAAAAAAAAAAAAAAAACCACATATGATTGGTAGTCGTCCGTGACCTAAGAATGCTCCACTAGTGGTGGCAGAAGTCGATCTAAATAATAAATAAATAAAATTTTAATTTAATTTGGAAATAAATTCTAATTAAAGCATTTGATGGAACATGTTCCTTTACACTTGATGTCATTTATTCTCCCAAAAAGTCCCCGACCGGATTTACATTTTTATTACTTTAAACAATATAGCATTACCTTCTTACAAAACTTTTTTACAGTCTTTTCTTTTTCATTAAATAGGTTACCAAAAAAAAGTACTATAGCTCGTACAATTTGATATCTAACTAGTGTAAATACAAGAAGTTTGATATTGGTTGGGAGTTGAGACAGTACATAGTGGATTCTAAATTGTCAAATGATTAACATAAATTTTTTTCATAAAATTTGGTATGAATCATTTTTTAGAGGTAAAAGGTCAAACATAATTTTGTTATCAGAAATCAGTGACGGATCTAAAAATCTAACTAAAAGTGTGCACTTTCCTTTTAAACGGAAAAATATGCACTTGTTGTTAAACTTACTTTAAGAAAAAAAGAATTGAAACAAATTTATTTAACACTACGGATGATGCTTAAAAGATATGCATATATGTATCATCTGCGTCAAGTGTATCTTCCCCTTAGATGACTTGTATAATTAAACCGATACATATTGCATATCTAACATTACAACCCTAAACGTATTTCACTCATAATTCGATCATCAATTTACACCGTAAACTCGTTTTGACTCATAATTCGACCGAGTTACATTCTAAACTTGTCTTAACTCATAACTCGATCAACAAGTCGATTGTGAATCAATATTTAGCTCTAGAATAGTACAAGTAGTAGTAGTAGTTATAGAGTTAGCTTTAAAGAAGAATAAACCAAGGAATCGTTTGGATGTGCATGTCATGCATGTGCTATACATTTTAGCAAATAAGATTTGACATTCACATTTTTAAACAAATTAAACCGATTTAGATCTCGATCTTAGCAATAAACAATATTTCATTTCCATACCTCTTTCTCTTCTTTTCATTTTTTTAACTCTGATTTCTTATCTGATGTGAAAAAAATTATTTTTAATCCCCGGGATTCGAGTTAATTCCTAGGCATTTTTATGACCAAATCTTCTTCTAATCTTTTTAAATATTTTTCCATCTCAGATTTACCCTTTTTACCATGAAAAGGGTAAACTAAACCGCATTTATTCTATCATGCAAATAACACTTTTTATATCATCTTGGTGACATTTAAATTTGTTGGCAAACTATACAACTACTTGTAATTAATTAGACGAATTGATATAGATAAAGACTTGGATTTATTCCTATCATTTTCGTTTACGTGCAACAACATTAAATAGATGCCACCTTGTTTCGATATATATGATCACATGACATGTGACACACTTGTAATGAAGATAGTGGGTTTAGTTAAATGACATTAGTAATATAATCTTGGTAGATTACTCTTTGTTCATATTCGATTCGGTTAAATTTGTTGATCGATCAACCCGACTTACTTTCAATCTTTCGACCCCGGTGTAAATGGCCATGCATGCATTTAAGGCTCTTAAAGTTACGTGATACCTCAACTATATAGGGAGTCTTAAACAAAATAGTCTAAGTTTTACTCACTAAAATTATCATCCAAATTCAACTTATAGTTAGAAGCTAATTGCTTTTTTGCTTTGTAGTTAGATATAGTAAAAAGAAAGGGGATGTACCATAAACTTGTGACCAAGACATCAAGGCTGTCATTGTCTCATGGTTCTATTCCAAATTCCATTATATCTTAATCAATACTATAAACCTACAAATAAGTAACATGGCAAATGACCCCTACCCCTACCCCTACCCCCACCCCCCACCCCACACACACACATTCTACTTCCCTTGAGATTTTTAGGTGGTGACCACCCTACATATATAGATATATATACATTGGACCACAGTACCACACCACCTTTGGATTATATTTAACCTCTCATAAGTTTTATTCACAAACAAAAACAATACAAACATCATTTGGACCATTACTCATATGGTATACACAAGATTTATCTTTTTCATCTCTTAACTTTTTAGGATGTTTTGATGACGACCCATATATAACTCGATTACTCGATTACGAACACCTTATAGACTAAAAAACCGGCATTCTTCTAAATTAAACGAATGCCGGTAGAAATTTTAACATTTCACATATAGTCAAGAGTGAGTAAATTTCTATAAGAGTGGGTAAATTTCCGTTAAAATTCAATATCTAGAAGTCAAAACAAACATAGGGCTTCGTAGCAATTTAATGAAAAAAAGAAGATAGGGAAATGGGCAATAAAGTAAGTTACATAGATGGTGTCATTGAACAACATGTCTATTGCTGACATTTACTTCCAATGAAAACAATAACTCAAAGCATGTAAGAAAAAGTACCAAGCCCCTAGATTAACATACCCAAAGCTTACTGCCAAAACACCTTTAATTTTCATAACAGGAAAGTGAAAAAGACACTACCCATAACTAACATTTACTAGTTAGTACAGTACTAACTTTCAACTTATCATAAAAAGAAAAAGAACAATAGAAAGAGCAACTAACAACTCACCGCATATGTTACATCCTTTATGTTATGGAATTACCATTAAACTTGTGCAACTAAAAATAATGAGTTAAACACATGAAGTTTTCCTTATTCGGGATAGCCGGTGAGGCCAATTTTTGAGTCAAATATACGTGGCTTAACCGGAATTCTTGTGACCGTTTCCAACTCTTTCTTGGCCAGTACCAAAAATGTGCGTACGTACCTAGCAAGGTTGGTGCGACAAATCGTAGCAATTATGAAGAAAAAAAACATGGCAATAGACTAGAAAAACACTCAATATGACGAATGTAGTTAAACACGAAAACTTACTGCGATTTTCAAGATTTTAGCATATTTATATCTAGTTATGAACTTTCCTAACATGTCAAAACTAACATCCGTGCCAATGATAATATATTGATCATTAATACAAAAGTCTTCTCTAATATGATTTGTTTGTTAGACCTTCTTGTTTCTCTTTGTGTATTATCATTGATCAAGACTTTTCAAGGGTAATCACTCAATTTGATGTTACAGCATTCAACACGCAAACAAGGTTATACAAGAGATTTACTTGCAGGAAAAAATGTGATAGTCATGAAACACTGTCACATCTTCACCTGCAAGTAAAAAAGTGAAACTTTAGCTAGTACGTCGAATTATCTGAACGTACTAAAACTAGTTCGAGTAAACTTTTCTCGAGCTCGAGTACTAATTAAAAACAAGCTCAAAACAAATAACTAGCTAGCATAAGTGACTTTGTTCTTCAAACACAACTAAATAAACTAGTAAGTGAAGATGGGTAAGTAGATAAATAAAGAATTATGACACATACATACACATAAAATATTAAAAGTGCGATTGGATCCAGATCTCTTGAGCTACAATCTTTGTATAAACAAAACATCAACAATCCCAATAAAACACACAACACAGACATCTTCTCCTTTCTTCTTCTACTTCTTCTAATCCATATTCCCAAACATTACCAATGCCTCCACCCTTAAGCAATCCCATAACCATCTTTTTTCTCATCATCATTTCATTCCTATACACTTCTCATGCACTTGATACCCAAGGTCTAGCTTTACTATCATGGAAAACCACCTTAAACACCTCAACTAATGCACTCAAGTCATGGAATGCTTTGGACCCAACTCCATGCAATTGGGTTGGAATTCAATGCAACTCTAACGCGCAAGTTACCGCGATAAATCTGAATTCTGTAGATATCCAAGGAGAGCTGCCAAGAAACTTGCAGTCCTTGGAGTTTCTAAATTCGATAACTATTTCGTCTACTAATCTCTCTGGGAGTATTCCTAGAGAGTTTGGAGACTATCTGGAGCTGAAGCTTATTGATATATCTGATAATATGATCTCTGGGAGTATTCCTAGTGAGATATTTAACCTAGCTAAGCTAGAAACCTTGGCTTTGAATACTAATATGATCAAGGGTTTTATTCCTAGTGAGATAGGGAAGCTTACTAGTTTGAAAAACTTGCTACTCTTTGATAATCAGCTGGAAGGTGAGATACCGAAAAGTATAGGAAGTTTAGCGACTCTTGAAGTGATTAGAGCGGGCGGGAATAAAGATTTAAAAGGCGCGGTGCCCGAGGAGATAGGGAATTGTAGTAATCTAGTTATGTTGGGACTCGCGGAAACCAGTATTTCTGGTGTTATTCCCGCGAGTATTGGGAAGTTGAAAAAAATCCAGACAATAGCGATTTACACATCGCTGTTGTCTGGTCCTATTCCTGATGACCTCGGGAATTGTACTGAGTTGAGGAATCTTTATTTGTACCAGAATTCTATCACTGGTACAATCCCGAGGTCACTTGGGGAGCTTAAGAAGCTGGAGAGTTTGTTATTATGGCAAAATGGATTAGTGGGACCCATTCCTGATGAGCTCGGTAAATGCACCGAGCTCATGACACTTGACTTTTCAGAGAATTCACTAACCGGAAATATTCCGGTTAGTATTGGTGGATTGTTGAAGCTGCAGGAGCTTCAGCTATCCGTCAACCAGTTGACGGATAGCATACCATTAGAAATAACAAATTGTGTTGCATTGACACATTTTGAAGTTGATAACAATCTACTGACGGGCGAAATCCCCGTCTCGATAGGGAAATTATCGAGCATAACGTTGTTTTTCGCGTGGCAAAACAATCTAACAGGAAGCATTCCCTCGAGTTTATCGCAATGTGAGAATCTTCAAGCACTTGATCTTTCATATAACCAGCTTTCGGGTACTATTCCTTCACAAATATTTTTGTTACAAAATCTTACGAAACTTTTGTTGCTTTCGAATGATTTGTCGGGCTTTATCCCATCCGAAATAGGAAGCTGCGTAAATTTGTATAGGTTTCGAGTTAATGATAATCGCCTTTCGGGTACTGTTCCATCCGAAATAGGAAACTTAAAGAACCTAAATTTTCTTGATTTGAGCAATAACAAATTTGTGGGAATGATTCCAAAGTCGATATCAGGATGTGTGAATCTCGAGTTTCTTGATGTTCATTCCAACGGGTTTACGGGGGGTTTTACGGAGACTTTTCCTACTAGTTTACAGTTTGTAGACATGTCGGATAATCGCCTTACAGGGTCCTTAAGTCCTAATGTTGGTTTGTTAACTGAATTGACTAAGCTTAATTTGGGTAAAAATCAGTTTTCGGGTGAGATACCGCCTGCTATTCGGTCTTGTAGTAAGCTGCAGATGTTGGATTTAGGCAAAAATGGTTTTTCTGGTCAAATTCCGAAACAGTTGGGTCAAATTCCGTCGTTAGAAATCGCGCTTAATCTTAGTTGTAACCAGTTTACGGGAGAAATCCCACCTGAGTTTATCGGGCTTAGTAAGCTTGCGAGTCTAGACTTGTCGTATAATAAGATAACCGGGAAACTTGATGTCCTTACAAACCTTCAAAACCTTGTGTCTCTCAATGTGTCATACAACGATTTCAAAGGCGAGTTACCAAACACTCCTTTTTTCCGTAACCTCCCAAATTCTGATATTGCGGGAAACCGAGCTCTTTATGTTTCTGGTGCGGTCGTTACTTCAGCTGACAAAATGGGGTCCAGGGGGCATGCCAGGTCATCGGCGAGACTAGCTATGTCGATCCTTATTTGCATCAGTGGAGTACTTGTCCTACTTGGAATTTACACAATTGTGAGGACTCGTTTGGCGAAAAGAACAATACTAAATGAAAAATTCGAGATGACATTTTATCAAAAGATGGATGTTTATGTTGAAGATGTCTTGCGTGATTTAACGTCAGCTAATGTCATCGGGACGGGAAGTTCAGGGGTGGTGTATAAAGTCACGACTTCGAATGGTGAAACTTTGGCTGTGAAGAAAATGTGGTCGATAGATGAATGTGGAGCATTTAGATCCGAGATCGAGACACTGGGTTCGATAAGACATAAAAACATTGTTCGGTTGGTAGGATGGGGTTCAAACCAAACTATCAAGCTTTTGTTTTATGATTATTATCCAAATGGAAGCTTGAGCTCACTCCTACACGGTGCTGGGAAGCGTGGGACTGAGTGGGAGTCTAGGTACGAGGTTTTACTAGGTGTGGCTCATGCGCTCGCGTATCTACACCATGATTGTGTGCCGGCTATTGTACATGGTGATGTGAAATCCATGAATGTGTTATTGGGTCTAAACCTACAACCTTTTCTTGGCGATTTTGGGCTCGCGAGACTTGTTACCAAAAATCAAAATGATGCATTGAATCAAAACAAGAAACCGCAGTTAGCTGGTTCTTATGGATATATGGCTCCTGGTAATTCTTTAATCGTTTAAGTTTTTTTAATTCCTGTGTAACGAGTACTTTTGCTGATTGGTATTATGTATGTATCTAAACAGAACATGCCTCCGGACAACGTGTAACCGAAAAGAGTGATGTGTATAGCTACGGGGTGGTCCTATTGGAAGTTTTGACAGGAAGGCATCCACTAGATCCAACTTTGCCAGGTGGTGCACATTTGGTCCAATGGGTTCGGGACCATTTGCAAGCCAAGAAGGACCCAGTTGAGATACTTGATCCCAAGCTAAGAGGACGAGCCGACCCACAAATGCATGAAATGCTTCAAACACTAGCTGTTTCATTTCTTTGTGTCAGCCCACGAGCCAATGATCGCCCAATCATGAATGATGTGGTTGCAATGCTTATGGAGATTCGTCATGAGGATTCCACCAAAACAGACACTGATTTAAAAGGGAAAGTATCGGCTAATTCAGCTACTCCACCATCCCCTAGTCCCGCTCCATCCCCGGGTCACACTAGAACAATGATGTTACAAGGCTCGTCTAATTGCTCATACGCATTCTCAGATGACTCAACCTAGTACGCTTTTTGTACCATAGCGGCTTTGTGCTAAATATAGAAAAAATGTACAAATTAAGTACTAGTCAGTAGTTAATGAGGCTGTAAAATAGGATTAAAACTGTCGTTATCTCGGGTACTTATCACTTATCAGTGTATGTAGAAGCTAGAGGAATGGTTGGCTTGATTTGGATTTATATAATCAGAAGCTAATGCAAATAAACTAGTGTCTCTATGTGAACATCTACATCTTTGATAGCATAATGCACATGGTCCCTGGCTCCTACATCACGTGCCCATGTGCACTTTACAGGCTTACAGCAATGCAATTAGTATTTAATATATGGCTTAAAACTTGAACTAAACTATGTAAGCACGGTATGTTTAATATCATAACATAAGCACCATGACACACATGTGTTCATAAATTTTCAAACAGGTTAGATCAGAAATTCAGAATATTGAGCTGAGAAACCAAACACGTCGAAAGTGTCAAAAGTATTTATGGGACAAAAAGTATTTATGGGTCAGTGTGACCTACCTCACCCGTAACTAAAAATGACCCATTTCAACCAGTACTAAAAATGAAACGTTTTGACCCAAACTAAAAGCTACCCGTTTTGACCCGTTACCCACAAAGTTGACCCGTGGATCTTGCCGCCTTTACAAATATCATATCCTTGTCATATGAGGTTGAAACATAACATCAATTCTCATAATAACCTTGAGGTCACCATTTATATTCCATATTAATGTATGACTGTATGTCATTATAATCATCAAGGCTGTATCATTTAATGAAATTAAAAACAAAATAAAAGTCCAACCCTACAACTTGTCTTTGTAACCCACTACTTAAGTTGTGATCTAAGTCATCAAGATAAAAATTGGTGTCCTTTTTAACAGCATTTAAACAGATGAAATCTAGCAGACTAGGCATATATAGAGTAGGCTAAACATACTAAAATTTCAATGACAAAGATCTGGCAAACAATAAAACAGGATGTAAATAATAGTAGTACTATGATTGATAGTAAATGATATCAAAGTATAGGTTGCAGGTTCCACAAGCAACAGTAAGTGGGCTTATGTCTGAAATCAATTGGGTCATAAAATAAATGGATCCCACCAACATTAAATTGACGTAATTGAGTCTTATTGATATGCACATAGGACGGAAACTAAAGAAGGCCATTTCAGGAGAGCGCGTCCTTAACTTAGATAGTTAGATGTACGCTCCTTAATCGTGGTATCCTGTTACCATTTCTGACCATTTCTCTGCTCCAAATTTGTGTGTAGTGAGGTTTGAACCCTATACATCTTGGTGAGGAGGTCAGGTGTCATACCACTAGACCATTTGGTGGTGGTTACTACTTGCACATGAATATAGGATATGCTAAAGTTGAATAAATTTTTAACTAAGTTATAACTCATAACGTAAATGAATAACATGCATATCAAGGATTTAGAATTAGTCTACGGTAGGTTGTTTGGAAGGCACGAAGACGAGTTTTTGAGGAGCCAAGCCTAACCCTATGTTGTATGGAGAGAGGATAGATATGAAAATTCGCCTCACCATATTAAACACGATTTATATATTAGGCAGATGTGAGGTGTGGCTTGAATTGCAAAACAAATGTGCTTACCTGTTTGTTACCCTTGGATAGATTTCTGGATTCGCCCATGACCACATCTTAAACATATGTATCTTAGTGGACAAGTTATAAACAATATGCAATCAGATTTGGTTCTGTTGCGTCTTTCCAGACCAATAATAGAACCAAAACTCAAACCGTGTAACAACATAAGAAACTTAAATACAAATTTGGTTTGCTTCGAACAAAATGAAACAATCAGAGAGATTCATGCAACTCCAAATCTCCTCGTGGCATCATCCACGGTGGTAGTCCAAAAAATCAAGCACTAAGCTATACAAAACCTAGAAACATGAAAAATGAGGTAACGATATAAAAGAAAAACTCTATATACACCCGTGTGTTCATCATGGTAAAACCATGAATTTTCCTCTAGGTGTAGAACGACTCCTTCTAAATTTAGGAATTGATGCGTTACTGCCTTCATTAACATTTTTTGTACCATTTGAGGGTTTATTTTCATTTCTTCCAGGTTCCCTGTAATGGGAGCTTAATGTTAGTCTACCATAACACATGATATCTCTACTATATTATCGAGTTTGAAGATATTAGGAGTGGCAAGATGGGCGGGTTGGGCAGCTAGTCAAACAAATTCAGGTTGAAACTGGTCTTCTTTAGTATTGGTTAAACCGCCCGGGTTGAGTTTATTAATAAAGTGATTTATGAATTGTCGTATGCATAGAATATAGGCTGCTAAAAAAATGCATTTTAAAACGGACCATGGGGGTCCTTCAACCTGTTTAACCCCTTATCCCTTCAGTTGACGTCTATCAATTTGACCCATTAAAACCCCTTTCAGATACAAAAACAACCCAAAACAACACTTTTATAAGCATGAGTGAAAATGACTATAGTTAGCCTCAACTAAGAGATTTGAAATACCTGACTTCCACATTATGAGAGCTTCTTGATGAGCTGCGTTGAAGCTTTTTCATCCCATTTGGAATGTGCAACTTAGTCGATCCATTTTCATTTTCCGTCTCTGAAAAGTCACTTCTTCGACCTTCTTCAATGGTTTCACCAGCATCCATATCAGCATACACTGTCCGTATAAGATCAGACTTGTGGATCTTAACCGGCACTTGACTTTTTGCCTTCACTTGGTTATTCTCAAGCTTAACTTTTCCGATGCCTCCATGTCTAACGTTAAGCATTTGCTTAAATTGTTCTTCTTCTTGCTCATGATTCACTTTCCTGGAATTAATCCTCGGATGATTATGTAATGCTTCGGAAAAGTTATCCTGTGAACTCAAATACCCTTTTTTATTCTCGGTTGAGGGTAAAACAGGTAATGTGGCTAGTGATCTGTTGATGAAAGCTCGTGTAGGATATTGTGATTTTGTGATTGCAGGATTGTCAGGTATATCGGGCTTGATTCTGGTTTTCATGTGGGCTCCTCTATCCGTGGATATGGATCTCCTAATAGGAGATTCGGAACCCTCTTCAGCTAGAAGGGGCATTCTAGGGATAAACTCTTTGTCACTGAATTTTGAGGGGAAACGAGTCCTCCTTTGCTTACCAGATGAACAACTTCTAACCTGAATCTCAGAAAGAAATATGTTTTTAATAGTTGACTCAGTAATCATTCATCAAAAAATGTACACAAATATTTCGGGTGACCTAACCCGACTTGTTTCAAACCATACCAATGAACATCCCATTTTGACCCGTTACCCAACCCACCCAATTTACCTCCTTAAACCAACTGACTGGCAGTATGGTTTTATCATTTTTGTTACCTACAAACTGAGATTATGTGTGTGATTGCCAATCGTTAAGGAACTAACTATTGATCTTCACCATATAATATTATGACTAACCTCAGAAGGCTTATTTTCATCAACATGGCGCTGATTAGCATCAAGCCTCAAACTGTTTGTAGGATTACACCTTGGCATGCGAACAGGTGAAACTACAGCTCGTGCGTTCCCACTTCTCAATTGTTCTAATTCTGCTTCTTTTTTCTCCAACAATAGCTTCATATTGGATATCTGAGTGAAAAACGATGTCATAAAAGAACATTTTAGCACTTGTTTAATTTGCTTACTAAAACAGAATATAACGTGAAAAAGCCATACCTCTTCTTTCATCTCTCTGATTTCACCGGTCTCTTTATTAGATTTAGCAGCGCCTAGTTCAATTGAGGCAACTCTCTCAGCAAACTTGAGGGTGCTGATTGTCTCTCCAATGGCGTTAGTCTCGGGATTTATATGCACAAACATGAGCGTTTTAGCATGCCCACCTAGAGAATCTTGCAATACTTGAGTGAGCTTGCTATTTCTATAAGGAATGTGTGTGCTCTTTTGGGCAAGGGCAGAAATGACATCTCCAAGTGCTGAGAGAGATCTGTTAATATGCTGAGCTTCCTTCAGACGCTCCCCAACGGCTTCTGACTTGTCCACCCTCTCACTTCCAGCAAGATCTACGAGATGAAGGCAACCCTTTAAAGTAGATCCTGAAACTAGTTCTTTTCCTCGGATATGAACCGTAAGAACACTGTCAAAAAATTAAAAAGTTATTAAGCAGCATATTAGTGGAACAAGTAGAATACGGAATGAGGGGTCAAATTGATTCGAATTAAAACCCGACATATTAGCAAGGTCTGATATTGTTATACTTTTTATAAATGATAGTGTTAAATCCTTTAGTAAAACGATTCACAATATTGTTTGCATTAAAATGGGCGTTGGTTACTCTCACCCATTTGACAAAGTTGACTCGTCCCTTTTAGCTGATTTTTTATTGAACCTTTTGAGTATATAAATAAGCCAAATGACCCACTCTTGAAGAAGCCACCTCTAAAACAGAACAATAGAGACAGTTTACCTGTGAGAGCGGCTGCTGCGTTCATTTAAAGCAGTAGCGCCAACTGCACGATTTCTGTGGCCGATTCTCATCAGATCAAGAACATCTTGAGTACATTTAACAGGTACCAATGACGCATCAGGAACATTCAGACCATTCAGTTGGGAATTATTTCTTATATCCAGTGTGTTAGTTGTCAAGGTGAAACAAAGATTAAGAGTAGATTCAGAAGAAAATGCAATACGAAGATGATGAATAAAAAATTTTGAAAGGATATCTTCTGTTGGAGCCGTCAATAACCAGGAGATCTCTCACTTGTTCATTGTATATTTCAATCATCTGCACTCCAACCTCATACTTTATAAAGCCCTTCCTTGCCTCGGATAATTGAAAGAGATCTCGTAAAGCTCGGTAGTTCACACCCCATGTATCCTCTGTCGTTATGTCAGGACCACTCTACACTTATAAAGACGACAATATGTAAGGGTCATCCTCATGTAAAAAAAAAAAAAAAAAAAAAAAAAAAAAAAAAGAAAAAAAAAGAAAAAAAAAAAAAAAAAACAATTCCTGTATAATATTTGGATACAAAACATGAAAAGGTCAAAAAATGGCACTATCAATTATCTTACCATCGTGTATGTCTTCCCAGAGCCCGTCTGGCCATATGCAAATATACAAACATTATAACCATCAAGCATAGATCTAATTAATGGCTGCGTATCTACATATATTTGCTCTGAAAATAAGTTGGAAATATATTAGATGCGATCTTTTTGTGATTAATCTTGCACGAACATTCAAAAAATGTGTTAACTTACCTTGAGTTGTGTTCCCTCCAAACACTTTGTTGAATGTGAACATCTTCCTAGCATCCTTGCCCTGCTTATCACGATTAACAATCATAATATTTCCATTTTCTCCTATATAGTCAACTGTTGACACCTCATCGGATTGATTCCGCTGAAAGGGTTTTACTCTACAGTAAACTCTTATCGCTCCTGTAAAACAACAAAAAGCTCCCATGAGCATACAAGCTAGCTTTCCTACCAACATGATAGTTAAGAACATAAGTGCTGACCTTTTAGGTCCTGAACTTGATTGTAAAGCTGCCTGTTTTCTTCCAAAACCTTGTGATATGAAGAAGAGGCTACTTCAAGGTCTTTAGCGTGATGAGCTGAAAAATATTTGATGTTAGCTTCATCTCGATATAATTAAAATCGTTTTCTTAAAAGATGTAGAAATAGTCTAGGAACTCACCAATTTTCCTAAGTTCTTGTTTCCAAGTCAAATGAGCTTCTTGGAGTTCCAGTTTTATCAAATGATAGCTAGCTTTAAGCTCCTGAATAAGTTCGAGATAATATTAGATGCCAGAGAATAAATGATGTTAACAATGTCAAAAACAAAACATTAAGAATATCATACACCGTCAATGCTGCTTACCTCTAGTTGTTTCTGTTGAAGATCCAGGACGCTTGTGTTGTCAGTTGAGTAACCGATATTGTGTCCTTGACCCTTGCCGCCACATACACAAAACTTGGAGATATCATCTGATACTAAATTAGATCGTTGGTTAATATATTTTGAAATGGCTTGTAGAAACTCATGCTTTAGTAATGGTTTGCAGTTGCCCTTTAACAAGTTCTTCAAAAAGAGACCAAGCTGGAAAAAGCAGAGAACATTGCAATTAGTGATTGGTTGATGATCAGATGTCAGATTCACTGGATATCAACTGTTTTGGATGTTACCTTATTTCCTTGAGAAATAAGCAGTGCCGAAAGATCTTTAACAGCCTTCCTGAGTACTATATCGATTACCTATAACATTTCCGAAAGAAAATACTTGAGAAACAGCAAATTTGTTTCTATGCAGTAGAGGTGACAACATGTGGTGGGCAGGTTCCGTAATGGGTAAAAATGAGCAATAGTGTGGTTCAAAACAAGTAGAGTCAGGTTGGCAGGATCCACAAACATTTTTAACCATTCTATTTTAGTATGCAAATAAGTAATGTTCTAAATATAAATACTAAACTAAGTTATGCAGAAAGAGCCTTACCTACCATTGAATTCAAAGGGAAGTCATCAAGTTCATTAGTCTCCGAAAGATAAGCTTGTAGAAGACCAATACCAAGACGGTCAAAGAGAAAGGTAAGTGCAGTTGACACTTTTGATTCCTCGAGAGATACTTCACTTGATAAATGTAGATACTCAAGCAACTCTTCAAACTGAGATGACTCTGACTCATCCAGAGATTCATCTGCGCTTTCACTGCCAATCAAAGATGAAGGTGACCCCTTTGGAAAGGACGTGATCCTCACAGTCCCACCATACTTCCATACTCCGACCCCACCTGATTGCCTCCACTCGTGAAAACCTTTTAAACACAAAATGCAGTCTACAACTTTACCAGACGAGCCTCCCTGCACACACAACCCAAGTATCCTGATTTAGTTAAAAAATATATTTTTATGTTGCAAGTATGTGATTGTATACTATGAATACTTGATAGCATATGTCCATAAAATTGCATATACTTTCTGTTCATGAGATTTTCAAAAACTCAAATAGAAAGGGACGGAAAAGTAACAAAATAGAAGCCAACCCACCTTTTCTAGATCAGATACCTCGAAGGTGAGAAGCTTCATTTGGCCAACAGCAACTAAAAAGTTCCGCATGTTTTCGAAATACTGAATTGCAGTTTGCGCTGCCCCATCCGTGTCTATGACTGGAATCTCAACCACCTAAACAGTATCCCCCAATCATCAGTCTAAGAATGCAAAAAATCTAAGTTCTTCATTAACATTTATAGTACTTTTGTTATTTATCATGCCAATAATTAGCCCTCGTAAATAAATGTTGATTCTTGTTAATGTAAGTGAAAAACAAGGACCTTTGGGATTGCACCAGGGTTGACTTTGTTGAGGACATTGCATAGAATGAGACCGTTGCGAAGAGAAAGACAGAAGTGTTCCTCGGATGGTTCCATAGGGAGTACTTCCGACGCACCATCGTCCATTTGTCTTAGCCATGCAGCAGCCTGGTTCCTTCTTGCAGCTGTAACAATTTTGCTTAGCGGTTATTCATATATTCTGTTATACAAAGATGACAGTTGATGGTCAACTTGATAACAGTTGACAGGGGTGGAACTAGGGGGTCTTGGGGTGTCAACAAACACAGATGAAATTTTTCTTAGTAGTGTTAATATCCGTTAAAACTCTCAATATGCACCCGGTCCAAAAGAAATTGTGTTGCTAGTACTCACTTAGTTTGTCCGTTAATATGTGAAAAGTAAACTCAAATTTTATTAAACTCAATCTCTTCAAACACAATCGAATTTTTTGTTCATGTTATTCCATTATACCAACGTTTAAACTTTAAATTATG
Source organism: Artemisia argyi (assembly GCA_030686995.1). NCBI lineage: Eukaryota > Viridiplantae > Streptophyta > Magnoliopsida > Asterales > Asteraceae > Artemisia > Artemisia argyi. The sequence continues at coordinate 20,260,636 of CM060701.1, read as the reverse complement.
TTTACAGCGTTTAAACTTTTTGTATCTAATTTTCTATACTGTCTTATTATAACACAAACTTAACCACATAACATATATTGTTTAAAACTTAACATTTACGCCATAATCATTCACTTGTCTATTAAAACAACCACAAATTCATTCTTTTATATTTCTTTAGGACCATGTCGTATATTTTACACCATAAATCCATAATGATTCAAATGTCCATTAAAAGAGCCACAAATTTATTCTTTTGGATTTCTTCGGGACCATGTCTAACGGCTGTTTTCCTATAAAAATCTAATTATCGGCTTTAATAAAGCAATGATCATTATGAAAATTGGTCATGCTAAGCATCACCTAATCAAGTGTGTTTTGTTGCTTTTTAGTCTTTGATACAAGGCATGTTTAGTGATGGGCCAAGGTAGGACCCACTAATGAGAGTGTGGGCCTTTGACCACTTTCAAATTATAACCAGTACTCAATTTCCTGATTTCAGATCACCAACCCATTTTCTTAACTTTAGACCCTTTACTCCTTTAGTATCTTGAATTTAATTTTGACATATTATTATAAAAAAAAATAAAATATAAAAAAAATTAAAAAAAAAAAAACCTCACGTCTAAGAAATATAAAATTATGTTTTAAAAATACTTATCAGCATTAGAGGTGTAAAAAAAAAAAGCCGACCTGACCCGGACCTGAACCGATTAAGCTTATTTTACTCGGGGTCAATAATTTTATTCGAGTTATTCGGGTCAATCTGAGTAACCCGAATACTAAATAAGGGGGTCAAGTATCGGGTTTAAAATGCTTGGGTAACTCGGGTTCGGGTCGACCCATTTGACCCGAATAAGGTTTTTTTTTTTTTGTTTCATAAAAAAAAAAATTAAACGTGTCTGTCTATTTAAATTAGTACAAATAGCCAATTTTGTTGCCATTTTACTCATAGTCGGATTGACCCGAACCCGAATAGACCTAACTTGAGTAAACCTGACCCAAATTGACCCGAACCCAACTAACCCGAATTCAACTAGGGTAGAGTACGAATATGTTATTATTAGCTTTGACCCGACTTTGAGCCAACCAACCCGACCCGATTAATACCCCTATTGAGCGTAACGCAAATGCAGAAAAAAAAAAAATAAATAACAAATGCATAGTGATTCGTCAAACTACTTGTTGGTTACAAAACAGAATTCCAAATACCCTCTTAATCACTTATATATTTCTTCCATTTGTAGATTATGCTTTGAAACTTCACATTTGTGACACGTACATTCACATATTTGTTTATTTATTAATGTCCTTCCCAATATAACAGGATCTTATTGATATAAACAACAATAGCAGATATAGTAATACTTGATTTATCCATCATACCATCTGTATTTCTTGTTATCATCGATTGAAAAGACAAAAATCAAATAAATAAACAATTCTATATTTCAGGCACTCCACATTATTCTAATTGGCTAAAAGAGTTTATGCTAAATTGCAGACGCGGTCTTTACAACTTAAAAGATGCACAAATAGTTTTTACGAAAAACTTTGGTATACAATTATCGTTCTAGTAGGAATTGCACATAGTAAACTTTAAAAAAATGTAAGAATTGGGCCTGCAATTTTAGCCAAACCACATAGACATTGCAATTTACCTTTTTAATTATAATTTTATAACCGAGACATTTCGAAATTTGAATGAACAAAAAAATGTACCTGCTTCTTCGGCTTTACGTTGCGCTAATTCCCGATCATCGATAAACTCTTCGGTTCCATTCGTTAAACCTTTAAGTCCTCTTAAGTTTTTGCTAGGTGTACTATATATCATCGAATTTGTACTAACTTCTTGTGGCATTATCTCTCTGCACACATAATCTTAAATTAATTAAAAAAAAAAAAAAATTTAAAAAAAAAAAAAGAAAAAAAAAAAAAAAAAAAAATCAACAATCAACACGTAGACCGTAAAAATTCATATTTTCCGCTAACAATCAAATAATTCGGATAATACTGCTACGTCAGTTATTATAACAAAAAAAAAAGTGTTCTAATAACAGACGTAAAGCGGTATTATTAATTACTTAAAATCATAATGATTTAACGATCAATTTTTGATACGTAAAATCAACATGAAGACCGTACAAACTTCATATATTCCACTATCAATCAATATAATTTGGTTATTTACGATACTACTTACACGTCAGTTATCCCGAATTAATAACTGACGTGTAAGCAGTATCATTCTTTATGTACAAAAATAATGCAAGTGATTACTTACAAAGAAAGAGCGAAACCGAGTCGAATCGGTTTCGAAGGTTATGAAGAAGATGAGGTGATCGGGGAGGTGAAACGAGAGGCTCGTGAATGTGTGTAATGAAGAATTGAATGTTAGGTATATTTCAAATGAAGAGATGGTGTGTGAGTGTGAGTTAATGGTGGTATAAATTTTGAATATTTTGTTTTCAGGTGTGGAAAGATATAATAAAGTTATGGAACGTTGTAGGTGACAAAAAGCTAACGGCAGTTATGGAATTCTACAGTTGGTAATTCTTGGCAAAATTAAATAATTAGTCAACCGTTTAACTTGTTATAAAAAGTTTTGGTGAAGTGGAATTTTTAATACTCTTAACTAGGCTGAGCAAACGACCCAAACGGACCGGACTGACGACAATCGGTCCGGTCCTCGGTCTTAGGTTTTTTGATAATTCGGTCCTTGGTCCAATCCGGTCCGGACCACAAACCGCTTATTTGGCCGTGTTAGACCGGACCGACCAACGGACCGATTGAGACCAGACCGGACCGACAATATTCGGTCCGGTCCTCGGTCTTGGCTTTTTAGCATAGTTTATAACAAAAATAAGCATGGCATCATTTTCAGACTAATTTTCTATCAAACAACACTAATGCTATTAAATTTTCATTAATACACAATTTAAAACACCTCATCACCAATATGTACAACTATATAGGCACAATGTATAAAACAATCCAACTCCAAATCAACTACGTCACCAACTGCTAACATTAAAAACTTTATCTCTAAACAACTAACTAAATTCGAAAAACAAAAGAACAACAAAGAAAGATATCGGGTTTCTTTATTTGTGATAGATCTTTACAGAAATACCCATCATCAATCTATCACATACTCGGAATACAAAAGAAAGATTTCTCAACCGATAATACAAGATCTTACAAGAAACACCCTTCATTGATCTTTAAATAAAAAGAACCGAGAACAAAAGAAAACAACATATCACCTACCTTGTTCGAAACCATAATAAACCCACAACAAGATTTTTAGCCGAAATAAAACACAAAGGGTTTTGTTATGAGTTTAATGGTTTGTGTTCTTCATTATTTTCGAGAGCCATGTAAAAGATAAAAGGTGTTTGTGGATTCTATTTGCATAAGAAATACCATGGTATTTTTTAATTTGTGTGTTTGTGTTTCGCAGGGTAAAATAAAGAAGAACAAAAGAGAGGTGACATTTGAGAAGGAATAAAGAGGTGGCTTACAAAATGAAATGATAAGTGAAATAGGGTTAGTAGTTATATTAGGTTTAGGAAAGTTGTGTTTGGCCCGAGTAGCGGTTTAGGATTATAAATAGTGGGCCGAAAATTTTTGTTAATATTTTGGACTACAATTTGTCTTGGGAATTTCTATAACAAGGTTTGTGATACTTGCGTTTGTTGATTGGTTCAAGAAGAAAGAACAAAAATATCACATTTACCTGGTTCGGGAAAAAAAAGATTTTTAATCGACATGAGAAAAACACGCAACCGAACAACATTTTTTCGCCGCAAAATATAGTCACAGGGTACCCACCGCCGCATCGCGCGGGTACCCTGCTAGTATTTTATAAGTTAAGGATTAAATCGTTTTTATGATAGGTAAATAAAACTCGACTCAAACTTGGTTTGTTAAGTACGTTAGGCTCGAGCTCGGTTATTATGTTCGTTAAATATAAATAGAGGCCTCATATAAATATACATATAGACATATACAAGTATATGTGATAAAACGCATATACAAAACTAAGGCTTGAAATCGTTTATTAAATAATCCCAAACATAGCTTGAGTTTGGGCTCGATCTCGAGCTCGTTTAAGCTTGGATCGTTTCAAGCTATTCTATGCTTGGCTCGTACAAGTTGAACTCGACCTAAAAGCATGAGGCTCGAAACGAGCTCGAGCTCAAGATTTATGATCATAGACGAGCCGAACTAGAGATTTGACAACCTTGGGCTCGACTCAACTTGTTTCTACCCTCATTTAGTAGTCATAACATGCTTAACTGTTAAATGGGTATATGGTAATAAAAATTCCACTTAGCCAATTTTAGATTAGGGTAAATTGCAAAAATGGTCATTCACGTTTCACGAAATTGCAAAAATGGGACCGAGACAAAAAGTAGCGCAAAAAAGACACTAACGTTCCACATTTTCGCAAAATCGCCACTGAGAGGCCTTTTCCGTTAGCTTCCGTTAGTTTTCCTCGTTAAATGCAGTGAAATGACTAATATACCCTCGTCTTCTTCCTCATTTGAATTTCTTTTTAATTTATATTTAACTTTAATATATAATGAAGAACATCAAGAGCAAAAACCCAGAAAATCAAATCAAAAACCCAGATCCAACAATATAAGAGTGCAATAAAAATTGAGATCTGGGATGGTCTTGTACAACCAACACTTGTTCCAAACTAAATCAAATACTTGTTCCAAACTTCACCAAATCATCCCACTCATCAAATAAAAATTGACATCAAGAGCAAAAACCCAGAAAATCAAATCAGCACGGGTACCAAACAGCCATCATCACTGGCCGTGGCCAGTATTGTTCGTGAATCTCCTACATTTGCTATCACTCGAAATTCACCCTGTATACAATTTAGCTCTCCATTAATTCACTTTCATTGATCTATATATAGCTTAGAATTGAGAAAACATCATTTTATAAACTAGATTCCATGGCAGACACTTGATATTACTCCTTGAATCTTTTCTTGTTTTTGTTTTTTTTTTATAAACTAGACTCTTGGGTTGTCTTAAATCATCGTTTCATATCTGGGTTTTGCTTTATATTGATTAAATCGTTGTTTTGTTTCTTTCAGACAATTTATCAAACACATGATGGGCAGGGGCGAAGCTTGGAAATTTCGAGTGGGGGGTCGGGATCTAAATTTTTTTTTCCTAACACTATGGGGGGTCGAAACCGAATTAAATTGGGGGGGCGAAACCGAAAATACCGAAATTTCTCTACACGAAAACTATATACCCCTACATCGCAAAAAAATTTTCGGGGGGTCGCCCCCCCCCCCCCCCCGGCCCCTTAGAAGTTGCGCCCCTGATGGCGGGCACTTTTATTGCTGCCAATTGAGGACTTTATAACAGATTCTGAGAACTGGGATTTGCTTAGAATAGTTTTGTGATCAAAAGGGTATATATATATTTTTTTTTCAAAAAAAAGTAAAAAAATAAAACTTGAGGTTGGAGAGCAACGAGGCAACCATGCCTCATGATTGAAGTGACGGGGGTGTTAGGTGGCAGTGGAAGATGCGTCAGGTGGAGGTGGAGATGCGTCAGGTGGTGGTGGCGAAGTGACGGGGGTGGGTGGTGGGGAGGAAGGGGTGGCATGTGGTGGGGCAGAGGGAGTGGTGGATGGTGGTGGTGAAGTGATGTTAGTAGCGGGGCTCAAGTTTTGCATCGATGATGATATCTGGCCTGTTAACTGATTACTACTTAGGTGCAGAGAATACAAGTTGGTTAGTCTTCCTATAAAGGTTGGAATTTCCAATGATAAAGAATTAAAGGACAAGTTGGTTTGTCTTCCTAAATTTGTTAACTGGAAAAGCTGGATGGGAATGGTTCCATGCATCTTTCTTCAAGAATTCAGTTAGTAATAGAAAGTACAAAAGGAGTATTAACTATACTAACATGAAATCAAAATCAAATATTTGTTTATAACTTGTTTCATGCATCTAAGTATCCAACCAGATACCAAGGGGTGTTCAAAATCATTCTTTGCTAACAAAGAACAAGACCGAGATAGAGCTGGTGTAAACTTCAATTCCAGTGTTGTGGTCTGGGTTTTGATTAAAGAAAAGAATGTTAGTTATATATTGTTGGATCTGTGTTTTGATTTGAATGTCTGGGTTTTTGCTCTTGATGTTCTTCATTATATATTAAAGTTAAATATAAATTAAAAAAAAATTCAAATGGGGAAGAAGACGAGGGTATATTAGTCATTTCACTGCACTTAAAGAGGAAAACTAACGGAAGTTAACGGAAAAGGCCTCTCAATGGCGATTTTGCAAAAATGTGGAACGTTGGTGTCTTTTTTGCGCTACTTTTTGTCTCGGTCCCGTTTTTGCAATTTCGTGAAACGTTAAGGACCATTTTTGCAATTTACCCTTTAGATTAGATATTGCACTTTTAAAAGTTAAGTGTTACTAGAAATTCCAAAGTTAAGTGTTACTAGAAATTCCATTTAGCTAAATTCACGTTACTAATCTACATGTTGGCCTAACAAGTTAGAGGTTGAGCAAGGGTAGAGTCAATCGATCAGTGACCAGTTGTTTTTTATTCTATTTTTTTTATTATTATATTTTTTATTATTATTATTTTTTTTACAATAATCAATGAAGTGACTAAACAAAACACATAACAAAAAAATTAAGGACCAAATTTATTTAAATAAAATAAGGATTTCTGACAATATCTGCACTACATGGCAAAAATACATGAGGTTCGGAAACTCTTTTGAGTCCGCTCATGTAATGGAACGAGTATAGGTTAAAATAATTAAAAAGTGTCATAATAATTAGGCATTCTGATGTTCTCACAAAATGTCGTCAACCAAAACTTTGCGCGAAACGGCCACTCCAATATCTACAAGTCATTTTCACATGTAAATGTTTAAACTTACATTTGGTGAAGAACTCGTGCTTATGTGACTTTGACATGCTTCGATTTTGGATCTTGCCATGTGGCACTAGAAACCAAACATATATAGTTCACGATATGGACGGCAATCCATCGTTTAAGTCAGTCACTTATGTTTAAATTGTTTTTTTATTAAGTTCATCACTTTCCTAATCAAATCAAAACAGATATTGCAAGACCATTTCTGTAACGTATATAGATTATCAAACTTCATTTCTTTTCTTTCCAAATAAAGAAAATTGGATAACAAGTTAACAACTATAGAAAATATGTATTATTGCTTCCCTCTCAAAATAAATGTTTACATTGCTATTTTAGAATGATTTAAAATAAGTGTTCATTTTCTTATTTCAACCCGGAAAAAAGATTTTAGTAGGTAGATATGATATGTGATTGATAAAAAATGTATTAAGTGAGATTTCTTAAACATATATGCATTTTCAAACTAGACATTTATTTTGGCCGGAAAAGAGTAGCTCTTACACTAAAAGTGTAAGTAAAATTATAGTAGTTAATAGAGTCATTTTATTTTGCATACTCTAATTTTGATGCATACCAATGGACAAATCCCCACCATTCATCTACTTTTTTATCTAATGGTGGGGATTAATCTAAGATTTAGTTAGGAAACATAAGTCCATTTTTTTTTACTCTTTTCTTTGTCTTTTTGTCCTTTTCTTTTATTATTCTTTTATTTTCATTTTCTAGTTCTTTTTATTATTCAGTTTTTTTTTTTTTTTTTTTTTTTTTTTTTTTTTTTTACAATTCATTTTTTTAGCTCACTTTTTTTTTCCTTTTTTTTCTCTATTTCTAATAATTATTGTTTTAGTACACGTTTTCTTTTCCTTTTTTTTTTCTTTTTTTTCTCTCTTTTTTTTTTCCGTTTTCGTCTGTTTTCATACGTTTCTCTCCGTTTTCACTCGTTTTAATATGTTTTCGTCCGATTTCATCTGTTTTCTAACGTTTTCCTTCGTTTTAATACGTTTTCATCCAATTTCTTTGGTTTTCGTCCATTTTTATTCGTTTTCGTTCGTTTTCAGACGTGTTTTTACGCTTTCATACGTTTTTGTCCGTTTTAATCCGTTTTCTTATGCTTTTGTCTGTTTTCATACGTTTTCGTCCGTTTTCGTTCGTTTTCATACGTTTTCGTCCGTTTTCGTCCATTTTTCATACGTTTTTGTCTGTTTTCAGACGTGTTTTTATGCTTTCATACGTTTTTGTCCGTTTTCATCCATTTTCTTATGATTTTGTCCGTTTTCATACGTTTTCAACCGTTTTCGTACGTTTTCATTCGTTTTCAAATGTTTCCGTCCATTTTCATCTGTTTTCTTTCGTTTTCGTCCATTTTTCATACGTTTTCATCCTTTTTCTATGTGTTTTTATGATTTCATACGTTTTCATCCGCTTTTAAATGATTTTAGCAGTTTTTATACGTTTCTGAATATCACAAGTGAAATCATGTGATACCCAGAATATCACAATTGATATTCTGAATATCATAAATGATATTCCTAATATCACAAGTGATATTCTCTAATATTCAGAATATTACTTATGATATTCAGAATATCACAAGTGATATTCTGAGTATCACAAGTGATTACGTTTCATATGTTTTTTTTCATTTTCACCCGTTTTCTTATGCTTTTGTTCGTTTTTATACGTTTTCATCCGTTTTCTTACGTTTTCATTCGTTTTCATATGTTTTAATCAATTTTCATCCGTTTTCTATCGTTTTCATCTATTTTTCATACGTTTTCGTCCTTTTTCATACGTGTTTTTATGATTTCATACGTTTTCGTTCGTTTTTAAATGTTTTTAGCTATTTTTATACGTTTCTGAATATCACAAGTGATATCCTATGATATCCAGAATATCACAATTGATATTATGAATATCATGAATGATACTCTTAATATCACAAGTGATATTCTATGATATTCAGAATATTACTTATGATATTCAGAATATCACAAGTGATATTCTGAGTATCACAAGTAATATTCTGAATATCACAAGTTATTTTCTGAATATCACATGTGATATTCCGTGATATTCTGAGTATCACAAGTAATATTCTGTGATTTTATGAGTATCACAAGTGATATTCTGAGTACCACAAATGATATTCTTAGTACCACAAATGATATTATAAAATTCATAAGTGATATTCTGAATATCACAGGTGATTTTCTAAATATCACAAGTGATTTTCGACTAATGTTTTGTAACATGAAATCACAAGTGATATTTAGAATATCATGAGTGATAGATATTCAAAAATCACAAGTGATATTCAGAAAATCACAAGTTATATTCTGAATATCAATTGTGATATTCAAAAGCATGTGATAATGGACAAAAACGTAAGAAAATCGATGAATACGTATGAAAATAGACGAAAACATAAGAAAATCACAATGTGATATTTTGAATATCACTTGTAATATTTAGAAAGTAAGAAAATGGACGAAAACATAAGAAAACAAACAAATACGTATGAAAACCGACAAAAAATGTATGGAAGCGTAGAAACACGTATGAAAATGGATAAAACCATATGAAAAATGGAGGAAAACAAAAGTAAACGGATGAACAAGAACGAAATCATATGAAAACGAACGAAAATGTAAGAAATCAGATGAAAACGTATTAAAATGGGTAAAAAAAACTTCAGAAAACAGATGAAAACGTATAAAAACGGACGAAAATAGACGAAAATGTAGGAAAACATAAAAACACGTCAAAAACGGACGAAAATGTATGAAAAATGGACAAAAACAAAAGAAACGGACAAAAACGTATGAAAACGAAAGAAACGGACGAAACGTAAAAAGACGGACAAAAACTTATGAAAGCGTAAAAACACGTCTTAAAACGGACGAAAGCGTATGAAAAATGGTTGAAAACTAAAGAAAATAGATGAAAAGACGAGAAAAAAAAACAACAACGGAGTTGTAAAAGAATCAAAAGAAAAAGAAAAAAAAAAAAAAAAAAAAAAAAAGGTAACTTGCAAAAAGAGCAAAAAAAATAAAAGTAAATAGAAAAACGTAGATTGCAAAAAAAAAAAAAAAAAAAAAAAAAAAAAAAAAAAAAATCCCATGAAAATTAGAAAAAAAGCAAAAAAAAAAGTAATAAGAAATACAAAATGAAAAAGAAAGAGGAAAAAAACATGAACTTAGGTTTTTAGGGTTTAATCTTAGGTTAATCCCCACCACTAGATCAAACTAGATGGATTGTTGAGATTTGTCCATTGGTATGCACCAAAATAAGGGTATGCATTTGAATTTTTCCCGTAGTTAATAATAGCTATGATTGTACAATGGAATTGTTGTTGCATGTAACTTCTTAAAGATTTCTTCGATGTGTTCCGTATTAATCGACCATAAGAATCTTGTAATATCAATTTCATACTTTTAGATAACGTTTATAATTTTGAAAGAAACTCATTTAACTTTGGGTGAGTTGTAAATGTCTACAACTACATCTTATCTTTCTCAATAAATATTGTTCTTGCAATAGTATCAATAACTTGTTTGATATGTACAAGTTTAGTCTCTACATTTTTTTCTTTAATTTTTTTTTAAACTGCAAATATTTTCACACCTATCTCACAATATATTTCACAAATGCCTCCAGCGATGCTTGAACCTACAATCTCTAGGTTTGTGGGTAACTTACATACCACTAGATCAAAAGCCTTGGGTGTTTAGTTTGTACTTTGTACATATGTCCAATATAATTTTCAAGTCATTGGTAATATTGAATTACATATGTAGGATAGTACAGTATGGGTATTATAAATAGAAGACGATTTGCACATTTTAATTTTTTATTTGCACACTCTAATGTACAGACAGTTAAAGCATGATGTTGATGTTAATATTATATAAATACGTAATGCATGAATTAGAATGTCTCAACAAATTCTCAATGTGTGCAAATCGATTCTCATTATAAATATTTACACATACATGAATTAAGTGGTTATTTTGTTAAAGGAATTAAAGTAACGTTGGATCCCTCACTACTTCACTTTTGAATGATTTGAGAGGCAAACATTTTGATTATTTGAATATCTTTTACAACGTTTGTTTGTGCCCCCTATAGGACCACCAACTATTCAACACATCTTTGCTTTTCTCTTCTTGCTTCTTTGACAAAAAAACATCGTTTTTCTATTATTTAATTGACATAACAAAATTGTCAAACTGTTAAATGTTCCATTTAAGGATGCTTCTTGCATGGATCAACCAACAACAATCTTGTAATACATGTTTTTCACTTCTGTTCTCATACTCAATGTTTAATCTATAAGTTTTTTTCTTTAGCCATTAGCTTTATGTTGAACAATGGATTTACATGTTCACATAACACATCGACGCGTAGGTGAAACACTACTACCTTTGACATAACGCTCTTGATAGTAAGATACGACACATGCGCTCTCTTGTGTTAACAAGTTGTGGGGTTCGATAGATTAACATATCGATACTAAGATAGGACATAAAGGTCTATAATTGAACGGTTGATAAAAACATTTTTTTACAAACTTTTTCATTTCCTTTGAAAAGGCAAGGACAATTATAGAAAATGTACTGTTTACTGGTTTTGAAAGCCCAACAACATTTTCTCTCAAGTTTTCACCATAAAATATCAAACTCTAGTCTGTATAACCTTTGTTTATGCTTTTACGAGACGATTTTCATTGTCTAAAAGCATAAGCCATTTTTTTACCATGACCAAGTTAACCTAGTTACATACAAAATGTCGTACGTTCAAATCTTACTAAGTACACATCTTATAGATGGTAAAGGAAGGGTTGAAAACAGTCACGGAAAAACTCCAGTTAAGCAGAGTACTGTACATTTGAGTCATATATTCGCATTCCCTAGACAAGCTGAAAACCTCGATTGTTACCCATAAACCATTTTCTTTATCGATTTTAAACTCTAGCTTCTGAATATGATGAAATTAATTAATTGTAACTTTGTACAAGCACGTTGAGAGGCATTAAATACTAGCATTAACATTGAACTTTTGAACCGTGGAACTACTTCACCAAACAATAGAATTAATTATTGGCTGTATTTTATTTTAACTACATGAACATGCATGCATGAGAGCATTATTACTATGATGGCCCCTGCCTTCTCTTTGAATTATATTATGACCCTTTTGATGCTTTTGCCTTGTGAAATTTGTTCTATATTTATTGTATCATGAACACGATACGATAAGATGTGGTTCAATGCATTTGCCTATGTACAATTTAAATAATAGTGACTATATAACCATGTATCGTGGATTCGTGGAAGATTTTCCTTAAAAAAAGGAAATGAAACGTTTGTTGTGACATACGGAGTATTATGAATAGCGGTACACGAGAAAACACAATCAACGTCGGTAATGTTTTGCAATCTTGTTAATGCGTGGAAGGGAAAATATATGAGCACGAGCGTATGTTTCCGGGCTTGTTTCTCAACAATTACTGATTATACTTGTAATACATAATATACATGTTAGATCTTCCCACATAATGCTCGTTGCAGTTAAATGATGTATAAACACACGTGTTATGTGTACGTATATGTTGTTACTGATAGGTTAATGGTCGTGGACATGTAGCATAAATGGGATAAAATCATGGTTTTATTATCTATACTATCTATAAGGGAAAAATAGTCAAACTTAAAAAGTTGAGTCTTGAAAGTTGAGTATTGAAAGTCAAATGTGAGAGAAAATTAATGTAATTAAAACACCAATTACTTAAAAGTACAATAATTTATCCACATTGTACAACCAATTAAAAAATATCTATCAAATTAAATACAACCAATTAAAACACAAACCGGGTTAACCCGGTAATTTGACCCGTTTTCGACCCAACCTAGCAAGTTGACACGGTTTAAATCGACCCATTTTTCGACTGGAGCGGTTCAACCGGTTGAACTACCCGGGTCGAACCGGGTTTCAAAACATTATCCATTACTTAAAAGTACAATGATTTATTCACATTGTACAACCAATTAAAAACATATCTACCAATTAAAACACAAACCGGGTTGACCCGGGATGGTTCAAACCCGGTGGATTGACCCGGTTTAATTTGACCCATTTTGGACCCAACCTGGCAAGTTGACCCGGTTTAAATCGACCTATTTTTCTACCGGAACGGTTCAACCGGTTGAACCACCCGGGTCGAACCGGGTTTCAAAACATTATTTTTTGTTTATAACCTATAAACTTTTTTTTATCAATAAACTATTTGTCGCTATAAAATTTCGTTGCTATGCACGGGTACTCGTCTAGTGTCTTTATAATGATACACAATTTAAGTTTCACAAGTTGATTGTAAGAGAAAATACTAAGTTTGAAATTGCAAATAAACTGGTTTGAGTTATATTACCTTGTCTTGCTAAAAAAGAAAAATTATTACTGTATAACTTAGTTCTCATGTTAACGTAGGCCCAGCTAAAATGAGCTGCCCATTATTTATCAGATTGGGCCTTTATCAAGACTAGAGAATCCAAACAAAATTTTACAAAACAATGTATATTGATTGGGTTAATCGAAGAGAGACGAACTAGAGCTAAATTACCGATCAAAATATAGATAAGTCACTTTATGAGAGTTTTCTTACTTTTTTTAAAAGCTTCAACTACTTCCACTAACAATTACGAGCAACTAACGTTTACTAATATAACTTTTTTTTGAAAATTGACTTTCATTTGAGAAATCCAAGTCCAATTTGAAACCCGATGGGGGAAAAACCTTCAACTTAAGCCGCCCGAAGGCACGACACTTAAATTGAAGTAAACCCTGCATTCTCCAGATTCGAACCCTTGTGGGTTGAAACCTTCATTGAAGGACTTTGAAATCGTACCGACAGGGCAGTGGTCCACAAGGGAGGACTTCCCGGTTTGGTCACCCAAACCGGTACTACTCTCCACTAGGCACGCTTTACTAATATAACTATGGCCTGGGTTATTGGCTTATTGCTAATACTACCCTTATTTTTATTTTTTTACAATTTTTTTATTATAAAATGACGAAATAAAAAATACCAAACAAAAAATATAAAATTTGACAAGTTAAAAACATTAAAAAAAATGAAACAAAAACAAAAACAAAAAATCATAAACAAAAATAAATCAAACTTTTAACAAAAATAAAGCCACATGCATCCAAGCAAGCACCCTTTTTATACAACAAGTACAAATTGGTATCACCCAAGTACCCAACATCTTCTTTAAACACTTATTCTCTCTCCTATCTGCTGCACCATTATTATGACGTCACCACCACCACCAACTCAGTAAAACGCCACCGTATTATTCTTCATCTCGCCGGAAAATACCCATTTTGTGTTTTGTCACTTTGTGTTTCTTTGTTTTTGTGAGCTTTCTTCTCTCTCACATTATATCACCGCCGTGAAACCCCACCGTTCATCTCGCCGAAAAATACCCGTTTGTGTTTTTCACTTTGTGTAAGCAGTTTGTTTTTGTGAGCTTTCTTCTCTCTCATCACTGCTGTCAAACCCCACCATTCATCTCGCCGAAAAATACATTTTCAGTTTGTGTAAGTGTTTCTTTCTTTCTTTGTTAATAATGTATTATTGTTTTGGGGATGTTTTTTAAGAAAAAATATCTACGGTTTGATAGTTTTTTGTTTTTTTTTTTTTAGTTTTTTTGTGTGGGAATAAGTTTCAAGTTTATTCTTTCATTATTAAAAAAAAAAAAAAAAAAAAAAAAAAAAAACGTGGGGAAGAAGATAAGGGTATTTCAGTCATTTTGTTTTAACCAGGGACTGGAATGAATTCCAAAGATCCTTACAGGGACTAAACTTGCAATCTTGGTTAGAAATCTAGGGTTTGATAGTGTCTTAAATAAAGTGTTTTTTTTTTTTTTTTTTTTTTTTTTTTCTTAAGTTGTTTTGTTTGGGAATAAGTTTGAAGTTATTTAAAAAAAAAAAAAAAAAATGAAGTAGAAAATTATGTGGGGAAGAAGATGAGGGTATTTCAGTCATTTGCTTTGACCAAGGACTGGAATGAATTCCAAAGATCCTTACAGGGACTAAACTTGCAATCTGGCATTGTTGTTTTTTCTCTCGAATAGTATTGTTTTTTGCTTATCTCATGTTCTGTGCTTAGGAAATTGGTTATTGATGGTTTGAAACATAGAAAATGGAAAATAGCCCGTTTTCATGATATTGTTTTTTTATTTTTGAGGAAAAAAATGAGGCTATGGGGTGAGAGTTTTGAACTTATTCGGGTTTCGGGTTAATCCGAATACCCGACTCAACCCCCAACACGAATATGCTTATTCGGGTCGGTTGAAAAACCTTCACCGATCTATTATTAAGGTCGGGTATCGGGCGAGATTTTTAAACTTTTGTTTTTCATGTATTCCTTAGGTTTTTTTATGCAAATTTACTCACTTTTCTTGCCCAGAGCTTTGTTCACATACCCTATATTCTGTTTAAATCTTGAAGTGTTCATCTTTATTACATTAGTTAAGTTTAAATCTTAAACTGTATCAAAGTTATACATTTTTATTAAGTTTTAATGTTCTGTAGGGTTTACTTTTTGCTTTTTCGGCAGATGGCATTGGAGGTTAACATAGCATGGGATCTCGACAACTGCCTTCCGGAGTGGCCTATGGGACACCCAAATTATGGAGACGTAAATGCGGCATATGTCATTATCCAAAACCTGATTGACTTTGTGAAATTATGCTTTCCTACTGCAAGGACAATAACAATTAAAGCTTGGTCAAACTTGAATCCACAATTTGTTACTGTTCAAATGAGACAGCACTTGCAACAACTTGCGGTAGACGTCATGGACACCCCGTTGGGTTCCAATGCAGCGGATAGAGTTATGATGAGAGAAATTTATGATTTTGCCATCAGCCACCCAGCTCCCGCAGTGGTCGTACTGATATCCGGTGATGGTGACTTCTATCAAATCATGAGAAGTCTTATAGATTTAGGCTTCACCACAGTCCAAGTCGGTAGAGGAGGTCATACGAACTATCAGCTAAGTAACATCTGTCGTTACAGTTTTTTGTGGGAACATGTGATGTCACGAATTCTACCTATTCAGCCACCTTTACTATTACAAATGGTGCCACCACTACCCATGCCAACGATAGACCCCGAATAAGTTCAAAACTCTCACCCCATGAGTTAGCCATAAGTATTCGGATTAACCCGAAACCCGAATAAGTTCAAAACTCTCACCCCATAGCCTCATTTTTTTCCTCAAAAATAAAAAAACAATATCATGAAAACGGGCTATTTTCCATTTTCTATGTTTCAAACCATCAATAACCAATTTCCTAAGCACAGAACATGAGACAAGCAAAAAACAATACTATTCGAGAGAAAAAGCAACAATGCCAGATTGCAAGTTTAGTCCCTGTAAGGATCTTTGGAATTCATTCCAGTCCTTGGTCAAAGCAAATGACTGAAATACCCTCATCTTCTTCCCCACATAATTTTCTACTTCATTTTTTTAAAAAAAAAAAAATAAATAAAACTTCAAACTTATTCCCAAAAAAAAAAAAAAAAAAAAAAAAAAAAAAAAAAAAAAACTTTATTTAAGACACTATCAAACCCTAGATTTCTAACCAAGATTGCAAGTTAAGTCCCTGTAAGGATCTTTGGAATTCATTCCAGTCCCTGGTCAAAGCAAAATGACTGAAATACCCTTATCTTCTTCCCCACGTTTTTTTTTTTTTTTTTTTTTTTTTTTTTTTTTTTTTTTTTTTTTTAATGAAAGAATAAACTTGAAACTTATTCCCACACAAAACAACTAAAAAAAAAAAAACTTGAAACTTATTCCCACACAAAACAACTAAAAAAAAAAAAAAAAAAAAAACAACTATCAAACCCTAGATATTTTTTCTTAAAAAACATCCCCAAAACAATAATACATTATTAACAAAGAAAGAAAGAAACACTTACACAAACTGAAAATGTATTTTCCGGCGAGATGAACGGTGGGGTTTGACAGCAGTGATGAGAGAGAAGAAAGCTCACAAAAACAAACTGCTTACACAAAGTGAAAAACACAAATGGGTATTTTCCGGCGAGATGAACGGTGGGGTTTCACGGCGGTGATATAATGTGAGAGAGAAGAAAGCTCACAAAAACAAAGAAACACAAAGTGACAAAACACAAAATGGGTATTTTCCGGCGAGATGAAGATTAATACGGTGGCGTTTTACTGAGTTTGTGGTGGTGGTGACATCATAATAATGGTGCAGCAGATAGGAGAGAATAAGTGTTTAAAGAAGATGTTGGGTACTTGGGTGATACCAATTTGTACTTGTTGTATAAAAAGGGTGCTTGCTTGGATGCATGTGGCTTTATTTTTGTTTTTGATTTATTAAAAAATACCAAACAAAAAATATAAAATTTGACAAGTTGAAAATTATGGCCTTTTATAAATTTAGAGTAATGATTGAGAGGCCTAAAAGATATGTCTAAATTCATGACTAAGCTTATGTACAACAACAACAACAACAACATACCCAATCCCGCGAAGGCGAGGTATGGGGGAGGTAGAAATGTAGACAGGTCCTACCCCTACCCCAGGTAAAACCTAGGAGTAGAGAGACTGCTTCCAGTGAGACCTCCGGCACGTGCACCAGTGCGAGTGATAGAGAAATAACAGATGCAAGTAGTAAAAGAGCAACAAGTAAAAGCAAATAGAAGCAAGCAAACCAACCAGCAAGGGGCCAAGTACAAAAGACAACAAATAAAACATGCAAGCAAACAGAGCACCAAAACAACAAACCAGAGGCAAGACAAACAAAACAAGCAAACAAAGCAAGAAGGGCAAAAGAAAGAGAGCAAAAGAAAAGCCAAAAACAAACACAACAAAGCAAGGACGCAAAAGCAAGCAGGCAAAAGGCAAGAAGAGCACCACAACAACAAAGCAAGGCAACGCAGGGGGCAAAAGCTAAGGCAAAGCAAAGGGAAAAGAGGCACCACTAGCCTACTACAAACCTAAAAAGGGAAGAGCAACGGGGCCACTAAACCTACCGAGCAAAGGGCAAACTAAACCTAAAAGGCAAAGGGGCAGGGCAACAAAGGGAAGAGAAACGCAAAGGCAAGCACCTACAACCCATCCGACACTACCCGCAAGTCCTAGTCCTAGCTCTCCACACATTCCTATCTGAGATCATGTCCTCGGACAAGAGAAGCTCCTTCATGTCTAACCTAAGTCGATCCTCCCACCTGAGCTTAGGTCTTCCCCTCCTCCTCAAACCGTTGACCATCAGCGCTTCGACTCTCCTAACCGGTGCGGTTTGTGGCCTCTTCCTGACATGACCGAACCACCTCAACCTTCCTTCTCGCATCTTCGAGATTATAGTTTCAACTTCAAGTTCCGCTCTGAAAACTCCGTTCGGGATCATGTCAAGCATCGTCTTACCACAAATCCACCTAAGCATCCTCAGTTCTGCCACTTCCACTCTGTCAGCTTGAGCTTTTGTGATAGGCCAACATTCTGACCCGTATAAGATAGCCGGTCTGATTGCCACCTTATAAAATGTTCCTTTAAGCTTAAAGGGGACTTTCTTATCACAGAGTACTCCTGACGACGCCCTCCATTTCGCCCAACCTGCTCTAATACGGTGGGTAACGTCCTCGTCTATCCTTCCTGATTTGTGTATCACCGAACCCAAATACCTAAAAGACTCCTTAGGTTGAAGAAACTGGTCTCCGATACGAACTTCCTCCTCGTTTCGGCCAATCTCGTAGCTACCGAAATCACATCTCATGTATTCCGACTTCTCTCTGCTCACCCGAAGCCCCTTGTCTTCCAAAGCCTCGCGCCAGTGTTCCAGTCTGTAGTTTAACCGATTCTGCAACCAACACAATATCGTCTGCGAATATCATACTCCAAGGGATGCCCTCTTGTATCCCTCGGGATATCTCATCGAGAATCAAGGCGAAAAGGTAAGGGCTAATGGCTGATCCTTGGTGTAGTCCAACTTTCACCGGGAAAAACTCAGTGCACCCCACCGTGCACCGTACGCGGGTCTTTGCCCCATCGTACATATCCCTAATGACTTTTAAGTATCTCCTTGGGGTCCCTATTTCTATTAGAGTCCTCCATATCAACTCTCGTAGGACACTATCGTATGCCTTTTCTAGGTCAATGAAGGCCATATGCAAATCTCTCTATCTTTCTCTATACTTCTCCATAAGACTTCTAAGGAGGTGGATAGCCTCGACCGAGGACCTCCCTGGCATAAATCCGAATTGGTTTTCTGACACCCTTGTCTCCCTTCTTAACCTTCTCTCTATAACTCTCTCCCAGAGCTTCATGGTGTGACTAAGTAGCTTAATACCCCTATAGTTGCTACACACTTGAGCGTCTCCCTTGTTCTTGAAGATGGGAATGACTTCGCTGAGTCTCCATTCATCTGGCATCTTTGCGCCGGAGAATATCTTGTTGAAGAGACAAGTCAACCATATTACCCCCTCATCTCCTAAGCTCCTCCAGGCTTCTATGGGTATTTGGTCCGGGCCAACAGCTTTGTTTCTACCCATCTTCTGTAGAGCAACCTTCACTTCTTCTTGGCTGATCTTCGAGTAGTAGCATTCGGGTACCAAAAGTTGGCTAGGTTCATCTCGTTCACCCCTTCCTTCGGTGTTCCCCTCGTAAAAGAGAGAGGAAAAATATTGTCCCCATCTCATCCTAATACCTTCTTCGTTCACGATGGTACGTCCTCCTTCATCTTTGATGTATTTGATGTTTCCTAAGTCCCTTCTTCTTCTCTCACGGGCTTTAGCAATTCTGAATATATCGTTTGCTCCCTCCTTGGAGTCCAATTTCTTATACAAATCTTCGTACGCCTTGTCCTTCGCCACTGCTACAGCCTTTTTTGCTTCTCTTTTAGCCATTTTATACCTCTGTTCCGCAGAGGCCCTATCTGCTTGGTCGCTCTCTCTGCTCAAAAGAAACTCTTTGAACCGAGCTTGTTTCTCCGCCACTTTAACTTGCACCTCCTCACTGAACCACCAAGATTCCCTGCGGGTTGACTGGGTTCTCCCTGACCCACTAGTCACGCCTATGGAATCCTTTGCTGCGTCTCTAATGGTGCAGGCAAGGGTGTTCCACATCTGATCTGCATCATAAGAAGTTAAGTCTTCCACCCGAGCCGATAAACCCTCTGAGACTTTCGCTCTAAACGACTCCACCTCTTCTCCGTTCAGTTTCTTCTACAAAATCCTTGGCATCCCTGTCGCCTCTCTCCTGTGATGACGTCTCAGAAAAAGAACGTCCAGGACAATCAATTTGTGTTGTGATGAGCATGCCTCGCCCGGGAAAACCCTGCACTCCTTACACGCCCTAAGGTCATCTCTGCGCACCAGCAGGTAGTCAATCTGGGTGCTGTGACCCCCGCTCTGAAAGGTAACTAAGTGGACGTCCCTCTTCTTGAAGAAAGAGTTCGCAACCACTAAGTTGTGAGCGGTAGCAAATTCTAGAATCGAGCATCCTTCATCATTCCTAACTCCATATCCGAATCCTCCATGAACCCCCGCGTAACCATCTTCTGTAGCTCCTATATAACCGTTCAAGTCCCCACCTATGATCAGTCGTTGGTCTGCCGGGCACTCCCTCACGAGCTCGTCTAGGGAATCCCAGAAAAACTTCTTCTCCTCGTCACTGCGGCCCACCTGCGGTGCGTATGCACTAATCACGTTAACGGTCTCTCCATCAATAACCAGGGTAATCATCATGGATCTATCGCCCTTCCTGATCACTTGTACTACGTTATCCTTAAGACCAGCTGTAAGAATGACTCCAACTCCGTTTCTCGCTGACCTAGAGCCCGAGAACCAAAGCTTGTAGCCGTTTCCCTCCCTCGTGCTAGACCCCTTCCATCTAGTCTCCTGGAAACAAGCTATATCAACCTTATGCCTCCCCAAGACGTCTACCAGCTCAAAGAGCTTACCGGTCAAAGACCCTACGTTCCAGCTCCCCACTCTAATCCTACGCGAACCCGCAAATCTACCCACACCCCTACGCGCTCTAGACCACCTACCCCTACCCCTCCCCCTAACCCTACCCCGCCTACCCCTACACCTACCCCTCCCGATGTGTATGCATAATTTAAACACGTCTCACAATCATTTTCCATAAATCTATCATAAAATAAGCCAAAGTCTCGAATTGCAGTTGCACACAAAACCAAAATCGATCCTCCTAATTTGCCCCCAATTGAAAATTTGAAAGTTAATTTCATGAATTCACATTGAACGCTGGAAAAAGCCTAATCCAACTCACAAGGTTTGTTTTATAAATCAATCAACTTATTTGTTTAAAATCAGTGTAATTAACATCTGACAATAAGTTAGCCATAAGCTGGAATTCATAAGCCGAAAATATAAGCACCCGTAAATATTTCTATTGAGTTAGTTCTATGATTTTTCTTTTAATGTAGGCTAATTTGTTATTTAAAACATGTCAATATAATGCCGAATTTTAAAGGAAATGCTAAAAAAAAATATATATTTTTCTATAAAAACGCTTGGTTATGTTTGGCACGGAGCGGTGTGGAGCTTTTTGGAGCGGTGAGCGGTCAACAATGAGCATTTTGGTTTTTAGTAATTAGTAGTCGTTTGGCAATGGAGCGGTGAGCTTTACTATTTTTTTAGGAATGCTCATTTTTCCAATGCTTCTTTAAGAAGGTGTGAGTGGTGAGTTGTTGATACAGCTCACAGCTCACTGCTACTTTTAACAAACACACCCAATGTAAAAAACTCCTAAATGCTACTTCATGAAAAGGAGCATTCCGAAAAAATAGATAAAGCTACTTGCTGCTTGCCAAACGAGCATTAAAAATCACAATGCTCAATGCTCACCGCTCACCGCTTTTAAATGCAAACACTTTGCACCAAACACACCCTAAAAATGCTATTATTTGCCACTTGGTATATTTTTCACCCAACTTTGCCAAAAAGGCGTACATTGTTTAGCGAAAACATACTCGTGTTGATGTTTAATTCCATATAAGTAAAAACTTCATTATTTAGTAGCAAATAAGGATATTAAAAAAGATAGAGCAGAAGATTTGCCCTTTTGATGACATAATTCCCTCGTTAGTCGATATTAGTGGCAACTGGCAAATAAGAGCCTTTGAATATATTGGTGGCAAGTTTGCTTTTTTTATGTGTGCCGATTGCCAAATTTGCTCGCTCTTTTAACCTTAAGTTTACTATGAAATTTAGTCAAATTGATTGTGGCGCAAAATGCTGAAACCACTAAAGTAACCTTTTTTAGACCAGGATTTTATAAAATGAGCACAAGTTGCGCGAATGATGTCACAATTTATTTTTAGCGCCTCGAAGCACCTTTTTAACATCTTAAGCGAATACCACAACATGGATGACCTAGAAATATGGACCCGTCACTGTAACTATCATTTAGCATTCCGTATTTGTGTATGCATCGCTAATTTTTTTTTTTTTTTTTTATAACTTGTATTACTTTAAGGTGGTGGCAAAGGTGGTTTCACAATGGAAACAACTATGTTTCAGTAGTTTAAAGTACCAAGTAACCCGACAATGGCGAATCTAGACCACCATAACCAAAATGAGGTATCTATATGATCTCTTTACTGGTTTAAGGTCAAACTTGTCGATTCGTTAGTGTTTTCTTTACTTAATATTAGTTATGGATATGGATGTTTGGTTACACTCGGATTACACAAATTTTGGATTTATGCGATTTACTGTTTTTATGACATCAAGAACACTTTCACGAACCAATTGGGGTTTTGTTTCAAAATTGTCTTTACAATCACATAATGTTAGATAGTAACATGTAAAAGATATGATCTCTAGATTTGCGAATTTAAGAGCTATTTCACAACAAAGTTAGGTTTGTGTCTCAAAATTCGTTTGTGAGTGTTTACATGGTCTATGTTAGCTGATTTTTTTAATCATCAGTCCTAAAAGTGCAGCAGTTTACTTGTAAAAAGTAATAAAATGAATTAGCGTTTATCTTGTGTGTTGTTAGGTTGTTCTCTATGATGCTAAATTGAGTATTAGGGCTCAGATAGGAATTGTCTCGGATATCCGGACTAAGTTAATCAATACGCCGAGGTATGTTTTGTTCCGGGAGACATGTTTTGGACCATGGCTAGATGTTCAGTTGACAACCAAATACCCGAGGTTGGTCCATTTGATACTTCAAACCGAATATATACCGGAGCAACCGAAGAATGATGAGATATTGTTTCGTGTTGGAGGTCACGAGCTCCGATTTGGTCGTGAGGAGTTTTGCCTCATTACAGGATTTCGATTTGGTACGATCAAGCCTTCATCAGAGGAGTCGTGTAATATCCCATTTAGGGATAGAGTATTTTCTCACATACCGAGCAATATATCAATCAAGGGGTCAGATGTTGCAAGCGTTTTTAAAGACTCCCTTGACCAGATCTCAGACCTTGATGCAGTTCGAATTTGTCTTTTGATGTTGCTAGAGATCGGATTCATTGGTCGTGAGCCAAAGTTTGTGATTGACAAGGAGCTCCTACGACTGGTGGAGGATCTGGACTCATGGAACACGTTTCCATGGGGTTCGTATATATGGAATTGGACATACCCACAGTTGGCTGGTGCACTACAAACACGTAGAGGTGTGCACTTATCCAACCTGGCTACAAAGGTGGCTAGTTATACGCTGTGTGGATTTATTTGGGCCTTTAAGGTAATGCTAGTTTTCTCTTTTCATACATTAAAGTATATTGTTTGATTGTAGTCTTGTTGGGCTACATTTGTTTAATTAGAATTTTCTTAGATATGGATATTTGAGGTGTTCCCCGCTGCAAGGAAGTATGCTGTACGGGACCCTGGTGTCATCCCGAGGGCCATTGCTTGGCGCAGTACTTGCAGTATAAAGAAGGAGATGTTGCACGAGTTTCTTGTTTTCAAGGATGTTAGTTTTTCTCTTTTATCAGTTTTCAAACTACATTTTTTATTGTAATTAATCATTTGATATTGTGCCTTGTCAGGGACTTGAGCCACTGCATGAGCTAAAACCGACTCTTGCAGAGAGTTCCACACCTTGGTGGATGGCTAGTCGGCGCTTTTTTGATGGGATCGTTGATGATTTTCAGACTCCTCTGAAAAAGGTGCGACTCACATCTCCACCCAGTCTTCATGAGCCACACTCCCACAATGCGGTGGTTCTACACCCCAACCATGCCGAAAGGATCATGCGCTGCTCTGAGACCACCAGTCTTCATGATTTTCAGCCTCCTATGAAAAAGGTGCGGCTCACATCTCCACCCAGTCTTCATGAGCGACACTCCCACAATGCGATGGTTCTACAACCCAATTATGCCGAAAGGACCATACGCTGCTCTGGGACCACCACTAGTCGCCACACTATGGAGGAGCGGATCATGGAAAAAGTGGTTAAGATGATAGATCACCGTGTCTCAAGAATAGAGGAGCTTGTCCAGGTAATTGTGTTCAACTCTTTATTTTTGTTTGTTTGTTGAGTTGTTTTTTTTTTTAACAATATTTCATGAAAATCTTTATTTTACGCAGGAGCTTTCAGATAATAGACGACCACCTGAAGTCCATACCGAAAGGCCGAAGATGTCTGATTTAGTAAATGAGGTCCATACTTCCTTTCTCTTTGTATATATTGTTCATGTATTTTATTCAATTTATCTTATAAAATAAACACTTGTCTGTAACTCTGTATACAGATGGCATCTGAGCCTATCTTGAGGCTGGAGCATGACAAGGTGGTGTCACAGCTACTGCACAGTTTACCGGACTTCCCAGATAGAGTTTATTGCGGTTCTGATGGTGTCGAGGTAATTGTAAGCTACTCTTTGACAGATGAGCACATGGAAATCATTCAAGAATAATAAAAACAAAAGACGAAATCTTATAATATCGAAAATAGTAGTAGATTAATGCGAGAATAAGGGATAAAAAGTGTTTGTCCTGGTGTTGTCATAAATTTGTGAAATAGAAGTTATTTAAGAACATGTCGCTAATTTGAGGGTCAGTTTGTTATAACCTTAACAAATCTGAGTCAATTGGTTTATCTCTTGTAATAAATGGATCTAATTCTCAGTGAAGATTTTAAAAGTGGCATCATAAGGGGTCACTTTTCTGGATTGCAGAGAAATAGGACGGGGACAGGAAATACAGATGTTGAGCAGGCATCAACTTCAGTGACCGGAATATCGCATAAGCAACCTTTTGTCATTGGTATGTGTTGTTGGAAAGATCACAGAGATATCATAATCGTATATTTTTGCGAAAGAATCAAGGTTTCCAGATTATTACAAAACTATAAAAGTATATTATTGTTTAGGATAACTCTATACACAATTCCATAAAGCAAGAAACATACTTTTGCATTTTTCCTCCCTCAAATACAAGTTACTTTGCATTTATTATTATAGTATGTGAGACACTTGCATATTCGTTCAATTGTATGTAAATAAATGCACCATAATCCAACACGCTTTCTCATTTACTCCAACGATGTTACATATGATGGCACGGAAATGTAAGTTGTTACAGTAGAATGGTAAAAAGTAAATTATGTTGTATACAATGGAAAAGAGTCTTTCAATGTTACATTTTCAGATACTTTTGTTTGGGTTTTCATTTTTATCATTGTTATCGACAAGTAGGGGTCGCTGGAGGTGCAGCATCTGGGAAAACAGCGGTTTGCAATATGATCATTGAGCAACTTCATGATCTGCGTGTTGTACTTGTGAAACAGGTACCTGTATTTTTTTTACATGACTCGTATTACAGGTGGTTGTTTTGAGTTTGAGCCATTTACTTATTACTGGGTTGATTTGGGTCGTGTTTTTATCTCAAACGGGTAACACAGATCATATGTTTTTTTAAAGCTAAATGGGGAACAGGTTAAATGGGTGGAACGGGTAGAAACTCGCTTAAAGTCACTTTTAATGCATACAACCTTTCACGTTTTTTTGTTCTAAGATCTAGATTATCAGTGTATGTATATTCTTGTTCTAGCTATAATTAACACATTAATTACCTACCATCTTTTCAGAAAATGGACAAAATAGTGTTTGCCTGGCGAACCTTTCATCCCTAACCTGTTTGACCCATTCCCCAACCCGCTGACCCGCCCATCCTGCCATCTCTAGATCATAGTAAGAGTTCCTAAATTTTTTTTATATTAATCTTTTGGTTGATCTATTCAAATACTTATATATTTACATTTGTGATGGCAGGAATCATTCTATCATAATTTGACTTCAAAGGAATTATCAGAGGTTCACGAGTACAATTTTGATCATCCTGGTGGGTCACAGTGCTCATCCTTGTCCTTCTATATTGCTCAGTAGAATGTAATGCATTTTCTTTTTACTTTTTTACTTTCATTTGATTTTAACTTATATGGCTCGTGCACCTTTCCAGATGCTTTCAACACTGAAAAGGTATTAACAGCTATGGAGATGTTGAAGTATGGGAAAGCAGTTGATATTCCAGAATATGACTTCAAGAGTCATAAGCTTGGTGTCCCTCAACGGGTAAGCTCTTTTATCATTCTAGTAAATGGTTTACAGGGTTAAAGATGAGTATACTTCTAACAACTTAATAAAACAGGTTCTATACTTCTAGAACTGTCTTATGACTTTTCTTATCTTGCCACAAGTCTATTTGGCAAACTCCTCCTTGCACTACTCGTAATTATATTTTCACGTTATTCTGAATTTAATGTTTGATAGTTATTTGATGAATGGGCCAAAATTGGAATTTTTATTGTAATAATTATCTACTTTTTGGCAAAGAATTAGAAGGTTTTATGCTTAGAAAATTCACTTTTGGTGACTCTCGACACCGTATTGGCCTGATAGAGATATAAAACGGTCTGGACCCAACTGGTTGGTTCAGGATTCATTTATAAGCCATAATGAGAAGTTTGTTTGACCGTGGAATTGATGTTCAAACATAATGATTTAAACTCTTAACATTCCTCTATTTCAATATATAAAATGCTATATACCAATAATACAACAATCATTTTATGGTCTCTCTTTCTTAGAATATGATCTGAATAAAACTGGAATACCTTTTGGCAGGTGAATCCTTCAGATGTGATAATTTTGGAGGGCATACTTATTTTACATGATCCCCGTGTACGCGATATGATGGATATGAAGATCTTTGTTGATACAGGTTCTTTTTACTTATTAAATCTTGTCTCATGCAATGCATACTGGATTACTCTTTTCTATACATCTGCCATTTTTTGGGGTGAAGTTTACTTGTTATCCATGTCCTAAATATTCGATCATTTTGGTACATTTTAATTGAGCTTCAACATATAAGATGCTGATTTTTTAATGCAGATGCTGATGTACGCCTAGAAAGAAGAATAAGGCGCGATACAGGTGAAAGGGGAAGAGATATCAGTTTGGTGTTAGGCCAGGTTAATAGCTTCCTTTTTCTTGTAATCTTTGTAACATAATCAAGGTTGTATGATATTTTTTTGGCTGAAGTTTACTAGTAGTTCAAGCTTATTAATTTATTAGAGTTTGCTCTTAGTAACACAAACATGATATTTTTTTGCTGTTACCAGTATTTAATATAGTTGATAGAATTATCAAAATATGTGAAATACTAGGTTTGTATCTCAACTATTCTCCCGACTTAAAAAATGGGCTTCTTTAGTTATTGGAACAGGGTACTTTTATGAATATGAGTGACCAAGTTAAGCTTCTAATTCTTAATGGCGGCAAGATAGACTTGTTGGGTCACTTGTCAAAACGGGCCAGGAAGATGACATGCACTATGCACTAAGAATAGTCCTGAGGCAACTTTTAGCCCATTGGGCCCATTTGAATCATTCCCCTTTTAGCTAATTTTTTGATACAACCTTTATGAGATGTAGCACGGCCCAGATTGACATGTTTTTAACTAAATAGTTTGAAATTGTCACTTGTACTAATTCTGAACTTATGATTTTATGTACAGTACTCGAAGTTCGTAAAGCCTGCCTTTGATGTTTTCATCCTTCCAACAAAGAATTATGCTGACATCATCATTCCACATGAAGGAGACAACCATCTAACTATCGATTTAATTGGCCAACACATTCGGACAAAACTTGGTCAACATGATCTCTGTAAAATATATCCCAACTTAAGTGTAATTCAGTCCACCTTTCAGGTATACAGTAACGTTACATCATTTATAAATTCTTGACTAATATGATTATCAATTTTATTAGTAACTTGTTACTTGTTAGTCATATACTCATATTGCTTGTTCTTAATCTTTTATGTAGATACGTAGTATGCATACACTTATACGTGATTTTCAAACAACACAACATGATTTTACTTTTCATGCTGATCGATTGATTCGAATGGTGAGTTGTTGTTTTTGATAGCTCTTAATTTTGTTCTGTGTTTTTATGTTTGTATAAGTCAATAGCTGTAATTGTAACCTTAAATGATCATTCCATCATCAACAGGTTGTCGAGCATGGTCTGGGACATCTACCTTTTACAGAAAAACAGGTGACAACTCCAACTGGTGAGCTTCTGCACTTGATAATAATCCACTGATGTGAAAATGCACCGATTTGATTTATTTGTTGTTTAAAAATCATAGCTAACAAGGGAATAACTTGAAGGTTTATAAGTTTAGAAAATATATTCAAGTACAATATCCTTATTATATTTTTTATTTTTTTATTTTTTTATTAATATTTTTTTAAATATATGGTAGGAAAACTGGATCAGTAGTTTATGGCGGTTTTAATGTTTAGATTTAATACAGAGTTATTAGTTATTCATGAAACTCAGATATATATGTGACAATAAATGTGTTGGAAGAGTCAACTCAATCCAGCCCATATATTGACTCGAGCTAAAAAGCTGTTGATTCTAAGTTTTTAACCCATAATTCTTTTGAGTTGTAAACCTAACCCGCCCTATGCATTTGCAACCTATAATCAGTCTGGTCTTAGCTTCTGCTGACTGCATGTGTTATGTACCTTCTTTTTGCACATGTCTCATTAGGGTGACATGAGATATTAACATTTGTATATTATTTACTTGTGTTAATGATGTGTTAAAATCTCGTCTTAAATTTATAATAGCCGACTTAACCTATAGGCTAACACTAACAGGTAGTGTACCCGGTGAGTTCTAGCTAGGATGGTAAGCACGGGTCGTTTGCGAGAAGTAGTTGAACTTAAAGCTAAACCTAGTGGACTTTCTATAGCTTTTAAGGGGGGGGGGGGGGGGGGGGGGGGGTTTCAATGTGAGAGATTGGCACGATGTTTGATTAACTAAACTAATAATTTACTAGAAAGCAAATAAAGTAATAAACGCAAGTAAACTACGAGTGTGAGTTTGGAAGAATGTGCTAGCCAAGCTAATCCTACAATATCTTAATGATCCGTCTACTAGTGCAATGATTTAATTAACTTACGTTGGTAAAAAGAAATATAGACTAAGCCAGATGGTCACGGATACCTAGTCCTATCAATATCAATCCTAAACCCTCGAGTAACTTATGGGGCTAACAATCTCAATCACGCATTAAGTGGTATCAACTAATGTATATGATTTATCTGCAGTAACCTACGGGCTACGGTCATAGCGTTACTACTCTCTTGCAATGGTCATCTATGAGAGAGCACTATGTTAACTTACTTGTTTTAGTTATCTTCCGTCTAACCTAGGGCTTGATCCACCTCTAGTCCTAATGGTGAAGCCGATAACAGTCATCGTCGTTACCAACCCTTAACCACTATGATAAGGATCATAAACGCAAGTTGTCAATCTAAGAATTCATGATCTAGCAATAGACATCGTATAATAAACAAGCAAACGAACATTTATTTGAAGGATAAACATATAAACTATCCAACGTAAATTCATTAAATCGAGGTAAACGGAATCAAATCAACAAAGTATTCATAACTTGGCTAACACCTAAGGGTGTTGGCCCATAATCTCACTAGTGAACACGAAAGAAATAACAAACGATTGATAAACGATAAACATGACGAAATCGATATGCAAACCGAATGTTCGTGTGATGATGTGAGGCCTTCTTCTCTTGATCTCTGACTTTCCTTCTGTTCTTTTTGGTGTTAAAAACATCCTAGGATTGACCGGTGTTGAGAAAGTGTAGCCCTAACTCGTAATAAGGGCTCGTATTTATAGTTTTTGAAACTGGGGTTGATATGGCGTATTCATGGTCAATACGCCGTATCCAAGATCTCACGAGTGGGCTCCAAGAATAGAATATTCACTAGCCTTCAATACGGCGTATTCCCAAAGTTGGTACGCCATATGCCTTCAGTTCGCGACATTCTTGTATACGGGATAAGGGCTCCTAGACGGCATATTCCTGGTACTAAATATGCCGTATTCTTCTTGCTGTTGACTTGGCTTCGTTTGTCTAGATACGCCGTATTCTTCTGAGTACAAATTCTTCCTTGAAATCTTCTAAGTAAAATATACGGCGTATCTCGAGATGTGGATACGCCATATTCATTTGCTGGACTTGTGCATTTCTTCAATTGCTCCAAGTTTCGCTGTTTTCCGTGTCTTTTCCATTATTGCTCCATAATTACTAAGAATAACAAATATAAACAATTAAGCAACGATTCTCATATAAAAGTATAGTAAATGAGCAATATACATGGGATAAATGATGCATAAATGTAGTACTTATTTTATCACATCAGTTAACAGTATTGTTTTAGCCTCCTTGTATAACAGTTTTGTCTTTATAACAGTCTTGGTTTGTGTTAATGCAGGGTCCATATACACAGGCGTAGATTTTGATAATAGATCATGTGGTGTTTCTGTTATCGGGAGGTATTTGAATACTATATGTTTTATGAACTTCCCATTAGTATATGAAGTCACTCAGCTATGCATACTCACATGACTATATTTTAGTGTTCATTTAGTCTTTGAAAGAGCCATTTTGCCAGTTAATGAACAAATATCTATCATTTTGCAGTGGTGAGAGTATGGAAAATGCGTTGCGTGCATGTTGCAAGGGTATTAAGATTGGGAGGATTCTTGTTCGTAAAGAGGCTGAGAATGGTCACCAGGTTTGTGCCTTCACTATCTACCAAATCCATGATTCGCTGGTTTACTTTGGGCTAACTGTAGTGAAAACCGAAAGTTAACCAACTTTGGTCAAATTTCTATTCGTGGCGACCCTTTTTTTGTCAACAAAAGGCTCAAACTTTGAAAATATTACATCGGAGGTAATTTATATGGTCAAAAGGTCAAAAATATTACAAGTTAACTTGTCATTTGTTACGTTTGACCGTGTTGAGCATTCAAACTGCTAAATTAGTTAGATGTTGAGAAGGTTGAGACTGTCGTAGTGTCATACATAGAGAATTTATAGGCTTTTAGTGGTTTTTCTTTTTTGGGTAAAGGTGATTACCCGAAACAGAAATTGAGCCCAAGTTGATTAAGTACTAGTTTATTATGCAATTTGCACATTTTAGTTTACCCCAGACCTAATTATCTAAATGCTTGGATTGTTGTACAGGTAATATATGAAAAATTGCCACAAGACATCTCGGACAGACACGTCTTATTGTTGGATCCTATACTAGGAACAGGCATGGCTATCGACTCCCTTTTTCTTTTTAATTTATTTTCTGTGGCATTCTAAAGGAAAAAATAAGTCAGTTTTGCTTCGGTGTAATTTTTATATCCGATATTTGTGCTGATGTTTGCAAAGCTGCAACATTTTTTCAGGCTATTCGGCGGTCGAAGCTATCAACTTACTCTTAAAGAGGGGGGTTCCAGAGGGCAACATAATATTCTTAAACCTAATATCGGTGAGTTACAAGTTTTTTTTTTTTTTTGGTTTTGTTTTTTTTTTTAGTTTGTTTTTTATTTTATTTTATTTTATTATTATTATTATTATTTTTTTAAAACATGGTGAGGGTGGATGGGTTAGAACAGGTTTGCGATAGAAAGAGTCATGTTTTAGGGCCGAACGGGGTGTGTTCGAAATACGCTTTCGGTCCATATTTCAATAATTTTAATAAAGTAATCAAAACTATTCTTGCACTAATAATCCAAATTATTGAATAAAAAGATTTAGGAAGTTTACTATGATTACCATTGCTATGTTGATGTTGATTACCAAAACTATATTATCACGCGTTTGACCCATCTAAGATGTAACATAACCCAAATTGACCCATTTATAATTTCATTGACAGGCACCTCAGGGAGTGCAAGTGGTTTGCAAAAGGTTTCCAAGAATAAAGATAGTGACATCTGAGATCGAAGCGGGCTTGAATCAAGAGTCTCGTGTGATTCCAGGGATGGGTGAGTTTGGAGACAGATATTTTGGTACAGAATTTTAACTTGTATTCAAATGTTCAGTCCACATCTCCATGGAGGGAATCAAGTCAATCAATCTGATAATATTTGAACTTCCAACAATGAACAGAATCTTGACTTCATTAGATTTGTGGAATGCTGATAGTACCATCTTATAGACTTGGTTGCGAATCATGTCGCATGGTGAGTTTTGAGCTCGACTTATTCAGTTCATATGAATGCTATTGGTATTTAAGCTGGTTTGCAAATCTTTTTCGGACATGGGCTAAAAGGATCGTAACAACCTGCAAAATACAAATATACAAAATTAAATGATGAATAAGTGTGTTCACAAAGCAACCGATTTATAATAATAACTAGAAGTACCTGCTTTGCTTTATTTCCTTTCTTCACAAACTAAACTTAAGTGTAAGAAAAAATTTAGTAAATCAGTTTAGATTGTAAAAGAAAAATTAAGTGTGTTTAAAATCAAAATTAGCCAATATTTATACATAATCAAATTTGATTATGAATTCGAATTAATTAACTTGGTTAAGAGATGAATTAAAGATTAACAAGTTTTAAGATAAATTAGTCCAAGTTTACATTTTACAAAAAAATGATTTAACCTTTTAAAATGAGTGAAAAGTTAATAAGTTAGTTGAAAAAACATTGGACAAAATTTTTTGTGCTATGATTCGACGCCAACAATATAAACACGTAAAACAATTTTTTTTTTTTTTTTTTTTTTACTTTCTCCCAAAATAAGACACCTACCTCTAAGGGGGTGGCAACCATGTCTAATGATGCCTAGAAAATAATTGTAATTAGCCAATCATGTTAAACCAACTAATTTCATGCCTTTGGATGCCTAAGTCCATATGTTTAGTGGCAATGTTATGCCGATCGATGCCTAAACAATTTTATCCAAGCAAAGTTTTCTAACAGTCCAAAATATTAAATGCAAAATCTCACACCGAATCGGTAATTGTTGCCGAATGAATTGCCGAATTGCTCATGCCGAGGTTGTGGTTTTGTTTTGCCGATTCACGCCGAGCCTTGCCGAACCCTTAACCGACTACGATGCCACCCCCTAATTTCATCTCATACCCAAAAACCTCACGCCAAATGGCCCTCAATCCGGTACATAATCCTCCTATCGTGATTCCAAAGCTACAACAAAACAAACACCCCCTGATATATAGAAGGTTCTATATCAGTCCGCCACGTGGAAAAGTAAACGATGGACCCTACAACATCCAAACCCCTGCCACGTAGTTTTATTTGTGACCCGTTTGGTTTACAGTACACCATAACTAAAGTTAATTTTCCCCCAATTTTGGAGCCCTAATTTCAACAAATTTCTTTGATTTATTAATCCAAGGTTTGTTTTCATTTCCCTTTTTTTGTATAAACAATGTGAAATGACTATCTGTTGTAGCCAAATTTATCATCAGATATTTCAAGGGAGGCTTATGTGATTTTGGTTTAGGCCTTATTAATATGATAAGCTCATAACTTAAGCTAAAAGGTCGTTAAGAACATGTCAATTGCGTTTAGAATATAATGTAGTTCCATTGCTTTGGGCCTCAAATGCGGTATAAATATATAGGGTATGTTTGGCAAAACTAGCTGTAAGTTGTATGCGGTAACTCTTAACATGAGCTACAAGTTGTATCTTTTTTTAAATAAAAATGTTTGGTAAGTTATCTCTTAAATGTAATTATAGGATATAAAATGACATAAAAGGACATATTTATAATTGTAAACAAACGTTTGGAGGGTATATCAGTAAATCAGCTTTTCATTTAGGAGCTATTTTTTTAAAATAAAAGCTTGAAGTTGATGTATCCAAACGGAGCTACTTATTTTAGAGGAGATTATTTTTGTAACAAAAAGCTAACAGCTCTCCAAAAAGCTCTTGCCAAACAACCCCATAGTAAAATTTTCACACAAAAGGCTATTATTTGCCACTAGGTGTATTTGTCATTGAACATTGGCAAAAAGACAGCTGTTTAAACATGGTGAATATGCGAGTATTTTTTACTCCACAGCATAACACATTAGACGCACAGTTGGCCACCAAGGTTTCCTTAGGTGCCTTGGGGAGGGGATGTTTGGCTAGGGGAGGTCTCAAGTTTGAGTCCCACCCGGGACTTTTACCCTTTCAGGTGATAAAGGAGTAGCAGTAGCGGGCGGAACCACTAACAACTAACAAGCCGTTCAAGGAAAAAAAAAAAAACATTAGACTATGCAGCAACTAAAAAGACTATGCAGTTTATCTTGGCATAATTTGCTGTGTTCAGCAATTTAACAAAACATTCATTTGTATTCCTAAAAATATATATTTTAATTTGCATGAATAATGCAACACCAAGTAGTGAAAATTTGCCCTTTTGATGACATAATTCCCTCGTTAGTCGATATTAGTGGCAAATAAGAGCCTTTGTATATATTGGTGGCAAGTTTGCTTTTTTGATGTGTGCCTAGTGCCAAATTTGCTCGCTCATTTAACCTTAAGTTTGCTATGAGATTTAGTCAAATTGATTGCTTAATTTTGTGGCACAAAATGTTGAAACTACTAAACTAACCTTTTTAGAATTTTCAAAATTCTAGTTAGCTACACGTTGCGTGACATGATGTTTCAATTTACTTTTATCGTCTCAAAACACCTTTTTAACGTCTTAACTGAATACCGCTACGTAGACAACCTATAAATACGGCCCATCATGTTCCCCATTTACCATTCCTTATTTGTGTATGCATTGCTAATTTTTTTTTATGATTGTATTACTTTAAGGTGGTGGCAAAGGTGGTTTCACAGGAGAAACAACTATGTTTCAGTAGTTTAAAGCACCAGATAACCTGACAATGGTGAATCTAGACCAAAATAACCAAAATGAGGTATCTATATGATCTCTTTACTGGTTTAAAGTCAACTTGTCGATTCGTTTGTGTTTTCTTTACGTAATATTAGTTATGGATATGGATGTTTGGTTACTCTTGTATTACACAAATTTTGGATTTATGCGATTTACTGTTTTTATGATGTCAAGACCAGTTTCATGAACCAATTGGGGTTTTGTCGCAAAATTGTCTTTACAATCACATAATGTTAGATAGTAACATGTAAAGGATAAGGTCTCTGGATTCGCGAATTTAAGGTCTATTTTACGTGGTCAAAGTTAGCTGATTTTTTAACGATCAATCCTAAACACGCAGCAATTTACTTGTAAAAAGTAATAAATGAAATTAGCGTTTACCTTATGTGTGTTAGGTTGTACTCTATGATGCTACATTGAGTATTAGGGCCCAGATAGCAATTGCCTCGGATATCCGGACTAAGTTGATCAATACACCAAGGTATGCTTTGTTCCGGGAGACATGTTTTGGACCATGGCTAGATGTTCAGTTGACATACAAAAACCCGAGTTTGGTCCATTTGATACTCCAGACCGAATATATACCTGAGCAACCGAAGAATGATGAGATATTGTTTCGTGTTGGAGGTCACGAGCTCCGATTCGGCCGTGAGGAGTTTTGCCTCATTACAGGATTTCGATTTGGTACGATCAAGCATTCATCAGAGGGGACATGTCATATCCCATTTAGGGATAGAGTATTTTCTCACATACCGGGCAATATCAAGGGATCGGATGTTGCAAGCGTTTTTAAAGACTCCTTTGATCAGATCTCAGACCTTGACGCAGTTCGAATCTGTCTTTTGTTGTTGCTAGAGATCGGGTTCATGGGTCGTCAGCCAAGGTTTGTGATTGACGAGGAGCTCCTACGACTGGTGGAGGATCTGGACTCATGGAACACGTTTCCATGGGGTTCGTACATATGGAATTGGACATACCCACAGTTGGCTGGTGCACTACAAACACGTAGAGGTCTACACTTATCCAACCTGGAAACAAAGGTGGCTAAGTATACGCTGGTGGGATTTATTTGGGCCTTTAAGGTAATGCTAGTTTGCTCTTTTCATATATAAAAATATTGTTTGATTGTAGTTTTGTAGGTCTACAGTTGTTTAATTAGAATTTTCGTAGATATGGATATTGGAGGTGTTCCCTGCTGCGAGGAAGTTTGCTGTACGGGACCCTGGTGTCATCCCGAGGGCCATTGCCTGGCGGAGTACTTACACTATAAAGAAGGAGATGTTGCACGATTTTCTTGTTTTCAAGGAGGTAAGTTTTTCTCTTTTATCAATTTTTAAACTACATTTTTATTTGTAATTAATCATTTGATATTGTGCCTCGTCAGGGACTTGAGCCACTGCATGAGCTGATACCGACTCTTGCAGAGAGTTCCACACCTTGGTGGATGGCTAGTCGGCGCTTTTTTGATGGGATCGTTGATGATTTCCAGCCTCCTCTGAAAAAGGTGCGTTTCACATCTCCACCCGGTCCTCATGAGCCACACTCCCACCATGCGATGGTTCTACACCCCAACCATGCCGAGAGGACCATGCGCCGCTCCGGCACCACTGCTAGTCACCACACTATGGAGGAGCTGATCATGGAGAAAGTGGTTAAGACGATAGATCACCGTGTCTCAATAAAAGAGGAGCTTGTCGAGGTAATTGTGTCCAACTCCTTATTTTTGTTTGTTTGTTAAATTGGCTTTTTAAGATGAAAAGTAAATAAGTGATAAAAGTATTGTTATGGTGTTGTGATGTTGTCATATATTTGTAAAATAGAAGTATTTTGTGAGCATGTCGCTAATTGGAAGGTTAGTTTGTTATAACGTTAACAAATGTGAGCAAACTGGTGTATCATTCGTATGAAAGGGCTACTTTGGTGATTTTCCTTGTCATGATAAGGAGTTTGCTTTTCTGGATTGCAGGGAAATATGACGGGGACACAAAATACAAATGTTGAGCAGGCATCAACTTCAGTGACCAGAAAATCGCATAAGCAACCTTTTGTCATTGGTATGTGTAGTGGGAAAGATCACTGAGGCATCATAGTCGTATATTTTTGCGAAAGGATCAAGGTTCCCAGATTATTAGAAAACTTAAAAGTGTATATCTGTTTAATATTACCTGCCTGCACATTTTTCCATAAAGAATGAAACATGCGTTTGCATTTTTTCCCACTTACTCTCGAGATGTAACATATGAATGCATGGAAATGTTAGCATGTTACAACAGAATGGTAAAAAGTAGATTATGCTGTATTCAAATGGATGGTATTTTACAATGTTACATTTTCAGATACTTTTGTTTGGGTTTTCATTTCTATCATTGTTATCGACAAGTAGGGGTCGCTGGAGGTGCAGCATCTGGGAAAACAGCGGTTTGCAATATGATCATTGAGCAACTTCATGATCTGCATGTTGTACTTGTGAAACAGGTACCTGTAATTCTTTTCACATGACTCGTATTACAGGCAGTTGTTTTGAGTTTGATCCATTTACTTATTACTGGGTTAACGGGTAACAAGGATTAATTTTTTTAAAAGCTAAACGGGGATTGGGTTAAATGGGTTGAACGGGCAGAAACTCGCCCAAAGTCGTTTTTCAACACACACAACCTTTTACGTTTCGTTTCTTTAAAATCTAGATTGTCATTATAGCTATAATTAACCCATTAATTACCTACCATCTTTTCAGAAAATGGACAAAATAGTGTTTGCAGGGCCAACCTTTCATCCCTAATCTGTTTGACCCATTCCCCAACCCGCTGACCCGCCCATCCTGCCATCTCTAGATCATAGTAAGAGTTCCTAAATTTTTTATATTAATCTTTTGGTTGATCTCCAAATAGTTTTATATTTACATTTGTGTTGGCAGGAATCATTCTATCATAATTTGACTTCAAAGGAACTCTCAGAGGTTCACGAGTACAATTTTGATCATCCTGGTGGGTCACAGTGGTCATCTTTATCCTTCTATATTGCTTAGTAGAATGTAATGCATTTTCTTTTTTACTTTTTTACTTTCATTTGATTTTAACTTATATGGCTTGTGCACCTTTTCAGATGCTTTCAACACTGAAAAGGTATTAACAGCTATGGAGATGTTGAAGTATGGGAAAGCAGTTGATATTCCAGAATATGACTTCAAGAGTCATAAGATCGGTGTCCCTCAACGTGTAAGCTCTTTTATCATTCTAGTAAAGGGTTTACAGGGTGTGTTTCAATGTCGATGTAAAGATGAGTATACTTCTAACAACTTATTAAAACGGGTTCTATACTTCTACAACTGTCTTATGACTTTTCTTATCTAACCACAAGTCTATTTGGCAACCTCCTCCTTGCACTACTCATAATTATGTTTTCACGTTAGTTCGAATTTATGTTTGATAGTAATTTGAAGAAGTGCTAAAAGGGTTGATGAATAGTTCAAAATCGGAGTTATTAATGTAATACTTATCTTCTTTTTGGCAAAAAAATTAGAAGGTTTTATGCTTAGAAAATACATTTTAGGTGACTCTGACACTCTATTGCCCCGTTAGGCCGTTAGAGATATAAAACAGCCTGGACCCGACCATTTACTTCTTCAGTAAATGGATTAAAAGTGGCAACAATCAAAAGCAGGGAAAGCTTAGCACTTCAAGAAGGTGCTTACGTGTTTAGTTCAGGATTCATTTATATGCCATAATGAGAAGTCTGTTTGACCGTGGAATTGATGTTTTGAACTGTATATATTCATTCAAGTATTACTTGAAAATTTTAGAGTTTTAGTTCAAACATCATGATTTAAACTCTAACATTCCTCTATTTCAATTTATAAAATGCTACTATAACAATAATACAAAAATCATTTTCTGGTCTCTCTTTCTTAGAATATGATCTTAATAAAACTGGAATACCTTTTGGCAGGTGAATCCTGCAGACGTGATAATTTTGGAGGGCATACTAATTTTATATGATCCCCGGGTACGCGATATGATGGATATGAAGATCTTTGTTGATACAGGTTCTTTTTACTTATTAAATCTTGTCTCATGCAATGCGTAATGGATTACTCTTTTCTATACACCTGTCATTTTTTTTGGTGAATTTTACTTTTTATTCATGTTCTGAATATTCAATCATTTTGGCACATTTTAATTGAGCTTCAATATATAAGATGCTGATTTTTAATGCAGATGCCGATGTATGCCTAGAAAAAAGAATAAGGCGCGATACAGGTGAAAGGGGAAGAGATATCAGTTTGGTGTTAGGCCAGGTTAATTGCTTCCTTTTTTTTTATGAATAAGTTGATCATGCAGGCTTTATGAAATATAGATTAGAGTTTTTTCTCTTGTAATCTTTGTAAGATAACCAAGGTTTGCATGATATGTGCTAAATTGTTCTTTGATGATCATGTAAAACTCTCATCTTTTGTGGTTTACTTTTGTAACCCTAATCCTCATTGAAATTTGAACCCGGATTTACCAGCTTCTGATTATTAATATTGCACTCATCTTTATTCGACTTCTTAGAGTCAAATTATGATATATGTAATTTAAATGATAAAGCTTGAGTTATGAGGCTGAAGTTTACTAGTAGTTCAAGCTTACTAATTTATTAGAGTTCGCTCTTAGTACCACAAACATGATTTTTTTTTTTTTGGCATTAACCAGTATTTAATATAGTTGGTAGAAATATTTAAATATGTGAAATACTAGGTTTATGAATATGAGTGGCAGAGTTAAGCTTCTAATTCTTAATGGCGGCAAGATAGGCTGGTTAGGTCACTAGTCAAAACGGGCCAGGAAGATGACATGCACATACTTTTCTGTCCATTGTGTGCACTATGCACTAAGAATAATCCTGAGGCAACTTTTAGCCCATTGGGCCCATTTGAATCATTCCCCTTTTAGCTTATTTTTTTAATAGAACCTTTATGAGATGTAACACGGCCCAGATTGACATGTTTGATATTGTCACTTGTACTAATTCTGAACTTATGATTTTATGTACAGTACTCGAAGTTCGTAAAGCCTGCCTTTGATGCTTTCATCCTTCCAACAAAGAAGTATGCTGACATTATCATTCCACATGAAGGAGACAACCATCTAACTATCGATTTAATTGGCCAACACATTCGAACAAAACTTGGTCAACATGATCTCTGTAAAATATATCCCAACTTATATGTCATTCAGTCCACCTTTCAGGTAATACAGTGACGTTACATCATTTATAAATTCTTGATTAATATGAATATCAGTTTTGTTAGTAACTTGTTACTTGTTAGTCATATACTCATATTGCTTGTTCTTAATCTTTTATGTAGATACGTGGCATGCATACGCTTATACGTGATTTTCAAACAACACAGCATGATTTTACTTTTCATGCTGATCGATTGATTCGAATGGTGAGTTGTTGTTTCTGATAGCTCTTAATTGATTCGATTGATCATTCCACCATCAACAGGTTGTTGAGCATGGTCTGAGACATCTACCTTTTACAGAAAAACAGGTGACAACTCCAACTGGTGAGCTTCTGCACTTGATTTCAATCCACTAACGTTGAAATGCGTTGATTTGATTTGTATGTTGTTTAAAAATCTTAGCTAAAAAGGGAATAACTTGAAGGTTTATAAGTTTCTGAAAATATATTCAAGTACAATATCCTTTTTTTTTTTTTTTTTTTTCCTTTTTTCTTTAATATATAATAAAAAAACCGGATCTGTAGTTTATGGCGGTTTTAATGTTTAGATTTAAGACAGTATATTAGTTATTCATGAAACTCAGATATATATGTGACAATAAATGTGTTGGAAGAGTCAACTCAATCTAATCCCATATATTGACTCGACTTAAAAGCTATTGATTCTAAGTTTTTAACCCTAATTCTTTTGAGTTGTAAAGCTAACCCGCCGTATGCATTTGCAACCTATAATCAGTCTGGTCTTAGCTTCTGCTTTGACTGCCTGTGTTCTGTACCTTCTTTTTGTGCATGTCAGATATTAACATTTGTATATTATTTACTTGTGTTAACAATATTGTTTTAGCCTCATTGTATAACAGTTTTGTCTTTATAACAGTATTGTTTGTGTTAATGCAGGGTCAGTTTACACAGGCGTAGATTTTGGTAAAAGATTATGTGGTGTTTCTGTTATCAGGAGGTATTTGAATGTTATATGTTTTATGAACTTCCCATTTGTATATGAAGTCACTCCTTAATGTATATGAGCTATGCATACTCACCTGACTATATTGTAGTGTTCATTTAGGATCCGTTTGGTTTGTTGAGCTATGCATACTCAAACATGTGATAGGTACATCTCTTGGTTGGTATGATGGATTCCTAATATTAGGCAATCAATTTAAAAACCCAAAACCCATATGGTGCAAACAGACATTATATAAAACTTTGATTGTCATTGCTCATAACCAAATTTCTCATACCAAACAGTCTTTGAAAGAGCTATTTTGTCAGTTAATGAACAAATATCTATCATTTTGCAGTGGTGAGAGTATGGAAAATGCATTGCGTGCATGTTGCAAGGGTATTAAGATTGGGAAGATTCTTATTCAAAAAGAGGGTGAGAATGGTCACCAGGTTTGTGCCTTCACTATCTACCAAATCCATGATTCGTTGGTTTACTTTGGGCTAACTGCTGTGAAAACTGAAAAGTAACCAAGTTTGGTCAAATCTCTATTGGTAGCGACAGTTTTTTTGTCAACAAAAGGCTCAAACTTTGAAAATATTACATTAGAGGTAATTTATATGGTCTCAAGGTCAAAAATTACAAGGAAGTTAACTTGTCATTTGTCACTAGGTTTGACCGTGTTGAGCATTCAAACTTCTAAATCAGTTAGATGTTGAGAAGGTTGAGACTGCCTTAAATAAAAAAATTAGAACACAAAGGTGATCACCCGAAACAGAAATTGAGCCCAAGTTGATTAAGTACTAGTTTATTATGCGATTTGCACATTTAATTTTACCCCAGACCTAATTATCTAAATGCTTGGACTATTGTGCAGGTAATATATGAAAAATTGCCTCAAGACATCTTGGACAGACACGTCTTGGTGTTGGATCCTATACTAGGAACAGGCATGGCTATTGGCTCCCTTTTCTTTTTAGCTTATTTTCTGTGGCATGCTAAAGGAAAAAATAAGTTAGTTTTTCTTCGGTGTAAGTTTTACAGCCGATATTTGTGCTGATGTTTGCAAAGCTGCAACAAATTTTCAGGCTATTCGGCGGTCGAGGCTATCAACTTACTCTTAAAGAGGGGGGTTCCAGAGGGCAACATAATATTCTTAAACCTAATATCGGTGAGTTACAAGTTTTTTAAACCAGGGCGAGGGTGGATGGGTTAAAACAGGTTTGTGTTAGAACAAGTCATGTTTTAGGACCGAATGTAGTGTGTTCCAAAGAGGCTTTCTGTCCATATTTCAATAATTTTAATAAAGCAAGTCTTTATGCATATCAAAACTATATTTTACACTAATAATCCAAATTATCGAATAAAAAGATTTAGGAAGTTGACTATAATTACCAAAGCTATGTTGATGTTGATTACCAAAACCATATTATCACGCCTTTGACCCATCTAAGATGAAGCGTAAGCCAAATTGACCCATTCATAATTTCATTGACAGTCACCTCAGGGAGTGCATGTGGTTTGCAAAAGGTTTCCAAAAATAAAGATAGTGACATCTGAGATCGAAACGGGCTTGAATCAAGAGTCTTGTGTGATTCCAGGGATGGGCGAGTTTGGAGAAAGGTATTTTGGTACATAATTTTAACTTGTATTCAGATGTTCAATTAGTCCACATGTCCATGGAGGGAGTCAAGTCACTCGCTTTGTGTAAAATATTTTTGAACTTCCATCAATGAACAAAATCTTGACTTCATTAAACTCGTGGGATCTATAATGCTAATTTCATCATCGTTATTGATAGAGTATGGATATTAATGGCTCAAGCCCATTAATTACATGCTAAGTGAAACCCATTATCAACACTTGATTAGCCCATATACATTCAGAGGCCGTGTATGGTCTGGGAAAGCCTCTCATTTTGCGTCCATACACACACAAGACAAACGGTTAGGATGACGGGCACGATCAGGTACGAACCAAGGAAAGAATGTCGCCCGCCATTCTCAAATGATCAACACATGGCGTGTCCACATCCGTTGATCATTCACACGGGATTTATCCCAAAACCTTCGATACCTTCCTATAAATAGAGGTATCCCACACAAGAAAAAAGATTACTCTCTTTACACTTTCACACACTTGGTTTTGTTAGAGTGTTACCCGAGCCCTTGGTTCTTAATCAGGGTAACAACACAACCATCTCAATCCACTCTTAATCATGTTTTACCATCTCATGCGTAAACATGATGCAATCCGTGGGGACATAAAACAAAATAGTTACGAACTTTCACCTATTTTCACTCATTTTCTCACCTAAAATGCATACTTGTTTTCCTTTTTAACAAAGTTTTTAACCCAACATGTCTAGTGAACAACCCCCGCAACCTCAAATATAAAAAATAACCCGTAACCACCTTGGACGAGTCTAGGTGGATGACCTCACTCACACTGAGGAAGGTCAATAGATATTAGAAAAAGAGGTTCACCAGCCAACGAGAAACTTTACAAGAGTACCATCCGGGAAGGTTGCATCCAACGAATGACCACGTCAGCTTGCATACAACACTTTTCCAAGAAGGGCCCACACGGTTTCAGGAGGAGCTAACGAGTATCCATGGTAGTACGGAGATTCAGGAGCAAAGAAGCCAGGGTAGTACGGAGATCCTCAAGGTTCATTCTCAGGTGGATGATTTTCACACGCCTATGTCAAGCAACAGATTGGGTGTCAGGGTACAGCAAGAGGAATGTTACACCCGAAACCCGTTTTCAAACGGGTACAACCCTAGATGAAATTGACCAATTCCTTGTACTTCAACAAATTATAATAGTAAAATAAAGTAAACATATCTATAAATTTTTAATGCTTGTTTTAATTAGTAGCATTAGAAAAAAAAACAACATTAGAATTTTAGAATTGAAGGCTTGTTTAAAACAAGTTTTAACACTAACCGTTTCAAAATGCTTTGCACCAAACCCACCTGCTTTTGAAGTTTGTCACATTAAATGTTATGCTTAAATGTTATTCTAAGGTGCTCACCACCGGCTGTTGGAACTTAGAATGATGCAAGCTAGACCAAGTCTCAATTATTATTTTTGTTAAACAATGAACCTCATATACTTTTGATGGGTGAGAAAATAGTGGA
Organism: Artemisia argyi; assembly: GCA_030686995.1. Taxonomy (NCBI): domain Eukaryota; kingdom Viridiplantae; phylum Streptophyta; class Magnoliopsida; order Asterales; family Asteraceae; genus Artemisia; species Artemisia argyi. Next base: position 20,216,153 of record CM060701.1, on the reverse strand, counting down.
CATTTCATATTAGCAGATTGATATTTTTATAATTTTCCAAGTATTTTAATTTACACAATGCGCAAAATAATCACACTTATCTGTGAACTGAAGCATATGCTATAGCCAATGGCATCCAAACATCAAGGCTATGTCGAACTATATGTTGCATATGTAATTGTTTCTAGGGAAAAAAAGTCAATGTCTGGTTTTAGTTGATACCTAATTTTCCTGAACAAATAAAGAAAATAAGGTGTCATCTTTGTAGAAAATCGCAATCCAACTATTGTGTTATACAAATGCTCCTCCGTCCCATAATAAGTGTCCATTTTGACTTTTTACGGTCTAACATGTTCAACTTTGACCTTAAATACTTTTATGTGTACTAGTTATAATGCCCGCGCACGCGCGGGTTTTTTAAAATTTTTTGAATCATATATTTTTATTTATTAAAAACAAATAATATAATATTTGTTTTGTTTGATTTGTGATGTATAATTATAGTTTTTTATTATTAAAGATAATTAATTAAAAATTTTAATCATATTATTAATTGTATCTTATTTATATTTTTTGTATTTATCTTCTACTTGTGTTAATTGTATTTTATCTATATTTTTTGTATTTATCTTCTACTTGTGTTATGGATAAATATAAAATGTTACCTAATAAGAATTTTTTTTAATACAATTATTACTAAATAAGGTATGAATTGATTTTTTTAAAATGAAAAATTTCCAATAGGGGTTTTATTTTATTATATAAAAGATTATATAATACTTGATGCAAAATATATCAATGGATTGGATTTTAAATGTATTTTCATTGATATAATTTTCATTAAGTATTATATAACATAAATAAAAATATTTAAGGTCAAAGTTGAACAAAAAAGACAAAAAAAAGTCAAACTGGCCACTTATTATGGGACTGAGGGATTAGCCAACAGATAATTCAAGAACATTTGTAGATTGAAATAGAAGACGTAATCATATTATTTATAGAACCTGCAGCTTACAATACACAGAACCAATGTAACATCTAAAAAAAGCTCTTTTATCATTGTGATAAGGACAAATATTGTGTTGCATAAACAGTAAAACAGACTCCAAAAAGACTGCTATATCTTCAAAGTATCATCCGTGTCCCAGCTTTAGCTCCTTTGAGTACTGATTCTTTTACATTATTGCTTGATGTCCTTCAAAGTATAATGAGAGCCAGTCCATTAAATTTCCGAGGTGACCCCTAGCATAATTGTTAAAATCCAAATTAGTTTACTACTATTTATATACTGCTTACTATAACAAGATTGTAACACTGTATATATACCTTTTCAACGGTTTTTGTAATGTTAAAAGTGGAATTCTTGTAAGTTGGTGGTTTTCAATAATAAGAGACTTGTAAGCCTTGTAATTTCCAATGAGAACGGCGACTGTGAAAACCTTTTCTAACATTGATCTTCAAGTCAAAGTTTCCAAAATAACTTTGTTGTTCAATAATGCTCTCGGTCGATAAAATCACAGAGATGCTGGACTTGTCAACTTCAATAAGCTCAAGTGTTGGGATGTCCCCAAGTTCAAGGGGGATCTCTTCAAGATACTCGCATCGATCGACCACTAACCTTTTGAGACATGGGAAGTTGAGTTCAGAGGCTTCCCAGTGTTGGATATCCAAGCCCTGCAGTTTCAAGAATTTTAGTCGTTGAAACTGCCTTTCACCTGTTTCCCACAACGGTCCCACAAATGCAATGTCTAGTATCTTCAAAACCTCGAGGTTGGGTAAAGATTGAAGTATTGATATATCACTCCAAGGAAGACAACATCCTGCTAACGAAAGTTTTTTCAGTGAGGTAGGAAGCCTCATATGAATATTTTGGAATTCACCACTGGCATATTCTCGCTGACCATACACCCCTAGTGAGCTTCCAGTAATCGACATTAATGTTTCTAGGGAAGTGAGTGATCTGAAGTCATGATCTTTAGCTGCATCAGTCCAAGATGTAAGCTTCTTGATTCGTGGAATATATTTCACCAAATTTTCTGCCCCGTCGTTTACCACCACTTTTGAAATAGTTAGCAAGTTCATTGGTTTTTCAATGGAACGGAAACAAATATTCTTGTCACTCCGCAAATGCCTTAAATTCACCAAGTTTGATATAGTATTCGGCAACATCAAAGTTACAAAACTTCTAACAATGAGAGTTTGAAGGCTCCAAAGGTTGCAAATCGAGGATGGGAACTGTCCGGTGTACCAAAACGCAAGGTACCTTAAGTGAGCTAGTAATTCTATAGACCGTGGAAAGTTTTCCAGTCTACACTTTTGTAGATCCAGCACCATCAAAATAGGGTAGAAATAGAAATCCCCAAAAGTGGTATTAAGCATGGATTTACCACTATGAAAGGATAAAATCGACCGAACCCTAGGGCTGGGCCGATAACAAGACTTTTTAATAAAGATGTCAACGTTTGTGAATATGCGGCTTGCCTTATAGTTTCTCATAGAAGAAAAAGAAGTCACTGGCGTATTAATTTTCAAGTAAAAATGTTCTTTTGTTGCTTTTTCTAAGCAGAGCTCCCTCAAAAGATCGTGGACAGAACAAGCCTTAATGACACCGTTGAACTTTCTGTCGGCAACAACAACAAGATTTCTGTCAACTAGTTCCATAAGGTAATCCTCTCCAATTTCTTGCAAACTTCGATTTCCAGATTCTTGTATAAATCCTTCCGCCATCCATAACCAGATCAAACTCTGTACTCGGAACTTATGTTTTTCTGGGAAGCCACCTAGATAAAGAAAACAGTCTTTCAAGTGAGGAGGTAAATGGTCATAACACAAGGTCAACATATCCATGTACCCGTTGAGGTCATTGACAATATACGCGCTCACACTTTGAGCAATTCTTTCCCATGACTCTTTGATTTCAACTTCTTTTGTTAGAACTCCTCCAATTACAACCACTGCAAGTGGCAAACCATGACATTTCTTTGCAATTTCCATTCCAGGTTTGATGAGCCATTCAGGGCAAGCATTGTCATTGAACACCTTTTTACACAACAACTCCCAGCTTTCCTCATCCGTCAACAAATCCATGTGATGAACAAAACCATTTGATTTTGCATGTAAAGCAACTTCTTTGAGTCGACTAGTGACCAGAATTCGACTTTTGGTGTCATAATTCGGGAAAAATACTTTAAGGTCATCCCATGCCTCATTGCTCCAAATATCATCTATAACAATGAAATATCTCTTGGTCATGAAGCTTTTGTGCAACTTGTCACGGAGCTTATTGTAGCTAGTTTCAACACTGTCTAGTTCAATTCCTATGGATGCCAGAATTTGAATCAACAAATCGCTCTTTTCATATGTATGAGAAACAGTGACCAATGCACGTACTTGAAAATGATACATAACATACGGATCATTGAATACTTTGTTAGCAAGAGTAGTCTTACCTAATCCACCCATACCAATGATAGATACCACATCCAGCTGCTTTTGTTCTTGGACAAGCTGGTCTCGTATCAACTTAACATCTTGATCAAGCCCCACAACCATTTCTTCTCCTAATGGCTTTCTAGTGCGCAAAGCAGGAGTATATTGTATTTTCAGGTAATCCATGCTCGGAGCTGAATCCATCTTTTGTTTATCAACAATCGTAATGTATTCTCGTTTGATAGAGTTGATTGATCGCATAACATTCTGAAGATTGAGAGAAAATTTAGTAAAATCATATCTGCTGGCATTCATAAAGTATACAAAGCGGCACGCTGTATTGTGTGCCTCTTGTGCTACATCTTTGAATTCTTTCTTCAGATTTTTTACTTTTTCAAGCTCGTGTAGGTCTTCTTCTATTTCATCAAAGAGACACTGAATCATGAGCTCAAGCTCTTTATAAAGCAGTTCAATTTGAGGTCTTTCAGATAAGATTAATGGGTTGTTGCTGATCAATGGATTATCGTCCCACTATATGAGGTTCTTTAAGTTCTCCACAATTCAAGCCCTGTGTACATCATCTGTTCTCTCTTTCAATCAAAACTGATTTCAATCTAAGTGGTTTTGACATTTGATGTTAATGTAACATTAACATTTATAAAAAGCCTCCTAAGGATGCTCTGAAAGTCAAATCAAGATGATAAGAATGTTGGAAAATTTAGTGCACTTGAGGGATCAAATCATACTTGGGAATGGGTTTGGAGGTACGGAGTGTACACCCATCAAGTCCCTGATTACCCTGACTCAATAGTGGTTGTGCTAGTGTGAATCTGATTCTGCTGATGCATGAATCTGATTCTGCTGCTAGTGTTGTGAATCTGCTGCTAGGATTCTGCTGCTAGCTGATCCTGCTGATATGATTCTGCTGCCAGCTGATCCTGCTGCTAGCTGATTCTGCTGCTGATAGCATTTTGCTGCTAGTGTGAATCTGCTGATAGCATCAACAATTCTGCTGCTCGGTTTTAACCACTGATTCCTACTATTATGGAAAGTATTATGATATAATTAATGGGCCGTTAATTATATATAATTCCATGGGCTAGGGTTTTGAGTATTCTTTATTATAAATAGAGGTCATAACACATCTGCATGGATATACGAAATCACAAAACCCTAAACACTTGAATACGCATCTGTTTCTTGGTTTGTGCCTAAAACAAGAACATCACTTGGTCTTATCCCATAGAGATATTCGTGTAACCCAGTCATAGGGTCGAATAGTTTCTATTGGAAAGTGATACCACGATTTCAAGTGAATATCCGGTACCTTATTGATTATCTTGTTAACACTTATTGATTATCTTAACCCTAATTTGGGAACTTGTTAACACTTATTGATTATCTTAACCCTAATTTGGGAACTTGTTAACACTTATTAACCAAACATTTGAAGAAGCAATGAAGTCCCATGATGTTGCTTTCTGAAAAGAAGCAATAAATGATGAGATGGACTCCATTATGGGCAATAACACTTATGTGTTGACTGATCTACCACTTGGTTGCAAACCTCTAGGTTGCAAATGGATTTTCAAAAAGAAAATGAAGGTAGATGGAACTGTTGAAAAGTTCAAGGCAAGATTAGTTATTCAAGGCTTTAAACAAAAGTCAGGAATAGACTACTTTGATACTTATGCTCCAGTGGCACGTATCAGTACCATAAGATTGCTAATTGCTTTGGCATCAATTCACAATCTGATTATTCATCAGATGGATGTGAAGACAGCTTTCTTGAATGGTGATTTAGATGAGGAGGTTTACATGAACCAACCTCAGGGCTTCATCATGCCTGGAAATGAAAACAAGGTGTGTAAACTGATTAAGTCTCTTTATGGACTAAAACAGGCACCTAAGCAATGGCATCAAAAGTTTGATGAAGTGGTTTTGTCTAGTGGTTATTTACTTAATCAAGCTGACAAATGTGTATATAGCAAATTTGATGAATCTGGTAAAGGAGTCATCATTTGTCTGTATGTTGATGACATGTTGATCTTTGGCACTGACCAAAATCAAGTTGATCTTACAAAAGAATTTTTGTCATCAAAGTTCTCCATGAAGGATATGGGGGAGGCAGATGTTATCCTTGGCATAAGGATTAAACATGAAAGTAACAAAATTTCTATCTCTCAGTCTCATTACATTGAGAAGGTGTTAAAGAAATTTAATTACTTTGATTGTACTCCAGTGAGCACTTCTATGGATACAAGTGAGAAGCTAATGCCTAATACTGGCAAAGCTGTATCTCAACTTGAGTATTCTAGGGTGATTGGCTGCTTGATGTATGCCATGACTTGTACAAGACCTGATATTGCTTTTGCTGTAGGTAAACTGAGCAGGTATACTAGTAATCCTAGTGCTCATCATTGGCAAGCAATTCAGAGGGTCTTTAAGTATTTGAAGAGAACTATGGATTATAGTCTCTCATATACTGGTTATCCTTCAGTATTAGAAGGATACACTGATGTAAGTTGGATCAGTAACACTGAAGACAATTCGTCTACTAGTGGTTGGGTATTCCTACTTGGTGGAGGTGCAATTTCTTGGGCATCCAAGAGACAAACTTGCATTACCAGTTCAACCATGGAATCTGAATTTGTGGCTTTAGCTGCTGCTGGCAAAGAAGCTGAATGGTTAAAAAATTTGCTTCTTGAGATTCCATTGTGGCCTTAACCTATAGCACCTATTTCTATCCGTTGTGATAGTGCTGCTACATTGGCAAAGGCTTATAGCCAGATGTACAATTGGAAGTCTAGACACTTAGGTGTTAGGCATAGCATGATTCGTGAGCTTATCATGTATGGGGTGATATCTATAGAGTTTGTTAAATCTCAACAAAACTTAGCTGAAGGGTTTGGCTAGAGACTTGGTTTTGAAGTCTGCTAAAGGGATGGGTTTAAGTCCTACTTAGTCACTGAATGCAAGGATACCCAACTCCCTTCTAAGGAAACTTGGAAGCTGAGTTCAATGTGGAAAGCTGATCATTTAGTGGACTGAAGCACATGTATCACAAACATCCCAAGGTTGTACTTGTTACCTGCTGGAAAGGAGGATGGAGTCATAACTTCTTAATGGTTAATTTTCTTTGAGAAAGTGCTAAGCATGAGCATGAATTAAAGATGAACCACCTATGTGAATGTTGAAGTTTTGCCGCTTCAGGAAGCTTTGGACTTTTAGCTTTTACAACATTTATGAATTGGATATGGACACATGGATTGTATAGTGTCAGGAGTATTTTAGTGTTTGAAAACTTGTGTGTATTTATCATCAGGTATTCAAATGGGTTGAAGGGTTCAATTCTTAGAACACCCTGATTCTCGAATATTTGAAAGTATATGTACTAATGTGGAAATTCAATCCTCAGGATATTTTCATTTATGCACTTGTTTTGTTTTGTGTTTAATTTTTCATGCAAAGGAAGTGAACTAAATTTGGGGAGGATTGTTGGAAAATTTAGTGCACTTGAGGGATCAAATCATATTTGGGAATGGGTTTGGAGGTACGGAGTGTACACCCATCAAGTCCCTGATTACCCTGACTCAATAGTGGTTGTGCTAGTGTGAATCTGATTCTGCTGATGCATGAATCTGATTCTGCTGCTAGTGTTGTGAATCTGCTGCTAGGATTCTGCTGCTAGTTGATCCTGCTGATAGGATTCTGCTGCCAGCTGATCCTGCTGCTAGCTGATTCTGCTGCTGATAGCATTCTGCTGCTAGTGTGAATCTGCTGATAGCATCAGCAATTCTGCTGCTCGGTTTTAACCACTGATTCCTACTATTATGGAAAGTATTATGATATAATTAATGGGCCGTTAATTATATATAATTCCATGGGATAGGGTTTTGAGTATTCTCTATTATAAATAGAGGTCATAACACATTTGCATGGATATACGAAATCACAAAACCCTAAACACTTGAATACGCATCTGTTTCTTGGTTTGTGCCTAAAACAAGAACATCACTTGGTCTTATCCCATAGAGATATTCGTGTAACCCAGGCATAGGGTCGAATAGTTTCTATTGGAAAGTGATACCACGATTTCAAGTGAATATCCGGTACCTTATTGATTATCTTAACCCTAATCTAGAACTTGTTAACACTTATTAACCAACACAGAAGTGGGTCATTCTGGGTAAATTTATCAGTAGTATTTTATGGATTGAAATGGGTCACTCCTAAATTAGAAACCACAGGCTCAGTAAAAGTTTGATGTCTGTAAACTGTAAACAGAATGGATACGGATCATAACAGTTTACTGGTCGGAAAGATAATAAGTGTTTCTTGCTTTCATATTTTAAATTCACACCTATTTGGTTTCATACTGTTGACCAAGGACATATATTTTAGTGACCAATGGGGCCATTTTTAAATTTTATGATTAGCTTCCTTACCTACAACCTGTCATTTGTATATTCTCAACTACTTCCTTACCTCCAACTTGTCATTTGAATATTCTCAACTACAGTAGGTTATACGTGGTGGACATCCAACGGGGGAGACATGAATGACACGTGACGTGCTTCCTTTGGTCTCGCTAGATGCATGGAATGATCCATGCACGATTGCAGCACTACCTCTCAGCAAATGAGGTAGTGGCACGCGTGTGATGACGTGCAACACCAGTACTGTCTTTTGCCTGAAAGTGTTTGGAAGACGTGCGAGCCTGGCTGAGAGTTCGTTTCATCGGTGTAATACAATAAGTTATAGCTGTTTTTGGGCTTAGTTAGAGCGTGCGGACCTAAGTCTATTGGGTTGAAGGTCCTATAAGTATGGGTGAGCAATCCCGACCGAAACCGAGCTAAACCGTCCCGAAACTGAGCAACTCGGGTCGGGACTTTGTTTTAGTTTTCAGCTAATCGGTTTTTGGGACTGTCGGGATGGGACAAAAACCAAAAAAACAAACCAATATACCGACTGTCGGGATGTTGGGTTTTCCATTTAATTCGGAATCTGAGTTTGAATGCTCTGATTCGTAGAAAGAGAAAATGTTATGGACTGAAATAGGGGTATTGTTTCTCTTTGCTCTAAACTGCTTTTCCGGATTGTCGTAAGGTGTTGCTAAGAAAGGTTTAGCGCTTCGAGTTTTGTAATCTGTCATATTCTAAAATTAATTAAAATAAAACAAGAAATTTGTAATAACTTAAAATTAAAAACCCTAAAATAGCACTCCGGTAGCGGCGCCAAAAACTTGATGATGGATTTCAGATGAGGTTTTACTATTTATAATTTCTCGTCTACCTAAGGTCTACCTATGCACTAACGGGCAGTGTACCCGATCATGTGTAGTGTTGTAATCGGTAAATCCGAGGTCGTCCCAAGAGCTATGCGTGTAGATCTAATCTAAGTTCTAATGTCACTAATTTTAAAGGGGTTTTGAAATGATTAATTAAACTAATGAAAAGAAATAAAACGAAAGCAAATTAAACTGAAAGAGATAATCAGTAGAGATAAACGTGCGACATAATTACTAATCTTGTTACCACTATAAATCTCTGTGCACTGGTGTGATTGTTCTAACTCTTTACTTTCTTTACTTACATATTTCTTTTTATTTTTCATTAATATTTATAGCATACAAACATTGTTGATCAATATCACATAACTCCGAATCGAAAAGATTTTCAAAAGAATATATAGATTTGTTTTAAAAACTAAATTAAAAACGGAGAAACTATTTAACCCCTTTCTAGTTTCTACAACTACTTTGTTTTTTGTCACTATTTGGCCATGGACTTATATAAGTTTATCATATCATAATAAACTTATATAATCTTACAATTCCGTCTTTTTAATTTTATTATGAAAATTTAGTTTTGTTTTAAAACCTTGTTTACTTTTAAAACTTTGATTCGATCTTATGTGAACTCAACTCTTGAACAATATGAACAACTATATCTAATTATGAGCAATAATAATAATGTAAGCAAAGTATGTGAAATCAACACATGCATAATATGAACAATTATAGCTATATACGAGAGATAAGTAAATAAACGTTTATTTTATAATCCTTAATTATATTTTATATGAAAACTATACTTGATCGAAATGATCAATTATATGTATGTTACCTTTTTAGTTTGATTGTAAAAACTTTGTTTTGTGAATGAAACTTTTGTTTGATCTTTAAGTGAAATCAACACTAGCACTATATGAGCAACTATATATATACGTCTACGTCTACAAAAGTAATAACGATATAAGCAAGATAATAAGTAAAAGATGGAAAGATCTAAGCGCGAGACAAAGGATTTATAGTGGTTCGTCTACAAGGACACCTTCCTTACCCTACTCCACTCCCCGAGTCACCTACTCGAGAGTTTTCTTCACTATGTCAACAAGCTCCCTTATGGCGGAGAAAACCTTACACAACTTTTGCTTACACCAATTAACGACACTAAGCTAAATGTCGAGTTCTAATCCTAGCTAGAACCAATCTCACAACTTCTTCACGACTTGGCACACCTTCTTCACAACTTGTACACACCACTACTACTTCACAACTTCACAACTTCTTCTTCACACCACTACTTCTACTATACTTAATTACAAACCCACCTAGATCTACTTATTACAAGCACCACACAACACTTTACAATATATATATATATATATATATATATATATATATATATATATATATATATATATATATATATATATATATATATATATATATATATATATATATGTATATACACAAGCTACACAACTAATCTTCAATACTTCTTGATTTGAAATGGTAGGAGTATTCTTCTTTTGTACTTTGAAAGATGAGGGATTGGATCACTTGAAACAAGAACTAATAATCTTATGATCAAAGGTTTTAGGAAGATGATTTGAGAGGATTTGGACAGAAAATTTTAGAGCAAAATGTAAGGAAAAATTACAGAAATGAATCAGTATTTATAGGCAAAAGATTCTGACAAATATGACAAATGGAGCATGCCGACCCCTTTAATTGTATGCCGGCCCCCTTAAAATTAAGGGGGCCGCCCAGACGAGAACGACAGTTTTCTTGTCTTTTTCCGAGGAAGGTTTATCTAGTGAAATTTTAACTGTTTTTGGCTAAAAATTTGAATTCATATATTTATTATGAATTAAACATTTTCCTTTATATATCAAAAGTGTTTTTCAAAATATTTAAGATGTTTATAACATTTTATAAAATTTGTAATTATTAAATAAACCTTCCTTTGATCATAAAATGTATTAGGCAATTGTTTATTCATACCTTAAGTGATTTAGTTGGATGTAATGATATTTTGTCACTAAATACTTATTTACGTAATGATTTTACGTTTAATGATTTAACATTTTGTGATCGTCAAAACGTAGGGATATCGAGAAATATTAATAATGTTTTTACGCATTATTTATATCAACAATCTCCCCCTTTTTGATGATTATAAAATCTAAACTCATTAAATCAAAAATTAATATATATGCAAGTATTTAGTGAGTCTATATCACTTCTCTCCCTTTTTGTTAGCATCAAAAAGGTTATCCCGATGATGTATGAGCTCCCCCTTGACGTGTATTCCCCCTCGTTTTGAGGTCATAAAAAATCGAGATATGGAATGCTTGCAAAAATATTTAGAGCACAAGCAATATATATATATATATATATATATATATATATATATATATATATATATATATATATATATATATATATATATATATATACATATATATATCCATGGAACAAATATAAGAGAACTAACAATAATGCATGATAATAGAACACAAGAATAATTTAAACATGATCATTAATACATAAGCATATATATATATATATGCTTTTCTAGGAAATTACACTAGATAATACTAAGTTGCCAACTTGAGGTCTCTTGGACTTGCTTGGAACACAAAAGGTTTGTGGAGATTTTATTTGAAGATGGGAAGCATGGTAGTTGGATTTGGTGGAGATAGATTTTTGTTGGAATGGTGTTTGGATAGTTTGGAGAGTTTGGTGGTTGTTGATGGAACAAATTCTCAATATATGAAAATATATATTGTAACTCATCTCTTAGGCCAAAGATGATGGTTTGGTTATGGATGCAACAAAGACAAGTATCACCATGGGCTTCAAGTAAGCTCCATGGGATGGGATTTAAGTTTGGTGGGTTGATTGGTGATGAGGAGAAGTGTGCATTAAGGGATGTTATGGGTGATAATGAAAGGGTGATGTCTAAGGATGAATTTTCAATGGTAAGTTGTGGGTTTGGATCGGTTGATGAATTGTTGGTGTCTTGAGTGAGTGATGGGTTTGAGTTTTTCCTAGTGAGGAGGTATTCAATCCAAGTGAGGTGTTCTTCCAAGAGAATGGTTTGTTTTTGGAGGTAAATGCGATAAGGACAATAGTGGGTATGATGCTCAACTTGCTTTAAGTGGAGTGAGTGAGGAAGACAATTTCAGTAGGGTGATAAAGGTGGTTGGTCCAAGTTGCGTTGATCAAGATGCATGACAAGAAGAGCACTTAGCTCGTGAGCTTCTTTGAGCTCTTCAACTAACTTTCATTGTTCGGAGGAAGGTGATGATGGAGGTGTTGGGTTGTGATTAGGGATGGATGATTGGATATGCAACATGGGAATATCATGTGTGTTGTTAGGAGGTGGTGGTGATACTCTTGGTGGTGGAAACATTTGTGAGTTTAGGTAGTCATTGATGGATGAGGATGAAGGTATTGAAGAAGAAGATGTTCCACGAGTAGAGGGTGTTTTGGATGGTGCATTTGGTGCACTAGGAGATGAGCATTGAAGTTGAGGTGATGGGGTTGTGTTGTCATCTTTAGTTAAGTCAATGAAGAGTTGTTTAGGAGTGATGATGAAGATCTTTTGTTTCTTTGATGTTTTGGAAATGGAAGTTTTTTTGGTGAATCCATGGTGGATTATGGTGATGTGTGTTGGAGGTGAAGGATGAGATGAAGGTGTATTTTTGGGAGCAAGGATGAAGGTGTACTTGGGTGATGAGATGGATGGTTGGTTATTATGATGTAGTTTGTGAAAGGGTTCATTTGAGTGAACATGAGGTTTGTGTATCATGAAGTATGGTTTGACCTTCATGGGTTAAGTTGTAGTGGTGATGACACACTTTGTATAGTGTAGGGAATGGTTACATGGTTGAATCTTTTTGTGAGGATGACTAGATGGAGTTATTGGTGAGGATGGGAAATGAGTATCAAGTTGTGTGATTGGTGAGAGTGAAATAGCGATGTTCATGGAAGGAATGCCTTGGTTTTTCATTTCACTTTGGTGGTTTAAGTGTGTAAAGGTTGAGGTTTGAGTGTAAGGTAGAAGGGTATGGGTGAGTAAAGGTTATGAGGTTTGAGTGTGTAAATATTATGAGGTTTGGTTTTGGGCAAGTCCAACTCTTTAGGCAACTATGCATGTATTATCTTAATAGAATATGCATGAAAAGTATATAGGCAAATAAACATGTAATAGAATTACAACTAAGCATCAATACATACTTAATAAAGTAATAGATCAAGTAATTAAGGCATTCTACCTAACATGACTAACTTAGTGCAAGGGCAAAGGCAACTAATGAGTGAGACACTGGTGATGAAACAAATGTGATAACGTAATTATTGATTTTGTTATAGTATGTGCCTATATGAAACAAATACGGAGTTAAGATCGTTTCGACTCCTATAAAAGAAAAACAAATTTTCCTAAGAAACGATCCTTGATCTCCTTGATTTAGCTTTGCTCACTTCTAAGTGTCATGCATATGTATATATTGGATTATATATATATATATATATATATATATATATATATATATATATATATATATATATATATATATATATATATATATATATATATATATATATATATATATATATATATATATATATATCAACCACTATATAATAGCCTAACATGACAGCGCCACATAAGCGAGTAAATGCCATGTCATTGCCTACTGGATTGCCTACATGGCACACAAACCCCATGCAATAAAATTCGGTTGAGATAAAAATGCAACTAATGGGACTCGAACCCTTGATCTCGCCTTCAACACTCAAGGATGACAACCACTAGATCACTTGAGTTTTTTTGGTAAAACATTTCAAAACCAATACTACATGTAGTACCATTATATCCGGCATCAAGTTTCCATATTTCATCCATTCATTAATTCTAGGGATCTCATTATACACAAGAGATCATTTGAATTTTTGAAACCGATTCACATTAACTCACCCACCCTAGAATCAAGGGATTTCGGTTTCATATCATACTTATGTTACAATCACATAAATGATTTCCTTAAATCAAGGGATGTTTATGAGAATAATGAGGGAAACTTGCAATGTATTGTTATGTTATTCAAATTTTCAGGATTTGTATAATTTATCCCAAATAACTTTCAATGTCAGTTTCAATGCCAAACCCTAATCCTCCACAAATATATCACTATATATTAGCTCCATCGTGTTTTTATATTTTCACATATATATCATATATCATATTAATATCATTTGTATCAAAGTTACTAATCATGAATAAGAATTCTCATTCCAGGTTTGCAAATAAGGGCAAGTCTCCAATGACCAGTTCTTTAAAATCCCATGGTATGGTTCAATATGAATATTACGCTGGTATTAATGTATTTGTCCATGTTGTTCAAAACCTGGAATGTAACTTTGTATGAAAACCATTGGTATATTAGTTATGAACCAATTATATTTTAACATACTTTAATTCAAGTTGTAGTTCTCACATTATGTGCTTTCATCATTACAGTTAATGTAGCTGAAATGAAAATCACTAAACTTGAAGATGTGGATCCTATGATCGATGATATTGCTGTCAAAGCGCGATGCATATCACTATGGCATTCCCACAGAAAAAACGAGGAAAAAAAATCCGTACAGTCTTGATTGTGTTTTACAAGATGAAGAGGTATGTTATATACTCCCTCCGTCCCAAATTATAAGTCCACTATCATATTTTACAAAGTTTAAGAAAAGTGGGGCCCTTATAATACTAGCCAATAAAATTTCATTATCACCCACTTACAAGCATTCTCATTGGTTAAAATTAAAAGTGGACATATAATTTGGGACAACCCAAATTGACAAAATGGACTTATAAAATGGGACGGAGGGAGTACAATTTTTGTATTTGTTTATCATGATCAACTTGATTATAAATGTATATTTTGTTAAACGGAATCATTTATTATTTTAATAACAGGGTACACGGATTGAGGTGTACATAAAAAAGGAATTCAAGTATGCCTTCGAGTCATTGTTAGTTGAGGGCCAGTGCTATGTTTTATCTAATTTTGCTGTTGCAGAAAATGATGGCACATTGCCATTGTTACCTCACAAATGGAAGATCGTCTTTAACCGCAACACTGTTGTCACACGGATTGACCCGTTCAATGAAGACACACATGGTTTCCAGTTTGAACCATTCAATTCACTTCTGGATTCGAACAACAAATATGAATCTTCTGATTATGTTGGCATGTATGATTATTATTTGTCTTGCTTTTCATTAAGATTGATACATTTGTTGTCAAGTAGTTTAATAAGCATTTTAAATGTTGGTATGTATAATTACACTATTTTCATGTGATATGTGATAATCTCAATAACAGATGTTGTTGGTAATGTTGTTGCCATTGGTGATATTGTCCCTCTCAATTCCAAATGGGGAAAAAAGACCCGCAGGGATGTTCTGCTTGAAGATGCTCAGTAAGAACTATTTTTTTTTACAGTTTATATTTCATTTAACAATAAATATTCATCAACACTTGGACAATAACATTTTTTGTATTTGTAAACTGACTTTTTGGGACAGTTGGGCAAGCATGTGGAACGACTATTCACAGAAGCGTGATTCATTGGGATGTCTCATTATCATACTTCAACTTGGTAAAGTCAAATACTGGGATGGTAAGTATATTTTTTAACTTACGATGTATATCATTATGTGTATCATCATCATCTATTACTAAACTAATTTGAAATTGTAATATCCTTTGATGTTTAACCATATAGATACTCCTGCTGTTCATAATGCAATTTTTGGCACGAAAATATTGATGAATTCTACTATGCCAGAAATTATGAACTTCAGGAAAAGGTACTTTTGCCGACAAATTAATGTTACTAACACTATGTATTCCATTCTTGAATAATAGCCTGACATATAACACACAATTTATATGTGATACAGTTTACAGGAACGTGAGGATTTTAATGAAATTGAATTTAAGATCCAGTTATACACTCCGCCCAAAAAAATTGAAAGCCCAGCGGAGTTCATGTCTGGATGTGTTAAGCAAATGGTGGGAACGATTCATGATACACAACCTGTACGTGATTATTTCATTATTATGAATGCCAATCCGTGTTAATAATATGTTTGCCATGTACATAGCATAAACTAATTAATAATAGTCCACTAACCACCATCATTTTTTTTAAAGGATTCCCAATGTGTGGTTTATGCTACTATACATAAAATTATGCAGGATGAAGGTTGGGCTTACACGACATGTAAAATATGCAACAAGCGTGTTACAATCATACCTGCTAAGGCTCATGGCCCCTCAAGGACCCGCAAGCCAACATACCATTGTGAGAGTCATGGGACGGTTGATGCGGCACCAGTGTATGATTATTGTACATTCATTATGACGATTGTATAGAATTGTTGAAGTAAAAAAATAAAATTACTTATGCTTATATTTTGCATGTTTTTTAAACAGGTTCAAGTTAGTTCTTCGTTTTGCTGACGAAACAGGATCTGCATCCGCTGTCTTTTTTAACACAACTGTTTTCAAATTGAGCGGGCAAACTGCTTGGGAGATAATGGAAAAAAATGGAATGAATCCGGATGAGTATTTCCCGGACGACTTGGATGTGATTGTTGGAAAAAATGTGCTGTTAAAGATATTCTATTCTGACTATAACCATAGTAGAAACAGTCACAAGTATAGGTGTGATGGTGTGTCTCAAGATCCCGATGTTATTTCCTACTTTCAGAATGGCTTTATAGAATCCGATGCACGTAAACATGTAATTTTAACTTTTATTGCAACAGCAAAATAGCATTATGTTATGTATAACTAACAAATATCATACTTTTTTGTCTTTGTAGGATCAATCGGACCAGTTTAAGATACCTATCATGCTTCTAAGACCACCAAAGCCTCCTAAATCAACATACGAGGCTGTTACAAAGACTTTGGATATGGATACCCCACTATTGAAAGATAACCAAACATCAAGCAGTGTCGATGGCAAAGTTATGGAGTCTCCTTCCAATTCTCATGGTTCAAATGAGAAAAAACGTGAGCGCGTTGAATTCATTGACCTTGATGATTATCCCAGTGAAGTGGAAGATGCAGAACCTAATCCACTGAAGAAACCAATGGTGAAAGTGAAGATCGAGAAGGTTCCTTGAGCAACGCACAAGTTGGTCTTAAGGAATATTTATACTTGCTTTGTCAAAATTCAATAAATTTGCTGTGGCATAAACAATTCTATTTTTTTCGTTTATCCTTTTGTTGGTTCTTTGAAAAAAGGTTTATTACCTTAAACATATTGTGGTATTTGAAGCATGGACATGTTTACTTTGTTTCAACACATGTTGGTCATGTGTTTTGATAATTGTTTGGAATTTTATTTATCTTTTGAATGGTTAATTTATATATTTATATGTTCTTATGGTTTAAATTTTTTATATACTATGAATACATGTTACAACTCTTTACAAGGTTTGACTCCAGAAATTGAACCACAAAGAATTTCAAATTGTTGTACACTTCTAATAATCAATAATGCTGATAGTGATGCGGATAGTTTGCCATGGCTTATAATGTTTCTAAGACCACCAAAGCCTCCTAAATCAACATACGAGGCTGTCACAAATACTTTGGATATGGATACTCCACTTTTGAAATATAACCAAACATCAAGCATTGTCGATGGCAAAGTTAGGGAGTCCTGCCAATTCACAGGGTTCAATTGAGAAAATGATTTACTTTTGTATCATAGTTATAACTTATAAATACAGAAATTGACATTTGATATATGGGTTTATGTGCATAAATGTATTCAAAATCATGTATTCTAACCTATATGACAATTATGGTGTTCACAAACAAAACATGATACATTTATAAAATTGTGTACAAACAAACGTATAACAAAAAAAAAAAAAAAAAAAAAAAAAAAAAACGTATAATTTAAATTTTGGTTTTGCATATTATCTACAATTAGTTCATATATTTTAGGAAATGAAATCCCAATTTTTATGTGATATATATTCGGATTCAAATAACATCCCTTATCATTTGACAATAATAATTAGGCATTAATATGATTAAATTTTGAAAATAAACTACAAAAATAGATTCACCAAATAAACTCTATATAAAGTCCTGCTAATGTTTATATTTAATAAACTATACGGTTTTTAAATAAGTGTTTAGAGATGGCAAATACTGGATCCCCAAAGGTATACATGTTTTTTGTCCATATTTTTGTTACAATAATTATATAGAGTATTTGTGTTTTGATATATATTTAAAATACCTCTATATGTTTAAGGGTGTCATGTAATTATCATTGCAGAAATCCAATGAAGATGGCAAATGGTGTGCATCAACTACTAATGATGTTTTTAAAAATGACATACCCGTTGTTGATATATCATCGGATGGTGAAATGGTATGTTTACCATATTTGGATTTATCATACAAACATATGTGGCTTATAGTTTAAATATTTATATGTTTTTTTTCGTTTTTATGTTTTGTAGCCAGTTCAAAAAGTGCCTAAACGGAGAAGATTAACAAAAAATGGAAACGTTGTAAACAACAATGTGGTCGATCTGTGTTCGTCAGATGATGACAAGGTAGGTAATGTTTCGGATGCAACAAAATTGGATGACCAACCTCACAAGATTGGAAAAGTGGTATGAATTATATACAATCATCAATATTGGTGTTTTGTCTACTAAAAACTATATATGACTTTATATTTTGTTAAATATAAATTTATTTTGAAACGTAGGTTTTTGATGATGAAGATCCTACTCCTACGAAAAAGAAGCATCCCAACTATTCTCTTATTGATGAGGAAACTGAAGAAGTTATTGATGCTAAAAATAATCTAAGTGA
The DNA here is from genome assembly GCA_030686995.1 of Artemisia argyi. Classification (NCBI taxonomy): domain Eukaryota; kingdom Viridiplantae; phylum Streptophyta; class Magnoliopsida; order Asterales; family Asteraceae; genus Artemisia; species Artemisia argyi. Next base: position 20,197,529 of record CM060701.1, on the reverse strand, counting down.
AGATGGTGTCTGGGTGAATATCGATGATCTTCCATGGGTTTATGATGGTTGGGAGAATCCTAAGAAATTCCTTGACGATGAAGCTGAAGTGGATTTAGAAAATTCTGACCACTGTAGTGAGCGATCAATTGATGATGAAGATGATCTAGATGGTTTCATTGATGATGGAACTCAAGAATCTGTTCCTACCGATGAAGATGATACTGATGATGATGTTTGAAGCTCAATAATCTTATTTTCATGTCCTTATGTTTTTTAATTAATAATTTATGTTACAAACAATCTTAAATTCTTATGTCTATGTTATTGATTCTTCTAATGTATTTGTAGCAAAAATTATACTATTGCTACATAACGTATATGTTTTTTTTTATTAATCATTGTAACATCTAATGTAGTCTCTATGCCTTCCAGGAAGCATAAATGATTAAAATGCATACACAACATTTTATTTTTTGCGGTGGTAGTCCGCGACTATCAACTGTGTTTAAAACTATAAATATAACAATGAAGGAACGCATCATTTTGAAACACTACCATCTTAAAAATATCAAACTACATTCATACCAGTTAAACAAAATAACTTAGCATCTTAAAACTGGGCATTGATCACCATAGACAATCCTACCATAAGTTGTTCCAGGTCGTTAAACCACTACCATAAGTTCGTCCTAATACATATTAATAACATATTAATTATCAACATAGTAAATCCTAAGCAAAAGCACAAATCCTTAGAAATTATAGAGACACATTGTCCATAAGATGCTAATTTCCAAAACAAAATACTTCAAAGACACAAACGGATATAGCCCAATTCATATCAGCAGAGATGGAACACTGGAATTTGTTCATCCAGATCAACGTCGTGAATAAAGTGCATAAAGCGGAACCTGATTACTTTGTCATATGCGAAAGAGCAGTCACGTGCATATTCTTTCCATGGCCCATAGATAGCAATGTGATTATTCCTCCACGGTTTGTCAGTGTGTGGTACCCTTCTCATAACCATGGTTTTTTGATAATCTTTGTGCTTCATCACTACATGATGATACATATGCAGGTGGTGTTCATCACAGAAATTAGCCGGTATAGTCTGCGACATGATGTTCCAGGAATTAGGTATTGATATATAAATATGTGCGAATAATTATAGAGAACAATAACTAAAAATAATTTCCACATACCAATCTTTGTTTATCCACGGTTGATGCGTAAGGCTTATAGAACGTATCATCGGCTTCTTGGTAGTGTTCTCTGTGTGATTCCCATTGGCATATATGTTTCAATCGATCATCATCTGCAAGTTCACATAAGTCATTTAAATTTACACATTGACAAATCAACGGCAAATAACATTTGTATATATGATATAATTATAACTGCAAGCATGATAGTTGTATCACTTACTACGATCATTATATTCAATTGGAAGTTGGACTCTTCTTAAACGATTTGCACCATGGAATTGGACATCCGTGTGTGCCATGCCATCAATGTAGAATGCCATTAACCACAACCGATCAAAAATATTTTTTGCAAACACTATTGTCATTCCCATTTCAAATTTAAGATGTTTAACACAAGTTTTCCATGAATTATCTTCTATTTCATAAGCATAACATGGATTTTCAGGTGTCTTCAGATTAACACGATTCACACGCACCTGAAACAGGTTCCCATTAGCCAAAACACCCAGGTCTGCCTTTTTTGGTATTCCTGCCAAGAAAGAGGCAGCGATTGTCTGCAAATAAATTCATAATGAATATTAAGTTTTGTCCAAGTTGACACCCATTTCATTATATACGCAGTGAATGATTTCATTTAACTTAACAATTAGTATCAAATACCTGTTTTAAACATGGGTAAGTGTGATGACGAATCATATACCTCGGCATCCTTCCCATCACTCCTTCATAACCACCAAATTCTATTCCTTTTGCATCATATCCCGTCACATAAAATGAGTCCTCTCCCTCCTCGACGAAATGCAAAAGTGAAAGTCCATCATCAAAGTGTCTCAAAACAAACTGCTTCCATTTATCACCATGAACATCTATTGTCCCATTCATTCTTAAAGTTAAGGATACTTTGAATTTTAACCCTTGGTGTCCACTCAAATACAGATGATGATTCCCATTGTATCCTTCCCGGAGGTAAACAGATGGTAGTGTCTTAAAACAAATTGAAAAAAATGTCACTTTTACCAAGGGTACTAACATTATTTCAGTCCAACATCATAAGATCAAACAATGAAATACCTGGTGTTGTTTATAGGTCTTCGGGTTGATCGGAACCACAAACTCAATAGTATCCATAATCCTACCAAAGTGATTTTACAGGTGTCACGATAAAAAGAATACTAACAACATAATCTTCTATTTCAATCTTTTTAAATAGACTCTGTATTTTGGGTTTTTTAAAACTCCAAAACTTATATACCCTAATGATCAACATGAAATTCCACAATTAATAATTTTTATTTATGAAGCCAATGTAAACTAATTTTAAACTTTCAAAACAATATCCAATTACATTTTGGCCACATTTAATTTGAAACCAATATCTAACTACAAATTAGAAGTCCTAAACTAATGAAAGATAATAAGTAACTCATAACATCCAAACATTGTAAAATAATAATTAATCATTTTTACAGATCTAACCGGAAACGAAATTACTCATTCAGTTTAATAATGTAATCAGTCATTAAATCATTTTAGGATCATTACATATCTCATCATCTAAACACATGCATGTGATAAAGAAATAAAAATTGTGAATTTATGAACCAAAAAATTTAAGGGTTACCTGATACTTTTGAATTCCAGAGGAAGAACAATGAGCTGTGTGTGTTTTCTAGAAGTTTTTATTGAGCGGTGTGAGATGTAATGAGAGATTAAGTGTTAAGTCAAGTTGTAACACACACTGTGATCATTACCAAGTTGAACTATGCATACACGCTACCTATATTTTGTTTAGATTTTTTAGAATCCATATCCATATTATACAAAAGTAAATAATTATACGTAAAAATGTTTATTTTAAAATTTGTACTTTTGCAATTCGTTTTAATAACTTCTATATATTTACCCATAAATATGTTTAATAATATACATAACAATAATACGCTTAATATGGGAAAGTAATGCCTATTAACATTTTTAGGTTAGGAAATATATATCAATTAATGTGACCTCCTAAATTAGTGTAATTCAAGTTTTAAATGTTTGTCAACACTTATTGTTAAACAAAGCGGATGGAATTCCAAATCCTCAAGTCTGTCATTCATTGTTTTATGTACTGAAAAAATAGCCATTTTCCAAAAAACATGAACAACAATAAGCAGAAAGGTACAGAGAAGATCCATGTATCAAATGTCAATTCCACAAGCATTAACAAAATTGGTCGTGTTTGTAACAATCAACAAGAACAAAGCGATTCTCATGATGACCGTTTACAATCGGAGAGATCGTTACGAAGTGCAAATTCAATTGACATAAGCAAGAGACCTACTCGAAGTGTTGCTAGACGTCCACTTGCTGAAATTTCACAAAGTAACATCACCTATATTTGAATATAATTATTTTTACATTATTTTAAATTATTTTCGTTATATAGATCATCATAATAAGTTACAATACGTTCGTCTTTTGAATTGTTTCATCCTATTTGCATTTTTAGATGTAGACTTTTGTATTCGACGTCCTGGGAGGCGTAAAACAACAGATAATAATCCAGGTATCATACCTTTATGTGTATTATCATGTGTCTATTATCAATTATCAATATATACAAGTCATCATAGTGTATTCTTTTGAATCCTATTTTCAGTGTTAGACATTGACTAAGCATGTCAATATATTGTGAGGCCAAAAAAAACATATAGCAACAGGTTTTTCATATTCAAAAACTTTATAAGAATCATACTATATTACCATTCCTACCAATATATTCCCTTATACTAATTTTTCTATTTCGTTTATTGATATAAATAGGTTTAACGGATGACTTGGCCATTAGACGTCCTGGAAGGCCATCAAAAAAATCTAAAAACATAGGTTCTTATAAAAAAAAATTATAATTAGTTGGCTTATACTTATGCTTCTGTTATATTTTTGTTTCATTTTATTATATTGTAACTTTGCAGGGACTACATCGTCCTTACATTCAGCAAATGTCGCAACACTTATAAGGCAATCTTCCGATATCCTTTTACCTCAAACGTCATTTGATGTAAACGCCAACGATGTATTACAAACAAATACAAGTGTTGTATCAACAAGACTAAACAATTCAGAAAAGAGTGAGTTTATTTTTTAAGTAAATAACATGCTATCTCCTTTTTAAACATTTTAATTTTAATTGTCTACTATTATTATTTTCATGCCATTTTATTTTTTTTCAGGATCAAGAACAGAAACACCAATGTCAACTCAAAGACATTCAAATACTTATGGTAGCGGCTCATCAATTGGACTCTCCACGGTCTCATCTAGACCAAAGGCACGTCAACGAATATGTAACATTTCAACACGTAAGCCACATCTTTACGATTACTTATTGGTTACTTTCTATTATATCCATCAACTACAATTTACCTTATATAATATAGGATAGGATAAATTTATATATTATAATCTTATTTTCAGCTGTCAAGTCGGTGAATATTGAAAGTCCACGTACCTCCCACCGTACAAACACATTAACAACGCCATCTCAACATCATATTAATATTCGCTCCAGGACACCTATGTCGATGAATATTCAAACTCCACCAACATCCCAGGTTACAAATACATTAACAACGCCATCAGAACACCATATGAATCTTCGCTCCAGGACACCTAAGTCGGTGAATATTCAAACTCCACCAACATCCCATGTTACAAACACATTAACAACGCCATCACAACACCATATGAATCTTCGATCCAGGACACCTAAGTCTACAGTAGTTGATGCTGATACACCAAGAAACTCAGTTGTCCCAAATATAAGAAAAGGTATCAATATCAATTAATATATTTCAAATATTTATGACTTGAATTTTTTATAGTTGTCTTACACGTTAAAAATTTATGAGAAGTTTATCGAATGCAGGTAATATGAGTAACCAAAGAACACGTTTTGTCACTCCAAGTCCTGTGAACTTTACTTTGGGTACGTGCTAACTATTCTATTAAGTTTTTTGTTATCTATCAACCAAATTTATTTTTTATGTTTATTTTCGTATTAACAGGATCAACTTCATCTAATACAAAGCAACGATCAAATGGACAATATTCTATGATCACTACTGATAGGCGACCTTTTAAAGGTAAAATGGGTGTTAGTAAAAGTTCACGACGTATTAACTTCACAGAATTAGATATGGAAGATGATGCCAGAGCAGAGTCACATCGTTTTGCTGGTATATGCGAGGGTATGCACAATATTTACATCACTAAAGATATATATTATTGTTTCAAATATTTCAAAGTATATTCAATTTGTAATATAATATTCTTACATCTAACTTATCCAATTACATATTACATTGACCATGGAGATCCAAATGTAGAGTGTGCAAAATGTGGTGCAATGTTGTGGTATCATGAGACTATACGTGGGGATAGAAATTGTACTAAAGATGCATTTTCTCTTTGTTGTGGTAGGGGGAAGGTTAAGCTGCCTGTTGCACTTAAAGACCCACCAAAACCTTTGAAGCAACTTATGAACAAAGAACACCCTAAGAGTTCCTCAATTTTGGATAATATTAGGCGTTACAATTCTATGTTTGCGTTCACCTCCATGGGCAGTAAACAAGATAAGTCTGTTAATGCTGGTCGTGGTCCATATTGCTACCGGATACAAGGGCAGAACTTACATAAAATTGGTACTTTGTTGCCTGAAAAAGGAAAGCCTCCTAAATTTGAGCAGCTATATATTTACGATAAACCTAATGAGATTCGAAACAAGATCAACGCTGTCAGGTTTGTACATTAAATTAACATTTTATGTATCATGACTCATTGATAATTCATTTATGTTTTTTAGATTGGTTAGAGTTGTTAAAACAAAATTTTACTTTTATGTTTATTTGACATATGATTTCCGACTTCATATGCAGCAACGAGGCAGCAACATCATCAAGTACAAATAAACTTGACTACCAGCTAAGCTGTGATTTACGTGACATGCTTGACAAATATAATCCTTTGGTTGCCAAGTTTCGAATGGCTGGTGAACGAATTTCATCTGCACTTGATGACCAGAAATATAAGCTTAAGCTTATTGGTGCAAGACCGCGCGATGGTAGGCAATATAACCTACCAACTGCATCTGAGGTTGCCGCCTTAATATTCAGTGATTTTGACTCTACCACAAATAATAGAGATATTATTTTGCACAAACAAGATGGCAATCTCAAAAGAATAAGTGAGTTGCATGTGTCATACCTCCCACTTCAATATCCTTTGCTGTTTCCTTATGCAAAAGATGGATACAGAACTGATGTTTACCACGCGGACGTCACGGATGCCACGCTAGATGAGAAGAAGAAGAAACGCGTAACAATGAGGGAGTGGTTCGCATACAAAATTCAAGACATGCAAAAAGAATATTCCTTGATACTAAATTCTAGGAGGTTGTTCCAGCAGTTTCTTGTGGATGGATACACTATGGTTGAGGCTGAACGCATGTTGTTTATCAAAAACAAAAATAAGGAGTTAAGAACTGAAACATACGCAAAATTGGCAGTCTTGGCAGAAAATGGAGACTCTGGTGTCACGTTAAGGGGCAAGAAGATTATTTTGCCATCGTCATTCACCGGCAGTCCTAGGTATATGATGCAGAACTATTTGGATGCAATGACAATTTGCAAGTCATATGGATACCCTGACTTATTCATTACATTTACATGTAACCCGAATTGGCCTGAAATTGCAAGAATGATGGAGGCAAAGGGTATGAAATCTGAGGACAGGCCAGATGCGACAACAAGGGTCTTCAAAATCAAATTAGACACTCTCATAAAAGAATTCAGAGAGAAGCGTACATTTGGGCGTGTTGAAGCACGTAAGTTATTAACACGAGACGTTCATATATTTCTCTATATTCAATTAATAACAAAATTGGTATGTATCATCAATATTAGTTACTGATTATCCAACTTTTGTTTATTTAATTATTGCAGTTGTTTACACGGTTGAGTTTCAAAAGCGAGGACTCCCACATTGTCATATATTACTTTGGCTTAAAGCTGAGGATAAGCTAACCACTCCTGGGCGAATTGATTAGTGTATATCAGCCGAAATTCCTGACAAGAATGAAGACCCTGAGTTGTATCAGATTGTAACTGATCACATGATGCATGGTCCGTGTGGAATCGAGCATCCAACATGTCCGTTCACAGTTGATTTCAAATGCACCAAGGGTTTCCCTATTCATTTTAATGAAACCACAACCATTGACGAAAACGGTTATGCAAAGTATAAAAGGAGGAACGATGGTACAACCATCAAGAAAAGTGGAGTCGATTTGCATAATGGTTATGTGGTGCCATACAATCCTGGTTTGCTTAGACAATACCAGTCTCACATAAATGTTGAATATTGCAATCAGGTTGGTTCTATCAAGTACTTATTCAAGTACATAAACAAAGGACCAAATAGAGTGACAGTTGGTGTAGAGGACGAAGATGCTGACGAGATTAAAGACTTCTATGACTGTTGATATTTATCTGCATGTGAGGCGGCTTGGCGTATTTTTGGCTATGACATTCATTACAGGTTTCCACCTGTAGAGCGTCTCCCGTTCCATTTGGAGAACGAACAATCTGTGGTGTTTGATCCTGCGGAAAGTATTGATTACCAACTTGAAAAGGCATCAGCCAACGAGAACAAGTTCTTGGCCTGGATGGAAACAAACAAGACTAACACATTTGCCCAAACTCTTCTTTATGTAGAATTTCCTAAATATTATGTTTGGAAACCTCAGGAGTTGAAATGGCATCTCAGGCAAAGAGGTGAAAGCCTTGGACGTATACACCATGTTCCACCGTCTTGGGGAGAGTTTTTTTACTTACGTATTTTGCTTAACAAAATAAAAGGTGTTAAGGAGTGGGTTGAACTTAAGACCTATGATGATGTTGTATATCCTACTTATAAGGATGCTTGCATTGCCCGTGGGCTTTTGGAGAATGACAAAGAGTACATCGATGGTATATTGGAAGCGAGTTTATGGGGAATGGGTTGCGGTCATTTTTTGTTATGCTCATAATGACTGACAGCATGTCTCAACCAGAGATTGTATGGGAGAAAACGTGGCATGTTTTGGCTGCAGATGTTGAGCGTAAAAAACGCAATGATCAAGGTACCTTTTTTTAAATTTTAACTTACAATTCATATTCAAACATGTAGTTTATATGCAATTGCACATTTATTTGGTAATTTCAAAAAATACGAAAACGTAAAACATAATTTTTTATTCAAACTTTTTTGACGTATACGAATAGTTTATCTTTATAAACCATTCTAAAAAATGTACAGCGAAATTATTTATTATTTTTTGCATATCAGTAATTGAACGATAAACGAACATTATACATTGTTTTGGTTTGTTACACTTCATTAAGTGCGTTCGCAAACTAATGCATAATCCATGTACTTATGTAATATGCAGGTCTTGAGCTTTCCGATGTTCAGAAGTATAACATATGCCTGACTTATATTGAACACATGCTTTTGTGTAACAACAAAAGTCTAAAGAGTATTCAAAACATGGCATATCCTAATGAAGACCACACAATGGAGTCGTATAACCGATTGATATACGACGAGATGGCTTACAACGTTGACCAGCTAAGAGAACAACATGAGCAATTGTACGGTAGCTTGACAACCGAGCAAAAAGGTATTTATTCACAAGTGATGGATTCTGCTTTACAAAACAAAGGTGGCATGTTCTTTGTATACGGTTACGGAGGTACTGGCAAGACATACCTGTACAAAACAATGTCCGCAGCATTACGTTCTCAAGATGAAATCGTATTAAACGTGGCATCAAGTGGAATTGCTGCACTTTTGTTGGAAGGCGGAAGGACTGCCCATTCAAGGTTTGCTATCCCTATTAATGTGGTCGATGATTCAATGTGCAATATACCAGGAGATAGCGATCTTGCTGATTTGATAAGACAGGCAAAGCTTATTATATGGGATGAAGCACGTATGATGAGTAGATACTGTTTCGAGGCCTTTGATAGAACCTTGAGAGACATATGCAGAGAGTATATGTCAAAGCCTTCTGAGAAGGTGTTTGGTGGTAAAGTTGTTGTGTTTGGTGGCGATTTCCATCAGATCCTACCAGTTATAACTGGTGCAACTAGACAAGAAGTAGTACATGCCACGATAAACTCTTCATACCTGTGGGATCAGTGCACCGTACTGAATTTGACTGTCAACATGAGGTTGAGTTCAGGTTCTTCAGAATCAGAAAGAAAAGAAATCCAAGAGTTTGCTGACTGGATTTTAGATATAGGCAATGGTAATATTGGTGGTAATAATGATGGTGACGCGGTTGTGACATTTCCAGAAGATATGTTGATTGCTAATCCGGAAGATCACGTTGGTTCCATTATTCAACAAACATATCTTGATTTGGGAGCCAACTTATATGATCCCTCTTATTTTCAAGAATGAGCTATTCTTGCCCCAACCCATGAAATGGTTAACATTATTAATGATAGAATGCTATCTTTAATTCCAGGTGAAGAGAAAGTTTACCAAAGTTGCGACACAATTAATATACTTGTTGCGGATACAATTTTCGATGAACAGATATACACAACGGATTTTCTAAATACCATCGAAATGTCAGGACTTCCACACCACAGGCTAACTTTAAAAGTTGGTGCACCTATCATGTGTATGAGAAATATTGATCAAAAGGTCGGACTATGTAATGGTACGAGGTTGCAAATCCAACGGATGGGAACGAATATTATTGAAGGCAAGATAATATCAAGTGGAAAAATTTGTAGTATATGTGCAATACCGAGAATGATCATTACACCTACGGATAGCAAGATGCCATTCAAATTGAATAGGAGACAATTTCCTGTTCAAGTTTGTTTTGGTATGACTATTAACAAAAGCCAAGGTCAAACATTGTCCCGAGTCGGACTATTTTTACCAAAGGCGGTATTCTCACATGGGCAACTCTATGTTGTTGTTTCTAGGGTAAAGATGAAAAAAGGTTTAAAGGTTCTTTGTTGTGACAAAGACGGCGAATACACCAACGCCACTACAAATGTTGTGTACAAAGAAGTATTATTCCGTATATGAATTCACCATCATGTAATGAAATAATGTTTTAACCGAATTTTGTTGCTGCATTTTTTAAGACATATGAATTTCATATTTTTTTTGTTTAAGTATATAAATGTTATGTGATTATGTGATGCCATTTACAAAATGCTTATTATAAACATTTAACCTTTACTAAAATTGTGAATTAAATTAAATATAACAATGGTATGCAAACATTGCATTGAATCCATCTTATTACACAAAACTAAAATACAATACTCGCACGTAACATATTCAAATTGAAAATATTTTAACAAACAAAATTAAAATAATAAAACACACGGAATAAACTTAATCTTCATCGTCGCTAACGTTGTGGTCAACAACAACATCGGTGATGTCAAGCTCGGCTTCATGAATAGCTGTTATCATTTCATCAGCCTTCTTTACCTTCGACATCATCTTATTCCAACTTCCATTTTCATTCTTATTAAGCTTGTGCCAGATTCCTTTATATTTTAGCCATGCTTCATCTGTTTCAATATATACAATTAGAATGTTAATCAAAATAAAGTTGTATTACATAATGTAAATAGGAAGTATGAAAGAGTTTATAATATCTCTTTACGTCTACAATACCTTTAGGTTTTCCTGAAGATTTGTCCTTATTCAATTCGTTTTTGTTGCCATGATCATGATCAAAGGTATTAGTTATGGTTGTTTGGATTACAACATCACTTTTCTTACCATTTTCATTTTGCCCAACCGAGTTTGATGAACTTGATTCAATTGATTGTGCTGGCTTTGGAGTAGTCGACATTTTTGTAGAGTCTTTTTTATTTACTAAAACAACACATGGAAAATATATATATTGTCTGAAATATATGCATTATAATAGGGAAGTCATAAATGTGTATCATATTTTAAAGAAAAGATTAATTGTACAAAGCTCTTTATAATTATTTTTCAAAACTAATTAAGTAAATTAGCCGAAATTATCTCAAAGTTTCTAAAGATCAAAACTAAAATATCATTTCCTTGGCGAAACAATAGCTATTTCAAAATTTGAAACCATAAACCAAATCAAAATATATTCGTTTCTTTGATTTTATTTTTGCATTACAACATCTACCTACACAAATAAAGATTCATGAAATGACCACACCCTTTTATGTTATTCAACACGATCAGTTTAGCAAGTAGTATGTTTCGATAATCCATTGAATATAAACCATTTTAACAAATGCACAACTATAAATACAGTATAGCAATTCGAAACTTAACAATTACTTCTATGAACATACTATTTATTATTACTACATAATGAATATATGCTTTGTATATATCAAGTTAAAAAATAATTAATTTTATGTATACTATTTATTATTACTACATATAATATATAAGCAATATGTAAAAGGAATTATTTTTATTTATCCATATATACTAGCTTTAAGACCCGCCCGATGGACGGGCTAGCTCTATTAGTTTATTTCAGTTAATAGTATATTAATAAAATAAAACCTCAAAATACCATACGTATAAGCATTCAATAAAAAAAAAAAAAAAATGAGGCCAAAAATATGTACACTAAAATATGAATAAATAAAAAACATCTAAATACAGATAAAATAAAAGAAGTTATATGTTTAAGGACGATGCAACACTTCTTTATAGACAACGTTAGGCATTTTATCAGTGTAGTTGCCATCTCTATCATAACAAAGTACTTTATGACCTCACTTGCTTTTAACTCTCGAAACAACTACATATAGCTGAGCGTGCGAAAAGACAGGCCGTTGTAGCAATAAACCAACGTGAGACAACGTCTGGCCTTGGCTTTTGTTTATGGTCATAGCAAAAAAAACAATTGTCTCCTATTTAACTTGAAGGGCATTTTATTATCTGACGGACTTATAAGTTTACATAGTACTATGTAGAATTTCTTACAAATTATCTGAAACAAAGTCAATTGCGTTGAAAGGGTGTTTGCTTATGTCTGCAGGGTATAAACTATAGGCTCCTCGACTTCGCCATCATCCTCATCGACCAAATTATAAGATGACCCCTATTAAACATATTATCATATCAAATTGAGCAAAAGTAAGAAAATAATTCAAGACAATTCCAAAATGTCTTACATGTCTTTGGTTCATGTAAACCTGTAATGCAAATGATTCAGGTTACTACTCAAAATACACTACTTCTCACCATATTCTAGCCTGACTGTGATTGCATAGTAAAATTCTGAAAAACAAAGACCATCATTGTTAATTCAGTACATACCTGATTGCCATTCCTTTCTTTTTCTCTTCTTCTTCAAGAGGATCAACAGTAGAAGGTGATCTAAAATTTGAAAGTCTAGCCTTATACTTCTCATCTTCCTCAGCAGGGGCCGGTTGTGTGATGCCAAATCTGTGTTATAGAGCATATTGCCATTAGTCAACAAATGAAACAATGATAATATATGTAGAATGATGCCCTATTAGCTTAAAAAGAACTCAAAAGTGATAGTGACTTTAACAAATTTAACAATGATAATATATGTAGAGTGCAAATAGCGCCTTGTTAGAATGGTTGCAATCACCACCCATTATTAAACTTCTACATATGCAACAACTATTTTGAATATCAAGAATGATGTAGCAGCAAATCAACAAAGAAGCCATGGTTTCACGATGTAACATGACGTAGTGCACTTAATCCAGTTTACATATAAACTCTGATGTTTGGTTTAGCTTATTAAAATTTGTGGATTTGTAAAGCACCAGGTGTTTGGTTTAGCCTATTATCTGAGCTATGGGGGCTGTTTGGATTAGCTTAAATAACTCCATAAGCCATTAAATAATATCTATGTTTTGGGGTTAATGTGTTTTAGGTTGAAAACAATACCATGTATGATTTTAAGTTTTAACTTGAAAATCGGTATTGGTGTTTGGTTTAGCTTATTTATAATGGCTTATACAACTTTAAACAACCTATAAAATTTTTACATACCTATGTAAAGTAGAGGAGAGTTTGAACATGTGTTTCTGGTGTCCGAACATTAGGATATCCACAAAAATGAAAGAGGAAATATCAGGCAAGAAATTATGCCATCCGGCCAGACAATTGAGAGTCTATAAGAAACAAATGAAAAAGAAAATACTCACTTTGAATCCAAGCGATATTTAATTTCTTTGTCATCGTCGTCATCAAGATCCATTTACTTTTCACCTGTGAGGTAGGGTGTGTAGATGGAGAGAAGTGGTTAGCTAAAACACTTTGCCATCTTCTGACTTTTAAATTAATAAAGCGAGTCATAGCTAAACACTCCACTAATATAATAGTATCATATAACAACCGATATTCATAGTCATTTTGAATAATCAAATGCAAAAAGACATCTGCAATCATCAAAGTCCATTTGATTACTATCACTGTAAAAAAAATGGTGGTGGTGTTGGACACATGAGCTCTGCACTACCCATGAACATAATCATAATCTCAAATTAATTCTGGGACAAAGAGCAATGTCAGACATTGGAAACAAACTTTTAACTAACCGACAAAAATTACACTGAGAAAATCAAGTCTGGTTGGCATTGCGAAATAAAACTATAACCTTCTGTTTTGATGTGTCCATTAGAAGCTAAAATCTTGGTGGCTCGCTCAAGGGGTAACAACCACTACTCTACCTATAACTTGATCAAGATCTCTTCGTCCATTGGATGTGATCTTCCTTCCACTGTTGCAACAAACCACATATTAATTACAAATTGATAGCAATAACTTAATCGACTGCGTATAGAATAACTTTCATTATGATGACACATACCTCAGGTTTTCTTTTTTTTTTCTTTTTTTTATAATTTTAAATAATGATAAAAAAATGAAATGAAGCAACTATTTGCAATACTTACCCCTTTTAGTCAAAGTCAACAATGGTCATACTTTGCAATTGCTGAAGAATGACACGAGCAATACCACCACGGCCTTGCAGAAGTGAGGTGGGGCACTACCATTCCTCTTGCTACCACCATAGATTATCTGGACAGCACCAACACCAAGTACTCCCTTCAAGTAGATCTTCCTTGCCATGGATGCTAACATTTCAAAACATTTTAGATTAGCATCAAAAATAGCTTTCAAAAAGGAAAGGTGACAATACTCAAAGATAAACACAAGGCTTACCAGCTCTGATGTAGTACCAGTGAGGGTCATAAGGTGCTAGTTCCTTGAATGTGGTTGTCTTCACGATATTGGTCCAGTGTGGAAGCTCCCTCTGTCAACATTGAAGCAAAATGCATGAGTGTAACTGCCTATATGTACAAATAGGTAACAGTACACAACAATGCTGCTATATTTACGCTGTGATAATCACATTTACTACCTTGAACAGAGCTTATGGAGGTTATGATAGACAATGCTCTTTCTGTTAATAACACATGCTTGCCCTTCATCCATTGTCGTTCATCTTTCTCAATGCTTGCAAACCTGTACATGTATAGCATATATATAATTAAGTAAAGAACACACATTAAGAATGTACAATGTACAGAGCAAGTTACCATGACATTGTGTTTTGAAAATCACAAATAATCTTTACTAAAGTTTTGGTCAGTCCAACTAATTTTGATTACTTATTTATCCAAGGTTCAAAATCATAAACTTTGTATAAAAGTTCCAGAGTAGTTGCATTATCTCAGTTTGATAATATGTTTACTCCATATTAAGGTTCATTTTACATGTAAATATTTAAACAATCACAATTTGTCAAAGACTTTACAAAACTGATCTTATAATTGTCACAACTTCAAATCTCATAAGCACATCCAAACAATATCTACCCATCATGTTTTGTTGAAAGTTATCGACTTCAACTATTTCATTATTACATATAGCATAATGACTTTCAAAATCAATGCGAGAAATGAAATACATATAAGAGAGTACTTACAGTCCTGAGAGTGAATACTCTTGTGTTTTTATCTCCACTAAAATGCACGCTGGCCTGAAAATCAACAACATTTAAACATTGTATCACCAATTATCCAATGTTATTAGATTTTGTATGAAAATTTCATACTCGTTAAAAAAAAAAAAAAAAAAAAAAAAAAAAAAAAAAAAAAAAAAAAGATTTGCTACTTAAAGTGGTTATAAAGAGGAAGTGGTTTCTCTTTTCTGATAAAGGATCTGTTATAGTTCGTTTGCATCAGTTTTGGATCATCTCCTACAGCAACCAAACGCTTGGAGCAGACAATTTACCCTGCATTGTTTGTACATTACATCACATAGCTATCCTCGCAATCAAACCATTTAAACAAACTTGCCTCATCATATGCAAAATAAGAAACAAAAAACACAATCAATCAATCATACTTATTCAATTGTATATGGCATTTGAGCACAAAATAACCAAAATAATGAAATAATCAGCATTCTTAGTTGTGATCATTTATGGCTTATAAAAACAAAATATCCAAATTGATCATATGTGAAATTATCCGTTTATAAGTCAGATGGAATTTTGAGTCCTGGTCATACAAATAAAACTTTTTAATAGATATCAAACGTGGTATTTAAGTAAGAAAGGTTGTGGGATAGATGTCAAGACTTGTGGATGGGCATAGCTTTTTCCATAAGCATTATATGTGCCATAAGAACCCTATAAGTATAGCATGTGTTAGAAGCAAGATACCTCAATTAAGGATTTCATAGAGTAAAACTATACCATTATTGAATTCTGTCACATCGTGTCCGTTCATCAAATGCATCTGTCACATGAAGAAACGCACCAAAAATCATAATGGAGCTTTAAAAAAAACATTAAAAACCAATATCAAATGCATCATACTGCACAAAGGAACAAAAGAGAAAGCTATAAGCGTAGAATGATGCTTATACTACCAATCATGTTGTAATTTTTGAGTCATTGTTTATTTTTTGTTCCTCTAAGTCTTTCATCGAATTTCAATATTAAGAATCAACAAGTTCATTTAGTCATTTGAGTCATGAAATTTACACAAAATTTCTGCTTTTCCCCTAGAATGTAAAGCAATATAACGCTTGTTGCTTTCATCATTTTTATAAGTAAATGAAGCTTATTTGCACATTGTATATAGCCTTAACAATGTCATAGAGATTCCTCACATACAAGTTGAGACATTACATCAAACACCTGGAAGGCATCACAAATGCATCACCAAAAAACACATATGTTCAAATGAAAAAGTTCGAATAGGAATTCTTATATAGATTCTTTAATATATAAATACTGAAAATCATAATTGATGGTTAAGTGAATCGCATGTACATATTGATTAAAAAAGGAATCGGAAATTGGACATACCTGGCTAAACATTATTGAAGACCCCATTTATCATGAAAAATCAGATTAAGATTGTTTAATCGTTGATTGATCATCCTTGTTCAACATCATCTCTGAAAATAACTAATAAATATTAACATAAAATTAGAAATTGATGATCGGATCTTCATAACAATATATTTGCTTGGAAGATTTTGAACAAAAGATGATACTATTGCTGAATGATTTCTCAGGTCGATGATTATACGTGTAAATAAATAAAAACCATGATTCAAAAATTAATTAAAGCTTCCTTATTTCATGAGATTTTGTTTTGAATTTTTCTGAACCGATTTTGATTTAAAAAATTTTAGAAAACTTTCTATTAGTAGTTATTAGTAGTGATGTTTCAAGGTGTAGTTTTTTTAGAATATTGAGATACTAGCATGGTATCCGCGCGTTGCAGCGTCGGGTACCCTGAAATAAAAATTTTCAATGGAATTAATAAAAATATCACGGGATGTCATTCTGACACTTAAATTTGCTTGGTCACAGCTTTGTGTATCGAGTCAAGTTTTATTGAGTACAGTCTTGGTCACAGGTTCATGTCTAGGTTAAGATGAAGGATTGTACATTGTGTTTAAATGATTGTAATATTGGGTGTAGGAGTGTTTTTAATGCTATTAATGTAAAATGAGGGTTGTACATTGTGTTTAAATGATTGTAATATTGAGTGTAGAGATGTTTTTAATGCTATTAATGTAGAATGAGGGTTGTACATTGTATTTAAATGATTGTAATATTTGGTGTAGGAGTGTTTTTAATGCTATTAATGTAGAATGAGGGTTGTACATTGTATTTAAATGATTGTAATATTTGGTGGAGTGTTTTTAATGCTATTAATGTAGAATGGGGTTGTACATTATGTTTAAATAATTGTAATATTGGGTGTAGGGGTGTTTTTAATGCTATTAATGTAGAATTCTAAGGAAAGTGGTCTGAATTTCGATTCATGCTAGTTTTTGTTGTACACAATGCTTTGGTTGTTGTAATTATGAAAATTGTTTGCTTTAAAGTGTTGTAAATCATGCATCATTTTGTG
Source organism: Artemisia argyi (assembly GCA_030686995.1). Classification (NCBI taxonomy): domain Eukaryota; kingdom Viridiplantae; phylum Streptophyta; class Magnoliopsida; order Asterales; family Asteraceae; genus Artemisia; species Artemisia argyi. The sequence goes on along the minus strand of CM060701.1, from coordinate 20,179,849 downwards.
TACATCTGAATTTTTTGGAGAGAGAATCATTTCTCCATTATAAGTAGAATATATATATATATATATATATATATATATATATATATATATATATATATATATATATATATATATATATATATATATATATATATAGGGTACGGATCCGGTAAGAAGAAAAACTAAAATAGGAAGAATAAGAAGGATTTCTAGCCACACATTTCAAATATGAGGGAGAATTTTAAGGGGAGATGCATCCATTTTTGTAAATACATCTGAAATGAGTGGTTGTGGTTTCTTCTTATCATTCTTATTTTAAGTTTTCTTCTTATTTTATCCTAACTCTATATATATATATATATATATATATATATATATATATATATATATATATATATATATATATATATATAACGAGAGTGAGACTATTATGCATGATTAGAATGAAAACGTTTTTATCATTATTCAATAACGAGTTTTCCTAAATGTGAGAATGATTTTCAAAAGTGAATTGGGGTTTTTCTTATGAGTATGTTTATGCAGAAACAAAATGTCTCAATTCTTGGTTTAGTGCAAAATAGAATTCTAGACTCAGATTGAGAGGGAAAGAAAAGAAAACTGAAAATTTTAAGCTCAGATAGCCGGCCCCCTTAAAGTGTGGCCGGTCCCCTTAATATTTAAAGGGGCCGCCCTTACAACTTTAAGGGGTCCGCCCATCTGACGGAAAAAAAATTTCAGAACTTTGAAATTTCAGAAAGTTTTAAGCATTCTTAAGAATTCAATCAATTTGCTCCATCATTCTTAATCCTAAACGCAAGTGAATAAATAGTTCAAGCTTAAGGGTTTGGTAAACATATCGGCAATGTTATCTTCTGAAGCTACCTTTTCTACATAACCTATGATCATAAGTGATTGATGACGTAGTCCTATATGTTTGATGTGAGAGTGTTGAATAGGGTATATCCTAACTTTTATAGCTCCTTTATTGTTGCACACTTATCTAACTTAATGCCATAGTCTACGAGAGCTTGTTTCATCCATAGTTTTCTAATGTGAGAAATCTAATCTTACTTCTATGTTAATAATTAATCCACTTGACTCATTTCACTTCATCACCATGAGTTTTCTACTAGTGGACATAGAAGATTTCCATTTTCTATGTTGTTCGACAACGAACAATTTTATTTTAATCCTAGGAAAGCCAACTAAGAGGGGTTCATAATGCGTGAGTAAGTAAGTATTACTAGCTATAAAACTAAGCATTAATCTAACTAGTTATTAATTTAAGAATATAAATTTTAACGATGAACTTAAAAAAAATGCGTACCTTTTAGTCTTCAATAAAATTTCTTCAAACACTTCAAGTTGCCATGTTGACTTATAGAAGCCATTTGTAGATGAGATTCCAATATTTTCAAAAAGTGACAACTTTGCAATTGACTAGGATGCATGTATAGTGGAAGTATTCCCCATGGGTTAAAGCTTGGTTGATGTGGATAATTCCACATTGGGTGACTATTATTAGAAAGGTTTTGTCTAACTTGATTTCTCCTATGTTGAGGGGTTTTAGACCGAGGATGAGTATTATTTGGTCTATTTAGAGGTGGAGTTTTAGATCTTAATTTTGGTTTAGAAAATCCGGTTTCGGCTTTTAATGATGGTTTATAAACACTTTTTACTTCCTCATCACTTGCAATAGGTATTTTCTATCTTTTATAATTACATACTTAGGGTTTGACTTTAATGGTTTTTGTATCTAGATTCACATTCAAACTTTACATTTTTATTTTCGCTAGTTGAAACATTAGTTGAGGTGAATACTAAATCGGTTTTATCTCCCGAAGTTTCTAGAACACTTATTATTTTCTTAAGTGAGTTACTACTATTTTTAAACTTGTGAAGTTTGAAAATTTCATCTTTAAGTTTTTCGTTTTCATTTTTAACCTCTAAACATGTTTTACATTTTATAAAAACTTCTTTTTCTTTTTCCAAATGTTGTAGTTTAATTTTTAATTCGAGTACTTCATTATCTAATCGATTATTAATATGTTTTAGTGACTTGTTTTTAGCTATGACCTTTTGACTTAATTTACACAATCTACTATATTCGTTATCTAAGTCTTTTTCATCTAAAGATAAATGTTCATCACTATAGTATTCGGTTTTAGAACGTACCTCATCGGATGCCTTTGCCATGAGACACTTTTCATTTTTTGTTGTCTTTTTTTCATCATTATCACTATCGGTCCATACTCATCCTACAAAGGCCTTGTGGTTTTGACTTCTTGGCAATTTCGGACATTCTCCAATAAGATGATTTGGATCTCCACACTTAAAACACTTTCTTTTGTTATATGGTTGTCTAACGTATCTTCCTCGCCTTTTGAAGAATTTCTTGAAGTCTCGTACGGCCATAGCATACTCTTCATCGTCACTTTTGGAGGTTGAGCATTCTTCGTCACTAGAGTCCTTTTTAGCTTTCAACGCAATTGATTTGCTTTGCTCCTTTTTTCCTTTGACCATCCCGGAGTCTTTCTTTATTATTTCTTCGTAGACCTTTAAGTTGCCGATCAATTCGTCAAGTTGTAGAGTTGACAAATTCTTTGATTCTTCAATCGCCGTAACTTTAGCTCGCCATTTTGGATGAAGAGCCCTAAGAAATTTTCTAACAAAATTCTTACTAGAAAAATTCTCATCAAGTGCTTTTAAACTTATTATGATACTGTTAAACCTAGCAAAAGTATTATCAATTGATTCCTCTTCCGGAATCGTAAATTGTTCATATTGTCGAACAAGAAGATCTATTTTATTATCTTTAACTTGACTATTACCTTGGTGAGTGATTAATAAGGAATCCCAAATTTCTTTTGCGGTTTTACACATAAAAATTCTTTCATATTCTTTGCGTGGTAACGCATTATAAATAACCATTTTAGCCTCAATATTTTTTGCCAGTTTCTTTTTCAAATCATCATTTTGTTTTTCAAAATATACAATTTCATCCTTTTTAAGTTTCAAAATTATATTGAATAGGGGGAAAATCACCAAAGGTTATAATATGCCAAAGATCAAGATCTTTTGATTTCACATAAGTTTCGAATCTATTTTTCCAATAAAGAAAACAATCACTTTCAAATAGTGGTGGTCTTTGCATAGATTGACCTTCTAAATATTTTTCCGATTCCATAGATCGTTACAAGTTTTAAAATACAATATATTTTGAAAATCTTGTTTAACGTAGCTCTGATGCCAATTGTGGAAAACTAGAAGGGGGTTGAATAGTTTTCCATCTTTTTAATTTTATTATGAAAACTTAGTTTAGTTTTAAAACCTTGTTTACTTTTAAAACTTTGATTCGATCTTATGTGAACTCAACTCTTGAACAATATGAACAACTATATTTAAGTATGAACAATAATAATAATGTAAGCAAAGTATGTGAAAGCAACGCATGCATAATATGAACAATTATAGCTATATACGAGAGATAAGTAAATAAACGTTTATTTTATAATCTTTAGTTATATTTTATATGAAAACTATACTTGATCGAAATGATCAATTATATGTATGTTACCTTTTTAGTTTGATTGTAAAAACTTTGTTTTATGAATGAAACTTTTGTTTGATCTTTAAGTGAAATCAACACTAGCACTATATGAGCAACTATATATATACGTCTGCGTCTACAAAAGTAATAACGATATAAGCAAGATAATAAGTAAAAGATGGAAAGATCTAACAGCGAGACAAAGGAATTATAGTGCTTCAGCTACAAGGACACCTTCCTTGCCCTACTCCACTCTCCGAGTCACCTACTTGAGAGTTTTCTTCACTATGTCAACAAGCTTCCTTATGGTAGAGAAAACCTTACACAACTTTTGCTTACACCAATTAACAACACTAAGCTAAATGTCGAGTTCTAATCCTAGCTAGAACCAATCTCACAACTTCTTCACGACTTGGCACACCTTCTTCACAACTTGTACACACCACTACTACTTCACAACTTCACACTACTTCACTACTTCTTCTTCACACCACTACTTCTACTATACTTAATTACAAACCCACCTAGATCTACTTATTACAAGCACTACACAACTTTACAATATATATATACACAAGCTACACAACTAATCTTCAATAATTCTTTATTTGAAATGGTAGGAGTATTCTTCTTTTGCACTTTGAAAGATGAGGGATTGGATCACTTGAAACAAGAACTAATAATCTTATGATCAAAGGTTTTAGGAAGATGATTTGAGAGGATTTGGATAGAAAATTTTAGTGCAAAATGTGAGGAAAAATTGCAGAAATGAATCAGTATTTATAGGCAAAAGATTCTGACAAATATGACAAATGGAGTGTGCCGGCCTCTTTAATTGTATGCCGGCCCCCTTAAAATTAAGGGGGCCGCCCAAACGAAAACGGCAATTTTCTTGTCTTTTTCTGGGGAAGGTTTATCTAGCGAAATTTTAACTGTTTTTGGCTAAAATTTTGAATTCGTATATTTATTATGAATTAAACATTTTCCTTTATATACCAAAAGTGTTTTTCAAAATATATAAGATGTTTATAACATTTTATAAAATTTGTAATTATTAAATAAACCTTCCTTTGATCATAAAATGTATTAGGCAATTGTTTATTCATACTTTAAGTGATTTAGTTGGATGTAATGATATTTTGTCACTAAATACTTGTTTACGTAATGATTTTATGTTTAATGATTTAACATTTTGTGATCGTCAAAACGTAGGGATATCGAGAAATATTAATAATGTTTTTACGCATTATTTATATCAACAAAATTTAACACTAAAGACAACAAAAAAGTTTAACACTTGCCTCACTGGAGTGGCGGATCTAGGATCTTTAACCGTGTGTGGCACAATTTTGGCTCGCTTTGCTCCGCGGTGAGATTTATAGCTTGTTGGTCATTAGTAAGTTAAAGGTATAATATGTCGATCATCGGCAAATTGGAAATTCTCAATGGATACAGCACAATTACTATTTTACTAACATAAAATAATAAGTATGATGTCACAACTTATATTCATGTACAAACTTGATATATTAACTTGTGATCCGTGTGAAACTAAACTTTAAAATCAAATAAACCACTAGCTTTATCAGTTTAATTGTTCATTCAATGTTCATAATAATAGTAAAAACTACAGTACGTAACTAGGCTAAATAATTCTCCTTTTAATTTCTTGTAGCTTTTTCTCTACACAGGCTTTGAATGATATGGACTTATCAATTTAAATTTGAATATACTGATGCTATCAACCTGTAGGGTGTAAAGGGTATGCGACGTGCGTGTCTATAACGTTGTACATAGCAAATCACTAAACAAATGAAAACCTATTATAGAAAAACAAGGTCATCCCATGAAATTCAAAGGCCTTATGCCATAATTTCAAAATATGCCATTTAATTGTAAAAGTTGAGGTTTTTATATAATTAGCAAAGAATAATATCATTATACCTTTTTTCATATATTGGTCAAATAAAAACTTGCTAAATTTTACTTCCTAAGTGTTACATCATTTTTATAAACTTTATATTTATTTTGAAAATTCCTCACAACTTTTAGACATATTTAAAACTAGAAATATACTTCTTTTTATAAAGGTTAAATTGTTCAAACTTTCTTGCAAAACTGTTATATCAAGACAGGGACTAAAACGATAAGTTATAAATATAAAAGGGTTATATTAGAAGCTTAATAATAGAATAAAAAACAAACTAAATTTTAAGGGGTCTACACACTATAATTTATGGTAGGGATAAGGAGGAATCGCGCAGCAAACCGTAAACCGCAAAAAAAACCGCAAAACCTGCACCGCAAAAACCGCAAACCGCTACAAAAACAGTGGTGCGGTTCCTGAAAATTAGAAACCCGCATTTTGCGGTGCGGTTTCGGTTTTCACCAAAAAACCGCACCGCAATAACCGCACCGAACCGCGAAGTCATCTTCAAGTATATTTTCTATTTTTTCTAAATAAACCAACTAAATTTCATAATTTTGTATGATAAAATGATTCTGTCTATACATTTATAATTAGTTATTCCAATCGCATTTTATAGGTTAATTATTGTCTGAGGTTTTAGGTCATATAATTTTATTTTTCAATCAATTTATCACCGAAATTTTTAAAAATTTTCGCCTCATTTGACTTGTACTATTGTATAGATTTATAATTTCATATTGATACACAACATTTTGTGTATATGTTTCAACCCATAATGCAACCTTATGATATTTTTCTTCTATAATAGATATATACAAAACAATATAATTTGAAAAAAAAAACTTTAAAACCGCAAAAACCGCAAAACCAAACCGCAAAAACCGCAAATCCGCAAAACCACAAAACCGCGCAGTTACGGATTCTAACTTTTTAAAAACCGAAATTGTGGATGCGGTTCAGTTTTTACCAAAACCCGCACCATTATCACCCCCAATTTATGGTTGTCTTCTCCAATAAAACGTACTGTATCATATTTCCTCCATTAAAGCGTGGGTTAATTTTTCTTTTTTCTTTTTCTTTTTCATTATATTAACAAAAGCTTCTATTGTCATATAAATCATCTGTTAACAGAATTAAATCCTCCAAAATTATTTTATACTTATAATGAGGTTTTAGAAATTAAGGCCCCAAAAAATGGAGGAAAAATGGAGGCCTTGTACTATTGTCTATCCCGCACTTGCTTAAATCCAAGCCTGTAGAAAAATTACACTTCATCCTACAAGATCATGTGTGGCACGTGCCACAGGTAGCCAATGACTACCTCCGCCCCTGTCTCACTGGGCTTAGAAGCCCAACAAAATGGGAAAAAAAACGCTAATCCCACAAAGACAATTATCAAAAAGAAATGACAAGTTTGAGAAATAAAATTCTAAAAGTTTAATGCAATAACTTAATCCCAGCAGACAATTATCCCACAAAGTTTAATCGCATCAAATTCTAAAAGTTTCACATAATATGTCACCATCACATCAAATATTTTTATTCACTCCTCTTTTAGCTTTCAAAAAAAAATAAAATAAAATCATGTCATCTGTCATCCTCTTTTAGCTTTCACAAAAAATAAGAAGTACACCGGCAATCTACAACGGCCGGCACATGTTCACTACAGTTACTGTTTGGTTAATAAAGCATTCAATCAACCCGTTCACTAAGGTAATTCGGCATGATGTCATTACTCTTGTTAGTGAATTCATCATTTATTTGGATAGATGTTATATTTAATAGTTTGGCCCAAATGTGACCTAATTTTCGTTAATATTATAGTTAGTAAGTGATTCAGTAGCTTGTGATTGTGATTATACTAGTGATGGTGATTCGGAAAACGTATGTTGGTCGATCGTTTTGTTTCATGCCATTTTAATTTAGTTTTATGATTGATTATACATATAAAAACAGACACGTCTAGTTGTCATTGTTTTATTGGTTGGTAGGTAGTTAGTGCCCAAATTTGACTTAAATGTTGCTCATCGGCTTATAGTTAGCTATGTTATAGTTAACTAGCAGGGTACCCACGCGTTGCAGCGGCGGGTACCCTGAAATAAATTTTTTTGATAGAATTAATAAAAATGTCACGAGAAGGCATTCCGACACCTAAATTTGTCTCGAGAACGAAATACTAAAAGTCTAAAAGATTTGGTAAACTACACTTCCCACCCTAGCATATATTTACAATCTTAGTCCCTAAGGGTGCAATAAGGTTCACACAAGGTCCAAAACACTTTCCTATATAAACCTCATTATACCATCACTTAGGGTTTTACACCCTCTCTCTCTCAAACCAGCCGCACCCTATTTCTTCTTCTTCTCCAGTCGTTTTTCCGGCCAAACAAACACCACCGGTGGCCACTTAAACTCACCGCCACCACCACCACACTCCTTATAACCTCCCCATCTTTTTGACGTACATCACGCTCCTAGAAACACCTCCCAACACTACGATTAACACCACCACAGCTCGAGTTCATCACCAAAACCATCTCTCTCTCGTTTTGTTGATACCGGCGGTCGAAGGTAGGAAAACCCACTAACCTTTTTATCATTCTAGAGACGGTGGGGGATAAGTACATTAATTTTCAAGTGTTTTTTTTTTTATTAAATAAAGATTAAAACTAATAAATATGAAGCTAAATAATTGTTTGGTATCATTTTCTTTCTTTTTGTTGTTGTTGTTGTTGTTATTGAGTCGCGTAAACAAGGGATGCCGTGAGCTTGAGCTCACAGCCTTGTGTAATATCCCGTAAATTACCCCTTTTAATTTTAAATGATCAACGAGAGTAATCTATCGTCACGATTTAATTAACCATATTTACGGGCTAAATTTTTGCTTTTGTTCAACTATATTAATCTAAACGTCCTAACGCGTTCATATATTCTTTATGTCACCCACTTACCATGTAATAAGGTCAATGAATTGTCACTTCAATTGTCAAAGTTTCCTCATTATTATTTTTTTTATATACTATTGATGTACAGGGACCGTCCATTCACATTTCACAAACAATTCACATGTCAAACTATTTATTTGCAAAAGATGAATCATTTCTCTACTTTTTCCTTCTTTTCTCACTTTAGTCGACATACATTTAAGACAAATCAAAACCATGTGACACTCACAAACAAATCAAGTCCTATTTGCTTATCTATTTCTTTTGAATCAAATAGTAAAAGGAGGAAAATAAGGAAACCATATGAACTCTTACAACTCTTATGACACAAACCAATCATGCTTTTAACTTCTTATTGTTAGCATTCAATGTACAAAACCAAATGAACCTTTCTTTTCTTCTGGTACTAGCTGTCGACAAAGGAAAGAAGACAAGACACTTTGTCCATTGCTCCCTGTTCTATTCTTCTACTTTTTTCCCCACATTTTCGCTGACAAGGTTAACAAACAAGGTTGACTACATTTAAACATGTGATCATTTTCCCACTCATAAATACCCATGCAAATCCTTGCCCGACTTCACCACCAACTAAAAATAAAGCCCAAACATCTCCCTTGTTTCTCTTGTAGTTCGACAGTATGCAAGGCAGAAACAAAAGGGGAATTGGTTTGTTAGTAAAATAGAAACTTGGGTTTTCATAAGCTTGAGTTAAATATTGTCCTCGTTTCTTTTTCCACTTGCCCAATCAAACTCAAACTCACTAAAACTACAAATTTACAACAAGGGTCTAAACTTGGAAGCTTGGGGTGAACTTGGAGTAAGCTTTTGGAAGCTTGGTTTAGTCTTGCTCTCGTCACTCGACATCCGCTTTTTCTCAGGCTCACTGTAAGGAATCACTTTAATATAAATCCTCATGTATACTTTCATTTAGTATAGTTGACCACAAATACAATTCTTGTTTTGAAGTTTCATGCTACTGTGAACACTTTGAGCGTATTCGACTTTTAAATGGATTTTAAAAACTTTTGAACGTATACAAACTAAAGAGAAATAAGCTTATGAAACACGTTAAGTCATTGGCTCAATCTTGGAAAAATGCTTATTCAACTTATTGGTTTATTTCGTGACCAGTTACGATTTTAATATTGTTTATCGAACCCTTTTGAACTCAACTTATATTCGGCATTTGTTAAAAACAACCTCAAACGATATCGGACCTTATGGCCCAAGGCGAACACGACTTGGCTTGTCGAAGTACTTATTTGAATAAGCTTTTTCTAGATAATAAGCTAACGCGACGAAAACATTAAAACTCAATCGTAAAACTTGAAACTTTCGTTGAGTTGTGACTGGAAGCTGTTTTGAAAATGAAACATGATGATACAAACCCATACATGCTAACAACAAACTCAGTATACTGAGGGGAAACTTATAACTAAAAAACAAGACTGTCACAAATCCTTTAAATAAAATAAATCTGTAAATAATAAAAACAAAAAGCTCGTGGCCCAGTTGGGTAGGGGCACTTGGTTAGTAAGCGTGAGGTCAGGGGATCGAACCCTGCACCTGACGTTTTTATTTTTTTATTGTGGTTATCTTGCAACTTTTGTATTTTAACAGTTTCAATCCCTCAACTATACACCACTAGACACATTTCTCGAAACTTTTATAAGCTTTAAACACTTATATTATTGTTACAATTTCGGCCCCTCAAGTTTGATACGTGACATTTTCCACCCAAAACTTTTATAAATTTAATAAATTCATATAGTTTTTATCACTTTTTGTCTAAATAAATATATATTTAACGCATATTTGTAGTTGACGACCAAAATGATTGAAATTGTAAATAATATATTTTCCCAATTATATTATTGAACCAAGACTTCAACATATAACTACGAATCTAATAAATACAATTAGACCCATATTTATTCACTCATCAATAATACTTAAGCCGATATTCAAGCCAACTCTCATACGAATATATTGTATATATTTCCACACTCATTCCAAGAGCAAATACTTACAAACATTTTCACAACTACATTTCTATATACATTATCAAAAATTAAATTAACTTATGAAACTCCACATAAGCAGTAATGATACTTTATACTTAAAGACAAGTTATATAGTATATAACTTTGTTCTTGAACTTTAAGCATATTACCACACAAGCCACCTCTGCCACAAAACCATTTTTCATCATCCGACATTGATTCAAATCATTATTCGCGATAAGTCAAGCTTATATCAGACTTCCATATTATTCAGGTTGTCTATTGGAGCCATTCCTATTCTGCTATTGACATTACTTTATCCTGTCTACCATACCACCAAGGTGAGTCATAGCCCCTCTCTTACTCTTATTATAATTGTTTTATAAATGTTTTGGGGGAGATACATGCTCAACTACATGTTTTATACTTTTACAAATACTTGCTAACTATTTACATATTTCTGTGAGTTCCATAGCCCCCACATTCTACCTGTTTTAAATTGCTTTCGGGGGAAATACATGCTTATATTATATAAGCTTACGAGTGTACCATAAACATTATACTCAGTCGATAAACCACTCTTGTTATTGAAGCGTAATACTTGCTTTTACTTCCAAAGGAACTATAAACTTTTGAAAAATTCTATGAACTTATGAATCCACTTTTACACATTTATATCTCATGGAGAGATACCTGCTATAAACATGATTACAAGTGATTTTCAACTGTATGCTATCTTGATTATTATTGCCTAAGACACACTTTTGCCTCTGAAAGTCCCTCATATCATGAACCTTAGTCACTTGTGAGTGAACGTGAATATAGTGAACAGATCTATTGGCAGTTGACGCCCCATTTGTGCTAGCCGGATAGGTAGCCAAATGCACTTTATTTGAAGAACAATAGGATGTTGGCAAACTCCTACACGAGGGCACTATTACTTACATCATTTCTGATGTCACACATGTTAAGGGTTGCGTTCATGAGACTTAGTGCAATAAGGCGATATTGTAGTCATGATACAGTACTGCAACTACTAAATTTATGGGCGTATAGCAACGTAGCCCACCGTTTATCAAACTTCGAACTTGTTTTCATTATATAGCAGAAAATCACTACTTGGTAAACCATAACTACTTTGTGTTGACCTGGTAGGGCAACCAAACCAACTGTGGGTGTATAACAACGTAACCCACTACTTATTTTATTAACAATGGGATCTATTACAATTATTACCTAAACTTGGAATTATTGGAAAAATCAATTGGCTTTATGCCAACTCTATGGACTCACTCACTCTTTACCTTTGAAAATCAACTGTTTAAATTTATAAATCTTGTGGATGTTCACATTCTTTGATTTTGCCAATCAACTGTTTCAACTATAAACTTTAAGGAATTATCCACACTTTGATTTTTGCTAATTAACTGTTTAAACTATAAATACCATGGATTTACTCACACTTTGATTTTGGATAATCAACTGTTTATTTATAACTACTATAAACTCACAAACTCTTTTGATTTTGGAAATCAACTATTTTACTTACAAACTCTATGAACTCACCAACCTTTGTGTTGACGTTTTTAGCATGTGTTTATCTCAGGTCCATAATGAGCAAGGATGGCACGGAGGAGCACGGATACTTACGAAGGCCATAAATTTTACTATCATTCGAAAACCTAATTAACAAACTTTGCAACCATTGGGACCTCATTTTGTAAACTCTGATATTTATGAAGTTCGAATGATAAATCTTTTAAAATGACTAAAATAATTATCGTTTTCTACTATAAAACTATTGAGCCATGAAGTAACACCCAATCTAAATTCCGCTGCATATTTTAAAATTGGGGGTGCTACAGATTGGTATCAGAGCTTCGGTTATAGTGAAACGGGTCTAAATTAGATCCGAACTATAACTACTTTTACAAATAAAACATTTTATAGCCTTTCGCTCTCCGTGCTTTCCATCTTCCAGACGATTATGTGACTGCTAGATAGGTTATGCTACACCAACACTCTAGTATATTGACATGTTTACTCACCCACTATCTTGAGTATTGTATCAATCATCCCTAATTATTATCTTCTAATTATCTTACTTCCATCATCATAAATGCATATGACATACTCTTTCTTTATTCCTGGAAAATCCGCGCATAAATTACTCTATTGATTAGTAAGAATGTTAAGTCAGAATCTTAAGATGATTTACAATGTCTTAATTTGAATAGATTGTGACGCCTTTTTATTCAAATCAAGAAATTGTAAATCACCAAACCGTAACATTTACATTTCCTTAGTTACATGGTTTGGGACGCCTCTCTATGTAAATACCGAAATATAGATGAATAGGTTCATTTATATCTGAAATAACATGCATATGAAATCGAGAACCACTAAAACCTTTTTTTTTTTTTTTTTTTTTTCAGTAGAAACCCCAAATATTTATACACAATGATATGATTAGCATTGGTAATGCTAACGTTACAAATATCGCTAAGTAAAGCATAACATCACCAATTGGTTGATCAATCAAACTGATGAAAAACACCACTACTCCTACGAGAGCGAGAACCACAACTGGGTGTAACCCCTCGAATATCCTGCACGACAAAATGCACGAGTGATTAACACTCTAAACATTAATGCATGGTGCTAATTTACGAATTCAAAACAACACCCTGTTATAACACTCCCCCATATTTCGTCCACGCTAACGGCTAAAACCACAATTAGCATGAGAAGTGCTATAATCCAATCCAAAGACTCCAAATCTTCTTTTGGAATGTAAGCAAAGAAGATGTCTGCAACAACATACAAAATTATGAGGACAGTATAGGTGTATGACATTTTAAAATCCTTGGGGGAGAGAAATGTGAGTAGTGAAGAGGAAAAAGTGGGATATATAAGGCGGTAGCCGTAGACTACTATTCTACCCACATACGTTCGCTACTCACCACACAAAGACAAAATGACTTTCATCATTCCCGAAAGCTGACAATCCGGCAATTTTCTCTACATCCTTATCCAAAATTCTCTTTGTAAAAATCTGTATCAACAAAACTCTTTGTTTAACGGGTACCCGCACAGATTTTTGTAATTTTAATTCAAGAGAAATATCTAAACATGACATAATAAATAAATTCTCATCCAAATTGTGTGCACAAAGGATTTTATTTAAACATTCAAACACCCTATTATTTAAAACATACTTGAACATCACAAACGATACCGAATTAAAACACCTAGCAAACATAAACCTAGATTTCAAAGGTAGTCTGGGTGATCCCAAGTCTGAGAGTTGTTGGAGTCATAACCATCATCATAAGTGTAACAACCCGCATTTTCGGGACATTTCTCCTATTCACTATTCATCAGTTACTATTCATCGATTACTATTCACCGGTCACTATTCATCATTTTACTATTCATCATTTTCGGAGTCAGTTTGTGATTCTGAGAAACGTTCAAAATTTTTACTATTCATGTGACACTATTCATTCCCGAAGGGAAATCACTATTCATGATCATCGTTCGTCATTTTGTAAACTGAGTTTACGGGTCTTTAAATTCACGTAACCAGTTAGGTTTAGCTGCGAATTCATGCATCATTCATTAATGACATTTCATATAGACTGGATTAGTCTACACATCATCAGTACTTTAGGACTACACGGATATGCATTATTTCTATATACGTATGCTTAATTTGTAATTAACGTTACCACTCAGTTTTTACTACGAACGTATACCCAATACTCCCGACTACGATCCTAACATATGTTCATACTTATTATAATGATATAAAAATTATATTATTATTTTACCCGGCGTTTTCTAAACAATTGCTATATTATACGGTCGGAGCTTAAAACTCCGTCGGTTTACGATATTTCAACCCGATGATTATTTTAACACCCGATTCTCATCAGGAATATTATTTTACAACTTTTACAACTTCGTCGTATTTTATTTCACCTCGTTAACATTTATTTCAAGATAACTCGGTACCCGGTAACACCTAATACCCTACAAAAACAAACTAACACTTGCACTTACTAGACAATGGCTTTAATTAGCCCACACACTTTTTATCTACCCCCTAAATCACTCCCCATTGCCCCCCCTAGTCACCATTTGACTCATCTAATTTGACCAAGTAATTACCAAACTACCCTAATGAATAATACTTAAACACTTATATTAATTATTTCACACATACAAGAAAACTAGCCAAAAAGAAAAGCTCCCATCATCTCCATGGTCTTTGTGGTTCGGCCATCATAAGAAGAAGAAGAAGAAGAATCCATCAATTTTTTCAAGATTCAAGTAATTATCAAGCCTTAGTATTGATCTAGTTTGGGTTTTGAAATAAAAACCACAAAGATTAATTAGGTTTTCATCACCATCTTTTAACAATCATCACAAGTAAGTTACTAATCATTTTTCTACTCTTTCAAACTATTACTTGATGTATTTTTATGAGCTAGTAGCAAAACATGCAAGTATATTATGATCCATACCACTTTAATTGATTTTTTTACTACATATAATGGGTTTTTGTTTATCCTATGATTATTCCCATGAAACCCACCAAGGTTGGTGATGTTTAGGAACCCATGACACCCTAAGAAGGTGTATGGTAGGATTAGACTAGTTTTGTGGTGATTGAAAGTGGTTTGGTTGAAGTTGGAACAAGTTAGAAACTAGGAAAATCTATTTTTGACACTTTCAAAATGTTGCTGTCCCTTTTTGGCAAACGTGGAAAGATCAGGGGCAAGGGTGTAACTTTTGACCAAAGATTTAGAAAATACATTCCGAGACGAAACTATAGCCGAAAACGGGGATAAAAACGAGTTAATAACGAAGGAGATATGATTTTCCGAATAGTAACAACGAAAAATACTTTCAAATATAGGTTCTGTCCCAAATCGCCAATTTCAGAAAACTCAGGGGTTTCCGGGTAACATTGGGTTAGATATTCAGAAAATACTTTCAAAAACAAAACCGTGGCCGCTTGAATCACTAAAATCCGAGTTACGACGAAAAAGATATACTATTTTCAATTTTAACGACGAAAACTATTTTCTGAAAAATACCTTGCTGTTGAGCAGATTTCATGGACTGTTTTGAGGCCTAAAACTTGATCTAGCCGTCCCGACTTATCAAAAATATATTAGTATGTTGTCCCACGATTCCGGGGATATAAAGAACGTAGAAAACGAGCTTATAACGAAAAGGATACAAGCGTTTGAACTTAGACGATATATATATATTTCCATCAGCTTTTCTATTATTATTTTGCCGCAACACTGTCTTTGCGAGACACCACTTTCTCGGCTGTTTTTCTTTATGATCGGATCAGTTTGAGTCCGAGCCGTAGTTAAGTAAAATCAAGACCTTCCAGCAAGCTTTTCAAATCAATTGGCCGTTCGTCGAATAGACTTATAACGAATAAACTATGACCTCATCTATATACCCGATAAACTATATATATTTTGACAGCTTTTACTATAATGAAAATTTCTAAGTGTTGAACATAATACTTTCAAGTAACAACAATGAGAGTCGATTTCCTCATCAATCAAGACCCGTATAGCCAAACGTTAAATAACCCGACTTCAAAATATTGTTACAAGGTTTTCAAAAACGCCGAGCTTGACCATTAACACTTAACATACAATATTTTCGCGACTAGTTTTACGAGGCCATATTGGGCATATTTTCAAGTAACGAAAATGCTATTTTGCGACGAAAACCTTATATTTGCCGATAGAACGCCAAACAAGGATCGTGGAGTACCGTTTCAACATATTTACATGGAAAGTGATTATTAACTAACGAGACGTCAAAAATATATTTTTCGACGATAAACGCTATTTTCAAAACTAACGAGTGGTATCGATAACATACGTATTTGCATGTGTAGCATCATTTCATTACTTACATTAGATCATATCGTTCATATTAGGTTGCGGTTAGAGATCGTGCCTCATTTCAGTGTATCCATTCTTGTCATCGTAGCTATCGCACCAGGTGAGTCATAGCCCCTACTTTTTAATTATTTTGCAAACTCTTTGGGGGAGAATACATGCTCGTTTTACTTAAATGCATTCCTTGCTTTACCTGGTTGATTACTTACATTTCATTGGTATGCTTGATTACTTATTTTTCATGTGACTTGTCTCTTAAGCATTAGTACTTATTAGTTCTCTGGCGACATTGTCAGTATTAGTTCTCTGGCGACATTGTCAGTATTAGTTCTCTGGCGACATTGTCAGCATTATTTATCTGACGACATTGTCAGCATTGTTTATATAACCTCATTGACTGAATTATTTATATAGCCGTTTTGCTATATTTATCTGGGAATTTGGATACTAGTATTACTTTTGTTCACGTAGACTTTAACACATTTGGCAGTGGGTTGTAAACACGCAGGTTACAAGTCTCTTATGGCGGGACTTGCAACTGAGTGATTTACGATGCCTTTGCTGGGCGATCTTTTCTCTATAGGCATTATTTGTTAAACAAACTCTATGAACTCACCAACCTCGTGTTGACACTTTAGCATGTATTTTCAGGTTTTAACCTATGGCACACTACAGGAGGTTTTGGCAGGGCATGGCATGGTCATAGAAGACTCTGATTACTTATATGGGGACCGTTTTAAACTACTTTTAAGGGCCTACTTCCGCACTACTCTTAACGATGTAAATTCAACATTTTTGATTAAACGATTTTATTCTAAATGATTGAAGTGAAAACCATTTTTGAACTTGTGTTGTAATACCAATTGAGTTACACCCCAGCTACACGTGTGTTTCCGCTGGACCCGATTTTGGGGGTGTGACAGATTGGTATCAGAGCTTTGGCTATAGCGAACTAAGTGTTTTTAAAACCTAGACTATAGCTACTTTTACGAAAAACTTAACCCTATGACCGTCACGTGCCTGCCTGCCAAGATGATGCCTCACTTGTGGTTTGTTGCTGACTTAGGTGATGAGAATTGTGTCTCATTATCTGGTGTATTATATTCATTTATTATAGTTGATTACTATAATTGTCTTTCATATGAGCATGTTCACGTATCGTATATGTCACCGCATTATGTTTTCCATGCATAGTTTCACCATTCGACCTCGAGTTTGGTCACTTGCTTTTGTCTTTCAGAACCTCTTGGTATTTGTGAAGGACATAGTCTTAGTATAACTGAGCTGAGTATTTCAAAATTCATGGAACCTCGGTGGGATATAGACTGGTCATCTATATTCAACCTGGGATAGTGAGATATAGGCTGACCACCTATGTCTGACTCAGAGATGAATTTTGCAACACTGAGAATGGTTATAATAAAATTTTGTCCGGGATAAATTCTCAACTCATTTTCCAAAATGCTTCATTTACGTGTGTGTATACTCTCGTTGTCATAACATTCCTACTTTTCATCACTTCGTGAACCACCGATTGAAAGCACGTCAACTGGTCATTCTATCTCATGAACTTTCATATTTATGCATGATACCCTTACATCACATTATTTTCTTTTATCACAATCCCATTTTGTCGCAGTTGTCACAGTCTTTTCCCTTCTCACCATCACTATCATTTCCCTTTCCCCATCCCCATATATATAAGGAATTAGCTAACACTCTATAGATTCCGATGTCACTTATCCCTCACGACTCCCTATATTGATAAGTGGATATTATCAATGACCTCCCTAGGAAAGACTTTCCATACTTTCTATGAGGATGATCCCTCGATACATTAAGACCATTTATAACTCAACAGAAATCTCAAGATGTCACAAAACCATTCGAACCACTATCACTGGCCTGATTGCCACAATTCCACTATCTGGAAAGTATTGGCTTGATTGAATTACAAGATTAGTTTCGATGCGAATGCTCACTAAGCAACACTATAGGGATACATCCAACCTCTTACCCAAGACTATAAATTGAACATGTCCTCACCAATAGACTTTATTCGAACATGTTAGACACCTATGCATTTGTGCAGACATACATACTTGGCTATTTTATCCTCTTAATACTTTCATTTTTAAATGGAATTTCTCCAAACTACCGTTATACAAAATATATATCTTGTAAGAAATACTTTTCTGAGGCACTTATTTTGACAAGCAAATTTCTTTTGATTAATCTTTTACAAAACTATTGAATGTTAGGAAATTTTAAACATCGATCTTTGGTAAACCATATTATCCACCTTATGTTGAAAAATTGTCCTATCTTGCATAACTATTAAATTTTGAAACATCAAGAAAAATGTTACTTAGAAAGCCGTTTGCTTAAAATTGTAAATTCATTTATTCAGGCAAGGTTTATGAACAAAACACACAATCTCAACACAAACTTTGAAAATCAATCACTATATTACCTCACTTATACCTTTAGGAGTTTGTGAATTGATGACCTATAACTTGGGGAAAATCTTAGTAATGGAGACTAAGCACCGTAGGTGGAGAAAGACTCAATTCCTGACATCCTGCGGAGGATCACAACCTTATCCTAATCTATTATTTTCAATAACACCCTTTGACGGACTTAACCTTGTAAGTTTTTCCACAAGATTCACGATACTCATTTCAATTATTCCTAATAGAGGAATTTGATTCACCTCGAACTCCTAACAATTTTATTAAGATCTCTTTGGAACCACACCACCTATCATCTGTAGACCAATGGTCAGAATTTGAGATTGATTCAAACCTAGGGAGATATGCCCAAATCGGGTGTGATTGACACTAGAAATGGTTGGATTAACCATTTGCCATAAATCAAATTCAGTTGCAACCATAGTTACCACACGAGCTTAGAGACTACACCATTTAAAGCATTCTATGGTCGAAGTGCCAACATCCGTTGATGGATCAAATTTTGGAAAAGCCCAACTCACTGGTCCCGTAAGCATTCATGAAATAACCAGGAATTTCCTACAAATCAAGAATCAGTTACAAGTTCGATAAACGGTAAACCCTTAGAATTTTAAGTTGATGGCATGATTATGTTGAAAGTTCTGCCTAGGAAAGGCATAATACCATTCAGAAAACTTCATAAAGTTAAACCCGATATACACTGAACCATTTACGATTTCTGACAGAGTAGGCCTAGTGGCCGTCAGACTTGAACCTTGTTAGAGCTCAGTAGCTTACACGATTATATCATCATCTTTTAACCAATACCACTCTAGAGACCAACACAAACTGAACTTCGGGACGAAGTTCATTTCAAGGTGGTGAGACTGTAACAACCCGCATTTTCGGGACATTTCTCCTATTCACTATTCATCAGTTACTATTTATCGGTTACTATTCACCGGTCACTATTCATCATTTTCGGAGTCAGTTTGTGATTCCGAGAAACGTTCAAAATTTTTACTATTCATGTGACACTATTCATTCCCGAAGGGAAATCACTATTCATGATCATCGTTCGTCATTTCGTAAACTGAGTTTACGGGTCTTTAAATTCGCGTAACCAGTTAGGTTTAGCTGCGAATTCATGCATCATTCATTAATGACATTTCATATAGACTGGATTAGTCTACACATCATCAGTACTTTAGGACTACACGGATATGCATTATTTCTATATACGTATGCTTAATTTGTAATTAACGTTACCACTCAGTTTTTACTACGAACGTATACCCAATACTCCCGACTACGATCCTAACATATGTTCATACTTATTATAATGATATAAAAATTATATTATTATTTTACCCGGCGTTTTCTAAACAATTGCTATATTATACGGTCGGAGCTTAAAACTCCGTCGGTTTACGATATTTCAACCCGATGATTATTTTAACACCCGATTCTCATCAGGAATATTATTTTACAACTTTTACAACTTCGTCGTATTTTATTTCACCTCGTTAACATTTATTTCAAGATAACTCGGTACCCGGTAACACCTAATACCCTACAAAAACAAACTAACACTTGCACTTACTAGACAATGGCTTTAATTAGCCCACACACTTTTTATCTACCCCCCTAAATCACTCCCCATTGCCCCCCCTAGTCACCATTTGACTCATCTAATTTGACCAAGTAATTACCAAACTACCCTAATGAATAATACTTAAACACTTATATTAATTATTTCACACATACAAGAAAACTAGCCAAAAAGAAAAGCTCCCATCATCTCCATGGTCTTTGTGGTTCGGCCATCATAAGAAGAAGAAGAAGGATCCATCAATTTTTTCAAGATTCAAGTAATTATCAAGCCTTAGTATTGATCTAGTTTGGGTTTTGAAATAAAAACCACAAAGATTAATTAGGTTTTCATCACCATCTTTTAACAATCATCACAAGTAAGTTACTAATCATTTTTCTACTCTTTCAAACTATTACTTGATGTATTTTTATGAGCTAGTAGCAAAACATGCAAGTATATTATGATCCATACCACTTTAATTGATTTTTTTACTACATATAATGGGTTTTTGTTTATCCTATGATTATTCCCATGAAACCCACCAAGGTTGGTGATGTTTAGGAACCCATGACACCCTAAGAAGGTGTATGGTAGGATTAGACTAGTTTTGTGGTGATTGAAAGTAGTTTGGTTGAAGTTGGAACAAGTTAGAAACTAGGAAAATCTATTTTTGACACTTTCAAAATGTTGCTGTCCCTTTTTGGCAAACGTGGAAAGATCAGGGGCAAGGGTGTGACTTTTGACCAAAGATTTAGAAAATACATTCCGAGACGAAACTATAGCCAAAAACGGGGATAAAAACGAGTTAATAACGAAGGAGATATGATTTTCCGAATAGTAACAACGAAAAATACTTTCAAATATAGGTTCTGTCCCAAATCGCCAATTTCAGAAAACTCAGGGGTTTCCGGGTAACATTGGGTTAGATATTCAGAAAATACTTTCAAAAACAAAACCGTGACCGCTTGAATCACTAAAATCCGAGTTACGACGAAAAAGATATACTATTTTCAATTTTAACGACGAAAACTATTTTCTGAAAAATACCTTGCTGTTGAGCAGATTTCATGGACTGTTTTGAGGCCTAAAACTTGATCTAGCCGTCCCGACTTATCAAAAATATATTAGTATGTTGTCCCACGATTCCGGGGATATAAAGAACGTAGAAAACGAGCTTATAACGAAAAGGATACAAGCGTTTGAACTTAGACGATATATATATATATATATTTCCATCAGCTTTTCTATTATTATTTTCCCGCAACACTGTCTTTGCGAGACACCACTTTCTCGGCTGTTTTTCTTTATGATCGGATCAGTTTGAGTCTGAGCCATAGTTAAGTAAAATCAAGACCTTCCAGCAAGCTTTTCAAATCAATTGGCCGTTCGTCGAATAGACTTATAACGAATAAACTATGACCTCATCTATATACCCGATAAACTATATATATTTTGACAGCTTTTACTATAATGAAAATTTCTAAGTGTTGAACATAATACTTTCAAGTAACAACAATGAGAGTCGATTTCCTCATCAATCAAGACCCGTATAGCCAAACGTTAAATAACCCGACTTCAAAATATTGTTACAAGGTTTTCAAAAACGCCGAGCTTGACCATTAACACTTAACATACAATATTTTCGCGACTAGTTTTACGAGGCCATATTGGGCATATTTTCAAGTAACGAAAATGCTATTTTGCGACGAAAACCTTATATTTGCCGATAGAACGCCAAACAAGGATCGTGGAGTACCGTTTCAACATATTTACATGGAAAGTGATTATTAACTAACGAGACGTCAAAAATATATTTTTCGACGATAAACGCTATTTTCAAAACTAACGAGTGGTATCGATAACATACGTATTTGCATGTGTAGCATCATTTCATTACTTACATTAGATCATATCGTTCATATTAGGTTGCGGTTAGAGATCGTGCCTCATTTCAGTGTATCCATTCTTGTCATCGTAGCTATCGCACCAGGTGAGTCATAGCCCCTACTTTTTAATTATTTTGCAAACTCTTTGGGGGAGAATACATGCTCGTTTTACTTAAATGCATTCCTTGCTTTACCTGGTTGATTACTTACATTTCATTGGTATGCTTGATTACTTATTTTTCATGTGACTTGTCTCTTAAACATTAGTACTTATTAGTTCTCTGGCGACATTGCCAGTATTAGTTCTCTGGCGACATTGTCAGTATTAGTTCTCTGGCGACATTGTCAGTGTTAGTTCTCTGGCGACATTGTCAGTATTAGTTCTCTGGCGACATTGTCAGCATTATTTATCTGACGACATTGTCAGCATTGTTTATATAACCTCATTGACTGAATTATTTATATAGCCGTTTTGCTATATTTATCTGGGAATTTGGATACTAGTATTACTTTTGTTCACGTAGACTTTAACACATTTGGCAGTGGGTTGTAAACACACAGGTTACAAGTCTCTTATGGCGGGACTTGCAACTGAGTGGATTTACGATGCCTTTGCTGGGCGATCTTTTCTCTATAGGCATTATTTGTTAAACAAACTCTATGAACTCACCAACCTCGTGTTGACACTTTAGCAAGTATTTTCAGGTTTTAACCTATGACACACTATAGGAGGTTTTGGCAGGGCATGGCATGGTCATAGAAGACTCTGATTACTTATATGGGGACCGTTTTAAACTACTTTTAAGGGCCTACTTCCGCACTACTCTTGTAACAATTCGCATTTTCAGGATAATTACTATTCCTGGAAAATTTCACTATTCACTTTTACTATTCATTTTTCCCGAAACTTTCCCGAAAGTTGATTTTTATTTGATATTCTCGAGTGATAAATCATTTCCATGGCAAATTAAATGTTTGACATTCGTCAGATCATTTTCGTGAAAGTTATTAAGGAATTACACGTTTTAGGGTAAAACGTCATTCAGAAATTCTACGTACAACGAAACTCGACCGCGTTAAGTGACCCCGCATCAGAAAAATGTTTGACACACTCATGATTTATTTGAGCATTAATCGTGATTGAGAAAAACATGACCAAAGACTTCCCGGCAGGTCACCCAAGCCAGTACTATTCTCACATGAGCACGCTTAACCGTATGGGCGATTAACCGTTAGACCACAAAACGCGTTTCTAAGATGATTTGAGTTTCCAAATTATTATAAAAAGTCAACATATATTTTCCCTCCTCCATTGACCAAAAATCATCCCTTGATGTTATAAGTCATTTCATGATTTTTAGGCTTACGGTTTGATGTCTAAAAGACATTTAATACCAACCGACACTAGACTAAGCCCAGTCTAGACATTATAAGTCTTTTTAAATCATTTTTATCACATTAGAAAAGTAACATTTTACTTTTCTCAATTTTACGCAATATTCGTACGTTTTACGTATTACGCGTTTTAGACCCGTGTTTCCAGTTTTTAGCAGGGTTTTACCACCCAAATGGAACCTACCACTCATTTTATATTTTATTATGGAGTATTTTGACAAGTTTAATCATTCCTCCAAGTTTCGTATTTTTACGATACCCGGTTTTACGTTTTGTGACGTAACAACTTACGGTTTGCATTTTACGGAGTCAAAACATACTAGATATCTTGGATAATATCACAAAAAGCCCAACACTTCCTCCCCAAGCTTTGTGAACAGCCCTAGGAGGGGGGATTCACACTATGTGGCTCAATCTCATGCTAGGAGGTCTTAGATTGCATACATGTGTACTACTTGGTCTCCAAGTGTTGACTAGTCAAGCTTGTAACCTCCTCAAGACCTTATTTAATCTTTCTCTTCCTCTCCTTGGCCATACCAACGACCCAAAACAACCTTAACTTACCATTTTGATCATTGATCTTGCTCATTCAACCCATCACAAGTTCAAGTCATAATTCCTAGTTGATCCTTAACACCTTTCAACCATAAAACTCTATAAAATCACCACAAAAACTCATCAAATTTCCAAGTGTTCTTAGTGAAGATTTTTACTAAGGCTTGTTTTTGTGATAGATTAGTGTTTATCAAGGGATTATAAGATAGGGTTTTTGATATGGAAGCATGGCTATGGTTGGAAAGGTTTTTGGAAGATTAAGTAGTGGTTCTTGGTCTTGATCTTGGTTCTAGTTAGTTTCTTCACAAGTTGTAAGCAAACCCTAACTTGCTTCTTGTTAAATAATCATGTTCATGTTATTTACCTATTATTCATGCTATATTATGTCTTGTATGCATGTCCATGATGTATAAAAATGAACAAAACAAGTTATTGTAATTGATTGTTAAGACAAGTTACTAAAACAAGTAAACTAGTGACTTTCTTGGTAAGACCTGATCAAAATGGTAAAGATATGATGTTGGATCATTACATATTACAGTAGAGGACTTAACAAGGAAACCATAGCAATTTGAACCACCTAAAACGAGTATACGAGTCAAAAGTTACGCCCATTTGAAGTTACCAAAACTTTGTGGCAAACTGCCAAATACCATTCTGATCAAATTTGGGTTTTGAAAGTCCCACTTCTGGTCCGATTCATCAAAAAGTTAAAACACGAAAGTTGTCCGGAACGACGTTTTCGTTCAGGAACAAAGAAGCTCGAGACCTAAAAACACTTTCCGTGTGATAAAATTCTTCAAATTCTAAACAGCCCATTTTTAGGCGAAAGTCACAAGATTATGGTTATACTTTGAAAGGAACAAGAGGTCTTATGACCTATAATCAAGACCACAACCATGGCTAGAGCCAAGGTTGTGTCTCATGACCTTGAAACAAGGACCAAAGGTCATGGCTAGGCCATGACGAAATGACCATACCAACTTACATAGGCGTAAACATGAAACAAAGAGTTGACGAGAACTTGAACAAGCAATTTGAATCTACTTCACTTAAAAAGGAACCATGAGATATTACAAAGAGAAAATGGTCATACAAGACTTATGAAACTACCCCTAATAACAATCTTCATGTACAAATAAACTTTCCTAAGTTTATTCAAGTATCGGACATGTAACTTTTCGGATCAAAACTTATATCTATATATTTCATCAACTACTACAATAGTAGGGAGCCTCATGTGAGGAGTTCATTATGTAAGCCGTCGAGTTGAGTTGTGGATTTACGAGTTAAAGTGTCCTGGCTCCTCGAACGCTTACTAACATGACTTCTGAATTATGTCGGCCCGAACGGTAGTAAACGATATATAAACATACATGTTTCATGAATCATTTCTTTCAACGACTTACATTATACATCATACCACATCATGGACTAAGTGCAAGACATACATATATTGGCATGTTTATGTTTCCTTAGACATTATTCCAAACCTAAGTTGCAACAATTATTCTAGGTTACTCGTAGAAGTTCTTACGGCATATCCATCATTCTCATTATACATCATCCAACTCAAGGTGAGTTCATAGCCTCACTTTACATTACTTCAATGTTTTACAAACCCTTGGGGGGAATACATGCTATTTTTAACCGAGCACAATGTTTTTAAATTGTATGCTTGCCTGATTGTTTTATTATCACTAAGTAACATCCTTGCCAAACCAAGATCCCTTATTATGAACCATTTAATCACTTGCGAGGGTTACTTGCAAGTGAGCGCGAATATTGTGAATAGGCCTATTGGGATTGACGAATCCCATTTGATTTGACTAAGTTCAAACAAATGCATTAATATTTGAGACATTAGGTATGACGGCAAAGTACCTACCGGGATAACTCCGCCGATTGATATTGGTACACGTTAACGTTTTGGTGTCATAAGCTTAGTATTTGATAATAACTGTTCCGGGCGTGTAACAACGTGGCCCATATTTGTTTTCCAAACATTGGTGTGAGTCTATAGCTCACACTACCAACATATTGTGTTCAAACATTAAACAAACTCTATGAATATCACTCAACCTTTGTGTTGACCTCTCAAGCATGTATTTCAGGTTCATGACGATCAAGGATGGCACGGAAGGACACGGATACTCAAGAGGGCTATAAATTTTATTATCATTCAAAACTCATTTATTATACATTGTAAACATGGAACCAATTGGGACCTCATTTTGTAATCTCTGATATTTATACAATTTGAATGATAAATCTTTTAAAACGACTCAATTGGAGTTCGTTTTCTATTATTGTGACTATTGTGCCGTCAAGTAACACCCAGTTCGAATTCCGCTGCATCCATGAATTGGGGGTGTTACAGATTGGTACCAGAGCCATGGTTATAGAGAAACGGGTCTAATTGAGACCTAAACTATAACCACACATACAAGCAAAAACATTTTTATAGCCTTCCACTCTTCGTGCCTTCCATCCTCCAGACGATTATGGACTTAGTAAGCATGTTATGCTACACAAACATATTAGTATATTCATATATATACCCCTTTTGAGCATTTCCCCGTAGATATTTTATGCTACACAAACATAATTGCATATTAATATATGTACCCTAAACATAATTGAGCATTTCCCCGTAAGCATTTTATGCTACATGAACACATATAAGTATATTGATATATACACACTAAGCATTTTATGCTACATGAACACATATAAGTATATTGATATATACACACTAGGCATTTATGCTACATGAACATATTAGTATATTGATATATAAACTCGGTTTATTTTCAATCATTTATCTAAACAATGGACTAAACATATCTGTGTATGCCTATTCTAAGGCATTTCGGCACAGCCACACTCTCCCAATCATGTTCCTACTCCAACATTATATGTCCAAGACATTGTAACTAATTACAATGGTCTCATTCATTTTTCAAGACATTGTGAGATACAATGGTCTCATTCATTTTTCAAGACATTGTGAGATACAATAGTCTCATTCACTTTTCAAGACATTGTGAGATACAATGGTCTCATTCATTTTTCAAGACATTGTGAGATACAATGGCCTCATTCATTTTCTAAGACATTGTGAGATACAATGGTCTCATTCATTTTCCAAGACATTGTATGATACAATGGTCTTAATCATTTCTCAAATATTTTGAGTCACACAATGGTCTAACCTACTTCCCAGACATTGTGAATTGCACAATGGTCTAACCTACTTCCGAGACATTGTGTTTTGCGCAATGGTCTCTAAAATTATTCCATCACATCATCAATATCATTTCTTATGATATCAAAAACCCGTCACAATCTATCGATTTCAAAACAAGAAATATGAGATTTCTAAAGGACAAACTAATCCATCATCGACAAAAGCTGAACTTTCTCTACATTCATCAAAGTTTTCTTATGAAACCTTCATTATTAAAAGTTCGTGATCCTGGCCAAGTATGTTCTATTTTAGAACTACTTAAAACTTCCTTTCCATACATATCTACCCTTACTACCTTCTATGCAATGGAATATGAAAACATACGTTACAAGTCTTGTATGGACGGGACTTGCAACTTAAGGGTTTGACATCGCCTTTGTTTAGTGGATAGTTTCTCGAAAGCAACGGACATATCAAAAGTATACCTAGTTTAGGTATTTGAAAATTTTATCGAACCTTGGCTAAATATAGACTAGTCACCTATATTTAACCTAGGGACAGTGGAATATAGTCTGACTAACTATATTCGACTTAGAATTTTCAAATACTGAGAATAGTTGTACTAGGGTTATGTTTAGGTTGATTTCCTACATGAACTCGATAAACCACCAGAATACATTAAAACAATCTAGAGACACGATAATGTCTTACCACTCAGCGAAATCTTAACACCTTATTTGTGTTACCTAATTTCATTCTTGAAAATTTTCATTTATGAGATAATCCGAACTACTATCTTGGGATAGTTATCAATTATTCTCTTCATCCTGTAGAAGTACTATCCTGTTTAGGTCCTAAGGATACCATTCCATCATAAACTTTTAAAATCTCTTAAGATTTTTAAAGAAAACTCAACATCTATACCTAAGAGTATTAATGTTAAGCATACACTACACACTTTTGTTCATCAACATATCATAACATTATCTTCACAACCGTTGGAACCACAAGCTCATTAACAGATTTTGATGCACTTTTAAAGCTCAAATCATCCTTAGTTACACCACAAGTACCCTCATCAGCTTTACAAGTTTGAATATTCATCTTGTACTTTTGGAACACCAGTATCATCTCGTAATACACTACCTTGTAACTCACCGGCTAAGTATGAATGTTGTGTCGGGAATTCTTGAGTAGGATGATTTATAATGTCCTTATTTGAATGGATTGGGATGCCTTTTCATTTAAATAAAGAAATTATAAATCATCGAACCATGCGTTTATATTCCTTTAGTTACATTGTTTGGGATGCCTCTCTATGTAAATAAAGAATTATAAACAAGTGGGCTTATTTATATCCGAAATAACATAAGTATGAAGTCAATAAACACTAGATACAACAACAGATTACCTACTAGGCTATGATTGCAACAACTATCCCAATTTCCATTAGTACGAGATTTACATTCTGGTTTTCATAATGATAGTGCAATAACAAACAAACTCATTGTGAAGCCATGTAGCCATATGCATGGGCAGCCGTACAATTCAAACAGGACTTGGTCCAACCACATGTTCAACATTTATTCCATTATTCGATGTCTATGTCAATTGCAATTGTTGTTCAACTACTATATCAATTGCTATTGATACTTGACAACTATATCGAGTTCTATTTGATATTCAACTACTATATCAATTCCTATTAATACTCGATTACTATATCAATTTCCTTTGATATTCGACTATTATATGAATCTCTATTGATATTCAACTATGTTATCAATTTCTATTGACACACCGTATTCTAAGACAAATCAAACTATATCACTGGTAATTCAAGACTCGAGTCCTCATAAGTAACCACACCTTTTCATCGACACCACTCCAACATATAACACACATAGAACTTCGGGACGAAGTTCCCCGTAAGGGGTAGAGACTGTAACAATTCGCATTTTCAGGATAATTACTATTCCCGGAAAATTTCACTATTCACTTTTACTATTCATTTTTCCCAAAACTTTCCCGAAAGTTGATTTTTATTTGATATTCTCGAGTGATAAATCATTTCCATGGCAAATTAAATGTTTGACATTCGTCAGATCATTTTCGTGAAAGTTATTAAGGAATTACACGTTTTAGGGCAAAACGTCATTCAGAAATTCTACGTACAACGAAACTCGACCGCGTTAAGTGACCCCGCATCAGAAAAATGTTTGACACACTCATGATTTATTTGAGAATTAATCGTGACTGAGAAAAGCATGACCAAAGACTTCCCGGCAGGTCACCCAAGCCAGTACTATTCTCACATGAGCACGCTTAACCGTATGGGCGATTAACCGTTAGACCACAAAACGCGTTTCTAAGATGATTTGAGTTTCCAAATTATTATAAAAAGTCAACATATATTTTCCCTCCTCCATTGACCAAAAATCATCCCTTGATGTTATAAGTCATTTCGTGATTTTTAGGCTTACGGTTTGATGTCTAAAAGACATTTAATACCAACCGACACTAGACTAAGCTCAGTCTAGACATTATAAGTCTTTTTAAATCATTTTTATCACATTAGAAAAGTAACATTTTACTTTTCTCAATTTTACGCAATATTCGTACGTTTTACGTATTACGCGTTTTAGACCCGTGTTTCCAGTTTTTAGCAGGGTTTTACCACCCAAATGGAACCTACCACTCATTTTATATTTTATTATGGAGTATTTTGACAAGTTTAATCATTCCTCCAAGTTTCGTATTTTTACGATACCCGGTTTTACGTTTTGTGACGTAACAACTTACGGTTTGCATTTTACGGAGTCAAAACATACTAGATATCTTGGATAATATCACAAAAAGCCCAACACTTCCTCCCCAAGCTTTGTGAACAGCCCTAGGAGGGGGGATTCACACTATGTGGCTCAATCTCATGCTAGGAGGTCTTAGATTGCATACATGTGTACTACTTGGTCTCCAAGTGTTGACTAGTCAAGCTTGTAACCTCCTCAAGACCTTATTTAATCTTTCTCTTCCTCTCCTTGGCCATACCAACGACCCAAAACAACCTTAACTTACCATTTTGATCATTGATCTTGCTCATTCAACCCATCACAAGTTCAAGTCATAATTCCTAGTTGATCCTTAACACCTTTCAACCATAAAACTCTATAAAATCACCACAAAAACTCATCAAATTTCCAAGTGTTCTTAGTGAAGATTTTTACTAAGGCTTGTTTTTGTGATAGATTAGTGTTTATCAAGGGATTATAAGATAGGGTTTTTGATATGGAAGCATGGCTATGGTTGGAAAGGTTTTTGGAAGATTAAGTAGTGGTTCTTGGTCTTGATCTTGGTTCTAGTTAGTTTCTTCACAAGTTGTAAGCAAACCCTAACTTGCTTCTTGTTAAATAATCATGTTCATGTTATTTACCTATTATTCATGCTATATTATGTCTTGTATGCATGTCCATGATGTATAAAAATGAACAAAACAAGTTATTGTAATTGATTGTTAAGACAAGTTACTAAAACAAGTAAACTAGTGACTTTCTTGGTAAGACCTGATCAAAATGGTAAAGATATGATGTTGGATCATTACATATTACAGTAGAGGACTTAACAAGGAAACCATAGCAATTTGAACCACCTAAAACGAGTATACGAGTCAAAAGTTACGCCCATTTGAAGTTACCAAAACTTTGTGGCAAACTGCCAAATACCATTCTGATCAAATTTGGGTTTTGAAAGTCCCACTTCTGGTCCGATTCATCAAAAAGTTAAAACACGAAAGTTGTCCGGAACGACGTTTTCGTTCAGGAACAAAGAAGCTCGAGACCTAAAAACACTTTCCGTGTGATAAAATTCTTCAAATTCTAAACAGCCCATTTTTAGGCGAAAGTCACAAGATTATGGTTATACTTTGAAAGGAACAAGAGGTCTTATGACCTATAATCAAGACCACAACCATGGCTAGAGCCAAGGTTGTGTCTCATGACCTTGAAACAAGGACCAAAGGTCATGGCTAGGCCATGACGAAATGACCATACCAACTTACATAGGCGTAAACATGAAACAAAGAGTTGACGAGAACTTGAACAAGCAATTTGAATCTACTTCACTTAAAAAGGAACCATGAGATATTACAAAGAGAAAATGGTCATACAAGACTTATGAAACTACCCCTAATAACAATCTTCATGTACAAATAAACTTTCCTAAGTTTATTCAAGTATCGGACATGTAACTTTTCGGATCAAAACTTATATCTATATATTTCATCAACTACTACAATAGTAGGGAGCCTCATGTGAGGAGTTCATTATGTAAGCCGTCGAGTTGAGTTGTGGATTTACGAGTTAAAGTGTCCTGGCTCCTCGAACGCTTACTAACATGACTTCTGAATTATGTCGGCCCGAACGGTAGTAAACGATATATAAACATACATGTTTCATGAATCATTTCTTTCAACGACTTACATTATACATCATACCACATCATGGACTAAGTGCAAGACATACATATATTGGCATGTTTATGTTTCCTTAGACATTATTCCAAACCTAAGTTGCAACAATTATTCTAGGTTACTCGTAGAAGTTCTTACGGCATATCCATCATTCTCATTATACATCATCCAACTCAAGGTGAGTTCATAGCCTCACTTTACATTACTTCAATGTTTTACAAACCCTTGGGGGGAATACATGCTATTTTTAACCGAGCACAATGTTTTTAAATTGTATGCTTGCCTGATTGTTTTATTATCACTAAGTAACATCCTTGCCAAACCAAGATCCCTTATTATGAACCATTTAATCACTTGCGAGGGTTACTTGCAAGTGAGCGCGAATATTGTGAATAGGCCTATTGGGATTGACGAATCCCATTTGATTTGACTAAGTTCAAACAAATGCATTAATATTTGAGACATTAGGTATGACGGCAAAGTACCTACCGGGATAACTCCGCCGATTGATATTGGTACACGTTAACGTTTTGGTGTCATAAGCTTAGTATTTGATAATAACTGTTCCGGGCGTGTAACAACGTGGCCCATATTTGTTTTCCAAACATTGGTGTGAGTCTATAGCTCACACTACCAACATATTGTGTTCAAACATTAAACAAACTCTATGAATATCACTCAACCTTTGTGTTGACCTCTCAAGCATGTATTTCAGGTTCATGACGATCAAGGATGGCACGGAAGGACACGGATACTCAAGAGGGCTATAAATTTTATTATCATTCAAAACTCATTTATTATACATTGTAAACATGGAACCAATTGGGACCTCATTTTGTAATCTCTGATATTTATACAATTTGAATGATAAATCTTTTAAAACGACTCAATTGGAGTTCGTTTTCTATTATTGTGACTATTGTGCCGTCAAGTAACACCCAGTTCGAATTCCGCTGCATCCATGAATTGGGGGTGTTACAGATTGGTACCAGAGCCATGGTTATAGAGAAACGGGTCTAATTGAGACCTAAACTATAACCACACATACAAGCAAAAACATTTTTATAGCCTTCCACTCTTCGTGCCTTCCATCCTCCAGACGATTATGGACTTAGTAAGCATGTTATGCTACACAAACATATTAGTATATTCATATATATACCCCTTTTGAGCATTTCCCCGTAGATATTTTATGCTACACAAACATAATTGCATATTAATATATGTACCCTAAACATAATTGAGCATTTCCCCGTAAGCATTTTATGCTACATGAACACATATAAGTATATTGATATATACACACTAAGCATTTTATGCTACATGAACACATATAAGTATATTGATATATACACACTAGGCATTTATGCTACATGAACATATTAGTATATTGATATATAAACTCGGTTTATTTTCAATCATTTATCTAAACAATGGACTAAACATATCTGTGTATGCCTATTCTAAGGCATTTCGGCACAGCCACACTCTCCCAATCATGTTCCTACTCCAATATTATATGTCCAAGACATTGTAACTAATTACAATGGTCTCATTCATTTTTCAAGACATTGTGAGATACAATGGTCTCATTCATTTTTCAAGACATTGTGAGATACAATAGTCTCATTCACTTTTCAAGACATTGTGAGATACAATGGTCTCATTCATTTTCCAAGACATTGTGAGATACAATGGTCTCATTCATTTTTCAAGACATTGTGAGATACAATGGCCTCATTCATTTTCTAAGACATTGTGAGATACAATGGTCTCATTCATTTTCCAAGACATTGTATGATACAATGGTCTTAATCATTTCTCAAATATTTTGAGTCACACAATGGTCTAACCTACTTCCCAGACATTGTGAATTGCACAATGGTCTAACCTACTTCCGAGACATTGTGTTTTGCGCAATGGTCTCTAAAATTATTCCATCACATCATCAATATCATTTCTTATGATATCAAAAACCCGTCACAATCTATCGATTTCAAAACAAGAAATATGAGATTTCTAAAGGACAAACTAATCCATCATCGACAAAAGCTGAACTTTCTCTACATTCATCAAAGTTTTCTTATGAAACCTTCATTATTAAAAGTTCGTGATCCTGGCCAAGTATGTTCTATTTTAGAACTACTTAAAACTTCCTTTCCATACATATCTACCCTTACTACCTTCTATGCAATGGAATATGAAAACATACGTTACAAGTCTTGTATGGACGGGACTTGCAACTTAAGGGTTTGACATCGCCTTTGTTTAGTGGACAGTTTCTCGAAAGCAACGGACATATTGAGGTTGTTGTGGTGGTGGTGGATTTTGTTGTTGTGGTTGTTGTGGGTGTTGTTGTTGTTCAACCCTAACAACTTCAAAATTTTCTTCAAAACTCCAACGAATTTTATTGGAGATTTGGGCCTGGATCTGACCGACACAAGCCCACAACGATTCAATAACAGCAGCGTCCTTACGATACTCATCATGCAAGAATTTGTCAACCACCTATTTTCTATCCTCTGATATGTCTGTGCATCTTACGTAGCATTCTCTAAGTTCCCGTTTCAATTGTTTTGCGATCTCGAATTTCTTAATGGCCTCCACAATAGCATTTTGGCGATCCACATCACTATTCTCAGCTTCTGCCTTGACAAACAATTGAAATTGTTCAGGGGTATGTGGAAGTCTACAAGCCATTGGTTTTTTTTTTGTGTGTGTGTGTGTTTGGATAACCCAAGCATGCCAGTATTATTTATAAGGGTTTGAAAATATTCTTCCTTTATTTTATTTTGGTAGACATGACCGTTTGTATTCAAACGGTAAAATTTTCAAAAAAAAAATCATGTCTATTAAAACTAACTACTAGTTTTGGGATACGTGTTAAAATTCTACTTTCGCCTTCACATTGCAAGTTGCAATAAACAAATCGCGTTAAACACGCAACACCATAACTTAAAAATTATGAACACGCCACATATGAATAACACCACTCGTGCGTTTTGACTCTTCAGTCTCTAAAAGATTAAGAACTTCCTAACAATCTCTCAAAACTCTCAGGCATTATACGAAATCTTGTGTAACACCCCCAAAATACCGCAGCGGAAGACTGTGTCACTGGGGATGCTACTTCATAATACAAAGTACAAGTTATAGAAAACGACCTCTAAATGAGACTTTTTGAAAAGTTACCATTCGATTAATGAATTCAAAGTTACAAACATGAGATCCCAAAGTATGATACATAAATGTATACAAAATGTTTTGAATGGTAAATGATAAAAGCGTAAGTCTTCAGAATATGCAACTTGACTCTAAGTTCCACGCACTAGCTATCGCCTTACTAACCTGAGATAAACATGCTAAAGTGTCAACACAATGGTTGGTGAGTTCATAGAGTTTGTCTAACAAATAAAGCCTATAAAAATGATCACACAGCAAAGGCATCGTGAATCCACTCAGTTGCAAGTCCCGCCATAAGAGACTTGTAACCTGTGTGTTCACAACCCACTGCTAAATATATAGTATGAATAAGACATGTATAAGTTCATCAAAACAATTAAGCAATTAGTAGCAAGTCTCTACTTCATCTCTGAAGACCTCACTTGGGAGCCAAATCCCAAAGACAACTGGGAGCCACTTAAAAAAGACAACTGGGAGCCACTTCCCAAAGATAACTGGGAGCCACTTCCCAAAGATAACTACTAGCCATTAAATAGAATAACGCAATTAAGTATAACACAGTCATGTATGTATGCAATCAATTATAATACAATCAAGTATAAATGTTTTGAGTATTTGTACAAGTAAGCAAGTAGTTGAGCATGTATCTCCCCCAAAGAGTTAAAACAATTATAAAAAGAGTAGGGGCTATGACTCACCTTAAGTTATGTAATGAGAAATGAAAGTGGTAGTTGAATCGCGAAAGTCTCTAAGAGCAGCCTATAATAGAACGTTGCGACTTAGGTTTGTAGTAATGTCTAAGAATACGAAGAATTGCCTATATATGTCTTGCATATTGTTCATGATGTAGTACTTAGTATATAGTGTAAGTCGTTGAATATAAGTGGTTTATGAAACATGTATAGGTTGTATATCTCTTGCTACCGTTCGGGCCGACATAATTCAGAAGTCATGGAGTAAACGTTCGAGGAGCCAGGACACTTTAATTCATAAATCCACAACTCATCTCGACGGCTTACTTAATGAACTCCTCACATGAGGCTCCCTACTATTGTAGTATTTGATAACATATATATATATATAAGTTTTGATCTTTAAAAGTTATATGGTCTTTAGCCGTGGCTTTTCCGTGACCTTGGTCATTGTTACCATGGTCTTGAGACTCAACCTTGGCTTTAGCCATGGTTGTGGTCTTGGCTTTAGGTCATTAGACCTCTTGGTCTCATCTAATTATAATCATTATATAGTAACTTTGGTCTAAAAATGGGCTGTTAAGAATTTGAAGAAAAATATCATTCGGAAAGCGTTTTCAGGGCTCGAGCTTCTTTGCTCCTGAACGAAAACGGCGTTCCGGACAACTTTCGTGTTTTAACTTTTTGATGAATCGGACCAGAAGGGCCACTTTCAAAGAGGTCAGAATGCAAACAGTAGGGTATTGGCAGTTTCGGCGTTTTGGTTTCGCTAACTTCTTATGGCCATAACTTTTGACTCGTGTACTCGTTTTAGGTGATTCAAAATTGATATGTTTTCCTTTCAAAACCCTCTTTAACAATATGTAAGTGTTTCATATCATAGTTATACTATTTTGGTTGTGGTTCTCCAAGAAAGTTACTAGTTTACTTGTTTAAATAACATAAGTTAATATATAGTATCCATAACTTGTTTTACTAGTTTTTATACATCATGAACATAATACAAAGACCATATATAGCATGAAAGAAACATAATAAGCATAAAAATGATATTGAGCAAGAAAGTGTAATAGGATTTCTTACAACTTTTGGCTTTCTAAAGAAAGGAAGTCAAGTATGAAACTAGGACACTAAACCTATGCTTGCAAACCCTTCACCACAACTCTTGTAAACCCTTGCTATAACCTTTGTGAAAACCAATTAACTTCAGCCCTAGTAACCTTGTGTAGCTCCTAATTCATCCATGGAATCACCAAATAAACACTTGATTCATGTAGAGACTAACTATGCCTTCAACTTTGGTATGTAACTTATAACTTAGAAATCAAAGGATCATGGTTTATGGATAATAGGTGTGGCTTTTGGATTATGAAGAAAGGAAGAAGATGAGTTGCTATTTATAGGAAGATGAGGAGGTTAGGAAAGTGTTAGGAAGGTGCCTAAACTTGGTGACCAAGTTTACTTGATATATATGTATCCTAAAAGTCCAAGGCTTATCTTAAGTGATCAAGACCTATCACAAGCCAACAAGGCTTGTGACTTAGCATAAAATTTCGTCCAAGGTCTATCTTGGATGACTAGATATGAGTTTTGATAATATCTTACTTTTACGGAGTCAGTTTTGGTCTCGGTAATCACTAACGGTAAGTCGTTAAGTCATGAAACTTAAAATCGGGTATCCTAAAAATATGAAACTTATAAATATGTTAAAACTTATTAATATAACCTATCTTAGCACATTTAATAAGTGACAAGTTCTATCGGGTTGCTTAAACGCTGCTAAAACTGGAAACGCGGGTCTAAAACGCGTAATTCGTAAAACGTACGAAAGTTGCGTAAAATTGAGAAAAGTAAAATGTAACTTTTCTAATAGGATACTAATGACTTAAAATGGCTTATAATGTCTAGGCTGGGCTCTGTCTAGTGTCGGTTGGTATTTAATGTGTTTAAACTTAAAACCGTAAGCCTAAAAATCAAGGAATGATTTATAAAATCAAGCAAAGATTTTTGGTCAAAGGAGGAGGGAAAAATATGTTGACTTATTCCAAAAATGTGAAACCTCAAATTGTCTTAGAAACGCGGTGCAGGTATAGGCTAAGGTTACGGCTAAGTAAAAGTGCTTAAAAACGAGAATTCCTGTTTCTCACGGCCAAGGTTTATTTGGTCATATTTTTCTTAGTCATGATTAATTCTCAAATTAATCATGAGAGTACTAAACATTTTTCTGATGCGGGGTCACTTAACGTGGTCGAGTTTCGTTGTGTGTAAAATTTTTGAATGACGTTTTACCCTAAAACGTGTAATTCCTTTATAACTTTCACGAAAATGATCTAATTAGTATCAAACTTTTAATTTGCTATGGAAATGATTTTTCACTCGAGGCCAAGAAACGAAAATCAAATTTTGGGAAAATTTCGGGAAAAATGAATAGTAAAAGTGAATAGTAAAAATTTTCTGGGAATAGTAATTAATCTGAAAATGCGAATTGTTACATCTTGATGGTCTCAAAACTATCTTGTAACCGTATATGTCGTGGAACGTGCGTTAAACATTTCTTACTCGCCAAACCAAACCCACCCAAATGACATTGGGCCTGGCCCATTTCTTATGATAAACCAACGCACCATGTTTGGTCTTTGGGCTTTTGGCCACAAATTGAGCCCGACACTATTCGAGCCTAAGACTTAAGTTTTATGCCTAAGTTAACCGACTAGTGCCTACTTACATTGGATCATCCTTCGTGTTGTTTTCTTAACAACCTATCAATATTTTTACACGTCTCAATTTAACCCTCACCCATAAATCATATGTGACAAGTCTTTTTCATTTACTCTATCATTCGATGGCCAAGTTATCAACACAGTTCAGCTGGATTGTCACTGCATCAACTAAACAAAAGATCAAAAATTTTTCCTAAGTACTTTGTTTCATACAAGCTCCAAACAACACCTACAAAACTAAAACGAAATCTCGCCAAATTAATTAGTCATGATTCATGTCATTCAAACCACTTATGTGACTCAACTACGAACCAAATCCCTTCATTTCTCTTTTGTCTCCAACGATGGCTAACAACCCCAAGAAAACAAATAATTTCAGGCTATAACTACTCCATCAGATGACATATTGACTTCCCATACCTATTTTTGAATAATTGCACGATAAATACGAACAGATAATTAAGTAATTAACATAAGACAAGATTTCATAAAACGAAACAAACTTTATTACTCATACATTAAGGATTACATGAAAACACAACGAAGTTTATTACAACACTTCTACACTATCCATCACTTATCAATGGCAACCGCTAAGATCACGAGGGGCACAAGAAACACGAAAATCCCGACCAAAAATGCACGATCCTCATTCGGAATGAATGCCACGTAAATAGTAGCAACAACCACGTACACGATTGCAACCATGGTAATAACGTGCAGCATTTTGAAGAAATAATGAGAGAAATGTAATTGAAAAATTAAAGTTTTGAATGGTAAAATGGGGATTTTTAAAAGGAGATATTTAAAAAAAAAAAAAAAAAAAAAAAAAAAAAAAAAAAAAAAAAAAAAAACGTACTTTTGCTTTATCTCTCGGGAACCAACTAAGGACCAATACCGTGTTGTCACTTAGAACTTTACTTAACAAGTTTTCTTTACAAAAACTAAAGTTAAATCATTTTCTCTACATTCATGGAATTCTCATTCAAAAATCTCGTTATTAAAAATCCATTGATAACTACGACATTAGATTAGAATCCCGGGACGGGATTCAGTTTAACGGGTAGGTACTATAATATCCCGTAAATTACCCCTTTTAATTTTAAATGATCAATGAGAGTAATCAATCGTCACGATTTAATTAACCATTTTTACGGGCTAAATTTTTGCTTTTATTCAACTATATTAATCTAAACGTCTTAACGCGTTCGCATATTCTTTATGTCACCCTCTTACCATGTAATAAGGTCAATGAATTGTCACTTCAATTGTCAAAGCTTCCTCATTATTATTTTTTTATATACTATTGATGTACAGGGACCGTCCATTCACATTTCACAAACAACTCACATGTCAAACTATTTATTTGCAAAAGATGAATCATTTCTCTACTTTTTCCTTCTTTTCTCACTTTAGTCGACATACATTTAAGACAAATCAAAACCATGTGACACTTACAAACAAATCAAGTCCTATTTGCTTGTCTATTTCATTTGAATCAAATAGTAATAGGAGGAAAATAAGGAAACCATATGAACTCTTACAACTCTTATGACACAAACCAATCATGCTTTTAACTTCTTATAGTTAGCATTCAATGTACAAAACCAAATGAACCTCTCTTTTCTTCTGGTGCTAGCTGTCGACAAAGGAAAGAAGACAAGACACTTTGTCCATTGCTCCCTGTTCTATTCTTCTATTTTTCCCCACATTTTCGCTGACAATGTTACCAAACAAGGTTGACTACATTTAAACATGTGATCATTTTCCCACTCATAAATACCCATGCAAATCCTTGCCGGACTTCACCACCAACTGAAAACAAAGCCCAAACATCTCCCTTGTTTCTCTTGTAGTTCGACAGTATGCAAGGCAGAAAAAAAAAGGAATTGGTTTGTTAGTAAAATAGAAACTTGGGTTTTCATAAGCTTGAGTTAAATATTGTCCTCGTTTCTTTTTCCTCTTGCCCGATCAAACTCAAACTCACTAAAACTACAAATTTACAACAAGGGTCTAAACTTGGAAGCTTGGGGTGAACTTGGAGTAAGCTTTTGGAAGCTTGGTTTAGTCTTGCTCTCGTCACTTGTTAGCCTCGCTCTTTTATAAAGATAACGTCACATACGTGAAATGGACTAGATATGTAGCAAGTTGTGCCAATAGGGACTACTAATGTTAACTAGGCAAACTTGTGATGTGTAGAGCCTATAAATACCCCTCATGACTCTCCATGAGGGGTGTGGGAAATTGTGTATCTTTACTTTCATTGTTAATAAACTTCCATTTTCTTCACCCTCTCTCTAATTTCTCTCTCTAAAAAGATGAAGACTTTCATCTTCTTTGATCAACCTCGACCTCCCGAACCACATGAATCATGTATATTTTCGGTCCTACAATTGGCATCAGAGCTACGGTGTTGATTTTTGTGGTTCGAATAATGTTTTGAAGCTGTTTTTACCATTTTTTTGGTACGGAGCAAAAAATTTTTTCTTATCATTCACAACAGTTTCATCTCATATGCTTGTTTTAAACTGTTTTTGTGCAATATTTATGTAGTTGGAAAATTTTTTCCTACTTTTATTGATAGACAGTTTATATACAAGTCCTATTGTATCCCTTGGTCAAAAAGTTCACAGATTTCTATGCAGTTTATGATAGCTGTTTTTCTTTGTGTGTCCTTGTGTCCAAAGAACAAATCTGTGGGAACTAATATATCATTTTCAAGACTTTTTGTTCCATTACCGTGAATCGTGGTCAAGACATGGTCAAGAAAATCATCGGCAAACTCATCGGAATCTGCATAAAGTCGCCGGAATCTGGTCGGAATTTCTTGTATAAGAAGTTCTTGATATGTACTTGTTTTCGAGAATATAGTCTTTTCGAAAATGTGAAACCCTTGACTTTCGCAATTCTTGTATAAGAATTTTCGAAAAGCTTAAAACTTTCGAAAAATTTTCTGGTATAGACAAGTTTCGAAATTGGTTGAGAACTTTCGAAATTTTTTAGCAAAGTTTCGAAATTACAAATGTTTCGAAATCAGAAAGTTTCGAGAAATATACTTTCGAAAAGTGACCAACTTTCGAGAACAGAAGATCAAAATGCAAATGAGACCAACGACCACAAAACCAAATACCAAACTCATTTGAGACCCCAGCCGTGTACTTCATCAGGCCAAATGGTATACAGCAAATAGAATGATATCAAAAGACCAAACACAGCCGAGCAATAACAAATCCAACATCAATTTCCCAATCCCATCACATACTACTATCACCTCTCCACATAACATGACTTGATTCAAATATCACTAACGAAAATCTCATAATTGATTCAACTTTTGTCTAATCTTTTAAAGATTTTTTTAGTTGAATCATTATCATCATAGATCCTTTAGAAGACATAGCTTCATTAAATATTCGAAACAAGCTGAAGATTGAACAAGAAAAATTATGTTCGAATTCAATCTTCCCTTTCGGTTGTGAACAAAAACGAAATTCAATCACATAATTACCTACCCGAGACCCATGAGAGGATCTTGAAGCACAATCATTTTTGTTCTTCAACCATACTATGTAAAAGGAGAGAAGGGTATTTATGTGCTTTTGTTCATGTGATTTAATGGGGATGTGATGAACATGAGATTTGAGATGTGATCGATTTGCTGCTTTTGAGAAGAGAGAGAATGAGGTGATTGTTAAGATGGGGGCGGATAAACGTATGAAAGTGGCTTAAGGTTTATGAGGTGCGTGAGTTTAGGATTTTATCTGATCACTTTGTGTGGCTGGATTGGGTCATCTTTACTTGGAACGGGTTCTTTCATGGGCTGCTTATAGATCCAAGAGTATCATGAATTTGGCTGCAATTAGCTTTCAATTAAATTGGTTTGGGCTGCAAGTGTTGAACGGCTGAAAAATTTAATAGATTGGACAAAAAAAATTGATATACGTATTTTTGGTTTAATGTTATATTTTAGCCAAAATGTCTGATAATTATTGGACTAAGAATGGTATTTTGGTTTATCAATTTTCACAAGGATACATAATTATTTGACGGCTAGATATGTTTTGTTTAACAAAAATGACTACGGGGTTTTTTGCACGGTATTATTGATTTGACATTGAAGTGGCATTTCAACATGTGTACTTATTTATCTCAAAGTCTAGGGGTGGTTGGATGCACGACTTTTGAAGATAACTTTTTCTGTGCAAATTAAAAAATTCAGTCTT
Organism: Artemisia argyi; assembly: GCA_030686995.1. Taxonomy (NCBI): domain Eukaryota; kingdom Viridiplantae; phylum Streptophyta; class Magnoliopsida; order Asterales; family Asteraceae; genus Artemisia; species Artemisia argyi. The sequence continues at coordinate 20,137,150 of CM060701.1, read as the reverse complement.
GACAATCTAGTTATTACTGATGTAAGGAGTTACGTTGTAGTGCTCACAGTATAGCTATCACTTAAAGGAGTTACGTTGTAGTACTCAGTGTCACACGAAGTAGTGGATTGTTCAAGTGGCGAATATTTCGTGCAACCTCATACTTAAAGGAGTTACATTGTAGTGCTCAGTATAGGTATTAAGTCACATCTATCGTACAAGCATTAAGTCACAAGATGGGATGATTACTTCTTTTTCAAGTTGGTTATATCGGGCTGTCTCCATATGTGGTCATTACTAGTAGCCAGTGAATTACAAGGAGGTTCGTTTAAAGGTTGATTTGAGAGAATAGTATTGCGAGTATACATTTACGACATATACTCACAAAATTTGCTTTCATGGTCTTATCTATGTTGCATCAGAAGTGTAAAGTACGGGTAATTATGGCATGTACACAAAATAGTATGATGATTTCGATAAATCGCAACCATCAGGAGGGAGAAGAACATGCCAAAAGAAGTAGTGTTTCATCTCTAGTACGTTGGTTGTTCGAGGGAATTGTGCTTACACTGGAACCGAAGAAGTACTAATGATGTGTACATCGGAGCGTATTACCAACCTTCTGTGCAATGTTATGTGAGTTATATTGTCATGATGCTCCCTGAACGACAACCATGTGCCTACACTTTTGAATCTACTTTATCCGCTGCGTGATGAAAAGAGAGTTGTCGGTTCAGGAGAGAGCAGGAAAAAGAATAAAGGCTCACTAGTTAGGAGGGAGTAATAACCTAACTAGACCGTTACAGTTGAAGTTCAGAGCTACAAAGATCTGTGCCGTCAGTGCCAAAGATCAAATGCCGAGATCGTCGGATGAAAAGAACTTCAAGTCTTCCTCAGTATCTAGACTACAGAGACTCTGCGCTTCAACAACGTCAACATAGTTTACTATTGTTGTAATTTTACATTGTTAATGTATTTATAGGTCTCATTGTAACCATTCATGTGTGACGATATCTTGGAGGGAGATCGTTAGCCTCGCTCTTTTATAAAGATAACGCCACATACGTGAAATGGACTAGATATGTAGCAAGTTGTGCCAATAGGGACTACTTATGTTAACTAGGCAAACTTGTGATGTGTAGAGCCTATAAATACCCCTCATGACTCTCCATGAGGGGTGTGGGAAATTGTGTATCTTTACTTTCATTGTTAATAAACTTCAATTTTCTTCACCCTCTCTCTACTTTCTCTCTCTAAAAAGATGAAGACTTTCATCTTCTTTGATCAACCTCGACCTCCTGAACCACATGAATCATGTATATTTTCGGTCCTACATCACTCGACATCCGCTTTTTCTCATGCTCACTGTAAGGAAGCACTTTAATATAAATCCTCATGTATACTTTCATTTAGTATAGTTGACCACAAATACAATTCTTGTTTTGAAGTTTCATGCTACTGTGAACACTTTGAGTGTATTCGACTTTTAAATGGATTTTAAAAACTTTTGAACGTATACAAACTAAAGAGAAATAAGCTTATGAAACACATTAAGTTATTGGCTCAATCTTGGAAAAATGCTTATTCAACTTATTGGTTTATTTCGTGACCTGTTACGATTTTAATATTGTTTATCGAACCCTTTTGAACTCAACTTATATTCGGCATTTGTTAAAAACAACCTCAAACAATATCGGACCTTATGGCCCAAGGCGAACTCGACTTGGCTTGTCGAAGTACTTATTCGAATAAGCTTTTTCTAGATTATAAGCTAACGCGACGAAAACATTAAAACTCAATCGTAAAACTTGAAACTTTCGTTGAGTTGTGACTGGAAGCTGTTTTGAAAATGAAACATGATGATACAAACCCATACATGCTAACAACAAACTCAGTATACTGAGGGGAAACTTATAACTAAAAAAACAAGACTGTCACAAATCCTTTAAATAAAATAAATCTGTAAATAATAAAAACAAAAAGCCCGTGGCCCAGTTGGGTAGGGGCACTTGGTTAGTAAGCATGAGGTCAGTGGATCGAACCCTACACCTGGCGTTTTTATTTTTTTATTGTGGTTATCTTGCAACAACTTTTGTATTTTGACAGTTTCAATCCCTCAACTTTACACAACTAGACACATTTCTAGAAACTTTTATAAGTTTTAAACACTTATATTATTGTTACAATTTCGGCCCCTCAAGTTTGATACATGACATTTTCCACCTAAAACTTTTATAAATTTAATAAACTCATATAGTTTTTATCACTTTTCGTCTAAATAAATATATATTTAACGCATATTTTTAGTTGACGACCAAAATGACTGAAATTGTAAATAATATATTTTCCCAATTATATTATTGAACCGAGACCTCATCAATAATACTTAAGCCGATATTCAAGCCAACTCTCATACTAATATACTGTATATATTTCCACACTCATTCCAAGAGCCAATACTTACAAATATTTTCACAACTACATTTCTATATACATTATCAAAAATTAAATTAACTTATGAAACTCCACATAAGCAATAACGATACTTTATACTTAAAGACAAGTTATATAGTATATAACTTTGTTCTTGAACTTTAAGCATATTACCACACAAGCCACCTCTGCCACAAAACCATTTTTCATCATCCGACATTGATTCAAATCATTATTCGCGATAAGTCAAGCTTATCTCAGACTTCCATATTATTCAGGTTGTCTATTGGAGCCATTCCTATTCTGCTATTGACATTACTTTATCCTGTCTACCATACCACCAAGGTGAGTCATAGCCCCTCTCTTACTCTTTTTATAATTGTTTTATAAATGTTTTGGGGGAGATACATGCTCAACTACATGTTTTATACTTTTACAAATACTTGCTAACTATTTACATATTACTGTGAGTTCCATAGCCCCCACACTCTACCTGTTTTAAATTGCTTTCGGGGAAAATACATGCTTATATTATATATAAGCTTACGAGTGTACCATAAACATTATACTTAGTCGATAAACCACGCTACTTGTTATTGAAGCGTAATACTTGCTTTTACTTCCAAAGGAACTATAAACTTTTGTGAAATTCTATGAACTTATGAATCCACTTTTACGCATTTATATCTCATGGAGAGATACCTGCTAAAAACATGATTACAAGTGATTTTCAACTGTATGCTATCTTGATTATTATTGCCTAAGACACACTTTTGCCTCTGAAAGTCCCTCATATCATGAACCTTAGTCACTTGTGAGTGAACGTGAATATAGTGAACAGATCTATTGGCAGTTGACGCCCCATTTGTGCTAGCCGGATAGGTAGCCAAATGCACTTTATTTGAAGAACAATAGGATGTTGGCAAACTCCTACACGAGGGCACTATTACTTACATCATTTCTGATGTCACACATGTTAAGGATTGCGTTCATGAGACTTAGTGCAATAAGGCGGTATTGTAGTCATGATACAGTACTGCAACTACTAAATTTATGGGCGTATAACAACGTAGCCCACCGTTTATCAAACTTCGAACTTGTTTTCATTATATAGCAGAAAATCACTACTTGGTAAACCATAACTACTTTGTGTTGACCTGGTAGGGCAACCAAACCAACTGTGGGTGTATAACAACGTAACCAACTACTTATTTTATTAACAATGGGATCTATTACATTTATTACCTAAACTTGGAATTATTGGAAAAATCAACTGGCTTTATGCCAACTCTATGGATTCACTCACTCTTTACCTTTGAAAATCAACTGTTTAAATTTATAAATCTTCTGGATGTACTCATTCTTTGATTTTGCCAATCAACTGTTTCAACTATAAACTTTAAGGAATTATCCACACTTTGATTTTTGCTAATTAACTGTTTAAACTATAAATACCATGGATTTACTCACACTTTGATTTTGGATAATCAACTGTTTATTTATAACTACTATGGACTCACAAACTCTTTTGATTTTGGAAATCAACTATTTTACTTACAAACTCTATGAACTCACCAACCTTTGTGTTGACGTTTTTAGCATGTGTTTATCTCAGGTCCATAATGAGCAAGGATGGCACGGAGGAGCACGGATACTTACGAAGGCCATAAATTTTACTATCATTCGAAAACCTAATTAACAAACTTTGCAACCATTGGGACCTCATTTTGTAAACTCTGATATTTATGAAGTTCGAATGATAAATCTTTTAAAATGACTAAAATAATTATCGTTTTCTACTATAAAACTATTGAGCCATGAAGTAACACCCAATCTAAATTCCACTACATATTTTAAAATTGGGGGTGTTACACCTTGTGTATCGAGTCGAGTTTTACTGAGTTGAGTCTTGGTCACAGGTTCGTGTCTAAGTTAAGATGGAGGGTTGTACATTGTGTTTAAATGATCGTAATATTAGGTGTAGTGGTGTTTTTAATGCTATTAATGTAGAATGACGGTTGTACATTGTGTTTAAATGATTGTAATATTGGGTGTAGAGATTTTTTAATGCTATGTAGAATGAGGATTGTATATTGTGTTTAAATAATTGTAATATTGGGTGTAGGGGTATTTTTAATGCTATTAATGTAGAATGAGGGTTGTACATTGTATTTAAATGATTGTAATATTTGGTGTAAGGGTGTTTTTAATGCTATTAATGTAGAATGAGGGTTGTACATTATGTTTAAATAATTGTAATATTGGGTGTAGGGGTGTTTTTAATGCTATTAATGTAGAATTATAAGAAAAATGGTATGAATTTCGATTCATGCTAGTTTTTGTTGTACACAATGCTTTGGTTGTTGTAATTATAAAAATTGCTTGCTTTAAAGTGTTGTAAACCATGCATCATTTTTTGTACATCTGAATTTTTTGGAGAGAGAGTTATTCCTCCATTATAAGTAGTATAGATAAATGATGGCCATTGCGGAAAACAAACACGTTTAGTTGTCATTGTTTTATTGGTTGGTAGGTAGGTAGCGCCCAAATTTGACCTAAATTTTGCTCATCGACTTATAGTTAGCTATGTTATAGTTAATAAGTGATTGTGATTAAGGAAAACAAACACGTTTAGTTGTCATTGTTTTACTGGTTTGTAGGTAGGTAGTGCCCGAATTTGACCTAAATGTTGCTCATCGACTTATAGTTAGCTATGTTACAGTTAATTTAGCTATGATTAATTTAGTTGTGATTAATTATACATACCAAAACAAATAGGTTTAGTTGTCATCGTTTTATTGTTAAATTAAATTTAAAGTGGGTTCGTAGGTAGGTAACGCCCAAATTTGACCCAAATGTTGCTCACCGGCTTATAGTTAGCTATGGTTTATTAGGTAGTATACTAGTGATTGTGTGGTCATCATTGAGCATAATTGATTCTGTGTTTTGAGTTGTTTTTAGTTAGAAAATGAGCATCAAATTATTGATATAACCTGATATTAACATTAAAAAAAGTTATGAACTATAGATAACAAAATGAAATTGGCTTTTTTGTTTGTTGTATAGACTCGCCTCATTACGAGTTTCTCAGTAATACCATATATTCTCGGGAACGGCTATATGGATAAATCTTGGATGCACATTGTTCATTGGTTAACCGACCCACAATATCAAATTATGAACAAGTTTCTTAAATTTGCCTATTGTTACAAAAAAAAAGGTCAAAATTCTTTACCCTTGCAAAATTTGTAATAATTTTCATTACCATAAGAAATCTACCATTTATAAACATTTGATGCAAAATAGAAATTCTGTTGGTTATGATGAGTGGACACTTAATAGGGAGTCTTGTAATGTTTCAGATGATAATGATGATCATGTATCATCTAATGATGATGATGTGGGTAGTGATAATGATCATGTTGATGATGACGACTATGCTGAAATGTTAGATAACATAAGTCAAAGTACGTGGGTGATAAATGGAAGACTAATGGTGAGTCTTCATCTTCAATAGACAATCCAGTTAAACCACCTGTTAATAATTATTTTGTTCACCTCGTGGCATATATATTAATCAACTAGTGGCAGCTATAAATCATGCTTAACTTACATTTTCTAAAGAGCACATTATTATCTTCTAACTTCTGATAATGGAAACTTACGTGGATATTTTCTCAAATCCAGTTTTTTCACATGTCATCGCACCTCTATTTCTTCTTCTTATTTTACTGTATATCAACAATCGACATAAAAAATATAGAAAAACGCCGAAGAGGTTTCCTCCTTATGGCGGGACAAAACTTCATCAACTTATTAACTATACCACATACCATCATTACATGACTGACCTCGCGTCAAAATACAAAACTTTCAAAATTTATAACCCTTTCCATGCTGAGGTTTATACAGTTGATCCGGTGAATTTGGAGTATATTCTCAAGACCAACTTCGAAAATTACGGCAAGGTATGTGATTAGGATCTTAGATGTATGTTAACATTATATTGTTATTTTCTTTTGTTTTGTTGCAATGCAAACATTTGAGTGGTCGTTTCCATGCTAAGCTTTCTGTCTTGAAGCAACATCAATTTATGAAATCCACACGATTTATCAAAGAATATAAAAGTAATGATGCATCTCATTCGAGTTTATCTTTTGAAAGGATTTTATGTACATGAACACTTTCACATAGCACATAAATGTTGATGTCCTTATAGTTAGTATACAATCTTCATATACATACGCGTATGTGGATTGTGGTATTGTAAGAGCCAAATGTTACTTTGACGCCAATGAGCAAACTCAAAATTTTAGAATTAAGGCAAAATGCTTTTGAAGTTTACCTTATGTACAAGTCCCTCTTTTAACGTTTGCTTAGCTTATAGATAATAATTGTGCAAAAATATTGTAGGGACCATATATCTACGAAATGACAGTCGATCTACTTGGTGATGGGATATTCACAGTAGATGGGAATAAATGGCGAGAACAAAGGAAGGTGTCGAGCCATGAGTTCTCTACTAAAGTCTTGAGAGACTTTAGCAGTAAAATCTTCAAAAGGAATGCAATAAAACTCGGGAACATATTGTCCCAAGCAGCAGATAAAAACCAAATAATTGATATAAATGTAAGTTTCTTGTTTGCTGTAGTAACAATCACCCTGCCCGTTGATCATTGCCATTATAGATCGAGATAACCATCATATATATGCATTTAAAATATATGTGTATATACAGGACTTGTTCATGAAAACAACGACAGATTCTATTTTTAAAGTTGGTTTTGGTATTGATCTTGACATCATGAGTGGAACAAATGAAGAAGGGCTTAGATTTAGTCGTGCATTCGATGATGCAAACAACTTAACGATTCAAAGATTTATTGATAAATCATGGAAGATCAAGAAGTTTCTGAATCTTGGATCGGAAGCAAAGTTAAAGAAAAATGTTGAAGTGATTGATGAGTTTGTTTATAAGGTGATCCAGATGAAGATTGAACAAATGCACAAGTTAGAGGATGAGTTTTTGGTAAGCTTAGTTTTTATTAAACTCACATATACAAATTGAAGTACGACAGTCGATATTTATCATTTTTCTTCAATTGACTAAGCACTAATTTTTGGAACTCACAGTTGAAGAAAGAAGACATCTTATCGAGGTTTGTTAAGATAAATGATAATGATCCAAAGTACCTACGAGATATAATACTAAACTACGTGCTTGCCGGAAAAGATCCAATAGCCATTTCTTTGTCTTGGTTGATTTACATGCTTTGCAAACATCCTCAAATGCAAGATAAGGTTGCAAAAGAAATCAAGGAAGCAACAAATGTGAGCGAAGATATCACAAATGTTGAGGATTTTGTGGCTCTTGTGAGCGAGGCTGCACTTGACAAGATGCAATATCTTCATGCAGCTTTGACAGAAACTATCAGACTCTATCCCGCGTTACCAATGGTATGCAATCTTTTTTCACCAATTGTGATTTGTTATATTAATCGTTTTTTAGAATGTTAATTCTTGGAGGAATTCTGTAACTAATTATGGACATAAAAACTGTTTAAGTTAAGTTGTTATAAAGCAATGAATCCAAACAAGTATGTGTCTAAACATATCAATGAATGGTGTTGTGTCGACCCATTCATTTGTCTAGTGTTCTTGGGCTGGTTTTATAAAGAATTAATGTTCTCAAGTTTAACAAACCATATTAGTACATTAATGATCTAATTACTTAATAACTCTCATTAGGAGTGTATTTATGCATTCGCTTTTGTTTCAACTAGATTCCGCTTATCCATAAAATATAAGGAAGGTTTATGGACTAAAATTCACATTAATCAGATTGTGACATATCTGTCCCAGTTGACTTGATAAACTAATTTCGTCTGATAAAGAAGAAATGTGGCAAATATAACTTGTTCATACTTGTTCAAATCAAAATATTAACCGATATGATCAGGAATATCAACTATAGTATCAAAGGGATATTCAATGTTAGTTGAATTCAAAATTTCCTAATAATATTGCAGGATGCAAAGCATTGTTTTTCAGATGATGTTCTACCAGATGGTTTTAGTGTAAAGAAAGGAGATCTGGTATGTTACTTGCCATATGCAATGGGAAGGATGACGTTCATATGGGGTAACGATGCACTTGAGTTTAAACCAGAAAGATGGCTTGATAACAATGGTTGTTTCCATCAAGAAAGCCCCTTCAAATTTACAGCTTTTCAGGTTAGTATGATATCAATTCATGTCCAAAACGCTAAGCGTTACACTACGAGGTACAATATATTTTAGCATAGCTTGTCTTTGCAATGTTAGCTTTTTGTTACGGATATAATAGGCCAACTCTTACTTGATACCACAGGGATATTGTCAATTCTAGAGCAATTTACAACTCTTGCTTTATTTTTTGGGACAACTCCAAATTCTACTAACCTATGTAGCACCGAAACGGGAACGGCAAAGGGATACGTGAATGATGCGGGAACAGGAAACGACAAAAATGAAAAATTCAAGATACGGGAACGGCATAGATACAACAATAAAAAATATATAAAAAATTAAAAATATATTAAAGAAAATCCAAAATAGATATATATATATATATATATATATATATATATATATATATATATATATATATATATATATATATATATATATATATATATATATATATATGTATATATATATGTTGACGTAAATTGTAAACTTCAAAAATACTACATCTTTCAAAGTTAATTAATTATCAATAATCAAATCATTTATTATCGATAATCAAATCATTTATACATATCTGTTTGTTTGAAAAGTTAAATCATCTCACCTGTTAAAGTTAAAAGAGGTAAAGTAAAGTCACTTATTTGTTTTATTTAAAAAAAAAAAATCTATTTATTGTTTTTTCTTTCATGTCACGTAGGTGATATTTATATTTGATAATTGTATTTTTTATCTTGTTATATTTGAGCATAATCTCTTTCTCTTTCCAAGAACTTATCTTCTTCCTCATAATATATCTTCAACTTCAGATCTGATTGCTCATGTTTTTTTCTTCTTCAAATGTTACACAAATTTATTCCAGCCGTTTGGAATAAAAAAGCCCATTAAACCTATAAGAAAGGGCTTGAAAACTTCTTAAATATCCAGAATCGGGTAGGGATACGGCGTGGAATCCAGAAACGGCTATGTATACATTGGAGAAACATTTTGGGGACATTTCCTTCGCATTTCCGTTCCCTTGGCTTTCCCAAACGGGCACGGGGGCCTACAGGCGTTTCGGTGCATCATAGCTACTAACTAAGCAACTCTATTTGGAGTTGAGGATGTAACAAATGGCATAACATAAGTGAGATCGTGCTTTGATCTCCACAATAAACCAGTATGGTTGCAATTTTTTCATTAAAAATATGTTCACTGCGAAATCTCCAAATAACTTAAGTAATTACACGAATAACGGCATCAAAACATTTTTTGTGTTCAGATGTGATCCTAATCAGATTTGTCACCTCCCATAAATCAGATAACTTGTTACCAACAAATTTCTTAATACATTATTGACTAAAATAAGTCAAGTACCACTATCAAAGGGATATCTAACCCGTAATACTTTTTTCATTCTAGTAATCCAGCTAATTAACTTAAATATCATTTTGTTTGTCATATACAGGCTGGACCACGTACTTGTTTGGGTCGAGATTTCGCATACAGGCAGATGAAGATCTTAGCGTCTATTGTGTTAGGTTGCTTCATGTTCAAATTGAGTGATGAAAAAAATGTTCTGAAGTACAGAATGTCGATTAATCTTCACATCGACGGTCAACTGCAAGTCAATGTTTTCAATAGATTGGCGTTACAAAATCCGCAAACATAAATTTCACTTTACATATATGCATGCTCAACAAAACATAGCATATGCTCATATTGAGCATACGATATTCAATAAAAACGTAACGGTGTGGACTTACATCTACGTATCAAGTTAATTTATTTCTCTACAATGTGTTGTTATGATTCATAATAGTGGGGTTGACGATTTTGTGAAAGCTATATAAGACACCAAGATTTACTGCATATAGGGGTGTACCCATAATACCGCAACCCATCCATTTTTACTAAAGATTTGAAGCAAATTGTTTGTACATAGAAACAAAATACAAAAGATATGTTGTTACTTGCAATCTATCTAAACAAAGAGATCCAAGAGGTCAAATGTAACTCAGACATAGTGCCATACACACACGGAAAAAGTAAATCTGAAACAATAATGATGAAATAACAAACCAAAATTGGCTAATAATTTTTTCTTTAACAAAATATCTTCAACTTTTCCTGCTTGACACATCGTATCCTTGCAATATAAAGGTTCCGTGTACATACTATTACAAAACATTTACACATTTAGGCGGTGTTTGTTTTTAGGAGCACAAGGTATGATAAAAAAAAAAAAAAAAAAAAAAAAAAAAAAAAAAAAAACTCTTATCATAACACCATTTTACAAACTTTCTTAAAATCTTACAAATTACAAATTAACCCCTTTAAACTATTTTTTTCATTCATTACATCACCCCATAAATAATATTTTATTCATTAAATAAAAGTACAAATTACAAATACTAAAAAAAATACATGGAAATTAAAAAAACATACGGAAATAAAAACATACAAAAAGTTAAAAACATGTGAAAAAAAAAACATACAAATTACAAATAGTTATTCATTTTGTTCTTGTTCTTGATGTTTTCGCCAAATATGCTCTATAATGTTTCGTTGGAGACTAATATGCATATTTTTATTTTTGTCACGTATATGCGTATTTTTGTCACATATTTCTTTTGTCTTTCGACGTTGAACATCACACCTGTCGATCCACCTTTGTTGCATATGTGGTACCGGATTCACCCACAATTCGTTGTACTCACTTATTGTAAACTTTTGATCTTTTAAAATCATGTAATGCAATATGATGCAAGAATACATAATTCTACTTATCCTGGTGATATGGTATTGACGTGTCGGTTGTTGTATTATTCCTCAATGTCCTTGGAGAACACCAAAAGCATATTTGATAGTGTATTTGACTGTGTCACATAAATGTACTGATGGACTCATGTTATCGTTTTTATGGTTTCCAGGCTGTCAAATAGCTTGTTTTTTGTTTTTTTTTGTCCTCTACATGGGGTTGCAGACCCGAGTAGTTTAGATTTTCCTTTTCCTGTTTGTGTGCTTTAATGCATTTTTTTCGTTTTTCAAAGTTGCCCTTTTGAATTTCCTCGAAACTTGCCTTGAGTTGTCAGTTACGTCTTTTCCTTTTGCCTGTGTGTTTGTTGCGTGTTTTCATGGCCCACTTCTCCTTGGGCTTTTATAATTTGAGGATTGAGAGTGTATATACGTTCTTGTACGAGCGGTTATTCTTTCTTGTTTGCCTTTTTTAACCTTTGCAAAGAAAGTCATTGAGAGAAGAGGTTTGTAATTTTGTTCCCCTTTAAATCTTTTTAGGAGCTTTCTTTGCTTTTGTTTTGGTTTTTGATAGTGTATAGGACCTTCAGCCTAATAAGCTAAGAACCATACACTCGAACTTAGCCCAACAACGGCTACAACTCATCATGTTACGTGATGTGTGGGAATTGCACCAGGCATTACCTCTCAAGGGATCTCGAGAAGCTTACAACCCTCACCAGGCAGTGTACCTGATCGTTGTAGAATAGTATAGTGACAAGTACCGGGGGATTGATCGTTCAACTCAGGAATAGTGTCGCTAGGATTAGAAAGCCTAAAAACTAGGTCTAGAGGTGAGGGATGATTCTTTTTGTATTTTTTTATGTTTTATAAAGCAAATAAAAATCTCGGGTTTTGGAAGAGTGGGCGGAATTAGTTGCTAGTCAACTAACTCAATAACTAAGATGCAATCAAAATAAAAGAATAAAAATGAAAATAAACTAAATTAAACTAAAGGTGTTAGCAATATGTGGGAAAATGGTGTTTACTTAGATTTCACTACTCCCTAGATATCTTTTATAGGTTAATTACTTGTTACAGTTGCGTGGATGACGGATTGTATTCCTTAATACCATTCATGGGGTGGCGTACTTACTTCCCCAATCCTATAAGCTCCTACTTCACTCCTATGTCGAGCCAGCTAAGAAGCTCCTAACATGGGATCACTAGAATTCGCTCATGCGTTAAATACAACCATAAAAACCTAGTACACATCGGTTCATGTTTCTTAAGACGTTCAAGCAAGTTACACAATAGAGATCTGCCAGTTTTCTTAAGCCTAACATTGAAATCATTCATCCATTACAACTATAAACAAGCAATCAACATATAATCAACATCTAGGTTTCATTACATCTAAGCAAACACACAAGAGATCTAGTCTAGCATGTTAAAATCAAGACAAGCATAAGATATATTCAAACAACACATAGACATATTGAATGAATTGAAAGAGGACTTATCTTAATTTAACATGAAGGGTTTCAAGGGGTGAAAACCCTTGAATATACTGTTACAAACGGCCTAGGGTTTATTAGGTTCAACCCTAGTATTCTCCACACAAGTTCCTCCTCTAATGAATGAAAAATAGAAAAGTATATATAGATTTTGTGAGGTGACGGCGTCAAGAGTAAATTTCTGACGCCGTCATCTCGCCGCCAATAAAGTTCTCGGACTGCCTAGATCTGGAGCTGACGCCGTCATGAGTAATCCTTCTTCAGGCCGTCACCAAAATAACTCTTGACGCCCTAATTCTGACGCCGTCAGATTTTCTCTGGGTCGTCATGCATTTTACTCCTGACGCCGTCAGGTACTGTTTCCAGCATGGAAAATTAAGTCTTTGCCGTTTTCTTCACTTTTATGCTCCAAAAACGTCCAAAATGCTTCCTCTTCCAGAATTCACTTCCAACGTACCTAAAATCATAAAAGGAACGATTTAGGGCAATATTTGATCAAATAAATTCCAATTCCGGCTTAAATGACCCCCTAAAAACGGTTCATTTTTCGCCTCATCAAATACCCTTACACTTGAAATTTGCTTGCCCTCAAGCAAATGCGCTTTTATTCTAGTCAAAATACAAGTTAGGGGTCATTTAACACTAATATAAAAACAATTACAACAAATAATCGTTCCACTAAAGACCAAAGACAAGCACGGAGGTCATACACTAGCACCTCACAAATAGTGTTTAGATACTCACATCTCTCGGGTGTAATAAAGTATATATCACAATATGGAAATGGAAAACATCTCTCACTACCTGTCATAGCAAAATAGATTACCATAGGCTTGGGAAATGATCAAACCTCCACCACATGGCGTAAGCACCTAGGATAAACTATCAAAGAGGTCTTTTTAAAGGGTTGTAACGTTAGGTGTAGGGATATGGAATACACGGTTTTGTTGGATATAGGCAGTCTTTACTGGTGGCGAGTTAATAATCTTGATTAATTACATGTACAATATGGCGTTGCTAAGCCAAGACTAGACTCGACTTAAGCTAATAAATGAAAAATAACGAAAACATAAAATAAACATAGAATGAAACAGGATGGTAGTCCGTATGTTTTTTCTTTTTTCTTTTTCTATTTTTTTTTTTTTTTTTTTTTTGCATACACTTTTACCATATCATCCAAAATAATACATCATAGGGAATGAACATTCACCTTACACTTGAATTTTTACATACTTTACAATAAACTAATCTAATGACTCGAATTAAGATAATCAAAACACTTGGAATACTTTTAAGATTAACGCACATATGGGGGTAATAATATTATGTTCTTCCCCATTACTCCATAAAATAAGTACTTTACCCATGAGTCCCAATCGTCCCAAAACAATATGTACAAGGATATGACTCAACTTAGCAACCATGTAATCAATTAGATAATTAACTAACGGTTTAAACAAATAACAATAATGCACTAAAGATGAGTGCATACATGGAAGGCTAAGGCGATTTGGGTGTACATTTAAGTGGGGTGTAACAAATTCTTCCTTTAAGTAAGATGCTTAAAGTTAGAAACGAAAAGATAGGCTCGGAGGGGTGTACTAGGGGTTTCGTGTACAAAAAATGAGTACAACGCTAAGGTGTGGTGATGCGTGGGAATCGCACCTTGCTTTACCTCTCGAGGGATCTCGCGAGGCTTACAACCCCCACCAGGCAGTGTACCTGATCGTTGTAGTATAGTATAGTGACAAGTACCGGGGGATTGATCGTTCAGCTTAGGAATAGTGTCGCTAGGATTAGAAAACCTAATTAATAGTTCTAGAGGTGAAAGATGATTATTTTTGTATTTTTATATTTTTATTAAAGCAAGTAAAATCTCGGGTTTTGAAGGAGTGGGCGGAATTAGTTGCTAATCAACTAACCCAAAGCTAAGATGCAATCAAAATAAAATAATAAAAATGAAATTAAACTAAGGTTGTGAGCAGTGGTTGGAGAAATTGTGTTTACTTAGACTTCATTACTCCCTAGATATCTTTTACATGTTAATTACTTGTTACACTTGTATGAATGACGGGTTGTATTCCTTAATACCATTCGTGGGGTGGCATACATAACTCCCCAACTCTATGAGCTCTTATCTCCTCCTACACCATGACCCAGCACAACTATAGGGATTGTAAACAGTGGCTCATGCATTAAATACAACCAATAAAGACCTAGTACGTCTCGGTTCATGTTTCTTAAGACGTTCAAGCATGTTACCATTTGGAGATCTGCCAGTTTTCTTAAGCCTAACATATAAATCATTCATTCAAAACAAGAATAGACAAGTAATCAACATCTAGGTTTCATTAGATCTAAGCAAACACAAGAGAGATCTAGCCTAGCATAGTAGAATTGAGACAAGAACAAGAGATAAACAACCAACACATAGACATATTGATTGAATTAAAAGTACACTTATCTCAATTACAATGCAAGGTCTCAAGGGTTTGGAACCCTTGAAAAACCTGTGAAAGAGGCACCAAAATCGTCTTTAGGGTTTCACCAAAACTTCTCTCTTTTTTAATGAAAAAAACTAGAAAACTATATATAGGAAAATCGTTCTGACGGCGTCAAGAGTTAAATCTGACGCCGTCAACTCGCCGCCATAAACTTCCTCGGACGCCCTAGATCCACTTGTGACGGCCTATGTGACGCCGTCACCACCTTCGGTATTTTATTCTTGGCCACTTTGACGCCGTCACCTCTCCATCTGACGCCGTCACCAGCTACGATAAATTATTCTTCATGTCTGACGCCGTCAAGAGGCAAGTCTTGACGCCGTCACCTTGTATCTTCAGCTTGGATTTTTGGTACTTTGTCGTTTTCTTCACTTTATGCTCCAAAAACGTCCAAAATAGCCTCTTTTCCAGAATTCACTCTCCAAACACCTAAAATCACAAAAGGAACGATTTAGGGCAATATTTGATCAAATAAAGTCGGATTCGGGCTTAAATGACCCCCTAAAAACGGATCATTTTTCGCCTCATCATATACCCTTAGACTTGAGATTTGCTTGTCCTCAAGCAAATGAGCTTTTATTCTACTCAAAAGACAAGTTAGGGGTCATTTAACACTAATATAAAAGTAATTACAACAAATAATCGTTCCACTAAAGACCAATAGACAAGCACGGAGGTCATACACAAGCACCTCACAAATAGTGTTTAGATACTCACATCTCTCGGGTGTAATAAAGTAATATAACATTATGGAAATGGAAGATATCTCTCACTACCTGTCATAGCAAAATAGATTACCATAAGCTTGGGAAATGATCAAACCTCCACCACATGGCGTAAGCACCTAGGATAAACTATCAAAGAGGTCTTTTTAAAGGGTTATAACGTTAGGTGTAGGGATATGAATTACACGGTTTTGTTGGATAAAGGGAGTTTTACTGGTGGCGAGTTAACAATCTTAGTTAATTACATGTACAAGATGGCGTTGCTAAGCCAAGACTAGACTCGACTTAAGCTAATAAATGAAAAATAACAAAAACATAAAATGAACATAAAATAAAAACGGGATGGTAGTCCGTATGTTTTTTTCTCTTTTTTTTTTCTTTTCTATTTTTTTTTCTTTTTCTTGATTTTTTTTTTTTCGATTTTTTTTTTTCGATTTTTTTTTTTTTTTTTTTTTTTTTTTTTTTTTTTTTTTTTTTGCATACACTCTTACCCTACCATCCAAAATAATACATCATAGGAGATGAGAATTCCCCTTACACTTGAATCTTTACATACTTTACATTAAACTAATCTAATGACTCGAATTAAGAAAATTAAAACACTTGGAGCACTTTTAAGATTAACGCACGTATGGGGGTAATAAGTGATGTTCTTCCCCATTACTCCATAAAATAAGTACTTACCCACGAGTCCCAATAGTCCCAAAACAATATGTACAAGGATATGACTCGACTTAGCAACCATGTAATCAATTAGAAAGTTAACTTAGGGTTTAACAAATAACAATAATGCACTAAAAATGAGCGCATACACGGAAGGCTAAGGCGATTTGGTTGTACATTTAAGTGGGGTGTAACAAATTCTTCCTTTAAGTAAAATGCTTAAAGTTAGAAACGAAAAGATAGGCTCGGAGGGGTGTACTAGGGGTTTCGTGTACTAAAAATGAGTACAACGCTAAGGGTGTGGGAAAAATTAATTGACTTAACTAGCCAAGTAGTATGACTTAAATGGTCAAGTAATTATAATACAGGTTTAACACAAGGGTGATCCTAATGCCTCTTATCATGTAGTAAATCCTACCACACGAATGTAGTCTCACTAGCGGTCTCGGGATGCATCACTAACGCAAGTTCTAGAATCTAAATGCTACCGGTACACTCATAAGCACTAATAGTAAATGCTTTTCCTATCAAATCTAAAGGCGAACCTCACATTTTTGGGTGGAAAATTTTTCTGAATATACGGTTATGTGCTAGTCATACAACCTCCTATCCATGAGACGCTTGCTATGGCTAAAGTTTCACTCCTAAATGTTGTAAAAAAATTTAAATTTGGCGCTAAAATTACACTAACAAGTATTTCTCGTAGTTTTATTACTCATCTACTATCAAACAAAACAAACTCAAGCGAAAGTGCATATGTAAGGTATCATCTTTTTACCCTCCCCTTACACTTAAGATGAACATTGTCCCCAATGTTCAAGTAAAGAATGTAAAAGTTAAAAAGTAAAGAGAATGAAATCAAATACTCCCCTGATTCGCTCGATATGGATTTTAGTTGACCAGGTTAAATCTTCTTCCAAGAAAACGAACAATCAAAGCTTCCCTTCCAGAATATAAATCATCTTCTTGTCATAAATAACCTGTAAATCCTGACAAAAGTAGACAAGGCAACCTCGCGTAAAATCGGCGGCATCCTATATAAGTTACTAAATCCTAGAAAACAAAGTAAGATATAATGCTTGTGGAATGAAGTTTGCAGATTTCCTGGAGATTATAAAACTTAATAATTCACAAAAACTATAAGACTCCGTTAGAAAAACAAAATCGGTAAAATTTCCAGATTTTTGACTCCTGACGCCGTCAAGAGCAAACCCTGACGCCGTCAGAATGGACCTGCAGAAATCCTTATGTTAAGTTTCCGGAAAATTTCTGGAAAAACTTTGTCCTACTTCCTGGAAAATCCTGCAAAACTTCATTATGACTCGATACAAGCATTTGACTCTAACAAATACGAATATACATGTTCATTTAATATTGTGGAGAATCATGATCGGTTTGTTTCTTAAAAACATATTTGGGGTTTCCCCTTACACTTATCTTTTGCAAAAATACCTCTAGGTTGAAGTTAAGACTAGGCTAAACAACATAATAAAGTATTTCCACTTTTTAGTAGAGAAACATGATCATCCAACAATAAAACATAAAACATGCATACGGAAGCAAATAACAATCAAACAAATAAAAATCACACAAAACATGGGTTGCCTCCCAAGAAGCGCTTTTCTTTATTTACGAGTCTTGTAGCTAGACTCAAAGTCGTGGGTTACTACGTGATCTCATCATTGGTTCCACTCTCTAGGTCGTCTTCTAAACCAGTTTTGTATTCCGGACCTAGTTGCAAGCATTCTTTGTAGAAACCAAGCATCCTATTTCTAACATACTCTACTCCTCTACGTCTATCCTCATCATTCCTATAATAAGCCGCTTGCTTACGTTCCTTTTCGAAATTAGAGAGAAGGCGGTATTGCTCAATCTTGTAGGGCATTTGATAAGCAACCTCATCATTCTCTTCCTTGAATCTAACTATCCCTAACGTTGGATCATAACTCATCCTAGTGGCCTCAACAAATGGTTTCCCAAATATTATTTGACTTAGGCAAGCATCTATCACCGGACGCGTGTCTTCCACTATCATAAAATCAATCTCATAGGTGAGATTCCCTATAATCACATGTACTCCCTTAACTCTTCCTGCAAAATTACTTATCCAACTTTTACCGGGCATTATCCTAAAATTAAGTTGCTTCTTCATCACCCAATTGTAATAAGTCCTAGACATGATGTTCACGGGGGATCTAGGGTCTATGTAAGCTTTCCATATATGCATGTGCCCGATATTGCATGGGATGTTAATGTTAGAGGGGTCTCCCATTTTGATCAGGGGATCGCCAAAGATATATGTTGTCTCGGGACTATCGAATAAATACTTATGGTATTCCCGTTCTTCCTTGGTTGGCAACTTATCAAAATATTCCTCTATAGGTTCTACCTCCTCTAATTCCTTATCCTTATTAACCTCAACTTCCCTACTCTCATCCTCACTATTGGCTTCTACTCTAACTTCATCTTTGTCACTCTCCTCTATCTCCCTATCTATCGGCTTAATGGTGACAACATTGACAAAGTGGACATGTTTGGATGATGAGGGGTCCTTAACTTGGATTCCACTATTGGTGTCCCTAGTGTTCTTCCTAGGTGTGGCTAATGTTTGGTTGTTGAGGGCTTTCAACAAGTTGTCGGTCTTGTTGGTCATCTCCGTTTGTTGTTGGTTGAATTCGGTTTCAAACCTAGCTATGCGGGCTTCTTGAGATGCCATAAATTTCGACATCAATCCTTCAAGATTGTTGGTACTACCATAGTTGTTAGAAGGATTGTTGTTGAAAGTACGGTTGGATGGGGGACCGTTTGATTGGTAACGATTAGGCGGATTGGAAGAATTTGGTTGATTTTGTTTCCACCTAAGGTTTGGGTGATTTTTCCATGAGGGGTTATATGAATCACCGTATGTGTTTGGCTCGGACTTGAAAGTGTACCACTTATCTTCCGCTTTGTCGGTACGCGTGGATGCGTAGTTCGCAAAAGCTGTTCCGGGGAGTTCCACACAATCACGAGTGTCATGGGGACCACTACATAATTCGCATGAAGAAGTGATTTTGTTCACTTGGCTTGAATGCTTTGGAGCTTCGTAAGATTTCATGAGAAACTTGACTTGGTCCTCAAGTTCCATGATCCTACGGTCGGGAGTGCTTGAATTATTCGAAGGTAAAGATATTGCCTTGACCGTTTTGTTCAAATCACGGGGATCATTCCAACTTTCGTTGTCATAGAGAGCAAGATCTTCTATGAGTTCCCATGATTGTTCCGCACTAAGATCACGTAGCTTACCACCGGCCGATTGGTCAATGGTTCGCCTCGTGGAGATGTCGATATGGTCATAGAAGATTTGGACTTGGAGCCAAAGATCTATGCCATGATGAGGGACTTTTTGGAGTAAGTCCTTGAAACGAGTCCATGCTTCATAAAGAGATTCATTTTGACGTTGTTGAAACATCAAGATGTCATTCCTAAGTTTAGTAGTTCTCCCCGGTGGGAAAAATTGAGCAAGGAAACGAGTGGTGAGATCATCCCATGTGATGATGAATCCCGCGGGTAAACGCTCAAGCCATTGACTAGCTTGATCCCATAGAGAGAATTGGAATAGGCGTAAACAGGTAGTCTCTCTAGTTTCAACACCTAGGTCTATGGAATCTACGATTTTGAGGAAGTCCTTAAGGTGTTGGTTTGGATCTTCGGAACGAAGTCCATGGAATGCACATCCGCTTTGCACCAACCGGATGGTGTCGGATCGCAAGGGGGTCACATTGGCTCCGGTGAGCTCAATGGTGTTTCGGTAGCCTTGGTGGCTAGGTCGGGAATACTCTCCTAAGGTTCGGGGCCTAAGGGGTTCTAATGGTGGGTTTTGTTGTGGTGGGATGATGGGTTCAAAGATGTTACCACCTTCCATGATGTCGGATGGTAAAGAGTTACGAACAAAGGCACGAAGAAACAAGATAGACTAAAGAAGACCTAAAAATAAAAATAAAAATCTTACTAGAAAGGAATCTAGCAAGTAGACCTAATAAAAAGAAATTCTAACCTAGACAATAACTATTCCCCGGGCTGCGGCGCCAAAAACTTGATGCGTGGGAATCGCACCTTGCTTTACCTCTCGAGGGATCTCGCGAGGCTTACAACCCCCACCAGGCAGTGTACCTGATCGTTGTAGTATAGTATAGTGACAAGTACCGGGGGATTGATCGTTCAGCTTAGGAATAGTGTCGCTAGGATTAGAAAACCTAATTAATAGTTCTAGAGGTGAAAGATGATTATTTTTGTATTTTTATATTTTTATTAAAGCAAGTAAAATCTCGGGTTTTGAAGGAGTGGGCGGAATTAGTTGCTAATCAACTAACCCAAAGCTAAGATGCAATCAAAATAAAATAATAAAAATGAAATTAAACTAAGGTTGTGAGCAGTGGTTGGAGAAATTGTGTTTACTTAGACTTCATTACTCCCTAGATATCTTTTACATGTTAATTACTTGTTACACTTGTATGAATGACGGGTTGTATTCCTTAATACCATTCGTGGGGTGGCATACATAACTCCCCAACTCTATGAGCTCTTATCTCCTCCTACACCATGACCCAGCACAACTATAGGGATTGTAAACAGTGGCTCATGCATTAAATACAACCAATAAAGACCTAGTACGCCTCGGTTCATGTTTCTTAAGACGTTCAAGCATGTTACCATTTGGAGATCTGCCAGTTTTCTTAAGCCTAACATATAAATCATTCATTCAAAACAAGAATAGACAAGTAATCAACATCTAGGTTTCATTAGATCTAAGCAAACACAAGAGAGATCTAGCCTAGCATAGTAGAATTGAGACAAGAACAAGAGATAAACAACCAACACATAGACATATTGATTGAATTAAAAGTACACTTATCTCAATTACAATGCAAGGTCTCAAGGGTTTGGAACCCTTGAAAAACCTGTGAAAGAAGCACCAAAATCGTCTTTAGGGTTTCACCAAAACTTCTCTCTTTTTTAATGAAAAAAACTAGAAAACTATATATAGGAAAATCGTTCTGATGGCGTCAAGAGTTAAATCTGACGCCGTCAACTCGCCGCCATAAACTTCCTCGGACGCCCTAGATCCACTTGTGACGGCCTATGTGACGCCGTCACCACCTTCGGTATTTTATTCTTGGCCACTTTGACGCCGTCACCTCTCCATCTGACGCCGTCACCAGCTACGATAAATTATTCTTCATGTCTGACGCCGTCAAGAGGCAAGTCTTGACGCCGTCACCTTGTATCTTCAGCTTGGATTTTTGGTACTTTGTCGTTTTCTTCACTTTATGCTCCAAAAACGTCCAAAATAGCCTCTTTTCCAGAATTCACTCTCCAAACACCTAAAATCACAAAAGGAACGATTTAGGGCAATATTTGATCAAATAAAGTCGGATTCGGGCTTAAATGACCCCCTAAAAATGGATCATTTTTCGCCTCATCATGTGGGAAAAATCAATTGACTTAACTAGTCAAGTAACATGACTTAAATGGTCAAGTAATTATGATACGGGTTTAACACAAGGGTGATCCTAATGCCTCTTATCATGTAGTAAATCCTACTACACGAATGTAGTCTTACTAGCGGTCTCGGGATGCATCACTAACGCAAGTTATAGAATCTAAATGCTACCGATACACACATAAGCACTAATAATGAATGCTTTTCTTATCAAATCTAAAGGCGAAGCTCATATATTTGGGTGGAAAATTTTTTAAGTTGTACGGTTTTGTGCTAGTCATACAACCTCCTATCCATGAGACGCTTGCTATGGCTAAAGTTTCACTCCTAAATGTTGTAAAAAAATTTAAATTTGGCGTTAAAATTACACTAACAAGTATTTCTCATAGTTTTGTTACACACCTACCATCAAACAAACAAACTCAAGCGAAAGTGTATCTGTAAGGTATCATCATTTTACCCTCCCCTTACACTTAGGAAGAACATTGTCCCTAATGTTCAAGTAAAGAATGTAAAAGTGAAATAAGTAAAAAGAATGAAATCAAATACTCCTCTGATTCGCTCGGTATGGATAATAAGGTAGCAAGGTTAGATCTTCCTCCAAGAAAATAAACAATCAAAAGCTTCCCTTCCAGAATATAAATCATCTTCTTGTCAAACATAACCTGTTAAACCTGAGAAAACAAACAAGGTAACCTCGCGTAAAATCGGCGGCAATCTATATATGCTAACAAATCCTAGAAAACAAAGTAAGATGTAATGCTTGTGGAATGATGTTTGCAGATTTCCTGGAGATTATAAAACTGAAGATTCAACAACAACTTTAAGACCCTGTTAGAAAAACAAAACTGGTAAAATTTCCAGAATTTTACACGTGACGCCGTCAGGAGTGACCTGCAGAAATTCTTATGTTAAGTTTCCGGAAAATTTATGGAAAAACTTGGTCCTACTTCCTGGAAAATCCTGCAAAACATCATTATGACTCGATACAAGCATTTGACTCTAACAAATACGAATATACATGTTCACTTAATATTGTGGAGAATCATGATCGAGTTTGTTTCTTAAAAACATATTTGGGGTTTCCCCTTACACTTATCTTTTGCGAAATACCTTTGGATGAAGTCAAGACTAAGCCAAATAACAAAATAACGTATTTTCATCATTTTAGTTTTGAAACATGATTTACCAACAATAAAAATAAAGCATGCATACGGAAGCAAATAACATTCAAACAAAAATAAAAATCACACAAAACATGGGTTGCCTCAAGGTCATGGGTCTTGTAGCTAGACTCAAGGTCATGGGTTACCGTGTGTCACTTATGCTCACATAACCGAGGGTGAGCCATCTAATAGTCGCCTCATCTTTCTTATAATCATCACTTAACTCTAAACATCTACGATAACACTTTTTATTTTTTTCATTAGTATATTTAAGCCATTTTCTTTTATCATTCTCACTTAGCATTTCTAGGGGCGGATACCTACTACACTTCTCCATGGAGAAATCCTTGAACCTAGGGTGTGCACGGGGCATTTGGTAGACAAAGTCTTCATCCCCATTTGAGAATGTAATTAACCCTTCCATAAGTTTTTCATCGAGGTTGGTCAACATTTTGAAGGGCTTCCCAAACACAACTTGGGTTAACTTACTATCAATAAATTCTCCTAGATTCTCCATAACCATAAACTCAACAAGATAAACAAAGCTCCCTACAAACACATGCAATGTCATTGCCTTAGCAATAATATTATCTCCCTTGTATTCTAACTCATCTACCATGATTTTATTATATTTATTACGCGAGATTATGTTCATTGGGAGAGATGAGTTAAGGTAGGCATCAAAGCTCCTAAATCCAATGTTAAGATCGTTTAAAGCTCGAGGTTGGATAAACCTCATCTAGGGATTGCACAATAACAAAGATAAGGAACATGTACGCAGCGGAATAAACAAAACATGTTTATTATTGCTAACAAGGTTTCTCGTCATCATCTCTACTCTAACATACACCAAAGCCCCAATGTTACGTGATCAAGTGTAGCACGGTTACATTCTAATAGCTATCATAAGATAGTTGAGGCTTAACATCAATCTACCCTAGGTGTTTCCCATAAAACACCTGTACACACAAGTCTAGGCGTTTCCAGCCCTAGACATACACTCACACGTTTTTCTGATTTTTACATTGTGGAAGACTTGTAAAACATATTCCCTGTATCTCTTTATATAATAGAGATACTAGGGTTATAAGGAATAAACTAGAATAATAAAATATATGCTGTAATCTTTTTCTTTCTTTGCAAGTTTCTTCCTTTGTCTCCATAAGTCCTTCATCTTTCATATTTGTCAATATCAACTCAAAATATAATTCCTAACAATCTTCCCCTAGTTGATATGACAAAACCAAGTATATGAAAGATGTCGTCTTCCCCTTAAACCATGCATATCATCAAGGATCTTCAAGCTGCAATCTTCAAAATATTCTTCTTCCCCTTTTTGTCATCATCAAATAGGGGACAAATGTAAGCAACCTTGATCTTCACAACCACGAATCAATATTACACATCCAATTCATCTTCCCAATGTTTCAAAGTCGCCCACCATTAAGTTTTCCGCATCTATAAATGGACTTGAAACAATAGAAATCAAAACCTTCAGTAGTAATAACAACTAGCAGTAGCAAAAACCTTCACCTCGATGTAGCATATAAATGGTTAAACATTTAAACACTTAAGCTTCCCCTGAAACCCATATGTTAACCATTTGTTGAATCTTCAATTCTGTAGGCTCTTATGTAATGATTACTAATGAAGAAAACTAAGTATAACCAACTTGATGCTGAAGTAGAACCACCCAAACTTGTGTCTTATATCTTGTACTAAAATTGACTTCGAACATATACCTAACGTATAGGGAGATCGCAACCTCTTGACAAAAAATCACTGAGCACAATAACGTAACTCCTTCAAGTGTTTTGTCAATTCGTAGTCACCTGAACGAACAAACAAGTTACCTCCAACTGAAAAAGGTATGATAAAACACAAACCTGTGAAACTCCACTTCATCATCAAATAGGTGATAAAAACCTTTCTTCGTAATCAATTAAATCAATAAAAACGAGCCTTTGAATCTGGTAAGAACCAATAAATCAAAACTCCAAAAATCTTTCTTGTGTGTGTGTTGGAACCAACTGTTCCAAAAAAATATATACTTCCCCTCACTGCTTGTAACTCATGATTGCCAATGAAATAATCAAAGTCTCCACGTGAAATATAGCAACATGAATAAGTACCAACCACATGCCCTTTAAGAAATATGAACAGCAGCGGAAACAATTAAGGCATCAGTGGTAACTTGTATAAGCAGTGGAAAAATAATTAAGCTTGCAGTGGTAACTATCAACTTGCAGTGGAAACGAATACACTTGCAGTGGAAACGAATACACTTGCAGTGGTAACTGATAAGCGTGCAGTGGTAAAATTTAGCCTTGTAGTGGAAACGTGATAGCGAGCAGTGGTAACTTTGTCTTGTATGATCAGTAACCATACCAGCACCAAGCCACCAGTAACCCTAGTCACCCTCATTCGCTGCTCCAATAAATCACAAAAACCACCAAGCAGCTATCACCACGTATTCCTACTAGGGTTCATCGTCAATCCTAGAATTGACTCACCAAGACTAGTAAGAACAAATAGATCAAACCCTTTACTTATCAGAGCGTAGCCACACTCTTCTTGACCAACAACCCTAGTTGTTATGTTCTATCATTGTACCAGCTAGGGTTTTCGTGCAACCCTCATCAGATCCCTATAAGCATTCATTCCTGTTTTATTTAAAATTAGGGTTTGCGAAAACCCTAATAACCACGATTTGAACCTTGTACCAAAAACAGAAAACTTCGACCACATATCATCAAGTCGACACCAAGACAACAACATAAGAATCGTCTTTTTTTTTTTTTTTTTTTTTTTTTTAAGTATAAAGACGACACTTTTTATCCTTTAGTGACACTTTTTAGAGTCACTAAAAACCCTAAAAATTCGAAATAATATACCTCTCTGCAGCAGTTTTCAAGAATTTTTATCTTTTTATCGGAAGCTCAGATTGAAGATCCCTCCGGTGAAACTCTTCTTTGACATGTAGAGAAGCTCCAATAAAAATTTCAGCCCGATCCAACGGTTAACGAAGGAGATATCGCCTTTTGAAAACTGACCTGCAGAAAGTTGCGAAAATTGAAGCAGATTCGAATTTTTTTCTTCTTTTCGACAAACCAAACCTTGTTTAATCCCACGATCACGAGCCCCATGGCTCTGATACCAATTGTTAAGATCGTTTAAAGCTCGAGGTTGGATAAACCTCATCTAGGGATTGCACAATAACAAAGATAAGGAACATGTACGCACGCAGCGGAATAAACAAAACATCTTTATTATTATTGCTAACAAGGTTTCTCGTCATCATCTCTACTCTAACATACACCAAAGCCCCAATGCTACGTGATCAAGTGTAGCACGGTTACATTCTAACAGCTATCATAAGATAGTTGAGGCTTAACATCAATCTACCCTAGGTGTTTCCCATAAAACACCTGTACACACAAGTCTAGGCGTTTCCAGCCCTAGACATACACTCACACGTTTTTCTGATTTTACATTGTGGAAGACTTGTAAAACATATTCCCTGTATCTCTTTATATAATAGAGATACTAGGGTTACAAGGAATAAACTAGAATAATAAAAGATATGCTGTAATCTTTTTCTTTCTTTGCAAGTTTCTTCCTTTGTCTCCATAAGTCCTTCATCTTTCATATTTGTCAATATTAACTCAAAATATAATTCCTAACATCCAATCTTACAAGGAAACTGCATATTAAATGAGCTATCACTCTCAATCCTTGTTCTAGGGTCGACATACCTAAGAGGGTTCACTTCCTCTTCCATCCTATCCTCATTAATTACATCACCATCATCTAGATCCTCATCGGAGTTTGAATAGTAAAAAGGACTAGCCCTATGGTTATCATCATGGTCAGACTCCTCCATTTCATAATTATTGTCAAAGTGGTGGTCAGGCGAAAGGTTAGGTGGGTTCTCATTTTCCACTAAAGGGATTGGGGCGGGCATTTGGAAAATCCTGCAACGAAAAACACGAATAACAGGAATCAAACGATCAGTGTTATTGTTATCCATCGAGATAGTTTACGAACAAAGGAAAGAAAGAAATAAGATAGACTAACGAAGACCTAAAAATAAAAATAAAGTCTTACTAGAAGGGAATCTAGCAAGTAGACCTAATAAAAAGAAATCCTAACATAGACAATAACTATTCCTCGGGCTGCCGCGTCAAAAACTTGATGCGTGGGAATTGCACCAGGCTTTACCTCTCAAGGGATCTCGAGAAGCTTACAACCCCCACCAGGCAGTGTACCTGATCGTTGTAGTATAGTATAGTGACAAGTACCGGGGGATTGATCGTTCAACTCAGGAATAGTGTCGCTAGGATTAGAAAGCCTAAAAACTAGGTCTAGAGGTGAGGGATGATTCTTTTTGTATTTTTTTATGTTTTATAAAGCAAATAAAAATCTCGGGTTTTGAAAGAGTGGGCGGAATTAGTTGCTAGTCAACTAACCCAATAACTAAGATGCAATCAAAATAAAATAATAAAAATAAAAATAAACTAAATTAAACTAAAGGTGTGAGCAATATGTGGGAAAATGGTGTTTACTTAGATTTCACTACTCCCTAGATATCTTTTACAGGTTAATTACTTGTTACAGTTGTGTGGATGACGGATTGTATTCCTTAATACCATTCATGGGGTGGCGTACTTACTTCCCCAATCCTATAAGCTCCTACTTCACTCCTATGTCGAGCCGGCTAAGAAGCTTCTAACATGGGATCACTAGAATTCGCTCATGCATTAAATACAACCATAAAAACCTAGTACACATCGGTTCATGTTTCTTAAGACGTTCAAGCAAGTTACACAATGGAGATCTGCCAGTTTTCTTAAGCCTAACATTGAAATCATTCATCCATTACAACTATAAACAAACAATCAACATATAATCAACATCTAGGTTTCATTACATCTAAGCAAACACACAAGAGATCTAGCCTAGCATGTTAAAATCAAGACAAGCATAAGATATATTCAAACAACACATAGACATATTGAATGAATTGAAAGAGGACTTATCTTAATTGAACATGAAGGGTTTCAAGGGGTGAAAACCCTTGAAAATACTGTTACAAACGACCTAGGGTTTATTAGGTTCGACCCTAGTATTCTCCAATGAATGAAAAATAGAAAAGTATATATAGATTTTGTGAGGTGACGGCGTCAAGAGTAAATTTCTGACGCCGTCATCTCGCCGCCAATAAAGTTCTCGGATTGCCTAGATCTGGAGCTGACGCCGTCATGAGTAATCCTTCTTCAGGCCGTCACCAAAATAACTCTTGACGCCCTACTTCTGACGCCGTCAGGTTTTCTCTGGGTCGTCATGCATTTTACTCTTGACGCCTTCAAATTTTCCTTCTTGACGCTGTCAGGTACTGTTTCCAGCATGGAAAATTAAGTCTTTGCCGTTTTCTTCACTTTTATGCTCCAAAAACGTCAAAATGCTTCCTCTTCCAGAATTCACTTCCAAAGTACCTAAAATCACAAAAGGAACGATTTAGGGCAATATTTGATCAAATAAATTCCAATTCCGGCTTAAATGACCTCCTAAAAACGGTTCATTTTTCGCCTCATCATTACGCCTAGGGATTGGACTACTAGGCTAGGCTCCTACGCCTGCTAAACACTTTTAGCCAACGACAGTCCTGGGAACCTTTCCAAGGACAGTTGCAACCATCACACACATGCAACTGCCTCATTAGCTATGAGGTAAAGCTGCAATCGTGCTTGGATCTTTCTATGCATCTAGTGAAGCCAAAGGAGGTAGGTCCACGTCCACGTCTACATCAGAGTCCAAGTCCACCGTGAGTGTGATTGCTTCTTTTTGCGGGTCGTTTTCCTGTAATTGTTCATGGGTTTCTTTTCATGGTGGTTGTGGTTCTTTTTGTTGGAATTGTGGTAGCGGTTGTGTTTGTTGGCATTGAAAGGATTGTGGTGGTGGTTGTGTTTTTTTTGGCAATCATTCATTTACAACTCATTAATAATGGTTGTCATTTTAATACTTTTTTTTCCTAATGAATAATTATTTTCATTCATAAATGTATTATAGTTGTAATATTCATGATGAAGTGACACGTAAAAAACTACAAGAGGGGGACCTGTACTGAGTGAATAATGTGTGATTAGCATAGTCATAGCATTTGCATTAGTAGTATTGA
Organism: Artemisia argyi; assembly: GCA_030686995.1. Lineage (NCBI taxonomy): Eukaryota > Viridiplantae > Streptophyta > Magnoliopsida > Asterales > Asteraceae > Artemisia > Artemisia argyi. The sequence continues at coordinate 20,107,564 of CM060701.1, read as the reverse complement.
ATGTACCGTACAATTTTTTTGCATCATTGCTTGTACATTTAGCATAACTTTAACATGAAAATGGCTAACTTTCAATATTTGTGGGTTCCCATGTTATCAATAATTATATTTATAACATTTTTTTTGTGCAATAAAGTGATTTTCATTGAAGCTATGACTTTTTTACAATAAATATTTGAGTTGATTGAAAATTAGAAATGTAAGGCATGACGTATCTCACTTTTAACACTCACATACCAAAACACCCCTTCACTCATAACATGTCATTTGGGGCCCATCCACCCCCATTTTTATTATTATTTTTTTATTTTATTTTATTTTTTTTACATTTTTTGAAACAAACTTAGTTTCATTAATTCGGATATAAATACAATATGAAACTTAAAAAAAATACGAAAATTTTTAAAATATACGAAAAAATTTAAAACAACATGAAACTTAAAAAATAAAAAATAAAAAAATACAATAACTTAATTTTGTGGAGGTCCTTGAAATTTTTTTGTTATTATTGCGTCTTTTTTCTTGTTTATAAACGTTTCAACAAGAGCATTTGGATTAGAACATGAGCTATGAATGTTCAACACAGTGTTCCAATAATTACCATATACTTGGAATTACTCACCACCATTTGCAAATGTATAATATAGAAAAACGTGCTCGCATTCTAATAACCGGAGCCACTAATCACGCTAACTTCATGTTGCGTAATTATGATTATTTGACGATGCATCGATTTTAAAATCAAAATAATGATGTAAATGAAACTTGTATAAGTCAAAATAGAGAGTCCATTTATTCATCTCACAATAGAGGTATATATAATGTTACAAGGTGAAGTATCTTGTAATTATAGTAAAGATATTTCTGATTACTATATGAACATACATTCCATAATTATTTATAACATTATATAAATATAATTTATTTATCGTATTTCTTTTTAGGGCCCGTTTGGTTTGTAAGTGGGTTTAGAATTAGATTTGGATTTGAGAATGGTTTGAAAGAAAATTAGGAGAGAGAAAATTAGGGTCCGTTTGGTTGAGGGGCTTGTACATTAAGGATTGGACTCAGAGTAAAAAACATGTGTTTGGTAGCATTTTATTATTTTATAAATGGGCATCAAAGTCAAGTATGAAGGATTGCAGAAATCCTATGTAGGGTGTCAGGATTTGTTTCACTTTCACAAAATGGTGGGCCTTTTTTATTTTTCAACCATTCAACATCTTTTTTATTTTATGAAAGTTATTTACAGCCATTAATTTTGTTTTTAATAATATTTTTTATTTCATTTTTATTATATTAATTTTAATATAAATATTATTTCTCTCTCCACATCAAATCCAAATCTAAATCCTAATCTACAACTTTTTCATCAATCCCAAATCTTAATCTAAACCCATCTACAAATCAAACGGGCCCTTAATAAGTATTTAATTTATATATTTGTTTATGTATACTATATATTATTTTGAAATTAAAAAATATTAAAAAATAAGATTAATAATGATAAATAGGTGGTTGACAACTTTAAAATAATAAAAGAAATTATTTGATTGGATAGAATCCTCCAAAGTAATATGCCAAAAGTGAATTCAAATGAATGATTCTATTTCCTTTGTCAAAGGAATAAAATTGCACCAAACACTAGATTTGAGAATTCTTTCAAATCATACCCAGTGAAACCACGTATCAAGCTGCACCTTAATATATTCAACAAATACAAATCGAAACCAAATTCCAAACCCATGTATAAATCAAACATACCCTTATTCCTCTTCTTACCTTTCTTTCAATCCGTATTCCAAAGCTACAACAAAACAAACGCACCCTGATGATATATAGGAGATTCTATGTCAGCCTGCCACGTGGAAAATATAAGATGGAGCCCACAACATCCAAATCCCGCCACGTAGTTTTGACTTTTGACCATAATTGAGAACTAAAATCGATCCTAATTCCCCCCAATTTTGGAGCCCTAATTTCTTTCTTGTTGGAAACCCCAATTGAAGGTTTGTTTTCATTTTTTTTATCAGGCTTATGTGAATTTGGAAAACCCATGTCCTTATTAATATGATAAGCTGATAAATAAGCTTAACACAAACACCTCTTTAATATTTACTAGAACGGTACCCGCGTAATGTGGCGGCGGGTACCTGTGACTATATTTTGCCTTATTCGCTTATTCAGTTACACATTTAGTTGTCTTTATGCTTTATAAGTAGAGATGGTTAAGCCAAATAATTTTAGTTTCAACAACCAATTAATTTTGAAATCCTTCCATAATAAGCAAGTAAAAGTCTGAATTTTAAGATCAGTGCCACTCAACGGGTTAGCTAAGTTTTGTTTATAGGAATGTATATTTAAGGATAACTATACTTCTAAGAACTGATTAAAAGGTGTTCTATACTTCTAGAACTTCCTTAAGACTTTTACTTATTAGGCGTCTATTTGGCAACCTTCCTCTTGCACTACTTATAGTTATGTTTCCACGTTATTCCAAACTTAATGTTTGATAGTAATTTGAATAAGTGTCAAAAGGGTTGATGAATGGGTCAAAATGGGAAATTATATTTTTGGGCCAGTTTGGTTTTACCTAATCAGGAAAAAAAAAAAAAGCGTGGTTTTTGGTGTAATTGAATTATTGTTGTGGTAATTTTCTACTTTTTGATACTTATTTTGATGGTTTTATGCATAAAAAATACACTTAAGGTGACTTTCGACACCCTTTTCCATGATAAATTTAGAGTTTTAGCTGTAGCTTTCTTCTAGTTCAATTGATAAAATGTGATCCACCAATAATACAACAATCCTTTTCTGGTATCTCTTTCTTGAAATATAATCTTAAAGAAAATTGAAAACCTTTTGGCAGGTGAATCCTTCAGATGTGATAATTTTGGCGGGCATGCTTATTTTTCATGATCCCCGAGTACGTGATATGATGGATATGAAGATCTTTGTTGATACAGGTTCTTTTACTCTTGTTTCGTGCAATGTGTAATGAATTTATTATACTTTTCTGTATGCTTGCCATTTCTTTGGTGAAGTTTACTTTTTTGCCTATATTCTAGATATTTTACCATTTTAGCACTTTTTATAGCTGACAAGTCTCTTTTCCATATTTAATTGAATTTGATAGATTAAATTTATAATATGCTGATTTATAATGCAGATGGTGATGTATGCCTAGAAAGAAGAATACGGCGTGATACAGTTGAAAGGGGAAGAGAGATTGGTATGGTGTTCAGCCAGGTTAATTGCTTCCTTTGTTTTTATGAAGAAGTAGATCATGCGGGTTATATAACTTCGAATTGTTTAAGTTTGTCTTTGTAACGTAATCAATGTTCTATACAGCATGCGTGATATGTCCTAAAGGTGGATGCAAGATGGGCTTGTCAGGTCACGGGTCAAAACGGTCCAGGAAGATGACCCCGCACACACCTTTCTGTCCATTTTTTGATAAATGACTAATGTTATAACTATGATTACAAAAGCAATATCGATAAAATAATAGTAAAGATATATTGGATAAACACGGGTTAGGATGTTGTATTCTTGTATGCACTTGTATGACTCGTATGAGAGAAAGCACATCCTATATTGACATAATCTTAATAAATGGGTTAAAGTTTCACTTGCACTAATTCTGAACTTATGATCCTATGTACAGTACTCAAAGTTCGTGAAGCCTGCCTTTGATGCCTTCATACTTCCAACAAAGAAGTATGCTGACATCATCATTCCGCGTTTAGGAGACAACCAAGTAGCTATTGATTCGATTGTCCAACACATTCGGTCAAAACTTGGTCAACATGATCTTTGCAAAATATATCCCAATTTATATGTCGTTCACTCCACCTTTCAGGTAATACAGTAAAGTTACATTACTTATAAATCCCTGACTAAAATTATTTATATTTTTTTGGAAATCCTGTTACTTGTTACTCATGCTGCTTGTTCTTAATCTTTTATGTAGATACGTGGTATGCATACGCTTATACGTGATTTTCAAACAACAAAACCTGATTTTACTTTTTATGCTGATCGGTTGATTCATTTGGTGAGTTGCTGATTTTGATAGTTTATTCTCTGCTTTTATGTTTGCATAATTTGATAATTGTAAGATCCTTCCACTATCAACAGGTTGTCGAGCATGGTCTCAGACATCTACCTTTCACAGAAAAACAGGTGATAACTCCATCTGGTGAGCTTCTTCTCTATCTGGTTACAGTGCGTTGAGTTGTTATATATTTATTTTTTATAAGGTTTAGCTGAAATGGGATGACTTTTAAGGTTTATAAGTTGCCGGAATTATACTCAAGTTACCATAGCTTCATAACTTGCTTAATTATCTTTGGCATGAGAATTATGTCTTTGTTTATAATTTACTTGCGTTAATGACTTCGTATTAGCCTTGTTGTATAACAATTTTGGTCCGTGTGAATGCAGGATCAGAGTACACGGGTGTAGAATTTCATGAAAGAGTATGCGGTGTCTCTATTATTAGGAGGTATATGAATATATTAGTGTATTATGAACATCTCTTTTGTATATTAAGTCTCTTCTTCACTGTGGTGGAAATATATCTGAGCTATGCGTGCACTCACTCGACTATGTTTTAGTGTTCAAGAATACTTGGAAAGAGCTATTTTAATTAATAAAAAAATTACCATTTGCAGTGGTGAGAGTATGGAAAAAGCACTGCAGGCATGTTGTAAGGATATTAAGATCGGAAAGATTCTTATTCATAGAGAGGGTGACAATGGTCAACAGGTTTGTCCCTTCAATTCCGTGCTAGTTGCTTAGAAAGTGACCAACCGTGGTCAACCATTCGCGAAAAGCTTAGACGGTAAATAAGTTTACAGTGAAGGTATCCATACCATGAGGTCACTAGATGAGAAATATGCCCCGGCAGATAACTTGTCAGTAACTTTGACCATGTTGACTTTCCAACCACCGAACCAGTTACATCTTGATTACTTTATACCCAGTTGCACGTTTATCTTACAAAGATCTAATTATCTGTATGCTTGTACTATCATGCAGTTAATATATGAAAAGCTTCCACAAGACATCTCGGAAAGACATGTCTTGTTGTTGGATCCTGTACTAGGAACAGGCATGGGCACTCGCTCTTGTTATTTTTATTTTTATTTTTTTGTGACATTCTAATGGAAAATTTAGAATCGATGTTTTTGACTTTGTGCTGACATATGCAACATCTTCGCAGGCAATTTAGCGGTCGAAGCTATCAGCTTGCTTTTAAAGAAAGGGGTACCAGAAGGCAACATAATATTCCTAAACCTAATATCGGTGAGTTAAGACTTCCGTTCATTTGGGCAGTCTTTTGTAAAGGTCGCAAAAGGGGTGACTTATTGGGTCAAGACGGGTATGGGTTAAAACAGTCATGCTTTAGGGCTGAGTCGGGGTGGGTTTCCCCAAAAACGATATGATTACATTATTATTGAATAGAAAGATTTAGGAAGTTGTGTTGTATGTATCTAAAAGTAGACTTTTTGCGACTTTGTACAACTTAAAATCTTCTTTTTTAAAAGTCACGCTTTGATCCATTTAAAGTAAGATGCAACCAAAATTGACCCGTTGATAATTACATTGGCAGGCACCTCAAGGAGTGCATATGGTTTGCAAAAAGTTTCCAAGAATAAAGATTGTGACATCTGAGATTGAAAATGGCTTGAATCAAGAGTTTCATGTGGTTCCAGGGATGGGTGAGTTTGGAGACAGATATTTTGGTACAGATTTCTGACTCCTTTTTAGATAGTTAAAATATCAATGGAGGGAGTCGAGTCGGGTTTTGTATATAGTATCTTCTAACTTCCATCTTCGAACAAAACTGTGACTCTGTTAGACTAATGGAACTAATTATGTTAGTTTGATCATCTTTATAATGATGAGTTTCTTTTCGACTTCCTCATAAAGGAGTGGGTTGGGGGTCAAGAGTTGCTCGTCTTATATTAATTTTTACAGCTAATAAGGGATTATTTTTACTTTTTCTAACAAAAAAGTATTATCAAAGTTTAGAGCGTGATTCAACGTGTGTGTTTAAATGTCCTTTTGGTTTCTTAATGTTTGCTTTTTCTTCAACTTTATGAACCTAATCAAGAGTACATATTTGCTCCATCATCACAAGATTCTGTTCAGGGTTTTTTTAAATATATGAATCTTCAACCACTTGCCTCTTTAGTGTTCATATTCCACGATATCAGCATGTCAAATGTGATATAACAAAAAGGGTCATGGTCCTTTTTGGTTACTTTATGATACTTCTACGAAAGAGAATTGTGACAAATAGATTCTTATTTGTTTGTCACTGTTTGGAAATCGGCGTCTAAACAATGATCATGATGATCATGTGTGCATACCTAAATTTTGTAGGTTCGCTGTAATGTAAAGATACTTCGAGGCCGGGTCAGGGTAAATTAGCATATGAGCTCTCGACTCCTGCTGTAAAGTGTTGGTTAGGTCGTAAATTAGCATATGAGCTCTCGACTCCTGCTGTAAAGTGTTGGTTAGGTCGTTCGACAACTTGAATTTGCTAAGTGACAAAACATCCAACTTGAATTTGCTAAGTTTTTCTTACATAATTGTAGCTTTTTTCCCCTCCACTGAATTTGTTTTGTTTAAAGTAGCATGTTTTTCAAATTTCAGAAAATATTTCTGTCTCCACCCATAAAAGAAGCTATTCTTTTTTCCTTCCTTTTCATTTCAGTGATGATTATTATATAAATTAAGGGATTTCTTCTGGTATTAGTCTTAATCAATGTTAGTAAAGCCTTCTATTAATGCAAATTTTCTCTTTTTTAATATCTTAAGTTTTTTAAGCCAAATAAAATACCAGCTGTTGGTGGTTCATATTACAATAATTCCAACTTTGCTTTAGTATCATCTTTTCTTGTACATGTCTTTTGCATGTATCAAAATTTAAAGCAAACACAACCATTGTTCAGTTGATGACTTAGCATGTTCACTTTACGTTATCGACCATCGACCCTAAAAGTCTAAAACCTATAATCACGCTACGACCAAACAAAAACATTCGAATGTACGTAGATATTCAACAGATTAAGGTAAATTTCCGGCCTCCGAACCTACCAAACAATATCACTAAGAGCAATTAGCCGGTGAAAAGCATCACTTGATTTCAATTGCTATTGTTATAATAGTGATGGTTAAATTAATTACTTTCAATTAATTAGTCAAATATATATAGTGATTACACCAAGTGTAACGGTCCCAAACCACTAGGTGGTGGTGACCAACTGCACGCCATCGTCCCTTAAACACTCACCACCGCACGCGGTGGTGGGTTTTTGGCTATTGTTTCGTAGTGCACTTTTTGTGTGTGTGATTGGTGGTTATCATTACACATGTTTGGTGGCGTGTTGAATGATAATACGACGCTGACGTGAAGGTGGTGCGTTTGGTGACAATTACCTCCTTAAAACGGATAGAAACAAGTTCTTCGTCTTATTTTTAAAAATTGTAAAGTAGAAGATTGAACCACAAATGTCAAATATTACCTCTTAGAGTAATCACTTTATCTTGCTTGTCTCATTTTGTTCAGCTATATCATCTTGCTTTATGTAATGGGTTTGGATATCCATGTGACATGTCTCATGTCGATCTTTTCCATCATCAAGTCACATCTAGAGCATGCTTGATAGAATGAACTAGATATTTGTAAATTCTTTGGTTTGATTTAGTGTTAAACCGAAAATGCTTGTTTGATATATGTAATTTGAGAGGAATTTTAGAATGCCAAAATGAAATAAAATTTACAGTTTTAGTATGCATGTAAAACGAAACTTTGTCATAATCATAACATATGATGCTTTTGTACATCTAATCACTCTTTAAGGACACCAGCGAGATGAAAAAGTAGTCAAAAACAGAATTTATATCATTTCGTGTTTGTCTTCTCCAAAAAGATTGAACTTGACGGAGAAACCTAAACTCCGTTAACCTGTGAGTGCCGACTGACCCTTCCCTAAGGATCGGCCCCAAGCAATGTTCAATTGTATACTTTAGACCAAACATAATATTTGTTAAAATGCAAAGTAAGAAATAAAAAATCATTAAGAATGAGTGATTGATTTTAAAGGAATCCATAACTGAGTTTACAACAAAGTTACAAGCATGTTGAATAATTTTTTGCATTCACACAAGTATGATTGTTAGTTAACTTGTAAAAAATTTATAAATACCATGGTTAGAAAAAACATGAAAAAGGGCTAGCTCAACTTTGATCGTGGATTAATAATCTCCTCTAACTACTTATATATGATATATCATATGAATGTATACACAGAAAACTCCATCGAATTGAGTTAACAATTAGACCTCAATTCGAAAACCTCTTAACAAAAGCATAATATAAAATAAGCCAACAAGAATGTCTTTTTGAGGGGTTCACTTCTTTGTCTTGCAAGTTCGACCCGTGAGTGAACCCGATGGTGGACTAGTCAATTGCAGGTCGCACCATCCATGCAACTGATACGTAAAGTGATGTGCACCAAAACTTGCTCGAACCTTAAAAGTTGCTCTCACGCTATAGAATACTTTGTTACTTAGAACCTGTCTTCGAAGTTCTGTAGCAAGATTTGGTGGCAAAGGAACCAAACTAGATACGAAGTGAATCACAACGGCTCCCGTCTCCTTATGCCTTTGAGAAAAAGGTTGAATAGCTTGAGTCCCTATCACGTCGTTTTGAAATAGCAATTCAATGACTGCATGTTCGAATTTTACGTTGAGTTTCTTGTTGGGGTTGGAGATATTTGCTAGAAAAGCAAAGTCTCCATTAAAATGGCCCGGTTCATCAAAGTATATCGTGCTTAGGTTCGCACGAGTAATGTCAAAAACGGGTGTTTTTGGCTTGACAACTAGGAAAATTATCAAAGTGGCAAGACCAAATATGATCAATAATACGCTAAAGATTAAGCATATTATCGCGCTACACCAAATGGCAGGGTTTGTATGGCGATGTCTTCTTAGCAAGAGCCTATTATTTGGTTTGTTGGTGATGTGTTCATAAGGATATTCGGGCGGTAATGTGTGTGAAGGTGTGGTACTAAATGAATGTTGTCTTGATGAGACACTTTTAGTTTGAGGAGAAGGTTTTACTGATGATTGTCTTGATAGAAAGATACGCGCGAAAGGAGATGGGATTGTGATACGCGAAAGGGGAGATGGAGATGGTGTTGTGGCTTTGGATTGTGGCGAGGGCGTGCAATAGACCGATGGTGGTTCTTGTGGCGACGATGGCGGCGATTCACGGTGTGACATGTTAAGAAGAAGTGCTTAGAAGCAAAAAGTTTGGGAGAAAGCAAATGAAGAAAAAGAAAGAACATGAAACATATTGACATTATAATAGAGTGTGTTATCAATGGGAAGATGGAAAGTAAAAGGTAAAAAGTAGACTCTTTTTTGTTGATTAAGAGTGGTGGGGTTAGGTTTTGATTTTGAATTCTTGTGCTTTAGTTATCTATGCAATAACATTTCATATCATGGTTTTGATATTGACATCTTTAATATTTAGTATTTCTAATACACATTAATCTATACAATTTGACATGTTTAAGTAAAACTTTTCAAAGATAAATCTGTTCCATTTAGTCATTTACATGAAACATTATTAACAAAATTTGAATATGTTCTCCAAATTTTTTGCTTTTATGTGCTTCTATGTTGGTGAGACAACATATGCAAATTTTGGGTTCTTTTTGCACTTTCTTGAACCTTGGAGTTGGTGGGGTTTGACCATCCATAATCAATGGCATTGATTGAATCTTTAAGGTGATTGTTTAATACTTGCTTATTAAGAAAGTAGCAAAGGCTGCCCACAGTAAATCATTTTCTAGGCCATGAAATAAACATATCCAAATATCTAGTGTTTTGAGTTTTGGATGGTGACAAGAAGAAGTTGTTGTGTGTGGGTTTCCCTTTCTTGTATATAATTGAACTTTATAGTGCTTGACATGATATGTTGTTTCTTGAAGGCACCTAAAGTTCATGTTTTATTGGTGTATAGGGTTTAAAGTAACAAGTTGGGCGATATCAAAATCAAAATTGTAACCATCATAGGTTGCGGAAGAGGAAAATAACATCTAATTGTATTGGAGTGCTACTGTTTGCTAACTTTTGTGATGTAACTTTAATCACTTTGTGGAACAATTTAATATATAACCATTTGAGTATTTATAACAATTGATATCTTGGAATAACTCAATCTATATACATACAAATGAATTCGTGATTTTAAAATATTGCGAACCTATTTATTCGTTACAATAAATTTATATATGAGATATTTTATTTTATTGAAACTTTATTTATCTAATCAAATAAAATAATTATAAGTCTCGTACATGTACGAGGTTTATGCATGAATCAAATTTATTTTAATATACAGACAAATACGCATTTAATGTATTGTAATTGTGATATAAGTAAACTAATAATTATCCACGGGTTTTACATAAACTTTATAAATATTTTATAAAATTTGTTAGATGAAAGATTTAATTTTTTTAACTGACATGAGTGTTGAGGTTGATGTTTTTTGAATTTAATCATTGATGTCAAGTTGTACACAATATGAGAGTTTCATACATATAATTACCCATTGATGTCAAGTTGTACACAATATGAGAGTTTCATACATATTATTACCGTTGATTAAGTTAAAATATAAAGGCTTTTAAAAGTGTTTTTCCGGATATCCTTACTTTAAATAGGAATTACATGTACAATCGCGTATATTTATTTTCATATAATAAGTCGTGCTTACATTTGATATTTATATTCCCGTTAATAATAATTTAGCCATATTTAATTTTCAAACCCGTGTACGTAAGGGTTAAACTTATAAAAACGAATAACATGAGTCCTTATTAAACGCATATAGTAATTTTTTTTTTTCGGATGTCATAACTTAAACTTATAAAGAGGAATAACATGAGTTGTTTGTATACGTACAACCTCGTGTATTTATTTACACACACAATAACTCGTTCTTTCATTTTGATATTTATAATCCCGTGCATACACATGTTGTATTTTTAAAACAAGATATATGTTGTATTTTTAAAATAAAAAGTCTAGGGGGTATAAAGTCTAAGGAGGTATCTGTTTATTTTTTAAAGTTATAAAAACATGAAAACTTAAATTTATAAGTTTACACTTAATTTCATATAATTCATATAAAATTCAACCACTAAAGTTTTATTAATTTTCTCATTTTTTAAGCTTTTGCTTTCACATTTTTTTCCACCAAGTTTGACCAATATTTTTTAATAACTTTCAATTGGTCAATAAGAATGTTTTATTTTATCATGTGTCAAAATAGAGCAACCTAATTTTCTATTTTTTTTCTCAATAAAATTGTTTTAGCAAAATACTTGTGAAATGATGTAGTTGTTTTATTATAAAAGAGAATTGAAGTGTGAATTGTTTTGCTAAAAAAAAGTGTGAATTGTAAAATTAATTATACAAAATTGGGCCTAGAGTAAAGACACTTGTTTTCACTCGTAAGACATGGGTCAACCCACTAAATAAAAAATTGGGTATAACGGTGAAATTAGAGAGGTGATTGGGAAGCCTAAAAGATGTGTCTAAACTCATGCTTAAACCTATGTGGCATCATTCTGTTGGTTGCAGCCAAGAGACTCACTTTTTCACAAACCAACATGATCATGTCACTTAAGTTTAGACATGAAATTAGGCATATATTTAAGTCTCCCCATCATTTTTCGTGAAATTAATGGTACCTTGCGCTCCAATACCTTGAGCTCATGGCTGGTCTTGAGATTTCATATCCCTTGGGCGAGCCGAGTGAAATATGCCCCTTGTAAACAAACATATTTCTTTTAACCTGGTCAAGCCAGGTGGCTCATCCCCACGCTGATTATTGTTCATTATATAAAATATTACAATATGAGGAGATACACACCGAATAACAAGTTCAACATTGATTACCTAAAACGATGTCGTCATAAAAAATAACTTACAACAAAAACAAAATACTTTATCAAGCTCTTTCGAGTAAATCAACCATTTCTGCCATAAGAATCGCCATTTCGTAACATAGGTACATAATATTCACAAGAAAAGCGTCTACCAAATACAGTATATCTTTTGGATGATTTATGTTAGTTTCTCTAACAACCCCTTTACTTACAAATAACTCTTTTATGTTTGAATCTAAACCATCTCAAACTCTTACGTCAAAAATATTATGATTAACTCCACCAACATAACAATTTTGAGGACTTTCGTTATTTTCTTCAACAGGATTTTCATTATCTTCGCTAACATTAATTAACCTCATCATTGTCTAGATTATCATTAGCATCATTGACTGTTTATAGGATTTTCATTATTTATATTAACATTAACCTTATCATTATTTTCAGCAACATTATTATTATTCTTTTTTGTTGGATAAAAAAAATTGTAGATTGGTAGGGACACCTCAACCCTGTGTACCATAATGGTACCCATCAATCCTACCCAGCAAAGGTTTGATGCCTGTGAAATACCTCCACCCAATACCCAACCATGCTGCGGAACGGAATCGAACTCACGTCCTTTAGTTGGATCAAGACATCACATGGTTGAGCCCAGGCTTCTAAGGTAGCTGGTTGATATTATTAGAGCTTGTGGTCCCCAAGTGAGGACTTCCCGGTTGGTCACCCAACCCGGTACTACTCTCACCTAAGCTCGCTTAACTTAATAAGCTTCACCTAGTGGACCACAAAGCCCCATGATGATAAACAAACCATGTTGAACGACGCAACATGATAAACTCGAGCGTAAATTATATAATTTTCTACTAAAGAAAGAATAATAAGTATGGAACAATATCACCTCATCAAAATTGATGAATTGAAGAAAAGATGAGCGTTTGATTCGTTTGATGCCCTAATTGTTTTGAATTTGACTCTTAAAACCTGTAACCACAATTCATAAATTGTCTCTCTGGATAACTCGTGCTATTGTTTGTTCTTTTTAGTGATCCTAATTTGAATTAGTCATATACTGCGTACAGGTTTGATATCAATTAATTAAAAAAAAATGGTTTGATATCAATTAGTTAAATAAAAACAGGTTTAATATCAATTAAAATGGGCTTTGAATTAGTCATATACTGATCCTATTTCGTTCTTTTTACTGAATCTATTTTGAGTTAGTCATATACTAGTTATAGTTATAATACTAATGCACGCACGGGGTTTTGACATAATTTTTTTTATTATGTAATAATATTGATTATTGTGAGTACATATAAATGTAAGATACATCAAGTTGTTTTGATTTTTTGTGGTAGATAATTACTTAAAATAATGTTTTAAAATGATAAATGTGAAAAGAAAAAAAATTGTAGGATGGTTTGATCCAATGTTTGCTGTTGTGTTAGTGTTTTTCATGTTTGTATTATTATTGTTGTAACTTTTATTTTTATAAGTAATTAAGTATGCAGGATCATGCATTAATCATTATTGTTGTATAATTTTTTTTCCATGTGCTCTACTGATTATTGTCTGTTAAGTTCTCACAGTCAAAAGCTTTAGTGAGCTGTGCATGCATGGATTTAAACATAATTTGCTTCGAAAGCTCTACGTAAATACATTCATGGACTTGTTTCAAACCATACTTTTGTCCTCAAATATCACACACTTGTCTTTAGTGTGAAACTCAAAATGTTGCTATGTTTTATTTAGAAAAAGTACAACACACTAAATTTTAGTCATTCATTGGTTAAGTAACCAATAAGAAAAAAAAATAGCAAATCACGTATTATTTGTAAAAATATTTCATTTTAAACCTTAGACTATTAAAAATAATTCAAAATTTTGGGAGGGTCGGACCCTCCCCTGCAGGGGCGGAGCCAGAATAAAAACCGAGGGGGGGCAAAAAAATTTTTTTTAGTCAAACCAAATATACAACCGAAAAAAGTTTGTCATTAGTAAACTAAATAATATCTAATTCAACTATAATTTGCTTGTTAAAAAAATAAAAATAATAAAATTGCGAGGAGTGAAAATATGAAAAGTTAATACTGTATAGTCTATATAAAACTTCAATAAACTTAACTACTTAAGACACACTAATGTTAATTTCTATAGGCTCTCACATATTGTCGTCCATCAATGTAAATAAAAGGATTTAAAATTAAAGTACTACTAGTACATGTTTTCTTTTTTACTGTCCTCCACCCACGTGACTTAACAAATTACAAAACCCAAGGAATAAAAGTCAATAGATTCCTTCTCTTTCATCTTCTTCAATGCATCTTCTCCATAGCATTTCATAGTCTTTACCAGTTACCACACTACAATTGAAGTTTTTAAAGAATCCATTTCATCTCACAAAATATGTTTTGCATCCAAACATTGATTTTTCTTTTCAACTTATAGAAGCCAAATAATTTTAGGGGGGCAAATCAAGAAAATACCTCAAAATTCAGAAACTTTACACTACAAAATTTTCCGGTGGGGGGGCACATGCCCCTTGTGACCCCCCCGTGGCTCCGCCTCTGCTCCCCTGCCTCCATTATGTTCCGTCATTAATGACTACTGGATTGCGGGAGATTAGACTAACCTTCACGTACATAGACTAAAACTTGTTCAATTGTATCTTCTCACGAACTTCAGATATGTAACAAACTGCTTTTCTGTACTTAGATTGTTGCAGTCTGTGTTTGAAAATGAAGTGCGCACGTTGTGTTGGAATTATTATATCATGACCTTCATATAAATAAACCAAGTACATCAAAGTGAGCATAAGCGGAAGCAATTATAACAAGATCATATAACATGTAATTAATTAATCAAATATAAAATAGTAAACATACCTTTGTGATTCTAGCCCGAACAAGAATCAAAGCAATCTTCCGGAACCAAGAACCCTAATTAGGGTTTATAAGGATTATATGAATTACCCCTTACCTTTTTGTAATTCAATCCAAGAAACAATCAATAGTGTGATTGTATCACGTTCTTGTACACACGTACTATAACGTATTAAAGTTATGCTAGTAATTAAATCACAAAACTTAAACCAAGACAATATTTGTTTAACAAAAATCGATTATCCCTTGGAGAGGGCATAAGTCGATCGACCAAAGAAAAAGAACAAGAGAGAAAAGATTTTAGGTTTTTGTGTGTGTGCACAAGAGTACCAAAAACCTAAACCTTTGATGTGTATATATACTAGAAGAAACTTATAGCTCAAGTTTTGTATGGGTTGGGTAAACCCATTGCAAACCGATCGGCCCTCAAGGAATGAGGGGATCCGGAACCTTCTTGACATCTAATTTCATTCTAGTCCTCGTTCTTTTAATTTAACGTCCATTAGTCATATATCTTAAATACTAATAAACGTTTATATGTTTTGTGATAATTAATAAATGAATACAACATTTATATTCAAGTATTAATCTTTAATACTCATACGTAAAGTGTGCAATCCCGTGATCTCGAGTTCGATCCTAACATACGACTACTAAAATAATGTCCATATTCTAACAGCTCCCACTTGAACATATTTTAATAGTGTAATCACATCGGTTAGCGTCTAGCAACACGCCGATGCCTCTAGTACGATCTCGAGTAAGGCTCCTGGAAAAACCTTTTAATGATTTCTCATTATTATTATCCTTTTGTTTCTAATACCACGTTAATAAGGATATGGATTAAAGTCATTCCTTAATTAACCATTCTGTTTCTCGTTGTTTATGATTGATTAAGATTACCATATCTTCTGAACATATTCAGAGGAGATTTTGGGTGCGGCCGTACATGCATCTCACCAACCCTACGAGGGGCCCAACAGTATTAAACTCCAAAAATAAATTTGAAGGAACAAATTCTATCTTGAATACAAGCAAAACCCACAAACTTTGTAACACTTCCGAAAATAACCCTTATGACTACCAGTTACGTATAGCGTTAAGTTGTTCCACAAAAATGTACTACATTCATGACACTTATCTTGCATCTCAAGTCTGAGGATAACTTCTCATGATTTACTTAATGACAAAATCCATAAAGTAACATCATGTAGTTGGGATAAGTCCTATATTCAGTATCATCGAATATTATTTGAAATGGCATGACTACGCATCAATATACTTTAAGTATATTATACCAACCTTCAGATTTGTCTTGATTTAATAATATTCCCATATTATTAACTGACAACGGACAATATAAGAATAATCTTTATTCATGGATTTAAACATACAAATATAGGATACAATATATTATAAATTAAACATACCATGTATTTCAATTTATCATAATAATTG